>CM049592.1:7895986-9095986 GCA_026979955.1 Megalurothrips usitatus
TTCATGGGGATCTCTACTTTGAGAAAGCAGTAAATGGATTCTTAGCTGATTTGTTCCAGAAATGGAAGGTAATGGAGATGAATTTTAAACTTTTGTTGTGCCATCACTCTTAGATTATCTTTGCTCTGTTCTAGAAACATGGAAGCAATCATGAAGTAACAATTGTCCTGTTCTCAAGAACATTTTACAAGGCGAATAGTTTAGATGAATTCCCAAGACATATGCGTGATTGTCTTCAGCAGGATTACAGGGGTAGATTTTATGAAGACTTCTACAGGTCTGATTTGCTCCCACTTTGTAACTCTTTGTGTTAGTGTAGCTTCCTAATCTAAGATTCACTTTACTAAGTGCTTCTTTTTTTTTATGATTTCAGAGTGGCTGTTCAAAATGAAAGATATGATGACTGGAGTAGCACACTTGTTCTATTAAGGCGACTGTTTATTGATTACCAGAGACTCGTTTTGGAGTATCACAAAAGGCCTGGCATTGAAATTCCTAAGGCTGTAAACTCCACTGCTGCTCAGGGAAACTTTTTAGAAGTCTTAAATATGTCATTAAATGGTAGATTTTATGCTCCTTTTAATTTTAAGTACGGTTCATTTCATGTTTTTAATTATTTTCTGTTTAATTTTTTTTTGACCTAAAGTATTTGAAAAGCACTATTTGGATCGAAGCTTTGAGCGCACAGGACAACTCTCAGTGGTCATTACACCAGGTGTTGGTGTATTTGAAGTTGATCGACAGCTTACAAATATTACAAAGCAGCGTATCATTGATAATGGTGTTGGTAGTGATCTTGTTTGTGTTGGAGAGCAGCCGCTCCATGCTGTTCCATTGCTCAAAGTAAGTAATTGTCTGAACTTCCTCTCTTGTAATTCTTTATTTCTGAATTTTTGATATTATGTATTGTTAACTGAAATTTGCAGTTTCACAATAAAGATACCTCAATTAGTGCTGTTGATGACTACAGTATGCCACATTGGATCAATCTTAGGTATTTTATTGGCACAGTAACATTTATTTACTAATTTTTTGGTGTGCAGATTCTTATTCAAATGATTTTGCTTTATTATTTATAGCTTTTATTCTACCAACAAGAAAGTAGCTTATTCCAACTTTGTTCCTCGAATTAAACTTCCACCTCGCCGAGTTAGAACCCGTTCACAATCATCTCAGTCACAGTGTGTACCAAGTGATACAGTCACTCTACCTACTACTCCAACAACTCCTAAAACAAAACTTGTAGATGAAGAGTTTTTTCCTGAATCTCCATTTGACTATGATGCCTATGATCGTCAGGTCTTTCAACTGCCAACAGTCCATACTACAAGGTGGGTACATCCTGACTCATACAGTTACTTTATGTGCCCTGGATTTACCAACTTATCTTTAACTTTCTTTAGATTCTCACGTCAGCTGCAAAGAGCCTCAAGTAGACACAAGAAGGGAAGTGTCACTCTTGATGGTGGTGTGAGTGTGAGCATAACCGGGCCTGGTATGCAGTATCACCCAAAATCTCTTCGGCGCAAAATATCTGACCCCGACATTCACCACCTAAACAATGGAGAGGTATGCTTGACTCTAAACAAATCCAAATGTATTCCTCTGTGTAAGACCAACTCGGATAAGTCCTCTATTGTTTTTGACTGAAAGTGGCCTTTGCACAATGCACATACTGGAGCAATGTCTTTGATTTAGGGTCTGATTGTTGGCTCTCCCACTAATGGTCATGGCCACCTGATGACGAGTCCAAAGATGATCAGTGGGGGTCCAAGTGTTGGACCAGCTAGTCCTTTGTCAGCACTGATGGGATCATCGCCTGTACTTGGTTCATCACTGACACCACGATCAGCAGCTATCAGTATACCCCAGATACGGTCTAACAATAACTCTCCACAGCCATCATTGTCAGTCAATGCAAATGATGAAGCTTTTGGAGAACTTGCTAAAGGTTTGGCATTCCACAAAGTTTTGTGAATCCATGATAAATTTGCCCTTAGTTCATTTCAATACCTTCAATATGTTTTCAGTGAAACATCGTCCTTTAGCAGATTTGCTGGAAGGGGAAACCTCACCACCATTGAGAGTTGTAGCAGGAAGCATGGGATCTCCAACATCCCCAATATCTCCAACATCTCCACCACAAAATACTGCTATGCTCAGACCAGGCAGAGCTTTAATCAATCCATTTGATCCATCTCATGTTACCATAAAGTTAACTTCAAACCGACGGCGATGGACACACATTTTTCCCAAAGGTAATTCGGAACAATGTTTGCTCTTTTCATGTATTTTTGTGACAGTAAGATTATAAATTGGCTGGTTGATGATGTTACAGGACCAGAAGGGGTTCTGATTCAGCAGCATCATTACCAAGCTGTCCCAGCCATTACTTCCAATGAAGAAACAACTCAGTTTCAGACAAATGGTCCATCACAGGCTCAAAATGGCCAGTCCCATGAAGTTGTATCAGTTAGGAGCACATCTCCCGTACCGGAGTTAGCCTTACGATTTAACAGCAAGGGAGGGATGACTAGGTCAGCATCTCAGATAGCGTTCCAGGATCGTAAGTATCTACTAGATCATGAAGAGTTGTCATCGTTGACAGAGAAGAATGCAATTTTCTATTCTGCACTTTTTGCTGTGGCAGATGTACGAGGGAGGAATTTAGGTAGGCCCCAGCTGGGTGAGCGCAGTCAACTTCCCCCACAAACGGCCCCATCTTCCAACAAAGCATTGCTATGGGGTGCTACAGGGGAGCAAGAGTGGACACCTGCCCTGACAACAGGTACTGTTTCATGTTCTTTATCTTTGGTTTTGAATTGTTTCCCATTTTTCATGGCATTTAAAAAAAATAGAGATGTATTGCGTTTGCATTCAATATTTGTAAAGGCTCTTAAATGTTATCTTTAATTTTTTAATTACAATTTATCTTCTAACTTCATAATGAAGTCCGGCTGTGTTAACTGAGCAATGATTCTGCAGTGTTGCATACATCAAATTCTATATGCTTGAAACTTATCTTCTAATCTACAGATTATTTACTGCATCTTATGTCATATCTTCTTTTATGTTAACTGCTTATTTGTTTTTTTTCCCCCCCTGTTTTCTCCTCATCACTGTGGAATCCTGTGTGCCTGCCTACTGAAACAATCAGTCGGAAAAATTATAATAGGTTTGAATCTTCTTGTTTATAAAATTAGATTTTTTTTTCGTAATTTCATAATTTTTATTTCATTTTGGGGTTTGCCATTTTCTTTCGAATTGGGGGAGAGTAAGGCAAGTGGATGATTAATATGTTTCTTTTGAAGACTTACCTCTAGAAAAAACGAGGTAAAGGAAGCAGCTTTGATTGAATTGATTTGTGTCTGTAATACTAACATACGTTGGTGAAAAAATTGTTACACTCATAATCTTAACTTGTTTGACATTTATTAAGGTCATATTTATCATCCTCCACCTTAATCTCTACCATGCCATCGCTCAGCATCGTAGTATGGGTTTAGTAGGAATTGCTGACATAGTGGTGGATGGATTTCCCTTCAATACTGAATCTTAGCTACTGTAGTTGGTCTGAAGCACTAATGTGTGATATTTGAGAAAGCTGTTAGCAAAACAGCTACAAATGCAACAGTAATGTATTACGGTGTGTCTACTGTTTTTCAATTTTATTTTTTATTTTTTGTATGATTGTGAATGTTTTATAAAGGATTCACTGTGGTTACTATTTTTAGTTTTTTATGTGTCAATACCATTACTGTATCTAGCTCCAGTTAGCCATCTTATTTATGTTCATGTTCAGAACTAAAATAATATTTTGCATGCCTCTAGCTAGCACTACCGTGAAGATTTGGTGTGGTAGTTTTGCTCATCATGATGTGCTTCTTGCTCTTCACTTTTCTTTGTGTATGATAAGAGGAATGCGTCTAACTGTTCAAGGAATTCCATCTTATTCTGTGTGAAACTATATCATAGTATCACGCTATATACCTTTTTTAAAACCATGTGTTTGTGTCATTTTTTGTCATATATGCACATGCACCATCCTCATACGTATTTATTTTCCTCATTTTTCAAATACTTAATCATTTAGAGCAGCTGTCATCACTATCATCAGTCGCTGTCACCTTCTAAAATCAAAGTGATCTTTCTTCTGTGGGAATGAAACTATGTATTCTGCACTTTCTGTAGTGTGTATGCAAACTTCTAAATGTGTCTTAACACCTTTTCTAAAGGAAAAAAAAGGACTTTTTTAATATCCTAGAGCATGCTGCTTTTTTATTTTCATATTTTCTTTCTATTCATCCTTTACAACTTTCACCTGTGGATTTTTGTTTTGAACTTGGCAGCTTTTTGATCTCCTTTAAACATGAAATTAGTAGATATTCAGTTGGTTTCCATAGATATTTATTTGGTTAATAATGTGTTCCCTGGCAGGAGTTGATTGGAAGTCTCTGACCATCTCTGCTTGCCTTCCCATCACGACTGACTACTTTCCTGACAAGAGAAGTTTGCAAAATGACTATGTGGTGTCCGACTACTATTTGCTACCAGATGATGTTAATGCAGATTTCGCTCAGAGACGAGCAATTTACAAGAAACCTCTTACAACTTCAGAGGTGTTCAGAGAACTTGTATCTCAGCGATTAGCACAGGTTAGCCTTACTACATGTCTCATGCTACAAATTATTTAAAATTTAGTAATTTGAATTTATTTGTGGGAATGAGTTTAGGGGTTCCAGCTAATTCTTGCCAATAAAGATGGTGTTCCTTCTGGAACGATTGGTATGGGAGTTAAGATAGAAGGCCCTTCAACACCAAGTTCTGTTGTTGGTCCTCGCACCACCGACATGGATCCAAGTGAAGAGTATCTTTTGAGTATTGGCCGAATATTTCATCGCATTTCTCTAAAGGGATCGTGCATTACCGTCACCCGCTACAGGCCAAGGTTGTAATGTATTACAATATGTTTTACAACTGAACTCTATGTCTTATTGCTTTACCTCAATACAGTATATCATGCTTGGTGTTATTACAGACATCCATACCCACCATTTAATTTTCATTATCAGTACCGTTTCCAAGCACCTGATCATGAGTCGTATGAGGTGTCTTGGGTGTCATTTACCACAGAAAAACTTGAAAACTACAATTGGAACTATGTTGATCATTACATATGCACGAGAGGAGATACTGATTTTGCTCTAGCTGAGGTTTGTGATATCAATAGTCAATTTTCCATTTCAGCTGTGTTGAGCGAAAAAGACTAACTGTGTCATATCAAAGATAAAATGTGGATCATTATAGTTTTTTTGCTTACAGCAGCCTGTGTGAGGCTCAATTTAATTTTATGTTGTCATTTTTGTTTTATTACAGACTTTGAAGTACTGGCGCTTTCGTTTGTATCTACTACCTGTGAATCAGATGGCAACTAAGCGCATCCTTGATGGAGCAGAGTATTGTGATATATATGTCCCACCATCCATTGAAGATCAGTGCCAGATGGTGAAGAACTTTCTAAGGTTCATTGAAACCTTTGTCAATAGGATCAAGAGACCTCATAAGAAACCCCGGGTGAGTGAGAATGCAAGGAATACATGTAATACTGACTTATTTGTTTTTACACTTGTTTGTCGCACCCTTAAAGGGTTTCAAAGCAGGTATTCTTTGATTGTATAGTTTTAATTACAGATTGATGCAGCTCTACCCTGTATAATTTTATTTGTCCGTCTGTAATCTCCCCCCCCCCCAAAAAAAAGGAAGAAAGAAAGAAATGAAGTGAAAATGAAAAATGTTTATGGCATGATACAGATTTTTATTTCAGTTAAAAAGCAATTTTCTGTAGAGTATGATTGTAAAATTGCATGCTTTGTTGCAAGTTATCTATTCCTTTGCTCCTATTACTATGTTTACTTGCCTTGCTGATTTATCAAGTGCTTGCATATTGCAGCATGTCAGTGAAATATTTCAGTAATTTTTTGCGGGCTTTAATTTAGTAGAGGATGGAATCATGAGAAACCCTTTTCCAAATTTTCTGTATTTTGAAGGGCAAAGTACTTTTCTCCTGACTGTGTTTGCATAGTTTTGATTTTTGTTATCTGTGGCAGTACTAGGAAATAATATTAATTGCATGATTATATTGCATGATTATTGTTTTTGCTTGTACCTTTTTTTTTTTTGAGCCAAATGCGTGTTACAGGATCCACACAGTTTCCAAGCAGCTCCACTGAACTTGCAGCTCAGCCATCTGACTCGGCGTAGACATAGCACCAGCCTGACTTTCCTTTCGCACTCTAGTAACCATGCAACTAACATGTCTCAGGTATAACACTTTCTCAATACAGAAACACTAATGTATTTTTCAAAACGAAATGGTTTGCAGTTTGCTGCACGAGAAAGAGAGTTTGTAAATAATTTAGACCACATCGTACATAAACCACTCAAACGTCTGGCCTTGATGGTCTTTGGTACAGCCGGTTTCTAGCATAAAAGCTCACTACGCAACCCACAAAAGAAATCGACTGAAGTACCTTGAAAACAGGGTCTGTTACAGTCACTTGTGTTGCAGGATTGCCAATAATCATTTACTTTATTTTATCTTTTCTGTCTGTCAAACAACAATTGCAGGTTCTTTGTGGGTAGAGTAGTTTTAGATCACAAAACATCTTTTTTTTTCAATAATTGAAAAAAAAAATGGTGTTGTATGTGTTAAATGCATGATTGTGTGAAATGTAGCTCCTAGAAATCAGTCATGGTAGTCAAAGAAATATGAAGGATGGGTTTGTTCTCCTTGTTGTTATTTGGTTAACTCTTTGAACCATAAACCATTCCCTGAATATTGTGATGATTTGTGTAAATAAAGCTGACATCATATTTCCAGACAACAATATCTCAGACCCTCAGCTTTATCTTTATTGATATAAGTGTCTCTTATGTTTCTAGCACTCAAGCATTGTTGGTAACTCTCCATTCCGAGAGCGCCTTGGTAGCAATCGCCTACCAGATAAACCCAGACCGAGGTTTGTTGCTGCTGATTTTGGTTCATCTGCGGTGGTGTTGCGTGTGCATTCGTGTTTAGAAGCATTTCACATAGATTTACTGACGCTGTCCCAAGAATGGCTTCTTTTTTTTTTAATTGTGCCTTTTATTTTGAAATCCTTTGCTAATATTCTATGACACTGTTTTGGTTTTGCTGCTGTATGGTGTTTTCTCGAATGCATTGCTATGATCCTGTGAGGGGTAACACTTTGGCTTGCATGCCCAAGCTCTTACTAGCATCCTAATTTTTTGATGTGTCCATAACTTGTTTTAATAGACAGATATCATCTTTTTATCTTTTTCTCTCTGCATTTAACTTTTTTTTCTTTTCTTTCAAGGAGTCTTCTGCAAACTAAGCTGATTGAAATGTACCTGATTTAGATGATTCAATAGATCAAAATATGTCATTGATTTTGCACCCGTGTTGTTTGCTTTGGTCAAAGGGCTTTTCCCTCAACACCTCTTTGGCATAGACATTACATCTGTTGCTACAAAAGGAATGTGTTTCATTATTAACACAATTCTTGTGTTCCATTTATTCCTCAGTAGAGCAGAGGCATAAATAACAGAGACAAAAATATTTACCTCAATATTTTACATGCAAATGAATGAGTGCTGTCCCATACACATTCACTTTGCGATGTACAAGATCTTTGATTGCTGGAATGTGCAACTCAGTCATATACTTCATTCCTCTAATATATTTGTTGGCCATTTGTCTCTACTGGGAAATAAATCAGATAGTGTTAAGAAGGATGCAAATGATATTAGATTTTAACAGTAGCTATGCTTTTTACTTTTTTTAGAGACCTTAGAACATTTGCATCCTTTGTATTCAGCTCCTTTTTTATCATTCTTGTACGTGAGTTATAAGATATGCAGCATGGTGAACTCTTTCTCTCTGTCTCTCTCTCTCTCTTAAAAAATAAATAAATAAGGTTTTCTTTTATTTCTGCTCAGCACATGGCATTATAATTTGGTGATTTGGTCATTAATGGTATTGTTTTGAGTTTTTGCTTTGCTTGTATCTTCACCTTGCTGCTCACTTTCCATAGGATAAACATCCTCCATCCGGGCGTTTGGTGGAAAGGTTCTATCCAAGGTCAGTGGTAACATCTACAAAGTGAGGCCCATCTATTGATTTTCTAAATCTTAAAAAAAGATTTAAAAAAGAATAAAAGAAAAGGGAAGGTTGGTGCTCCAGAAGGAGGGATGGTGTAATATGACATTTTATACAATGTCTTGTCTTTCTTATAACAGTTATAAAAAAAAGCTTGCAGGTTCCGCTTTTAAAGGCTTGTAGACCATTTTTATAGTTAAATATTACCTTACCTTTTATTTTTCTTCTTAGTTTGCTATGCGTTTTGAAAAATGTGCAGCTTCAATAGCACTGGCAAATTCTTAGTGGTGTGTTGCTTCACATTTAACCGAAAACCATTCTTATCCTAGTTTGCAATGCAGCAAATTAAAAAAAAAAATTAAAAACAAATTGGTGCATTGTAAAGTAGGTCCGAGATGCTTGGGGTAAATTACTGAAAGCTTTATGTTGTCTTGATGTCTCTTTTCTAAATGAAGAGTGGTAAGGGATAAAGGGATAATCAGAACTCTCTGCCTACAGAGTTTGAATGTTCTTTGTGCCATCTGAAGAAACTATTCTTGCTCTGTAATGAACAGGTCGGGCTCGAAGGTGCTGGAACGCGGCCGTGCATCACCCGCAGGGGAAGGATCTGTTGAGCTGGCCACAAACAATGAGCACCAGGACTGGCTTGAGGACAGGCAAGTGTGCCTTGGAATTTTGTGTCTCACTGCATGGGTTGAGATGAAAGAAAACATTTCTATTTTTAGTCTGGCCCAGTCTGAACCACGCCTCGGTCGCAATGCATCTGTTAATGACATAGCTAAAGCTATGCGTGATCCAGTAACGGGTGTTGGGTTCCTCGCACACCTCACCTCAACTATGACCTTTGTTAGTGCCGATGCAGTACAGTGGCTTATCAGACATGTTGAGGAAGTAACCAACCAGCAATCTGCAGAGCAGATCCTGGAGGTGTGTTTTCTATTGATTTTGCCTTTTCTTTTATAGCTTAAGTGTTCTAACTTTTATTTTACTCTGTGTCCCTAGAAAATGCTGAGTGATAAATTAATTTGCCATGCATCAGGTGATTTTAGTCATCCCCTGAAGATTGGCTTTTATCTCTACCATATTGTGTCTGATCATGAACAGAAAGGTCTGTATCTGCGAGTGTGATTTTTTCACCTCAGGAAATACTAAAGACTTTAATGTTGATCTATTTTTCTACCTAATTTGTTCCCCCCCCCCCCCCCCCCCCCCCCCCCTTCCACCTCCCCCTTTTATTTCCTTAGAAGGAGAAAATTCTGCTCCATTAGGAGACATACAAAGTTTTGAAAATGAGTGGCTAGAAGTGGAGGTTCGCCATCCAACAAGTTGGGTGCAAGCACTAGCAGGTGCAGGAGATAATGTTCCCACTTCACCAACTGTTTCTCAACCATCAATGAAAATTCCTTTGCCTCCACTACCCAAGTTTTTACATGATACAATGGAGGAAATGTGCCAAGGAGATGGAGGTTGGATGATCTATTTAAAGAATCAACTTCAAATTAGTTTTAATTCTTCAATAATTGTGTTCCCTTTTGACAGTTGCTCAATATAAAAACATCCATTTAGAAATTGATGTGAACAGCAAAAGTGACCGGGTAGAGTGGGGTCATTGCCGTTACCAGTCAACATTTAGACCGGACAGGGCGTATGAGTTGGTTGTGCAATGGCTCGCAGCTTCAGGACCCATTGTGGCTGAACTGGTATGCTTTAATTTTTATGTTCAGGTAATGTGAAGTGATTCTTGTTTGGATTTTCTTCATAATATAAATTGCAGATTGTTTCAAGCTGGGCAAGAAAAGCAATTCAGTGCAGTCTTCAAATGGTTCCTATTCCTTACGATCCACTTTCACTACCATTTACTCACAAGTCAGACCCTTTGCGTGGTCCTGTGTTTGTTCCCTTAGACACAGAATGTCTAATGGGCAATAAAAGCTATTTATTCCAAGGTAAGCTAAGTTCAGAATCACCTAATTATTTTTGACAAAGTTTGGAGTTTTTATTACTTCTGTATTTTTTCCCCTTAGAGTTTCCTGAGGAAACATGGGCTCAACGTTTCTTGTTGTTTCAAGAAACCATTGCTTTACGTTTTGGATTCATAGCATGTGCTATGGAAAACCGAGGGATCAGTCCACAGGGAAGTAGAGTTCATCGAGATAAAGGTGTGTTTACTACATGTTCTCACAATTTATCCATTTTCAAATTTCTTTTTCCAATATTGTTTTTTCTTCTCTTTTTTGTCTCTTTGAAGATAAAGAACAGACTAGGCACCATCACCAGTATGTCCACATCACTGGCAATATGTTCTTGCTGATCCCATCCTCTCCATGTCATCGCACCCATGCCCAAGATGTGAACTGTGAAGGAAAATCAAGGCGGTCTGCGGGTCGTCAACCCTCTGTCCAATATCCTACTCATCATGACACAATATCAAGTCCTCATGAAGAATATATCACCAGACATGTCAGTGGGAATAAGAACCAGGATGACTACGGTCCTGATCGCAAGGTAAGTTGCATGTGTGAGGTTGAGCATAACTTTTCAGTCTGTTGGAAAAATCTTGAACTTGAAGATTATTTTGTTACTTTTTAGATTGGCTTCCTTTGGTCATGGAATCATCTACTGACGCGGCGGTGGAGAGGTCCGAATAGCGCTACAGGGGATGAGCAATTTCAAAACAAGATGCTAAAGGACTTTAGAGAATTCTGCAGCAATCAAAACAATAGATTATTGAACTTTTGGGATCAGTGTTGGATCATTCGTGATCAATATCAGCAGCACCAAGAAAATGCTGTGGTTCAGCAGACAGAAGATTTACACACTGCTTTGTCAAATGGAGGGGGATTTCAAAATGGAAATCACTCTAGTATTGGTAGTGGACACTCTGGAATATCCTCAACACTGGAAGAGGTACCTGAAAAGTTCTAAGTCCACTATAAACAAATTATTGTGTGTAAGACTTAATAAATTCGAGGTAGAGCATTGGGTGCAAGAAAGAGAGAGAAAATTCATTCAGTGTCCTTGTCCGAGAATGACTGCCTGTTTTCTTGCTTGTAGTTTCTGCAATTAATTTTGTAAAATGTTATAGTAAACCACAATTGTTTACAGTTGCAGTATGCTGCCAGATCTGATTTATTATATATCAAATGATGATTTTTTTAAGCTGGTTCTATGATGAGTACTGATATGATAAATGTGATATTAATTGAATTATTGTGCGTACCAGAAAGCATGGCTGTTCATTGTCAATTTTATTTATTTGTAGATTTGTATTCCATTCCTGCATTTAACCTAGTCATGCAATTTTATTGTCCTTTTGATCTTGGAGAGTTTTTTAACATGTGGATGAATTGAGTGACAATTTGACAATGGAAGGTGTTGCAGAATGGGCATCGGAGGGAAAATAGGTGGTTGCTAATTGGTACTGTGAAATTTCCATTTAGCATGTTATATAGAAATGGTTGTAAATTCTAAAATGTATTACATTTATCCACTTAAGACAAGAAATTAAAGACAAGAGTAGTGGACCTGCACTGTGAGATATATTTGTTAAAGTTAATAATTTTAATATGAATAAAGAAAAATGAAACCAATCTGACTACTTTTCCCGTATGTACTGATTCCTCTCACATTTGCACACCACCGTGGGCACACCGGGGGCTGCCCAGTTAATAGAGGGGAGACTGTAGTCTGGGCATGTCGTTCAGTTCGGGTGTCGGACAGAGCACCCTCCGCGCAAAGTTGGTCCGCGATCTTAGCGCCATCACTCGGCCGCTCCTCGAACTACGTCACCACAGCGCCTGAGTGCAGGAAACAATACTACAGTCGTGTGTGCATGTTTTGCCTACGTAAGGGCGCTGTGGTGACAGTTCATACACATACTAGTCCGAGAGAGCAAAGTACATACACGTGTGGACGGGGGTGAAGGGGGGATGAACAACCGGAAGCACCCTTTCTGGGTGCTATTGCACAGGGAAAACAATGAGACTGAGGCTTTCGAAAGCGGAGCACAGGGGCGAATCTGTCGACTGCTCGAGTAGAGCGGGAGGGATCGCATTGCCGCTGCGTGCGCGTTACCCCAGGGAGGATTCCTTTCTCTCTGCGTTACCCCCCGCGGACCGCCCGCGGACCGCCCGCGGACCGCCCGCGCGTCTGCAGCCCGATCCCGGCGCGGGGCGCTGCTTAGCGGCAGTGGCGATAAACAGAAGGTGCGCACCGCGGCGTTATCGCCGGGCCTAGCCCTGCCCAGGCTGTGCCTTACGCTCTTATCAGGGTGCGGGCCGCGGTGCCGGCCGCGCGCCGAGCACGCCGCCATGCAGGTTTGCAGTGACTCGGCGGACGTGGACGCGGCCGAGCGCGGAACGGCACGGAGCACGACGGAGCGGAACGGGAACGGGTGCAGCAGAGTGCCAGGGGAGGTGCGCCCGCGGCACCAAGGCGATGGGTGCCCTCAGCGTGAGCCGTGTCGTCGTGGTGGTGCTGGTGCTGGTGGCGGCGTCCGCAGGGAGGGACGCCTCGGTGGCCGGGCAGGTGCCCGTGCAGGTGCTCGGGCAGGCGCCTGCTGCTGACGTTCCGCCGGCCGCGCCAACGGCCTCGGCCCGTCCCCACCAACCCCAGGAGGGTATATCGCCGACGTTGGGCGCCTCTGATGGCGGCCCAGGTAACAAGAGAGGACGCCCGCCGCCCCCGCCGCCGCCTCCCGTACCGCCTCCGACACCATCCTCGACGTCCGCCCTCGAACTGAAGGCCACGGCGAAGCAGCAACCGGAGTGGAGTCCACGACCGGGTAGCCGCGGGACCCAACCGGCCAAAAACGACACAGCCCCGTCCGAGGCTGCAGTGGGTGGCGGTGGCGGCGGCTCCAAGCAAGCCGCCGGCGCCGCCGGGGCCACCGGCCTCTCCGACAAAGCTGGCCCTCGGACCGGGGCCTCCAAGACCAAGCCCAGGAAGCTGGCGCAGGCCGAGGACAAGGAGGTGGAAGAGGTGGAAGATGCGGACGGGGCGAGTACTCGCTCCCCGAAGCTGGACGTCGAGTGGCTTGTGCCCACGAAGAAGGTCCTCGTACCGGTCATCGACCCCGATGCGGATGCGGAGGTGTTCAACGACTCCACAGGTGCCGCGACCGCTGCCACGACGGCGTCCCCCGCGACAGAGACCCCCACGACGGAGGCCACCACGACGGCGTCCACCACGACAGAGGCCACCACCACGTCCACGACGGAGGCCACGACCACCGCCTCTCCTTCGACGAGCGCAGCCTCCACCACAACAACCGCCTCCTCGGTGGGCACCGCGACGCCCACCGAGCCCCCGTTCCGGCCGATCGTCCCCAAGTGCTGCCCGCCGGGCCAGCGGGTGCTCAACGAGAAGAAGAAGTGCGTGGAGAGCCCGCTCGAGTTCATCCCGCCCTTCGTCGAGTACGAGGAGGAGGTCCCCGAGGCGGCCATCAGCGGCAGCCTCGAATACACGGAGTACGAGCAGTCCCCGCCGGAGACCGTCATCACCGAGGGGGAGGGCTACGACATCATCGTCGGCAACCCGTGCAGGTGAGCTGAGAGGCGCCACGACTCGGCGCGCGCAGAGGCGCAGCGGCGCAGCGGACACCCTCCCCACCCTGACGCTGGGCTCGGACTCCAGGTACGGCCGCTTCCGGCTGGAGCCGCACGTGGACAGCCGCGACGAGTTCTACCTGCTGGCCAACGGGTCGCTGATGGCGCCCTTCCTCTTCGAGGAGCCCCTCGGCACGGACGAGTTCTGCATGGACGTGTTCCCCGACACGGAGAACGGGGACGTGACGGTGCTGCCGCTCATCTGCTTCCCGGCGCCCGACGGCCCGCGCCGCTCCGGGCTGCAGTTCATCCTCTACCCCATCGGTGAGTCAAAGCGAGGCGAGGCGCCGCCAGTTATCGCGGTCCCGGGGGGTCCCAGGGTTCTCCCAGGGGGGTCCCAGGGGGGGGGGGGGGGGGGGGTCAGCGGCACGTTTGGGAGTTTCCGCTCGGACCGTGATAAGCGCCCGGCAGGGACCTGTCACCGCGGGCCGCGGCGCCACGACGTCACCGCCCTCGGCGCTTCCCGTCGAGGCGGAGGCAGGAATGCACGCCGCGCCGCACGCCGGCCGAGTCGTAATCAGATCCGAGTGACTCAAGCAGATGGGGCGGATGCAGATAGTGCCGCGGCCGTGCGGCCGGACAGGGAAGGAATGGATGGCCTGGCCAACTGTAAATAAATGCATGGATGAATGGCTTGATGAACGATCGAATGAATGGACGAATGGCCGCGCTCCGCTCCCGATTCCCGCAGGTCTGCTGCTCTCCGTGCCCTTCCTGGTGACCACGTTCATCCTCTACGCCATGACGCCGGCGCTGCGGGACGTGCACGGGCGCGCGCTCATGTGCCAGGTCGTCTGCCTCACCGTCGCCTACCTGACCCTCGCCTTCGTGCAGCTCTGGGGCTCCCAGCTGGAGGGCCACCTGTGCTTCACAATCGGTGAGTCACCGCGCCGCCTCGGCGCCGCCCCTCCACGCGCACTCCCCGGTGCTGCGATGCACTGCGGTGCAGCTCAGCTGGTGCAGCTCAGACACTCATCCCTGCTGCTCTTATCCCGCCAGCCTGCGTCGTCCAGTTCTCGTTCGTGGCCTGCTTCTTTTGGCTGAACGTCATGTGTATCAACACGTGGTACAACATGGCTCTGAGGTAGGCTGCCCTGGACGGCCCGGCCGCCCCCGGTGACCCCGGTGACCTCGGACCTGAGCCGTGACCTTGGTGTTGGCAGGCCGGCGCAGAAGTGGTGCCGGCGCACGGAGCGGCGTCGCTTCGTCCTGTACTCGATGTACGCGTGGTCGCTGCCCTGCGTGCTGCTGGGCGTCACACTCGTCATGGACCTCACGCCCACCATCCCGTCGTCCTACGTCAAGCCGCACTTCGGCGTCGACTTCTGCTGGTTCCAGAGTAAGCCCAGTCCAGTCCGGTGCGGCGGAGCGCCTGTGAACGCGAGGGTAGGCCGGCCCGCGCGACACGCGTGTGCGACGGGCCGGCCTTGTCTACCCAGCAGGCCGCAGGCGCGCGGCCCGGAGCCCGGGGTGCGCCGTGCTCCGCCAGCAGCAGTGGCCAGCACTCTCACGGCCACTGCCATTGTCACAGTCTGCTCCGCCTCCCCCCGCAGCCGACCGCGCCGCGCTGCCCTACTTCTACGCGCCCGTCACGTTCCTGGTGCTGGTCAACGTGGTCCTGTTCGCGCTGACGGCGGCCGCCATGCACCGGCGGCGGCGCAGGAGGGCCCTCGACGCCAGCGCCACGCCCCTCACCAATGACACCTGCTACCGGCGGCACTCCAGCACCGCGTGAGTACGGCTGGCCGCCCCCGCCCCCCGGCGGCACCGTCCCCCCGCCTGCCTCCGCCTCCGCCCCCGGCTACGGCCGCGCCAGGTGCCAGAAGGCGGGGCGGGGGAGGGGAGAGACTGGTGACTCTAGACGAGCCAATCGAGCTAAATCGGGCCCGAGACGCTACCCCGCGCCCGGGAGATACCCCGCACCGAGGCGCCCAGGCGCCGCAGGCTCGGTGTCAAGTGTCCGGTGTCGCCCGTGGGCACCGCGGGGCCAGGCGTCTAATCGTTCCGTCTAATAGTTTCAGAAGCTGCCTGTGTCTGTTCGCCGCCATGGGCCTCAACTGGATCATGGAGGTCGTCTCCTTCTACGTCGGGGGCCCGTCGTCCATTTGGTAAAGCGAGATGCAGTACGCGCTCGGGGGGTCGTCCACGTAGCATATACGACCATGAAAAAACATGTAGATAGTTGTTGCTGTTGAACTTCCAAGGTCTGCCTCGGGAAAGTCGAGTTTTGACGAAAAATCCACACCCACAACCGACTTTGCTTTTAGCGAATCGGAAATGAGGGCGCGTCACACGTGCCTGAACGCCACGACGCGACTAGTCCTCCCTGAGGCACCTCGGCGGCAACGGTCGATTCCCTAGTTGTATGCATTGACACCCACCGCGATGACGTGGTTTTCGGACGGCCCCTGCAGGGCCCCGAGCCCCGGCCCCGGCGCCGCCTCCCCTCCCGCCTTCTCATGTCAGTCTCGGTGCGCAGGTACGCGACGGACGTGCTCAACTGCCTGCAGGGCGTGTGGACGTTTGTCGTCTTCGTGCTGAACCGTCCCGCCCGCCAGGAGATCCGGGCGCGCATGACGCAGCTGCGGGCACGGCGCGCGGACCGCGGCGTCGAGTACCGCGTCCCGGACACGCCGCAGATCGACGACTTCCAGACCGTGGTGCAGCGCCAGAGCCGGCAGCTCACCCACCCCACGCCCTGGCAGCAGGAGATCCGCGGCGTCCGCGGCCTCGGCGGCGGCACCAGCGACAGCCTCGGCAGCCTCAACGGCGTCCTCAAAGGCAGCCTCAACGGCAGTCTCAACGGCGGCCTCAAAGGCAGCCTCAACGGCAGTCTCAGCGGGGGCCTCAACGGCGTCCTCAACGGCGGCCCTGGCTACGCCGTCCCAGAGTTCCAAACTAACGAGGGCGTGCCCCTCAGCGGGGGACAGTAGAAGAACGCCCTCGCCCCCAACAAAACCCCCCAGAAATTTGTTTTCGGAAAAAAAATTAAGCCAAAGTCAAAGAAGGTGCAATTGTAATACGTAAAGTGAATTCGCAGCCGTGTAATTTAATCCCAACTAACTGAACGTTTTAACGAAGACTTTTATGAAATTTATCGAGATATGTGAATTGTGTACATTGGGCCTTTTTCGTCCCTTTCCAGCCCCCTCTCCCTTCCACGCTTTATCTCCCTCCTAGGTGAAAAGTCGTTTTCTATTTCCTAGATAGATAGTCAATTGTGTGTTCAAAGAATTCCTCTCTAATTATTTATTTGACTCTCAATGTTGCTGTGATGTGCACTATGTGTTTTAATATGTGATGATTGTTCGTGTTACGTTCACGTATGTTTTAGTTAGCTATTTTTAACTTATTATTTATTATTTAGTGTAGGTGGAGATATATTGTATTTTGTACATGTGTAGGCGTTTTGTCTTGTTCAGGTATGAATTAAATTATGTGTTTTCAGAAACTGAAAGCCACCTTGTACGTTATTTTTGCATGTATGTACCTTTATGGTCTACACTTCGTTGAGAAGTACCTGGCATGGGAAAGGCCGTTCACATGCTACGTCACACGAACGGTGTCCAGTCTAAGGACGGGGGCGGCGGGGTGCGGTGGTGGGTGGCTGCCGTCGTCCCACTTGGGCACACTTGGGTACACTTGGGTACACTTGGGCACACTTGGGCACACTTGGTCACACTTGGTCACACTTGGGCACACTTGGGGCCGGCCCCGGCCAGGAGTGTCCGTTGTTTTAGGGGCCCCGTGGTGTGGCGTGGCCGGCGCGGCCCTGCTCGGCTCTTGCTCCGCCGGGTCGCTGCTGCTGTTGCTACCGTCGCCACCCCCCGCCCGCCCCGCCCTCCTCTGAAATGCCCCGCGTGAATTCACGTGTTGCGTGCGCAAGGGGTTGCGGAGGATAAGGTGGGGGTGGAGGGGGAGGGGGGGATACACTTGTTGGACCGCTCCCGTAATCGCGGACTGCTGACGGACGGCTCACCTCCGTCCGCAGTCTCCGGAGCGGAGGGCCGCGGCCCGCCACTCGGCGGCGCTCGGGGATGGTGACCCGCCACCGAGTCGGGCCTCCGTCCGTCCTCACCAGGTCCTCACTCGGCGTGGGCGGCCAGTGTCCCAGCCGTCACAGACACAGGGAAGTGCCCAGCGACATGCGGCTCTGGCGTCGCTCCGAGCGCTAAGTGCGTCGGACCACGCTCGGCTGAGGCGCACTAGCCTGGCATGATGTGAAGGGTCGCGATAAGGTGCAGGTTTTGTGCGGGTGCCAACGGAGCCCGCTGGCCGGGGGGCGCCGCGGGGTGCGGCGGGGCGGCCAGCCTGGGACCGGCCCGTCCTCCTCTCCTCCCGCCCTTAATGACCGTTGCCTTGGCTTTGACCGCGACCGCCGTCGGGTCATCGACAGGGTTTGTCCCCCCCCCCCCGCTCCCCCTTCGGGTCGGGACTGCCGGTTGCACCCCCCCCCCCCCCCCGTCGCGGCCAGGCTGGTCGGCACTAGTCGGCGCTCACTGGCTGGGCTGCACGTATGGGGCACGGCGGGCCACGGGGTCACTGGGTCAAGTGACTGAGCCCGAAGGGGGAGGGGGTGCTCTCTCTCGCTCCACCCCTCGGCTGCAGCGGTACTCTACTCGCAGGGGCGTGCGCCAGGCCCCGGCTGGCCCAGGCTGCCCCAGGCTGCCCCAAGCTGCCCCAGGCCCCGACGGGCTGGTCGGGGCGGGGACTCCGTTCTGGCCTAGCGATCCGCCCTACCCGGCCGGGCCGCGGCGCCGGGGTAGCCTAGCCAGCGCAGCCCGCCCCGCAGCCCGCGCAGCCCGCAGCCCGCGCAGCCCCTTCAGTCTTGCGTTGGTCCTGCCACAGCGAGGACGGCCCGGGACGGGAGCAGCCGAGTCTGGCCGAAGCGAGCCGAGCCGAGGGGCCACGAGCACGACGCCAGCCGAGCCGGGCCGGGCCGCGTCGCGGACGGCACGGGGCGCAGGGCGCCGCGGCGCAGCGCAGCGCAGCGGGGGGCTAGCAGCCCAGGCTAGCAGCCCAGGCTAGCCGAGCCAACTCGGTGTCACTGCCGCGGGCCCGAGCCGACGTCACGACGTGCGAGCGTGTGCGGCGTGCGGGCGTGCGTGCGTGCGGGCGTGTGCAGCTGCAGCGGGCTGCCGGCGGCTCGTTGCCATCGTGATCGGTAGTGACGCTTGTTGACGGCAAGAAGTGGCCGGCGCGAGCCCTCCCACGCAGCACCACAGGATTACACGACGCCGCTGCCGCAGGCGCCGCAGGACCGCAGGCTCGGTGCAGCACACCTGTCCGGTGAGGCGGGAGCCGCTCCTCGCGGCCCAACTTCCCTCGTCCCGCCCCGACCTGCCCACCAACACCGCCTCGCCCCGCGTGAGCCGAGTCCTCAGGACGCCGACGCCGGCCGTGGCCGCCAATTTGTATGCACACATCACTGTGTGGGACGGGCGGATCTACAATTGGCCCGGATGACCCTCGGCGCCGACGCCAGCGGGGACCAGGGGGACCAGCGGGACCAAGGGGTCCGCGGCGACGGGGAGGGGCGGGGGAGTGTTGACACGGTCAGCCTCCCCGCCGGGCCCGCGCCCCCGCGGCCCCGCGCCCGGCCCCGTCTGCATAGTGCGCGCCGCCCCCAGTACCACAGACATCGCCACAACCCCCCCCCGCCACGCCACGCCACGCCACGCCACGCTGCCGTTCCGTTCAGTTGATTCCCGATCAGAGTCAGAGTTCCGCTCAATGCTATTGCTGCTACAGTTGGGGCGCCGCGGGCCCGGCGTGGCCCGGCGTGGCCCGGCGTGGCCTGGCGTGGCCGGGCGTGGCCCGGCGTGGCGCGGCGTGGCGCGGGGGCCGGGCTCGCGGGGTAGGGCCGAGTCTGCCAAATTATGTCACACCACCGCGGCCTGCGCCGACGTCACGTCGGCAGACCGTACACGTCGTCCTTAGCGAGTTCCTTTCGGACCGAATTGCAGCGCTGGTCAATCATGGTCAGAAATTTCCTAAAAGTAGTGGTTTGAAAAGTCTAGTGTGCTTTTATATTGTCCTGAGGTGGATAGGAATTGGTTTTACAGGGCCCACCGAGAGTCACAAAGAATGGTTTGCAAAGAGTGACAAAGCGATAGTGTTTTTAAGTGTTTTTACAGTGAAGGGAGTGTCTGTCTCCTTCACCAACTCACAGCCAGAAACACACGTCAAGGCAGAACGAGTCTTAGTGGGGGCGGGGAGACAGGGGTGGTGACGGTGCGTTGGTGAGAGAGAGAGAAATAGAAAGAGAGAAAGAGGGAAGAGAGGAGAGAGAGGGGGGGGGGGGGGAGAAGGATAGAGAGCGAGGGAGAGAGAGAGACGGAGAGAGAGAGGAGCAAGTTTAGTTTTGCCAACTGTTGTCAACTACTCGGTTCTACTACGACCGCATGCTGCGTACACGAGCACCAGCGTCTGTACAAGAGAGGAGAGAGGGAGAGGCAGAGACAGAGAGAGACAGGGAGAGAGATAGCAGAGCACCCCCGCCTAGCCAGCCGTCTTCTTCTGTGGCCCAGTGTTAAGTCCTGGCGTCTTCTCATTGCTAAGCTGTCCCCGGAGCGCCTGTCTGCCTGCACAGGTCCGTGTGGCCGTCAGAGTGAGAGCGCCCGGAGGGTAGGCAGCGTCCACACACCCGTGCTTCGCACGTCCTGCCTTTGCCTACCCACCAGGCGCTCGCCGCAGTGAGCGACGGCCGCCTCCGATCTGTTAACCTGACCGTTTTAGAGATGTGGACTCAGAACCGGAAGAGATGTACTTCGGCTACCGTGGCCACGGCGGGCAACTAACTCAGCCCGCCTGCAGCCCACAGGGGCGGGACGCGGCCGCGGCCGCCGCCCCCTCCCCGGGGACGGGAGTAGTCCCCGGGCGGACACGGCCGGCCCGGGTGGTCCCCGCAGAATAGTAGATCGCAAAGTTGGTAATAGTGAATGGTGCCGCCGTGCCGACCCGTGGACGGACCCGACAACTTGGAATTGGAGCAAGGTCGTGCTGGACCGGTCCGTGCCCGGCCGGGGCCCCGGGCCGAGGCCGAGGCCGCGGCGTGGGTCCGCCCCGCCTCCCGGACGCCCCGGAGGCCGCGGGCGCGGTGGAGCACGGTGCGTGGACGGTGCCGACGTTTTTCTCAACCAGCAGCGCGGCGGCCGGCGACCCTCCCAGAGGCACTCGCAGGGGCCCTCATACCACCGAGGCTGCGGGGATGGCGTGTCGCACGACCCCGCCGGCGTGCCGTGGGACCGGGACGGATCGAGGGAGTCTGCGTGATAGACAGAGACGGGGAGACGGGCAGTACGGGAGCGTACGCGAGGGAGTGAGTGAGCGGGCACGTGAAGCCCGGGGCCGGGGGCCGCGTTATAAAGGGACACGGGAGACGGAGCCCTTGAGCGCGGCCAGCCCCGAGGCCAGCCTTGGCTGACATGCGGCACCAGCACCCTCTGCTCGCCGAGGGCTCGCCGACGGCGGCCCCTCGCCAGTGTCCTCGCCGGCCGCCGCCGCCTGCCCCGCGCGTGCACTGGATGGTCCAGCAGGGGCCGCCCGCCCCTTCACCTTGAACTGCGGACATGCCAGTGGCCGGAAATCCCGGATTCCTTCCTGACCGCAAATAAGAATACCCCGCAAAGTTGTGTGTGTGTTAGTGTGTCTGTATGCCTGTGTGTGTCCGCGCGCTCCGTCTGAATCAGCTTGGCAACGGCAATAAAAGGCACTCTTCAGAAGGGAGGGTACGGAGGAAAGGAGGGGGGGGGGGGGGGGGAGGAGGAGAGCAGGAACAGGGAATCCTCCCCCGCCGCACCCCCTCAATCCATTCGCCTGATCGACCTCGCGAGGACGTGGTGCCGAGGCGGCGGCGGCGGCGGCGGCGGCGCTCCTCTTGGTTTATACGCGCCGCACTCGACAACGGCCGGCAGGCCTCGGCCCGGCGGCGGCCCGGCGGCGTCTGCTGGCCGAGTGGAGAGCCGGCCGTGCCCAGCAGGCCCAGCAGGCCCAGCAGGCCGCGGCGCAGTATGCCAGGTCGCCAGGTCTCGGCGCACATTGTGTTTGTTAATTTACTGTTAATGGCTCCGTGAACACACGGGGGGCCCGCGCGGGCAGCCGGCTGGGGTACATATTCAAGGCGGTCATTTTCTCCTTGATTGGGACAGATGACTCGTCGTGCTGTCCCAGCAGAGGGGTATCAACGAAGAAAATATTTAGGGCCCCGTTGCCGCGAAGGAGCGGCGGGGGGTGCTGGCGGTGTGCGCCGTGTAGCTCACCACGCCCGCGGGTTCTCTCGCCGCTCCGGCGCCAACTACACTGAGAAACTACAGTTTGTGTACAGAAAACTGTAGTTCCGCTGGGAAAAAAAAACGATACGAAAAATAATGAAGACAATTGGGACGAACTAAAGTTCTCCGCGTTGACTATACGCTTCAGGAACAGTGCGGTTTAGTCTTGGCTGTAGCTCCACCGTGGATCTCCTCCGCCCGGCTATTGCAGTAACGCAGTCCCCGGCGCCCCCTTTCAAAGGTTTTGCGGCTTCTCGGGCTGCGCGGCCTGTACGGAATAAAAGGAGGGATCCGCACCGCGCCGCGCCGCGCGCCCGTGGCCTTGGCTTTGGAAACCTTTGGCGCGGTGGCGTGGCGCCCCGGTGGCGCCCCGGTGGCGGAGGGGCCGGAGGGGCCGGGCGGGGCGGCGCCCGCCCATCCAGATCCTCTTCGTGATGGCAGCGCTGTCTGCGCCCCCACTCCTTGTTGTCCGTCCCCCAGAACGGCGGACCGCTTTGGCAGCGAGAGTGTAGGGAGTAGCAGTTAAGAGCCGCTCCGTCGGCACAACTCCACACTCACAGGGCGCAGGTTCCGACGAGCCCCTCTCTCTCTCTCTCTCTCTCTCTCTCTCTCTCTCTCTCTCTCTCTCTCTCTCTTGTCTTGTCTTGCATCTCTGTCTCTGTCCTACATGCGTGGATGAGGGTGGCGCCCCACTCGCCCGATGCGGAAAGAGCCCGAGACGATGCGCTGCGGGTCTAGCAGACCTGAGCACTGCTTGCTGAGAGCGCCTTGCGGCCGGCGGGTAGGCAACGTGCACACACCCATGCACAGCACTCGCGCGGCATTGCCTACCTACCAGGCGCGCGCCCGGGATGCGCACCAGTCATAATGATGGTACGGCAATCAAACAAAACCACCTCTTTAAACTCTAGAAGTGTTTTCCTACGAAAGAAAAAAAATATTTTTTACCACTTTGTTGAACGTTTTCTCTTCTTCGGAGGCGCGCGGCCTTGCGAGGGTCCGCGGGGCGGACCAGCAGGAGAGGCAGGTGAGTCCGGGAGGCGCGCCCGGCCCCGACAACAGGAGAGTACGGCACAGCGATCGCGCTCAATGTTTCATGCCACCGGTCCGGGGGGGTCGCTCGTATCGTACGCGATTTTTGACCGTTTTATGACCAGGCGGGCTGCTTTTCATATACGAAGGAGCTTTTTGTTTTTTGCCCCCCACGGGAGTAAGCAGAATCGTAACGTTATGTGAAAAAAATATTTTTTAAAGTAAAAATAAAGAAAATCCGCGTGCTTGGCTAGCAATGTCACGTCACGATGCCCACGTCGCTCCCGTCTTCTTTTCTTCATATAATTTATTTGCGACCGTTCGCCGGTTTCATGAAGGGCGAAAAGTATTACTTCTCTGCCTTTATTCCTTTCTTCTTACCTCGTAGGCCCCCACGGTCGGGGCGGCGTGCAATTGGATATGAAAATTTGAATTTCATCAGCAAGTGCTTTCTCTGTGGGCGGGCGGCAGGCGGGGCAGGTCTCGCCGTCCCGTATGAGTCGGAGGCTTGGTATAATTACTTCCCCCACCCCCCTCCCCCCACCTTCCTTACACAACACTGCTTTTACTCCTGGGATGGGGCTGGCTATACAGCACACATCCCACGGCACACAACCTGCCGGCGTGGTCCGGAGGTCTGCGGAGGTCCCGCCCCCGGCGGCCCCCGGCGGCCCCTGGCGGCCTCGGGAAACGCCGTGTGTCCCGCTACACTCAAAACTGGTCAAAACCGTATCGAAACCAACCAAGGCCCGTGGCGCCACCGTCTGCACGCGACCCGCGGGACAAGAGCAAATATCAAAAAATGCGCCTGCAAGGCCGCGTGAGATGTGCAGGCACCTAAGCGGGGGCCGCGCGGCCGGGTACGTTGTGGCAGGGCTCGCCGTGTTCCTCGACGGTCATGAATACGGCGACCCACAATGTGCCTATCGATTACCCGTCAAAGCTGCGTCTCTCTCTCTCTCCCTCCCTCTCCCTAAACAAGGACGGGAAGAAAGTCAGTGACTGCCACGAAGTAACCATCGATTTGTTCCCCGCGGTGGCTTGCGGCGCGGCGGCGCGCCTTGTCCCCCGGCCGCTGGGCGGCCCGCGGCCCGCGTCCCGCGGCCTGCCCCACGCTGCGCTGCAGCAGCTGCAGCTGCAGCCCCGCCACGCGGCACGGCCCGCTGCTCGGCTGCGTCACCCGCTCGCAGTGGCCGGCCCGCGGCTTGGCGGCGTCATCGTCGCCGCCTCGTGGCCCCGTGGCCCCGTGGCCCCGTGGCCGGCCCCGTGGGTGCCCGCAGGCCCTCCGTCGCCCCCACACCTCTACCCTTCCCCGCAGCGGCTGCCTTTTAGCCCGTCGGACAGAGCACTTCTGAATTTTACACCTCAACTGCTCCTGCCCCCCACGGCTAGGGTAAGGGAGGGCGTGGTAGTGCTGGGGAGAGGAGGGGGCAGCGCGCCCCGTGTTGTTATTGTTATTTATCGCCCCCAGGGGGGGGGGGGGTGCAAGGGGCCCAGCCCACCGCCGGTATGTGCGAAGAGAGGGGGGGGGGGATGAAGATGCGGAACGCACGGCGCCGTCCGACTTGCGTTCACAAACTGTGCGCCGCCCCCCGCCGCAGGGCCGCCAGGGCCGCCAGGGCCGCCAGGGTGCGGCGGCGTGCGCTCACGGCCTCCTCAAGACCCTCCTCCTCATGGGCAGAGGAGCGTTCCGGGACGCGGCCCCGACGACGGCGGCGCGCGGCATCAGGCGGTATCGACTCTGTGAGGACGCCGTGGTCGTCGCCCCGGCCATGCCGGCAGCCCGTCGGCGGGCGGCCCGGGTCACACCGACACAGGAGGGCGCGGTGACACCGGGGGCAGCCTCACCTCACGAACCATCCCGACCGTCACAAAAATTCAAAGCTTTCATGTAAAATGCGGAAATATTTGTGTTTTACTTAAGTGAGCTACCGTAGATGCTTTTGAAAAAAAATGCAAATATAGGTGGGCGACATTACCTTGTCCCACCAGGCCTTCGCCCAGAACCCTCTCGCTTTACTGCTTAGCGGTGTTCGCATGGCTTGCGGCTGCGGCTCCGCGGACAGCGTTTTGTCGCGTGTCGACTGGAAGTGGCTGGGCTGTGAATGGAGAGTGGCTGGGCTGACCGGAGGCAGTGAGATGTGCCCCTCGCCGACGCCGCACCGCACCGCCGCCGCCGCCCGAGCGAGGCCCGCCAAACTCGCCGCTGCGGTGTCTGGGCGACGGGGGTCTGCGGGCACAAGCAGGGTGAAAGGGGGAGGGGGGGGGGGGGGCTGCCCGATACAAAGGCGGTCGACTGCATGGCCGTGGCGTGGCGGCTACCTGGCCGACCTGGCGCGAGGCCCCCGCCGCCCCCGCAGCCCCGCCGCCGTCCGCCGTACAAGCCACGGCAGCCGGGGGCGGCCGGGGGCAGCCGGGGGCAGCCAGGGGTCCCGGCGGGAGGGGAGGGGGCGGACGGGTCGAGCCGAGCCGAGCCCAGCCGAGTCGAACCGAGCGGCCGCTGACGCTGACGGCCACTGCAACATCTGGGATTATTATACCGTTTATTTTTGAACACTTGTAACCAGCCGCTCCGTCTCTCTCTCTCTGACGCGGTGCGACGCGGCGGCTGCGGCGGCAGTGGCGCTCGCACGTCACCCGGGCCCCGCTCCCCGCTGCCTGTTCCCCTCCGTCACCCACGATACTTTCCGTTTCGTTTCTTGACGCGCTTGCGAATAGGACAGATTCCGGGTTCAAACACCAGCGCGTTCTTTCCCTCCCTCTCCCTCCCTTCCTTCTTTTTAATGTGACCTCACGGGTTCCTCGTGCAGTAAACGAGGTGGGGCGGGGGGGGGGGGGATGGCACTTGCTGAACTGAATGCGGCGTCAGTCGGTATTTGAACGTGGGGTATGTGAATCGCGCTGTCTGGGAGAGGCGTGAGCTATGCGTGAGGAACCGGTCGCTAGCGACGACCGCCCGCGCGGAGCAGTCACTAAGAGGCCCTGTTCTAAAATTGTAACACTTCATTACTTCAGATCAAAAAATAACGCACTCACTCACACACACTCACACACACGCACAGAAGTGGCCCACTATTGAAGGCGCTTCGGTGTTACCCGGCCAGCGGCACGGCGGGGGGACATTCATCACAGGCACAGTGCCCCCCCCCCCCCCCCCCTCGGGGCGTCTGCCTTCACTGCGCGATGAGGAATCGTTTTCACACCTGTGGTCACGTTTAAAGGGACGAGTAAAAAATTATTGGACGTCTTCCCAGTGCGGCGGGTCGGGTACTGGGGGGGGGGGGGCGCCGCCTGCCTCCCCGCGCGATGGCCCCGCCGGCGCGACCGCGCCACGCGAGGGGTTTTGAGATCCCCGTTGCGGCAGAATAGGTGTGGCCGGGCGCGGCGTAGCGTGGCGCGTCGCGCCGCAGGGCTGTGGCCGCGCCGACCTTCGATTGCCCCAATATTGAGCTGGAGCAAACACGCCAGCGCGGCCCGCGAGCTGGCCAGCTGACCGGCTGCCCGCCGCCTGCCGCCGCGGGCACATCACGCGCACGACCGCCCACGCCGGACAGCGGATGGTTTTTGGCAAATCAGTTTACAAAGAGGTTTGACTCCCTGGCGGGGCTCGGGCGCGCGCCTGCCGGCTTATCGGGGCCCCCGCCTCTCTTCATACTTCATAAGACCTTAAGCTGTGACGACATCTGAAGGGGCTGGCCTCCTCGGGCGGGGCCGCGCCGAGGCGAGGAGGCAGGGCTGCGGGGGCCGCCCGGGCGGGCCGGGCCGCGGGGCCGTAGGACGGGTCCGGCTTTAGTTCTCTCTGTAGTTTGAAGCCGCCCGGGGCCCGAAGCTTAGGTAGCGAGGACATGCCAGCTGCATTTTCACACCGACCGAATGTCAAGCTTGTTGGTGGTGTCTTAGTCCCGCCCGGCTGACAAACTTCCGGACACAAACACTGGCGGGCGCCGGGCCGGGCGGGAGGCCGGCGCAGGCCAGCCTAGGCCGGCCGGCGCGGTCGAAAGTTCACCGTTATTTGCGAGGGTCGGTAGGTTTTGAGAGACGCGCCACGCGTTCCCAGCCGAAGTTTGCTGAAGTGGCGTCGGGGCGTGGCGCGGGCGGGGCGAAAGTGGGGAGGGGGGGGGGCACGCAGACAACACGGCGGACGCGTTTGACACGGACGGCGAAAGTACACTCCTGCTGCTGCTTGGTCTGGGCCCACAATAGTGCGATGCAAAAGTTTGACTGTCATTATGTGAAGGACTGGCTGCCGGCGTGGTGGGCCCCCCGCGGCCCCCCGCGGCCCCCCGCGAGGTCCTCTGTCCCTGTCCGACAGCTTAGCGCGCCGATGTGTTTATTCTGGCCGCGAGTGGCGCTCGGGTGCTCGCTGGTGCTGAAGCGTTTGTTCTAGTGCGGCACCATGCGGGACACTGGCGCCCCCCGCCCCCAAGCCGCCCCCCGGCGACCCGTTTCCCGCCGCTGCCCCCCACTCCCACTCCCAACACATATGAGTCTGGGCCAAGTTTTTCGCTCATGCCTGGGAAAGGAAGCGAGTCGCATTAATGTGCCCATAAATATTTATCGAAGGGATGAGAGCGGAGCGGTGCGTAAGGAAAAGGCGGAGAGGACGAGAGTCTAGGCGCTGCTGTCGGGGGGGGGGGGGGGGGGGGGGGGGGGGGGGGGGAGCAGCGGCGGCGGCAGCGGCGGCCGGGGGGCCGTGCATCGCCGTGCAGCTGCGCGGCCAGCGCCTCCGGACCGACTCGCCATCACTTTTGCCGAAGACGGGGGAGGGTTTTATCCGAGTGAATCGGGGCGTGCGGGACACACGTCCTGGTTCTGTGCCGCTGCCGGGCCGGGCGCCGCTGCGGGGCTTCCGCGCTGCAAGGTGCAGTCGTACACAGTCGTACAGAGGTATGCGCGTGGCAGCCAGCTGCGCAGCTGCGCAGCTGCGCCCTGCCGGCCTCAGTCTGCTGTGCACACTCGGCGCTCCCTCGGCGACACAGCAGCAGGGCTGGCGGCAGCGCAGCGTGTTCTGCGGGAGGCATTTTCGGGACGGGAGAATCACGGGCCTATGAGAAGGAAATCCTGCAGCAGCGGCGGGAGAACAACTGCCGACCGCGTGCCGGCCGCCGGGTCGTGTTTACAGAGCGGCGCCCAGGAATATTTTGGTAGTGCCGCGGAGTGCCGTACTACGTCCCATCAGCAGGCTGCACCACCGGCCGTGGGCCGTGGGCCTGGGGCCGGGGGCGGGCGGGGGCGAGGGCCGGTGGCCGGGGGCAGGGGGCGGGGGCCAGGGGCAGGGGGCAGGGGGCCGGGGGCCGGGGGCCGGGGACTGTGGACTGTGGACGTAGGACGAGCCCCCAGGCAGTGGGGCGGGCAGCCGGGCAGACAGCAGCAGGCAGGGCCGCGGACGCAGAGCGGACGCGGGTCGGACGTCACCGGGGGGAAGGGCTGCCAAGTCCACCCGTACAGCCCAGCCCGCCGCCGCCGCCACCGCCGCCCCCGCCCCGCCCCCGTCCTCGCCCCGCCCCCGCCGCATCACCGCACCACGCGGCCGCCGCCGCACGTCGCATCCCGCGCCGCTCCCACGCGGCACGCGGCACGCGATTCCCGATACAGGAGGCGATGGAAAAGAAAACAGCACGCCACATACGACTAAAACAAAAAGTAGCATGGGGGGGGGGGGGGGGGGGACAAAAACCGCGGCCGGAGCAGGTGCATAACCGATCCAGTCGAGAGGGGGTGCGGTCGCACTGGGACCGACCGCGGCTCTATTCTTCTTTGGAAACCAGATGAGATTTTAATCAAGTTGTCAAGGTTGTGTTTTATGTGTGTGATGCGGCTTTCGCCATTCTGTGTGTTGGCAGGTCCCCTTACTCAGGGGCCTAACGCCATAGGCCGCCTTACGCAGGCGCCTTAGTGTGGGTAGATGTTGCTGTCTGAGGCAGGTCCCCTTGCTCAGGGGCCTAACGCCATAGGCCGCCTTATTCAGGCGCCTTAGTGTGTGTACGGGTGGCTTGTCTGAGGCAGGACCCCTTGTTCAGGGGCCTAAGCCATAGGCTGCCTTGTGCAGGTGCCTTAAGTGTGTGTTGGCAGCGTAGGTGGGTGGCAGGCGGCCTTATTCAGGTGCCTAACGCCAGGCTGCCTTGCCTTGCGGCTGGTCGGCCTAAGAGGTCCGCCTTAGCTTTGCAGCAGGTCGGCCTGAGGGTGGGTTCGTGTCTGAGCGGCGAGAGTCAGGAGACTGGTTCCAGTGCACAAGTATATTCCGCACTTCTGGCTCTGGCTCACCACTGGGACTGTCTCCAGTCCCCGAACCTGACTGCCGATCTATCGGAGATCGGTTCAATTTATACCCTAGGCGAGCCCGGGCTCGCTCGGCGACACCCCGTCCGCCGGGCGCTCGCCGGCTCCGCCGGGCGCTCGGCGGCGATCCGGAGACCCGAACCCCTTTCGGCGGGTCCGAATCCTTTCGGCTGTCATTCGGGGGTGTCGTCTGCTAGGTGCACCGGACTGCATGCAGGTGCAGTCTCGGCCGCCTACCTGGCAGCGCAATCGGCGCTACCAACGCGCCGGCAGGGTTGGCCACCATGGAGTGGCGGCACGGCGCGGCGGGTTTGAATCCCGCGGTAGGTTCCCTACTCTACCTTAGCATTACATCACTATCGCCTTATTCAAAAAAACAATGAAAAAAAAAGATTTTGCTTGGGGAAGTGGAACAATACATTTTTGGGCGATAGTGATAAAACTTAGCTATAGTGGCTGCCAGAATTACAACTTAAATCTACTCCTTAGACTAACAGTGGTGGTACTGAAATTAACAACAAATGAGATACTATTTAATTTTAACTTGTCTTGGTCTGGGGCGCTGGCAGTTGCGCATTTTCGGCGGCGATCCGTTGGTCGTCGTCCGGCTGCTGCGGCGGTGGCGGGGGTGGAGCCGCTGGGGTGCGCCTGTGCCTGTCCGCGGTGCGCTGCTGCGCCGGCAACAGTCCGGTGCAGTGCTGCTGCGGCGGTAGCGGCTGCAGTGGCGTCCGTGGCGGCAGTGGCGGCGGCGGCGGTAGTAGCAGCGGTGGTAGCGGCTGCAGGAGTGGTAGGGCAGTGCTGCCAACCGAGTGCTGCTTATTCTACTTACAACTAATGCCTTACTCTACTCGTCACCCTTAAAACTATCCGGCTATGCGGAGAAACTGTGAAATTAAAGCGAAATTCACTGAGGGTGAGTCTCCAGTCATCACAAAGCTCGAGCCTCTGCGGCTGACGTCAGACTCGACTGTCAAATCATGGTGGCGTCAGTTCGGGGCGGCAGCGCTGAGGCAGCTGGCCATGAGAATCGTCAACAGTGTGAGTGCCATGTCCTGTGAAGCAAGGCACTTATTACAGGAACACAACAGACTCAGAGAGAGAACAGACATCGAGCTGGCACTCGCGTCGCGGAAACAAACCAGGTGTACAGCAAGAAAAAAAAATAGGGAAAAGGGGGGGGGGATGATGAAAATTAATTACAGAGAAGTAGTTACGGTAAAATTGAGCTGAGCATTTTTGCAAGGGTTAGGTCTCGTGGTCTCAGCATGCGGCGTGATAGACTTGGACTGGGCGTGGCGGCGGTGTGCGTTGCGTTCGCGTTAGGCGCGGGCTCCATTTGTGGGCTGCTGCTCTGAGCCCGAGGTGTCGGCCTGGGAGGCCTGCCTCTCAGGGGCTGCGGCGGCGGAGCTGGTGCCGCTCGCGGAGTTGGCAGTGGCGGCGTCAGCGGGAGTTGCGGCGGCGGCAGCGGGGGCTGCGGCGGCGGCAGCGGGGGCTGCGGCGGCGGCAGCGGGGGCTGCGGCGGCGGGAGCGGAGGTGGCTCTTGTCGCTGCGCCTGGCTGGTGCGTCGCCTCGGCAGGTCCGATTCGTCGGTGAAAACAATCGCGTCTGTGAATGGGTTGGCGTAGGGACGAGCAGGGTTAGGCTCGGGTGCCCGGCCGGTCGGCTGGGGGCCGGTCCTATTGTCTAGCAGGAAAGTGACATTCCTTCTCCCTTTTTTCGGAGTTGTTTGTGCCGATCGCAGCGAGGATTTTTGAGCCTTTGCGGACCATAACGGTACGGCGCGGTAGAAAGTTTTGATGCTGCGCAGAGGCACGTCGTACTGGCTGTACGGGTGTTGTAAATCTCGGATCTGATATGAGTTCTCCGTGTACCGTTTCGTTATAACAAACGGTCCTTTCCAGCGTGGCTCCAGTTTGCCACTGGGGAGTCTTGGATCTCTGTACATTACTAGGTCATGAAGGGAGTACTCGCGCCAGAATCTGTTTTTGTTTTTGGCGGCGAGGCGGGCCTCTGATGAGGCGGCGAGTTTTTCCCGGGCGGCTGCGTGGAGTGCGCTCGCCCGACTGGCTGCGGCCTCCGCGTAGCTCTTCGGGTCCGCACGTACGTTGCGGGTTGCCTGCACTACATCTGGCCAGGGGCACTGGAATGGTTGACCAGTCAGCAGTTCATGCGGCTGGAAACCATGGGAGTCATGAACATGTCCGTTCATGGCCATGGCCACGCGCGGCAAGTGCGCGTGCCAGTCCTTCTTGTGTCGGGACACAATTTTCGCCAAGATGTTTCCCAGTGTTCGGTGCGAAGCTTCCACGCTGTTGGCCTGTGGCGAGTACGGTAGGATTTCAATTTTCTTGATGTGCAGTTCTTCTAAGAAAGTTGAAACCTTCGCACTGCATAGATTTGGCCCGTTGTCAGATTTGAGCCACTCAGGGCAACCCCAGCGGGCTATAAGATGTTTTTCCAATTTGTGGCAAATCGTGGCAGAGTCTGTTTTCTTTAGTGGTACAAAAATTACATATTTGCTAAACTGGCATTTTATAGATAGGATGTGATCGTGCCCCTTTGTCGATTTTGGCAGCGGTCCGACGAGGTCAATTTCTACCCCTTGCATCGGTCGGGAACAGATCGGAACTCCTACCAGCGGGGCGTTAGTCACCTGGTACGGTGTATTCCGCGCGGCGCACTCCGGGCACGTTCGTACCTCCCGTGCGACGGCTCGGGACATACCTGGGAACACCCAGTGTCGGCCCACTTCGGCCAGTGTTTTCCTGGGCGCTAGGTGTCCCACCTGGTGATGTTGGCGGATGACGGCCGGTCGGAGTGCAGCGGGGACAAATGGTTTGTACCTGGGTGACCGGCGGCTCCGTGGGTCTTCTTTGCCCACTAGGACGCCATTCACAATTTGGAGGTCAGGGCACAGCGCGATGTCACCCATTATGGCCTGGCACTCCTGGTCGCTTGCCTGCGCTGCCTGGATGGTGTCCCTTGTTACAAGGCGGGGCGGCAGAATGGAGCGGATCGGTGGCCGGGCTGGTCCGGCGCCTTGGTCGCCCGTGGGCCTCCTGCGGCACCGGCGGGGCTTGTCCCCTTTCTCCCTAAAAAGGTCTGCTAGGGAGGGGAGGCTGCCGTCAGGTACCACGCTCCTTGTCGCGTGGCGGAGGGCGGCTGGATCGGCGAGGGCGGTGCTGACTGTACCTGCGGTGTCGCCGGCCAAAGGACGTGACAGGACGTCGCTGGGCATCTTGTTGCCGGGCATGTAGTGCAGCGTGACGTCATATGGGATTGTTTTTGCCAGGAGTCGCGTCAGCAGTGCGCTGTGATCCTGGTCTGCTTTGAGCGTCAGCAGAGGGCGGTGATCTGTGTGTACCGTTGTGCCGTTTGCGCCCAACAAATACAAGCGCCAGTGCTTGAGTGCCCAAACAATGCATCCCATTTCTCTCTCGGTAGCCGATCGCTTTGTTTCACCTTTTGTCAGTTGTTTGCTGGCGTAGGCGATGACGCGGTCCTTGCCGTCGACGGTCTGGGCCAGGATGGCACCCTGGCAGTAGCCAGAACAATCGGTTATCACTTTGAATGGCTTGGCAAGGTCGGGGAGGTGCAAGACGACCGGCTCCTTTGTTAATTTGTCCTTTAGTTCTTGAAATGCCTGTTGCTCTACCTGCGTCCAGATGTATTGTGTCTTGGGGCGGATGAGGCGGTTAAGTGGGCGGGCGATACCCGCGAAGTTCCGGATGTGACGGCGCATGAAGCTGGCTAGGCCTAAGAATGATTTAAGCCCTGTTTTATCAGTTGGTGGCTGGAAGGCGGCGACTGAGGCAAGCTTTTCTTCATCGGGTTTGATTTTCCCCTCAAAAATCTCAAATCCAAGAAGGCGGAGGCTGCTGGGCAAGAAATCACATTTATCGATCCTGATCGTTAACGAAGACAGGCGAAGCTTCATAAAAACATTTCGAAGCGTCTCCAGGTGTCCGTCCAGACTGGTCGTGGCGATTACGAGGTCGTCGTAATATGCGATTGCGTCCCTGACTCCACAAAGAGCCATGTCTACTGCCATTTGAAAAGTGAAGGGCATGTCGCGGAGACCGAAACATCCTCTTTTGTAGTGATATCGTTGGCCATGCAGGCCTGTGAATGCGGTCTTCTCTGCGTCCTTTTCGTCGAGCTCGACGCAGTGAAAGGCTGACACCACGTCTGCCTTGCTGAGATATAATTTTCCAGCCAAGAAATCCAGTGTCTCCGCGATGGTCCTTGTGTTGTAATTCACCGAGGGTAAGGTTATTTTGTTAAGTCCTCTTGCATCTATAATGAGTCGTGGCTTCTGTGTCCCGTCCGGCAGTGTTTTCACCAAAAACATGCACGGGTTAGACCACTCAGAATTTGATTTCACTATTACTCCAAGGCGGAGTAATCGATTGATTTCCTCTTGAAAACTGTTACGAAGCGCATAGGGGATACGATAGCTGGATCGTCGAATTATTTCGCCTGGTACCGTGGGTATTTTGTGCTTCAATCCTGGGTATTTTCCGATCCTCTCATTGGTCAGTGCGAAAACGTCGGCGAACTCTACTATCAAGTCCTCAACCCTTTTCCTTGTTCCTGCGTCCAAATGACCCAGTTTGACTCGGGCCAGCAGCTCGGCGGCAGTAGGGGGAGGGGGTGCGCTGTCGTCTGGTGCGTGTGGCGGCGGCATCGGGCGCTCTTCAAGACGCCTGCCTGTGCCATTGTGCATTGGGCCACGCTGCGCTGTGGGGGCAACGGCCGGGCCGGCGGGCCTGCGAGCCGTGCCGTCTGCAGCGGGCTGGGGATATACCTGGGGGGCTGCGGCGGGGCTCTCCGGCCTGCCGTCCGCGCCGGTGTAGGCATTGTCTTGTGTCGGGGCGCAGTCCTGTGGGTGGCACGCTCGCGTCACCCTTTTGATGGGGACTGCCCCGCTCGGCAGGTTGTGGTCCACCGAGGCTTTAACCAGGTACCCGAGTACCATATTCCGTGTAATAGGCAAGCTTTCGTTCGACAAGTTACACAGAACGAGAGGGAAGGGCCGTCCCCTGGTCACATTGACCAGCGTGAACGCCACATGCAGGCCTGGCCTGCACGACGTGTTGTCGGGCTCAACCACAAAGGTCCCTTGACACCTCGCCCCTGATTTGTGTGGTCTGACGTACACTACCGTTTGTCCGGCTGGCGGTAGCGTCACTCGGTCAGTCGCCACTACCGGAAACTCTCCAAGGCGGATCCGGTATTCTCTCTCTTGCATGGGTTCTTCATTTTCTTCTTCTTCCGTACGGGCTGACGCGCTCCGTGTCTCTCTCTCACTCACTCCGCCCGACCCAACCGGGGCCATACGGGCTGTCGGCGCCTCGGCGGCCCGCGTCTGCGGCTCCGTCGGGGCGTTGGCCAGGCTTGCGTCCGGCCGGCTACACTGCTTGTGGTTTGCGGGGAACAGAGCTCTAATCTTCGTTGACGTCGAGCGAACTGCTGTCAGAGGCATTGAAAATTCGGGGAAATCTAGTGACAGTTTATCACAGTTGACTGACGCCCGAAAAGCGTACATGAAGTCAACTCCGATCAGCATATCTTCTTGTAACGGGATATTATCTTCACAGACCCAAAATCTAAATTCAAACTCGAGATCATCGTGTTGCAACAGAAGTATTACGTCGCCAAGCAACTTGATGGCTTCTCCTCCGATTCCCTCTGCTTCGAAACACCCAAATCTCCGGGGTGCGTCGGGCGGTAGCTGCGAGCGCTTCACCAGGCTCACAGCCGCGCCATTGTCACAAAACACCTTTCTTGTCTTGCCGTTCATTGTCATTGTGCAGACTAGCCCATTGATCTGCGCGTCGGGGCGAGCGCGGAGGCGGACCACCTTGCCGTCTCCCTCGCGCTCCCGCGGCGCTCCACATGTGCAAATATGGGGCTTGGTGTTATTCGGGGGCGGACCTAGTAACGGCGGCTGGTCGCCCCGTTGCTGTTTTCCATCTTCTCGGGACAGTTTCTAGCGTAGTGGCCCATCAGCTGGCAGTTGTAACAGCGTACCGAGTTTTCATTCTTGGAGCTGGTTTTGCCGTCCTTGTCGGATGAGTACCTGTGTGGTGTGGCGCTCCTGCGGCTGTCTCTGTCACGGGAAGGGTATCTTCCTCGATCGTCGTTTCTTCCGCGCGAATGTTCTCGACCGCGGCTGTTGTCCCTTCTGTAGTTGTGGTCTCTGTCTCTGCTGTAATTTCTGCTTCGGCTGTTGTCCCTTCTGTAGTCGTAGTCTCGGTCCCTGCTGTAGTTTCGGCTCCGGCTGTTGTCTCTTCTGTAGTTGTAGTCTCTGTCACGGCTGTAGTCTCTGGTCCTGCTGTTGTTCCTGTCCCGGCTGTAGTTTCTGTTTCGGCTGTTGTTCCTGTCCCGGCTGTAGTTTCTGTTCCTTGTGTAGCTGTGCTGGCTGGGATCGTCGCGGCTTCTCCGCGGCTCTTCGTCCCGTCGTGAGTGGTGTGGCACTGGTACCGGCTGTTCAACCCTCCGTACTGGTACTGTGGTGGTCTGCTCTTCTTGACATTCAGGCACATAGCGTTCTTCGCGCTCAGCGATTTGAGCGGCTTCTGTCAGGTCTCTGGGATTGTGGGAGTGGACAAATCGGCGTATTTCGGTCTTGAGTCCCGAAACGAAAACATCAAGAAGATGTTCTTCCAACACTTCCCGTCGCACTTTGTTACCAGCGTCGTCGTTCGTTTTCAGGGTGAGCGATCTTACGCCCAAGATTCTGATTCTAGTGAGGAACTCTGCGACAGTCTCTCGCGGTTCCTGTTTTGCGCGCATTAGGAGTCTTCGAGCCTCCTCCGGTGTGTTTTCAACATGAAATCGCTTTTCCAAAGCGGCGGCCAGCACTGACCACGGCTGCCCGTCCAGATGTCCATTTGCCCTTAAAAATTCAACCGCTGATCCTTGCAATCGGAGTTTTGCTGCGTCTGCGGATTGCTCGTCCGTGAATCTGCCTAGTTTGCAGGCGGCGTCAACAAGGTGAACGAAATCCTTTACTTTAGTCTTATACTCGCATCCACCGTCAAAGAATGGAATGGCGGCGAGGGCGGCACCAAAACCAAGGTGGGCCTCGTGACGACGTTCTTCGTCATTGAATGGCGGCGCCATTTTTAAGAAACCGGAACTATGAATTTAATTTAAATTACTCAAATGCGTTAAGAAAACTCTAACAATATAGATTTACGAAAACCGGGGGGGGGGGGGGATGTACACCTGATATGCTGTCGCGCTAGGCGAGTACTTACTCGGTCGGTCCCTCCGGCGTGCCGTGTTCCTGGGCCTGATGCTTTCACTTTACACAACACGCAATGTGCACTATTTACACTATTTACACTGTACACTTATTATCAGTCTCCTCTCATGCTCAGGTCCGCACCTGACACCAGTATGTCAAGGTTGTGTTTTATGTGTGTGATGCGGCTTTCGCCATTCTGTGTGTTGGCAGGTCCCCTTACTCAGGGGCCTAACGCCATAGGCCGCCTTACGCAGGCGCCTTAGTGTGGGTAGATGTTGCTGTCTGAGGCAGGTCCCCTTGCTCAGGGGCCTAACGCCATAGGCCGCCTTATTCAGGCGCCTTAGTGTGTGTACGGGTGGCTTGTCTGAGGCAGGACCCCTTGTTCAGGGGCCTAAGCCATAGGCTGCCTTGTGCAGGTGCCTTAAGTGTGTGTTGGCAGCGTAGGTGGGTGGCAGGCGGCCTTATTCAGGTGCCTAACGCCAGGCTGCCTTGCCTTGCGGCTGGTCGGCCTAAGAGGTCCGCCTTAGCTTTGCAGCAGGTCGGCCTGAGGGTGGGTTCGTGTCTGAGCGGCGAGAGTCAGGAGACTGGTTCCAGTGCACAAGTATATTCCGCACTTCTGGCTCTGGCTCACCACTGGGACTGTCTCCAGTCCCCGAACCTGACTGCCGATCTATCGGAGATCGGTTCAATTTATACCCTAGGCGAGCCCGGGCTCGCTCGGCGACACCCCGTCCGCCGGGCGCTCGCCGGCTCCGCCGGGCGCTCGGCGGCGATCCGGAGACCCGAACCCCTTTCGGCGGGTCCGAATCCTTTCGGCTGTCATTCGGGGGTGTCGTCTGCTAGGTGCACCGGACTGCATGCAGGTGCAGTCTCGGCCGCCTACCTGGCAGCGCAATCGGCGCTACCAACGCGCCGGCAGGGTTGGCCACCATGGAGTGGCGGCACGGCGCGGCGGGTTTGAATCCCGCGGTAGGTTCCCTACTCTACCTTAGCATTACACAAGTGGTTATGTAAATGAGTGAAAAATCAAGAAGAGTAAAACACGCGACATTTTTTATTTAAAAATAAAATCCAACCGTTTTGTTTGGGAGGCGCTCGAGCCACACCACTAGGGGTCACGCGCCCTTTTCTCACGGTCCCACCACGTTCTCCGAAGGCAGCGCTCACGCCCTACGGCCCTGCGGCCCTGCGGCCCTGCGGGGTACGGGGGACGACGGTCCCTGCTGTTGCACGGCGCACGGGTCTGCGCTCGTGCAGTGTCGCCCCCCACGCTAGAGAGGCTCCGAGTCTCTCTACCCCACGCCCGCCCCGCCACCGCTTTCCGCGGGTTTGTTGGCGGCGGGCCTCCGTCGGCGTCAGTCTCGGCGAGTCCTCGCCGGCCCTCGTCCGCCCACTGCTGCCCCCGCGGGCAGACTGATGAAGACGGAGGTCACTAATTCGCTGTCAGTTAGCGTCTCCAAAACGGCCTCCCCCTCCCCTCCCCTCACCCCGGGGCCCGGGGCCCGGCACCGAGTTCTGGCGGCTTGCTGATGCTAGTTCTCGATTTAGCATGCAGCGGCAGCGCAGCGTAAAGCGCCGCCCGCCTGTAGACCTGCAACTTTTTCCTTCTCGGCATAGAGACGGAGGCAGAGAGGAGAGAGAGAGAGAAAAAGAAAGAGAGAGATCATGCGTCTCTCATCATAGGCAAACCAAGGCAAACCCTAGAGAGTTGCGATGCCGCCGGACGCTCCTCTGACGGCCTGCCGGTGCTGCCGGTGCTGTTGGGCCCCTGCACTGTTGCTGGGGGCTGCCGCCCTGCTTGTGGCGCCCGCCGTGCAGCGCCGTCCCCTGGGGACACCGCCGGCCCCTCGGCCACCGAGTCGTCGCCGGACCTGGCGATAAATCCGATACAATTACACGCGCGCCGTGCTCTCGGGGCGCCAATAGTGCCCCCCACCCACTCGCCACCGCAATGCCAACGACATCCGGTGTTGCAGGCGCGGCACGGCGACTGGCAGAGGGTCTAGTGTAGCGGCCGCCACCTCTCCTCAACTCAGAGGCTGCTTTAAACTGCACAGCATCACCCAGGAGGGACGCTGCTCTTGAAACGAGGTTTAATAAAAATAAAAAAAAAATTGATCGCAGTCGCTGTTGTGTGTCCGGAGCGTGTGCAGTGGAGGGGCTGGAGGGGCGGCGCCGGCGGCGGGGCTCCGGGCGGGGCTGGGGCAGGCCGAGGCCGAGCCTAGGACCGCCGGGGACCGCCGGGGACGGCGTGCCGGGAGAGGGAGGCGGCAGGCATCCGAATAAGAGAGGGAAAGAAACGTTGGAATTGCTCTTGTTTCCCGAACCAACATTTTTCTTTTCTGGCAAAACTACTGCAACGATCGGCGTCGACGCCCCTCTACCGCAGACGCCTCTTTCCCTCCCTCCCCTCCACATCTCGCTCTCTCTCCTTCTCTCTCTCTCCTCTGTCCATTTCCAAAATTTGTACCCATCCCTCATCCTACCCCCTTCGCTATCTCGCTCCCTCCGCCCTTCCTTCTTCAATGAGAGAGATGCCATGGATTCCCTCGTGTGACGAATGAGATTGCTCGCGCGGGTGGCGCCGGCGCCTCTGCGGGGGGTGCCGTACTGGTGGTGGCTGCGGTGGTGGGGGGTTAGGGGCGGAATGGGAAGGGGGCGTCGTTGCAGGGAGCAGACGAAAAACCTTTCAATTCCATATAGTATATATATATGTCTGTCTAACGGCGGAGCAGCCGCGCGCTGCGCCCGGCTCTGCCCCCTCTCCGCGTAGGGGCACCGGTGAGGGGTGCGGGGTGCGGGGCCGGGGCCGGGGCCGGGGGGCGGCGACGTGGGATTCTCTGCCCGCCGGGCCGCCGCCGCCGCCCCGCCTCCAGCGGACCGGCATTACGTCGGCATTACCGACGCGGACCGGTGTTCGAACTCCACTCTCCACTCCGCTCACAGACAGACAGACGGAGCAGACAGACAGACAGACAGACAGAACAGACAGACAGGACAGACAGACCGGCGGGGCGCCCTTGGCTGCACGCTGCGCCACTGGGGGGCGGGCGGCCGCCGCGGACGCCTGCTGCTGCTGCTGCCGCTGCTGCCGCTGCTGCTGTGCCCTTCAGCAACTCATCCCTCCAACAACATCACCCTCCCGTTATACAGCCGAGCAAGCTTATTAGCTGGCAAAATGCGATCCTGTTCCATCATCCCTCTGTGCGCCTCTCTCACTCTCTCCCTCTCTCCCCCTCTCCCTTACACCCGCGCTGTAAGCCCCAGGTCCCAGGCTGTGCACAGCCGCCGGAGCAGCGACCGGCGGCGTCGCTGCGAGGGGATCGTCAGAGATCTCTTAAACAGACACGAGTGACCCCACTCGGCCAGCAGCGGCCGCGGGGGCTGCGCGGCGCTGCGCGGCGCTGCCGTGCCGCCCCCTGCAGTGTTTGCTCTACCACACGGCCGGGCCGGCGCCGTGACTGGCCGTCACGCCGTCCCGTCACCGCCTGCTCTCCCCCCCCCTCTCTCCCTCTCTCTCTCTCTCTCTCTCTCTCTCTCCCTCTCTCTCTCTCTCTCTCCGCCTTGGACTGTACTCGACGCTCACGCTATTTTCGGAAGCTAATTAATTGCGAGCGATGGGGATGAGATGGTGTCGCTACTATTACTTCTGCCACTGCAGCCGCTCCGCTCGCTGTGCTGTGTTCTCACAGACCGGTTCTGTGGCGGGGCGCGGCGGGGCGTGGCGCGGCGGGGCGTGGCGGGGCGTGGCGGGGCGTGGCGCGGCGGGGCGGGGCCGCCGTGCTTCTCGTCCGCCGTCCCTCACGGCAAGACAGGTCCTCTGAGAATCGGACCTCCGACCACCGATGCGGCCACTCCCTGCGTGCGAGAGGGAGTGAGTGAGTGAGTGAGTGAGAGAGAGAGTATAGGGGGAGGGCAGGGGTGGGGTGGGGTGGGGGGTAGAAATAGATTATCCAAAGTTAAGCAGGAAGTTTCCAAGAAAGGACTCCAAGAGTTATAGAAACTGGCTCTTCATGAACACGAATCATTTTCGCGGGCCATAAAAACTCCAGCTGGCTATTGTCTGCTAACGGTCTCCGCCCCTAAGGCCCGCCGCCGCAACGCGCCGCCACGCGCCGCCACGCGCCGCCACGCGCCGACACGACACGCCGTGTCGCACACCGCCGCGAGCGCTTCCGGTTCCGCCCCGCCCCGCCTCCTGACGTGACTGCCTTACGACGGGACGGACTTTGGAGGGTAATTTGGTGGACCGGTGTCAGCCGCCCCACTTGGGAGTGGCCTTGATGGTGGCTTTCCATTCAGAGGGCGCGTCTCCTCCGTCGCGCACCTCCCGCCGGGCCCCGTCACCGAGTGCCGCCACCGCCGCCGCCGCCGCCGCTGCTCTCCTGCTCCCGGTGCCGCCGCCGCCGCCGCGCCGCCGTCAGGCGCAGACGCACGGCGACGACCGAGCGCGCCTCGCTCTCTTAGAGCGATGTTTTGTTTTCCAACAAAAACCGTCTCTAAAAATATAATTAACCTGTGTAGAGCCCGGCAGGCCGGCCGGCCCGAGAGCCGTCGGGGATGTGGCGCCGCGCGACGCCGCGAGGCCGAGCTGGCAGACACTGCGAGAGCTGGCGGGGCTGGCAGGGCTGGCGAAGCGGAGGGACGCGCCGGCGCCCACCATGTACCGCCACGACTTGGACGGCGTCCTCTCGCGGGGCGGACGGCCGCGGTCGTCTCCGGCGGAGCCCCGCTGTCCCCGCGGCCGCGGCCGCTCTTAGCACACCGTGGCGCTGTCCGTATGTGTGATGCGGCTGTCTCACAGCATTAAGGGCATTTCCGCCCGCCGGCTTAAGCATTGGTGCACGTTTTACGTCGTGGCACCGTGCGGCTCTTATGTCTTCTTCTCCCTTCAACCCCTCCCCTCCCCCTCCTGTCCTTGTTCCGCGTGCGAAGAGCATTATACATCGACTTCGCTCACACCTCATATTTTTAACCGACCGAACCCTGCCGGGGGACAGTGATCCATTGTGCACCGTGGCGCCGGCGGCGGCCGTGCCGTGCCGAGCCGAGCCGTGGCGAGTCGGGGTGGGGGATCGACCCTCCATTCTGTGGTCTCCTTCCTTACGCCCTTCCACGTCATACGCAAGGTACAATATACACTCTGCTGCGTCGGTTGACCTTGTTGGATTTTTTTTCCTCCCTGAGGGGAGAGAGAGAGAGAGGCGAGAAAAGTTCTGAGAAGGGGGGGGGGGGAGCGGGAGTGGGCCCCGCCAGCTGGGCAGGGGAGCTCGGCAGGTCGATTGCCAAAATTAATGATGTCTATTTATTTTGCGCGGCGTTGAGGAGGGAGGCCCTCCGCCTCGCGGCATTGGCAGCTTTGACGGCGGCGTGGCGGCTTCTGCTGGCGGCCCCCGCGGCCCCCGCGGCCATGTCGCCGACGACGGTGAATGATCATCTGGGGAGGGAAGGGCGCGGGGCCCTTGGCAGGAGCCGGCAGGACCCTTGGCATGCGACAGCGCCGACTACCGGCCCGGGAGCCGGCACAGACAGCCACCCGAGGGGAGCCCCCCCCCCCCCCCCCCCCTGCTAGTCCACTTGGAACACTCAGTGTTAACCGCCGCGGCGGTATTCAAATTCTCATAGACCGGCTCACGGGGCCTGTGCCGGCTTAACCTGTGGCCCTCCGGGCCTTCGAGCTTGCGGGCACGCAGCTCAAACAAAGTCGATGGAAACAATTTTTCTCTCCTTCATTATTGTCCCCCGCCTTTATTGTTCCCTGTGGAATGTCACGGATGCTGGGCGCTGGGCCCCGCCGAGACGAGTGCGCTCCTCAGAGACAAAATTCCTATTTATGTTTCGCCGTTATTATTTGATTGGAAGTGATGTAATATAGGTCCGCATGTCTATCTCGTCCGCGAGTCGGCAGAAGAAACATCTCCGACTTTTTCTCTCGGTCTTATTACCCGACCGCCCTTGGCCACACCTTCGAAGGGGAGAGGGCGGGGGCCCCCGCCGCGGGGAGGGGAAGAGGGGGAGGGGGTGCATGCGTGGCGGGGCGGGGCGGGGCGTGCGTCCCGAAGCAACAAGTGGCCGTTTGGTTTTGCCGCCGCAGCAGCACCCGCACTTCCTGCAGGCGCGGAGGGGTGGGGGTGGGGGCGGGCGCTGCTTCGCTCTCCACCCCCCCAGCCGCCAAATCAATCCCTGCCCGCCGCCGCGCTGAGCGAAGTCGTGGGTTCAAATACCACCGCTACCGTTGCGGTCTCATATTTTTCATGCTCCGCCCTTGCGCGTTGGCGTGGCGAGGGTGAGTGCGGTGGTCGGGGCGTCGGGGCGGCGAGAACCCCCTCGCCTTGCCAGCAGTGCCGCCGCATGACGGAACGGCCCGCCCTCTCTCTCTCTCTCTCTCTCTCTCTCTCTCTCTCTCTCTCTCTCTCTCTCTCTCTCCCTCTCTCAGCCGGACTATACTGCGCCCTCTCTGTCCCTCCCTTCCCTTTGCGCCGCACGCGCGCCGCCGGCCCGGGCTGTTGTATCAGCTCGTAAAGCCAAAGTTACGACCGTTTGCAAAGTCGTTAAATGATTGTCGCTGTGTGAATGCGTTAGTATAGCCAGCTGGCCAAAGGGATCCTGGCCTCGGCGGCTGCGGCGGCTGCAGCGGCAGTTGGCAGTTGCAGCGGCGGCGGCAAGCGGCGTCCCCAGATAACCAAAAGTCGAGGCCGGAGCAGAAGGGGGGGGGGGGGGGGCGGCGATCCACCATCATCGGGCCACGGCTCCAGCGGCTCCAGCGGCTCCAGCCAGGCGCGAGATGGACCGTTGATTAAGCCATGATTATACAGAGACGAACCATCACAGCCTGTCGCCTGTCGGGGTGGGGGCAGCGCACGGCAGCGCACCCCGTCCCCTCGGAGTCTCGGCCCGAGAAGTATACATCCGTGCCGGACAGTCGAGGAGTCGAGAGTGTCTGTGCGTCGGAGGTGGAGCCCCCTGCCGGACTGTCGAGCCGGGAGCAGCGGAAGCGAGTGCAGCCCCAGAGCCCTCACCTCCAATACAGCCCTTAAGAGCCGTCCAACTATAACTTGTTTAATATGAGGATGAGGAGCTTATTTCGCAAAAGACGTCTGCTCCGGGCACCGCAACCCTTCACTCTCCCAGCCGCCGCGCCGCGCCGCGCTCCGTCTACGTCTCCCCCTCTCTCTCTCTTCCCTCCTGGAGCGGACGACAGGTGTCTGGCTGTCTGCGGGTCTTGCCGTGGCCCCGGTTGTCCTGCCGTCTCTTTTCCCCTCTCCGCCTTCCTTGGAGCGTGTCAGGCCGTGGCCTTTGGCAGTCTCATGTACAGTGTTCTCCAATTACTCGCTTCCCGCCGGCCCGCCCTACCCTGCGTCCAGTTTGTTGCCGTTGCTGCTCGTGACGCCGAACGGGGGACACGGAGGATTTGTCCTATCCGACGTCGCCGATATATACTCATATCGAGGAGGAAAGTAAATTATTCTACATATATTCGCTCCTCTACCCGCACTCCCCCCCCCCTCTCTCTCTCTCTCTCTCTCTCTCTCTCTCTCTCTCTCTCTCTCTCTCTCTCGATATTTTATGCTTTAAGAAGCAGCTCTGAGCGGACCCCGTCCATCACCGGCCCCCCCATTGAGGTCAGATCGTGCCCCCGCCTGCCCCTTAGCCCCCCCCCCCCCTGCAGCCACGACTGCGCCTGGCCGGCCCCTCTGCTCTTTCCGCTGCTTTGCTGCCAGTCGGCGTTCAGGCCCGCCCGTTATAAATTGTTTATCGTGTAATCCGGAGGTGTTGCCATCCCTCACCGTGCGGCCGGGGCCCCGACGAGACCTCGCACACGGGCCGCCGCCGGCCGCAGGGCATGCAGCGCCGGGCTGCGGGGCTGCGGGCTGCGGGGCCCACCAAAGCCCGGGGGCGGCCACGGCCCCACCGCCCCGCCGCCCCGCCGCCCCGCGCCGCCCCCCGTATCTCAGCGGGGTTGCATCGGTGTCGCTGGGGTTGCTGCGGTGCGGGAGACGACGCGTACCCTTGGCGGCGGCCCGGGTCGCCCCGCCCGGAAGCTCTGTAACACACGGACGACACAGCAGTGGGTGCTTGGCAAGCCTCGCCGGCTCTTCCAGCCGCGCTGCAAATCAGAGCGCGTCGGCCCTGCGGCCAATCAGGGCACGCCGAGCCCCCCGCCGCAGGCCAATGGGAGCGGCCCGCCAAGGCAGCCGCTGCCACGGGAACGCAATTAATGCGTCTGGTCTGCTCGGCAGTAACGCGGCGCAAACTGGACCAAGGCCCTCTCCATCCCAGCCGCCTGCAGACCGCGCTGTCCAGTCCGCGGGCCTCTCCGGGCCTCGCCGGGCCTCGCCTCCTCGGGCGCCGTCGTCTCGGTATGCCGAAGGTATCCGCCGGCACCCTCCCCTCCGGGCGCACTCCGGCCGAGCACGGAGGGACCCCGACGAGCTGCACCTCACGGGGGGAGGGCCCCGGAGGGTCCCGGAGGGCCCGCAACCACCACAGCCTTTGCTTGTCACGCTGGAATTCTTATTATTCCTTCTTTGAATTACATTCTTGGATGGCTACTTCGGCCGCCGATTCGGATTCGGGGGCTACCGCCCCGCTCCGCCCCGCTCCGCTCTGCCTGCTGATGCGCGCGTTTCCACTCCAGCTGGCACGGGTGATTAGCAAAAGGCGCGATGCCAATTCTCCATGAAAAATGAAATCTCTTTGGCGTTGGTCGTGACGCTGTACTTTTGGTGCGCTGGGACCGGGGGGACACGGCTCCTCGGACGCCGCCCACCCCTTAATTACCACCTTCCACGTTCTATCCCGCGCCCCCCCTGGCACGGTCGGAGCCCCAGGCAGGCCTCCAGCAGAACCTTCAGGGCCTGCAGGGCCTCCAGGGCCGTGACACGCACCACGCACACCAGCTCGATTGCCAGACTCTCGACCCAGTCCGCCATGCCGTTCGCTTCTTCTTTTTTTGTGTGTGTCGGAGCGGGAACATTTCGGATGGCCGCATCCGCGTGAAGGAGGGCGCTGCTTCGTCAAAGTGCGCTGCAAGTCAATTCTGCGAGGCCCCAATCGGAAACGTGGAGGCGCGGCGAGAGCTCACGCGTGCTGGGCCGGGGTCCGCACGGACCAGAGTACTCTGTGTGGGCGGGGCGGGAGGGGCGCTGGGCGGTGTGGAGTGGGGAGTGCGGGGTGGGGTTAACTTTCGCAACGGTGCGTGATTTCTCGTGGGGAGCAAGGAAGAGAAAGCATGGCAGGCCCGGACGCTGCACTTAACTCGTGACACGCCGCTGGCGCTGATGTGTGTGTGTGTGTGTGTGTGTGTGGCCACTCTACGGAACGAGGCCAAGTCCACCACGCCGTCGTGCAAGTGTTTCACGAATCCGCCGAGCCACGACTGCATCCTGTAAAATACTGAACTCTGTGCGCCGCGGTTGTCCGGGTACGTTTGTTTGGAATGAAATGAGTTCGTCAGCGAGTCGCCGCGTGAGCCAGGCGAAGCAGGCAAGGGCTGTTGACGGCGGGCATTGCCTCCCATTGCCTCTTTTATCGAACCCCTATTCGCCTCGCTCCTCGGAGCTGCCCCCGCCGCCTCGCGGGTCCTGGCTGCCCGTGGCAATCCTAACTGTTGTTTGGCTGGTCTGGCGTGCTGGTTTTACGGGTTAAGCACCCCGACAATAAAGTGCCGTTCAGCCGGCCGTCGCGGAGCGGAGGGGCGAGGGGCGACGGCGAAATGTTTTCGGTTTATGTACTTTACAAATTGTAAACTCATTCTCCGCCGCCGCTGCCGCCGCCGCTGCCGCCGGCCGTGGCACAGTGAAACAGAAAGCTTGACCCTGCCCCTGAGGCGACGCGGGGACCTGGGGCCGCCTCAGGTCTCCTGCCTCGGGCATGCGGCGAGCCCGTGCATGGCAAGCCGCGCCCAAGGCATGCCCTTCGGGCCCCTGAGGGGCCCCTGGGGGGCCCCTGGGGGCATTAGGGGCTAACGAGATCACAGGCCTGGCCGCCCCCGGCGCCCCCGGCGCCCCCCGGCCAGAAGCCTCTTCCGAGCGGGCCGCGGGAGCCAGTACCTGCGACAGGTGGCGGACCATTTAAAACAACACACGCTCGGTGGGCGGAATGCTTGACCCGCGGCGCCGCCCTGACCCCGCTGACCCCGCCGCTGCTGGCTGCAGCCGTCGCCGCCCCCCGCCGCCCCACGCACTCTTGCGGGATTCAATCAGAAAGTTTGCCCTGCCATCTCGCCGATCGGGTCTGCGATATTGTTTCTGTGCGGCCGCTGCCCGCGCTGCACCGTGGGGCGCGGCTTCGGCTCGGCCCCGCCGCCTCCATCGCGTCCAATCACTTCTCCCCCAACGGCGATAACGGAACGACGCGCGCCACTTGGCGCCGGGAGACGGCCGCCGCCCGCAGAGGGATCATCAGTTGTCACCGCCAATTAGCTCGTTTATTTTGCACCCGACGCCGCGGAAATATGACTTCGGGAGACTTCGGGAGTCGGTCGAGGACTCTGTTTTCTTAAAAAAAAATAATTGCATGTTGCTGGTGGTCCTAATTTTTTTTTGTCGAACATCTCGTTTGTGATTCCGCAGCAAAGTCTTAATTTACATCCTGCGCAAAATCAGCGAACCGACACGACGACAAATCATTTTCCTCCGTGAGCGCCTCGCAAGAGAAAGGGCGCGACACATTTTCCGGCCTGTACGGCGTTCGGGTAAAACTAACGTGTCGTTGTAAATCGGTTGTGTAGTGGAAAAGTTTTCGGCGCACTTTGTTATCTGCACAATCGCCCTGGTCAGGAGGTTCGCCTTCGGCTGGCCACCGGACCCAGAAGTTAGTCCCCAGAGTTCGGGCGGCGGCCGGCGGCCGGGGCCGGGGCCTGGGGAGGCCGGAGCGCGGGAGCAGCACCGCCAAATCTAATACTGAGGTCGACCGCTGCGGCAGGCCGGCCGCCAGTGAAATCAGAGCGAGTAGTTTTAGGGGCGGGAGCGGGGCGGCGCGTGGACACAGTTGGGGCGTTCAGTCGGACACGCGGAGGGGGGGGGGGGGGGGTCGGCATTCAGTGCGGTGCGGCCGTGGCATGGACGGTGCGGCGCACACCGCGGAGCTCCCCGAAGAACAGCGCAAAAACCGAGAACGCGGCGCGGGTCGCGCTGTCGGACCTCCTCCCCGTCAGCCGCTACGTCGTGTGGGGGCGGCCGGCGGGCCCTCCTCGCCGAGTCCTGATCCCGACCCCTTATCCCCCGGATCAGTCTGGGCCCGGTGTCAGATTCGCTTGTATTGACTGGCTGTGGGCTGCCGGGCCCGGCGGGACGAACAGCGATCACCGGCTCCCCAGCCGCCCCGGCCGACCACCCCGAAACGTGCCGAGCTGGTGGCTCTGACCGATCAAGTTTCGCCCGGCCGTGCCTGGCCATTCCTGGGCCATCGCGTCGCCCCGAGGCCCGCGGCCAAGTTAAGCTTGGCGCCGGCACGGCCCGGCCCAGCAGCCCAGCAGCACCGCCCCGGGCGAGGCGAAGAGTTTGGCGAAGGGAATTCACGGAGATTTAACGGAGGAATGTCCGCCCCTGATCCACCTTGGCACCGGGCGGCACCGGGCCGCCCCCGGCCGCGGCCCCGGCCGGCACTCCGGCCCCCGCGTCTCCTGCGGCTCGACGCCCCGCCACGCCGCTCCCCATCGGCATTACTTTTTCTCCACCCGCGTCCAGAAATACCGACGGACGCCGCGCGTCTCTGCCCATTCGTCTGCGCCGCGCCCGGCCCGCGGCCCTGCGGCTGCGGCCTCGGGGCTGAGTCTGTGGCACGACGCGGCACGGCACACCGGGCCCCGAACATGAAAAGCATCTAGTCGGTGCTCCGCGCTCGAGAGCGGGGTGTCGTGCACGGCGTGTGGAGGGAGGCCACGGGCAGACTGACGCCTGCTGCAGGGCCCCCGCACCGCCCCGCACCGCCCCCAACCCCCCAGCGCGCGCCGCACCTCGCCCGGCCCCATCACCCAGCACCAGCGGCCTCCCCAGGTCGACGCGGCTCGCCTCGGCGGTGTATTCGTGGCTTATCTCGTCAAGTGCATCCCAAATCTGGGTCGCCCGATCTGAAAAAGGATAAAAGCAGCCTGCAGAGGCCCCGATGAGAAAACTGGCTGCTGAGGCGCTCGAGGGGACGGGCGCGGCGAGGTCTGGCGGTGGGCGAGGCCATCCGTCACACGACGCCTGCGTCCGGTGTAATTGCCGGCTCTGGCCGAGAAGGATGTGCGAATGTTCCCTAAAGCCCCCTTCATCTGCTAGCCGGGGGCGGGCGGGGTGGGGGCTCCAGGTGAGGAGCAAGGGGCGGGGCCCTGGCAGGGCCCGCGGCCTCCGCGGCCGAGTTCAGGGCCTTTCGTGCCGTGCCACCGGCATGAGTCCTGGCAAAACAACTCCCCCTCCCCTCCCGTTGTGGTTCCCGCCCCCTGCTCCCCGCGGCCCAGCGGCCCCAGGGGTAACAGCCCCTGCCTCATTTCGATGCGCATTTAGGATCCAAATCCACAGAACTGCGGCGGAGAAAATATCAAAACAACTCTTCTAGCAAACCCTAAAACCGTGGCAAACTACACTGGTTTATTTTAAAGAAATAACGAATACGTTCATACCTTTTCCCCCCTTTTCTTTCAGCGAGTAGCTCAAACAAATATAAAGCGGGTTTTAAATTTTAATTCTAAAAGAGCGGCGTTTTCCAAGAGAACTGGGACGCAAAGTAGAGTGCAATTATAAATGGATTGTGTTTTTCATTTGATTCCTCTGCGTCGCCACCCTAACTCACCGCGCCACTCGACAACAACTCTACCCGGGCGTGGAATACTACACCTTGTCGTCACTCTGCCACTCTCTCACTCTCTCACACACACACTCTCTCTCTCACTCACTCCCTCTCATCCCCACTGTCCTTCTCTCTCCCTCTCATTGGCGATTCGCTGTGTCACACGATAAAACACGCATGCCACACTGCCGCGCATGCCGTGTGCCCCACAAATAAATTACGTTCTCTCAGCGACCCCCCGCGGCCGCTGGTGCCGCTGGCCGGGGCTGTAACCCGCTTTGTTTTTCGTGTTGGGTTGCTGCTTGATATTTTACACTTGCCCCTTCGCCCCCCCCACCTCCTATTCGCCCCCGTGTTTCCTTCCCCTGCTACCCCCGCCCCCTCCCTCCCTCCTCCCCGTACCCGTGACCTACAAGGCCACACACGCAAGGTGGCGGTAGCAAGAGGGAAAAGCATCATCCCAAACGCCTAGGCCATCCATCTCTTCTCAGACCGCCCTGGTATGGAAATGGTCTCCGAAGAAACGACCCCCGCAATTTAGGCTCCGAAAACGAGAACGTTTCGGTTGGCACCTCTCTAACGCACGCTCTTGTCTCTGTCTGCCCGCAGGAGATGCCGGAGGCGTGCTGACCGCGCCGTGGGCGTGTGTGTGTGCGTGCGTGCGCGCGCCCGGTGTGAATGTGTGGTCCGTGGAGGGGGGAGAGGGCGGGGGGTAGCCGCTCCATCATGAGTCCCCCAGGGTTAGAATGTACGTCCTCTTCCCTGCGGAAGAGATAGTCCTCGGTCCCCAGCACGCCCCCGCCAGGGCCAGCGCCATCCAGCGCCAGGCCTCCCTGTGCCACTACCACCGCCAGCTGTACGAGCAGCAGCAGCAGCAGCAGCAGCAGCAGCAACAGAAGCAACAACAGCAACAGAAACAACAACAGCAACAGAAGCAACAGCAGCAGGACGAGATCATCGAAGCCCTAGTGCGAGGTGAGGATCGGCACGTCCCCTAACACCAGTTTGTGTTTGTGATATCCGTACTTTGTCTTCGCGTTGGCGCGGGCAATGCCGTTTGTCTAACCACGGAGTCCTCCGAAACTCCTTTTCAATTTAATGTTACTCCCCCGTTACTCCCACCTAATCTTGGCTGCTTCGCACGAACTATCCGTGCGTTTGTTGTCGTTTGTCATCTAACAGCATGTCTCCTTGTGTGTTTTTGTCATTTTCAGGGAGGAGCGCACAGATGTCGTCAACGACATAAGGTACAATACAATCTATTCTTTTAATAATTCCTTGTTCTCCATAACCAAGTGCACATACGGCACAGAGTTATGGATCTTGCACGATGGCTTGACATGCATGGTAGTGCTCATTTCGTAACACCTCATGGAGACAGGAGAGAGAGAGCGAGAGAGAGAGAGAGAGAGAGAGAGGAAGCTCGGGGATGTAAGGCAGGAGGGCCAAGGGAGGCCGCAGGGCCGGCGCCGCTTCTCTGCTCCGCCGGTTTACTGGCCGGCTGTGAGCACCTTCGCCACCTTCCCCCCCTCCCCCTCTCCCCCCTCCCTCCCTTCCCCCGCACGCCCTCACACTCTTCCTCGCGCACCGGAGCATGCGCAGTCATGGCACCAGACGGCGGTTACTGCTCCCGCTAGGGAACGCTAGGGTACATTTTATGCGTGTTTTATAGAGCCCCCCCCCCCCCCCCCACCACCACCACACACACATTACGGAGCGTGTGTGTGTGTGGATGTGGAACAGAAGGAAGGGGCTTAAGCATGCTGCCGCTCAGAACAATGAGACGCATAGGAAAGCTTCCGACCCGAGGCAGATCGCCAACCCGGAGCCAGCACGGCAGCTCCGCAGCTCGGCAGCACGGCCACCTTGGCTGAGCAGCACCTGACTCTGCTCGCTGCCGCTGCGCCCGATGCGCGCCCCGCTGCCGGCGCACTCCGCGCCTCGCACAGCACGGCTGACTGCACTGCAACTCGTACTATCGGCTTTCGCCGGCTTTCACCGGCTTTCGTTTCTCCGAACCCGGCCACGGCAAACTGCGAAATTGAATTTGCCGCGACCTTTATTTGCCATTTCTCATTTTCTTTTCTTTCGCGATTTCTTTTCTTTGCTCCATCTTCGCGATAGCATTGCTCCCCGCTAATTTTGGGCCGGGGGAGGGACGGGATGTGAAGTCGAGAGATAGCGTTGCCGTGGGGCAGCGGGGTATCGGGGCCCAGAAGATAGCGTGCCGTGGGGCAGCGGGGTTCCGGGACTAGAGGAGAGATAGCGTTTCGGCCTCGTTTCGGCTCGGTGCGGCGGCGGCAGTGAGCGGCTGGGGGCGCGCTGCAGGCTCCGAACATCGCCTTCTCCCCCCCCCCCCCTCCGCCCTCTCTCTCTCTCTCTCTCTCTCTCTATACGGAGTACCTCATGAGTGCGACGGAGGCAACGATTACGAATATGGCTTACTATGCCAACAGGACAGCGACCACTGGCCTTTCCCGTATAGCGATGGCTTCTCTCGCCCCACGATGTCATTTTTGTGTCTTTTTAGACGACTTTAGTTTTTGTTGTAGTTTTTGTTGTGGAGGACGCCGCGCCATTTTTAGCGCGCCGTTCGTCGCTCACGTTTGCTGGGCCGCGAAAATTGGGGCGCCATGAGGACCGGCCTGTGACGGCCGTGTGGCAGCAGCAGCAGCAGCGGCGGCGGGGCAGAAATAAAAAAAATGTCGCAGCATCACTTGCGCCGTCTCGCACCTCAATGCTGGGTGGGAAATAAAAACGCCGCAGCCACGCGCGCGCGCGCAGCGCTTCCATTTGTTTCCATCCGCTATTCCCGAGGCGAGCTCCGTTTTATATGCCCATATTTATAAATACGTATACGTAAAACAGTAATATTCAGAGGCGAAAGGGACCATATTGGGGACACAAAAAAAGGGGTTGGAAATGCAAAGACGCACATGCTCGTCCGGCCGCGAAGTTCTGCTCACGTGTGCAGGCAGGCGTCGGCATGGGTCGGCCACGTGTCCCCCCCCCCCCCTCCCCGCCACGCCCCGCCGCGTCAAGGGGGGAGGGTCCCGGTTGGGCTGGCCTCTCCCACGCCCGCCCGCTGAACTTTGCCGTATCGGACACAAAAAGGCATACGCGAGTTTGTTTAGCAACATGGCGCCAAAGCGGGCGCCGCGCCACCGAACCGAGTTGATTAAAAGTGATAGTCGGTCTGGCCGGCAGTCCGCGGCGGTCCGGCGCCCCCATGCGCTGTGCATCGTGCTCAACCCTGTGACTCTTCTGCCCGGCAGCGTCCGCGGAGGCCCAGGAGTCAGCCCCGCCCAGCGCCAGCCGCCCGCCGCCGTCTCCTAAGGGGAGCTTCCAGCAAGGCCTCCAGCAAGGCCTCCAGCAAGGCCTCCAGCCCGCCACCACCGGCCGAGCGGACCGATCCCCGAGGTCGTCGCCGAGGTCGTCCTCCTCGTCGCGGTCCCGGGCCGCAGGCTCCGCGCTCGCCCTCTCCAACGGGCTCGACGCCGACGCCCCGCCCTCGACCTTCACGTTCCTCGGCGCGGCCCCGCCCGAGCCCGCGCCCAGGAAGAAGCGCTCCTTCTTCGGGAGGGCGCGGAAGCCGAGGTCGGCGCCGCCCAGTCCCCGGCCGGCGTCCGGGGGCGCACGAGGTCCCGCACCCGCGCCGCCCTCCCCGCCGCCAGCCATGGCCGGCAGCGACCTCACGCTCCGGGAGCTGACCCACCCCACGTACAACGAGCCCCTGCAGAAGCACAGCAGCGTCACCTTCCGGCTCGTCAGGACAGGTGAGGCTCCTGCTCCCCGCGTCCCGGACAGCGCCGGTCCCCCGCGGTCCCCAGCTTGTTTGTAGCGCCGTATTGACGACAACGGCGCTGTCGTATCTGCCGGGGACGGGCCTGGCCCGGCGTATGCCTCGAGGCCACTCCTGCCAATAACCTGTCAGCGCGCCTCGCTCCCCCGCCTCCACGGCCGCTCCGTACTCCGTCCTTCCCACCCAGTCTATCTCTGGTCTCCATCCACCTTTCATCAGCCGCCTCTGATCTTCCCCTTTCTCTCCGCCGTGTTCCCTTTGCAGAGAGAAAGCCCGCATGGAAGCTCCTCTCCTCTCGCACCGCCTCGCACAGCGCCGCCACCGACACCGCCGCTGCCGCCCAGCGACGCCAGCCACCGAAAAAGGTCCGCGTAAATTGCGCACCCCGTAGAAAATTGCCGCGCTGTTAATTCAATATCCCCCCCCCCCCCCCCCCCCCCCGGCGGCGCGGCGGCGGCAGTCGGCCCGTAAAAGGCCGGCCTCATCCCGCCCGATAACCGGGGCGGACAAGCTAAGCTGATGACCGGGCCGCCAGCAGCCGGCAGCAGCCGCCCTCCAGCGAGCGCCTGCCGGGCGGGCCGGCCCGCCGGGCGCGGCTGTGCGCGCGCTGCCTACCCTCCAACCCGCAGGCGGTCCCCGCTGCGCTGCTGATACTGTGCGGGGCCCGGCCGGGCCGGGCTGCCGCGTGCTGCCGCGCCGCCGCTGCACACGGCTCCTCGCTCCCCGCAGCGGGGCCCCGCCCGGCCCCGCCCGGCCCCGCCCGGCCTTGGGAACGTCGGCCCGCTGCCCCCTCCTATCCATCACGCCTTTCTCACCTTTCCGCGGCGCCGGTCGCCCGGCCTGGCACCGCCCGCACCGCCGGCCCGGAAGGCGGCCCGCGCCCCTCCGACCCTCCGCCGCGCCGCGGCCCGGCTCCACTGGCCTCGTTTGCATAATAGCGGCCGATTCTCGGGGCTTTAGTATGCGGCGGCTGCGTTCGGAAACGTTGCGGCAGGTCGTCGCCGCCCTGTTAGTCTGCCGCAGGGGCGCCGCGGGGGGCGACGCGGGGGGCGCCGCGGGGGGCGCCGCGGCCGGTGTGTACACACTGCACGCCTCACGGGCACATCTAGTCCTCCTCGACCGACCTCTTTCGGACGCGGCCCGCCGACAAAAAAAAAAACAACGGAAGTAGGAGCACGCGCGACGCTGATGCAGACGACGTCAGGCGTGGGGGGCGGTGTGTGCGGGGGGAGGCGCCGCCGCCGCCGCCGCGGCCCTGTTTGGATATTCCCCCCGGGGCGTCCTCTGACCGCCACCGCCTCCCCCCGCCCCGGAACCCGCCGACCCCCGACACAACTACGGCGACAGCGAAATGAAACCCGGCCCGGCCCGCCGGCTGACTGGCCAGACGAGAGCTCGTTTGGCGATGCCGTCACACATCGGCAGCGAAGCCAATGACGAGAGCACGGCGCAGTGGGCCTAATCACCTGGCTGCCGCACCGCGAGGCAACCTAACGTGTCCCGCCGCTGCCGCGGTGTCCCGCTGCCGCGCAGACAGCCCGGCTCGGCTCCACTTGCCAGCTCCTGCTGCTCCCGGTCGCTTTGCATGGCCCGTCGGCCTCAGGGGCCCCGCGGCCACGCGGCCCCGCCTCAGCGCACGGCCACTCAGCCTCTAATGGACCCGGGCGGTGGTGGTGGCGCTAGGCCGGGCTGCGTGCGGCGCCTCTCTCTCTCTCTCTCTCTCTCTCTCTCTCTCTCACTCTCTCTGTCTCCCCCCCCCCCTCTCTCTCTCTCTCTCTCTCTCTCTCTCTCTCTGTCCCCCCCCTCTCTCTCTCCCTCCTCTGCCTCCGTACGTCCCGCACGGCCTCCTCCTCGTTCCCCCCCGTTCGGCACGCCGCGCCGCTCGCATTGAAGCCCAATCGACAGAAGTGCCCGGGTGCCCGGCCTAGACGCGGACGGCCCGGTGCGGCGTGCGTGCGGCGTGCGTGCGGCGTGGGTGCGGAGTGCGGCGTGCGTGCGGCGTGCGTCGTGCGCGCGGTGCCGCCAGAGAAGCTTCCCCCTCAGCCTCCGGCTCCCGACGGGTTCCTGAACACACCCGGCTCCCCACGTTTGCGCGCTGAACGGAATTTTTACAGTAATTAGTTATGCGGGGTGGACCTCATAAATTGTAATTTGGAAATGGAAGTGTGAGATGCGGGCGACGTCAGCAGGCGAGGCGGCGGATGGTGGGGGGAGGGGGGTGGGGGCGTGTGTAACCGGTGTCCGGGCGGGCGGCGGGAGCCGGGGGACCCGACGGGAGAGTGTGTATAGAGTAAGTAAGTGCCGGCGCAGTGTGTGCCCTGTGCGCCGTGTGCAGTGCGCGCCCACGGCCAGAGCCGACCTGTTGCTGGCCAACAGCGCCCCGGGGAGGCTGCGCCGGCTGCGGGCGCACAGCGGCAGTGTGGCGCCCCGCCCCCCGCCCCCGCACTGGAGCCGCTGGAGCCGGAGGAACACAAATCAGGGCTGCCGCCGCCGCCGCCGTAACGTTATTGCTGCTCCTCTTGGCAAACCCCGCCGATGACGTCACGGCCGTGACGTCATAACGGGTAAAGTAGTGCGGCCAGAGCCTGCCAGAGCGTTGCCAGCGTTTGCATGTCCAGAGAAACTGTCATGGGTTGAATCACGCACGCGCACCCGGTCGTAGAGGAAAAGATTGAGAGAGGGAGAGAAGAGAGAGAGAGAGAGAGAGAAAGAGAGAGAGAGAGCGGGGGGGGGGATATATCAGAGAGAGAGAGAGAGAGAGAGAGAGAGCGACTCGGGCAGATGTGACAGCAAGCATGGAACTTAATTCCGCCGGGACGACAACCCCTCGCCCCCTCGGCGCCCTCCGCGGGGCGGGGTATTCGACAGCAAGGAGACGGATTCATCCTCGGCTGCAGCGGGTCCTCGCAGAGCACGGCGACGGCGGCGCGTCACGGGGAATTGGGAGAAGATGGCGGACGAGGTCGACGCCCACACCGGAATAATAAGTGACGCACACACACACACACACCCTCACGCACACACGCGCGCGGCAGGAGTGGGTATATCAGGTCTCGCTTAGCGGCTATTGACTAGAAAATGATTGCGTTCCGAGCCATTTGACACGGTGACAGCAGCGGGGGCGGCGGTGCCAGAGGCGGCCAGAGGGCCCGAGGGTCCGACCCGGCCTGTCGGAGGCCTGCTGCCAGCTCTGCCAGGGCGGCTCACGCGCTGCCGCCCAGTCTCCGTGGCGGTGCGGAAAAAGTAATTTACTGTTTGATTTCCGGCCACGGCGTCGCTTGGCATTGAGCGGCGCGGAGGCCGAAGGTCGTGGAGGGGGTCGGAGCTTACGCTGACGGGCCGGGAGCCGAGCACGCGCCCGCCTCCTGTCGTCCCCCACACTGCGACCCCAATCATTGTCCACGAATGCCGTAACGACACACGCAGCCACCGGAGGGCCCCGAGCAGGCGCGGGGGTGTTGCGGCAGCTGCGGCAGCTGCGGCCGTGCCCAGCCATGCAGCTGTGCCCGGCTGTGCCCGTGACCCGCCAGGGTGTAGGAGGTTCTCCACCCCAGCCATTGACGGTGCGCTGCCTGGATAGAAAGTCTGAGCCTCCACCTCACATCTCGCATGTTACCGCGCCGCCGGGTGCGTCGGGGGCACCCGCCAGGGGGGCCCTGTGAGGGGGGCCCTGTGAGGGGGACGCGGCGCGGGGAGCAGCTGCTAACACGGCAAACGAAATTGTCTCCACTCGGGCTCTGGCGGGCTCTGGCTCTACCGGAATAAAGCGAACGGATGAACGACCCCCCGCAGCCGCCAGCGCTCGCGGAGAGAGAGAGAGAGAGAGAGACAGAGAGCTGCGTGGCAGGGTGTTTTCAAGAGTGCCGCTTGTAGGAACTGAGAACGGCGCAAACAGTGAAATAAACCCCCCAGCACATGTGTGTCTCTTTATTTTCAATTTTCAAGTTTAAAAGTAGTATAAATTTACACCTGGCGTAGACCCCCCAGCAGGACGTGCAGTACTGTAGAGTCCTGCCTGGACGTACCCTGGAGTTCTGCGGTGGCCGGAAGCAAAGCAGGCAGCCCGGCGCCTCGTGCTGCCCGCACTGCGGCAGGGGGAAGTCGTCGCGCTGCGTCTACGGAATCGTTTTGGGGCAAACATGTCGAAGCTAAGCCGCGCCAGGCGGGGGTCGGGGGAGAATCCTTGGCTTGGCGGCGGCCTTGGTTGGCCCGGCGGCGGCGGCCCCGGCTTGGCGGCGGCCTCGGTTCTAGTCTAGCCGCGGCTTGGCGGCGCGCCGGTCATGGGATCAGTCGCAAGGGGTGAAATCGATACATCGAACGCAGTGTTTAATTGGACCGCGGGGCCGGAAAACGGCCACTCCGGACAAAGGTCGTCGGCCATTTCCGACGCGCGAAAGGCGGCGAAAGGTCACGTTGGCAGCAAAGCGGCGTGCTCAATGGAAAAGCAGGGAGCCGCCAGCCCAAGGGTAGCCCTGGGTACCTCATAGGCAGGCTACAGGCCGCCCACAGGCCGCCCATAGGCCGCCCAGCAGACGGCCCACAGGCAGCCGCGGGGCGGCGCTACCTGTTGGCGCTACCGCTGGGTTTTGTTATCTCTAATTGGATGTGGTTCGCGGCGGCGGCCCGGGCCCGGGCCTGCGGGCTTACTGATGCTCCCAGCGGATTACGCAAAGCCGCGCCGCCAGCCGCGCCGCCGGGACACGTTTTTCGGTGTGCGACGACAAGTGCACCGGCACGGGGGCTGCGGGGGCTGCGGGGGCTGCGGGGGCTGCAGCGTCTGGTTGTGTGACGTCCGCGGGGCTCCCGGCCGGCCCCGGCGCGCGTCACGGCGCCCCACGCCCCACTCCCGCTGCTGCCGCTGCTGCCCTGATCCTGCTGAGGACGCCCGCCCCACACCCTGTCTCCTGTCTACAGTGCAGGGCGTGTGCCCCGTGCCACCCCGCACTGCACTGCTCCCCGCGATGTCCTGGTTTGCTCCGTGTGGTGCCGAACACGGCCTGCGATTTATTTAAGAAGTTGCCCTCTTGTTCCGAATTAAAAAGGAAAAAAAACTCAGATATACTTATTATTGTGATGTTTCTCTTGAGTTTTTGGGGCAGAGGCCGCCGCTCCGCAGCAGACACCCTGCTCAACTATCGTGTACTTTCTTCTAGTTCCGTGTCGGCGGCCCAAAGCGACCGCGCGCTGGTGCGTGTTGGAGGGGGGGGGGTATGGAGGAGGTAGGGGGGGGGGGCTGGAGCGGGGGCCCCGAATGCTAGGGCAGAGCCGGTAGGATCCGGATAGCATCCAAGACCCCCCCCCCCTCCCACCCGTTTCTCTCTCCCCCCGCCCCCTCTCTCTCTCTCTCCCTCTCCCTCCCTCGCCACACAGGACGCCGCACTGCCAGTCCTCCTGGAATCCCGTCGTCACATTAATTTTGCATGCTCCTGGGGGTTTTGATCAGCTGGAGGCACGCAGCCGCACGCAGCCGCACGCAGCCGGGCCCCGGACGCCCTGAGGAGAGCGGCGCACGCAGCCCTGAGCCAGCGTCCTGCAGCGGCCGCAAGCTGCGGCCACCAGGGGGGGCGCTGCGAGGCTGCTGCAGGCGCTGCGCTGGAAACGGACGCACGGTTCCGGGTCAGACACCGGGGCAGCCGGGCAGCTGAGGCAGGTGCGGCGCGCGGCTTTGGATCTAAACATTGTCTCTGGCCCGTCCCTGTTCCCCCCTCTCTCGCCGCTCCCAGGCCCCGTCCTGGCGGAGCACACGGTGAGAGAGAGAGAGAGAGAGAGAGAGAGAGAGAGAGAGAGAGGGTGAGAGAGACACACAGACAGGGGGGGGGGAGGTACGCCCCGTAAATACTCCTCGTCACGCGTGAGTAGGTCAGGTTCAACGGCAGCGGGCAGCGAGAGGCGGTCTCGGCCGACCCGGCGGCTGTGGGTGCAAACATGGCGTTGGCATTGCATCATAAAACGCCCCAGTCGGTGTGTGTGTGTGTGTGTGTGTGTGCGCGCTGCACACGGTGGAGGGAGATTGTGCTGCACACTGGCCGCACCGCGCCCGCGCGCCCGCCCCCACCCCTCCTCACTGTCATGGGGAGCTAGGCCCATGCAGCCCGCATGCCGCCCCCATCCCCCCGCTCCTTCCTCACAGCTTACTGCGTCCACACCACACAACGTCTCCGTCTCGCACCGGTCTGGTCTGTGCGAGCGTGTGTGTGTGTGTGGTGTCGGTGTGTGTGTGTGAGAGAGAGAGGTGAGGGGGAGGGATATTTACAGAGCGTGCCGGTGATATTTTCGCGCTCGGTCGCGTTGATTTAAAAGCTTCCCGCGCGGCACAGAGGGCGCTCCTGCGCGACGCCCCGCTCAGGGGGTAAAAGGCGCGCGAGGGGGTCACAGATCCGTCGCCACCCCGCGGCGGGATCCCCAAAACAAACACGCGGCCCGCATCCGGACGTCTTAATCTTTGACCACCGCACTGCAGCGGCAGCAGCGGCCGACAAAATAGGTTACAACTCATTCCTACCGTGACCAAAACTCACAACGGAAATATTTTTGTTTTGCTTAGAAATATGTGGATACTTTTAAAAAATGCAAAAATGGGTGGGCACTACCTCGTCCCAGGCCTCCGCCTGGAACCCTCCTGCTTAACTTCGGTGTTCGAATGGGAACCGGTGTACCAGGTATCGACCGCCGCTAAGACACAGGCACAACGCAGCGGCCTTTTTCAGGGGCACGCTTCCGCAACGGTCAATGTGGCCCCCTCCGCCAGCCAGATTTCCGGAATCAACTCCCTTCGACTGGCTGGTTGGTCTGTGGCACTGCGGCCACTCCCGAGCGGATTGGGGGGGAGGTAGGCTTTCCTATATCGTACACAGCCGAAGCTGCTGTACTTCACGACGAACCCTAGTCGCGACGGCGTGTCCTCGTCTGCCAGATTCACAGGGAGCGAAAACGAAGGTACCGAACCCTAGGTACCCCCGTAGCATACACCCGAGTCTCCGAACCAAGTTTCCTTGGTAGACACAGAGTCCCCCCGCCGGAAGCCCCGGGCGACCGAGAGAACCTCGGACCCGGGAACGGGGGTAAGCCCGACCGTGCTGCGGGAATCTTCAAGTTGAAACCCAACGCTTACATCTGTCAGTGACGCAGCGCGCACGGCCGTTCAGACAGCCATACCGGCGCCACGTTCGGGAGTATATTTTACCCTCTGTCTTCCATGCGTAGACACAAGAAAAATTTTGACGCTCAGGCGAGATTTGAATCCACAACCTTTCGGTCGCCGATTACCCGCCTTACCGATGCGGCCACAGAGCCGCGTTGCAATACGTAGCGCGCCCTCTATACTTTAGACACCGTCGTCTAAGCTGAGCCGACAGAAAAAACGCAAGGACCGGCAAAGAGTCGAACGTCCGACCAGACGCCCGCCGGCCGGACTCGCTAACCACGCGACTACCGAGCCTCGATGCGGGCACGACCGTGCTCTTCCGGTACTGTAGCCGCACGACGTGTCCGACTGGAAATTGACTGGACTTTGACTGGAGAGTGACTGGACTGGAGGGCGTACACTGACTGGAAGCACTGCGGTATACCCCGCAGCGCTGGGCGGCCCGCACACTAAATTCTTCTGTACAATTTCGTCCAGAATTGCGTACGAATTTACGCATACGCAGCTTCCGTACTAATTCGTACTTAAATTATGTACAATTTTGAAGATTTGTTCACAATTGCGCACAATATTGTACATAACAACGTACGAATTTGTACACAAGCTGCGTATGCACAAATTCGTGCGCACTTCTGCACAAAATTGTACAGAAGCATTTAGCGTGCGCGTACGAGAATAATGCGGTGCACTGACCGTTACTATAAAACTATAATTTTAAAACTGTCCCGTTCCATTACAAAACTCCAAATGCCCTGCAATTTAAAAGAACAAATTTTAATTTTAACTCATAAAACCTAAATATACGGTAACGTAACCAAACTCGTGCGAAACTCCGGTCCTACCACTGCCTCACGAAGTGGGACAGTATTTTTTAATAAAAGATGCGCAGCGGAGCCAGTGCCGTGACGGCGTCTGAGGACGGGGAGTGTGTGCGAGCGAGAGAGAGCGAGGTCCTTGACACTGGGGGCGCCGCCACGCCGGGACACGCCCCCACGACGCCCCCACGACGCCCCCACGACGCCCCCACGCCCCGCAGAATCGTGTCAGGCCCCGCGCCCCCCGAGCCCTCTGCACCCCTCGCGCTACGACGCCCTCGACTTGAATTGTGGCGCCCTTTTCAAAACGTGTCCTGCCTCATGCTCCGCCTGAGCCTGCTGCCGGGGTGACAGCCGACAGCCTCCCCCGCTGGGCCGCGGAGGCCGTGTCGTTTCACTCATCGACACGCCTTTGTGTCTGGCCCGGCCGCCCGGCCGCCCGCCCCGCCCCGCCGCGCCACTCTGCCGACGCTAATTTTATTTCTTTTCGTTACGCCCCCGTGGTTCCGCACCGCACGCGCGTTGGGGCCACGAAGACGGAGGGGGAGGGGGGGGGGCTGCGGGGGCATTGTTGTTAATTTGTCGCCGTCGGGGCAGGCGGCGCAGCTCCCGGCTGCGGGGTAGTGGTGCGGTGCGATGCGGGCTCTTCGGTTTTCTGGTCCATTGGCCGCCCGCCCCCTCCTTCCGCCTCTTCTCCCGCCCCGCCGCCCGGACCTTCTCCCTAATTTGGACCTCCCTTTCTCCTATGTCCCACACCCGACGGGGCCCTCGACGCCCTCGACCTACCCACGCTCTTCTTGAGGCGGGCACGGGCGGCACCCCGGCCAGGGCCCGGGCCTGGGCAGGGGTGTTGGCTTCAGTGGCACCACCCCGACTCTTGCGGCGGTTCAGGGTTCAGGGTTCGAAATACCATCCAAGCAGGAGAGCTTTGGCTGGTTTTGGCGCGTGCGGCTTGGTGAGGGGCCTTGCGGTGCTCTGCGGCTGCAGGGCGGGGCTGTTGGTGATAACCTAGGAGTACCACTCTACATAACAATGGCCGGGCCCGGCCGGCCCGCACCCCCTCACCCTGCCGCGGCCCGTGCGGAGGCTGAGGCAGGCAGGGCAGCCAGGGCAGGCAGGGCAGCCAGGGCAGCCAAGGCACGCCGAGGACGCCCCTCGTACCTCCAAATTCTCTTCTCCTCGGTGAAGGACCGGCTCTCCAATCCGCTGTCCGTCGCGGCAGCGTCCTACACTGTACGCCTGCCCGCCCTCCTGGACGCGCAGCAAGCGCTGATCCAGGGGTAGAGGAGGACAATTCCCTCCCCCCCCCCCTCCCTTGGGCTCCTAATAGCCGCCTGAAATGTAGGCAACCAACAACACTTCCCGACTGGAGATAGCCAAGAATCGGCACATTCTTTGCCGCTCCTGGATCCGGCCCTGGCCGGCGGCGCGCCACACGCGGGCACGCCAGACGCATTGCGGCACCAATAGGGGGCGCGCGCTGCGGAGGGGCGGCGCGGCAGCGGGCCGTATAGTCGCCTTGTCGAATCCCCCGTTCCCGCTGCCACAGAGGGGGCGGCGGGGGGCGGGTCGGACCGGCAGAGATTTTACTTCTGCTGGGCTCCCTCGGCGCCCTCGGTGCCCCCGAGCTGTTATGGCGTTGCGGTCCGTGGGGCCGTGGGGCCGGGCGGCCGAGCCTCCGGGCGGGCATGCCTTGCAGGGCCGCGGCCCCGAGCCGAGGGCAGCGCAGAGCACTAAGACTGCGAGGGGGTTGCCCCGGCCGGCCCGGGTCAGGGGGGCTCTCTCTGCCGCTCTGCCGTGCTTTGCGGCCGATGGACTTTGGCGCGTGTAAGACTTCTAATCACGTTCGCTACGGCCGCAGCGTGCGTGCGGGGCCGCTGGCATTCCAGGCACGCGTGGCGTGATGGCCGGGCTCAGGCCGCCCCCTTGCAAGGCCCCTGCAGCGACCTGCGAAGGCCCTATCAGCCGTTAGGGGGCAGCCTGGCAGCGCCATGGAGGCGGCCGCGAGGCCCAGAGCTCGCGGCCCCCGCCGCCCCAGCGGCCTGCATCACGCACCCGATGGCTCGTGCAGCCAAGGTCTCATAACGCCGACAAGATGAGGAGGGGCAGCGCCGGCAGGGCCAACAGGGCGGGGCGTACGCGCGGGGGGGGGGGGGGGGCGCCCGCCACGCTGCCAGCCGCGCGGACGCTGTAAAGCTCGGCCAGTCGTAAAGACGTCTTAATCTGTGCCCGCGTCAAACCTGATCATGCGACGCGAGTTAAGGCGGGAAGGAGGGAGGGAGAGAGGAGGGAGAGAGGAGGGAGGGAGGGAGGGAGGAGGGAGGGTGCCGCCGCCGTGATGTACCGCGCCGTCCGCCACAGTGGCCCCGCCCGTATCTCAGCGCTGTCCAACTTTTGTGACTGGATTGCCACTTCCAGGCTCCGCATCGCGGTGTCTCCGGCGGCGGGGCGCCCGGCTCGGGGACCTCGACAGCGTCCTCCTGTTCGTAAAGGATTTTTGCGTGCCGACGGAGGTCAGCGGCGACCTGACGCCCCGCCGCCGCCGCCGCCCCGACGTCGCTGCCCAAGCAGGAAATTGCCTCCGAGTGGAGTCTGGCCGGGCAAGGGCAGGGCGGCAAGCAGGCCGAACAGGCAGCGATGGATCCGCCCCACTGCGAGGATCAGCCCCCGGAAACGAGCTGGGCCAGTAGTCGGGGCGTCCCGACAGCCCCCGCAGCCCCCGCAGCCCTGTGGCGAGGCGCCGCCGGCCCGCCGCCGCCGCCGCTGCTACCCATGCATAACGTCGTCCCGTTAATTTTCCCCTCCTCGCGCCGCGACGGATAGCGTCGCCCCCTCCGCTCTCCTTCATAGCAGGGTTGGTTAGCATCCCCTGGGAGGAGAGAGAGAGAGAGAGAGAGAGAGAGAGAGAGAGAGAGAGAGAGAGAGAGAGAGAGAGAGAGAGAGAACCCGGAGCCTCTGTCTGAACGGAGGCGGCGATAATCCGGGCGCGGCAATTTAACTGCTGCTTTCTTTTCCTTTTCTCTTTCCGTCGCCCTGAAAAATGTTGCGAGGCCGGCCAGAGGGAGTGAACGCGGTGCGACAGGAGAAAGTGCCGGTGCCCGCGGTGCCTGGTGCTCGCAGGCAGCCGCAGGCAGCCGCAGCGCATTGTCAACACTTCCCGCGGCCCGGAGCGTCTCTCAAGCCCTGCCATTCCTCAGTGCTGTTCGCGGCAGCTGTTTTAGTTTGCGTGTGTGCCGAGTGCCTGCCGGCGGCTGCCTGGCTGTGTGGCCGGGGAGCGGGGGGGGGGGGGGGCGAGCGGGGCGTTGTCGAGGTGAGGGTCCTGGGAATGGGGCCTCGTCGTCATAACACTTGCTCCGGGGCCGCGGGGGGGGGGGGCGTCACTGTCCCTGTTTATCTTCGGCGCCCGACTTCTCTGGGCCCTTTTAACCCCACCCACCCCACACGGCGTGCGCCGCAAGCGACGCCCCCCCGCTGCTCCCGCCGCCCCCGTTGGCCCCGCGGCTCTCTGCACGTCTGCATTTTGGCAAGGTGAAGGGTGAGGGGGTTGGTGGAAATGGCGTCCTGGATGTGGTCGTCGAACTTTTGTGTCCGCCGTTAGACGGAGAGAGAGAGAGAGAGAGAGAGAGAGAGAGAGAGAGAAAGCGCGAGGGACAGACCAAACATTGCAAAGTTTTCAGAAAACTCTAATCCCTAACCCGCGCGTGCGCCTCATACGCACGTAGATCGCTCATACACCACTTAATTGTAGGCCGGCATTTGCATTTTCTCGGGTCTCCTCTCCGTCTTGCCCCGAACCCCCCCCCCCCCCCCCCCCGGGCCCTTTCCCGTCTCCCTCCTCTCTCTCCCTCTCCTGCTCTCTCACTCTCGCCACAGGGCGGGTGGGGCGCGGTGGCGTGCCCTCAAGGACAAAGGCCAGCCAGGGCGAGGGCAGGGGTTGGGAGCGGGTTGGTCACCCTGGCACGGCACGGCGCGGCACGGCACGGCACAGCTGCTGGATGCGTGGCTTGTTTCACCCCCTTGCCCACTTTGTGGCTAAAAGGTGCGGCGGGCTGCGCGAGCGGCGCCACCGCTGCGCTCCTAGCCGTGCCGTTGCCTCCGTTGCCCCCGCTGCCTCCGTTGCCCCCGCTGCCGCCCGCAGGCCGTTGCCTGGCGTAGCTCAGCGAGGCTCCCTGGAGGCCTACTTGGCTGCCGTGTGCTGTGGAGCCCCCCCCCCCCCTGCCGCGAGCCGGGCCGCCCCCTCTCCCTCTTCTTTATTCCTCATTTCTCTGCTTTGTTCGCTCGCCCTACCCCCTCCACCCTGCTCAGCCTCGGGCCTCTGCCTCCTACCCCCGCCGCGCCGCCGCGCCGCCGCGCCGCCCCGCCGCCCTGTGCTGCCATGTGTTCGTTTTCGGTCCGTGTTCGGTGCACGCAACTGTTACACCGTGGTGTACAGCCAGCTGATGCCACCCGGTCCCGCTGTTCACTAGTCTTTAAGCGGAGCGGTGGCGCCCAACTGAGAATCTCTTGTCGTCTGTTCTCACAGGTGGGTGCCGCGCCAGCAGCACGGGGCCCGAGAGGAGCCAGCGCCCGGTAATGATGTCGCATCCCCCGGGGGCCCGGGTTCGACACCCCGCACTTGCCATCCTCTTTTCGCCGTTTTTATTTCCCCGGGCGAAATGTGATAGCCCGTGTGATGGCTGCGGGCGCTGTGGGGCGGTGGGGGTGCGACAGGGGGCGACGGGGGCGACGGGGGTGAGGGGGGGGGGCGGCAGGGGGCGGACGCGGCCGGACGGCATCTGCCTGCCGTTCCCATTGTTGTTGTTGGTTATGGTCCAGTGTATCAGGCTGCAGATAGCAGAGTGACGTCACCCTGATAACACGAGGCAAGCGGCGCAAGGCCGCCAGAGAGGCCGCCAGAGGGCGCTGTCGTCACTGCTATCTATACGCGAAACGACAACGAGAAGACAAAAAAAAACAGCAAACTAGGCCATGCTAATTCGTCGACTCGATATAAAAGGGACCAGGGTCGAATGGGTGACGTCTTGTCCGTCTCCTTCCAGGGCGCGGCCGTGACGGCGGCCCGGGCGGAGGCGGAGGTCGCGCGCCGGCCGGAGGCGGCCGGAGCCGCGGGGGGTCAGTCCAGTTAACGGCCGGCGACGCTGCCGACGCCTTCCATACAACGAGGCTATGAAAAACGGGAACAGCTTTCATTATTCGGCACAGCCAATAGCCGTCGCGCCGCGCAGCTGGCGGGGGGAGGGAGGGGGCGGCCGTCGCCGAGGGGCTCGTAGTAGTCCGCCGCGCACACGCCCCGGCCGCTGCCACTGCCGCTGCCACTGCCGCCGCCCGGGACTGCTGTCAAGGGCGGCCCGGGGTCGCGGGGTCGCGGTGAGCCGTGCTCTGCCCTCCCCTGTGCTGCGGGTCCGGGCGGCTGCGGTGCTCCAGCCGCCTCCAGCCGCCTCCAGCTGCATGTGCCGTGAGCCGCGGCCGCCCGCTCTGCTCTGCCCGCCTGGTGCCGCGGTGGTGGCCGCTTGCCGGCTGGTTGCGTAGCCGGCGTCGTTTGCCACATTTTCATTTTTAAAGGTCTCTCAATGGCGGCGGGCGCAGCGGTGCGGCGCTGGGCTGAGGGGAGGGGGGGGGGGCCGCGGTCGTGCCGTAGGGAGGGATGTGAAGGCGGCTTCGCCGCCAGCGCCGCCACACTCTGAAAAGAACAGTGTGCTTCGTTCAAAGCAATTTCTGCGGTAACTCTTGAGTCATGGCGGAGTGTCATGAAGACCGTGATGCTTGCTGCAAGCATATGATCATGTGATGATACATTCATATGATGATATGAAGTATTCATGTATCGACGCGTATACTAAATGGGCGAAAGAAGCACATTATGCTTGGCGGAGGGTTTGTGGTCCTAGCCTAAAAAATGCTTTGGATCCAGCGCTGCTTGGTTCAGCAATATTTTTCAGAGTGCAGCACCGCAGCGCTGCGGGGCGCGGGGCGTGCGCACGTGCGGATCGCATTTTGCCGCGCCACGAAACATTTAACGTATTCGTTCCCCGCGCGCCGGCTCCGCGGCTCATTATGGGGCGTCGCGTCGGTGGCCACACTCGCAGCCAAAGAGGCACGCAGGCAAAGCTCTCTCCCCCCCCTCTCTCTCTCTCTCTCTCTTTCTCTCTCTCTCTCTCTCTCTCTCTCTCTCTCTCTCGCGAAAATGTTCATGATGCGTGTTCATGGCGATGCGTAATCAGTAGTAGAACATTTGCATTGCAATCTCAGCGGTGGCCGTGTTTTTCTCTGTGACTTCGGGCCAAGTGATGTCGAGTTCTGGCGTGAACAGAAGCGGCCCACGGGTTATGAGGGGCACTCCACCGCCGCTCGGGTGTTGTTCTTGGAGCTACGAGGGACGGAGCCGGCGCCAGGCCCACAGAGCGGACGGTAAAATGTGTTTGGAGAAGGGGTCGGCGGGCCGGTACTCCTGGACGGCGTTGTGGCGTCAGCGACCGCGGCGGTGGCTGCGCTTGCTACGCTGCACTCGCCCCGCAGCACCGCTTCGTGGTTAACGCTCGGTCGCTCCGCAAAATGGAATCGGAGATGAGCGGTTTGGGAAAGAAGCCGCTTCCACGGCGACATCAAAGTGTTCGGAAAGTGTGTTTTCCGTGACTGAATTTTTCAGGGAGAAGTGGAGTGAGAGGGGGAAATGCGAAGGGGACTGGCCTTCCTGCTGGGAGTGGTCCCTCTTCACTCGTTGCCCGCGCGGCCAGCGCCAGAATGGAACCGAGTAGGACACTCGGGTGAAGTTAGACTTGATCCAGAGTCTAAAAAAATTATACTTTATCCAGCTAAGGTCGAGTCGGACTTGATTAAAACAAATGATTTCGGTTCAAGACTTAACTCGGACTTAAATCAAGGACCTTCAAGTGCATCCAATAAAGAAGTCTTTCTCTCGGTGTGCGGGGCGCAAGGGCACCCTCAAAGCGACAAAGGCAAGCTCTTGTGCCCGGATTGCGCCCCAAGTGTGTGGCGCGAGCTCGACTTGTGCTTGATCTCTGCTGTATAATCTCTGTCGCAAGCCCGCCTCGCCGCGCCTCCCTGCGCCTCGCCCCGCCACGCCGCGCTCCAGTTCAGTTCAGAAATCGGGAAATGTCAACACGCCCTTGGCGGTGCCTCGCCTCGCGAAGCCTCGCGGGGGCGCGGCGGGTCCGCCGAGGGGACGCCGCCTGTGTTTCACTCGCCCCACTTGCCACTCGTCTCTGTCGCGCCGAGGCGAGCCAAAGGCACGGACGCGACGGGTTTTCTGTCAACGTCGGCCAGGTTCGGCGCGGCGGCGTCTCCTTCCGAGCAGCGCCGCTCGGGGGGGGGGGGGACGGGCGGGGCGCCCGGAGGGGGCGGCGTTCCTCAGCAAGACATAAGCGAGACGTTTGGTGTGCAAATGAGGAAATTGGCAAACAAGGGGCACGCGGCACAGCGGAGGCAGGCGGGGAGAGAGAGACGGAGACTAAGGGGTGACGGAGACAGAGAGATCAGGGGGCTGACGGCGGGACGAGTGAGCGCGGAGAGCGGCCCCGGGGGCCCTTTATCGCTCAGGCCACACGTGGGCCGCACGTGGGCCACGCGCAGCCCGCCCCTTCACGCCAAAGCCTCTCTGGTCCCTCACTGCAAATCCGCCGCGTATATCTCTGTTGGCGCAAACAGCGGGCCGCGCGCATTCAATCGGATCGGGCCGCTGACGCCGGCAACGCCTCACCTGGGCCGCCCTCAGCCGCTCTCCTCACTCGCAGGGCGACCTTCTCACACGGGAATGGGTGGGGGAGGGAGAGGGGGGAGGTTCCTCGCAGACCCGTCCCCGTCGTGTACGAGGTGCTAAATAAGGTAATATCAGAATTATGAGACTTCTGTAATGGGTATTGTACATACTGGGGCATGCGCATGGGTATGTAACATACTGATCCAGAACAACACGGACAAGAAGGATACACTTTTCTACTCCGGGCAGGTGTCTCGTTCGTTGTGTCAGCAGTCATGGGGGTTGGCCTTGTGACGAGCCGAGCCCTCTGCCGCCCCTCCGGCCGCCTCCGTATTTTGTTTCTCTTTCATCATCGGCTGCTCATCCGGGATGCGCCGCGTCTCTCAGAGATTGCATCGCAGTGCCCTGCCCACCCCGCGGCCCGCTGGCCCTGGGCTCACAGCGGCGGCTGGGCGGCCGGCCTGTGCATACAGCCGCCACGCGGGCCTTGGTGGGTCCTCCTCGCTCCGCGTGCTCCGCGCCGCTCGATGAGTTCGCGCCGCCCCGCCCCGCCCGCCCCGCCCGCGCCGCCCCGCGCCGCCGTCCCGCTGCACTCCGCGCGTTGCGTTTTTAAAAGCCGGTAAACACGATATTCTCATCTGCTCTGCGCCCGGAGGCTCCAGTCCTGTGCGCAGCGGGCGGAGCCAGGGCGGCTGTGTGCTGGCTGCGTGCTCACTGGGCCTGCACACGATAGCGCACACCGCGGGATGGGGTAGGGACGGGGGCTTGCTCGGGTCCGGAATTAACGCTCCGCTTGTGAATCTTATCTCGTCCGCCTCCCAAAATGTGGCGTACGGCGCGCGCCGCCGCCTGGCCGCGTCGGAAGGCAGCCCGGCCCGTGCGGCAGAGAGTCATTTCCAGCACAAGCAAACCTCATCAGTCAGGCATTAGGAGGGGACGCCGTGCCGCGCGGTGCCGCACCGTGTCCCGCTGGCCGTGCCGCGCCCGGCCGGCGGCTCGCTGGGCTGGCGCCTCAACAGGTTGCGGTCCGGGGGCCCGCCGGCCTGCCCTGCCCGCTCGCCACGGCGCGCACCCCTGCGGACCGCCTCTCGCCACTCCCGGGCTCTCTGTGTCCGCCGCCGCGTCCGCACAAGCCGTCTTGCTTTCGCACCCCACTCGGTGCCGAATCGGCACCCAGCCGTCTGAACACCTGACTTTCGTCGCACCGATTCCATCGGAATTCACGCCCCGGCTGTTTGACCTCGCGAGTCGACGAAAGTGGAGATTGTGTTTCTCGCCGCCTGCGTCACGCCGCCTCTCGGTGCTCTCACCATCCGCCTGTCCGTGGCGTGACTCAGATCGGGGAATGCCCGGGAATGCCCCACACCCCACCCCTCTGCCATCGCGCTCGCTGCCCTAAACACCGGCATATTTCCCTCCACGCTTCGCTCGGCTCTCGGGTGACGCGACGCCCCTTATATTCCTCAAGGAGAACGAAAGAGAAACAGGATAAATGAAAATCTGGGCCGGTGAAGCACGACGGGGCGGTGGTGGCCGGCGGCGGCCGCGTCCCAGTGCCCCGAGGACGCGTCACGGCCAACGCCCCGCTGCGTGCGCGCCGCACGGCAGGGCAGGCACGGCACGGGCACGGGGACGGCACGGCACAGCCCCCGGCTGCTTGCACCCGCCTCACGTACCTGTAATCCTGTTTGGGGGGGGGGGGGGGGGGTCGGGAGAGTGGGACGTAAACTCCATCCCCCGTTTCCCATCCATTTTTTCACCCCCTTCCCCCCCCCCCCTCCGCCAGCCCCGTAAGACAGTGCGGGCCACGTGACCTCTGGGGCGTGAGATGAGGCGGGCGGGGGGGGGGGGGGCAAGCGGACGCGGCCAGACATTAAAGGCCGCCCAGCCTGCTGGTGGGTGGAAGGCGGCTGGTCAGAGGTGCACGCAAAAAGAAATATCCCCTACTCCGTACTAAATTTTCAATGTTCGCGGCGTCGTTCGCGCCACTTCTTGCGGACTTTTCTGGCGGGGAGCGCACGCTGCTGCTATGTAATCTCTGGTGTAAAGAACTCGGGCCGCGGACGCCGGCGGCGCCACATGCGGTCACACGCTTCCCGATATCTGGTGCGCCCCCCTCTGTCCCCCACGGCCCCCCACTGTCCCCCACGGCCCCCCGCTGCCCTGCCGCAGGCCCGCCGTAGGCCCCGCAGGCAGCCGCACACTCGGCGCCGTGTTTGTTTGTTTATGACGCCGTTCCTCCTTTCTTTCCCCTCTCCATTTCCATTACTAGAGAACAGCGCCGTCTGGCACAATCAGATGGCGTGCCGGGTGGGGAGGGGTGGGGAGGGGTTGGGGTTGGGGTCGTTGCCGCGGCCACCTGTAGTCCGCGACGAGGCGGCGCGGGGCGGGCCGCGGGCGGGAGCCGCCTGCGCCTGCCCTCATAAGCCCAGCGCCAGTGTGTTCGACTGTGCAATGGCGCGGCGCGGTGTGTGTGTGTGTGTGTGTGCGAATGTAAATGTGTGCGAGGGCAGTGCGGCACCTGTGGGCGGGGCCGGTGGGGCCTGCGGGGCCCGGCCGACCGCAGCCCCTATCGATCCCAGCGCCCAGCACGGCCGGCACGCGAGCGCACGTACGCCGGGGCAGCACGCTAGACTCGCATCGCGCGCCCCACAACACCCCACAGCACACTTGCCCTATTAAAAAAAATTGTCTTTTGTTTTGAACCCCACCAAAGCGTGCGTCCGGAGGGCTTTACGAGTAGAAAGTAGAAGCGGGGTAACAACAACGGGGGCCTCGTTCTTGGAGATAGAACCTCCGCCACCGCCACCCCCTCCCTTCGCAACCAGGAGCCTGCGCGCCCGGCTCCCGGCCGCCGCCTTGGCCGTTCCGTTCCATTCTGCCATAATTCCCAATACGTTATTCCGATCCTCCGGCCCATTTGTGAAGCAGAGCAGGACACAGTCTGGAGTGGCGCGGCGCGGACTCGGCGCGTGGCGCGTGGCTGCCGCCCCGCCGCTGCGGGCGCGACTTAGGCGTGGAATCGGAACGAACGCTCTCTTGCGGGCACGCTACGCGCCACGCCCCGCCAACGCCACGCCCCGCCAACACCACGCCCCGCCAACGCCACGCCTCGCCGCGCCCGACTCCCCTTCCTGCTGCTCTGACGTGTCCCCGCCCCCTTCCGTAGGGCGCGCGTCCCTTTACACGCCACAATAAGGGCTCGGAAGACTTGACGTACGCAAACACGGCCCTGCGGAGGGCGGGGCGCGCCCAGCGCAGCCGGTGTTGTGGCCTCCGGCGCAGCCCGCGAAGTCCGCGCAGCCCGCCGGAGCCGAGCCCGCGGCCGGATTCAAGCCCTAACTCTTCATCCCTGGGGGGCTCAGGCCGGGCCGCACAACACACGTGAGCCGGGCCGGCAACGCACAAGCCACAAACAACGCCGCAGTGTCAGGGCCGGGCCCAGGCCGCGCCCAGGCAGGGCCAGGCCGCTGCCGGTAACGAACAATCCCCCCTGGGGGGGGGGGGGGGGGGGGGCGGCCGGGCAGCGGGCGGCAGGGGAGTGCGAGGCGTGTGAGGCCGGGCAATTAGGGGGCGTACTGCTTGTAGGAGACGCGAGGCGGGCGGCGCCGGAGACACGACGACGGCCGACGGGCACTCCGCGGGGCCCCCGGGCTCCCTCTGCCGGTCTAATTCACCGACCCGCCTCCGCCTGCCCTTTGATACAGCGGGAGCCGCGTGGGGCCGCGGGGGCCCGCGTGGGGCCGCGGGGGCCGCGGGGAGCGCGCACTGTCCTCGTCCCGTGTCTCATCTCCAGGGCCGCCTTTGTCGGGGGGCCGCCCGCCGCGCCGCCGCTGCGCCCCGCCCCCCGCGGCTGATCCGGCATTGAGAAGAATGCTCGGCTCCGGACTCCCACCTGCCACCACCTGCGGCCCCGCACCGCCCCCAGCGGGAGCCGCCCGCGCCGCGTTAGCCGGCCCGGCTGCGGGCCACAATACCCCGGCCGGGCACACCGCGGCGCACACCGCAGCGTGCGGCCTGCTGGCGCGGCCATGGCGCAGCGCGCAGCCGCGGCGCAGCCCCGCCCGCCGGTGCGATGCGTCCGCTAAGAATTAATGGAGTGTGGTGCCGTTTCCTCGCGCGACGGCCCGTGCGACAGCCGCCGCGGCGGCCATTGGGTTATTCATACCGCCGATGGGACGCTCGGGGCACGCACGGGGCACGCACGGCCGCCTCACGCCGCCACAATGTGACGTCCCCGCGCCGCCCGGCCTGCCGCGGCAGGGGCGGGCTAAGGTCAGAGGTGTCCAGGTTGATATGCTGAATGCTTCATGCCCGCAAAAACACCTCACTCCCGTCCCTTCTCTCCTCCCATCGCGTTGTGTCACCACCACTGTCTCTCTTCTCTCATCCCTCTTCCTCTCTCTCCCTCTCTCTCTCTCTCCCTGTTTTCCTCTGTGTGTCTCTCTCCCTCTATTCAACCGAAGCACGAAACAAGCCAACTTCTAATTGGCGCTGGCCTTGTACCTTTACTTTGCCTCCTCTCTGGCTTTGTCTCCTGTTTTGTACGTGCGGAGGGCGCCGGGGAGGTAGGCACGGTGCACAGCAGCCCGGCGCTAGCGTTGCCTACCCTCCGGACTCCAGGCGCTCCTCCCATGGGAGGCGGGGGCGACCTGTCCGCCTGGCCTTGCCGTAGTCCGATCTGACCAGTGGCCTCCATGCTTTGGCTCGTCCGGAGGTTCCCAATAACGCTGCGAGCCACAGCCCCGGATAGGGACGCAGGAGCATCAATATTTTTACATAAAATTAATTAAATGAATAAATTTGGGAGGCGCGCACGCGTACGGCACGCCAGGGCCGAATCGCTAATCATCTTACGACACGGCAGACAACACAGGGATTACCATAACGAGGGAAAGAAAGAAAACGGAGGGGAGATAGAGAGATGGAGAGTACCAGAGAGAGAGAGAGAGAGAGAGAGAGAGAGAGAGAGAGGAGAGGGAGGGGGTGGAGTTGACTTTCCGCGCCGGGTTTCACGGTGTTCCGTTACCTTTCGGAGTATCCTTTGCTGAAGCAGCTCTCTCCTCTCTGTCTCCTCTCTCTCCCGTCTCTATTCGCCGCCCCGCCGTGCACCCCTCTCCCTCCCATTGCGCCGTTGTCTCTGTGTCAGGGTGGGGACCGCGCCCGTCCGAGCTCCGCCCCGAGTGAGAGCAAATCGCGTCAGAGTCTTTTTCGGCACTCGGCGTGCGGCGTGCGGGTGGTATTGCGTGTGGGGCCCGAGCAGGCTGGTTAGTCTCTGGGAGTGGATGCCGCGCCGATGCTGCCACCTCATCAAAAGGCATGGGATGTGGCGGACGCGAGGTGCGGACGCGTGTCGCGGGGAGCGCATCTCTCTCTCTCTCTCTCTCCTCACGCACACACACATACACACACCAACACCTTCTAAAGCACTCTCGCAGTCGCTATTCGCATCATAATCCCCCCCCCCCCCCCCCGTCTCACAGGGGCAGTAGAGCGCCGTACGGCCGTCACCCCGGTTAATATCTCACAGAAGAACAGTATTTTCTCGGAGCAAGGCCTGTCAGACAACGTGAGGGGGGCAGGAAAGGTGAGGGCGCATTGAAGGCCAACGAGCAGAACACTTGTCCCCTCCCCCCGTTTTTTCCCCTCTTTTTGTTTCCCTCTGGCTTATCCTCCGCTGTCGACAAATTGTCGAGACGACGGCGACGTGCTTTGACGCCGCGCTGCTGTCGAGTGCCCTCCAAAGAGGGGAGGGAGTACGAGGTCAGAGGGGTCCGCTGCTGCCGCGCCTGCCGCGCCTGCTGCCGCGCCAGGGCGCGTGCGGGCGTACGGGCGGGCAGGCGTGCGGGCGGATAGGCGTGCGGGTGGACAGGCGTGCGGGGGGACAGGCGTGCGGGCGGGCAGGCGTACGGGCGGGCAGGCGTGCGGGCGGACAGGCGTGCGGGCGGACAGGCGGACAGGCGTGTGGGCGGACAGGCGGACCGCGTCCCTCATCACGTCAGCAGGGAGAGGGGGTCTTCAGCCTTTAGCTGACTTTGGCTGCCTTTGGCGATGTTGCCGTAAACACTGTCGCTTTATGAAAGCAGAACTGAGGACGGCGGCCTGCGGTGGCGCGTGGGATTAAAACTCGGCACACAACGCGGTCTCTTCCCGCCGGTCTGGGCCGCCTGCTCCCGGGGCCGGGGCTCGCCCCCGCTCGGGGCTGCGCAGCACGCCGTCCGGACGTCAGGACGCCGGAGTCTGGCCGGCTGGCAGATGCGGCCGCATGCAGAGGGAGCCCGGCCTGGCCGCCGCGGACAGCCGCCCCGCCTGAGGGGGGCAGGAGGAGGTTGCTTTCAAACTTGGTCCGCCAGCGCCGCCGCCGCCGCCGCCCACACGATACGGTGCGGGTGGGACGCAGTCACGTATGGCGCGCCGGCAGGCGGCCGGCAGTCCGCTGCTTCTGCTGCTGCGGGGATCTCGGCGCGAAATATCGACCAATAAAGTGCATAAAAACAGCACGAGCGGGGAGGAGAAAAATGGGTATAGGGAAATACAACGGTGCCCGGCGCCGCCCCACCCCTGCCCTCCGCGACGGCCTCTCCCCCCCCCCCCCCCCCCCCCGCGTCCCCCTCCAGCCCAGGCCCTCCGCTTGTCGCGCGCTCAGTGGGACGGACTTAACAGCCGCATTAAAATGCTGCACATGGGCGCGGCCAGATCGTTTTCCCGGTTTATTGCTGCTTCCACCGTGGAGTCGATTGCGGAGGGGACGGGAGGGGAGGAAGACATCATCAGAGATTGAGGGGGAGGGAGGGGGGGGCGCACCTGCGAGGGCAAGAGTAAGTGCCGATCCGCTTTCGGGCCGCGCTATCCCGGACGCGTGGCGGCAGCGCGCCGCAGAATAGCGCGCCCCGGGGCAGGATCCGGAAATAAAGACGAATTCGAGGATCACAAAGAGCGGATGCGGCGTGAGCAGAGGCTCCGCAGAAGAGAAAAGGCGCGTCGAAAGGGTTTTTTTTTTCTCTTCGGAAGGGGAAATAGCAGCACGGCGCCTCCCGCTGTCTCATGTGGAGACTTGTGACATATGCGTTATGTATGGCGCTGTCGCATGTGAGTGGCGCGTCGCGCACGGCTTGCGGCGGCCAGCGGGCGCCGGCCGGGCGCAGCGCGAGGGCGACCAGCAACCAGCAGCGTCTGACAGGCGCCGGCCTGCAGCGAGGCGGGGCGGCCGGCAGCGGCTTGTGTAGGGGGGGCTCGGTCTTTGCAAGTCAAAACGTAGTCTGCTCGGCTGTGTGTGTGACATGGCGCGGCGGGCGTGACATTGGCACCTTCCGTGCGGCGGGGCCCGGCGGGGCCCGGCGGGGCCGACAGGACCCGGCCCGACCGCCCCCTATCTGTGCCAGCCCCGGCCCCCGCGACGTGCGACGTGCGACGTGCAGCGACGTTGCCTCCGAACTAACTTTCCGCTACGATGGCCACGCCGCGCACCGCCCGCCCAGTCCACCCGTTATTGTCGACGCACATATATTTCCCGGCCGGACGTGATCAGCGGCACGTGACGTGCACTGACGTGCTGGACGCAGCACGTCGGTGTGCGCTGACGCGCACGTGCGCCACATCCGCGCGCAGCGTGGGCGCCCTCTGTGCATTCGATTGTCCGCGACAGAAAGTCGCAGTCCACACAGAGTTTACGGGGAGGACGCGGCTTTTTTCTGCGAACACGACGCACCCTCCAGGGAACTCAATATTTGTTCTCCTCTCTGCTGTCGCGCCGTCCATGTTATATTTACGGAAGTGAGGGTTGATCCGCGGCGAGCGTCTGACCTTGATCCCCCCGGAGCGAGTAGTTCTCCGGATGTGGGGGCGCTGCCGCGCTGCCGTGCTGCCGCGCTGCGGGGCCTGCTTACTTGGCGCGCACTTGGGGACTCGCAGGAGTGCATATTCTCCTCCCTCGCTTGTCAGCAGGGAAACTGCTCGGCGCGCGCAAACCTCAAACCCACGCTGAGGAGGTCGACACAGCGGCCGATTGTTCGGGCGGGAGGCGGGGTGGGGGGTAGTGTGCGTGAGGGAGCGGCGGGGCGGGCGGGGCCGGGCGGGGCCTGTTTGCCATGCCGCGTGCCCGCGTCTGTGGAAAGCAAGCGCAAACAGCGGTGCTGCCGTCGGCTGAGGCGGCCAGGGAGGGTGCGGGAGGCAGGCAGCCCCGCCGGCCGCGGCCCGCACACTACACACTACGCACTCACCGGGTCCCCACAGCGGTTGCGCCGCGGTCGCGATCCCCGCCAGGCAGCAACAGCACTTGTCGACATGCCGGTGCCGATCAGAGGCGCGCGCCGGTCGAGTTCCCCCAATAATTACTCGTTAAGGCGGCATCCCATCCGCTCAGGTCGGGTGCACGGGATGGCCTGGACCCGCGGCCGTGCTCCCCGTGCTCTCGTTGGGGCTGCTGGCGGGCTGGCGGTACCGACCGAACTCGAACAAGCTGCCTCCGCCGTTTCATCTCATATCAGTTTTCTTGAAAGAGGGCCCCTGCCGAAAGCCAAATCCGTCGGGGTATTTGTGACACGCGAGACCTGGTGGGTTTATGCCGCTTTGGCCGGCCCGCCAATGGAGCCCGGCGGTAAATAAGAAAAGAATGGCGGGGCTGGTACACTGTGTAGCGTGTTGCGTTTATGCCCCTTTTTCCAAAGGCCGGCGGCTTGGCCGGAGGCGGCGAGTGGCCCGGCTGCACTTTCTGCTGCACTAAAACTCGGGGCGTTAAAGTAACTTTGCGGCAGGCCGAGGGCCGAGCCCCGCGCGGTGCCGGGCCGTGCCGTGTGCCGAGGCTGGAGCGCCTCGACTGGAACGCAGCCCGCAAGAACATACACGGCCTGCCCTCTGTGCTTCGTGCTCCCTGACCGGTGCTCATACCGACGCCGCCACCCCGTGCCGTCCACGTCCACGCTGACGGCCCTGATGGCGCGAGTGTCCTCCGGGGCCCTTACTTTAACTACTTCCTTTCTCTTTCCCGGGGCCATTTATCACCGGGACCGGCTCGGACTTGCAGCAGCGGCTCTCGATTTCAGCCCCGCCCCCCCCCCCCCCCCCCCGCCCCGCCCCCCCGCCCCTGCCCCCCCCCCCCCCCCCCCCCCCGCAGTGTTCACGGTCACCTGGCAGCACAGCACGGGCCGCACATCTCCGCCCGGCAGCAGCCCCCCTCCTCCGCCACTACTGGCACTTTGCGATACCGCTCCTGGACAACGGTTGGAGTAGCGCCCTCGTTAAAGTGCTGCCCGCCGCCACGCCACGCCCCGCCGCACGGCGTAATTCACAAAGGCCGCCCTGGAACCAGGACGGTGCGCGGCGAGAAGGGGGAGGCCTCTACTCACACCGACCGCCGCGGCGACGGCCAGCCACCAATGGCAGCAACAAGCGCAGTAAATTCCAGATCGAGTATCGGTGAGCGCCATCTTTCACTGCGGCTTCTTTTTAACAGTTTCTAATTGGAAAAAAATGTACTACAAAAAAAAAACTCTTGGGCCCTATGCGTTTGTTTGGGTGTCGATCTGACATGGGATTTTTTTTGGCCCTCCGCTCACGGCCACAGCGTCCGCGCTGATTGCAGAAACGCAGTTCATGAACACCTACTCTAGAATTCTCTTGCCGCTTCGAACCTAGGAGGCGGGTTGGCCACTCTACTCGCGGGATTCCCCCCCCCCCCTCTTTCATTTCGTTTTGCATGGGGGTGAAAAGTGTCGAGATTATTCGAGTTTCGTGGGTCCGGCCGCGTTCTTACGTATGCCGAACAAACTTGCGTACCTGATGCTGCTGCCGCCGGAGGCCTTACTTCTTGAGCCACTCCGTTGGTACTGTAAATAATGGATGAGCTCTACCCACTCTCTCCCCCCCCCCCCCCTCTCTCTCTTTCTCTGTCTTGCCCTCCGTCTCTCCTTCTCCGACCTCCTCGGTCCGCCCTCACCACTCACGAAGAGCCACGCCATAACCGCGTTATAGGAAGTGGCACGGCAGCGTGACGGGACCGGGCCGCTGTGCCGTGGCAGCCCTGGGTGCTGCACAGACACTTGCCTCCTTGCAGGTCACACGAGCCACACCGCCGGAAGTACGGAACGACAGGGGAAACTAAACCGCCGCCACTCGCTTTATGTCCGCTCTTAGAAGGAAACAAAGAAAATAAAAAGAAAAGAGAGTAAAAAGTGGGCTGGCGGCAAAACGGGGGGGTTGTAGCACTTGAAGGGCAGTCGGTGCGCGGGCTGCGTGGGGCCCCGGCTCGAGCACTGCTCCCACACGGAGCACAAACGCGACGCAAATGAATTAGGTCCCACGCACTGTGTTTTTGTGCGACGATCGAACGGGTGAACGCCGACGCGCCGTTTCCATTACGCGCCCCTATCTCCCGCTATCTGCCGAATTCAACTCCGCGGCCTTCTGCCGGCGTGTACACAAACGCCGAGTTTATGGCCACAATATCCTGCGGCGATCGGCCGCTGCCACAACAGCGGGCCTGGCCTCGGACCTCTCCTCTCCCCCTTCCCTCCCCTCCCCTCCTGCCCTCCACGCCCCTCCCCGCCGCCGCCCTGCGCCGCACAGCGGCCACGGGCGGCCGACGCGTCACACACCTCCACGCGCAGCCACACTTTCTCTGCTTTCTCTCTCTGAGAGCGTCCCCGCGGCGCGACACCGAACAGGGTTGTAGTGGGGCGGGTCCGCGGGTCCGCGGGTCCTGAGAGCGACGGCCAGAGGTGTCCCGGTCGATGTCGACACACACGTGCCCTCGGCCACCTCGGCGCCCTCCGCGCCCTGCGCACCCGGCCGGGGCCCCGCGGGGCTCGCTGTATCGGCATGGCCTAATCACACCGGGCTCGCGTGCCGAGCGGCCATTCGCGCCCCGGATGGCTCCGCCGCCGGGTCCGGCCCGGCAGGGCCGCGGCGCCGCGGGTTGAAGAAGACGCGGCCTAGGGCTGCGGGGCTTGTCCTGGCGGGGGCAGGCGGCCCCGGCGGACGAGTCTGGCTAAGTTTTGCGATCAAATAATGGCGCTCCTCGGGCAGCGGGCTAACGAGGCTGGCCGGGGCCGATATCCAATAGTACTGTGCCCCCGCCCCAGCTGGGCCGGTGAAGAGCGGTGGCCGCGCTGCGATTCATCGCGGCCTCCATGCAGATGGGATGCTAATGCCCTCGGAGATGAGCCTGCTGTGTAGTCCGCAGCCGGCCGGCCGCTGCCGCCGGGGTCGGGGGGCGCGGGGCCGTCGGGTAAGAAGGGCTCAGCCCCGGGAGGCAATCTACACCGACATGGCGGGGCCGGTTGGGACGGGCGCAGCCAGCGGAGGCGACGCCGTTTCCGAAGGGCACCGAATGCTTAACGAGCACGTCCGGGGACGGAACCCGGCGAAACAGCACCGGGCCGCGCGGGCTGAGGGGCCGGCGCGGGTAGGAGAGCCGGGGCGGTGTGACACGGAAGGGCCGAGGCGGGCGCGGCGCGCTGCGACCTCACGTGGCGTGACGCAGTGCACCCAGCCGGCCGTCGCAGCGCGCCCCGGTGACGCCGGTGACGGCGGGGCGGCCGGCACGCGCACGGGCGCAGGCATGCAGAGGGACGCGCCCCGACGACCGCCGTTCCTGGAAGGCCCGGGGTGACGCCAAAGAGGGACCGCCGGCGGCGACGGACGTTCCGGTGCGCCCTGCTGGCCCCGCCGGCCTCGCTGGCCCGCCCGCCCCGTGTGGGTGGAGGCGGCGGAGGTCGCCCGGCACGGCGGCAGGACTCCGCCTCGCCGCCGGCCTCCGTCGCCGCCTCTGGACGGGGCCGCTGCTGGCGGTTTGGTGTCGGGTTGAGTGGAGTGTAAACACACGCCTTCGCATTGGTCGGCGGCCGAGGGGACGACGAGACAAGACAGCGGGCGGCGGCGGCGGCGGCGGCAGGGGACGAGCACTCAATCGCCTTGACATGCTTGTTTGGTCGCCGCGGGCGAGGCGAGGCCGGGCGAGGCCGGGTCGGGGACCTATAAGTCCCGGGCCGTGCCGCGGTGCCGCGAGGGCTCCGCGGGCGGCTGGCCGGGGGTGGGCGGCGCGGGCCGCCACCACACAGAGCCCTCGCGTTATGCGATACTGGCCGGCCGGAGCCCTCAACGCGGAGGCCGGCGGGAGAGGGCCGCGAGGGCAGAGGAGAGGGACGCCGCCGACCTGACAACTTGTTTTCTCAGGGCCGCAGGCCTGGCTGTCGCGCTGCCACTAGTATTTTTGCAGAGGCCCTCGGGGTCATTTGAAATTCCCTCGCTGTGGTTTCCATGAAGATGGCCGTGGTCCCGGCGGGGCGGGGCGGCGCGCGACCGGCAGGACACGACACCACTTTATGAGCGACCCGTCGCTGCCCCTCCCCACCCCCCCTCCCCGGCCGCTCGCCCCACCCTTCTCGCACCGACCGAAAATCGGCCGCGTCTCACATCCATCGTCGTGCGGCGAAAGGGAAGGGAAGGGAAGTGGGGGCAGAGGGGCTGCGGGGGCTGCGGCCGCGGGGAGGGACGGCGGCCGGGTCAGGGGCCACAGGGCGCCACAGGGCCTCCCAGCCCGCCGGCCCGGCCCATCTTGTCAGCCCTGCCTTGTGTCTGCCTTGGACCCTGGCCAACCATCTACATCCCACCTTGGCCGGGGCGAGTGCTCTCCAGCTCCGGCCGGCTCCAGCGGCTCCAGCCAGGCAGATGGACGCAGACAAGGTGGCTGGGGAGGTGCCCCGCACCATCCACTGTCCCTGCGTTTTGTTTGTTTCTCTTTGAGGGGCTGCCGGGTCTTCTGGTGACGACCGCCGTCGCGACACGCGCGGCTCGCTGCTGAAGTGAGCAGCGGCGGCGGCGCTCCCCCCGCAAACGGTCTGCAAACAAAGGGGTGCGTCGGGGCGGCCATTCCGCCGTGAGAACGAAACCGTCAATAAGGTTCGACGGCGATGAGATCTCCCCTCCTCATCCCGAGGCGAAGGGGGGGGGGGGCGGCGGCACACATGTAAGCTGTGAGAGGAGGCGGGCGGCGAGGCAGCGCTCACAGAGAGACAGGGCCGACAGGGCGCGCTTTCGTGCTGCTACACATTTCCCCGCGTCTTTCTTCGGTTCCACACGGGTCTGCCTGGTGTATAGAGTTTCCTTGGCAAGGCTGCTGCCGCCTTCTCCGGCCGTCCCCTCTCCCACTGCTTCCACACTTATTTCCAGGGAAGATACTCACTCGCCACTTTTGTTCGTCCTCTCCTATTCGGTTTTTCAGCATCCTTTCCCTCTCTTCTCTCCCTCTCTCTTTCTATCACACTCCCTATCCCTCCATCTCGGTCGTCGCTTGCCTTTCCCTTGCAACGGGCCCCTGCGCGCGTCCAGTGTTTGCGTGGCAAGGCGGTGCTACAGAAAAATAATCCCCGCCGCGCGAGGCCGCTGATCACTTTGAACAACTTTCGCACTTCCGCCGCCGCGGCTCTCGGTGCCGAGCGCATTCCGCGGGAGTGCGTTGCGGGGGGAAACTTTTGGCGGCGTCGTCTAATAGAGTTTGGCGTGACACAATGCCTGGCAGAGGGCGGTGCCTGCGGGGCCGGCGGGGCCGGCGGAGGTTAGCGCGGTGAGCGAAGCAGGAGCACCCGCCCGGCCACGCGCAGAATTATGGCCGTTTGGCGTGTCACCTGCGGTAAAACATGGCGCAGGCACACTGAAATAAATCATCCGGAGCATCGCTCTGGCTTCAGGGGGAAAAAAATTGCATTGAGAATGCTGCTTGTTATTACATATATGCCTTTTATCGTTTTGTCGTGACTGCAAAAAAAATTAAATAAAACAATGCTATCGTCAGTGTGGTTCGGTTTGGTTACTTTCAGTAACGAATTAAAAAATGAAACACTGGTAGCTGCAACTGGTAGTGCCACTCATTTTAAGCTGGGCAGCGCCTCTGCCGCCTCGACAAACGAATCGCCCTTTATCCGACTAACGCTGTTTGGCCGGCTGTATGATTCATCGCTGTCCTCGCGCTAATTTGGCGCAGACGTCGAACAAGCGGGAAGGGAGGGAAGGAGAGAGAGAGAGAGAGAGAGAGAGAGAGAGAGAGAGAGAGAGAGAGAGAGAGAGAGAGAAAGAGAGGGCGAGGAAGCGACAGCTCGGCACCTCATCTCACAAACTGGGTTCGGAAACCGTCGCGGCGCCTCCAATAATTGTTCTCTGGGCAAATTTGCGCAGGAAACCCGTAAAGCAGCTGGAAGGTGGCGGCGGCGAGTCGACCTCACCGCGGGCGTCGTAGCGGAAGACGGCCTCGGGGATTGCTTACAGCGGCCAAGTGTGACCAACAAGGCCACGGCGGGGCGGGAAAGGACCCGAATTAAAGGCCCGCTAAATTAGATGCAAACGTTTGAAAGCACCGCTGCTTTCTGCTCTTCTCTTGGGCTGTTTGAGTTAGGAATGGTGTTTGCCTTTTAAGGGGGGGTGGGGCGTTCGCTGTAGCCTTCTGCGGGGTTTGGCGGACAAGTCGCGAGGAGTAAAGAGACAGAGAGACGAGAAGGAGAGAGGAGAGAAAGAGAGAGAGAAAGACGGGGTTGGGGGGTCTGGAAAACCTTAAATAAAGACGGAGAAACCAGCAGGGAAAATCTGAGAGTGAAAGCAGCATGGAAGGATGCCTGGCGGGGCGGGATGGCAAGGTCGGAGGACCTGCTCACGGCGGTGGGAGGAGGGGCATCAAATAAGGGGGGCAAGCAAACGTGATGAGGAGTCCGGGCGGGTCACGTGTGCTCCCGTCCCTCCCGCCGCGCCCCGCCCCACCCCTGGCCCGGAGCCGCGGCCGCTGCCGGCGGCTGCGGGGGGGGGGGGGGGGGGCGAATCCGAATCAGCCGGTAAGCCGGTGTGGGCGCTCTGCTCCGCCCTGCCGGACCTGGCGTGTGTTCGGGGTGCGAGAGAGAGAGAGAGAGAGAGAGAGAGAGCGGGGCGGGGAGGCGGGAGCGGAACCGGGGCGGAGTGAATAAAAATGGGAGAGTGTCAACAGCACTGCCGGCGGGGGCTCCCTTTATCCGCTGCGCAAACGGCCAGGGCCGTGTTGGCCGGCTCTGACAAACCAATAGCATCCCTGGGTGTGACGTCGGCCGCCCCCGCGCACCCTTGGCCTGCCTGCACGTGTCCGTGCCCCCGCAGGGGGGCCCCCTGCCGGCCCTACCGCTGCAGCAGCGGATTCACCGGCCCCCATCCATCTTCATCCGAGCCGAGTTTTGTTGTTGGTCTGAGAGAGTTGCAGCCAGTTCCCTGGCCACCGTGCACACAACAGAAGGCAGGGGCAAGTTTTTCCCCGGGACTCTCCGGGCCGCTGCCGCCGCTGGACCCCCGCCTGGCAGGCGCTGGCCGTAATAGACAGGCAGCGGCGTCCCGCAGGTCAGCGATCGATGCAGTGCGACGACGGGCCTCGCGGCCTGCGCTGAGAGCTGAGAGCGGCAGAGAGCAGCCGAGGCAGATCCTGCTCCACTCCCGATAGGGCAAGGGGCTCGCAGTCGGGGCGCCGGAGAGCGGCGCTGACGTGCCACGCCCCCTGTGTCAGCGCTGCCGGCGCCGCTCACTGCGTCACGCTCTGTTAGCGCTGCCGGCGCCTCACCGACAGCGCCGTCGTCTTCCCCCACAAACCATGTCCGTCCTGCAGCCGCCGCCCCCGGCGCCGCATCGTCGCGCGGCGCCAGCGGCTGCTCCGCGAATAAATGATGGCACGCCGTCGTCATACACTAACTACCGCTCGCCCCGCAACTCCCCGGGGCGGCGGCCTCCGACACTACACCGTGTCGCCGTCGTGGTGCATGCGCGCAGCCGGCCGTCGCGCCGGGATGCGCTGCACTGCCGTCCGCAACAAGTTGGGGGGCCGCCAGTGTACCGCCTGCGTGTCTCCGGCCGGGCCGCACCACCACCGCGGCAGCAGCGCGGCGCCGAGCACCGGAGCGGCCCGCGAAAACGTCAGCACACGGCGAGACGCGGGTGCAGCTTGCAGGCACAGAGCGCAACCCCCCCCCCCTCCCCCCCTTCTCCTCCCTTCCCCGTTGTTGCCGGCGGGACGAGGAAGAAACAGCAAGAAATTCGCCGTCGCCGTCTCCTTCATCGCAAGAGTTATTAGAGGGCGGCCGCGGCGGGGTGTTTAGGGAGGAGAAAGAAAGCAGCGAGGCAGCGCGGTGTGCCGCCCCGCCCCGTCGCTGGGAAAGAGTTCTCTGAGGGGACGACGGTCCTCCAGAGGTCCTCCAGGGGTCCGCCAGAGATCCGCCAGAGGTCCGCCAGAGGTCCTCCAGGGGTCCGCCAGAGATCCGCCAGAGGTCCGCCAGAGGTCCGCCAGAGGACCTAATTACCCGCGGCCTCCGCGGTGACGGGGCGGCCGCCGCTGCAGTGGCACCGCGCGGCGCAGCGCTCTCGTGTTTTCGTTTGCCGCTCCTCCTCTCCGGGCGACAGCGGCGGCGAAGAAAACCGCGAGAAACCGCGCCATCACTCGGCAATGATCGTGCGGCGAGGCGATGCTGCAACCGCTCTCCCTGTAATAAGTGTAACAGTGCTTCCAACCGTGATTTACACACACGGAGTTATGCATGACCAGTGCGTAATTTATAGTGAAGTGAGATAGGTTTATTGCGGACGTTTATACATCCCGGACGCCGCCGGTCCGGGGTCGAAAGTCTGTCTTGCTGGTCTTATTTGTTTTGACGCGCGTAGATAGAGACTGCGGTAGTCACTGCCGTCAGATGGAGGGCTGAGCCGCCCGCGCTGCCGCTGCCCCATCCCCTGCCCTCCGGGGCTAGAAACTTTTTACTGCCCGGTCGCCACCTCATCCCCGTCCACGGCATGGCAGCTGCTAATCCTAATGAACTGACGCCGATATTCCGTCAGCTAAGCTGTAAAGAGTTGGTGGCGACGGGCGGGGGGGGGGGGGGGGGGGTGAGTGACGGAGAGGAGGGGGAGGGGGGAGGGGGGAGGGGGCTGAGCCAGCTGCCACCCCCGCCCGGCAGGCCGCGCCGTCATCGCCGTTGTTTTTGCCCCGGCAGACTCCGACGCGATAAGCAAAATTATTGGGCTTGTCAATTACTTCCTTCGCAGCTTCCCCTCTCTCCCTCCCTCCCTCTCTCTCTCTCTCTCTCTCTCTCTCTCTCTCTCTCTCTCTCTCTCTCTCTCTCTCTCTCTCGTTAAAATACCTACAAATATCAACGCAGCTTCCCCCCTCCCCCTGCAGAACAATTGTTCTCCAATTGTTGGGAAGCGCGGCTGCCACGTGGCAGTTCTCAAAACTGCGTATATTTCCGCGGGAATGAACACAAATTCAAAGAACGTGGTGGTACGAGGTAATCTCGCCTGTCATGGGGTGGAAGCGGGAAGCGGCCGGCCCCGGCGGTGGTGCCAAGGCCGTGGACCGGGCCTTGCCGGAGGCGCGGCGCCTGCCTCGGGCCCTCCCCTCCTCCGGGCCCTCCCCTCCGGGCCCTCCCCTCCAGGCCCTCCCCCTCCGGCCACGCACCCGGCCTTGACGCGGTGCCGCCGCCCCGAGATGCATTAGTGAAGGCCCTAACGAGCGCAGAGCGGCGGAGTCACGCCATGACTATTGCAGCCCCTCACGAGCCTCCCGCCTGCCGGCGAAGCGCTGCTGCATCCATCATGCACGCCAATTTAAAAAAAAAAGAAGAAGAAGAAAAGGGAGAGAGAGGGAGATTCAAGCCGCCGGCAGGCTGGGAACGCTTGGCACTTTCTGATTGGAGCCCACGGTGACCCGTGACCTTTCTCTCCGATAAGCCCTCCGGGACCCCCCGCAGGGCGGGTCAGGTGATTGCGGACGCCGCCCCGACGCCCCGTGCCTCTAATATCCTGGCGGGCGGCCGGCGCCGCCGGGGCCGGCGGGGCGGGGCTCGGAGCGGTGCAGCGTGCCGCCTCTGCCGCGCCGCACCCACCTGGCGGGTGGCCGGCAAGCCGGCGCCCACCCCGGGCGCCATCCGGACGAGGCGGCCAGGCGCACGCCGCGCACGCCGCGCACGCGACACCCTTAATTGGACAAGGCCCCGATGACGCGCGCTTTGCGGTGGGGGGCGCCTTCACAGCGGCGAAGGCCTGTTCTCCCCCGCCGCCGCACCCACATTCTCACCGCCCAGCCTTCGGCGGTGTTTGTCTGGCCCCGCGAGGGTCCCGGGAGCGGTCAGCGAGCGCGCTGTGTGACCCCTCCTCTCAGATTTCCCTCAGCCAATAGTCCCGTCTCGTCCCCCCCCCCCCCCCCCCCCCCCCGCTCGCCGTTCGGAAGCCAATCAATCGATGTGGCAGATCTGGAAATAGCGTTTCGACTGCGCGTCCACCATCCGCCGCGCTCCCCCCCCGCCGCGGCCCGGCCTGGCCTGGCTGATCCGCTGCAGCTGGGAGTGAATGGTGCCGGACATAGGCCGGGCCGGGAGGGCGGGGCCAGCCGAGAGCACCTGTGACGACCAGCGACAACTGCTGGGCCGGGGCTGGATCGTTGTGTCGGGTACTCGCGTCGCCCGCCTCGCCCACCCCGAGCTATCCTCTTTAAGCCGCCCCCACCCGCGGCCCCGTGACGCCGTGGTCCCGTGGTCCCGAGATCACCCGGGCACGGCGGCCACCCTCCGACAAACAAACTTGGAGACCAAGGAGAAAGTCTCTGCTTAATAGATTCCCCGGCGCCTGCGCTGCCCCGCCTGCTCCGCGCAGCTCCGCTCGCCCGCTCTTTGTCCCCAGTTACCGTCGGCGCTGGCACCTGACCCGGTGTCAGAGCGGTCCGAGCCCCCTCCGGACCGGGGCGGCTCTCAGGCCCTTCTCCTTTGACGTTCGCAGTTACAAGTGATTGGAAGGAGCCAAAAAAAAGTGAAGGCGCAACAAACTACTGGCTGCTGCCGCACTTGGGGAGTTGAGGTAAAACGTGCAAACGCCGATCCGGACGGGGCCCCGACCCGACCCCGCCCGGGTCAGGGCGAGGGTGCTGCTCGTGGCACGGCAGACGCAGCCGTCAGTTGGCTGCCTCGCCCGCCCCGCCTCGCCACGCGGCCAGCACTCGAGGGGAGTGGCGTATGACCTTCATCTCGACGCTGGATGGGTCGCTGTTTGTTGCCAGGTGTACGTGGCACACGGCGCTTGATGCTGATCCAGGATCTCCGGCCTGGAGCCGCCTGGAGCCGCCTGGAGCCCAGAGAGGGGCGGACGGCCGGGCGGACAGGCAGCGCGAGCAGATGATGCGGGGAGGCGCGGGTCGGAGCAGAGGGGGCGGAGGCACTTTCCCAACAAGCAGAAGTCCACGCACACACCTCGAGGGGTCCACAGCTACCCCGAAGTGTACAGCGGTTGTGTCGATTTGCTGCGGCTGTTTTTGAGAAACCTATTTTGGACCTTCTCGGTCTATTCTTGGCCGTTTCTACCCCAATATAGTGTCCTCAAAACTCACTCGGAGGTCTGGGGGGAGGCGGGGCGGCTCTCCAGTGCGGCCCTTGCAGCCCCTGTTGGCGTGGCCCTTGCGGTGGCCGGTGTTTGGCGCGGGCCACTTGAAAAGAGCGCCCGAAACCGGGCAGCCGAAATAACAACTTTATATAGACGCGGCCCGAGCCTGGCCGGAGCTGGCCAGGGCACCTGGCAGACAGCCCCGCGGATGGAGCCCCTGAGCCCCGGAGCCCCGGAGCCACGGAGCCCGGCTCGGAACAACTTCAATAACGTCCTTTGATGAGGAGAGCCGAAAAGCAAACGGCGTGGCGGCCGGGCGGCCCCGCCCCACTTATACCTGGCCGGGTGGCGGGGGGCGGCTCCGGGAGCGGCTCCGGGAGCGGCTCCGAGGCCGCGGGGCCACGCCAAGGGCTGGCCCTGCTGGCTTGAGTGTGGTCGCTGTTGGTAACCGAATAGCGCTCAACACAGAGAAACTAAGCTCCCCAGCGTGGCGCGGCGGCGGCGGCGGCGGCGGCGGCGGCAGAGCCGGGCTCCGGCGGGTCTCCTGGCTCCGGGCTCCGCCCGCTGGCTCCCCACGCCAGTTCCCCTCCGGCTAAGGCCACGCATTTTCGCCCCCGAGTTCATCCAGTGGCTTGGGCTCCTGGGCTCTCCCGCGGATCTGAGCAGAGCTGGTTGCAGGAGTCAAGTCGCGACTACTTCTGGGGCCGCGCCCGCCGCAGACGGGCTCGGCGTCGGCGGGGTTACACGACGCTACTTAGGGTTGCCACCTCAGTTGTTTCTTATTTTGTCGCCTTTCGTCCTAGCCCCTATGGTGCTTCGTCCCGCATGCCGTTTCAATTTTGACAAAAAAAAAAAGATGGAACCACCATTCATGGGTTTCCATCTCTCCACCAGCACGGGTGCCCACATGGGACGTGTCCACTCCCGCATTCCACGTTGAAGTCACTCTTGCAGTGCGTCGTCCTTCGCAATAGCACCACTTCCCCCACGAGGAGAGCATGGTATTGGTATCATGGGGATCACCACGGCTCGCTCCCCATGGTTATTTGTCCCGCACGCCGTCCCTCTCGCACATCGCTCGTGCTGGCTGTCACTTCACCTGGATGAGAGGGGAGGGGAGCAGAGCCACGCCAGAGCAATCATCGTGACGGGCCCTCCCACCCCATCCCGGGCCATCAATAAGTCACGGGTCGGGCTTGTCACGTGACAGCGTCAATAGTTAATGCGCTCCGTCCCGGCCCGGCCCGGCCCGGCCAGCCACGTCGATGCCCCGTTCGGGTTCCTGCGCGGGTTCCGGCAGGTCCCGCGGCGTCCCCGTCCCGGTCCAGCCGTGACCAGTCCGCCGCGGAGTCCGAGCACCGAATCTGAGGGGTTTGCATCGCGGGACGTTTAAATCGGTCGTGTTTTTTTTTTTGCTGTCTTTTTTTTTCAGCTTTTCCATGACGCGTACGGCGGTGCGTCGTTGTGGGGTTTCGGGTGGTAAAACGCGACTTCGGCGTTAGCGAAGGCCAGACTTTATCGAATTCCGCTTACGCTGTGTAGCCTCGGGTCTGGCACATTCGGGGCGTCCTACTTTCCCCCTGTCCCTGTGTGCTCTGTCTTTCTCTCTCTGAACTGCTATGCCTGCCGCCGTCTGTTTGTCTGACTCCCTCGCTTGCGGTCCCTCCGGTTACTTCCAACACGGGAACGTACTTTCCATTACCACACCGCGCGGCCGGCAGGCTCGGTGCTCGGCCCCGGCGCCGTCAGTCACCATCAACGCGGGGCTGGCGGGGCCGGCGGTGGGACGGGGCCGGGGGGGGGGGGGGGGGGCGGCGGGGGCGGGGGCAGCATCACTGTCCCCCGGAGGCTCCGGGGCTCCCTGCATAAAGCACCGTCTGTCTGCCTGTCTCCGGACGGCAGCGATCGCGCGGCGCCGGCGCCTGCGGAAGCGAGGGTAGGCCAGCCCGCGCGGCACGCGTGCGCGCAGCGGCCGCCGCTGCCTACCCGCCCGGCGCCACGAGCAGGAGAGAAGCGCTCTGGAGAGCTTTGGCTGCGGTGGCTGCGGGCCGCGGCCGCATGCGGGACGTGGGAGTGTCCCACTCAAACTGACAGCGGGAACGCGGACGCGGCCGCGGGGCGGCGGCGGCCGGCGCAGTTGTCACCGGGCAGAGCACGTCGGCAGAACAGAGGGGTCAGGGGTCACGGTCAGCGCCCAGAGGGGCTTGTCGTCTCGACCCATCTGGCCGGCTGTGGCATTCGCTTTCGTCGCAGATGGTGCAATAGACAGCAACGGTCCCGCGGGGCCACGCGGATACGCTCTGGTCCTGAGGGGGTATCGGATAAGCGAGGAAAGGGTTCGCCTCAGGAGAGAGGGGGAATGAGAGAGATGGAGAGAGAGAGAGAGAGAGAGAGAGAGAGAGAGAGAGAGAGAGAGGGAGGGAGGGAGGGAGAAGGGGGGCGGCAACCCTCATGCCAAAGTCTGCGCCGTGTTTCGGACATTTGATCGTGATGGCATTGGCGGTGCCGGGCAGGCAGGCAGGCAGGCAGGCCGGACAGCCCGACAGCCAGCCAGGCGAGAGGCTCGGCCGGCATGGCCGTGGGCGCTGGGCATGACATTGTACACGCTAGTTGTACGTGTCAGGGATTTCGAAACGAATAGGAATGAAATGGAGTCAGGTACAACTTTATAAATGGCAATGGAACACACACAAAAAAATCTTCTTTTCTGTCGAAAAAAAAACACTAACTCAGAATATAATCTGACAAAATAGGAGACCCAGCATGAAAAAAATATGATTTCTGATTCAACTGACGGGAAAATGGCGGAGGTGTAGTTTCTAGGCAGGTGGTACGGGGCGTGCGTCACCATGAGAGAAGGGCGCCCTCCTCCAGCGGCGGGGTTAATGACTGTGCCGCCGGGCTCCTCGGTCCTCGCTGGCGCTGCTGGCGCTGCTGCTGGCGCTGCTGGCGCTGCTGGCGCTGCTGGCGCGTGGGGCCGCGGGGGAGCTAATTGCTGCGTCCTGCGGTGCCTGCGGGTGCCGTGGGGCCCGCAGCCCCGCAGCCCCGCAGCCCGCGGGTCTTGCGGTGCGCAGCAAACACAAGTGCAGGGGCCCTGTGCTCTGTGCTCACCGCAGCCCAGGTTTGATACAGCCGCACCTGCGCGGTGCGGCCGGGGGAGCAGCCCGGGGCCCGCGCGTGGCTGCGGGCTGCGGGGGCACGCGAGCAGACGGCAGACAGGGACCGCCGCGCCGCCGCGCCGCCGGTGAGGTACACGCCGATAGGTCAGAGGCGCCGAACGCGCGGCGCACGTCCCAACGAGAGTGGTCCGTGGGAGGTGGGAGGCGGCGGCAGGCGGCGTCAGGCGGCAGGTGTCAGGAGTAATCTGCTGTGCCGTTCGGCCCCGCGCGTGCGCGCCTGTCAGACGCGTGGCGCCTTGCATTATTCCTCAGGGTGGGTCGGCTCGTCACGGAGACCTTCGGGTCGGGCCGGGCTGGGCCTCCGGGGAGCGTGCGTCGGGGATGCGGGGTGCCTTCGGTGCCTTGCGGCCGCCGCGCCTCGTCCTCTGCTGCGGTGCCGGTGGCCGCCCCCGTGTCCGCACAGCCGCCGCCGCGAACCCTCTCACCTGCTATCCGGGTCCTCCGGGGCCCCCCCGGGGCCCCGTTCCTCGTCCTCCAGGGCCTGCGGGACCCTGGTGACGAGCAGCGCCGGTGACAGCGCGGGGCGCGGCACCCGGCGGCGCCTCCCATCAGCGCCGCGGCGCCACCCGCCTCGACCGACCACCGACATTTCACTTGAGTGTCACAATGAACCTTCCCGCCGTGTACCGGAGGGGCCCCGGAGCCTGGAGGACGCGGGGGCGGCCGGGGGAGCGACTGCACTAACGAGCAGTGCCATCGCAGCGCAGCGCCGCAGCGCCGCCCGGCTGCACTTAGCTCTGCCGGCCCTGCTGTGCGGGGCAGCGGACAATAACGCCCCAAAACTGCCATACCCGTCCCGCCCCGCGCCCCTCTGTCCCTGCTCCACGCCGCCTGTTCGACGCGATAAAATGATTTTAACGCGCCGCTTCTGATTGTGAGTGTGTGCGCGAATATGGTGTGTGTCCGAGATAGGAAAAACGAGGAGAGCCATAACGGTTGAAATGAGAGAGAGAGAGAGAGAGAGAGAGAGAGTACACACACGACGCGGCCGTCACGGCTTGATGGCTGGAGCCGCGCGCTTTGTTTGATTTCTATTAGAATGGGGACGCCGCGCGGCTCTGTGTGCACCATTGCGATGCATTCATGAGCCGTCAGCCCGCCGTCAGGCCCCGTCCGGCCCGGCTGCTGCGGGCCTTCGTGCCAACCCGCGGCCCGAGAGCCGAACACCAGAAAACAGAGTTCGTCAAGCACGGGCTGCATGGCGCCGGACTCCGGCCGCAAGCCTCCGACTGCTGTTGCTGCTCACAAGAGGGGAGGCGGAGGACGGAGGGGGTGGGGGAGGGGGGCGCTTGTGTTAATTGGATGTTGCCTTTGCTTGCCTTCCGCCCTGCTGCTGCAAATAAGCTGTCGTTGCCGTGTCGGCAGCGCGCCAAGTCCTGAGACACACAATGCTGAGGGGGCGGGCAGGGCAGGAGGGGAGGCAGGGGGAGGGCGATTATAGAAGTCGCGTCTCGGAGTTATTTCTTTTGTTCCCAGCTGTGCATGAGGTACGTGGGGGTGGGCGAGAGTGGGCGGACGAGCGAATGAGAGGGGGGAGTGGGGGGAGGGGGGGGGGGGGGGGTATTACCTAAGGGAGGACAACTGGTATAATATCATTCGTACACAGCTCTGCAATACCTGTTCTGTTAGAAAGCAAATGTTGAACGAATGGAGAGAGAGACAGAGAGAACCTGCGGCGCCGCTTGGCCGCTAGGCTCGGCTAGGTTTCCGTGTTCTCGCGAGCCGGCGCGCCCTTTGACTGTGGGCCCTTGCTGCCAAATAAGGGAAGAAGAAGGCCAGTAGGCAGTAACTGCTGACCGTCCTGTGACGTGTGGCAGCTGCGCGGTGCCACGCTGCGCGTCACCTGATACGGCCACTGTGAGCCACCCGAGACGGGGACGGGCACGGCAAAGGGCTGTGCCAGTGTGTGTGTGCGCGCCGCTGTGTGCGTGAAGGTCTATGTGACGCTGGCGTGTGAGTGTGTGAGTGTTCGCGTGTGTCCCCTTCTTTTTGCATGTGGCAAAGGCCGGAGAATTATTCATGATGTGTGTTCGAGGAATTTTTATCGTGCGCCCCCCCACCACCACCACCAACCACACGCCCTGAGAGGCCGTAGTTTCCATTTCCCTCGAGGGACAGCACGGCGCCCTCCTTGTACGTGGCTGCGGGGGGCCGCGGGGTCCCACCGAGGCTTATCAGATGATGAGTGGCCGTCGCGCACCTCACGCCCTCACCCCGATCCGATCCGTTGTCATTTGCAGGCTCGGGGCAGAGCGGAACACCACGACACCGCCGGCAGGGGGGGGGGGGAGAAGAAGGGGGCGCCCCCCGTTTAAAAGCGATTCATACCGACTCAGTGCCGAAACAACCCAAAAGCAGTCCGATCGGTCCTGGACTGTTCCAGTATATGTCCGATGTGCACTCGGACTGTTCCGCAAGCAGCCCTCCGCCGGACTCGGTCCGTCCCAGAGAAGCCCGACTTCCACCCGGACACTCCGATAGCAGTCCGATGCCCAGTCGGACGCACCGACAACAGCCCGATGCCCTCGGACAGCCCGAAACGTATCCTACCCCTCTCGATCCTCTATCGGGCTGGTCGTATACAGTCCGACCAGTTCACAAGTTTCACGAAGCGTTTTTGTGGACTTAGAAATATTTTCTGTTAGTAGAAACTTCTTCGATGGCAGGCATATTCTATTGTCATTTTAGTTAAGACATGCGTACGTGAATTTAGAAAAAAAAACTGCTATTAAAGGGTATCACCCATCTGTTTCAATCAATTTTTGTGTTCGTAAAGTTATAGGCAAGTGCGTTGTTTCTGTCTTGGTTTCTGGTTTGCTGTTGGTTTGTGCGTTTTTGTTTGCGCCTATTATATCTCATATGCGATACATCACAGTATGTAGAGGATGCAAACATAAGAAGAGTGTCGAAAACCGCAGCGAAATCCCTCCACTACTTTGCCTTTTGCAGTGCCGAGGAGGTCGTGGCTTGCTACCCTCTGAAGCAGTAGGCAGCTCGAGGCGCTCGTCCTCAGACGTCTCGGTAGCGCAGTGAGCAGAGACGGCGACTACGAGGGGAAAGGATGATGGTTCAAGCTCGACTGGGCCCGCTTTTTATTTTCGGCCGCGCTGTCGGACTAGCCCGGTGCGCCAAAGTCCGACCTGGGCCCGGCTCCTCTGAGTTTCGGGCTTTCCAAATAATGTCTTATTTGGGAACGTTTCGGAAAAATCTGGTATGGTTGCGCGGATCGCATTCGGACTTGTTACGTCGCAGGGCTCGCATCGGGCTCGGATATTTTTAAACGGGCCGCCGCCACGGGGCGCCTGCGGTGGCGCGTGGCGGTGCGTGGCGGGCGGCGCCACCGCGATGTCACGGCCCGGGGGCGGCCCGGGGGCGGGGTGAAGGTCGACGTCGTGCAGCAGGCCGAGATAACGCGGCCGGAGCCCCCGTGTAGTGCTGAGTGCGTGGTGGCGCCGGCGCCGTGGAGAGGTCCCAGGGCAGGCAGGCCGACGCGGTCGTGGTGTGGAGGGCTGGCTGTTGAGGCGGGCGGCTCCGGCCCCGCGCCTCCAGCTGCACCGCCACCAGCCCTCACTGCCGATAACGCACCCCCACATTCCCGCCACTTTCCCCTGACGCAGTGACCCAGCGCTGCCACAACGACGGGAATCAGTTCCGAGGCGTCGGGGAGCCGGCTGCCCCCAAGCGGCGGCGGCGGCGGCTCGACAGCCAGTGCTGCTGTGCATTGCTGTGCCGTGGCTCTTCCAAAACAAACTCTTTTTCCCGCGTCCAAAAGTTTTTCCATCTGAGAGCTGGCGGCACGCCGACCGCTTAACGTGTGTGTGTGTGTGTGTGTGTGTGTGTGTGTGTGTGATGTCCCATTCGGCTGCTGTAGAATGTGTAGGGCGGTTAAAGGTTGGCTGGAGGGGGATTGGTGGTGGCTCGACGTGGGGGTGCAGGCATTGGGGAGAGCCGGGGGGGGGGGGGGGGGGGGGGGCGCTATCAACGGAAACGCTTGAGGGAGGGAAAAAGAAATGTGCGGAAGAAAGGGGGTAGAGGGGGAGAGGCAAGCTTTATAAGTGGCCAGCAGTGGTAGGCTCATGTGAAGAGTTGGGGCCGGCCTCTGTTTTGTGTGTGGGGGAGAGGGAGGGAGGGGGTGGGAGTGAGAGCAAACTCCTAAATTGGAGCCGGCGCGCGGCGCGGCTACCCTCCTTTGCTGCTCGTCCGTTTTCAGGACACCATCGTCTCCCTCATTTCTGCCATCAGTCATCGCACCTGCGGTGCGGATATTGAGGAATCGGGGCTCTTGTCTCTGACCGTGTCTTCCGAACACACATAAAGTGAGAGGCCGTCTCGGTGCGGCGATGGACCAACGGCTTCCAAATTGGTCCAAGCCGAGCTTGGGGGTCGTAAAACGCTGCCGCCAGCTGTTCTCGGCGGCCCCGCGCGCCAGCAGCGGAGAAATGAGGGCTCGGCCTGCCGGAGGAGCGGGGCACGGGGCAGGTCACGGGGCGCCACCGGGGCTTTGGTAAATTTCCTGGAAACCCTATACACCCCTGCTGTACGAGCAATCTGAAAGGTGGTGGGATGGGGTTGTTGTCTCGAGTTCGTGCCCCCCTCCCCCTCCCCCCTCCCCGCCCAACCCTCAGTCACCCCCAGCGCCTCATCAGGCACCCCCCTCCCCTCCCGTGAGCACGCGCTCGCCCCCGCACCTGTGACACCGTTACTTCATATATCTGCTACGGCGGCGTCTGAAACGCGGGAAGCTGTTGAAACGTGCCCCGGGGGAGATCAAAGGTGTGCAGGCAGGGGAGGGGCAGGCGGGGGGAGGACGAGGAGAAGCCCGTCCGGCGCTGCCCCCGCCGCTGTGACGGGCTGAGGCCGCGGCCGGGGCGCAGTAAACCTGTGATCGCGGTATGAAGCCCCGGTCTGTGCCGCGCGTTTAGAAGCGATTAGAGAGGCTGACTGCGGGCTCGGCTGACGGCCGCCAGAGCGTCGCGCGGTGTCATGTCGCGGCCTGGGCGGCGGCGCGTGGCGGCGCGTGGGCCGCGGCCGTTACACGGCGCGGCAAATACCAAACGACAAAGTACGTATGTGAGGTTATGGCGCGGAAGCCCGGCGTCATTAACTGTGGCGTCGCGAGAGACGGGCCGAGCAGGCGCGGGGTATCGCTGCCCCCCCCCCCCCCCCCCCGCGCCCGTACTCCCGTACTCTGCTGCGGCACTCGCCTTGTTTCCGGTTCCGGGGTCCGCGGTCCGCCCTCACTTCCGGTGACATCCTTACTTTGTGTGAGCTGCTGCGGCGGCGCCTCCGGCTAAACGCGGATGTACGCTCGGAGCAGGCGGGGCGACGCGCTGCCGGGCAACACAGCATGCAGTGCGTCGTCTTGTCGGAACAAGCGACCATCAAATATGCAGCCGGCGTGGGGAGCGGGGCGGAGTGGGGGCATTCAGCGCCGGGTCCAAAGGTCACGCGGCTCCGAGGCCCACCCGGTGAGCCCTCACGGCGCCGATACACAGAACATCCCCGCGGCCTTGGCAACAGCCCTCGCGTCGCAGAGGGCGCCGCCGCCGCCGCGAGGCTCCGGTTTAATTGCTTGTAGCTGCGCCACGCACCAACCACCTGCAAATTGACCGGCTTGTCCAAAGCCGACGTCTTGCGGTGGGGTAAGATTGAAGAGGTGGCGGCGGCGGCGGCCGGTTCCTGCCCTCCCCTGCCCCCGGCCGCTGGCCTCGCCGTCTCCGGGGCCGCTGACGCGTGACTGGGGAGAAACTGAGAAGCGCCCCAATTTGCCCTCCGCCTCATCAAACTAGCGCGGAGCCGCCGTTGCCGTCATAATGGGGCGGTCCGTCCGCCGTGCCGCCGTGCCGCCGTGCTGCTCAGCCTGCCGAGGTTAGTTGGGGCCTCCGGGACCCACTGCGCCGCGGGCGGCGGCGGCAGGTCCGCGGGCTCCGTGGACAACGTGCACTGCAGAGGACTGCAGAGCCGGGAGCGCACCCACAGGTGCCGCTCAGGGCAAGAGAGAGAGAGAGAGAGAGAGAGAGAGAGAGAGAGAGAGAGAGAGAGAGGGAGGAATCCGCGTCATAGTTAAGCAAGCGCACATATTGTACCGTATGAACGCTTGATACGCGCTGCCCACAGCCCACTTGCCATTCCCTCTCATCCGCCCCTACCCCACTCCCCCCCCCCCTCTCTCTCTCTCTCTATGTGGGGGCGAGGTCTGGCCTGGATTTCTGCTCCCCGGCGTTCGTCTGCCTGTTGTCAATTTGTCAGGCGGCGTATGAGGGTCGGATGGGGGGCTGCGCCAGGCTGCGCGGAGCTGCGTCCCCGATGGCCCGGAGAGATACGGCGGCGGCGTCCGGGGCCGGGAGGGGCCGGGAGGGGCCGGGAGGGGGCGGGGGCGGTGCAAGGCGGGCCGACAGACAAGGTGAGGGGATTAGCGGCTTCCTCCCTGATTGGTTTCTGGTCCTGTGCCGCCGCCCCCGCCGCTCCCCCCATTGCGGTACACAGAGAAGCGGAACACCCCACGTTAACGTTTCCCTCCCGTGTGTTGCAGTGTCCGACTTTACGACGGAGCTGTCGCAGCTGTACGAGCGCCACGCCGAGGAGCTGCAGATGCTGGTGGCCGGCTACAGAAAGCGCAACGCCGAGCTGCGGAAGGACAGGTGAGCGTGTGGGAGGAGGACCCGGAGGGGGGACGGGACCCTCGCTCGCTGCCCGTCAACATCCGCGATGCCACTTCCGGCCCGGCGCGTACTTCCGGTCGGACCGGCCCCGCTCCGGAAGCCGGCGCGCGAGCAACCCCGGCCGGCGCGGCCACGCGGGACGCCGACTCGGACCGAAGCCACTCTCTTTCATCTCCCCTCTCCCCTTCCCTCATTCTCTCTCTCTCTCCATTTTTTTTTTCCTCGACGATCAAATGGGAATAGGAGGCTCCTGGCGCTGGCGTGCGTCGCGCGCGAAACGCACGGACCAGAAAAACTAAACGAGCCATATTGGAAAAAAGTTTTTCGATTTCGTATAACAGATACGTGGAAACCGGTAACCGCGTACGGGAACTCCTGACCGCTCGAGAAGGATCCTGCCGTCCTGTGACTCTGTGACTCCAACTCCACTTTTGTGAGGCGGTGGTTGGCACGGTGTGAACACCGCCGTCTGGCTCTCAGGCCGCAAACGTCGGGGCCGGAACCGGACCGGGTTAGAACCCCATCATCACACCATAAAAAAAACTAATTTGTTTCAGGCTGCGGGAAGTTTTTTTTAAACTAAAAAACGAACCGAAAATCTTAATAAATGCTTGAAATTTAGAAACCACTTCCTCTCTGAAAAATGTACGAAAAGTGTAGAATAACATTTGGATTAAGGCTGTGCCCAGTCGGGGCCCCCGGGGCCGGGGCCGGCCCATTACCGGCTTATAATCCAGGGGCCGATGGGAGGGCACGCGGCGGTGGGCTGCGCTCCTTCACTCCCAGGCCTCTATATAAACAGCAGCCCGCCTTCAATCTGCCCACACGCGCACGCACGCACGCACGCACGCACGCACGCACGCTCGCGGCCGCGGAGCGCCCCGCCCCGCGGAGGCTGGCGGCCCCACAGCGGGCCGGCCCCGGCCTGCTCCGGCCCTGCTCCGCACGCCCTGGCCGCGGGGTCGGCGCCGCGCCGCGCTAATGAGTCCACCGCTGCCCGTTGTAGTGGCCGACCGCGCGGCGCGGCCTCTTTCGGCCGCGGCGGGCAACACGATTGCGGGATGAAAGGGCAGCACAGCGGATTACGCATTACGCGGGTGGAGCGGACGCGGCGTGCGGCGGCAGTAACCTAACCTAACCTGACGTGACCGGGCGGCGCGCCGGGGGCAGGGGGGCGTGCCAGACGTCTCTGTTCCAGACCTGGGACATCCTGCTGCAGGAGGTGGAGAAGGACTCGCAGGCGCACAGCGACATCTCCACGGTGCTGGGCCGCCAGGTGGCGCGGCCGCTGCTCGAGAAGACCTTCCACCGCAAGATCCAGTCCCGCAAGGTGTTCGGCACCCGCGAGGCGTACGAGCAGCTCGTCGCCAAGGCCGAGGAGAAGCTTGTCAAGGTAGGTGTCTGGTCTCTCCGAGGGCGGGGCGGGCAGGCGGGCAGCGCCGCCTGCCCTCACACTATTATTCAGGCGCCGGGGCCGGTGGCCGGGGCCGGTGGCCGGGGCCGGTGGCCGGGGCCGGTGGCCGGGGCCGGTGGCCGGGGCCGGTGGCCGGGGCCGGTGGCCGGGGCCGGTGGCCGGGGCCGGTGGCCGGGGCCGGTGGCCGATAAGGCCGGCCTCACTTATTCAGCCGCTCCCACGCCGAGCTGCAGGACGGCTGCTCCCCCGGCCCGGAGCCCCCGGACTGCATGCCTCATTCATGCTGCCCGGACCCCCCTGAAAAGGCGCGAGGCGGCGTCATTCGCGACATTCATTTCGAGGGTCCACGACGTGGGCTGTGCCACGCGCCACGCGCCGAGCCGAGGGCCACGGCCTTTCGGTCCGCGCCGTTGTTCGGTAATGAGCACCCGCACTGATTGGCTGGGGGGGGGGGGAGGGAGGGGGCCATGTCGGCCGCGGGGCTGCCCTGCCGCACCTGCCGGCCCTGCCCTGCCGGCCCCGCCCTGCCCCTGGCCCACAGAACAGAGTCCTTTGTGCCATGGCCTCCGCGTCGCCGGTGGTCAAAAGGCCTCCGTCTGCTGCTGCCTAGTGTCTTCTTGTGGCGAGCACAGGCGGGGGCAGCGACTGGCGGCGCGGCGCGGGGCGGGCTGGGGGCGGTCGGGGGGTGGCCGGCAGAGTGCGGTTTGGCGCCGAACGTCCAGACGACGCACAACCCCTCCCTGACGTCCCAGCAGACAGCCGGTGGCCACTCCCCAGCTGCTACCGACGTCGGCGTCGAAATAAATGATGCTTCCCCTCTGTTTTGAACACACGAGAAATGTCGTCCCCATTATGTTCTATATGGTCACACGCCTTACCCCACACGCACCGCATTTCTTTGAATGTTCGAGTTCGATTTTAAGTCAGGTATTTTTTACTTCAAAATTTTCTTCTTTGCCTCGCCCTTCGATAATCCGCCCGCTCTTTCGTCCGCAGGCGCGGCAGGACTACAAGAACGCCTACATGTCCTACATGGCGTCGCCCAACACGGCGGCGCTGGCCACCTACTTCGACGCGCACAACGCGTACGTCATTCAGCTGCACGCCACCAACGGCGTCCTCGAGCACTTCGGCTCCGAGATGCTGCCCACGCTCATGCAGGTACGGTCCAGGAGGTACCCTCTCGCTCCCGCACGGCGCGCGGACTCTCCCGCTCTTAACTCGCCTTGCCTGTCCCCCGTCAGGAGCTCGAGGACATCTACGCGGACCTGTGCGCCACAGTGACCGACGCTGCGCTGCAGGGGGCCGAAGTGATCGCCTCCAGGGTAAGTGTGGAGGGCGGCGGCCGGGGCGGCGGCCGGGGCGGCGGGGGGGGGGGGGGGGGGGGGGCGGGGGGAATGAAATCATGCACTTAACGAGCCGTGCCCCGATGGGCGTCTTTGCGCCTCGCCCGCCCACCCGCCCCGCCACGCCGCACTCCGAGGAGGACCATTTCTCACGTCTCTTTCTTTCTCTCCCGCTCCCCGTCCCTTGCCGCACGGCTATTTTCTCTCCCCGCTCCCGTTCCCCTTTTCCCACCCTCTTTTCTCTCCCTTTCAAACACCGCCGCCGCGCCGCGGCTGCCGCTGGCCGCTGAGCTTACAACGAGCTGACAGCCTGCTGACAGTGGCTGACAGCATCCAGCACGGCGGAGAGATAGTTGTTGTCGGCTCGAGTCCCGCCACCTCCCGCCGACCCCCCCGGGGACCCCGGCCCGGCCGACGGCTGGCCGGGTCGGGCGCGGAGGGCGGCGCCCCGGGTGCCCGCGGTCCCGGTGGGGGTCTCTGCCGTGCCTGGCGATGTCACCAGGTCTTTGTCTCGGCACGCTGACGCGGAGGGGGAGGGAGGCGAAATCGTTCTAAGTCAGTTAGGACGCGGCGCCCACAACTGTTATTGCGCGGAGCTGTGCCGTGCTGTGCGCGGCCGCAGGCCGGAGGTGCGGAGGCGGGGAGGCGAAGGGGCGGCACGGGGGCGGCCGCTCCTGCCGAATCAAAGCTCCGCAGGCAAACACTTTGTCGTGTGTTTATACACAAACAAATTACGCGTCTTTTTCCTTTTTCATGTTTTTGTTGATGTGCTTCATGAGAATAATATGGCATAATGGAACATATGTAAACGGACGATACCTTATTTATAAACTGCGCTTTTTAAGTTTTTAAGCTTGTACGACAACCATTTTTTTGTGGCTGCCTCAATGTCTCCCCAACGTATAAAAGTACAAATTGTTAATTAATTGAAATAAATTTTCTTCGGTGTATCAGCTGCTCAAAATACCAAAAATAAATTAAAACGGTACACAGGGCGACGTCACCATCTATAAGAGACGGAATGCTGTTTGCGCGGGTCTACGCCTCGCCTCGTGGCCGCGCGACGAATTGTACTTCGCTAAATAACGCCAATTTGGGTTGAGCGAGGCCAGCGAGGCCGCGGCTGCCGCGGGAAGGAGTCGCGGAAGCGGCGGGGCAGAGAACAAAAGACGCCTGGAAGGCGGCGACGGCGGCGGGGTAGCGATAGTGTGGCTGGGCCGTGCCGGGCCGGCGGGGAGGGGGAGGGCATAAGGGGCTGCTGTCTCCGCTGATGTGTGAATAATTAAATAGGGCGCTATCAGCAGCCGGCAGCTCAGATGTTTGCAGACGACGGAAAGCCGCACACACACACACACACACACACACACACACGCGCGCGCGCGCGCGCCGCATTAGCAGACGTGGGCGCACGGTAGCGTCGCCCGCTTCGCGCCTACCTTCGGGCCGCTTCGGGCCGCTGGCGTTGCGGTCGGGGCTGCCGGGCCGCGAGTCGTGAGGCGTGAGGCGTGTGAGGCCGCGGCCACGCGTTGCGTCGTTCCGCTAAAAGCCGAGCGCAGCCGCATATCGCGGCCATTTGTCATCGTCAGGCGGGATGAGTGCCGCCGCCCCCGCCGCCCCCGCCGCCCCGTCGGCCTGGGACTGCAGAGTTGTTTCATCAGACAGCGACAGCGGCTACGCGGTGGCTAAGGGCCCTGGCAGCGAGGAGCGCCCCCACAGCACTCCACACACGCACGAGATACAGCGTCCCCGATATGTCTGTAAATTAGGAATTTTCTTCCCGCTTCGAAAATTGTCCTCCATAAAGGGCACAACGTTAAAAGGATTTTAGCGAGATTTTATTTTTAAGCCACTTTGGAAGCCTATAAAAACATGCCAAAATTAGGTTTTGTAAATAAGCTTAAGGTTCCATTAGGGAGCCTCGCGGCACGGAGAGCGCCCGGCAGGTAGGCCACCACGGCGCCAACGCGCGCGTGTCGTGCGGGCCGGCCTACCCCGGCATCCGCAGGCGCTCGGCGAGGGCAGGACGCACGGCCGGCCCCGGGGGAGGACGCGGACGTCCTTCACTCAGCGGGCAGAGCAGACGAGGTCGGGGTCCTGCCGCCGATACACCAGGCGAATCGCGAAGGGTATTCGCGGGGTCCCAGGGAGGGTCCCGCAAGGGGTAGTCACCTAGGTCCCTGCGACGAGCCTCGCCGGTCGCTGCTCCCCCAGAGGTGGGCGGCGGGGTTGGCGGGGCGCGCGGCGATACCCCACGCTGGCTGACTGTCCCCTCCGCAGGCCCAGGAGCAGCAGCGGCGCTACGACGGCCTGGCGACGGTCTGCAGGACGGCGTCGGCGCAGACGGACATCGTGCAGGTGGTGAAGGCGCTGGCCCCGCAGGGCGCCCACCCGCACCCCATCGTCCGGAGGCACTTCTCGGCGCCGCACGTGCCGCCGCCGGACGCGGACACGCCGGGCAGCGACATGGGGGTGAGTGAGCGCGGTAATACTCCGCGCCGCGCCGTCCCTACCCCGACCCCCGGCCTCTACCCCGTGTCCTCACCCCTGTCACCGCTCCCCCAGAACACGATGCTGCCGCCGGCGCTCAAGAACGAGCTGGTGACGGACCGCCTAGCCAGCATCCAGGTGCGCGCCCAGTTCGAGGGGCTGCGCAAGGAAGGCCAGGACCTGGAGCTGCAGTGCAAGCAGCTGCAGGACGCCCTCGACACGCTGCACCGCATGCAGCAGAGGTAGGCCGACGCAGACGTGGCCACAGCCGCCCGGGTCTCCTCTTCGGGCCAGGAAGACAACTCCCCCCCCCCCCCCCTTCATGTTGTTCTGCAGGTCGCTGGAGTCGGCGCTCTTCAACAAGGCCAACGAGCTTCAGGACGAAATCAGCGCCAAGAAATACGACCTCCGGGTGGCCCAGATGCAGCTGGCGGCGGTCCGCGCCCAGGTGAGTCACCGACAGAAGGCATTTGTCTTCCTCGTCGAAGACAGCCGGAGATATCTCCGGAAGGGACGCGCTTTACAGCCCAGCCACGCTCAGACACGCAGCTGGGAACTTCTGCAGGCAGCGACAGCCGCGGGGCGACGTGGTGTGTGGGCTCAGTCCTGGCTGAGCCCCACTCCACGGCCCCGCCGTGCCGTCTGCCTGTCTCCGCCGCGACACGGCCCGCGGCGGCAGCGGGCAGCGGCCCGGGGGGAGGGGGCGACCCCGCTCGCTTTTACTGCCTCGCCTGACGTCGGGGCGGGCCCAGGCCTGGCCGGTGTGCCGGGAACAGGGAGGCCAGCTCATGGAAAATTTAAATGCTGGGCCGCAAAGGGCCTTGCGGGCATGCGGGGCCACGCCACACGGCCGGGCTAGAGCCGGGGCCCGGCTCCGCGCCCAGCCCGGCCAGGCACTCGGCCCGGGCGGAACACGCCAGTCAAGTGAAACAAAGGAAAAGCAAAGCAAGGCGTATATGTGGAAAAAGCGCCGCTTTCATTGGTATTGTTACCCGCACATACTGTTCGTCGGTGCGGGATCGCCGCTGCTCACAGCCCGGGGCTCAGCCGGGGGCGGGGGGGGGGGGGGGGGGGGGGGGGCAGGGCGTCAGGGGACAGCCCCGAGCCCCCCCGCGCTGCAGCGCTGGTGCGCGCCGCAAATCACTTTTCTGGGCACTCCAGGCCAAGGCCTCGGCCGCGGCGCTGGGTGACAAATGTGCGGCAACCTTAGCTGGGGCTGTCCTGTCCGAGGGAGGGACGGGGGTGGGCAGGGGCGGAGCGGAGCGGAGGACGGATGGCTCGCGGTCCGCCTGTCTGCCGCGACAATCCGGGAGTGAGAGCTTCCGCGCGCCGCCGCTCGCGAGCGAAAGGGCGCTGGTGGCGGCCCCGAATCCCGGCGGCGTGGCGCGGCGCGCGGCGCAGCGGCCGCCTCCCTCGCTCCTCGCTCCGCTCTCTCGCCTCGCCGTCTCGCTTGCTCCCGCCGCGCGCGCCGCTGTTGCCGTCCTTGTCTGCGGACAGGGATGGGAAGCGGCGTGCCCGTGGGATGGAGCGAGAGGTAGGGATGGGGAGGGGGTGGTGCCGTGTAAGGGGAGGACCCTGCTGCCTGGGTCCCGGCCCGGTCCGGTCTCCAGTCTCTCGGAGCCGAGCCGAGGCCCAACAACGCAGCCCGCGCTGGTGGCGCCGCGAGCCGACCGACGGGCTTGGTTCGCCATCGCCGAGGTCGCCGTCGAGGCCGCGGTCGTGGCCGCCGTCGGGGCCACCGCGAGCTCTCCGTCGAGGACACCACCGAGGCCGCCGCGGAGCCCCGCCGTGTCCGCCCGCGGCCCGGCTGCCCGGGGTCGTGCGGCCGCCAGCTGCCCCCGCCGCCGGGGCCCCGGCCCGCCCCCACCATGCGTCTGACCCCACCCCCGCCGCCGGCCTCGCGGCCCGCCCCGCAAGCCGGGATGGACGAGTGCGTCGAGTGCCACTACCTGGACAGCTGGTGGGAGCTGCTCAAGGTCTGCCTGCGCGAGTCCCTCAACACCCCCTTCAAGACACGTGGCCGCCGCACGCTCACCATCCGCCAGGTGTTCTCCGTGTTCTCGCCCGGCATGTGGCTGTACGGCGCCGTGTACGCCCTCTGCGTCTACTACCTGCAGTACCCCGTCATGAAGGCCCACGGCCACGCCGGCGCCTGCTACATCATGCTCTCCCTCACCACGTCCACGCACCGCCTCAGCAAGATCATCGCCGACCAGTAAGCCATATGGCCGCTCCATGACCTTCCATTTCGGCCCCCTGCGCCCCTGCGGCGGCCAGCCGAGGGCGCGTGGGGCCCCCGGTGGGGTCCCCGGAGGGGTCGACGACGGGGCCATCGCTGTCCTCCCCTCCCGACCTGTTGCGGCCCCCTCAGGGGACTCCCCTCTGCCTCTCTGGTTTTGTCTCTGGACCGACGACGGCGTCGGCCGCAGCCCGCAAGCAGCCGAGCACGCGAGCCGGCTGGGCACGGAAGTCTAGGCAGGAGGCCGGCCCCGCAGGCCCCCGCAGGCCCCGCATAGGCCCCGGCTCAGCAGGCTCGCAGCGCTACCCAGGCGGCGCTGGCGTCGCTCGCCAGAAGTAGAGCCAAGAGAGGCCACCGGAAACACTTTGCCCTTCTTCCTTTCGCCCCCAAAAGAATCTGACAGTTCATTGCTTTCAGAAGCCCCTTTGAGCATTTATTCTATCGCAAACATCAAGTCGAAATGGCAAAGAGATGCAAGTTTGCACAACCGTTGTCAAGCTTTACACCATATCATTGACTTTGCATTTTGATCTGGCGTTGAGCTTTAAGTGCCGAAAGGGTGACTTCTGTCAGCATCCGCGCCAGTTCTCGGCGACACACTGTGACCGATTCGATCTTTGTCAGCTACATCTTGGACGAGGAAGAACCCGAGACAGACTTGACTGATGAGGAAGAGCTCAACGAGCTCGAAGAGAGCGAGGATGTCAGCCACGCCACAGCCGCCGCCGTGGACAAGAAGCCCCCCGGAGAGGAGGCGGGCTCCGCGCGCTGCCGCCTGCGGAAGCTGCTGCACCTGCACGTCGGCTGCCGGCAGAGCTGCCCCCAGGGCCGCGGCCACCGCGTCTAAGTGACACGATACTCAACATGAACCGGCCGCGCCGCAGACGCCTCCTGCAGAGGACACTGCGACTGTGCCGAGTGTGAGAACCTAAACTAACGCCCCGCGGTGCGCTGCGACGAACTAGCCGTGCCAGCACCGCGTCAGGGGGCGCTCGTGACTGTTGGACGTGCCAGTCGGGAAGCAGACAGTTGTCGCGTGCCCAGTGACCGCCTCCCCTCCCCCGCCCCCCCGCCGGCCGCACCTCGCCGCAGCCATGGGGTGGACCTCCCTACGGACCCACTTGGTGAGTATCCTTGTTGAACTAAGGCGCCCACTCCTCTGGTGTCCAGTTGGCACTGCATTGGCATGTACCCGGGGGGACGGGTTGACGATAGACAAAACGACAAACCGGATGTAAAGCGTATTATTTTTTCCCGGGGTCCTTTGTTTTGATCGGATGAGAGGCGGGAGGCGGACCTGGTCCGATGCTGAACGGATTACTCGGAAAGCCCTTGATAGGATGACGGTGCCGGTCGGCACACAGAGCCCGGGGCTGGGACCCGGGGCTAGGGCCGGCGGCTGGGGCCCGCGGCTGGGCCGAGGCCCCGAAGCCCCGTGCGCCCCGTCAAAGCCCGGCTGTGTCTGCTCTCGGAATCAGTTCTCCTCCCCGTTCCGTCAGTAGGGGTTGGTTTGGTCGTCTCGGACATGGTTCGCGCCCAACGGTGACGGGCGACCGCGCGTTACAACGCCCACTGCAGCCCGAAATTAAAAACAAATCGGCCGCCATGGGTCGCTACAGCGTTCTCAAGCGGGCGAGGAGACAGCAGCAGACGCAGCAGCAGCCACGCAGGGCGGAGGTACGGGGTGGGGCGCGGGCAACCAGTGCGGCGCACGGTTAGCGACGGACTGCAGTGGCGACTCTGTTCACCTTCATCTCGCGCGGGTCCAGCCCAGCTCTCGTCACCGCGTGCTGCGCTGCGAACGGGGGAAGTGCCGAGTTAGCGCGGCCGTGCCGTGTCGGGGGGGGGGGGGGGGGGGGGGGGGGGGGGGGGGCACGGTCACGGCACACCGGCTGCCACACGGCGGCCTAGTGTTATGTGGCGTGGACCCGCCGCAGCCGCCTGAAGCAGTCAGGTGCGAGGCCCGCGGGGTGCACGGAGCGGGACGTGCTGCGGGACCGGGGCCGAGGGCCGAGGGCCGAGGGCCGAGGGCCGTGGGAGTGGCGGCGCCGCGGACCTGCCGTCCTCCCGGGCTCCACAATGGACCCCCAGCACCACCGCCGGCACGGGGTGCTGAGCGTGTGTCGCTCTCTCCTGCACGGATTTTTCATACCGCCGCCACACCAACAGGTGAGCCGAGCCGTGCGGGGAGCAGCTACTGAAACCGAACGGGCTCGCGATATGTCAAGGGCCGGCATGTACCATCGAGCTTCTGCCGTTCGTTGACGCGGAGGGCGGAGGCGCAACTCTGCGCGTCTCCCCCGCTCCCATGTTGCGCAAGCGGCCGCGCGCCGCACTGTACTTTCCCGTGACGTAAGGCTCGGCGGAGTCCTGGCGGAGTCCTCGCCGCGTCCCGGCAGAGCCCTGCGGCCGCGGGGGCTCCGGGGGCCGCGGGGCCGCTGGGAGGGCGGGGCTCGGAGAGCTGCGCCCCTTGCCTAGCCGCCCAGCCCACCTGGCCGAGCACTCCGCCGGCTGCGCGGCCTGCCTATGGGCGCAGACGCTGTGCCCCGGGTTCATGGCATGCCCTAACCGAGTCCGGGTGGGGAGGGGCGGGGGTGGGGGCAGCAGGCGAGGCGGGAAAACCCGGCAGAGGGAAGGGAACCCCCGCGCGCTGCCCCGGCTGCCGCCGCTGCCGCCGCTGCCGCCGCGGGGGCAACGACAGGTCACGGCGTAACCCCACCCCCCGCACCACGCTCCTCCCCGCTGCTCTGGGGGCCCTGCGGGGCACTGCCCAGCCCTGTCGCTATCGTGCTCCTCGCGTATGCCATTCCATTAGAACTCCTTTTGCCCCCCCCCCCCCCCCTTCACCTGTGTGAGCGAGGAGTGTCGAGGAGTGTAATTATTGAGCGAGGCGAGCCGCGGCCCCGGCGCTGCTGCCGCTGCTGCAGCACTGACAGCGCTTCGGTCAGTGCGCACGGCGGCGCATCTCACCAGGGATGTCGCCTAGCAACACGAGTTTGCCGTCGCTCCGCCAGCGTCTTGGGCCGAGACGCGCGACTGCATCGGGGTCGGCGGCGTGTTGTTGCCACGGGCCTCGGCGGCCGCGGGCCGCGGGATAGGTCGGGCAGGTCCATCCCCACGCTGTTGAAACAAACACCCCTCCCGCCCCGCCGCCCCGCCGCCCCGCCGCCGCGCCACCCTGACCTCCCTCCAGTGCCCGCCGCCCCCGCCCCCGCCACGACCCAGCCTATCGATCCCAGCGCGGGCGAGGCTACGGCTGCCTGCACCCCCCGCGGCCCCGCGGCCCCGCGGACCCCGCTGCCCCTGGCAGGCCCCTCCGGTAGCCCAGTGGGTTTATAATGCCGTCTGCAGTGCACCATAATGTACTACACGGGAGGGCAATAAAAAGGGCAGACGCTCCTCCCGGCGAGGCTCGAACCCGGCGAGGCCGGTCCGAGTGTGGCGACTCCCAGTTCTGAACTACATGTTCTTTTTTCCCCCAAGGCGATCCCTAATTCGCAAACTTCTTGGGTATGGCCAGGTTCGAATGTAGCCGCGAGAGCACGTAACTCGTAAGAGAGTGTCGTCTTTTGCTCGGCGAGAATGCTGGAAGTGTTCCTCAGTGACGCCTGCACGTTCCGGGCTGCATGGCGTGCCTCCAGGCATGCCTCCTTTCAGCTAAAGAACACTGCACAGGAACCGGACGTCCCACACACCACTCAAACGCTTCAAAGTGATCTCATGAAGCCGCCCCCCCCCCCCCCTCGACGCGTGTTATTTATTCGGCCCGTCGGCGCAGACATGTGTGATGTGTGGCGCCCGACGGCACCTGTTGTTTCGCGTTGGCACCTCCGGGCCTGTGGGACCCTGCGGGACCTTGAGTACCCCTACGAGCCCGCGACGGCGACGCACGCAACGCACGCACGCGAGCGCGGCCAGTGTGGGGCGGGGGTGGGAGGAGAGCGGGGGGGGGGGGGGGGTGCTCGGGGCGCGGCTTTGCCGCAGAGCTCGTTCGCACCATTGAGAGATGTTAGCACACAGCGGCGTTGTCACCAGCGGGCGCTCCACAAACCTTCCAGCCAGAGAGAGGCCTATCTCTCTACACCGTGCTTCAAGCCCACCTCTGCCATGCCGCTCCCCGCGGTGCAAACTAAGCCGGCCTGGACGAGGACGAGAGCAGACCGATGTCGTTCCATCTGCTCTCCGCACCCCGTGTCCGCCGCGGGGCCGCGGTGCGTGCTGGATAGTGGTTATCCTGGTCCACCGACCTCCCCACTTGCGATGTATGATGGACTGGTCCACGCTATCGACCCCCTCTCTGCCGCTCCGCCGCTCCGCTCCTGCCTCGTTGTTGCTGCTGGCGCCTTGGAGTGGGACGGCAGTGGGCCCTCAAGGAGCCATCGCCTCTGCCTGCGCGGCCCGTGGCGTGCGCGTGTGTTTCGCCTAAGCGTCTGCGGGCTTTCAAAGGGAAGCGGGCCCACCCTGCATTGGGGAGTAGCCCCCGCCATCAGGGCCGAAGGGGCGTCGTACGCCGCAGATGGCAGACGCCTGCGAACGGAGGGGTAGGCCAGCCCGCACAATACCCCTGCACGCACGGGCCGGGGCGTGCCTACCCAGCAGGCGCCAGGCGCCTTGTCCGCTTCGGCCCGAAGTTTTTGTTGTGTCATTAGGCAGCGGGGACGCGTGTGCGGTGCGGCTGGCCTGGTCTGGCCACGCACTCGCAGCCGGGACCTTGGGATCTGTTGACGACTTATTTCGGCTCGCCGTTATGATTACCGAGCTGGTCCACAAACACCGATCAGGGCGGGGCTGCTGGGAAGCCGGGGGGGGGGGGGGGGGTCGTCACTCGGCTGCGCGTGCGTCCTTGAAACCGGACCCCCTTTCGAACACGGCGCGCTCGGATCATCTGCGATCTGCGTCTCGCAGCACGTGCCGAACGCAGCACATCACAGGCTGCGCCCTGGGCGGCCCTGGCCGCGGGGCGGCGGTGTCCGGCGGGGCGGGCCCGGCCCGAGGCTCGGCCTCAGCCACTCGAGGGGTACCCCACTGCTTCCAGTCAGTGTACGCCTTCCAGTCCAGTCACTCTCCAGTCAGAATCCAGTCAGACTCCAGTCAATTTCCAGTCGGACACGTCGTGCGGCTACAGTACCGGGAGCGCATGGCCGCCCACACCGAAGCTCGGTAGCCGCGTGGTTAGCGAGTCCGGCCGGCGGGTGGCTGGTCGGATGTTCAACTCTTTGCTGGTCCGTGCGTTTTTTCTGTCGGCTCAGCTAAGGCGACGGTGTGTAAAGTACCTGGGGCGCGCTGCCGCCACCATAGCGGCTCTGTGGCCGTATGGGCAGGGTGGCTGGCCAGCGGCCGAAAGGTCGTTAGTTCGAGTCTGGCTAGTCCTTCTAAATTTTTCTTGTGTCTGCGTTTGGAAGGCAGAGGGTAAAATATACTTCCGAACGTGGCGTCGGTATGGCTGTCTGAACGGCCGTGCGCGCTGCGTCACTGAGAGATGTAAGCGTTGGGTTTCAACTTGAAGATTCCCGCAGCACGGTCGGGCTTACCCCCGTTCCCGGGTCCGAGGTTCTCTCGGTCGCCCGGGGTTTCCGGCGGGGGGGCTCTGTGTCTACCAAGGAAACTTGGTTCGGAGACTCGGGTGTATGCTACGGGGGTACCTAGGGTTCGGTACCTTCGTTTTCGCTCCCTGTGAATCTGGCAGACGAGGACACGCCGTCGCGACTAGGGTTCGTCGTGAAGTACAGCAGCTTCGGCTGTGTACGATATAGGAAAGCCTACCTCCCCCCCAGTCCGCTCGGGAGTGGCCGCAGTGTCACAGACCAACCAGCCAGTCGAAGGGAGTTGATTCCGGAAATCTGGCTGGCGGAGGGGGCTACATTGACCGTTGCGGAAGCGTGCCCCTGAAAAAGGCCGCTGCGTCGTGCCTGTGTCTTAGCGGCGGTCAATACCTGGTACACCGGTTCCCATTCGAACACCGAAGTTAAGCAGGAGGGTTCCAGGCGGAGGCCTGGGACGAGGTAGTGCCCACCCATTTTTGCAATTTGTTTTCATGAGCATCCATATATTTCTAAGCGAAACAAAAATATTTTCGTTTTTAGTTTTGGTCACGGTAGGAATGACTTTTTAACCCACTTTAGGGTGGGTAGAAGCTCAGAACACAGGAACCATAAATGATCGCAAAATTTTCATTCCAGTCAATGGAAAAGTCCGGTCCAGTCACCAGTCGGTGTGCACCCGTCCGCGAGCTGAGGCCCCCCTCGCAGCCACTCCACTGCAGACGGACGCCGCGTGATGCCTGGACGACAGGGCCGACAGTCGGGGCACAGAGCGACGCCGCCGGCCCCGCGCTGGGCCGCGCAGGAGCTACGTAGCGTACGGTGTCGCGTGGCCAGCCCGGCCCCGCGCCACGCCACCGCCGGCCACCGCCGGCCACCGCCGCACCAATGACGACAGCAAATGGCAAAATAAATTGTCCCCGCGAAGGCCGCCCGAAAGCAAAGTGGCTTCGGGGTTCCTAATGGCGGCCGCTGCTGCGGTGACACCCGCCCGCGGGCAGCGGGGGCTGCGGGGGCAGCGGGGGCTGCGGACACGGGAGCGGCTAGCTGCCCGCGCCGTTTCGATTGGCCACCCGTATTCGTTATGGCACGCCCGCTAGGGAGACGGTGGTTGGAACACACGTACACACATTCGTGTGTGCGTGTGTGCGTGTTCGAGGGTGGCCAGAGGTGTCCGAGGTTTCCCAGAGGTTTGCCAGAGGTGGCCAGAGTATCCAAGGGGTGCTCCGAGTGTTCGCACACTACGCAGGTAAGGATCCACAAAAACGGAAGGAGGGGGGGAGTAAAAGGATAATGAACCCACTTACGGCCCATTTCTTGCCGGAAGGTAAGCCACCTCCACCTCGGGTAAGGCCAAAAGCGGCGGTGCGACATTACCCCTCCTGAAGCCGCCCCTGGATCCGCCCCTGCCGCCGCACGGGGTGTCCGGGCGGCAGCGCGGGTGTGTGCTTCGTGTCCTTGTGTGTGGTGCTGCAGTCACGAGACGGCCCCGGCCCGGCCGGCCGCTCAGTGCCACCGTGTTTGGGCGGCGATAATGCGTGGGCAATCGATGGCCGTGGCGGGCGGCCGAGCCGTGCAGTGGACACCGCGCCGGGCCCAACGGGGCAAGCGGGGCGAGCGTTCTGAGCAGTGACGTTCTGTGCACCTCCATCCACGTCTCAAGTTTGTTTGGCTCGACTCCGAGAAAACCCGCCGATCACTTTTATTGATGTACCGATCACCTCACTGTATGACGTCTATCCGCATGTATCGGCGTGACCAATGAATCTTCACGTCAAACTGGAATATGGCACTTTGTCAGTTGGTCTGTTTGTAGAGTGACGATAAAAAAAATGTAACATATTGTGTTGTTTTATAACGACAACGCTAGCTTTCCTCGGGATGAATCACTTGGCATATTATGAAACCCCGGAGAGCAACGCTTCTACTTCAGTCGTCCCCCCGCCCTTATTTTTTCTGTTTTTCGAAACACATTGTTCGTGGTCACTATCTGTCCGGTCCGCTGTTCCGGGCGGGTCTAGCCGGGTCGCGTGGGGACGGGGGAGGGGGCTGCATTGATCGAGGAGGGGCGTGGCGCGGAGGGAGGGGTCTCCGGGGGGCTGCGGGGGCACGGCCGGGGCACGGCCGCCGGGGCACCGGGGTACTCAACAATACACGGCCGTCCTCCCGGCCGCACGTTACGCGGTGAGGTCCCCGTCGGCCCCGTCAGCCCCCGCGGCCTCCTCGGCCTTCTCGGCGTCTGCCGCCGCGCCCGGCCGTGTGCTGTTGACCGAATCGATGTGGCGGACAGGTCAGCAGCACGGCCTCGGGCGGGACCTCTGGCACGGCCTTTGACACGGCCTCCGGCAGGGCCTCGGCCATGGCACTCCAGCAGCCCTGTGGGCCCTGCGGGCCGTGCGAGCCGTGTGGGTGCCTCTGACGTGCAGGCAAGACCGGGCCAGCCCCCGACCTGTTGGTAGTAAGCACTCTCGCTGCACGCCGCCAACATGGGGAAGAGCGTCATGTTCGACGAGAGAACCTCGCAGGTAGACACCCGCTCCTCACCCGGACTGATTGCTGTTGTGTCGTGGGGCGGTGGGCGGGGCCTTTGTTGTGCTGGCTGCCTTGCTTGTGCTCAGTGCGCGGCCAGTTGCTGACGCTGCCCTGTCGGTCGTGTTGCAGCGCGAGCTGTTCGGGGCCAAGGTGGAGAGCGCGTCCGACGGCTCCGGCCGGGAGCGCAAGATGTCATCCTCGTCGACCGGCTCCATGAAGAGCAAGTGGCTCAAGGCGTTCAAGTCGCTCAAGACGACGGGCAGCAGCAGCAGCAGCGCGGGAGCGGCGCAGAGCGCCAACCCAACGAGAGAATCGGAGAGGTAGGAGAAGCTGCGAGGTTTTAAGGAATTGGCTAAGACATAGACTAACACTAGTTACACAACTTTTTCCTCTGGTGAAACTGCTCCAGTATCACGGAGCAGAGTTATCATGAGAGAGGTCTCAGCCATGGAATGTCTGCGGTGACTGTGGCCACTGGTTATAATCAATTACCATCAGAATTGTTTACATCGATGCGATGAAATGAAGGATAAATGACGCACCCCAAAGCTGCCGCTATCACTTTGTTGAAACGTGGTCTTCGTATAAAAAGCCATTTACGTTTCAATAAAATCACTCCACGCGTTAGCATGGCAATTCGTCTCTTTTAAATTAATAATAACAACCTAATATTCAAAGCAAATTATAATGCAGATAAAAATAGCCGCAGCACTTCGCGGCCCACGGCGCTTGCTCATTTATATATACTAACAAATAAATGCTGTGCTCAAAATCACATTGAAAGGCATGTGAAAACTAAGCTGTGATAACGTACATTGTAACGGGCTCGCAAATTATTAATCACATGTTATGCTTTTTCTTTTTCCCTACCTTTTATTTTCCTCTTTCTGTTTTGTTTCTGCCTCACCTCCGCTTCTCCCCATTTCCATTTTTTTTATTTCCTCTGAACAGAAAGAATCAAATGTACCACGCGGTCTCCACCATCATGGCAATGAGGTACAGTACCAAGATGTGTGCTCGTCATGTGCACAAAGTAAAAAGGCACTCTCGAACATGCAAAGGAAACTTGCTATTGGTTTGTCGAGTTCATAGAGTTCATATAAGTTCGTATAAGTAAGGTCGTTCGCACGCATTATTTTTTCAACGGAGAAATAACGCACTATCACACGAGGCTCCATAAATTTAATTTTGTTTTGAAGCACAATTAACCAGGGAACCGTGATATTCATGGCCATGAAATCCTGTTAGGAAGACGTCACATCGATTTTGATTATTGCATCGAGGAAGTTCTTGGCGCTTAAGCGTTAAAATCTTTCCTAATCAAATGTAACTAATTGCAGGAAAAACGGACGTGATGCTGCGCTGTCCAGCGTGGAGCTGGGTGTGCACGATTTTCAAGAGTACACCTACAAGAAAATTACACCATGCGATGTTTGCTCGCAGGTACTAAGAGGTAAGATTTCAAAAAAATAATTTCTGTTAAGGGTTAAAAAGGGTTGATTGAAGCCTAATCGTTCGTCTCAAAACCAGGGCACGCGCGTCAAGGCGTCAAGTGTCGACTATGTAAAATGAACATACACGTGGACTGCAAGGAGCGCGTAGGCCGCTGCACTGCCAAGGGTCGGTTGTTGCGGCGTCAGAAGTCTTCCTCCGAGATTGAATCGCGGCTTAACCCAGACCAACGCGAAGACGAGAGTAAGTGCCCCTTCACACCGGCAAACTATCTTTTGTGTTCCGTGTAGGGTGCCATTTCATGTCGTGGTTATTTGCATCATGTGACGAGTTCTAAATAGTACACCACGTCTAATGGAGGATGTCTCCTTCAAGATTTTTATCTCTGCACATGACCACATCATGCAATGTGCCACTGACAGTTTTATAAGAATGTGGCTACGGAACCTTTTACACTCCTTTTAGAGCGTCTCTTCATTGCTTTTCCTTTGTTACCGATAGAGTCTGATTTGATTCTGGAACAGAACACGTATAACCAATGATCGGATGCAGTCAGAGATGTTATTAGCTGTCTAGCGTTAAACATTTTAATTAATTATTTTAAGCTAACCACATTTTCCTTCAAACCTCATGGCAAAACGGACTATACCGTTTACCACAAACCCTTTCTAGTCGGCCGTTCTGGGCCTTGGTGATATGGAATCGCCTTTTCCAGTGCGAGAGTTGGCGACACTGAGGTTGTCCGCTCCAAGAGAACCGCGGAACCAGAAATCGCGCTCCCAACCACCAAGCCCTGCTCTCTTAGGTACTTCACGAAAGTATTGAGTCAGACTGATTTTGTAACCGCTTAATGGAGTATTACTGCAAATTGTGAGATTTGACTTCATAACGAACACGCTAACGATGTAGGCTTCAAGCTGTGTACGTGCCTCGTTTTAGGAAAGTCAGTGTTAGAGCGCCGTACTCCGCCGTACTCTAGGGTTCGCCACATTTTCAAAAGAAAATGGTTTCTAGTAGGCTTTGCGAGGGCTTTTAAGGAACTACGTGTAATAATCAGACCTCTGCGACGCCGCACTAGCATATATACAGAAGTTACTCTTAATTTAAATTTTCGAGTAGCTAAAGTCTTCTCTTGCTCTCTCTTTATTGCGTACGCCAGAATATAACTAACATAGTGATGCGTTTGCAATCCTGGCCATATAACCTACTGTTGTAGGTTTGTAATATTCAATCCGTCTCTTTAGTTTGCATCATATCTGAACCTACCGCTGCAAAAGTTTCCAATGGTGTATGGCGGCCTCCACTCCAGCCTGGCCTCAACCGGGGTTGGCCCGGGTTGTGTGTTGGCTTGTGTATTTAATATGTATGTCTATTTCTGCATCGCTTGTCGTTTTAATGATCGCTCTCAAGTTTACGTTAATGGCTGCGCCCAAGCTGCTTGTGTACGTTTGGCGACTCGTGTTAAGAGTCTGAAAACGACGTGTCGGCGCGGGACCGTCGTTGCCATACCGTTTTATTTAAAGCGCTCGGTGTGATTTTCGACTTATTTTTCTACTCGTGATTGGGTTCGCTGCTTGTCACTGTTGCGCGTGTTTTCAGCCTGTGTGTGTCCTTTTGTTATGCCATGTTTTGTCCTTTAGCGTTGACTTGGCCACATGATAAGAAGCCGCGTTGTCCTGATTGAGTGACCTGCACGTGGCTGTTAAGAGCTCCCTTAAAGCTGTTACTAACACAATACTTTGTTTTTTTTTCCTTCGTCCCCTCCGCACATTTCTTCTTTCCTATCTCCTCTTTGAACACGCTTTTATTTTGACGATCATTACCTTGTTGGAATTTTCACGTCGCACTCGTGGATATTCTATTCTCGTTTATTGTTCATATTTTGTGTGCCATTCGTTCTGGACGAACTTATTTTAATTCTTGACTCCCTTTTTTTTCTCCATTCCTATTTTTCTTAAATCGTGTACATATCGTGCTGCATGCAATTCGTTTTATTTGCAATACGCGTCACTCACTCGTAAACTGGCTTATTCTTTCAACAAACTCTTTTGCTGTTGGTCTTCTTCTTGGTTTCTATTTTGTTTTTTTTTTTCATTATCTCTGCGCGTCACCACTGCCCACCCTTACCCCACACGCGCGCGCACACACACTCACACACACCCTCAGGGCCCGAAGTGGACTCCGTCTACCAAGTGCTGAAGCAGGCCACGGAAATCAGCGGCGGAGACATTCGCGTGACTCAGTCGGAGCGGGAGCGCGGGGGCAGCGAGCGGGCGCGGCGGCCGCCGGCACTGGATGCCTGTCCCGGCATCGATGTGCCCCCAGGGGCGGGCGCCGGGGGCGGCAACACTCTGCGGAGGAACCCCCAGGTGCCGCTGCGAGGCTCGGCTCAACTCAGCGTCGGGCCCATCCCGCATGCGTCCAGCTCAGGTCTGAGTCTTCACTACTACACTACTCTATCTGCCTTCCTGTCTGTTCTTCCCTATCATTAGCATAGAAGTCAAAACAAGTTTTTCTATCCCAAGTCAATTTGCGCACAAAAGTTGTTAAAGCTTAAGACTTGCACTTCTTGGTTTCTACTCGGAATTCGGAACAAAATATCTCCGACTCAGAACTCATTCGAAACTTGTTTTACCTTCGTGTGAACTTTCCACTCCTATTGCTTGCCTGCTATCGAACTTGCATCAGTGTTACACGACCTCTGTATACTCACACATAGCACAGACACTCCAGCCTCTTGCGTTTCTTCGCCTTTTGTCTTTACTACTTCAACAATATTAATTAGTGTTTCAGAGTAGATCATACACCGTTATCTCAAAAATATACCCATCTCACCTTCTGACCACATACCCATGGTTTTCCACATATAACAACATACGTACCAATCCGAATGTCTACCTCTTCTCGATGTAGAAGTAGTGTTTTGCATGGAGACGTACCTGTTCAAATGCTACGAATGGCGTGCGTACGTCCAGTTTTGTTTTGTTATAAAAATGACGTCCAGTATTGGCCTGGAACAATAGAACTGAATCATTATGCATGTGTTTTTTTAATATATGTACCAACAAGGGTTTGACTTTGTGTAATAGCTGATTATATGTTGCTTTTGATCATTTATAATTTTTTTCTGACATGAATTTAGATGGATGCTGAATGCTGTACATGGATGTGTTTTTTTCTGTATGTTTTGTATTGCCAAGATGAATGTTTTCCGATGTTTTGGTTAGCTTATCCAGACTGTTGGAATTATTTTCTCTTTTGTTTGTGATTTTGCTTTGGTTTTGAATTTGCGTCATGACCTTTGGCCGATGGTTCGTTCACGAGGTGCAGTGAGTTTTGTCTTGCGAAGCCTGGAAACGCCTCGAGGAGCGAAATGGCGGGAAAGAGAGAGAAAGAGAAACAATCGCTAGTCTTGTCGGACGTAAGTTACGGGCGTGTAGGACTGATAAGGAACCCGGTCGACGAGCAGCAGTGAATACCACAGCCACTTTCCCTTCTGTCCCACTATCCCACAAAACATTCGCCGCGGGAGCTGCAGCTCTGCCACTGTTAATAATATTGTCCCAGGGCTGTTGATGTCTCGCGGCACGACAAGCATGCCGTTCTCAGGCATCCCCTCGCCACACGGCTCGCCACACGGCCTGCCGCCAACAACCCCCGACGCAGCACGGCGCCGCCGCCGGTGGTTCGCGGGCATCAAGAGTCTGTCCACCGTCGGCCATCACTACAGGAGCCGTGGCGAATCCCCCGGGCCAGGCTCGCGCTCCATCTCACTCCCCGAGAGTAGGATGACGATGTTGATCTTGTTTTTGGTGTTTTTCTTTATTTTACATTTTTATTTTATGCCGTGCGTGGAAATTGCAGAAGCACAGCTATCGCAGCCTTATTAGATCGCCTATGCTCCAAGTGTATTGCAATGCTGTTCGAGAGCAAATATGAACGAGTGATGTTACTGTGGCCTTCTCGCCTTCTCATACCAAGCTGAAGCCGGAGGAAACCACTAAGCATTTATGTTTTTGAAATATGAGGAAGTCAATTAAGCATTTATCACAAATGCGCGAGAATTTCATCAATTTAACTGTCATGGGGCTGCGAAAGCTGTTTGTATATCTGTAGTCGTTGCTGGCCTGCTAATTAGCAAAAAGTTTTTTTTTGTTTTACTTTATTTTTTGCTCCGCTACGTCCAGATGGTTATACTCCTTTTATACTTCTGTAACCTCGCGAGGAACAACAGGAGGCACCGACCTGTTCTTACCGATTAATTGTGGTTTTTATATCATCCCTAGCTCGTCAAGCTGTCCAGTTTCTAACAGATTTCCTAAAAATGTTCCCTGCATGGGGACAATGCGTTTGCAGCCTTAGAGATGTATTCTTAAACGCATTTTACAGGGTCAGTGTTACCCTTCAGAAAAATGCATTCCACTGACTCATCGCATCAACCATACATTAAATACACCTTCACTAGCCCTTTTCTTGTTTAACTGAAATCGTGACTAAGATTCAACTCCAAAACTAACAACCAAGCTAAAGCTAAAATGCTGATTTCTTGTTGTGTAAAACAGCTTATTAAATGGTACGATATGGCACGCTTGGACGGCTTCTTGGCTTTTGGTGTTATTTCCATTGTACATTACGTATTCTGAAAATTCTTCGGTTTTACATTCGCGGTTTACGTTAGAGCAGCAAACGTATTTCACTCGTTTGGGTTATTATTTTAATTAGAAAGTTGGCATTTTAGTTTCATTCAATTCAGTTAACGTTTCTAATTACGCAGTCATATATGTCTCAGTGACCTTATGCTGTGCCTTTATGTCAAGTGTTGAGTGCTGCATAAGTAAGATGCATTGGGCCTCTTTTATGTTTAACATTTCAGGTGTCGCAAAATCTCCCAACTAACTCAATTATGAACTGAAATTATGCAATTTTACTTTTAGGTCATCCTTACGACGTAACAGGTTTAAATCTAGTTTCCTAAGCTAATTCTAGCTTTTCTCCAAACCATGGTTAAATTAAACTTTTGTGTTTCAGAAATATGCCATTATCTAAAGCGAGTACGGTAGTCATGTAGGCCTTTCTGGGCATTGCAGAAATTTCGTTGAAATTCCACTTGTGTTTCATCATTTCGAAGGCGGCTGTAGTGTGCACGTTGTTTCCAGAGCACAATGTCGGATCCGCAGCCGGAACGCGGGCCTTTGGTCAGCCCCTTGTCTTGTCCGCGGCCCACGAGGAGGAGGAGCCCGCCGCACCCAGCTCGCCGCGCTCGCTGCTGCCCGGCGGACCCGCTGCGCTCATGCTGTCCGCACGAAACGCTAAACTGAATGGTCCAGCGCTAAGAAGAAACTGAAGGACTTATGTTTTCTGCAAACAAATTATAGGAGCTAGGAAAGGAACGTCAGCATTTTAAGACTCGGCCACTTTGTGTCACTGCCAATGTCAAAAGGTGTGTTTTTTTCCTAATCGCGGAACTTTTTGCGAGTGTGCCAAAGCCCGACCATATGCTTCGTACTAAAAATGTGAACTTTAATTGATATTCGAGAACACTGCGGTTTGCTCGGATAAACTGTGTCCGCTAAGAAAGCACAATCTGTGATTCATCTCTTAATTTTTACAAGTGGGTATGCGGACTTACAAACACGATGCCAAAGCGGCCATGAAGTGATGAATGTTAGAAATACCAAGATTCTGTGATACGTAAAACTGGTAATTGATAATGATTTTGAATGTGTCATCGGATGTATGTATTAAGAAGTTCCCATATAAAGTGTAGGAGTACTGTCGATTGGATTTATCAGTACCTCGTCCTCCTGTAGTTGGTGGGATTTTAAAAGATGCGTTCTCGTCGAGTTTTCAGGTAATGACTTTTGCCGTGGGTGTGGTGCATAACATGTGTGGCGTTCTCTAACTTGCAATTTCAGAAATGGATCAACTAACAATTTGGATACTTGTTGCTTTTCTCTTCTGGTCTTAATACTGTATGCGTTTTCTTCTGTGTGTTCACAATTTCTGTTTGGGTCGATGGGCTGGAGAGCAAAGGACTAGATCCCTTTTCACGATTTGGTTTCTATTGATACTTTGACGGCACAGGCGCTCTGACGTCGCTGCGGAGCTCCCGCAGTGCAACCACACTCGCTGTTCCGGGCCCGGACGGTTCCCCTGCCTCTCCTGCGTCGCCTTCTGGGCCCTCGGCCGGTCTGTAGTGCCATTCTCATTCCAGTTTGAGATGCAACTTTTGTTTTGCCACATGTTATTTTGTGCTGCTGGCCATTATTCAAAATATAAACCCTAATTTCAAAGACAAGTCAAGGAACGCAAACTTTTTACGCGGGATGATTCGGTATTGGGGGGCCTTGACACATGTGACAGCACAAGCGGCAGACGTATAGTTGTATTACGTAGTTTCGCACGCAGCCACTCGCACAATTGCCCCCTCAAATGGCTCCGGTTTCCACATTTCATGAAATACCTGACGACGCTGCTATTGAGTTCTGAGAAAAAAAATGTTGAGTTAGTATGTGGTAATGCATGCCTTTTCAGAAAACTTCTATTTGTGTCACATGTTGCCTCATGTGATATTCCTTATCGTATTGTGAGTTATGTAACGTCATCAACCTATGACTTCCGTTTGGAAAACTAAGCAATCAGTTTTTACTAAACTTTAGGTAGGCGTTAGTCGCATTAAAATTAGTCATTTTTTGTAGCAACTAATGAGATATACGTAGATATGTTGGAAATAAACTTATAGATATAAGGTAGAAAAGTGTAAGAAAGTTCATGCATGTTGAGAAGATTTGGCGATGGAAAAAAACATCTATAGCATCTTCATGACACTATCGCCAGAAGCCTTTTTTCGCTAGGACCCTAAATCTCATGATCACGTTGGATCTAATGAGGAAAGTTCTTCGCTACCGATCAGACTTTCGTCTCTCCAGCCCAACGATTAAGCAGCGTGTTTGGCGCGCTCGTGCGCTTCTCTTCAGACAACGCAATTTTAATGTGACTAACGAGTTTCACCTTTTCAGTGTGGTCATAACAGGAAGAGCTCGTTTTGGACCTGGTCCCGCCGGTAGATCTGTGTTACTTAGCGCACTGTGTGTGGATGTTTTTCAGTGTGTAGCTATCATCGATTGTCGGACTTGGTGCAGCGCCAACATCTGTGGGACTTTGTAGGGGCGGAGAGGATCGATACATTTACTTAAATGCATGTGAACATTGCTTATGCTGTACACCGTGCTGCATTGGGTGGTTTTAATCATTAGTCCCATGCCGGCAATGGGATGATACTCAATATTATAACTTGTTTTAAGAGCAGCTTTGCCTGCTTTTTTGTTGCGATAGAAACGCATGCTGTACTGCACATCGCTATCGTCGTTGTATTGCACATTTGTAACATGTCTCCGTTACAAAAGTAACTGCAAAGTTGTCTAAGGTTTGATACCTGTATCCAGTACAATCGGAAATCGTGCAGTCGGATTTCTCGCAATAAGAAGAGTATACCTTACAGAAATTTCTCGTTACTTCAACTCAGATACAAATTTTGTACTCCCTCTAATTGGGTGACCTTTCAAAATGTTCATTCTATTAGTCACGCTCACTCTGGGTGTTGTTTAAACATTCACTTAATCTGTGTTAAGGAAAGGAAGAACGCTTCACGTTTTCCAGTATCGTTACGATAAATTGCGTTCTTTATATTAAAATGGTCAACATTCAAACCGAATGTTACAGAATTCAACTTCAACTAAGTTTTTACTTCTCGTATATCAGCCATTCAGTTTTGTTTATGAGGGTACAGTGAGACGTGACCTTCTCGTAGTGACCTTTGCTCTGACCGCCGTGCTCGCGCGCGTGGCTTTGTTCCACAGCTCCTCACAGCCCTCGACGGCAGAAGCTCAACCTGAGGATGAAGTCACTGTCGCTGGACTCGCCCGAGTCGACGGAGCACGCCCGGCGGGGACGAGGAGGTCCCCCCAACAGCCACGGCCACCACGGAGGAACGAGCAGCGCTGGAAGTGGTCCTCACGACCCTCACTCCAGCCACTCCAGCTCCTCCAGGCTGCAGTGTACGCCATACAGCTAAGCTTTGCCTACAGAATTCGTCTTCTTAGCATCAAATTTTCCTTCTTCTGAAACTATTTACTTTACAAACATTGCTAAATAATGTATTTACATTTGATACTGTAATGCTCGTTCAAAACGATACCAAGTTGTGCTTTTTCATTCGGCTCAGAATAAGTTCTAAAAACCTAAATCACCAGGAAAATGTTGATCATCGTAGGTTTGCTTTTGAATTAAAATTAAATCGGGCTTGGTCGCCCGCATGCATGATTACGTATCATATTGGATTGCGAATAATTATTTTCTTATTCGATAACTCAAAGGTAATTTTACCGAAAACAGACTGAGCTTAAAAGCTTAACTACGCTTGTTGAGCTTTCTCCAGCATGTGTGTTCTATCTCTTCTCGCTTTTCTTGCGTAGCAAGTGGTGTATAAACCGAGAACTTACCGTTTTCCTTGTCTTTGTATTTCTGCGTGTGCTGTCATGTCGTGCACGTCCTCTGTATCTCAATTACAATTGTGTTCTCACTATTTTCAGTTTTCTCGCACCCGTTTGTTTATGATTCGTCTTCCTTCTTTGCAGCTCATTCGTATGCAGATTTCTATAAGCCTGCGCCCTCCAGTACGTAACGGTTAAAATAGTAAGGGTAGAAACCCGATTCTGTAGGAAACGTAGCATATTATTTCCAGAAATATCTTTGGCATTCTTTTCATTTTCTTTAGCTGATCGGTTATGTTCCGAGCATCTCAAAGAATCCTCTCTGGTACAAGGGGTGTAGTTCTCAATACATCAGCTGCTTTCATCCTAAGGGAGAAACGGAGAATCTTTGTAATGGGCTACTGAGCGGGGGGGGGGGCATAATATTACCCCTACTTAAGCATTTTCCCAGCCCTCTGTCTTTCAACCGGTTCAGGGTAAAAGACCCTATCTGATTCATATAATAGAGTTCGATGGTGTTAGACTAACCGGCTGGGGCGTTTGTTTTAGGCTACTCGCCACATCTACAAGAGTCATCCTTTCGCTTGTGGTCTTTAGGCCGTCGGAGAGCCGTGTACCTGCAACATGGCCGATCTTGGTCAAGTACGATAATGTCTTACAGTTAATTTAGCATACCGTACCGCTATTACTTACATAAATGGTTCCTGGTATATTGTGTGTGTTCCTATTGTGACATACTAACTCCCTATGGAATGCTGGGAATTGGAGCAACGCTGTAGAATTAACCTCGAGGCGGTCGTCCGAGACAGTTCGCTTCTTATAGGAAACTTTATCCCGCATACATGTGGATGTGCGCCCTCGGGAGGAAAAACGCTTAGTGATATCCAGTGCATATATCAATCTGATTAGAGATATTAAATTTTTTCATATCGATAAAGAAAAGCGGACGTTCTCGTTCCCGAGGGTGGCGGTCTAACCCAACCCTCTCGAAGCCTTTTACCTACAGCAATTCTCGTTTTCCAGAACGGACCATTTATTTTTATCGATTCGCTTTTTCAACTGTACATGTAATCCACGTTTCTCTACTCACGACCATGAACCGCTTTCTAGTTGTACAATCTGGCGGCTGAAGCACGAACAGAACTATCCCACTCCCAACGATTGTACATACAAGGCAGTACGTGACCTGATTTGGTGTAAATTTGTGTCTTATTAGGTATACCCTGCTCTAGGAACATGTCAGTGGATGAAATGTAAATTTTGCCAGGTAGGCCTTGAATACTGGCTAGTGAATTAACTTGCATTTGCCCAACAGTAAACCCTTTAGGCGAAGAACAGAAGTGTACGTATTGGAGAGTCCACCTGCTTCTTATATCCTTCCCACAGTTTATTTATACTCTTGCACCTTTAACTATTCTCTGTCCAGCCTGTAGTGTGTAGATCTCACTTTGGATTTTCTTTTATCCTGTCCGGTAAAGGAGCTTTGGTTGGATGGGCTACTTGTACATGTTCCTGCACTGTATTCTCACCACTAGTCGTATTAATGCGTCGTCCCGGGAGCGCCTGCAATCCGCTGGGTAGGCAAGCCCGCCCAGCAGGCGTGTGGAGCGGGCGTGCCTGGCGCCACGGCGCTCCGTGGAGGAGGCGGGCCAGACCGACCAGGCTTGCACAGGCTCCGGCCGGCTCGCTCGCGGGAAAACTATTGAGTTGACGCAAAGAATCCGTTCGTCGTTGGTCGCATAATCAACAATAAATTGGCAGTCGCGATTTTGTTTTCGCGTAAATGAGGGGAGGGACTCACCGTGTTTTGACGTACAACACCGGGGCAGATATATTTTCCTCTACAACAAAAAATAATAGAAAAGTAAAATCATAAAATTTTTACGACGAAACCGTGAAACGCTGTGAAAGCAGCATGAAAAAAGCAGCTAACAAAGAGAAACTTCTTGGACTTGTTTCATCCACATGCCTCGAGGAACGCATCAAAACCAGGTTCTTGCTGCAGGCAGTCATCGAGTAACCTCTCTCCTGCTTGCAGCCCCCTCCAGCCCGGGCCACACCCGCCGCCACCTCTCGGCCCGCAACATGCGGATGAGCTCGGTGGAGCTGCCGGACGACAACGACAAGTCTCAGTCCTCGGCGTCCACCTCGCCCTGTCCGAGCCCCGTCCGGGACACGCGCGCCGCCGGCCCGGTGCGTACGCCCCCGCTCCCGTCAACACCACAACCGCACCACAAACGCACCCTCATTATTTCCTTTCGCTCTCCAGCAGAAGGCACACCGTCTTCTCCCGACCAACCTGTACGTCGTGCTGTTCAATTTCAAGGCGAGGCATCAGGACGAGCTCGATCTTAAGTAAGCGTTCTCAAAAACAGTCGAAACCCATTGGGCAGTGCGACAGATGCCGTGTGGTTTGCAGTTAGTCGTTCATATCCGACCCTTTGCCATTGACTCCAGGGCCGGGTACAAGGTGACGGTCATCGACACGACGGACGTGGACTGGTGGAAGGGCAAGTGCCTCGGCCGCATCGGCTTCTTCCCCTCCAAGTACGTGACCAAGATCCAGCCGGGCGAGCGGCCGCTGCAGGTGACGCACAACCTCCAGATGGCCGACGGGGAGGAGGGCCTCACGCTGCTCCGGGACCAGATCGTCATCCAGGTACGTACGCCGCATGAGAGACGCGAGGCAGCGAGGCCACGGCCACAGAGTCCGCCAACACCGAGACGTTCCGGTTCCAGGTGGGCGAGGAGCTGGACGGCATGGTGATGATCCGCAGCGGAGACAACCGGCAGGGGGTGTGTCCCCTCAAGTTCCTGCAAGAGGTATGACGGACGCCGGCGGGCAGGGCCTCTGGCAGCCACCGGGCCAACGGGCCCACAGCGACGGCCAGCCATGCCATCATCGTATCCAACCCTGACGGCACCGTATTCCGGGCGCCGGCACCCAACCCGTCCCCGGCACAGGCCCCGGCCCCGGCCACGGCTGCTCAGCCGGCGGCGGCCACCAAGGCCCCCGCCCAGGCCAAGGCCCAGGCCCCGCCCGCCTCCAACCTCAACGCCTGCTGGTCCCCGCTCGCCCTCTCACCCTCTCCCGCTGAGACCCCTACCCCCGCCAGGTTCACGTTCATCCCCTGCGTGACCACGCTGGACTGGACTCCGCCACGGCGCTCCCTACCGCCCCCGCTGTCCCTGCCCCTGTCTCCGCCGTCCCCGTCCCCGCCCCCCACCCCCACCGCCACCACCCCCATCGACGCCCTCAACAACAACCTGCCGTCATCCGCCATCCCCACCACCTGCGGCAACATCAACAACATCAACAACAACTACCGCGACTCCAGCCAGACGCCGGTGACCACACCGACCACGGCGTCGTCCTCGGGCAAGGCTGCGGCGGCGCCCGGCCTGAGCGGCCGCAAGAGCTCCAAGCGGTCCGGGCTGCGCAGCCTGCTGAGCCCCACGTCGTCGGCGCCGCCTCGCCTGGGCGTGACGCGCTCGCACGAGGTGAACGCGGACATGAGCGGCCTCGCCTTCAACGACAACTACCTCTGGGGCGACAACAACAACGGCGAGGAGTCCGAGTACGTCCTGACTGTGCACGGCTGGAAGCCCCGCGGCCAGCAGCCCCAGGGTGCCGTCGTGCTCAGCCCCTCGGCGTCGACGCCGCGCTACCCGTCACGGTCGCACCGCAACAGCGACGCCAACGAGGACTCGCTGGCGCGGCCGCTGCTGACGCGGACGCGGTCGGGCAGCGCGGCGAGCACCGAGCCCGTCCCCGCGGCCGCAGCCCCGTCCCCGCCCATGGCCGCGCCCATGGCCATGCCGCTGCCGCCCTCTGCCTCCGCCGCGGCCCAGGCCGCACCCCCACCGCCCGCCGCCACCCGCCTCGGCCACCGCCGCCTCAACTCGACGTCCAGCTCGCGCACAGAGTCGGACATCTCGTCGGCCTCCGGGTTCCACCACCGCGCGGCGGCCGCGGCGGCCGCGGCGGCGGCAGCAGCGGGAGCTGCAGCGGAGTACACCTCGCAGGCGCGGCCGCTGGGCATTCCCCCGCTGTCGCTGTCCGCGGGCAGCGCTGCTTTCAACCGCAGTTGGCGGCTGTTGAACGGAATGGGTTTGAGCCTGGGGAGTCCCGTTGCAAGTCCCATGGCAAGTCCCACTAGCCCCATGAGTCCCCGAGGGGCGTGGGATTGCACCTCGCAGGCGCGGCCCCTGCTCGTCCTCGTCAACAGGGACAGGCCCAGTCCGTCCATGCCCATGGGGCCCATGTCATTCATGGGCCAGCACCAGTGCTACCAATACCCCTAGGCCTTGGCCAGGAACGTGGGCATGTGCATCGGTCCATTGGCTCCATCGGCACCAAGAGATTACTTCAGGGACCATGTAGTGAGATTTGTTTGTTAGGAAGTGCAGCCCAAAGTGGTCAACATAAAAATCAATAGACTTCCCTCGCAAAGTGTTTGGGGTGGTGCACCTCTTTGCAAGGTGTGCACATTTTTTTTATATCATGCAAATTACCGATAGGTTACAAAGAAAGTAAGCATGTTTTGTCGATAAAGGCCTGAATTTGTTTTCTTGTTATTGCGTGGCACGCTCAAACATTGTGAAATGGATCTCACAAATATTGTTGTGGTCTGCTTCCTCTTTATATTGTTTCAAGATGACTACATCATGCAGGTAATCATGTTTTGTTGCAGTGTGCCTACATTTGCCATGTACCAGAAATATTTTTATGCTATGACATCAGCTGTACGGATGCTGCAAGTAGCTTGAGTTGGAGTGAATAACAAATCACAATTGGAACTGCTTTACCCCACTTTATCCAAAATGCTAACTAAAATCAAGAACTTTTAAATCAAGAAAAGTTGTTCAGTGTTCAGCTCATTGAATTCATGGTGTTTATCAGCCGACAGAGTTTTTCCACACAACCGGTTTCTTGTGGTTGCAAAAGGGTTGATGTTTGAGTGTTAAAGTAGTGTGTGTGTGTATATATATGTGTGTGATTGCATGACTTTTATGATGTGATATAGAGCAATGAAATTCTGCAATGGAAAAATTGGCAGAAACACAAATGTGTTAAGCACAAATGTTTTCCAGATGTGAATCAGTTATAAATTTTGCAATTGGACCATGTAATGCTTTGTGATGACTTAAACTAAAGAGAAGGGTATACGTTATACAGGCATAAATCATGAAACTTTCATCTGCAGTGCAGATATATGCTGGGCATCATTTATTTTTGTGAAACAAAATTATGGCATTTCCTGCCCTTGAAAGATTGCTTATTTTTTAAATTGAACTGATCTTATTCTAATTACTGAATAAAAAAATATGTTATGGGCTTAAATCTTGCCATTGTCATTAAACTAACACATTAATGGATAATCAGAACAAAACACAAAAGGGTCGAAAAGAAGGTGTAGGTAAGCATATCTGAATTTATCTACAAAGTTAGTTCTATGGTGAATCTACACCAAAGATTGGACTTAGACAACTGCTGTAAAAAATTTGACACATTACCTGAAATAATGGTATAATGGTAGGTCTTGCACAATGCATCTCCTGTTTGTTGTAGCTGGACAAAAATCTAATTACATTTAAACATAATGTATTCATTAAATTCCTTATGACATGTTCGCCTCAGTTAAGTCATGTTAGGTCTATAAATTGCCTCCACCCAATTTTATTTATGTATTGCTCATGAAGAAAATAGTGCAGGGGTTATTTGTAATGGAATGCATAAATCACTGTGATTAATATGAAATAGATGATGGGAAACACATTTCTAAGCCAGATATATGTGGGTAAACAAGAGGTACTTCATTATAGAAAACACCAACCCATACTTATCAAATATAAAATCTTAAAAGCAATTGTGTCATACCCTTCCCTTATTTTGCACTGCCTCTGGCATTGTACATGAAAAAGGATCATAATGCTATGCTTCTTCCCTGATACCTATGTCTGTGATAGTACTTGCTGTGAACACCCTTTCCTTTCTTGTACTTAAGTGTGGTGATTTAAAGTTGCACTTTACTATGCTTCTTGTCCAGAGTTCTGCAGTTTGATGAATCTTTCAGACTTATTTGATAATAGATTGTGCCAAATGTCCTTCTCATTTGCCTTTACTTGCACCACACTGAGCTTGCCATGAAAGTTTGTTTCCTGTTAACATTTCATTTTCTAATTGGTGGATGAAAGCAAAACAGCACAAATCGAAATTTAATTCTGAAAGATTATCACCTTAGTTCCTGTACCTCCTAGCAATTATGGCACTGGCTAGATTCCATGTTATTGGAAAATGTGTGTACGAGCAAGGTATCGCGTTGACCTCAATATCAATGTATTTATAATATTCATAGTAATCATACAGAGTAAGAGAAATTAATGGCTGATGACTAAGTTATTGAAGTGTGTTGCACATTCCTTTTATTTACAAAAAAAACTGGAGGTACTACTCTGAGATATGGCCTTGCATGTGAAAGAACCAGAACTTTTGATGTACAGGCTTCATAAATCTTCAGTTCATCACATTGAGTACATGTGGTAATCCCATCTGCAGCCATCTGGTCGATTCAGTGGCACCATGATGATTTGATTTTTGAAAGCAATGTTAGAAGTTTGTATAATTACAGTAGATTAAATTGTCTTACAAGTGGGTTTCATCCTTCCTGGTATTGTAGGGATGTTTGAACTAAGCAAAATGAATGCTCTTTTCCCTTGTCATAAAGATGCACATTATGTGTATTTTTCCGAACCAAGTGTAAAATTAAAGAACACAAGCCCTGGACCTGAATTTACAATTATTTTTGTGATACAGTTAAGTGCTATTTTAAAATTTTTATCTACCCTGCCAAATTTTAACGTTGTTTGTTGATGAAATAGGGCATGAGGAGGAAGAGGAGTGAGGAAATAACTTTTGTACTGTAAAAGTAATGACAAAACCTCAATATCGTAAAATGGTTGCAATTGCAGAGCATCCCAACACAAATTTTTCGCAAGATGGAAATGTAGTCAGTTTTGGTAGTACCACAAGTCGTGCAAAGCAAAGTATGTCTGTTGGAGACCCAAGAAAAGTCAGATAAAATTTAGGGCTATAGATTTTCAAAAAGCAATCCTGTTAGATAGATTTTCTAAAAAAGAAAATATGGGGAAGTTCATTTTTTAAGTTAACATATTTTTAAAAAGTAATCATCTGATATTCAATATCTGCGGGTCTGTAGTGTAAAAGCAGGTTTCCAAGTAAACCCTTGGTAGAATTAATTTCTTTTCCCCCTAGGACGTGCAAAAAGATTGAAAATTTAAAAATTGCCCTGCAAGTATGCTTTTCAGTAAGCTGCATTTTATAAGATACGTACATTTTTTAATGGTGACATATAGATATAGATAGTATAATTCTTGCTGGAATAATTTGTGTACGAGACAAAATTTAGATATACACTGTGCTACCTTTCATAATGAGTGCTATAAAAAATCATTGCAAGCATGAATGCATTCACTAAGTGTGTGTCTAATGAAACGTGTTCATGAATGAGCATAGGTGATTGAGCAAATTACTTTATGAAATGTCATTTACTTTGAACACAGAAAAATATGTTGCACTTAACTGTCAATTGCCGACTTTGTTTGGTGATGGCAGACATTCACTATAAAATAATAATACACCCATGAGAAATTGCATGCACCATTTATATTGAGTGATCTAATAAACAAAGGTTTTCAAAACACTGTACAGATCAATCTCCTGTTTAATCCCACAGACTAAAATGCCAAGAACAATCATGTCACAAATCATTAATCCTCCGTACTTATTTCTCTAGCAGGTTGAAATGCTGCTATGAGGCTACTCAATTGTATGTCCTCACTTGTTCCTGAAACAAGTCTTCTTTCGATATCTGACATTTTTATAAGCAAGTGGACCAATATATCAGATGGAAATTCAATGCGATGGACATACAGATGCACCTCCGTTAATATGTCGTGAAGAGCTAATCCCTTGGCTAACTTAAGCTCACTAATTTTCTTATAAGTTGATGTAAAGTTTTCATTCAGAAGCCACTTAACAATATTGACAATATCACTTTTAAGGGGGTGTCCAACACATGTATACACATTATCTTCGGTTACTTTCCCATAAGCCATATGCGTACTCTGAAGGACATTCAGAACTTTCCGCATATCTCCCTGTCCTAAGGTAACAAGGGCTTTGGCACCATCTTCTGTGATGTCTACTCTGAAAAACAAATTGAGACAAATAAAATAGAAAATTAAAATATAGGCATGAAGAAATTTAAAGCACTAATATTAAGATTGAGACACCTACTTTTCTTCTTCAACAACATGCATGAGTCTTGGCAAGATCTGATTGGAATCAAGAGGCCCAAATCGGAATCGAGTACATCTTGACTGAAGGGCAGGAATAATTTTACTAAGATAGTTGCAAATAATGCAGAAACGAACGTTGTCTGTAAATTTTTCAATGACTGAAAGAAAAGATAATGACCCATCAGTTATACGGCACAGGTCAATATAAATTTAAAACAACTATGAAGATGCAGAATTTGTGCTTACTTCTTCTTAAGGCGTTTTGAGCATCATTGGTCATGGCATCAGCCTCATCAAGAATAATCAGTTTAAAACCCTTGTTAAAAATGGTGCGAGTACTGGCAAAACTCAAAATTTGTCCACGTACAATGCCAATACCACGATCATCTGAGGCATTCAACTCAAGAACCTGTAAAAACAGAAGTAAGGTACGAATGGGAAAAATTGAAGTTTCATAATTGTGTTGGCTAGAGAACTTTCGGGTTTACCATGGATGAGAACTGTATGGGTGTATACAACTGTCTTGCACAGGCAAGAATAGTAGAGGTTTTTCCTGTACCAGGTGGTCCATAGAAAAGAAGATGGGGGAGCTGGTTTTCACTGATAAATCTGCTAACTGACAAAATCAGGAAACATGAACCGGTTAAAACAAAACTTACTCTTTTTTAAATGACAAAGAAAAGTGAACAGGATAGATGGACTTACTGGTATTGATAATATCATCATGTGAAATGAGGTCATCTAGAGTACTTGGGCGATACTTCTCAACCCTGTCGAGAAGAAATAGTTTTTAATACATACAGATTACAAAGGCAAAATAGATCAATTCTGTTTGATTACCGGTGCCTGAAAGCAGGTTAGCTTACCAAGGAAGGTTCACGGGTTTGTTCTTGGAGTCTTTGTCTCCCGACATGATGTCAGCTGATGAGGGCATGAAAGAGTGAAAAAATGATTCCCTGCGGTAGCTCGAAAGTTAGATTCAGTCAAAGTTTTAGAGAACGACAATACCGTACACATCAACTTTCATAACCCCAACAAACAAATTACAAATGAATGAGACGCGCCAAAACAGAGTTCGCTACTACCACCTTAACAAAAGTAATTACAAAGAACGAAATCGAAACCAATGAAATATTGTCCTCCGTTCATCAATCTCAAAACCAAAGAAATTATGTTTTTCTTAGATGACGACCGGATCTTTGCAGGTCTCCCAAGCATTAATGCGTTAATTAATGTTGGCAGCAGACCTTCAGCAGCAAAGTAGTACCGGTAGCCGCCGCTAGATGTCGTCTCGGGGGGGGGGGGGGGGCGCGGCAAAACTGTTCCATTCTACGGGATGAGTCCAGCGGGGGGTAATGCCTCCGGTCTCCAGACAGGCGGGGAGGGGGGGGGGGACATCACCCTCGCGGCACCAGGAAACTGCTGCTGGCTTTGCTACTATTCGCTAAATCTTAAATGAGACGGTTGAAACTTTTGCAACACCTGTGCTCGGGTGAAAAGGTCTGTAGTGGTGACAAAGGGAATCTTCGGACCCAAAAACACCGTGCTGGAGGGCTCAGCCATATTTTATTATTACAAATCTTAATAGTTACAAAACAATACAACAATAATATTATCATCCAAACATGTCAATTTAAAGAGACAACGTTCGCAGTACGATGCACGAGGCGTAGTGCGACGTTGCTGTCACGCGTAGTCATGTGTGTGTATGTATGGGTGTGTGTGTTCCGGCGGGGCGGCGGGAGGGGAGGGCTGAGGCTGGAGAGACTCCGAGTCCTCGAGTCCCTCTGGCTGAGGCCGGGCCGCCGGAGAGGCTGCCGAGGCCTGGTGCCGCCCTCTGGTGGGACGCATCCAAACTAAAGTGCATCGCGTGAGTCGCCTCACGGGGAAGTCCACGCCCCGCCGCCCCGCCCCGCCACACCGCGACTGTGGCTGTCTGTCAGAATCAGGGTCAATCAGTTCTCGTTCCACCCCATTCTCTCACGTATCGGCCCGCCCCCGCCGGCCCCGCCGCCCCGCCCGACCCGCCCGTACGGGCCTGTTCAGTTTTGCAGCACGACCGGAAGAGAACAGTTTGATACAACGGCCATCCCGAAAGCGGCGTACAGTCCGGTCGAAAGACATTTCAGTCCATATCACAGATTTTTTTTTCCAAGAGTTCCCGCCGCGCTGCTGCGCTGCTCGCCTGTGTAGTGTAAGGCCGGGCGGGGCGACACACGCCGAGGCGTAAGGAGCGTGTAAGAAGTGCCGAGCGAAGCGGCGCATGTTGCGTGCGCTGCCGGGGCACGCGGGGCACCAGGCCGGGGCCCGCGCCGCGTCCGCGTTGGCTCAGGCAGCGCTGGCGGACGGCGCGGACTCGCTGGCGTTGGCCGTGCTGGCGCGGTGTCCGGAGAAGGTGTTACTCAACAGACTGCCCACGGAACGCAGCACTGCGATCGGGATCTGAAACAGGCGGGCGTCATTTAGCATGTGACTCTTCCGTCGTCCACCCCGAGGCCGCCTGCCTCCCCACCTGGATGATGTCGCTGAGGAAGCGGCTGAGCGTGCCCTGCGGACGGGCGGGCGCGGCGGTCGTGGGAGCGTCCTTGGCGTCGGCGTCCGGCCCGGCGGTTGGGGTGGGCGTCGTCTCCGGGGCCGCAGTCGATGACGGCGGCGGCGGCGACGTCACCGGGGCGTCGGCGGCGACCTCATCCACGCGGGCGCGGACCACCTGGAGGGCATGGAGACGGTTGGAACTCGGGCAGCAGCACCGGCTGCGCTGCTCACCGCCGCCGTACTCACGTCGTTCTCCGGCAGCACCTCGTTGTTGTCGATGTCCGGGACGCCGTCGTCGGCGGCACGCGCCAGGCACGCGCACGCCACCAGCAGCGCCAGCACCGCCACGCGCGCCAGCAGCATCCTGGGGACACAGGGAGCACGGCCTCCGTCAGCGAGAGCACTCCCGTCGACAAACAACGCGGCCGGAGGAGACAGCCGTTTGCACTTTCCACCGCTCATTTCCCTGCACTCCCCCCCCCCCCCTCCCCCTGTATTGTATGGCCCACATGCCGGACAGGGGCGAGCAGCGGCCGAGCCGGGCCGGGCCTACGGACAGACACAGCGATGCAACGCGGCGGGGAGCGAGCGGGACAGACAGACGCTGCATTGGAGGCAGGCCACGGCCGACGGCCGCCTCGCCCGGTAGGCAGTCCCGGCAGGCAGCGCTGCCCCCGCATTGCCTACCTACCGAGGCGCTCCACGCCGGCTGGGACGAGGAAATAGAAAGAGCAGGCAGAGAGAGAGAGAGAGAGAGAGAGAGAGAGAGAGAGAGAGAGAGAGAGAGGGAGGGAGGGAGAGAGAGAGCGTGTTCGCTAACCAGCAGCGGCATGACTACCCGCTAATGAAGTTGGAAGTTATTGACCCGGGCCTTTGGCCGCTGCTGCCGAGAGGAGAGCATACATATTGTGGTCCGCGGCCCGCTGGCCCGTGGCAGGCAGACCGTGCCGCCGTGCCGCCGTGCCGCCGTGCCGCCCGCGCTGCTCCGCTGCCTCCCGAGCCGTGCCGGCCGTGCCGGACTGAGCGGCCGCCGGCACGTCGCAGGCGTGCAGCAGTGGACGGGAATGGACATTATCTGTGCCAAGGAGTCATGAGGAAGGCGCCGCTGCCACGGGACGGGACTCGGATTGGGAAAGCCGCCGCTGCATACGCCACGCTCCCTGCACGCACGCCACGCACGCACACACGCACACGTGGCTGACACCGCGGCATGCCGATAATGGATCTCCGGGCCGCGCCGTGCGCTTCAGTCTCCGCCACCACTGCCGCCGCCGCCCAGCCAGGCCAGACTGCCGAGTCTTTTAAGTGACGTCGTCGTTTCGTCGCTCCGTTTCTGTCGCACTCACGCGGCTGCCGGGGCGTGCGCCGTCCCGTAGGGTCAGGGGTGCGAGAGAGACAGAGCGGCGAAACACGGCCCCTGGGAATCGAGCCGCCGCGGGGGGTCGTGCTGCTGTGCACGCGGTCATCACGGCGCCCATTACGGCAAACAGCGGCCGGACAACGCCGGCGGCGCGGCGGCCTGTGCCCGCGGCACATCGTCTCTGGTGTGCGTCCGCGGGCCGCGGGCCGCGGGTCTCTGGCGAGGCGCGGGCCCGGGCGCGTGCCAGGAGGGTCCACAGTCCATCCCCGCCACCACCGGAGGCCGGAGGGCTGCCGGGGCAGGCGGCTGTGTTTGGGACGCAGCGCACGCAGGGCAGGGCTGCACAGGGCGGGGCGCGGAGGGGGGGGGGGAGACCCAATAAGGTGACGTGACATCAGAACCAGCCAGCCGCCGTCAGCGCGCGGCCAACAAGAAAACAGGAAGCGGCCGCTGTGTGTGTGTGTGTGTGCAGCCTCACCGACGGCAAAGAAGGCGCCGAGAGCCGGTCTCTGCACTTGCCGATTCACGATTATCTAAGAGGCGGCCGCGGGGCGGGCGGGCGGCGGGCAGCGGCCGCCAAGGTGCACGGCACGGCAGTCTGCACCACCAACAATATCATCTCCCTTTCTTACTTTGTCCTCTTCGCCGAGCTCCTGCTTTACCTTCTGGAAGAGCGCCAGCGTATGTTCATCACGATTTCCTTGCACGCTTTGCTGTACAGGGTGCACTTGCGCTCTCTCTCTCTCTCTCATCCACACACACACGAACACACACAAACGCCGTGGCCACAGCCACCTGCAAGGTGCAATGAACGAAGCGTCCGTTGGAGTATGGTGATGCTAGTGGGGCCCGGCTCGCGCCCATCCGCCCGAGCCGCCAGCAACGACCTTGGAGAACCGCACACCGCGCAGCGCCGACTGGGATAGGGCGGCTCCGCACGGCGCGCACACGCACACACACACACACACACACACACACACCTCAGCACTCCCCTCCCGTAACGCCGCAACTCTCACCCACCTTATGGCGCCTTGCTCTGATTGCACTCACACACCGACACGCACACGGACGGACGCGCTGCGATTCTCGCGGGACTCCGTTCCGTTCCGTTCTGCTCTCGGCTCGGCGGCTGCCCGGGTACTGAGTCTCTCTGCTGGTGGCGGGCAGGCCGGGCTGGTCTGGGCCCCTCTGCCGTCGGCGGCCGGGGCGGGGGCCGGCAGGGGGGGGGGGGGGGGCAGGTAGGTGGGGGCCGAGAGGAAGGGGTGAGGTGCTGGCTGAAGGTACCTGAAGGTACCTGAAGGTCTGAAGGTACCTATCTGACGCACCCGTCTACCTGACGTCACTGCTGACTGCTAGCGGGTGCTCGCGTGCGTGAACGCATCGGTCACCACTCGGAGGGAGGGCTGGCTGGCCGAGGGATCGCATGCATCATGCATGCACACCATGCACACATTTCGTAGCCTCGAGGGTCTTCCCTCAGTACCAGCTCGCTAGGTATGCTATTGCTTTGCATTTTTTTGTGCCGGTCAACTCGAGCTTCTTGGACTGATTTGAATGTAATGCAGTCTTGGGGGGGGGGGGGGATGGTAAAAACGGACGGTACCTCATCCCAGAGTTCCAGCACGTCTTTAAAGGGCTGAATCTGGTGCGACGCTTGGTATCCTCGCGAGGAAGTGGTTAAGAAAGTGCCGTTCTGTGTCGTCGGCGCCGCGAGAGCCTGCCCAAGAAGCTCCGGTAACGGTCCCGGCACAGATACGATATCTGAGGAGGCCCGAGGCCGGGCCTGGCCTATCCCAATCCCACAGGCGCGGCGAGGGGGAGCAGAGATACTCGGAAGGCGCCGCTTTCGGGGCCAAGGTGACTGCGGCGCTTTTACCTGTGTCCTGTGTGCGTGTCCAGGACTCTCCGGGACCGCATTCTGTGGCCTCCCGGGCGGGTGATGTGATACGGTGCCTCGGGGACCGCACGTGCGCACTTCAAACTCGTAAGGATCTTCTCGAAATCATGTACTCTCCACAGCTTTCGAGACTTCTCATCTACTCCTCCTGAAACACCAAAAATAGACGGCCTAGACTGGGTGTGTGGGTGGCGATTTGACTTTGTTTTAAGAGAAAAAACATGTGGCATAGAGTTATCGGTTTATCAGATCACACATGTCTCGCGCACACGCTGTCACTCCGACCACGCTTCAACTGTTTAACATCACAATGTATGACGGGCGCGCGAAATAAAATTCAGGACCGATCACGAGAAAGCCACCAGAACTCTCGCAAGAGCAGGGAATCACGTCCACCCGAAGCCTCGATACTACACTGGCAACCCCAACCCCAGCTTCACACGAACCGAAGTGCTGGAGGCTGCAGCCCCCACGCAGTCAGGTGGCACTCAGGGACATCTTATCTCTATACTTATATACCTTCAGTAATACAGTATATCTAACGACAACTCAAAGAAAGCGCTCTGTGGGTGCGGACCTATCCTCTTGGAGGAAAGTGTTGTTGTGCTCCCTCCGAAGGGTTGTAGTCTCGTGTAGCTCTCGGCAGGGTAAGCAATTAGTATCGCGAACCCGTCACGCCACGCCCGCAGCAGACGATGGTTCCTCTCCTCGTGTGATATGCACCACGCACCGCGCCACGCCTGTTTTCCTCTCCCGCCGCGGCAGATCAGCCTAGCCAGATACAGGAGCAGCCTAACGAGCTCATCCTTTCCCTCTTTCCACCTTTCCCTCTGTATTTGCGTATGTGCTTGGCCGAGTGCTGCTGTGTGTGGGCGGGTGGGGACGTGTGGTATGGTCACGTTGGAAGGACATTAAAAATAAAAACTCATGGGGCGCTGTGTCAAAACCTTTTTCTTCTCTTGTTATCTCGATGCAAGTTTGCGCAAACAAATAATAAATATGTACACACTGCGCGCAAGCTCTGTCACGTATATCACAGAATTGAAGTGCAGTTTTGCGACGGCGCCGCCGCCGTCCGGCTGGGATGTCGCACGGCGAGCACTCGGTACCCGCTCGGTACTCCTTGTGCGCAGCGGCCGGACCGCCTTCCCTCGCCTCGCCTGGTCCGGTTTGCCAGATCGTGACGTTATTACATGACGTCATTTTACAGCCAATCGCCATCGGATACGCTGCCACAAGCCAGCCGAACCTGGTGGGAAAGACGGAGGGAGGGCGACGCAAACAACAGCGTCTCGTCTCCGGTGTGTACAGCCACAGCGGCGCTGCGAATACCGACACACAGCGCCTCCACCCGCCGCCACTATCCGCAGCGACATGAGTTATTCAAACCGTGCACACACACAACACACGCATCTTTTTTTTTAATGCAGTCGTTGGTCGCGTGGAGTTTCCCCTTTCGCTGTCTGCTGCACACCTGTCCCTGTCGGGTGTGGCGGTCTGTGGTCTTGGGTCGTCCGGCCCCGGCGAGGCCCGGCCCGGCCGGTGGGTGACCCGTGCTGCTGCAGGCGGAGCAGGCGGAGCAGGCGGAGCAGGTGGAGCAGGCGGAGCAGGCGGAGCTGTGCCGGCCGGCGGCCCCGCAGCGCCCGCGCGCGTTGGGCTGCCTACCCGGGCGGCGGCGCTCACTTGCCGCCGGCCGAGGAGGCGCTGGCGTGGGACTGCGCGTTGGCGTTGGCGTGCGCCCGGAGCCCGCCCAGCCCGGAGCTGACGGAGGCCGACGCCTGGGACTGCGCCTGCGACTGCGCGCTGCTGGCGCCGCCGCCGCCGCCGCCGCCGGACTTGGAGCCGGCGCTGGACGACGAGGACGCCTTGGACGCGGCGCCCGCCACGTTCACGTTCACGTTGCCGATCCCTGCAAGGCAGCCAGCAACAAGGAGTTAGGCCGGAGCGCCTGCGAGCGGCCGGGTAGGCCGGCCCGCACAGCACGCGTGCGCGCGGCGGCCGGCTGCCTACCCGTCGGGCGCTCCCCGTGCTCAGGCACCACGGGCTGTTCTGTCACGTGCACGGCCGTGCGCGCCAGTGCCGTGCCCTTACCGCTGGCTGCGTTGCCCACGAGCTGACCAACAGAGTTGAGGGCGGCGATCGGGATCTGCGGGGGCAAGGGAGTTGGTGTTATGGGAGAAGCACTACCGGGCAGCAGTGCACGGGCAGAGAAGAGTCTCTCACGTTGAAGATGTCGTTGTAGAACTCCGGGCCGCGCACGATGGGCTGCCTAACCCGCTGGCGCACGCGGGACTTGGTGCGGGTCCGCGCCCCGGAGTAGGAGGTGGCGCCGGCGCCGCCGCACTGCCCGCAGCCCCCGGCCTGCGAGGACGCCCCCGAGCCGGCCTCGCTCCAGGTGGTGGTCTTGTACTTGGTCTCCAGGACGGGGGCGGACACGAGCGCTGTGGCGGAGGAGCACGCCGTCGTTACACACCCGATCACACGGCGGCGGTGGGGGCACGCCCGCGCCCGCACTACTATACCTGCTTGCTGGCGGGCCGCGGCCTTGTTGTTGAGGAAGGTGTTGACGGCGCCCAGCACGGACACGGGGATCTGCGGCGGGAACAGGGCAGTCAGGATCGGGGCTCACAAACCTGGCGCCGCCCTCCTCTCTCACTTCCCCTTTTTCTTACGTTCCATTTCCCTTCTCATTCCTGCCCCCCCCCCCCCCCCCCCCACCGGCTCTGACGTGAGGGCCTTAGACGTTTTCCCACAGAGAAAATTACTGCCTGCGCGGCCGAAGGACATGCGGGCGATCAAGCCGGGACATGAATGAATATACACACGTCACACCTCTCTACGAATTACCAGAGCTGGGTCTCCCCCATTGTGTCTACCTCTTGCACTCTCTCTCTCTCTCTCTCTCTCTCTCCACTGCCCGCAGGAACAGTTCCAGTCATTATTTGCATAGTTTTTGTTAAAATTGGTTTGTCTTTATCTTTGTATCTCTGTTGAAAATGTAAAGTAGTATCCATAGTGGGCCATGGGTGTCAAAGATCATTTTAGTCCAGTTACCTAAACCTGATGAAACATAATTCAATTAAATTTACTCTCTCTCTCTCTCACTCACTCTGGCATATGTGTTTGTGTTGTGTGCGGCTGAGTTTGACAGTCATTATTCGCAGCGGGAGCCTTGTCCTCTCCCGTTGCGCCACGCCGCGCCACCCGCCTCGCGGCCCGCGGCCCGCGGCGGCAGCGACGGCTAATGGGAAAGGGGCCAGTCATTACCCCTCTGGAGGTGAGTCAGAGAGTGGCCAGCCGCCGCGCCGCCGCGCCGCCGCGCCGCCGCGCCGTGCAAGACACCACTCTGGGCGCTGCTGGCCGCGCGTTGCAGGTCCTGGAAGGCCTCTCGCACGGCCGTGAGCTGCGAATAACGCCTCGGCAGCCTCGGCGCACTCGGCTCCCGGCGCAGACCCACGTATGTATCTGCATGCGTGCAGCAGCCGGCCGGTGGCGACGGCTTCGATTTGAGGGTATCACTCATCCCGCGGCGCCTCGGCCGCGCTGCCCGCGCTGCCCGCCCGGCCGCTGCGCCGCCTGCACCCAGTCAGCCTCGCGCGGCACCCGGGAAAGTTGAGGTCACTGCTGGATTGCGCTATTTCACAAGCTGCACAAGCCTTGTAAGCGCGGCCCCGGCTGCTGGCCTGTGCGCCCCGGCCCGCCCCGCCCCGCAGCACGGCCCCCGTCTAAAGAAAAGACCGCCTTCGCTCGTGTTTTTGTGGCGCCATAAGGCGGCGGTGCCGGCGCTGCCGGTGCTGCCGGCATATCAAACGATGCGTCTCGCGCCGCGACGAGTCGGGGAATCAGCATACAGAGCCAAGCGGTATAACCCAGCAATCTACGGAAAAATTACCCAAAGTCAGTGGAGATGGGCAGAATGGCACACAGGTCGCCAGGCAATTGTGGCCTTCAAGCCGTGGTGCTCGTGTGTGTGTGTGTGAGAGAGAGAGACAGAGACAGAGGAGGGGGAAGAGGGGGAGGGGTACCCGGAGGACTAGCGGCCACTCATTATAGGGCTATCGAGGTCCAAGCTGTGTGTGTGTGTGTGTGAGTGTGTCGACAGTCGCCACGGCTCGCTTGTCTTCGTGTCGTCATCCTTGACTGTCCCAGGAGCTGCCCTCCGGGACCGATAGTTACTCGCGCTAAAGCATCCGGGCCGCTGCCGCTGCTCGACCTTCGGGGCGGCGCCCGGAGGGTAGGCAGTCCTGTTGAGCTCGCGCGTCGTGCGGAGGTGCCTACCCCGCAGGCTGCAGGCGCCCCGTGATCCTGTGCCGTCACCGTCGGCTTTCCTCGCCACTTCTTCACTGCTAGCGGCGGGTTGCCGGAACAGGTCTATTGTTTGCCGCGGTAGGGCGGGCCTGTCCCGGCAGAGATGATCGCGCGAACGATGTAAATAAAAAATAACTCTAAAAACGTTTCCGAGACACTGTCTGGGAACGGCGCCAGAAATGTGAGCTGGCTGGTCCGTGGAAGTGGCACCAGCCCGACGGATGCCGTTCGGAATCCGCGAGCGGATAAAGCGACGAGTAGACCCAGGGAATCCGAAACCATCGGCTGCCGAAGTGGGCTGCTTGGAGGACTGCCACAGCCAAGCGTCGCCAAAGGAATATAATGCCTGTTCGCCTCGCGAACGTCCTAGAGCGACCTGCAGCTGCCAGCCTGACTCGCGATGAGCGCATGCAGCTGTCGCCTTCTCCTGCGGCGGGTGCGCCGGCGAGCACCCCGTCGGCCGGGGGTTGTCGGAGTCGCTTGGGGGTCCCCGGAGGTACTCACGTTAAGGGCGTCGTTGACGATGCCCCCGACGGCCGGCGCATTGACGTTAACGTTGACGGCCCCGGCCCCGGCGGCCGCCTGCGAGCTGGCGGCGGAGTAGCTGCTGCTGCCGGACGGCCCGGACGGCCCGGAGGCCACCAGGGGCTGGCCGCAGACGTTGCAGAAGCCGCCCTGCTCGCCGACGGACTGCGACTGGGACTGCGCCTGGCTCTCGGACCGCGACTGGCTGTGCGAGTGAGAGCCTCCAAACGCCTGTAAATCAAAGGAAATGTAACAACAATAATTCTAAAAATCATAAATTTCAAAACCCGGATGTCCGTCACGCCGTGGCATTTTGCCTTTCTTTTATCCATTCTCAGCTCCCGTCCGCAGAGTCCGGGTCAACGGCTCGCTAGATCGGTGACGGGCATCCCCTCCAGAGTGTGGCAACACCGGTCCCGGGGGCGGGGCCGGCACAGGCCAATGCCCTTGGCCCTGAGAAGGGCAGGGGGAGTTGGTGCCGAGACGTTGCGTAACAAGTTTGATCCCGGCTAAACATGAACAGTGGGCACTATGCTGAGGCTGAGGGCGCTGAAAACGTCTAGCCGGCGCGAGCGTCATGGGCCAGGAGGAGGATGCGGGAGGAAGCACCTGCACGGCGCAGCAGGAGAGGCGCCGCAAATTACAGGCCGAGACCGTCCCGGCCGATTACGGCGGCGGCAATGTTCACGAGCCCACGAGCCGCGGCCGAACGGCTGACTGGGGCCGGAGCTCGGCTGACGCGGCTGGGGCGGCTGACGGAGCGTCCCGGCACCGGCCGGCCACCGCCGCGGGGGTCGGGGTCGGGACCGGGAACACGAAAGGGCGCGACTCCGTTAGGGGAGGGTGAGCGGGCTGACGGCTTACCTGCGGGGCTGGAGGGGGCGGCGGGGCCTCGTACTGCGCCGGGGCCGCCTGGTACACGGGCACGGGCTGCTCCACCGCCACCACCGTCGGCGCCGAGAAGCTCTGCGACGAGGAGGCAGCCTGCGGCGCAGCGCCAAGGTCAGAGATCGGGAAGCATCCACACAAACGCCACGCTACAGCCGGCTGCTGGGCGCCACTCTTTCTTTTCCGCGCTCCGCCGGAGGCGATCGATCGAAAATAATTAATAGTTGGCCCGACGGACGGGGGCGAGGGGCACCGCGCCCGGCGGCGCTGCCGAAAAGTAGGCAAGCCTGAAGAGGCGTGGTGATTTTCCCAGCTCCGCCTGGCTACCGGGCAACACCAGAGAGCCTGTAGAGGGTACCGTACCGTAGGCTGTTCAACAGGCTCTCTAGGTAACACCTCATCAGGGCCTTGCAGAGAGGCAGAGGTAGACAGGTGGGCCACTTTCGGCTACCTTTTCCGGCAAGAGTGCAGGCCAGGTGACTTGCAGCCATTACACGGCGGCGCGGCGTCCCGCCGGGGGGAGACGCCCGGAGGGTGAGGCCCCTCGGACTCACCTGGCTGTGCGCCTGCGACTGCCCCCCGAAGCCCGAGGACTGCGCCGAGGACTGCGCCGAGGACTGCGCGAGGACTGAGCGCCGCCGCCGCCGCCACCGCAGGAGCCGCACTCCGGCCGGAAGGCGACGGGCTGCGGGCCCGACGGGGCGCCCAGGACGTCGTCGGCGGTGTAGTGCACGTAGACGTGCTTCTCGTGGATGCGGTCGCGGTGCCGCTTGTGCGGGGAGGCGGCGGCCAGGGCCAGCGCGGCCACCGCCAACACGGCGGCGACTCGGATCTGCGGCATCTGCGGCACACCCGGGAGCACCGTCACCATCGCGGTCTCCTCCGCGGAGGCCGGCGCCGCGCCGCCACCCCTGCCGCTCACCTTGCAGGCGCTCGCTGGTGTCCTCTGGTGTTCCCCGGGAGCTGCCCTCGGAGGCAGTCCAACTCGGTCTAACGCTGCGCGCGGCGGGCGGCGGGGCCTCGGCGGCCGTAGACTCCCGTGCGAGGCATGAGCCAGGAGAGGGTGGTCCTGGAGGCGGGCGCGGAGGGGGGGGGGGGGGGCCCACAACCCGCAGCCGCCACTCTGGAGGTGACGGCCTGGGAGAGCGGGGGGGGGGGGGGGGCGTGCCACGCTGATGTGTCGAAATCAGGCCCGCGGACCCGGCCGGCCAGGTGGCAGGGCGGGGTGATTCGCATGCCGTTCTCTCTCTGTCTTTATTTTCAGGTCGCTATCTCTGTCCTGCGGCCTATCCTCTTATAATTTTCCATTCGACGGCTGCGCACGGAGAAGTGCTGCGTCTGGCGGGGGCCGTCAGCCACGGAAATCGTATCGGCGTCTCCTACTCCTCGGCGCCTTTCTAAACAACAAGCAGTTTAGAAGAATACCGCCTCCCAATAAAATAACTTCTGACCATCTGAATCGACCGGTGCGCCGGCTCGCAGCGGCTTGTTGAGGACCATGTCCGATCATAAAGGGCCGGCCGGCCTCTACTGGTGGCCTTGGATGTTGACAATACCCAGTGATAATGGCCCTACGAATCGAGATTTTCAAAAATCTAAATGAGATGGGCGATACTTTTGCAGCACCTTTTGCATTTTAAGCGTTAAAGATGTTTAAAAAAATGAACTTACGAATTTGACGTCATCAAAGTGCACCTAGCTGCCGATACCGGGTGTTTCAGCTTCAGCTGATACACTCCAGTGTATTGTGTTGCCTATCCTCTGGTCTTAGGCGCTATTGCTCTGCATGGCCACCTGGCCGTGGAACAGTGGTGGGGGCAGTCCGGCCCAAATGGGCCAGGAGGGCTCTGGTCTTCCCCGACCACCGCTCTGAGGCCGCGGTGCCGTGCGCAGAGCTGGTGCGCCTGCGGACGGAAGGATAGGCAGCCCAACGCACCGGGGTGTACCCGCTGAGACGCCCCGTGACTACGTCAGCAGAGTAGCGCCGCCGGCATGTGCTGATCGCCCTGAGTGTGGACAGAGCCCAGCGGCACTGAGCACGGGGCGAAACAGTCTGTGTATAACTAATCAAGTGGGTGAGATTTCTGATGTCCTGCACTAGCATCCTGGCCTTTTTGACGTTTGAGATTTTTTTTTAATGCCTGCTAGTTTGACGTCATCTTAGTTGCCGATGTATGCGCGCACGAGCACGACTTAACTACACAGACTCCTATAAGAGAAAGGAGGGAATGTGCCCCAAGGGTGGTAGATGTTGGAGCGAGAGGCGTTTTTGACCAAGCCGTCGAATGCGATCCAAGCTCGTCCCGCCTGTGTGTGTGCGGATGTGGCTTCTGATTGGTCGAGCTTTAGCGCAGCGCCATCTTGCGGCGGAGGCGTGGACCACGTCGCGGTGTCGGGGCGGGGCGCCGTGCTTATCAGTGCTTTCTCCATAGCCATTATCTTAATTATTTTAATGGGGAAAATGTGTCCCTTGAATGACACAAGCGAATTTCACGTGACTTCGTGCTAGTTGGCCGAGCGCAACGGATTAGGCAGCGGGGGAGGGGGAATGAACCATGGGTAACTGTAATGTCTGTCAAATGTGCAGAGAGTTTATATGACCTACCGTCTACATACCAGTGTCAAATGGGTTCCAAAGGTGTAAAAAAAAATCAGGAACATCTACTGCATTGAGCTACAAAGCCCGATATTTAAAATATCACCCTAAAAACATTTTGAGGATTAGCCACTCAGGAGATTTCGGTTTACCACGGCGAGTGGTGGGGGACTCCCAATACGTATCTCTTGCTCTTCGCTGCCGCTCACAGGCACGTCACCGTTTGGCTACAGCAGGTTCTCTCATAACATTGGTCCGTTATCAGAGGCGAGACTGTGCCAAAGTTATTGCGAGTCGTCATGACCGGTTTCCGTCAACACTGCCAACCGGTCAACCCAGCCGGCAGCTCCGTCAGGGTATTTCAGTGAACGTGGCTGTAGACAGCAGCCGCAGTCACGGTTGTTTAGGAAAATGAGAGGTAAGAGTTGAGCAAGCGTTTTGGTAGTAAACAAAATGTAGGCTCCTGCACGTTCTGGACTTAAATCAGTCGATGAAATGAACTCCCGACATCGGTATATCAGAACTGTCGTCTGATCTTTCTGACGCGTTTGTTTATTTAGCATTCCGTTTCACATTTGGGAGTGATCCTTTTGTCATATTATATTCTCTTCAGTTTTTCGTTTAAGTTTGCTGACTTGTAAAGTTTTAGTACTTGTGTCTCAGTGCAGTGCAAGTGGTTTGTCGAGGGTGCATAACCTATTAGTTCCTACCCTGTCAATAGCACTACTAATATAATTTTATTGCTTCGTTTTGCAGCTTTTATTATTATTTCCTGTTTGGCATTAGCTCATGTGAGCAATGCTCTTCCTGCTACGTCTTCATACCTGACAGATAATGACCGATCACGGTTACGGGGTGTGTTGGATGCTGCCTGGGATTTGAAAGACTTAGCCACCATTCATTATGGTGTTCTTGGATACAAATTTTTAGGACAGGCTGTACCAAAACCTCAGGTAACTTTTTTCCCAAGCCATACCTTCCATTTTCTATTTAGGTACGTTCAGATCTCTTAACAGCTTGCTCTTCTCTCCAGGATGTCTGCAAATTCTTGGGAAGTAAAACCAGTGAAACAAATCCGGAAGTTCTATTTCATCTGACAAGCTCTTGGCAAACTGTTGGATCCTGTGGCGCTCTACCATCAGCTCCTATAGTTAAGGTGAAGAGCTTTAGTTTTTCTTCAGTTAAAGCTATTCACAAGTGAATGAATTTAGAAGTGAATGACGATTAAGTTTGACAATTTTGATTATCCTTGAATATCCCTCTTTCCTACCTCCAGCGCCTGAATGAAGTTGCATCAAGCGATGCATACCCTATGGCAGACTTGTACCATTCTGTACTTGGGTTGAAAGCTCTTGGGCAACGTCCTAATGATGTTGCCAAGGTGCTGAAAAATGTACAGGCAGCTTTGAAAAAGGACGATAGTGCTCTTAGGTAAGTACTACTTTTTGAGAGGTCTGCTGAAAATTTCTGCACATTGCCTCTTTGTGTGTTAAATTCCATCTGTAATTATCATTGTGATTTTTTGCAGTCTGGGTTATGCTTTCCATATTGCTGCTACTATTGGTGCTGAAGGACGTTCAGTTTTTGACCGTATTCAAGATGCGATAGCTCAAGCAGATGAAGTTGACAGCCGCTTCCTACAATTCGAGGGTGGCTTGAGCATCACAGGTATGAAAGGATCAAACCAGGCCGTCCAATTTAAGTAAACATTTGAGTCTCTAATTGAATTTTTCTTGTACCCACAGCTCTTGTTGTGAGTGGTTCCTTCAACTTGGCCACTGCCCAAAATAAGGCACCTCCCCTAACTCACGAGCAGGCAACAAAGTTCGCTAATTACTTTTTGAGCAGGCGATCTGTCCAGACAGTGAAGGGCATTTACAGCTTGTTGGATATTCTGAGTATCCTGAGCTCCAACAAAGTATGTGCAATTCATGTAATACTCTGTGTGTTAATTTTATGAACCTGTTTCAAACATACTTAATATGTTTTGTAGTTCCTGCTTCCTGTTGCCATAAGTTTGGAAGGATCCAGTGCAGTTTCATCCACCAACCCCAAAATTATGCTGAAAGTTAGTGATGTTCTTGGCAAACCAATCAGCACCTCTACTGTGTCTGTAACAGCTGAATCAGCAAAGGGTGCTGAGAATGTTGTAATTCTTTCCAAAAAGAAATTTGAAGCAACCTCAGACAAGTAAGGACATTTTATCCTTGAAATTGAAACTTCAAGATCTACCCTTGTTTAGAAAGTGTTGAAAATTGCCTTTATAACTCCTGAAATATTTGTTTCAGAACCGTTTTTGCACTCAATGTTTTTGAAGAGAAGCCTGCCCCTGGACAGTACAGCCTGACAGTGAGTGCTGCCCTTAATCAAGCTGACTCTCGCATTCCCGCCAACGTTGTGACCACTGTTACTATCAAAGCCATGTGTGCGGTCACCATCACCTCATTCGAAATTGGAACAGCTGATGCTGATCAGACTACCCAACCTAAAATGCACAAGTAAGTTTTCAGTACTGTATTACATTGTCAAATTTTGCTCACATACCCTAAACCTCATTTAATTTTGTTTTTCTCTGCAGGGTCACATACCCTTCTAAGCTGCCCTCTGTTCTGGAAGCTGACTCTCAGCAAAAGGTGGTTGTCCGGTTCCAGTTAGTTGCTGCTGGAACGAACAAACCTCTCACTGTTCATCAAGCTTTCCTTCGTTTGTGGAACGAAAAGAGCAAGCAAGAAATTATTTTCAACGCTGAGAAAGATGCATCAAAAACCTATAAATTTGATATGGTAGGAACTTGTGTCCTTGCTTGATTGAAAATATTACCGCTTTTGATTGTTTTACTTTGGTTCCCTTTGCTCCTCAAAAGAACCTTGAACAATATGTTGAATCTGTTAAAATGTAGGATGTTGGTGCCAAGGACCCAGATTTTGGTTTCTTGTCTGGCGAGTTCCATGCTGATCTCATTATTGGGGATGCCATCATTGTCAACCCACTTATGTGGCATGTGGCAGATTTGAAACTGTCCCCACCATCATCAGACAGTAAAGATGCTTCAGTTACAAATCATGCCTACCTTTACAAACCTAAACCGGAAATTAAGGTAGGCATTCTCTCCAAATCTGTTACAGTTTATTTGTGACTTTGCTTCAATGTTAATTTCTTTTTATCTGTTTAGCATATCTTCCGGGAACCGGAAAAGAGACCAGCAGCTGTTGTTTCAAACTTGTTCACAGCTCTTGTTTGGCTGCCGCTTCTAATCCTTCTTTCCCTGGTAAGAATTTCCTTTAATTCAAAAATGACTCTGTATGAAATGACCCTCTTATGACTTCCAAATTAAAGTAGCTTCATCCTTGATTCAAACACTTGACTGGCAACTCTCCATGACAAAATCGTGTTTCTTCTTTTGTTTTGTAGTGGGCAAAGCTCGGCATCAATGTTTCCAATTTCCCCTTCTCTTTGAGTGCCATTGGCTTCCATCTTGGTCTGACCAGTAAGTTTTAAAGAAGATTTAAATAATTTGCTTATGCGGTGCTGCACTATTTCTAAGCCGTCTATTTCATTCCAGGTATATTTGGTCTGTTTGTTGTCTTTTGGCTCGAATTGAACATGTTCACAACAGTGAAGTACCTGGTGGGGCTTGGCGCGGTGACCTTCCTCAGTGGCAACAAAATGTTAGCTCAGATTGCATCACGACCTAAAGTATAGTACTAGGAAGATAGATGTAATTTCTTTAATTGCAGCCTAAGTTATCAAACTTTTACATTGTGTTTCACATTCCTTAATTTTGGAAGCACATTGACCTTTCACATTTGTAACAGTTTTTTAATGAAATGAAGGAAAATACGGAGTTATAGATTGATTCCATGTGTGCTCTTAAATACTTTTTTTTTTTTGTGTGTGTAAACAAACTTGTTTTGCATGTCAGTTGAAAAGGATATAAATTCTTATCAGATATTAAAATTTGTAAACTCGATGTTATAACTGTACTTTTATTTTATCAATGGGAAATAATGATCAAATCAAATTGACAACTTCAATTCACAGTACCATGAACAAAATGACCAGAGTCTAGGCTATCTTATAGCTGATTTCACAGTTGTGAAGTGCAGCCACCAGTTTCTTTTCCACCGCGTCTATGTCTTTCACTCCAGGCAATCCCTCAAGTTTTAATTTCTTCAGGTTGCTGGAATTGTTAGATGTTTGGTTTTATAGTTCCTCCTTATGGCCATCAATTACACAGAAGCATTCACCTACCTTAAGTTTGCGAGAGATAATATCCCAGTGTCGGTTAGGTTGAGACAATACAAAACTTCTAAGTTCTTCAGGGAATTTTTCAAAACTGAGAGTTTTGGCAGCGCTTCATTATCTAGGTACTTGCAGTTGTTAAGAATTATGTGTTCAATGTGGTTACAGCCCTCTGAAATGGAGATTTCAATAATAACAACCAATGATGTAAGAGAGTTGAGGGAGAGCAGAATATGCTTACCAAAGTGCCGAAAGCCATGGCCCATAATGCTGGAGTCTGAGGCATCTACAGTCTTGATGCAATAGCTGCCCTTGCTATTACCGGTCAATGGCAGGTCATTATAATCCTCCACAAAGTCTGTGCTCCCCTTCCACTGTACCACAGCACCATTCCTCAGAAGCCACTCTGCACAGGCTCTGTCAGGGCCAACTTCTTTTACTCTGTCTTCTGAATACCTGGTCAACAATGCTATGGATCAGCACACCATTCCAGCTAGCTTTCCCAACCAAATATTCCCTGATGCACACCTGTTAAAAACTGTATTTAACCAGTTCAAGAAAAAAAGTTGGCGCTGGGGTTGGTGTAATCTTGTACCTGCTGATGCGGAGCCATTTACCAAAGTGGAGGTCTACAGTGAGGAGAAAAGAGAAAAATAAGTGATGCAACACACAACAAAACATATCTCTCCACCAATCAAAAAATTGCTTCTGTGCAGACTTACGGGCACCACCAGCCGTTGAAGAGCAGTGGAAAGTTGGACGCACTTTCGTAATGACTGTAATGTCATCATATTTAACACTCACTCCAATAAATCACTAGAGACCGACAGGAACTGTAACAGGCAGTTAGGAGGTAACACTAGATTTTAGCATTGTGTCATCAGAAAATTTTGATTACTGATGTATGACAAAATACATAAAACCCCGTTAATATTATGAAAACACATGTAGACAGTATGATTCAAAGAGCTCGTTTGTAATTTAGCCGGCAAACGGAATAGTATGCCATAGATTCACTAACCTTGAAAAGATCGCGAAATTCGTCAGCGAAAGTGTCAACAAGCAGACGACGGGCTTTGTGTCTTTTTCTGTTCGTCGTGCGGGGGAGCTCGGGAACGGCGTGGGCAGAAATATCAGAATATCAGAAATAAGGCTTGCTTCCCAAGTTCTTCGCATTTATATTATTATTTTAATTTAAAAAAACGAAGGTCTGCCGCCTTTGCTGGGCTTTTGCTGCTTCCTGTACCAATGTTAGAGAGGTAAAAGAAAACGAACGAAGCAAGCTGGTTTCTGATTTGCTACAAGGCTACGGTAACTTCTGCACTGCAGAAGTCTGATGAAAACAATCATGGCAGAACTTAATTTACAAGATGTTGATTTATATGAGTTACTAGGAATTACTTCAACATCGTCTGCTTCAGAGGTATTGTTGCGTTTTTTCTCCTATTTGTAAAGTCTCCTTTGAACTCAATCTTTTTTTTTTCTTTTGTCATGACCCCATTGGGACTGCATCGATGGGGGATCACAGATCACACCATTGCCTTGAAATCACTTGTGGGCTCTGCCTAACAGTGATATAAATTTTACAATTGTCATCTTATTATACTTTGCTTGTGCTCTTTAGCACGTTCGTATCTCTATTTTCACTCTCAACGAGGAGGTAAAGGGTTTGATACGGGTTGTGATAGTCTTAACCTAGTCTCAGATCTACTTCACTTGGAATCATTTTAATTATTGCACAAGCATTAGGAACTTATGAGGTGTGCCTAGAAACTGTACTTTGCTCAAAAGCATTTTAGCTTATGGTATAACTGGCAAATTGGCCTCTGTATATGCTATGCTGTTACAATATAGTTGTATGTGATTATGCAAAGGGGCAACACTGATCCATCCATAGCCATTTTGTTTATGCGCTCTATGATCTATTTGAAACTTACCTTCAATATCATCCAAAAATATTTTTTTTTAGGTGAAAAAAGCCTACAGGAAGAAAGCTCTAACATGTCATCCAGACAAGAATCCGGACAATCCACGAGCAGCCGAGCTGTTCCATCAATTATCAAAGGCTTTAGAAATCCTCATAGATGAATCAGCCAGGGTAAGATGGGTTTTTATTGTAATCCTATTTTTTTATATTGGTCTTATCTAATGCTCCATCTCATCCTGATCAGGCTGCCTATGACAAAGTTCTTAATGGCAAAAAAGCAGCAAAGCTGCGACACAGAGAACTTGATGAGAAGAGAAAAAAATTAAAAGAAGACCTTGAGGCAAGAGAACGAACAGCTGCAGAAACAAATGCGACTGCTAAAACTTTAGATACAAGAACTGATGAGGAGAAGCTACAAGTATGTCAACCACTTTTACCCAATACAAAATTACTTTTCCTTCATATTTCTAGATGCCAACTTATTTCATTATTTGTGTAAATTTCAGGCAGAAATTGACAGACTCAGAAAGGAGGGCTCACGTCAAGTTGAAGAAGAAGTTGAACTAGTCCGCCAGCAACTGCAGCAAGAAATCAAAGTTACCCCAACAGAACAGTCTCAAACTAATGGACTAAATCGATTGCGCATAAGATGGAAAGCCAACAAAGATGATCCAAATAATGGAGGTTATCCGTATGAAACTCTAATGAAAATAATGTCAAAGGTTGGTAATTTGTACAACTCACTTGAACGGTGCATAAAAATCTCACCCCAACATGGCAACTAACAATTGTTTTCATCCATTTGCTCAGTATGGTGATATTGTGGCTCTAGTAGTATCTCCAAAGAAGAACGGCAGTGCGTTAGTGGAGTTCAAAACCAAAGATGCTACTGTAAGTCAATTTGCACATTATTCTTTATTCACCTTCTGAACACAAGTTTGGAAATTGAAATTATGTTATTTTCTCTCTCATTTTTCAGGACACAGCATTCTCTTTGGAAAAAGGTTTTCTTTCTAACCCATTGACCATGGAGAGATTAGGAGAATCTTCTAAAACAAATTCTCAGGAGCCTGAGACCATACCAACTTCCAAACCTGTTGAGTTGACCAAAACAGAGGATGCTAGAAGTAGCATTCCTTCAACAAATTTGTTTCCAAATTTAAGTCAACCTGCCACTCATATTTCTAGTGCCATGCCCAGTTTCACCTCTGCTCCTGACTTCTCTCATCTGGTAAGAAACATTATCTCATTCATCTTCTTCTGTACATCTTATGATTTTACCTTAATGGATGGTTCAGTTCAAATCCTCAGAAGATTTAAACTGCACTTGTTACTTTGGGGAATGGTACAAATTTATAATGGTACCACATTTTAAAATAAAATATTCATCTCAAATTTCCAGCCAGTGTTTCATGCTTAATATATTTTTCTGGATTTCATTTGGGTTTAAGTTTTCAGTAGCTTAGACTTTGCTGAAGTGAGTTCTCTATTGGCAGACCAGAAGTCAGGCCAGAATAAACTCTTAAACTTTACATCAAAGCTGGGCTACTTTTGTACTTATTCACAAAGCCGGTGCCTTTACGTTCATTTGTAGGGGGTAAAAAGAGCTTACTTTCAGCTATAATTAATGTCTGATACCTGCTGTGAGAGAGTAAATTGAGTCTTAGATCCTCATGCTCACAGTTGGCTTTGATTCTGACTTGATGCTCAAAGTAGACAGGACGCTACCTTCCTCAACACAAGGCTGAGCGGAGCTGACTTACATTGCTTATCCTCTCACCCCTGCACATAAAATTTCCAGGTTGCTGTACTCTTAAAGTTTGGGTTTCACTTGGCTGTGCTTTGCATTTGTAATTTTTTTTTTAAAGTGGTAACTTTGTTTTAGGGGTCATGCCTTGAGTATATTCAAAATATTCCAAACAGCTGCCTGCTCTGTAAGGCCAACCTTAGGAATTATGTAGTTCTCAATCATTTCGTTTTTGTCATTATTCTTGGTATTTTTAAAAATTTACTTTTGAATTATTTGTGATCTGATTGTACTATCTTCTCCATCTTTGACCTTGGTACTTAGAAAAGTAACTTAACAATATGTTTTTTTGTTTATTTAAAATGATTGTCCTCTTTGCATGACCCTCCATCCATATAAGAGCCATCAGTGCTGCTACCGGTACTTTGCTTGATTAGTGGGGTTGGTTTTTTTAACACTCCAAGCCAATAAGCTGCGTGAGAGTGATTGCTGGAGAGCAGGAAATTACTAGGATGTCTGCAGTACACTCTATGTGCAGAGATCCAATATAGGCTCTATTGCAGCTTGTTCTGATTCCTGTGTGTAGTGATATCAGTGTGCAATTGTCTTTTGTTTACTGTTGTGTGTGCCTGTAGGTGTACATGTGTGCTCAGTAATGTCTGCGTAAAGTGATGGTTGTGGGTTTAATAGTTTTGCCACTCCCTTCTCTCTGTCAGCATGTGAAACAGAAAAGAAACAAATATTCATCACCTACTCATTGATTCACCTATTTCTCTAAAACTGCACGCTCAATTTGCTAGCCACTACATTGTTCCATTACCTAGCTGGGTGTTTGAGTTCTGTCTTCCAGATTTGCTGTTATTCTATTTTTCTGTGCAATAATACAAAATCGCTAGGAAACTATTGTATTATTTGGCCCTGATTTGATCACTTTTCTCTTTGTTATCTTGTAGTTTGTACTAACTTGTGATTACATTTCACTCAGCTTGGGTGTGGAAATCTGCATCTGAAAATTTCACAAAAGAAAACACTGTTTTATGCTTGACTGGAACAGACAATACTTCCACTTTCCTTCTGTACAGACTTTTATACTTTACTTCACATGTTAACCAGTTTCACATTACAAGCTCATTAAGACTATAGTCATCCATACGTTTTCACATAAATGATATCATTCATTGATCTTAACTGTGGTCACAGAATATCACCCCTCTTTTTTTCTTGTTCTTTTTCTCTCTATTTGATTTATCCTCTTTTAATGAAGGCATTCATTTTTTTCCCATCCTCCTGCTCCCCATAATTTAAAGTGAGAGACTGTCCGGTGAAGTCTTGTGTTGGTCAATGAGAAATACAAATTGCGTACCAAGCCAAACATTTACTTCAACGGAACTATTTTCTCAAATGGAAATCTATGTAGTTGAAGCTCTTCAAACCCTCCCCCCCCCCCCCCCCCTCCTTTTTTTCTTCTTCTAAATTTGTATTTCATAATATGTGAACATAATATGGAAGCCACAGGATGGTTAAATTTCTTCATTGGTCAGTTCTGTGTGCTTTTCACACTTCTAATTTTGACCACCTGTGACATGAGTGCTCAACAGTTTGGCTATCTACACTGTGTTTCAAGATGCTGAGGTAAGTTCAAGCAGAACATTAAGGACAGAAAATAGACCAAACAATTTCATATCTATCTCTCTGGCTTGCATGAATTAGCAGTTTATCTGTAACAAAGAGCTGCTCTCATGCTTCACATGAAGTGTTTACAACTAACTAATCTTTGTCATCAAAACCAGTCAACTCTTAATGAAGGTATCCTCAAATTCTGAACTGAAAATATTTATGGTTGTTAATTTGATCTTTACCGGTGCAAATGATTTGATTCATACCTCTATTCTCTCCTCTATATACATCTTTCCTTTCATACTGAAGAACCATGTCTACTGTCATACCCTTAGTTTTATATTACATTTCTGTGAATGCAGCAACATACTGTTTAATCAGAATGTAGGTATTGCCCAACATGGTTAGCCTGCCAGGATAAAAGAAGAGTGGAAGAGATGGTGGCTAGTGAGTGGCACGTACTTTGAATGAAGTTGGCAACGGGCTTTTAACTCCTATAAAATTGATCACATGAAGTATTTTTGTAGCTCAATTATGTCCACTTGGGTGTGAAAATTTAAGCTCTGCGGCTTATAGGTGTTGGAATTTGCAAACGGAATGGTGTAGGGGTGGAAGGTTATCACTGTTCAATCTTCATTATTTTTAAAAAAATTTCTTTTTGTCAATATTTCATTTACATCTTAAAACCTTTCAAAACAAGGTTATCATTTGTTACCATTACGTTAAATTTACTAAGACCGATTATTTCAGCATGCTGAAACTCATGCCCTGCATGTAATAAATTATTCCGTTGTGGTAGGAAAATTTAGGTAGCGTGGTCCAAGCTTTTTGTTTCAATGCTTCTTTTGCATGTTAAAGGTACTGTCATACAAAGCACCATGTAGTGTTTCCCCTTCCCTTTATTCATCAGTGCTATTGCGTGATGTTTTTCTCCGTAACAGCTGAAATTCAAAATATCATACTTATGAAGTAGCCAGACTTTGTTTAGAATGAGGTAAAGAACCGCAAGTAAGGGCGAGGGTGATTACACCATCCTCATTTAAAGATATGTGGCTGGATAGGCAAATTATAATTTAGTTTTACTGGAAATAAAATTTTGGGCAGTTTGCCTTACCTTCACAAATTTGAAAAAAAAAAAAAAAAAAACAGCATTGCCAAGGAATTGTCATTTTCAGTAAAGTCATCTGTTACTTTCAAAACTTGTACAAGAGGGATAGGCCGTTCCAGGTTTTGTTATTGTCTGTTTCAGGGAGGAGCATCTACCTCAGATCTTGACTTTGAAAGCATTGTGTTGCGGAAGATGAAACAAGCACAGGAGCGGAAGAAGCTCATAGAGCAGATGAAAGAAGACGACTCGTAGTTTTTAAAGTATTTAAAATTGAGTATTTATTTTTTTCCTTACAAGACTGCATTTATTTTTATAAACTTACAAAAATATTTTGCCCAAATAAATTTTCTACCTTTCTAAAGTCCTAAACAGATTTATTCATGATTTAAGTCCTTATTTTCATGCTTGACAGATAGAAGGGATTGTGTTGATTTTGGTACTTTACAGAAATATTTGAGGTAACAACCAGCACCAGAAAACCCAAGAAAACCACACTTTCATGGCTTTTTTTTTTTCCTCTTCTTAGCAAGTAGACTAGAACATTGGTTTCAGGAAACCCCGGAGTGGCTGCTCCTTACCACACACCAGGAAGGGAAACTTGTTGAATGTCTTTGTGCTGATCCTTGATATTCCGTACATCCCTTTTCAGCTATACGCAAACTACTTGGGGCAGCACCTGCGATACCAGCAGTCGATGCCCACCCCTGCCCACTCCTTCCAGGCACAGCATGCTCAAATGATGCTGCCCGGGGCTGGAACGGTCATGATGCCTGGCATGGCGTCTATGGCGTCCATGATGGGCTACGGCCACATGCCCCAGTACCCGGGGTACAGCAGCCACCTAATCGGGCTCCCTAGCTTCCCTAGCTACTCCGGCTGGCCGCTGGGGGCCGCGGCCCACGGGGCCCACGGGGCCGTGACCCACGGGGCGCACGCTGCGGTCACCCACGGAGGCTCCCGCGCCGCCGCTGCCTCGTTTGCCGCCGGACTTCCAGTGCTGAGGAGCCAGATGCCAAGCCTGCCCGGTGTGAATGCTTTCCCTTCCATGGCCACTGCAGCGCCCGTCTTTTTCCCTCAACTTCTCAACGGACTTCCTGCCGTTATACCGAGATAGTACGCTCTTAAGTTAAAAAGTGCAATGCTATTTTCTCTACTTATTTTTTTCTCATTCATCAAGGACTCTGTCCTTCATATGGATGTTTGATGTGAATTGTGTACATCAATGAGATGCAGCTTGTTGTCAGACCTCAACTTCAGCTTGATCGATTTAAGCTGCTGAGTGTTGTGTTCTTTCAGTACTAGTCATTATATTCACTATAATGTCAATGACACAAGAATATGAAGAAAAAAAAAGGCTTTGAGATGGAATTGTGTAATTTGAGGCATAGAATATATCTTGAAAGCAATGTTTCTATTACTTGTACCCATCTTGAATTATTTCTGGTTTTATCCAGGAATGTGCTTGTTTTAACTTGTAATTTATTTTTCTCTGTAGACATTAATGTCCTATAGCACAACTACTTTTCTTTTGCATATTCACAATCTTATTTAACCGTTTCTTTTTTTACTTTACCTTTTGTAACTAAATTATGTTTTGAAAGAGGTTTTAGATCTGTTCATGAACAGAAACCAAATGTAGTCAATCAAAAATGCTGTTTTTCTTTGTCGGCTTTATTTGTGTCTTTTTCTTGCTGTTTTTTAAAATGCTGAGTTATGATTGAGGTCCAGGATCTGATTTTTAGGAACTGCAAATGGCACTTGTGTTAGATATTGTTTCATTTAATATTTAATTTTAAGTCACATGATTCGTCAGTCACATTTGCTTTAAATTTATGTTATTGTTTTTATTCATAGCTACAATCACTTTCATATAATTTCATCTCACCGAGGACTAAATGTGTTAGTTTTTTCTGTGCCTACAGTATTCTGCCTATCCTGGACCAAGACATAAATAACATTGTGAAGAAGTGATTCTATTTTCAGGATTATGTGTCAGTCAAATTATAAGTTTTAAGATATGCATATTAAGTCACTTTGGCTTCTTTCTCAGAGAGGGAACATAATTTTCTAAACTCTTTCTTAAAATTTACTGAAAGGTTTTGACTATTAAGTTATGTCTTAGCAGACCTACTATTTAAAAAAAATTTATATGTTCGAGTTACAACTGTTATCATGTGTGTTTTACATGCAGAATTGTGTTGGAAATTTAGTGTTGTCTTGAAATCATGAGACATGAGTTATGTGATAAGATTTGTTAAAGTGCTGTTGATATTGAACTCTTTTTTTTTCTTTGAATAAATGTAGTTCCTTTAAAAATCGTTCATTATTTGTTATGTGCCTAGTGCATTGACAGAAATTAATCCTGATTTGAGCCCCGAACAACGCATGCGACCTTAACACAACCTGATGAACAGCGCCAGTGTTTTTGTTAACACTTCATGGCTTCAGAAATCTCACCCGTTTGATAGGGATTTTTTCCCAATTAGCTACGCTAAGCTCCGCCCGCACCCAGGGCGATCAGCACAGGCCGATCCGCCCCTCACGATCGGACATGGCCCACAACACCACCTATGGTGTAGTGCGAGCCATGTTTACCTGTACAGTCGCTCCTATCCTCACGGAGGAGATAGAAGCCGCCCAGACATATCATGGCCCAGTCAGACGGTATCAGCCGCGGGCAATGCGCGCCGCAGTTGCACAGTGGCGTCATCAAGCGGCGCCGGGTCGCACTAACCTGAACCTGGAGGTTTGGTGTCGAGGTAGTCATGTGAGGCCGACGGAAACGCGCAGCGCGAGAAGTGGGATCGCAATTTGCCGGGGACGCCATCTGGCGGCGGCCAGCAGTACAACTCTGCTGACGTAGATACAGGTGGCCGCCGCCAGATGGCGTCCCCGTCACACTGCGATCCCACTTCTCGCGCTGCGCGTTTCTGTCGGCCTGACATGACTACCTCGACAACAAGTCGCATAGATATTGCGACTCGGCGCCGCTAGATGGCGCCACCGTGCAACTGCTGCGCGCTTCGCCCGCGGCTGATACCGTGTGGCCTGACCATTATGCGTCTGGGTGGTTTCGTCATTCGCCATGGGGATGGGAACTTCCTGATCCCACAGACGGTCTGGAGGGCTGTTCTCCGCCGACAAGCCGGGGTTACGTCCGATCGTGCAGGACCGGCCGGCCCACTGGTTGCCCTGAGTGTGAACAGAGCCGAGCGGTACCGCGCGCGGGGCGCACCTGTCCCTGTATAACTGATCGGGGAATAAGTCCCAATCAGGTAGATGAGAGTCCTTGTGTCCATTCTGTCATTTTTGACGTCTGAGATTTAAAAAAAAATGCCTGCTATTTGACATCGTCTTGGTTGCCGATGCATACGCGCAGGACGTAACTACACAGACTCCAGACCGGCCACTGCCGGGCCCGGCATGGGCGGGTGCCGTTGCGCTGACTATTTCAAAAGAAATCAAGTCTGTCATTTGTCAGTAAAACAGCGGATCATCTACCGCTACCTGTGCTCGTGCACGGAGCGTACCTGGAGCCTCAGGGGGTGGAAGCGCAGAGGCCATCAACGCGGTGGAAGGGGTGGAAAAAGGGGATCGGTTCAAAGAACAGCGCCGCGAGGGGCGGCCCGTGGCCCCCTGTGCAAGTGGTGCACGAGGGTAGACCAGACCCCCCTTAGGGCCCCCGCCGGCCCCCGCCGGCCCCGCCGACCCCCGCCACCCCGCGGCGGTGCGCGGCTCCGCCAGCTCAGCCCGGCCCCCTCGTTCTTCAAGTAAAGCCCCCCGAAGGGAAGCGCCGCGCGACGGGCTCCCTATTTACCGTCGGCCGCGCGGCCCGCTGCCGCCCCGGTGACTTGGCAGCCGCGGGGGCGTCGCCGTCGCCGTCCCCTCGCGTCCTCACGGTCTCGCGGCCCGCACGGCCTGCATGGCCTGCACCGTGTCCGCGCGCCGCGTTGTGGACGGCGCCGAGTGACGGCGCGGCGGCAGGCACGGCCCGGCCCACCCGGCCCACCTGGCCCGACCCGCGTGCCGCGCACCATGCTCGAGGTGGACGGACTCGGACCCGATGGACCGACACTCACCAGTAAGTCAGTGCGGTGGCAGTGCTGCTCGGCCGGCAGGCAGGCTGTCCGGCGGCGGCGGCCAGGGCCGCTGTGGGTGTGCCAGATTGATTTCAACCCAATCAACACAACTACCACATGCACATGCTTTGGGGGGACCATGACGCACATAACTGTTACTGTAGCCACCATGTATGATAACAGATTGCAGTAATTCTGTTTTTGTTGTACCGCACGCCCCGAGGGCCCCTGCGTGAGCTAAATTGATGAAATTGTACGTGACGGTGGGCTGAAATGTACATAAGCGACATCAAAGTACGACTGAGCGGTATACCCCGTCGGACGCCGTGGGGCATACTCAGATAAAATTCCAGGATGTGCGGCGTTCAACGAGGCGCTGCTGGGAGGTGTTCAAGTGTGACGGTACGTGAAATAATGTTAACGGATATAATGTGTCGTCTGCTGGAAACGGATCCCATTTTAAAAGCCTCCGTTGGGATACCCCCCCCCCCCTCCCCTCCTCCCCGCCGTGCCATCACTACTTGCGTGTGCCTCGTGTGATTCACCCACTGCCACCCTTCTGCCTTTTGCCTGCCCCCCCCCCCCTCCCCCTGCTGGCTCAGCCGCGAGCTGCGCTCCCCGCCTCCCCGCGGCCCCCGCGGCCCCCGCGGCCCCCGCGGCCGGTGCCGGCTTGGAGTATCCCTTGCCGCCCATGCCTTCCGCCCCACGGCCCGGAACGCGCCGATCCCGGTCCCGCTTGCGGAGCATGTTTTTAAAACCAACACGACCATTCAAGATTTGGGACTTTAATGGTTTTTTTTAAAAGAGTCTGTAACCAATTGGTCGGGTGTCAGGGCCTTCTCTTACGGGGGTTGAGTGAGTGGGAGACAGACCTCACCGCGGCCACCCGGCGCACTGGCAATAATAGACCTTAAGCCGACATCTCGAGCTGCTACGGAGAGCAGTATACAATTCCGAAAACATTGACCAAGGATCATGAACTGATGGTTCGAAAATATTTCGAGACCAATACAAAGTCGTACATCGGATGCGGATCGTAAGGTACACATCCGGGACGGCCACTGGATAAGAGGTCTATGTGGGTCAGAGGCGAACGCAGCGCGGCGCGTTCAAAAATGTGGGTTAGTTGGGCCACGGCGCGGTGCGGTGCGATGCAACGAGTCGGGGGTTGAGGTCCCCTCCCTCCCCGCTCCCTTCCAGTCGGCGTGCCTAGCAGAGGGAGGGAGGGAGAGCGAGGGGAGGGAGGGGAGGAGAGAGAGAGAGAGAGAGAGAGAGAGAGAGAGAGAGAGAGAGAGAGAGAGAGAGAGATGCGTGCGAGTGACTGAAGCAGATCTCTGCCGCCTGGCAGATAGGCAGGCCCGCTGCTCCCGGCTGCGCGGCACAGTCGTGCTTGCCTACCGCGGCGATCGCAGGCGCTCGGGAGACACCGGTGGTCCGGTCGGTCGTCCTCCTGGCCAACCTGTGGCAGAAGCAGTGGAAACCAAACCGAAACGAGCCGGCCCCCGCGGCACGACGTTCTGCAGGCATTCCTTCCCACCACCACTGTGTGTGTGAGAGAGTGAGAGTGAGAGAGAGAGAGAGAGAGAGAGAGAGAGAGAGAGAGAGAGAGAGAAGCGGTCGCCGCCCCCTGCATTTCCGAGCGCGGCAGCAGCGCCTGCGCCCCCCGAGGGGCCCGGCGGGGCCCCGACGGGGGTCCGGGGAGGGGGCGTTGTGCGTGAGGGCCAGGGGGCGCCGCCGTGCCCCAGTGCAACGGCCCGTGCAGCGGCCCGTGCCAGCCGGGGACGCTCACAGCACCGCGCCGCGCCCCACCGCGCCCCGCCACGCCCCGCCACGCCCCGCCACGCCTCCCGCTCACGCAGTGCCTTGCGGGGACATCATGGTGCCGGGGGGGGGGGGGGGGGGAGCGCCTGTCTGTCGGCGAGCCCGCGGAGACCCGTCCTGTGGTGGGTCCTGGGGGACGCGGTTCCGCGCGGGGTCCAGTGAGGGGCTCCGACAGCTGCTGCTGCTGCTGCTGCCGGAGCGGAGCAGAGGCGTACTGCCCCGGGTGCCGGGTGCCTGCCTGTGGCGTCTCGCAGCACCCGCAGCCTGCTATCGACCAGGCCGGGGACGGGGATGGGATTCAATACGGAGCACGCGCCCCTCCTAATCACTCCCCCGACACAAACCGCAGACTTGCGCCCCAATTCCGATCAGGCCGTGCCGTGCCGTGCCGTGTGTGGCCTGTGGCGCCTGTGGCACGGCGGCGCCTGCGGCACGGCGCCGCTATGTGGGTCGGGCAGCGGCGGCGGGAGGCCGTGTAGCGGGGAGCGTGCGGTGCGCGGCGGCGTCGCATGCGTGAGGTGATTGGAAGGGGGTGGAGGGGTGGCCGCCCCCGAGCACCCCTGCTCGCTCTGCCTCGCTGGCGAAAAGGCAGGCGGGGGCCCAGGCCTCGTGTGCTCGTCGCGCGTCGCTGTGGCGGGGAGCGGGGCGGGGCGGGGCGGGGCGGGGCGGGGCGGGGCGGGGCGGGGCGGGGAGGGTTTGACCGGGCGCCTCGGGGACGAGATGCGCCGGCCGCCAAACACAGAAGACTCCGCCAGCCACCACCGACCAACGGCACCCGCGGTCTCGCTTGAGCCGTCGGGGGTCCCCGGGCGCTCGAGCGCGGGGTTATCGGCCGGCAGACGCGTGTCTGCAGGCGCGGCGGACGTAACTTGTGCACGGCCCCCGCCCCGCACGGCGCGGCGGCCGCACCTGGATTGCCTGGATCGATCCCGCTACAACAACGGGGAGTGCAGCAAGTGAAGGGCCGTAGGGCCGCGCCAAGGGCCGAAGGGGGAGAGGGTATGAGGGGATGGGGAAGAAAGAGAGAGAGAGAGAGAGAGAGAGAGAGAGAGAGAGAATGAGGTATTTTTCGGCACCCGGATGACGCCAGAAATAAGCGGCGCGTGACTGCCGGGGCCCCCGTCCCGCCCGCACTCTCCCTGCAGGGCGATGAACGTTTTTAGGGACGGTTCGGTTCGGAGCCGCGGTACGGCAGAGGAAGCGGTACGGAGGAAGGCGCGGGACGGCGGGGCGGGGCGGGGCGCTTAAAGAAAATGTTTGTACAGCGGGGAGGCGGGGCGGGCTGAAGGCTCACTCTCACTGCCGGGCCGGGCGGGGCCGGGGCCGCCAGGAGGGCGTCCAGCTGAAGGACGGACGGAGTCCACTCGAATGCAATGTAATGCACTGGCGCAGCCCAGCCCGGCGCAGCCAGCCGGCTGATTCCGAACACTGTAATAGTCCGTCTCTGTCACACTCGTGAGGTGCTCCGTAAGAGAGCGAGGGAGAGGTCCGAGAAGCTCTGCTGCCCAACTGCCAGTGAGCGTCGCCGTCTGTGTTGCAGGCCGGGCTCTCGCCATGAGGTCCACCAGCGCTGCGTCCTTCGGCGAGGACGGCCAGGTAAGTGCCGCGCGCGCACACACTCACACACGCTCCCAACATGGGGGAATGTGTTCTAAAATGCCATGACATGTATTCCATGCCGTGATAGGGGCACACGTTACCTGCGCTGTGTCGAAGGTACAAATCGCTTAAAGACTGCCAGTGCCATGACCCGCACTGACATGTCATGTCGCTGAGGCGAGGAGAGCGCCCTGTCAGTGTCGGACGGACAGCGCACGCCCCGCCGTTAGTCACTGTATGAGCGCGGTGTGGAGGGGGCGGGGAGGCTGCCGAGACGCCACGCCGCCGTGTTTTGTTTGGGTCCGCCCTGCCTGGCCCTGCCCTCCCCGGTGTTGTGGCTGCTTAGCCGGCCGTGCGGATGCCGGCGAAGGGAAGGGGAGCGCAGGGAGGCGTGGGGCCGCGGGGCCGCGCCGCGATGGCACGGCGCGGTGCTGCGCGGCTAGAGGCTGTGCAGGGGAGGGGACGGGGCGGGACGCTGGTGACGCCCGGCTGCGAGGTGCCGGCCGGTCAGCGCAGTTACATAACGTGCGGACCGCGACCCAGGCAACGCTGTCACTGACTGTCACCGCCGCCGTCAGACTTGCCAATAAACCCAATGAGCGGCATCGCGGCGCGGTGCGCGGTCTGTCCGCCCCCGCCCCGAGGACTCGGGCCCGAGCACTCGACCCGATCACAGGGGACACCGGGGGAGGGGAGGACCGGCGGGAGCTGGGCCACGCCGCCGATGATGCCGAGCTCATGCGGCGGCGGCGGGGCGGCAGGGTGTAGGCCCCCGAGGCCCGGGACCGCCCGGGGCCCCGCCGTACGCCGGCGCGCCCGGCCCGCCCAGTGCCGCTGCCGCAGCCGGCGGCGTGTTGGTGGTCGCGGAGCTCAGCGCAGCCGAGCCGCCGCGAAGGGAGCTGCGCGGTCGCGCGGTGGACCCGCGGCCGTCGCGGACGCGAGTGGCACCTCGTCGCCGAGGACCGGCGCGCCGACGAGCTCCTCCGACGAGTTCGGCGTGACGCAGGCCACGCCAGAGGAGTGCAGGGCCGCGGCAGTGTCGCAGTCACAGCCCCGGAGGAGGCGGACCAGTGCAGCGGGAGCAACAGGTGGGGCCGCTGCACGCGCCGCGGCACTCGCCTCGCGCACGCATGAGCCGCACTTTATGTGACGCTCCGGAGCATCGGCGTCCTCCCCGATCGGGAGGCCGCCCGGCGGCCGGGCCAGACGTCGCCGACGTCGCCGACGTGGCCGTCGACATGGTCGGCACGGCAGCGCTCGGCCAGCGTGGCAGCGGAGTCACGAACGCGATGTATGTCAGCCGATATGCTTATTCTGGGGGGCGGCGGCCAGGCGGCCGGTGGTGCGGAAGGAGACGTTTTCCCTTCGAGCATCGCGGCGCTCCGACTCGAGGCAGCGGGCAGCATCTGGCGGCCCTCCGCCACGCAGGGCCCGTCAGGGCAGCGACGGCGTCGCATCGCGTGTCGGCGGCAGTGCGTTTATGTGGCCATCACACGCGGACGTGAACGGCTGCTACCAGCTGTGACCAGAGCTGCTGTGACCAGCTGTGACCAGAGCTGTGACCAGAGCTGTGACCAGCTGTGACCAGCTGTGACGCCGAAGCGTGGACGAGGCTCGGCCAAGGGCAGGAAGCAGGACCCAATCAGCAACACCGCCTCATTACTCTAATTAGGACCCGCTTAGGAAGGACACGCTAAAAGAGAGCGAGAGAGACATACAGAGGAAAAACAAAAAGACGTCGTTGCTGTTATTCGTTTTGCTCTGTGGCGACTAACTTTCACTTTCTCAGGCGCACACTGGAAAATTATTTCTGTCGGCCAGTGACCATACTATGATCGTCATCTTCCAATGAATTCAACAATATTGTCATGTGCCAATACACCGAGAAGGCTTAGTGCTGATCTAGTGCATATATTATGTATCGCCACACAACATTGGCAGTATGTCATGTCAAAGCCAAGGCTCACGAAAGGGGAAAAAGTCAGTAATAACTGCAGATGCAGGCTATACACAACTACCGCGTCGTTATCTAGCAGCGCAGTGCCACTGCGGCAGTGGCAGACGTTTTACAAAAAGAAAAGTCGGTCGGGATCGATCGATCGAGAGTTTGACTGTCTTGATTTCGAACAGTGTGCTCGAACACCTCTCCCGGCCTCGGCGGCGCGCGGGGTGGCGCTGTGTGTGTGTGTGTGTGTGTGTGTGCTCCCGATCAGTCACCGCGATGCGCGCCTCGGCTGCCTCGGTTGCTCCTCCTCCTCCTCCTCCTCCTCCTCCTCCTCCTCCTCCTCCTCCTCCTCCTCCTCCTCCTCCTCCTCCTCCTCCTCCTCCTCCTCCTCCTCCTCCTCCTCCTCCTCCTCCTCCTCCTCCTCCTCCTCCTCCTCCTCCTCCTCCTCCTCCTCCTCCTCCTCCTCCTCCTCCTCCTCCTCCTCCTCCTCCTCCTCCTCCTCCTCCTCCTCCTCCTCCTCCTCCTCCTCCTCCTCCTCCTCCTCCTCCTCCTCCTCCTCCTCCTCCTCCTCCTCCTCCTCCTCCTCCTCCTCCTCCTCCTCCTCCTCCTCCTCCTCCTCCTCCTCCACCCCGCCTCGAGAGGGTGACAGAACAACACGCGTGTTCAACATGCGCGCGACGGCAGCCAATTTGCATCCCGCAGCGTGTTTTCTTTCTCCTCCGTTATTCCCCTTCTCTCTCGCTCCGACGCCGTAACAGTCGTCTGCACGAGGGCTGTCGCCTGACACGGCCGGCCCCGGACGGGTAGGCAGCCCCGGCCGCGGCCCGCAAGCATGTCGCGCCGTCGGGCGGGCCGGCGGTGGACCCGGACGCAGCTATGAAAACAGAGCGGAGAGCGAGCGGCGGAGCGGCGCGGGGACGTGCGTGTCATGCCGCAAGCGTCGCGGCGAGAGTACAGAGAGAGAGAGAGCAGAGAGAGAGAGAGAGAGAGAGAGAGAGAGAGAGAGTGCGTCAGTGTGCGCCAGTCAGGACGCCGCAGACCCCGCCGAGCGCCTGCGACTGCCAGGGTAGGCCAGCCCGCACCACACGCGTGCTCGCTGGAGTCGGAGGCGGCCTGCCCGCCGGGCGCCGTCGCCAGTCAGGTCCCTACAATAATGGTGACACACCGTTGTATTCGAGGGGGGGGGGGGGGGGGCGGGTCAGTACGAGGGTCATGGTGAGGACGGCTTCGGGGCAAGGACGCTGGGCCGGGCGTGGGCAGCGTGGCAGCCGTGCGGGACACTGGGACCCTGCCAGGCGGAGCGGCGCGCACCCACCGACTGCTCTGCACCGCCGGCGCTGGCGGGAGCGCTGCCAGCACAGGATGCGCCTATCAGCGAGGCCCCCGCGCCCCGCCTTCCCCCCCCCCCCCCCCCCCCCTTCGGGTTTCTAGTCCTGAAAATTTCGATGGAATTTTCGAAAAATTCCATAATATTTAAGAAAATTTCACAGAATTTTCCTAAAGTTTCGGGATTTTTCCCGAAAATTTCTTTGAAAATGTCGGGACCCTTCCTCGCCCCCCGCCAGTGCGGAATAGGCGGCCTCGCGCCGAAAGCTCAACACTTCGACGGATAAAACTTTTTACTGACATGGTGTGTGCGCATGTTTGGCCCCGCAGCCGGTGCCGCTCTGCGTGTTCTTCTGGACACCGCTACAGGCGCCCCAGCCGCCGCCGCCGCCGCTGCCACCGCAACAGCAGTCGCTGCCGGCGCCGCCGCCGCCACAGCAGCTGCCGCCGCTGCGACCGGAGAGACCTCTGCTGAGGCCGCGGTGAGTTGCAGGACCAGGGCGATGGCAAACATGACCCCCACGGCGGCCGTCCCCGGCGCCAACGCGTGTCGCGGCACCGAGGCGACGTCCCAGCGCTCCATGACGTGCTCGATGGCTGGCGTACCCTTACTCTCTCTCTCACACACACACCGACTCGCACACACTCACACACACCACCTCACCTCGGCTAATGGCTTTTCATACATTCCATCGGCGACACAGGGGGGGGGGGGGGGGGCGGGGCGGGGCGGACCCTGGCGACGGCTGCAGCAGACGGATGCCGCCGTTTTATTTTGGCCAAGATTATCTGTTCCGCTCTCCCCTCCCTGCTGCATCTCGTCCCTCCGGTCGGCACGCCTATATTTAGCGATCGGTCCGCGCGGCCCGCCCCGCGGCTCCCGCACACACCGGCGGCGGCCCGCGGCGCCGCGGTGCGGGATGGAGTGGACATTTATCGCGCGCAGGAGTGAAAGGGTGGACTCGGACGGCGGGATGCCGCGGCATGCCGGGCCGGGGTGGGGGTGCGCGCTGCTGGGGAGCCGCGCGCGCGCCATGTCTAACCGGAACACAACATTCAAAATGTGTGGCCATACAAATTCGAGAAATATGAGAGAGCTGTTTTGTCTGCCGTCTGCAGCGGCTGTGTGTGTGTGTGTGTGTGTGCAGCGCGTGACAGCGTGCCAGCCGTCATCAAGCGCAGCCAAAGGCGCGGTGGCGGCGGGGCGGTGCAGCGTGTGGCGGCCGCGGGTGCTATTTGTGCCCCCCGCCCCCCCCTAACTTTATGGGGCGCTCCATCTCCCCCGCATTATTGTCCCCACAAGAAGGGCTGCGCGGCACTGCTGCTGCTGCTGCCGCCGCTGTCTGCGTGCCTGCGGGGTCAGGGTGGCACGGCGGAGCAGGCTGCAGCAGCTATAGCCTCCCTCTGTTCTGCGCCGCCGCAGCCAGCACGCTTCTCGAGAGGCGCGGCCACGCACGCCGACGAGTCCAGAACCCACGTCCTTCAAATCATTCCCAGCTGGCCCTGTTTCTGTTCTCTCTCTCTCTCTCTCTCTCTCTCGCTCTCTGTCTCTGTCTGTCTGTCCGTCTGTCTCTCTCTCTCTCTCTCTCTCTCTGTATGAACGGCAGTTTTGTTGCGTTGCAGCGCGGCTCGGGGGGAGCGCATCTCGGCGACGTCTGAGGAGGCCGCGGCCGGTGAGTACCTCTGCAAGCCCCGCGCGGCACTGCCCGGGGCACTCCGTATTATGCCAATTATGTAACCAATATTATTTTGATGAAATAAATCAAATCAAATCAAATCCGTGTAGCGAGCCGAGGCCGTGCCGCTCGCCTGCTCGGCTTCAGCGCCCCAGACGGCCGAAGTGAATCGAGGGTACTCGGGACTGAAATGTGTCGACCCCGTCGACCTCAGACGGTGCCGCCGCCGGCCGGGTGCCCCCCCCCCCTCCTCCCCCTCTGCATAACAAGAATGATTCGCGAGGCCAGCGCCGCAAGCCGCGACCCTAATCTCTGCCCCACCCCCACTCCCCTGGGGGCCTGACTTCCCTGTGCCAACCCCCCGCGGGTTGGGCAACCCTCTCCTGCCTCCACCACGCCGTCCAGCCCGCGGCCAGTCCCCCTTGACCAGGGGTAGTGACGGGGGGTGGAGGGGTTGGAGGGGCGTGTGGGGGGGGGGGGGCACGCTACCTCAATCCGGCGTCCATTACGCGCGCGGAACGGGGTCAGCACGCATACGCAATGTCTGGCCTCCAGCTTTCATTGCTCGTTTCATGAAAAGAGCGAGCGAGAGAGGGAGAAAGAGAGCGAGGGAAAAAAGTCGCAGTAATCACGATATGCAGCACCGCGCCGATCCAGATACGGGGGAGACCCACTTCTGCGGCGGCGGCGCGGTAAGGAGACCGGCGCGGGCGGCCGCCATCTGCGCCCTTTTCAAACCGGCCCGCGCTGCCCCGCCCCGCCCCGCCCCGCCCCCTCTTTGCCACGCGCGCTTCCTTCCGGCCGGACTTCCGGTCGATGTAGTATTGAGCTCTCTTCCGGTCCCCCCTGGCATGGCGCGCTCCCCCGGTGCAGCGGCAGCAGCGGCGCGGCGGCCCTCGCTGTGCGGCCCGACAGCAGATCTGGCCGACACAGCCGCACCAGCCGCACTAGTGCACTGACCCGACGGTCCCGGCCGCGACGCGCGCACCGGCCTGGGTGTGGCGGCACGGCACGGCAGGTGGCGGAGGCAAAGACTTGAAACAATACAAACGGTTAGGCGAGGCTGCGGCTCAACGCGATCATCGCCTCCGCGCCGTGCACCCGCACAACCACCTCGACACGCCACTTCCTCCTCCTGTTCCGCCAAAAGCACCTAAAAATATCGGAGCGCGGAGTGCCAGCAGTGGGCGGGGCCGCCGGGGCCGGTGCAGGCCCCCCCGCGGCCCCGCCGCTCTGCCAGCTCGTCATGTGTTCGCTTCGCCGCCCGGCTTGCCAGATCGCCGCCGTGTTTTGAAATTTTCGAGTTCAGTGTCGCCGCGTCGCCGGGGAGGGGGGGGGGGGGAGGGAGGGTGAGTGAGGTCCATTGCCAAGGAGAGGACCTCGAGGGCGAGGCGGCGGTGGCGCGGCGGCCCGCGGCCGGCCGGGGACGGGACGGCGAGGGGGGGGGGGGGGGGGGTCAGTTCAGAATACTGAAACCATCACCAGTCAGTGTAACACACCGACACCCGTCCGAGAAGTGGGGTGCCCCTCGGCTGCAGCTGAGAGGCCGCAGGGCGCGCTGGTGTCGGGGGCGGGCGCGCTCCCCGCGCCGCTCAGCACCGCTCAGCGCCGCCCCCATTCACCCGCCCCCGGCACGAGCCTCGCCAAGAGCCTCGGCACGAGCGGCCGGAACCGGAAGAAACGAAACTCCGGCCGCTTCCGGGTTCTCGCAGCCCTTGCAGGCCGCACCGGAGTCCGCGGCTGCAGTGTTGGTAAAAGGCGGGCGAGGAGGCGGGGCGGGGGGCGGGGTCGGCGACACGAGGCGGGGGCGGCTGGGGGCGGCGAGGCACCCTCGGCGGTGCCGACGCTCTCCACCCCGCATTACAATGCCCCCCTTTCTCTCTGCATTATGCATAGCGACGTCCTGGACAGGGCTGGCGGCCGGGCGCACCTGCCGGCCAGTCCGAGCCTCCCTGGCCGCGACGCGGATGGGCAGCGCTGGGCTCGCCGTCACCCGGGTCCTCTGCGAGGCCGGCGAGGTCAGGCCGGGTCGAGTCAGCTGGTCTCAACGCGATAAGCGGTGATTAGCATTCGCAGCGCGGCGCCTCGCAGCGCGCCGCCGTGCACGTCACGGTCCTCGCCCGACGTCCCCATCGACCCGCCGACACACGCCTCGGAGCCGCGCTGCGACGCCACGGCGGCGTCACGACTGCTCACAGCGCGCCGGAGAGGAGGGAGCTCTTCATACGGTGAAGGATGCGGCGGGGCGGCAGCGGCAGCGGCGGCCGCGGGTGGCGGGGTGGCCGGTGCCGCCCCGCGTGGGTGCCTTCCCACCAACACTGCTGTTCTCATTTTGTAAATTATTAAGATGAATGATTATTTGCGATTTTGCGCATACTACTTAACCCCCAATATTCTACCCCAAAACGCTATGGTATTGCCGTTATTCAAATACAGAAGACAACGTTTCGCAGATCTTGGGGCATTCTTATTACACATTGTTGGTATACGGCTACGGCACCGTCGGGAGTGTGAGTAACCCCCGCGCCGCGCCGTGGGAGGCCGGCTCGGGTCGGGACGGGCCGGGGGGTCAGCGGCGGCGCCGGCCGCCCCTCCACCCCCTCCACTCGACACCCCGGCCTGCCGGCTGGCGGCGCGGCGCGGCGCGCTGGTCACCCAGTTGACCACCGGCGGCCGACGCCGCAGCAGGTCCTCCCCGCGGGCCGCCCCCCGCGCCCACCGCCCCCAGCACACCACGCGAGTCCTCGCGAGCACCGTGCCGCGCAGTGCCGCCGCCGCGCGCAGGCGCCGCCGTCCTCGCGGCCCCCCAGGATGGCGGCGGGGGGGAGGGGCAGCGTCCGCCGCCGAGTCCGCCACATGTTGAGGTCGGCCCCAGGGCCGCGCCGCCGGAGGTCGGCCCTTATCGCGAAGGGGATCAGCTGAGGGCCGTCGTGGCGCGCGGCCGGGGGTGACGCACGCGGCCCGGAGGCCCGGAGGCCCCGGAGGTGTTTCCCGACAGGTCAGCCCCGGCACTGCGGACCCCGCCGGCAGCACCGGCGACACGGCCCCGACACAGACCGGCACCTGCCAGCACCTCCCACGCCCCCGCTCTCACATCCTCACCCTCCGCCTCCTCCCGTCCTCCGCTTAGCGCCGGGCAGGTAGGCAATTCTGTCCGTGCGACGCAGTGCTGTCGGCGCGCTGCCTACCCTCCAGGCGCTAGCGGGGCCGGAGCAGACGCAGAGCGCTGTCCGCCGCGCGGCCGCCGCGGGTAACCTGAATGCGCGGCCGTGGGCGGCGTGGCGGTGGAGTCGGGGGCGGCAAGGTCGGGGCGCACCCTGCGGCTGCCGCGCCGCGTTGTGGTCCTCATCAGGAAACGCGCCGACGCCGGCCCCTTCCCCGCCTTGGCCGGACCCGCGGTGGCCGCGGCTGAGAGCGAATGCGAATGCACGAGTCACGGAGAAAGGCGCGGCGACGACCTTCGACATCGACCGCCCTCCTTTACATTTCTCTTACCGAGGGACATTTACGACGGCTAAATACATTTCTCACGCTGGTCAGATACGAGCTGCTGGAGGGGATCTGGGAAGAAAACCAGTGTGTTGGACAAAGTGGGGGAAGATAACGGGGTGACGGAAACGGGAGAGAGACGGTAGGGGAGAGGGGGGGATGCATTAAGTGATTGGCGAGGAGGGAAGGTTGTCCCCGCGGGGCCGCGGCTCTGCCTCTAGCCTACGAGCCACCCATATCTATTTTATGCCCTCGCCTTGATTGAAACTGACGGCGAGGGGAGGGAAGGGGGTGGGGCCGGCTGGGTGGGGCGCCGGGGCGGGGCGCCGGGGCGGGGCGGGGCACCGGACTCGGAGCCGGAGCAGAGCCATCTCACTCTCTCCCTCTCCGCCTGAGCTGGGATCGATCGCACGCGCAGCTGCTGCCGTTGACTCCGAAGGCATCGATTACCTGTCGATATCTCCGGCTGGGCAGCCCTGGGCAGCCCGTCCTGCGTGTCCGGCTACGGAGACTTGTCTCTCAGCCGCTGACCGTCTCGCTGTTCCAGGTGAGGCACACCGAGGGCGCCTGCCGCAGCGGGACCCGGACCCGGAGGCGCCACGCGCGCCGTGCCCGCCGTGCGCACCACGGCCCCGACAGAGGCCCCGCCTGGGGCTGCGGCTGGGCGGCCGCCCCCGCCAGCCCTCCCCGGCCCCGGCGCCCCCGGCGCCCCCGGCGCTCTGCCGCGACCAGGACAGGGTGTGCCGACAAGCCTGGCCGCCGACCAGGAACGTCTCACTGGAAAGGTACGGCCCGAGTGCAGCGCGGGGAGTGCGAGACGCGTCACAATCGGAGCACCCCTCGGGAATTTTTCAAACCATTTGTGGCAAAAATTTTCCTAGATGATTCCAAAATTTGGATTTTCAAAGTTTAGATTTAAAATTAATAGGAAACAGAAATGTTATGGATACAACAGTTATGAATAAAACAATGTCAAAATAATTTATTTATTTTTCAAAAAAGTTGGAAATTTCTAAAAAGTCAGTGATACATACTTTCCTAACAATTGTCTGGCAATTCCCAAAAAAAGTTTCATAAAATGTTGTGTCCACATTTCAAATAATGGGTCCCGTTCCTATGTGATTGTTCGCTCTGCGTTATTTAGTTACCTGCAATTACCTCTGCATTCTAAAGAAACCTATCCTCCTTTTTTTTCCTAACCGACCGGGCCTTGTTTAGATCGTGGTTTTACGGTTCTTTCCTACCAGGCTGGTGCGACAGTGCCAGGGCGGGCTTGGCAGCCAGGGTCCGGCTCCGGCCGGCGAGATGGGCACTGGCGGCTATCGGCGTCGCGAGCACGGACACGGGCACGGGCAGGGCGGCTGCGGGGCTGCGGCGGTGTCGGCGCGTCGCTACTCCGTGCCGGAGGCGGTGATGCGACGATGCTCCCTGCGGAGCAGTGACCAGAGCGGAGCCAGCGGCGCGTCCGCGTCGTCCAGCGGCGGTGAGCGCTCCCCCGACCGCGCCCCCGCGCCGGCGAACCCGGACGACCTCGAGGACCGCGAGGACACTGACCCCGGGCAGGGAAGGACGAGAGCGAACCGGAAGGCCGACCCGCTGTGCAGAGCGAAGAGAAAGCACGGCGTGGACGCCAACCACAACGAGACCATCGAGACCCGCAGCGCCAAAGGGTGAGCTCAGCTCGGCGATTACTTACCACATGCTGTTGGTGCGTGGTGCGGAGCCTGACACTTGCTGTCCGCAGGGTGCTGCTGGTCCGCAGCACGCAGTGCAGCACCGCCAGCTCGTTCCGGTCGGACTGGACGGCCGTGTCAGCCGCGTCTACCGTGTCCACGACGACGACGTGCAGCTCGTGCCAGCACGCCCTCGGGCACGCCCTGGAGCGCGCCATGATGGCGGCCGGGTCCCCGCCGACCAGCCGCACGAGCACGTCCACGGCGACGGCCACCACAGTCACGTCCGCGCTGGACGCCCGCGGACCCCGCGCCGGCAGAGGCGCCGACCGCCGTGCCGGCCGCGGACCGGCTGTGCATCCACTGCGGCGGGCAGGCGTCCGGCAGCAAGCCGTGCACGCCGAGGGAGCGCCTGGAGGCCCTGCAGGCCGGCCAGCACGGGCCCCCCGCGGAGCGGGTGGCCGCGCAGGCGGGGGCGGGGACACGCGAGGAGAGAGTGCGGGAGAAAACTCTGGCGGGTGACGCGAAGCGAACCAAGGACGCTGCCAAGGCGGCGGCGGCGGCCGAGGCCTCGACGGCGGCGAGGGATGCCGTCAAGGAGGTGCACTCAACGAGCAAGACCAGGACGCGCGTGGAGGGCGGCAGGACGACAATCATCAAGCCTCACTGCCGCCTGAAGGACGTCCCCGACGAGGACGCGCACCCTTACGTCAAGATGAACGGCTCACCGGACCTCGTGTCCGGCTCGGAGGGCACCTCCACGTCGTTCAACATGTCCCTGGCGGACCTGTCCACCCGGGAGGACAGCAGGTCGCCCACGCCGACGCCCACGCCGACGCCATCCCCGACTACCTTTCGGTCCCGCCGGCCCTCCAGCGACCGACTCAGCACGCCGGAGTCCTTGCGCAGCGGGCCCATCACCGAGGCCATGGGCGGCCTCAACTCGGGCTCCAGCTCGACCAGCCCCGACCGATCCATGCGCCTGACGGGGGCGACGCCGGGAGAGTCCAGCCCAGGGACCCCGCCGCAGCAACGGCAGCCGCCGCCGCCCGCACCGCGCTACGCCTCCGCCGAGGCCTCGTCGGCCGAGTCCAGGACCCCGACTCCGCCGCCCCCACCGACTCGCCAACCGAACCGCCCTCACCGCAAGTTTGACGACAAGGTGCACGTCGTCAGCGAAACGTCCAGCTTCATCATCCTGGACGAACTCAACAACACGGATGCCGGCGACGGCGAGGAGGACGACAAGTACTCGGACCACTCCGACTTCAACTCGCACACCGGGCGCACCGTCCGGGCGCAGCACCAGCAGCACCTGCAGAAACCTCAGGCACGGCGAAGCCACTGGGCCAGGCAGTCCGGCAAGGTCAACGAGTCCTTCGAGGTGCTCGATGACGTCCCAGTCCCCGAGGACGTCCACTGCAAGGCATGCCGACGGAGAGGGGAGCAAGCTACGGAGGTAAAAGAGAGCAAGAAGATGGCGTCGGAGACCAGGAGGGTGCACCGTACCCAGCAGCGCGAAAAGAAGCGGGACCAGAGGAAAGCGGAGGCAGAGGCCATGGAGAGGGACTCGCTCTCCGGCAGCGTGCCGGACATGTTCGGCGTCGACGAGGAGGGCAACGTGCTGTTCTGCGAGTCCGGGGTGGACAGCCGACGTCCCAGCCAGGCGGGTCTGGCGGACAAGACACTGCCCCTGGCGCAGCCGCAGCCGCAGCAGCTCCCGTTGCAGACCAAGTCGCAGCCCCCGGCGCCGGCTGCGGCCCACGCCGACGACCACGCTCCGCAGGCTCTGCAGGCCTCGCGGGCCGCGCGTACGCGGAAGGCCTCCGACAGGTCCGCGGCCACCCTGCGGCCGGAGCCCGGCGGCACCAAGAGCACCAAGGAGTGCTGCCATGTGGACCAAGACCAGGACCAGGACTTCGGGGAGACGATGCGCTGCGACCACCACTCCGAGGAGCAGACCTTCTTCTGCGGCGTCAAGGAGGTGTACTCGGTGACGACGGAGAAGGTGGAGAAGTGGGGCAGCGAGAGCCGCGAGTGGCTGGAGAAGACGACGTCCCACCGCATCCAGCACCAGCACCCGCACGGCCCGGACCGCCAGCAGCAGCAGCAGCAGAGGCAGTACAACCTGTCCAACCGCATCAACATCGCCAACAACAACCCCATCCTCATCGCCAGCGAGATCTTAGAAATCCCGCCGGACCAGAGGATACGGCCCGGGGCGTTCGGGCAGTCCGTGGTCCGGGCCGCGGCCGCTGACAGGGACCTGTCCCTGCCCAGCATACGGACGGGCGGCCAGGGCCGGGACCAAGACCGGGAGCCGTTCCGGGGTCGGGACCAAAGCGAGCATCATCAGCAGCAGGGCGACGACGCCGGGAGCACCGCGGCAGCCGCGCACGTACGCTTCATGGACGACGCGTGCGGCTACGCCGCGCCGCGGACGCGGACCATCGTCTCCGACCTGGTGGGGACCGAGCCCGCCGAGGTGCAGGTGGCAGTTCCGCGGTACCCGGCCGTTCCCCGCTCCAGATCCATGGTGGTGAACATGTCATCCGGCGAGGAGGACGAGGGTGGCGACGACAGCGGCTCCGAGTGCCTGAGCTGCGCCGACAGCCTGGAGAGCGAGCAGTCCCCGCGGACGGCCCGAGGCGAGGCCCGGGGCCACGACGACAAGCCCGTGCGGGGCCACGTCGTGGCGCCGGAGGCCGCCGCCCCCAGGCGGGTCCGCGTGCAGTCGCCCAAGACGTTCTTCGTCAGCCTCTCCGAGGAGCAGACGGAGGAGGACGTGCCGGTCTCGGCGCGGCTGCCCGACGTGCTCCGCGACCGGCTCATGCACCGCCACACCATGGTGAAGCTGCAGATGGCGCAGAGCCGGCGCTGCCTGCGCACCGTCTGCGACGCCGTCCCCGTCCGCAGAGGCGACGCCCGGCGCCGGGGGAGGCGCGGCCCGACGCTGCGGGTGGGCCTGACCCAGGGCCGCGAGGAGGACGACAAGCAGGCCACGAAGCTGACCGTCAGGGTGGAGCACCGACCGGAGGCCTCGCCCCGGAGGGAGCGCGACGAAAAGTCCGTCCCCGCCCGGAAGGAGCGGCCACGCCCCTCCAAGAAGGAGGTCGCGCCGGTCGTGCGCGTGCATAAGTGCCACGTCGACGACGAGGTGAAGACGAGCTTCAAGGCAAAGCCGTACAAGGGGTCTAGGACTACGGAGGCCGCCGAGAAGCTGGAGGAGGGGAAGCAGGCGGAACAGCCTAGGAGGGTGCGAACCCAGCGCGCGCAACAAGACGCCAAGGCCGGGCACCGCGCCAGCGTCCGCTCCAAGGACAGGAGCGCGCAGGACAAGCTCAACGGGTCGAAAGGAAGAAGCCAGAGGAGCCTCGAGCCTCGAACAGCACCCCGGGCGACGCACCAGAGTGAGAACACGGACAGGGCCCGGGCACATCAGAGGCAGAAGCAGAGGGACGTCCACACGTCCGGACGTGCCGAGAACAAGTCCACGACGCGCACCCACGTCACCCACAAGAACGTCATCAACGTCGCCCGCTCGAACGGGAAAGCGACGGCGGAGACCAAGAGCGAGCTCATCTCGGAGCTGGCGCGGGTGCGGGACGCGTACGAGGAGCTGCAGCGCGCCCACGTCAACATCAGCCAGACGCACGAGGACGTCACGACCAAGGCCTCCCAGGAGGCCGTCAGCGTCGCCACCAAGACCAAGGTCAAGCACCGCACGGACGAAGAGACGGGGGGTTTGCAGACTCGCGTCGACCAGAAGGCCTCGGTCGACGCAGAGGGCGTTGATGTCTCTGTGGCCGCCAGGACGAAGGTATCGCAACCGCACGCCCCGGAAGACAAGTCTGACGCCCGCGACGGTCCGCGGCCGGCCGATGGGGGCGCGGGGGCCGGGGCGCACGCGGGGGCACACGCGGGGGCACACGCGGGGGCACACGCGGGGGCACACGCCCAGACACAGACGACGCCGAGGGTTGGTGGTGGGGACGGACCCCAGCACCCGCCGCCGACAGCGCCGACAACAACGACGAGGGCAGCAGCGGAGACGAGGAGCCACTCGTCGACGGAGAGCCACTCGACCACCGAGACGTGCTCGGCGACCACACGCGTGATGAGCCGCTCGCATCCAGAGAGGAGCAGAGAAGACCCCGATGCCGGTGCGGAGGGCCCCGCTGACCCGGAGTCGACGCGGACCACGGTGCAGACGTCCGTGCGGACCTCGCTGCAGCCACAGGGCGACGGCGGCAACTACGGCCTCAGCGGCGCCAGCGCGCCGTCGCTGGCCGACACCAGCAACTGCCTCCTGCACAACCTGCTGCAGCTCGGCTCGGCCATGGAGAACGCGGAGATCAGACAAAAGGTGGTGGAGATCCAGACGACCATACAGAGGAACGTGGTGCACCAGAACATTGTCGAGACGGAGACGACCGTGGAGAAGAGCAGCAGCATCGGCGGCGGGAGGCCCGGGAGGCCCGGGAGCCCCGGCACCCCACGGACCGCGACACAGCAGGAGGACGGCGGCAGTGCGAGGCCCCCTGGGGTGAGGCCGGCCGTCTCCAAGGCGCTGCCGGCGTCCCCGGGCCCGGCGCCCAGGCCATCGCGGTCGGCGACCGGTCAGCGATTCCAGCAGAAATTCGAAGCGATTCCGGAGGAGAGCAGGAACGGCGGCGAGCAGGACGACAACAGGTGAGTGCCGAGTGCCTCGCACTCTAGCACGACCATTAACAGTTCCTCTTAACGCTTTAACTGCCGTTTCTGTTGGGCAGGGCGGACCAGGCACACTCCAGCAGCAAAGCCCGAGCGGCGCTGCAGCAGCACGTCGAGGACGAGGCCAAGGGCTGGATAAACTTCTGCCTGATGAAGGAGAACGCGGAGCACGAGGATGGGGACGGGGAGCACGCCGAGGGCGGCCCTGCGGAGGCCGGAGCCACGCCGACGCCCCGCGGGCCCGTGAGCGCGGCCACCTCCCCCATAGTGCTGGAGCCGGAGCCCCCGGAGCCGCCGGGGCCGACCCTCACCGTGCAGACGGTGCACACCGCCACCTCCCCGATCCCGAGCGCGCGCTTCCGCTGCGTCGACGCCGCCGTCTGCACCGACAACGCCCCGGCCTCGAGCGCTGGGCGAGGCGACAACGGCGCCGCCGCCGCCAATCCACCCCCGAAGGCCGACGAAAGACCGGGGCCGGACCGCCACCAGAAGGCCGCTCCCCCGGGCAAGGCGTCCGCTGGTCCTCCGAGGGCGGCCGTGAGCAGGACGACGATCTCCGCGAGCACCAAGTCAGACGCCCGGGTGGAGGCCAGAACAGAGACAACGACAGACAGGAGGGTCGAAGCGAAAGCGTACCGGGCGCAAGGCGTGGGGACGACGGACCAGGAGGACGCCGCCACCAACACCACGTGCGGCCCGGTGCCGAACGGCCCCACCTGCGCGAGGACCTCCAGGGACGCGGCCGGGGACACGGCGGCCCCCGCTGCGGGCTGCCGCGGGTGCGTGTCGCCTTGTGACCCGCCGACGAGTACCTGCTCGTGCGAACCGCCGCCCCGCCGGGCACCCGTCGACGCCAGCACCAGCACCATGTGCGGCCCCGTTTTGCCCCTGGATGAGATTCGGGGGCCCCGAGACGCCTCCACGAGCACCCTGTGCGGGCCCGCGCCGCCGCCGCCGCCACCGCGGCAGCCGGATGCGGGCTCGGTGTGCGGCCCCGTCTCCTGCAGCACGCCCCCGGACACCGGCGGCGGCCTCATGACCATGCCGCCGCTGGACCTCGGCTCGCTGGGGGTGCCGTTCTCCGAGGCCGCGGTGGCGGCCTGCACGCACCAGAGCACCACCATGATGTCCATGTCGTCCTGCAGGAGGACGGTAGTCACGCGCAAGCACCGCATCCGTGTCCCCGACCTGAGGTGAGTCAGCCTATGACTAGGGCTGCGCGGTTGTAGCGAAAATAAACGAACGCTCGGTTACAGACCCGATCGGCAAATTGCTGACACCAGCTTAACACCGGGCTAACACAGGAATTAACGTTTTAACACGGCGTGTTGGCATGGTTGTCTCACTATTATTACCTTCGCGTTTGACACCATGCTAACACCGCGGGTTATCGTTAACACGCCGTGTTAGCCTGGTGTTAGAGAGGTCGAAGCAATAGTTGGTGTTAATCTGGTGCGAGATGCGTCGGGCTACCCGCCGGTCTCACACCTGGTGTTAATGTGGTGTTAGCCATCAGCTGTAACCCCTCGTTTACTGCAGACGCCCCTCACTAGGCTAGTCCACGTGACTAGGCTACCTCCTTACTCATTCTGCTGTCCTGGTAGGGTGAAAACTCATTTATTGAGTAGCGCGTTCAATACGCTGTTGCACGGAAAGGCGCCCCACTGAATACTTGAAGTATTCTGCGACCACGGAGAACCGCGTTCATAATCACGGTTCACTCCATTTCCTTTCGCATACTGTGAGGTCAGTCGGGGCTGGCAGTAACCCACACGGCCACCGTAGCACACCCCGAGCAGGCAGCATCCGGAATGCCGAGTTGTGAATGCTATCCTTGTCTCCCTTGTTGCCGCCTGAATAGAGCGACAAAGAAGAATCACCAGCTCGAAGTGTTTCACACGCCGCATCCTCGCACGGGACCCCTCGAGGAACAGTGCGACCTCTGACGGTGCTTAGAACAAGTTCGGACACCCGTTGGGCGTGTAAGGGGTCATCCATAAAGGATGTCTGGGTATTTACTCCGTGACCGCCTGACGGCCCTCCCGCGTCCCCGCACTCAGTGTTAGCTGGGGTGCCAGAGCACGACTCGCAACGCGTATTAGATAACGCCAAATTAGCCGGCATTTCTTTAAAATCTCAAACGTCAAAAATGCCAAGATGCTAGTACAGGACCTTTAGAAATATCACTCGTCTGATTGGAATATCTCCCAACTAATTGGACACCCCGCGCTAAGTGCCGCTGGACTCTACCCTCACTTCGAGCGATCGGCACAGGCCGGTCTGCCCTTCCCGGTCGGGCATAGCCCCCGGCAAGTCAGTAGGATACGGCTCACCGCACCGCTTCCAGGGTCGGGAAGACTTTATACCCTGGCACAACCCCTTGCGTCCCCTCAGTGGACAACGAAACCGCCCAGACATATCATGGTCCGGTCAGACGACATCAGCAGCGCGCAAAGCGAGCAGCAGTTTGCACGGTGGCGCCATCTCGCGGCGCCGGGCACAACATCCAAGACGTTTGGTGTCGAGGTAGTCGTGTAAGGCCGACGGATACGCGCGGCGCGAGAAGTCGGCCCACAATTCGACGGTGGCGCCATCATACACGGCGGCGGCCAGCGGTGCAACTGCAACCCTGCCGACGTAGTTGGGGGGGCCGCCGCCGATGGCGCCACCGTGCAAACTGCTGCTCGCTTTGCGCGCTGCTGATGTCGTCTGACCGGACCATCATATGTCTGGGCGGTTTCGTTGTCCACTGTGGGGACGCAAGGGGTTGTGCCAGGGAATAAAGTCTTCCCGACCCTGTAAGCGGTGCGGTGGGCCGTATCCCACTGACTTGCCGGGGGCTATGCCCGACCGGGAAGGGCAGACCGTCTGTACCGATCGCCCGAAGTGTGGGTAGAGTCCAGCGGCACTTAGCACGGGGTGTCCAACTAATTGGTAGATATTCCAATCAGACAGGTGATATTTCTAAAGGTCCTGTACTAGCATCTTGGCATTTTTGACGTTTGAGATTTTAAAGAAATGCCGGCTAATTTGGCGTTATCTAAGGGGTCATCCATAAAGGATGTCCAGGTATTTTGTGGAAAAAGCACCCCCTCCCCCTCTATGTCCGGCCATGTCCGGATTTAAGACTACTACCCCCCCACCCTCCCTCTCCATCCTCCGCCTCACCCCCCCCCCCGGCAGTGGGGGGGAATGTGGAGAGGGAGGATGGGGGGTAGTACTGCCAAGTCCCGGGAGATGGCGCTGCAGGTCACCGGGCGGCGGTTAGCTCTCGCGGGGTGCTCCCTCCGACGCCAGAACGACATCCCCAGGCTCATGCCCTGTCGAGCGCGGTCAGGGCTCCCCGCGCGCTACGATTCTCACTCGGCAGGTTTGGCTGTTACTGAGACAGCGCCTCGGTGTCGGTGGGGCCAGGTTGTGCGCGGGAGGGCTTGCGACTTCCTCTCTCTCGGGGTTCGCGGAAGGTTGCTTTCGCCCCGTGCTCAGCACCACTGCGCTCTGTCACGTATCGTGCAAACAGTAAATATGCTGGTTGGCCTTTCACAGTCGGACATAACCCCTACCGGGTCCCCAAAAGCCCACCCGGAAGACCGTTCGAGGGGTCGGGAAGGATTTTACACCCATATCAGCCGGGGTCGATCGCGTGCGCGCATGCACCGTCAACTTTAGATAACGCCAAATTAGCCGGCATTTCTTTAAAATCTCAAACGTCAAAAATGCCAAGATGCTAGTACAGGACCTTTAGAAATATCACCTGTCTGATTGGAATATCTCCCAATTAGTTGGACACCCCGTGCTAAGTGCCGCTGGACTCTACCCACACTTCGGGCGATCGGTACAGACGGTCTGCCCTTCCCGGTCGGGCATAGCCCCCGGCAAGTCAGTGGGATACGGCCCACCGCACCGCTTACAGGGTCGGGAAGACTTTATTCCCTGGCACAACCCCTTGCGTCCCCACAGTGGACAACGAAACCGCCCAGACATATCATGGTCCGGTCAGACGACATCAGCAGCGCGCAAAGCGAGCAGCAGTTTGCACGGTGGCGCCATCGGCGGCGGCCCCCCTAACTACGTCGGCAGGGTTGCAGTTGCACCGCTGGCCGCCGCCGTGTATGATGGCGCCACCGTCGAATTGTGGGCCGACTTCTCGCGCCGCGCGTATCCGTCGGCCTTACACGACTACCTCGACACCAAACGTCTTGGATGTTGTGCCCCGGCGCCGCGAGATGGCGCCACCGTGCAAACTGCTGCTCGCTTTGCGCGCTGCTGATGTCGTCTGACCGGACCATCATATGTCTGGGCGGTTTCGTTGTCCACTGAGGGGACGCAAGGGGTTGTGCCAGGGTATAAAGTCTTCCCGACCCTGTAAGCGGTGCGGTGGGCCGTATACCACTGACTTGCCGGGGGCTATGCCCGACCGGGAAGGGCAGACCGGCCTGTGCCGATCACCCGAAGTGTGGGTAGAGTCCAGCGGCACTTAGCGCGGGGTGTCCAATTAGTTGGGAGATATTCCAATCAGACAGGTGATATTTCTAAAGGTCCTGTACTAGCATCTTGGCATTTTTGACGTTTGAGATTTTAAAGAAATGCCGGCTAATTTGGCGCGATTGCCAGTCGGGGACATAACCGGGGTTAACCGGTTTCTGAAAATAAACACCGGTAATGGTCCTTTTTTAACGCGCTTTTGAAATAATTGACCAAGAAATCAGTTCATGGAGATCAATTAAGCATGAATAATGCGTTCGGGTGTCTTTGAGAAAACTCCAACAAATTTTGTTTCAGTGACGCGCTGAGCACGTCCTCGGACAGCACGGAGTACATGGCGCCGCCGGGGAGGAGCATCACGGACGGGGACTCGACCTGCTCGCCGTGCTGGAGGCCGGGGGCGCCGGGGGCGCGTGGCGCGGGCGTGCGGGGGCCGAGGGGCCGGCCGCGGGGCAGCCAGGGCGCCACCCCCGGCCTGTACCAGCACCACGTCCCCCCGCGGGCCCAGCCCGCAGGACCGCCCCCGCGAGGTGCGTGGCCCGGCCTGTGGCCCGGCCTGAACCCCCGTCTCCCGCTCACCGCCGCGCCGTGTCCGGGGACTCCGACTAACCGATCCTCTCCTCCCCTCCGGCAGACGGCGTGGGCTGGACGGTGACGGTGGCCGGCGCGGGCGCCAACCAGCAGGGCGACCTGGAGATGCGCCTCTCGTTTCCGGCGGAGGACGCCAAGGACGCCAAGGACAAGGACGGACTCGAGGGCGGCCGGGGCTGCGGCAGGAGTCAGACGGCCAACGTGTCGGGGCCGGGGCAGGCCGGCCGGTGGTCCCTCACCATCCGCAACCAGCTGCCCGGTACGGTGCTGGCGGTGGCCCTCCTTGTGGCGCTCCCCGCGCCCGACACTAACGAGTGTGTTCCCACGCTGCAGCTGGCGACGGGCAGGCCTCCCAGCGCGGCGTGTCCGTCTCCATGGTGCCCTCGACGCCGCAGGAGAACCGGCAGACCGACAACAAGGTGAGCATCACTCCGCAACGAGCGCTGGGGCAAAACAGGAGCTTGCCCTGCTTTGCTCTGCTCTGGGTAACTCTGCTCTGGGTAACTCTGCTCTCAAAATCGAATGGCCTCTCTCTTCTTCAGTCGTTTTAATGAGAGAGCATAAGCATAAGGATCTGCTTGAGCTGGAAATACACGATAAGATTATTTATTGTAAATTAATTTATTGCAAGCTGTGTTCTTCCAGTGAGGCAACACGCCAAGCTTATCGTCCGCAATGCGCACCAGCCTATGTGTGCTTCGTGTGAACCATGGCTAAACGATGGCTTTTCATACATTTGAAAAAAGTTTGTGTTGCATGACAGTCAAACTTGACAATGACGCGACGGGCTTGTGACAAAGTCCTCTCACATCTACACTGCCCATCATCGACAATCATGGCTCCGTCTCTTTTCCTCGGACACACTCACTCACACGCTGCCTGGTAGAAGTGCGAGCAGGTCCGCATGTCATGTGCTTGCATGTGCAGAGGGCCGCCCGCGCCGCCCGCGCCGCCACGTCCGACAAGCCCGGCTCGCGACGACCGCTGTCTCTCATCTGGCCGCGGCTGCACCAGGAGATCAACTCGGTGGCCGCCCACGAGTAAGTCCTGGTGCGCGGCCCGCCGGCAACGCCAGCCGCGTGCACGGAGGGGCTTTCTGCGTGACCCTACCCACCGACTCCTTCTCCTCCGCCTCCGCCCCAGCCTCTGCTCCCGCCGCCCTGGCCACAGAGCCGGGCCCGCCACCCCCGCGGCAGGGTCTGGTCCAGGGCCCAGCTGTACCCGCGTTCCCGTAAAGTGTCATCGTGCTCCTAACACTCGCTGTGAGGGGCGCACAGCGTCAGGGCTGCCCGCTAACGGTTCCTCCTGGCGCAGGGCCTCGGAGGCGGAGACGGTGCTCAGCGTGACGGGGGCGGCCATCCAGCGGCGGTCCCACCCGCGCCACCACGGCCATCGCCGGTGATCGTCATCCGGAGGACGGCGCCGTCGTCGCCCACTGCACCGACGGCCTCGCGAAGGACGCCGACGCCGACCGGGGTCTTGGCAGGCGGCGGCGAGGACTGCGGACGACGGCCGGCCGCCCTCGCCGCCGCCCGCCGTGGTGCGGGTCAGGGTCCCGTCCCCGACGGCGGCCGCGGCCACCACGGAGCACACCTTGCCCCCGCTGCCGGCGGGCCCGGAGGGCGGCAGCGGGGCCTCTTCGCCGACCGTGGTGCGCGTCAGGCTCCCGACGTCGCCCGCCTCGTCGCCCACGTCGGTGCGGGTCAAGTTCCCCGTCGCGTCTCCCACGAGGACCCCGACGGCCGCCCCATGCCCGCCGTGCGTCATCAGGGTCCACGCCGCGACGCCCCTGCCTCCGGGCACGCCGTAGAGTGCGCATGTCCTCGCCGCCAGGCGGGGAGCGTGAGGCCAGCCGAAGCAGACAGTGATCTCCTCATTACGTTGTCAACAGAAATAGTGGTGGAGCTGCCCCGGAGCACGGCGGCAGCCTTGTGCGAGTCTACCGTAGCCTTAGAAAATCATGACATTTTAGAGTTACTAGGCATTTTCTTCTTCCACTTTGCTGCCGAGTTGTAGATTCGATTAGAAAGCGAGTACTGTACACTTTGCGTGTACGGAATGCCTTAATGTGTTTGGCGGAGAGAAACGCAGGACGCGCATGGACAGTAAATGCATTCTCTCTGTCGTTCTCATTTGCTGCTTTTGTGAAATGAGTGCGAGAGAGAGAGAGAGAGAGAGAGAGAGAGAGAGAGTGTGTGTGTGCGTGAGAGAGAGATAGAGTGTGCGTGAGATGTAACGCAGAGGCAGCCTGCGGCTCAGTCCTGTTTTGTGCTTCCTGCTCGTCCCCTTTTCCACCCTTATCCCGCGGCTGAGGCCGCACTTCTACGTTTCGGGGACCGAAGTATATACGATTTTATATTTGAATGCGTCGCTCACGGAAGCGAGACAATGTTCCTATGTACGGCCACCTATTGTAACTAAATTTTAAGATATTTATTAAATCGTTGCTGTTTTTATGTTTGTTTGAAACAATTTATTTCTGTGAACCCTGACATACGGATTTCCACGATTCAAAAAATTCCAGCGCCAGTACCGCTGATTGGCCCTCGGGGGTCCGGAGAATGAGTCTTCAGACTGATTTTAGCCACATTAGCCTAATTCCTTCCAAACAGCGGGGCCGGGGCGTCAAGCTGGGAAGCGAAGGCAACAATCATGTACAGTATTGTAACCATGGTTCGCCAAGAGGGAGGAATTTTTTAAAAAAAAACGACGAGGCGCCTGCAAAGGGCTCCTCGCTTCGCTCGGGCCCAAAAGAGAAACAACGACTTAAACTGTACGTTACGGTTTATTTCAAGCGACTCAGTGCTGTCGGCGCTGATATTTTTTTCACAATCACTGCAGTGACTAAGTCGGGATCACCTCCCACAGGCTCTGAAGCGTGAAGCCCTCCTTGAGCTTCTCCACGGCCAGGCCCAGCTCGGCGTTGTACACGGGCTCTCGGTCCGAGCCGGCGCGGCCGTCGGCGAAATAGGCGACGAACGCGTTGGACATGTCGTTGCTGAGCTCCCCGATCTCCTCCACGTCCTCGGCGGCGCTGGCAGCGGCGGTCTCCACGGACGAGGCCTGTGGGGCAGCGGGGAGGGCGGGCGAGGCCGTGAAGGTAGGAAGACCAACAGGGTCCCCGGGCACGGCACGGGCAGCGCCAGCGCCGGCCGGGTAGGCAACCACGACGCCTCCGAGCACGCGTGTCGGGCGGGCTGGCCTACCCGGGCATCCGCAGGCGCCCGGCTGCCGGAGGGACTTTGATTATGGACGCCTTTAACGGCACGGGCGACTCACGCTGTCCCCCCACGAGTACTCGACGCCGAAGATGGGGCTGTTGCTGTAGACCTCGTGCAGCGAGGCCAGCTCCTTGTGCACGGCCTGCAGCTGCTCGACCGGGTCGACGCGGAAGCCCAGCACGTAGCCGCCCGAGCGCTCGCCGCTCTCCACCACCAGGGCGCGCCCGAACTTGCTCTCCCGGATCCGGACCTGCGGCGGGGAGGGGAGGGGGTTCACCCTGCAGGGCCTGGCCAGAAGATACCCCGCGCTCGAGCCCCGAGCGCTCGGGCGCGCGGCGCGACCGGGGTACTCACGCTGCCCATCTGCAGGTAGGGCAGGGAGATGTTGAAGCTCTCGTTCATCTCGGCGAACCACACGAGGCGCACGTTGGTGATGATGAAGGTGCCCAGGTTGCCCTGCTCGCTGGACAGGTTCCAGACGCCGTGCACCGTCCGGTACACCTGCTCTAGCGGCAGGATGCGCAGCTGTTTGTCCTGGATGATGGCGCCGCGCAGCTTGAGCTCGCGGTACATACGCGACGAGGCGTACGCCCTGAAAAAAAAAGGCGAGAAAATAGGCGTGCCGTCAGTGGGGATCGAACCGCCGGCCGCGCCGCGCGCGCCGCGCCACGCACTTGTGGACGCCCATGACGGACGTGCAGTGCCGCCGGTTCCCCGGGACCAGGTTCGTGAAGATGAACTCGAACCGCGACGAGTTCCACTTGATGAGCAGGTACAGCGCCTCCGTCATGCCCCGCTGTTTCTGCGGCACAAGAGAGGCGCGGCAGGGTGAGCCGGAGCAGACGCAGAGAGAGTGTCCGGCGGCGGGAGGAGAGGAGACTCTTACCGAGTTCACGGTGCGTGTCGTCACGTTCATCACACAGTTGAAGCCGATCGCTGCAATGAAATAAATGAAGTGAGTGGTGGGGGGATCGCGAGGCGGACGAATGCAGCGTCCGGCAGTGGCCGCCAAGCGCCCCGGCCGCCGGCCGCCTCGGGGTACCCACAGAGGTTGATCCTGGGCGAGGTGAGGGAGTGCCACATGACGCGCAGGTTCGTGACGATCATGCGACCGCGGTCGCCGTCGTTGCCCTTGGTGTCCTCGATGGCGTCCAGGCGGTCGATCAGCTTCTCGCCCGCCCGCAGCTTCATCTGGCTGAGGAGTGCACGTAGGGGGTGAGAACGAAACCAAGGAACGAAACCCACCACACACCAACCACCACCATCAAGTTTTGCTTTTAAAAAAATATTTTTTGTTAAATATTTCAATGCGGTGGTAAAACGAAATGACATTCACTTTGCTAATTCATCGGAACTTTTTCGATGTCCTTGTTCACGTCCGAGGAGCCCCCCCCCCCCCCTTTCCCTCCCTGCCGTGGCGAGAATAAGTTCAAATACATAAATCACGTCATTAGAAGTGCAGGTAAAAAAAATATAACGCTTATTCCAAGGTGCTCTATACATTTTGCCTCGTTCGAAAAGTGTCAATTTTATCTAAAAATCCGGCGATTTTCTTTTTACATTTTTGATAGGTGCAATTTTATGCTCCGTCGCTATGTCTTTTCTCGCGTGGACCAGTCGAGGATAAAAACATAGCATGATAGCATTTGAAACAAGACCGTCTGGATCTGGCAGGCGTATGGTTGCCATGGGAACGCCAAGTGCCACAACAAAACCGACCTGAGCGGGGCGTCGAACTTGACTTCCTTGTCCTCCCAGACGGAGTCGCCCATCCTCGGGGCGAACTTGTCCCCGGCGGGGGGGCGGCGGTCGGCGGCCTGGGGCGGGGACGGGCCGGTGGCTGCGATGATGGCCATCGATGTACCTCACATGTTCACAAGCCACTGCAGCCCCGCGGACGGACAAGGGGCGACCTTCCCGCTGAAGGCGACGGACCCTTCCTGTCGAATGGACCCCCCTCGATGATGGCTCCCTTTTCCGTGAAAGGAACTCGGCCCGGCCGCGAAAGAAACGAGAGGATCGGGCGCTGCAGGTCCGCACCTCCCTTTGAAAGTGGTAGTTAGACGGATCCAAGATCGCTTTGGTTTCGTGCGCAAACTTCAGTACAGATGAAATTTTCATACTTTCTCAAGCTGACCAAACTGACAAACCTGTGTCTATTTCAGGCTTCAAAATTCCAGAAAGGAAGCACAATATCCGCAAGGATGTAGATAAAGAATGGGGAAAACAAAGTGAATTTCTTAATGCCACTTAAATAGTTTCTTATTATTCTTCATTATGCTTCTGGCCGTGACGAGGTTGGCCTACCTGCATACCAGCGGCGGCCATTTTTATGTCTCCAGCGTACATCGTAAACAACTGTGTTTGAAGCTATTATTTTGAAGTGTGTTTAGACTGTCGGTTGCCGGTGGTTGTTTTTTTTAAGTTGTTGTAGACATCTAATCATGATGTCTAGGTCTGTGCGTGCAGAAACTAGGAGCCGCGCCAAAGATGACGTTAAAAGAGTCATGCAAGTCGTAGACAAGGTTAGGCATTGGTAAGTGGCATTGGAATGGCGTCTGGCGTACCCTGAATCAAGTATTTTTTTAAAAATGTATTTATTAGAGAGATACCAAAATTTCTATTAGATACATTCAAGTTTTCGAAAAAACGTCGGGTTTTTAATAATTGTTGTTCATCTTAATTTGTACATACCTAATAATCATAAAACTGACATTTGTTTAACAGGGAGAAGAAGTGGGTTACGATTGGGGACACAACTATGAAGATTTACAAGTGGGTTCCAGTTATTACTATGGACCAGGTAAGTTTTAGCCCTCAGTTTTGATATAAGTTTACTAAAACCTGCAATTTATTCATCGGTTGCTATATATCTCTTTCTATGCTCTTTTCAGAAAAAGAAAACCGTTAGTCACTCCAACAAAGAGAATAATCCTGCAAAACGGCCAGCTACAGAGGGATCCAACTCAAATTTTGGTCTCGCTGAGGACTCAAATACCTGTAAGTTTGTAATTATTCATTCAGGCTTATATTTTAAATCTGTATTGACAAGAGCTTGTCCAATAATATATTTTCACCCTCTCTGTGTTTCAGCATTTTCTATGGTGAGTGATTCTCAAGGACCAACAGACTTTTCAGCCCAACTTGGCTTTTCAGAGGATTCAAATTCCCAAAGCAGTGAACCAGGATCAAAACGCCTAAAAACAGATCATTCTTCATAAAAAAAAAAAAAAATCAGTGCCAGCAAATTTGTGCTGTTGTGTTTGAATTGTGGAAATTAGATTAGTATTTTTTATTTATGTTGCTGTACTATAGGAATCTCTTGCCAAATTATGTTGACTTAAATTGTACATATGTGTTCATTCCTGTCCCTCTGTAAAAATTCTTGTTTGCAATTTTTTGTAAATTTTTTATTTAAAAACCATATAAATGCCAGGACCGGATGCTGATTGGGTTAACTTTTGTACACTCAAATTTTTGTTCATTTACCACTGGATTCCTTACTATTTGTACATACCTATGGATCTCTTTGTGTGTAAGGGAGTATGTGAACTGTATTTATAAGAATCATTTTAACGTAGATTTTTGTCAAGGCATGTTCTGTATTACATTGTATAGAAGAACTTTTCTCCCTTTTGAAATGAATTGACAGAATTTTTAGTGTGAGGATTTTGATCTTGCATTTTATTTATTCCCTACATTACAGTCCTTTTGGAGCTTTTAGAGCATCAATGAATTCTTTACAAAACATGTCCGTCTTGTCTCTTATTTCCACCCAGCGGCTTTTATCCGGACTAGACAAAGATGCTATGTTATCAGTATATTGTAGAATGCTTCTTGAAAACCTAGAGCTGAAGTTGATTCTGGTATCAGTGATTTGAGAAACATGATTGGAATTCTCTAAGACGCTCACAACACTTACCCTATTATTTGCTGAGGAAGAGAGAGTAGCTGGATGAGACCTAGCAGGACAATACATTTCACCACTAATTGGAGGGATGGGATAAATTCTATCATACGAGAATATGATGCACGCTTTCGAGACCTAAGGGCATGCTGGCCAAGGCCTGCCTCACAAGCCTTCAGAGCCGTGTGGCTGTTGTCACATGTTTGCTCAAGTGCTGAAACCATGTTTTTAAGAAAGGTAATTGATGATAAATCTGATTTAGATCTATAGACAGTAGTAAGCGGCTCATTAAGGTATAAATTTATACACCCCAAAATATCATCAGGACACACTTTGTGAAACTTTGATGAGTATGAAAGTAGATCTGACTGCATCTGAATTACATGAGGGTTAAAATTGAGAGAATGAGTCAAAATTGAAAATGTATCTATTGTATTAAGTTTCTCCAAGACAATGGCGATGCGAGCTTTCAAAATTGAAACTGAATGGAACTTAGCAGAATATGTCTCTTCAAAACACTTTAAGTGTGAAATTAAATCTGGCTTATCATGAGATTCTAGCTTTAGCAGAACCAACAAAGATACACAAAACATGTGGTTGGCTACAATGGCAGGAATCTCCTTCAAGTCACACTCTCCATGACTTAACTTGTCCCTTAATCTGGGACCACCAATGTTATTAAACATATCCATTAACATTTCCATGATTCTTTCCCCAAGTACAGATGGAAGTTTATTATCCTGTACAATTTCCTCTGATCCCATGAAATGTTGGGCTAAAATTTCATCCATTGTTGTGTATAATGTATGCTGTTCAGCTACAAGCATTCGACTTGGACACTCATTCACAGAACAGAATGCACACCTTAGAGTGTGTTCAAGGGCAGGCAAAAGCAAGACAAGGCAGTTACCATGTTCTTCTGAGCATAGATATTTAAAGGAGCACATCCAGTAGAACTGATGGGTTTTAGGAATAATGGTGCATTCTTTTATAAAGCTCAATACCACATTTTCTAGCTCATTTAGTTGTGGAACTTGGTTGCTTTTCAAGTGTAGAACAAATCGTGCCCACACATTTTTATCTATCTGTAAACACACACATCAGATGCACACACACAAAAAAGAAAGAAAGAAAAATAGGTGGGGCATTAGAATTACATTGTTTATCATACAACTGGACGTGCAGTCTCCCACTTACTTTAGGTCTGCATGGAAAATGAATCAGGTTTACACTTTGCAATATTTCCCCAAAGGAAGTAATGAGCACTATAAGAGAAGCAGCAATATCTGCATGAATTTCTTGAGGGGCAGGAAACCCGTGCCAACAAATATTTCTAATGTTCAATGCAATTGGCGTTCCAAGCATAGTCTGAGCCACTATCATCTGAAACCATAATTAAAAACAAATAAGGTAAGGGGTGAACATACTTTTATACTGCTGCACTTATCCTGAACTTTCAATGTGGTCATTTACTGGAAGTCTGCCGAAGATGTTTTTCAGTTCACATGAAGCCAACAAATCTCTAAGGAGGAATGGAACACTTTTGTTCTTGAGCAGGTAAACCTTTAAAAAACATGCATACAAGATACTTTTAAAAATTTGAAAAATCAATTAGCTGTAATCTACATGAATAAAAAGAGATTATTACATTTCCTAAAGCATTTTCAAATATTGAAGATAAGATAAGTGACACCTTCATTGGAGTTATTGAGCAACAGTCCATCTGCATTTCAGTAAAACATTCCTCAATATTGCTAGCACAATTCGTCCATTGGCAGAGATCTTTGGGAAGACATCTAAATTTCTGCAGTTTCCTTCCACATTCAATGAAAATGGGCCACAGTTTCTGGCAGAGAGACACATATACCTGTTGGTCGACATCTTCACCTGAACAAACCACAAAATTAGCCTCCAAAGTAAACTACGGTCCCACTACACCATGTGCCAGAAATCTATTGAAGTTGTCGGGAGACAAATCTACGACCTGGTAGTGACCCCAAGAAGCTTGAAATACAATTCCAGTCAAGTGTCAAACGGGCAGTCACGAAGCTCTTTTCACTAGAGTAGGTTAGATGGTCTTTCCGAGACTCTACGAGCAAATGTTGAACTGAAGGTGACAGATAAGTCGAAACACTCGGCGGCGAGCTGTAACTCATGACTAGTTGAAACGCTTAAAAAGCAATGTTTAGAACGGCCAGAAAGGCCCATGTTACACATCGACGAGCGGTTCATAAAAATGCGCCACTAGCTGCTGGTGGGAAAACGCCTGCTGCGTAGGCCAACGAATTCCCTCTCACACAGAGAAGTCGCGTGGGTTGCCGCGTTGCCGGGTAGTATTTTTCATCCCTCACACGCATAGCCTCGCAGTGCGATGCCGCAGCGCGCAGCGATATATTGTGAATGTGAATCATGAGCGTGGTTCGTTTCGGATGACGGATGCAGGGATGCAGACGGGAGACGGTGACAACATAACCATCCGCACCCGAACTGTCAACACTGGCGCTGGGCTGTGCCCGTAGATAAGAACAATATCCGGCATTGATTCCTCAAAATCTTGCCTATTGTGTCAATCAATTCCAGTGTACTGCAAATTATCATTACGCTGACTACTCTCTAATTTAAGAGCTTCTTTGACCCGAGTCCGTAGTGTTGGTTCCTGTTTCCTGTGTCTAAAATTATTACTGCTGGTAGGGATACAGAATGTCTCACCAAACAGGAATTAAAGGTAGAATTTCGTCCACAATAGTCCTGAATCTTAATCTGATTGCTGGCCCCCACCTTTGTATTCATCAAAACATTTTGTGACCTTTTTATCTAGCTAACCAAGAGCTGAAAAGCTATTTTGGAAAATGTAGAGATGGCAGCATTCGTGTTTTTAAAGTTTCAATTGAAAATGGTATGTGCATAGTTTGTAGTTCGTTTTTAAAATTAAAATTCTCCACTGTACCTGTTTTGTCATGGTAGTTGGAATCTTGTTCAGCATATCCTCAAATATTCTGTATTTCAGAACAACTTACCTTGGCTGCTGAAGAAAAGGCAAAAGGAAGCTGGGAAGATGATTATGACAGACTTGTCACTTCCCTCATCACTGAGGCGCAGCCCTGTTACCTGCTGTACAGGTAGGCTGGCGGCTCCTTCTTGAACTTTGTTTATTACTATTGCATTTTGATTCGAGTACCCATTACTTCCCTTAATAGATTGGATTCTAAAGACAGCTCCGGTGCATACTACTGGATGCTGATAAGTTGGTCACCTGATGATGGCCCTGTGCGCCAGAAGATGTTATATGCATCAACAAAGGCTACTCTCAAACAAGAGTTCGGAAGTGGCCAGATTAAGGAAGAGCTGCATGGGACTGTTAAGGTATCTTGAAACAAAAATGGTCATGAGCTATGATGCTCTGCCTTATTTCTGATCAAGGCACTCACTTTTTGTTTTGGGGGCTGCTTTAGGATGATGTCACATTGAGTGGTTTCCGGAAACACAAAAAAAATGAGAGTGCTCCAGCACCCCTCACAACTAGAGAAGAAGAATTGGCTGAACTTCGACGTTCAGAAAGAAGTGTTGCAGCAAATGTGGGTGTTGATACGAAGCATCAAACCTTGGGAGGTGTGTCTTTCCCCATGACTGATGCTGCACGTCAAGCTGTCATTGGAATGGCAGATAAACTTCATACTTTCGTACAGTTGAGAATAGGTATGGCTGTTCATCTTCTTGCTGAAAGAAAAATTAGATTAATTGGTAGCTGTGTTTTATGAAATGTTTGTTGTATGCAGACCTGGACGAGGAGAGGATTCACCTTGTTTCCTCTGGAGATGTGAGCATTGACAAGCTCCCTTCCAAGGTTCCTTCCGATAGTGCTCGTTATACTCTGTTTAATTTCAAGCATACACATGAAGGAGATTACATGGAATCCGTAGGTTGGTCTCAATTGTCATTACCAGTGTGTTCAGTTATTGCATTTTATAAAAATATGTTGTTTCAATTATTTGTTTCCTTTTTCAGTGTTTATTTATTCCATGCCCGGTTATTCATGTTCCATCAAGGAGAGGATGCTGTACTCTAGCTGCAAAGCACCCTTGTTGAGTGATATTGAACATAACATCGGGCTAGAGATAACAAAGAAGGTATGCACCACGCACCACCAATCTGACATGAAATATGTCGACTTCTTTCCACAACATAATTTTATTTTTCTCTCAGCTGGAAATTGATTCGGGGTCGGAGTTAACAGAGGAGTTTCTCCAAGATGAGATTCACCCCAAGAAAAGTCTTCACCGACCCAAATTTGCTAAACCAAAGGGGCCTCCAAACCGCGGTGCCAAGCGTCTTACCAAACCCCAGTCCTCCCCTTAAGAATATTTATCTCACCGAGAGGTGTGGCTCATGGTGCTGTTGAGTTTTGTTACTTGTATAAACTTATTAAGTTATATAATATTATGTTTCACTTCTGTATTGAGGGTAAGACTGTAGTAGATGTTCAACGATTCAACGAGAATGGGTGAACTTGTAAAGAAATAAACCAATGGTTACACACTTGTTATGAAATATAATTTGCAATATAAACAGGAGCACAGCTTCCACAATTCACATAATTAATTAAAAGCTTATTTAAAACAACCGCTGAAACACACATGCAAGGTACATGAGAGATGAGACAGAACGATCATTATGATGCTGAAGTCTTCAAAGCTTGTTCCAAGTCTCCAAGAAGGTCCTCAGGATCCTCTAGGCCCACAGACAGACGAATTAGATTATCAGTTATACCCAACTTTGCTCGGTTTTCAGGTGGAACCGATGCATGAGTCATAACTGACCTGTTGGATGAAAAGAGACTTTTAGATGATTTGGAATAACTCAAACGGGAACAAGATTACGCCAATGTCTTTGCACTTACGGTAATTCAGCAAGCGACTCATAGCCCCCAAGAGATTCAGCAAGTGTGAACACCTTCAAAGCACTCAAGAACTTTCTACTCTCAGCCAAACCTCCTTTCAGATAGAATACCATCATGCCACTCACACCATAACACTGCTTCTTAATAAGCTCAAACTGAGGATGAGACGGGAGCCCTAAATTAAAGATTTAAATGATTAAAGGAAAAACAACATTGCACAGATGTAAAAGCACACTGACAGAATGAAAAGAAAGAAATGCACTCGTACTGAAAAACACACCTGGGTGAATGACTTTCTCAACAAGTGGATGTTTCTCCAAATACTTCCCCACCAACAATCCATTTGTCATATGTTCTCGCATGCGCAATGCCAGGGTTTTCAAGCTGCGGTTTAGTTGTGAACAATCAAATGGCGATGGCACAACACCCATGGCTGAAGGGAAATAAAATTCATTATTAAAGCCAAATAGAAGTAGAACAAGACAAGTCACACTCAGGAAAAAAAGTCCTAACCATTCTGCAAAAATCGAAGATTTTCGTGCAGTTTCTCATCATTGGTGAGGGCAGCACCCATGATTACATCACTGTGCCCGTTCACGTATTTAGTGAGAGAGTACATGACAATGTCAGCACCTAAAAGTAGGGGTTTCTGAAAGAGAAAGTAAACTGAAATCAGTACTGCACTTTCAGGTTCAAGATCAATGTCACCATAAGATGTGGGGGAAAAGGATACCTGATTGTAAGCTGTAAAAAATGTGTTATCTACTACAACAAAAATTCCAGGTTTACTGTGAGCTATTTTGCTGATAGCTTCAATGTCCGTTATCTTCATCAGAGGGTTGGTAGGCGTTTCAATCCAAAGCATCTGAACAAAAAAAAAAAAAAAAAAACAATGAATGCAGTTAGCATAAACCATGAGATCCATTTTAACACACAGAATATATTAAATTACCTTTGTATTGGGCAGAATAGCTTCTTGAACTTTCGTTGGGTCTCTTGCATCAACATAGGAGATCTGAATACCTAATCGGGTGAAAACTTTGGAGAAAGACCTGTATGTACCACCATACAAGTCATCCATGGCAACAATGTGATCTCCTGAATTAAGTAGACTTGCAATGACGGTTTGAGCACCAAGGCCGGATGAAAAAGTGACACAGTGCTTAGCTCCTTCAATAGCTGCTAAACATTCCTCAGCAGCCTCCCTAGTTGGATTGTTGCTCCTAGCATACTCGTACCCCTGTACAATTGTGGAAGTGAGTGAGGTGTTGATGGTAAGGACAAAGTCATCACAGATGGCATTTCTGAATTTTACCCTATGCTCAGCAGGGGCATCTTGTTTGTACGTTGTTGATGTAAAAATTCCCGGCACCACAGCTCTGCAGTTCCACTTCTCCGGTTCGTTACCTCCATGAATTGCAGCTGTTGCAAAGCCTAGCTCACGCTTCAAGTACCCCTCACTACTCATTTTGGTAACTGCAACAGAGACCAGGCCCTGAACCGAAGAACACTAGCAATTAGAGCTCGCGAAATGTCAAAGCAGTCAAACGTGTCAACTAGCTCAGTATGCAAACACGGGGTAAACAACGAAAGCGGGTCCCCAGACTAAGGTTATCAGCGCCGTCAGCACGTGGACCAGGGTCCCGACCCTACCTTGGTTTCTCCTCTACAGCGGACAACACCCGTTGACAACGCGGCGAGCCGATACGAAAGCAGTGCCGGGCCAAACAACAACCCGACCGGCTCCGTGCGAATGCAGCGACGTTCGCCTCTGTCGGCTGCAAGGAGACACCGGGGGTACAGCACGGGAGGAGGAGGCACAGCCGTTGAAGAGGAGAGGGGGAGGGGAAGGCAGGGGGCGTACAGGAGTGGGGAGAAAGCAAAGTCATAGGTCAGGTCGGTCACAGCAGACGACATCCAACCCCCCCCCCCCCCCCCTGAAACCCTTCCGCCCACTTGTAGCACGTCCCTGTTTGAGTCTGTGTAGTCAAGTCGTGCGCGTGCGTGCGCGCATGCATCGGCAACTACTACGACGCCAAATTAGCAGTCATTTTTTAAAAAAATCTCAAGCGCCAAAAGTGCCATTATGCTAGTACAGGACTTCAGAAATCTTACCCGTCTAATTGGGACCTTTTCCCCCTATTACTTAGTAACACAGAGACAGTTACGCCCCTTGCCAAGTACCGCTGGGCTCCATCCCCACTCAGGGCAACCGGTACAGACCGGTCGGTCCTTCACGATCGGACATAGCCCCCGGCAAGTCAGAGGGAAGCGGCCCACCGCCCCACCCGTAGGATCCCGTCCCCACAAACGGTAAAGTAACCGCCCAGACATATGATGGTCCGGCCAGACGATATCAGCCGCGGGCAAAGCGCGCAGCAGTTGCACGGTGGCGCCATCTAGCGGCGCCGGGTCGAACTAACCATGAGGTTTGGTGTCGAGGTAGTCATGTAAGACCGACAGAAACGCACAGCGCGAGAAGTGGGCTGACAAATGCACGGTGGCGCCCTCTGGTGGCGGTCAGCGGTACAACTGAGTTACAGGTGGCCGTCACCAGAGGGCGCCACCGTGCAACCGTCAGCTCACTTCTCGCGCGGCGCGTTTCCGTCGGCCTTACACGACTACCTCGACACCAAACCTCATGGTTAGTTCGACCCGGCGCCGCCAGATGGCGCCACTGTGCAGCTGCCGCGCGCTTTGCCCGCGGCTGATATCGTCTGACCGCACCATGATGTGTCTGGGCGGTTTCATCGTCCTCTGTGGGGACGCAAGGGGTTGCGCCAAGTGGTTAAATTTTCCTGTCACGAGGAGCGGTCCGGTGGACCGCGTCCCACTGACTGGTCGGGGGCTATTTCCGGTCGTGACGGGCGGACCAGCCCGTACTGATCGCTCTTGAAGCTAGGCAGAGCTCAACGATACTATGAACGGGGTAAAACTGTCTTTTAGTAACTAATTTGAAAAATTGTATTGCGTAAATTGTATTGTTTCTTCTTTCTTGCACACGCCGGGAAGGAGGAGAGGGGGGGGGGGGGGAGGCACTTACCCCGGGTTTCCAAGATAATGTACGGTTTGGCCCGGTTTGGCCCCAGCAGCCGGCGGCACTTTAAGGAGTTCCCCCGTGTCAGGGTGTCACGGCATCCCGCTCGCAAGCGGACGCGGGCGCGCAGAAGCGTCGCCGGCTACAGCAGGGTGCCGACCACGGCGCCCTCGCACTGCTTGTGGACGTGGCGGCTTGGGCCTGGCCGGCGTGGCCGCGGCAGCGGCAGCCGTGCCGCAGCGTGTGGGTACGCGCCCGCAGCGGGTAGCTCGCCATCTGCACCGTGGTCCAGGTCGAGTTGGTGTTGCCGTGGTGCTGCTGGTGCTGGTGATCGGGCAGCGCGAGGCAGCGGCGCACCAGCGGCAGCCGCGCCACGGCGGCCCGGTAGCTGGCGCGGAAGCGGGCGTTCATCCAGTAGTAGATGAGCGGGTTGAGGCACGAGTGGCTCATGGCGAGCCAGTGCGCGCAGAACCACAGCGGCGGTAGCCCCGGCCAGTCGCCCAGGCCCGTGTGCGCGTCCCACGCCACCACCAGGGCGTTGAAGGGCAGCCAGCAGACGGTGTAGCCCGCCACCACCACCACCATCATCTTGATCATCTGCGGGACATAGAGCTGCGTCAGGTGGCAGTCCCCCCGTCAGCCGGTACAGCCGGGGCTTGTCAGCAGGTGCCCGTCTCAGTGATGTGCGGCGCCTACAGCACCGCCACTCAGGACCAGGACAGCGACAGGCCGTCACGACTCCGAGAGTCACCGAGTCCAGCACCGGCGACGCAGCAAAGCTAAAATAAATGAACTCTGTCGTCGGAAGGCAACCATCGACCGCCGTCACCGAGTAACGGAAACGGAGACCCCGCAATGTCAAGTGAAAAGAATTCTAGGGTTAATCGGTTTCCATTCGGGATGAACCGCGCGGCACGGCGCGGCACCAGACGGTGTTCCTCCCCCATCTTCTGTCGTGGTCGCGCTCCCAGGGCGCCTCCGACGGCGACAGAGAGGGGAGACGAGCCCGCTGCCCCCCGCTGCGGTCCGTGCGGTCCCCCCCGACGGGCCGGCCCTGGCAGCGCGGGGCCTAATTGAATATGAAAGACGCCGGAATAAATGAACGGGCCCGATTCAAATGGGCGCCGAGAAGGCAAATGAAAAGTGGCCGCAGCGGGGGCAGCGGGGCTCCCGGCGGAGGCGGCCGTGGGCAGCGCAGTGCAAGCGGAGCGCCGTCAGTTCCGGGTCCGGGGGGCGTGCCGCGCCATGCGGAGACGGCACCGAGGGGGAGGAGAAACGTGGGAGTAAAGTTATGGCAGCAACATGGCTCCGGCAAACACAGGCACGGCCCAGGGGGCGCTTCTCGCTACCAAACACTCCTCCCCGAAGCCTTTTCGTCCGGTTTTGACAAGACCGCCGCGATGATGGCTGCCTTCTGCTGCGGAAAGAAGAGAAGAAGTATGAAGAGGAGCTTTCCACGCAGCTTCCAGTGTAGATTGGCTCCCGTGCTGTCGGTGAGCCGAGCCGACCTGACGAGGCCTGAGGCGGCGGAGGGAGGTGCGGAGCGGGCCTGCCGTGCCTGCCGTGCCCCTGCCTGCCTACCGGCCCGGCTCGCACCGCGACCCGTCCAGCTCGTGCCGCCGTGACCAGGCAGGCCGGGCAGACACCCCTCCGCCCCGGGCTGGAGTCCTGGACACACGGCACGGGGGGTCTGCGTGCCCCGCAGGAGGGGGAGCGCGTGCTGGCCGCTAACACAAATATTAGCGCGGATTAGGCGCCGCGGCGGGGCAGTGTCCGACTGGTTCGTGAATGAAGCCGCGCAGAGAAACTTTCCCCATCAGAACCATGATTCCCCCCCCCCCCCCGGCCCGGCACGGCTTCGGCTGGCGGCTCTCGGCACCGCAGCGTGCAGGTGGCGGGGCGCGCCTCACGTCCCCCGAGCGTTGCGACGGCGAGGCTTGAAGACCCCTCCAGGAGACCTGCGAGCCTAAGCAAGCCGTCGGCCCCCCGCTCCCCTCCGCCACTTCATCGGCACGAAGTGCGCTATTTGTTTCCCTCAAGCTCCGGCGGCGGCCGAGAGCCCTCTCGCTGCGGCGAGCCGCGGCCGCCGCCGGGCGACAGGCGGGGGAGAGAGGCGGCCGCGAAGTACGTCCGACCGAATGCCCTCCGCGGTCCGACTCGACAGCGACGGCCCGGGCAGGGCGCCCGCAGAAGCCAGGGTAGGCCAGCCCGCGCGGCACCCGCGCGCGGAGCAGCCGCGGCTGCCTACCCAGCAGGCGCCATGCGGCCCCGCCGACCGCAGACTTACTCCCGGCGGCGTGGCGGGCGTGCCCAGGTGTCAGCTCGCTCAGCGTCACGGGGCAGCTCTCAAAGCGGCCTGGGTGACGTGAACCGGGCGAAGCCTGCGTCCTAAACGGCCTAGCAGGCACCGAAACCAGGCCAATGATTCAGTCAGACAGACTCATGTCCGCAATGCTGGAGATCAAGGGGTCGTGAGCTTCTTGAGAGACCCCCCCCCCTCTCTCTCTCCCTCTCTCTCTCTCCTCCTGCCTGCATTGGAAGGCGCCCGATAAGGGTTTGACCCCTGTCGTGTTAGAAGGGAGGGGGTGGGTTTGCCGGCCTGCCCGCCGACTGCGAGCGAGGCACGGCACCCTTTGCTCCGGCGCACGGCACGGCCCCTGCGGGATCCAGTTACACCGCTTTGAAATGAAATATTTCGAGGGCGGGCCGGAGGGTGGCGTACCCGGAATGTGGACGCCGGACGCCGGACTCCGGGCGGCCGGCAGCTCGTCGGATTGCCCCCTTATTCCGCCCGCCCTGTCCGCCCCGGCGGCTGCCTCCTGCAGCGCGGACCTGTCGGGACGTGCGGCGGCCGGCGCCGGCCGCGGCGCGTCACTGCCATACTTTACCTTCCTCTTGGCGCAGGCGAAGCGGCGGTCGCGGGAGTTCTCGGCCTCGCCGGGCGTCCGCTTCACCCAGATGACGACGGCGATGCGGGCGTAGGTGTAGAGCAGCACGCAGCTGGGCGCCAGGTACTGCAGCGACATGAGCGCCATGCTGTAGTACTGCCGGGACTCGGCCGACGGCCACACCTCCTGGCACACCCACCTGCCGGGGGACAAACCCAACCGATGACCGGCTATCCTGCGGGGCCGCGCGCCGTGGCGCAAGCCCCGCACCACGGCGAGGCGAGGCCGAGGCCGAGGCCCTTGTCCCGGAGCTTACTTGCCGCAGTCGCGGTGCCAGGGCTCGGGCTGGCCGAGGCGGCTCCAGTACGGGATGGGCAGCGCCGTGGCCACGGCCCCCGCCCACACCGCCGCCATGCTGCACTGCGCCTCGCGCCGCGTCAGCCGCGTCCGCAGCGGCCGCATCACGGCCAGGTAGCGGTCCACCGAGATGACGACCAGCGTGTAGGCGGACACCAGCACGGACACGGCCTGGGAGAAGCTCACCTGCGGGCCGGGCAGAGTCCGGGCGGTCAGCGTGGAGTGGGGGCCGCGGGGGCCGCGGGCAGACTCACCGTGTGGCACAGCTCGGCGCCGAAGGGCCAGAACTGCAGCAGCAGCGTGGACACGAACGTGAAGGGCACGCACAGCAGGGTCATGAGCATGTCGCCGACGGCCAGGTTGAGCAGCATGTAGTTGGTGGCGGTGCGCATGCGCGGGGAGGACACGACGCAGTACATGACGAGGCCGTTGCCCAGCAGCGCCACCAGGAACACGGCCGAGTACATGACCGTCACGACCACGTCCCCGGCCGGCGGGAACACGGCCTTGCGCGACGCGGAGCAGTTGAGGAAGGCCAGGGCCTCCACGTCCACGTCCAGGTCCAGCTCCTCCATGGCGGCGAGCGGCCACCTGCACAGACGCGGCGGCTCGTTTCGGGGGCGGGCATGTTTCCTCCGTCGCTGAGGGCGCGCCGGGCGGTGGGCTGCACAGCCCGGCACAGCCTTCTCGCGGTGCTCCCGTGTGGCTCCCTCCTGCTGCCGGGGCCTTTATCTGATTGTATCTGGACTCGGGCCGGGCTCGGGCCGGACCCTCCTGAGGGGGTTGAGAGGCGCCGGCGGCGGGCCGGCGGCGAGCAGGGGGTGTATTGTAGGTATGGGCGGATGAAGCCGCGTGGGGGGGGGGGGGGGCGGCCTGGGGATGCTAACTGCTGATAAGGCATGGTGGGTGCAAAATGACATTTCCATTCAGACATATTCATGAGAGGTTAACTCGGCACCCCGTTCGCTCCATGTACCGAGCGGCTGTCGGGGGCCGCGGCCCGGCTGGGGTGTGATGTGGGGGCCGCGGCAAAGGGGTCGGCCGCAGTTTGATATTGGAAAAGATGAGAGGGGGAGGGGAAGGGGGAGAGACAAACAACAGCCCGCCCGCCCAGGCCTGCATAAATCGGCCCACACATCCGAGGGAGGTGAACGAACAGCGACGCACCGGCCGAGCGGTGAGCCCCGGGCCTCTGCCTTGTGTCTCGTCGTGTCTCGTGCTGTCGGAATACAGAGTGCTCGTCTGGGCGCCCGTCTCGCAGTGTTCGCCCCCCCCCCCCCCCGAACTACCCCCCACTCCCACCGCGAAATTATGCATGGGAACACCCACGGCAGCGGTGCGCGTCGCCAGCCGCCGCCGAGGGGCTCGGGGCCCGGCCGGCCGTCATCCCTGTCCCACTCTTCCAGAGGCTCCCGCCGGTCGGAGGTCGGTTCTTCGGCCCTCGGCTCGGCCTTGACCGCTCCGGCCTCGCGTCGCCTCGCGTCGCCCGCGAGACCGCTGCTAGTCCCTCACGGCCGCACCGGCTCGGACCGGACTACAGCACGCGCACGCGGTGAGAGCAGGCAATTTACAACCCGCCGGGAAACAATCACGACGCACGGGGGGAAACCCAATCACCCCGAACCCAAGACACGCTATAAATCGCTGCTGTGTATGTTGGACGGGGCCTGCATGTTTCTTTCTAGCCTGCTGGTTCAGTTTCCAGCCCTGTTTCTCTCGGCAGCTCTTGCCCTTCGCTGAAAGTTGAGAACGGTCGGCCGTAATAACAACAGAATTTACATTATTCAGCCCGCCATTATTGTTATTTCGCGAGGGCGGGATACCCTTACACTTCACCACCTACCTCGCCCCCGACCCCATTAAAGGAGCACGAAGCTTTTAACGGTGCGCAGCTCGTCGGCATGTGAGTGGGGGCTTTCGGAGGACCGGCCGCTGGGGCCGCTGGGGCCGCTGGGGCGCGCAAAACAAAGTGTTCCACCAGAGAGGCGGATCTAGGATCGGCCTGTCCCGCGTTTTGCTACTCACGGGTGGAAAAAGTTATGCTGGTAGCCTAAATTTCAGAGGAAAGCAATGCCTAAATTTCAGGCGCCCTTCGGGCAGCAGGAAGAGGGAGGAGGAGGTGACAGAGGCCTGTTGAAGCCCCCCCCCCCCCACTCTCAGCCGTTGCGACGACGGCTCGCAAGCTCCGCGACGGTCATCCTAGCAGAGCGTGACGACTTCGTCCCCGGCGAGGTGATGCTCGGCGAGGCCGGCCCGAGGCCGCTCCGGAGTGCATCTTATATGAGGCCGGGCCGGCAGGCGCCCCCCATGCCTGCGCAGCGCGCGTCTGCGTGGGAGGCGGAACTACTTTGTTGACTTGCCGGCTCGCCGGACTTGGGCGGCCAGGAGCCCGGGCCGGCCGCGTTAATTGTGAGGAGGACGACGGAGGCCTGGCAGACCGCAGCAGGGGCGGGCCTCCCCCCCCCCCTCCCCGCCTCCCCTCACCCCACCGCCGCACGCGCAGCACGCCAGCACGCCCGGCGCGGCGCCCGGCCCCGGCAAGGACCCGAGGCAACGGCGCGGTATATTGGACGCCGGAGTTTGACCTTCCGGAACACTTCAAATTGCCGATGGTCGGTAAACAAAGTATCGTGAGGAGGAGCCGGCCGCGTGCCCCTGCCGCCCCTACTGCCGCCCCTACTGCCGCCCCTACTGCCGCCCCTGCCGCCCCTGCCGCCCCTGCCGCAGCCTCCGCGCGCGGGGCGGCGGGCGGCCGGCGGGGGCCTCGGTTGCCGGCCCAGGTTGCCGATTCGGCTGCGGCTGCTCCTGTGCTGCAAAGTAAACTCGGAAAAGTTGGTAATGAACGCAAAGATGATGACGGCAAAGGGCGAGCGGACGACGGCGAAGCGGCGGCGGCGGCGGCGGCGGCGGCGGCGGCGGCGGCAGGGTGGCAGGGCGGCAGGTGTCTGACGGCGGCGCGGCGCGAGCGTCCGCCCGTAGTGCCCGTGGCCTGCGGTGGGGCAGCCAGGGGCCGGGGGCGGCTGGGGTTTGTAATTAGTTACATTCCGATGCGAGCTATTCCCGCTCCGCAACTTTGTGTCGCGGTTCGCCGCAGCAGCGGCCGCAGCAACCGCTGCCACCGCTGCACGCCGCAAGCAGACAGTGTCCGTGCTGCTCCATGGCTGCAGGGGGCAGCGGGAGTTGCAGGTGGCGGCCGGGCGCGCGGGTGCAGCCCGCACTGCGCAGGGCCGGAGGGTGTCCCCGCCCGGCCCCCGCCCGGCCCCCGCCCCTCGCCACACGACGCGGCGACAAGAACGGCAGCCCGCCGGGGCTGGGAGCGGAGCGGAGCGCTTCTTAGGCCTCTGATAATTCTCGCTGATTGGTTCTGCCCCGCAGCAGGGCGGAGGGGTCAGCCCGGGGACCTTGAGTGGTGGCGCTAGGCGAGGCCGAGCGTGGCGCGGAGCGCAGCGGGGCCCGTAGCGGGGCCAGCCTGGCGGGCCGACGCCCTCCCCCCTCCTCCCGCAGAAGGGCCGTCGGATCTCACCCCTTCCACACCCCTCCCGCGCCCCGAAGGCCCCGTGGCCCGCCGGCCGTGCCCCCAATATCAGATTGGGGTTCTTGAGGGATTTCCGAAATTAAATGGTCGGGGTCGGCTGTGTCTGTGTCCGGCAAACAACCGCAAGAAATGCAAATCGTTTCGTCAAGTCCGCCGCCGCCGCCCGGGGAGGGGGTGGGGTCAGGCGGCTCATTCTTTCCGGATGCTGTATTATTATTCTCGTCGAAAAAGTTTCGTCTGGAACGTCGGAACTCCAATCATCAAAGTCAGTACACCCCCCCCCCCCCCCCCCCCCCCCCCCCCCCCCGCCCGTGCGTGGCTCACGGCAGCACGTGATGATATCCCAGCGCTTCCCTGTGCGGAGCCAGTGGGGCATGCAGCCTGCAGACCAGGCGGCAAACCAATAATTCACGGACTGCGTAACAAACATGATTGAGGTCCGGGGCCGTGCCGAGCGCAGGGCCGGCTGGACTGATATGGCGCTGATCTTTACACTCCCCTCTCTCTCTCTCTCTCTCTCGCACACACACTCCCCCCTTCTCCCCTCCCCTTTTCTGTCGCTCCCTTCTCACGCCCCTTATTGGTATCCAATACGGAGGAGGTTGGGGGTGGGGGTTGTGGTTGGGGGTTGGGGGTGGACGAAGCGTGAATGAGCTCACCTGTTGGATACATCGGGCGGCACACAGGGACACCGACAACGTCGGCCTCCGTCATAATTCAAAAATAATTTCCGCGCCATTTGTGCGCGATACGAACGAGATCGGCTACTTGCGAACAGTGTAGTTCCTGCAAACTGCCTGTCACACAGATGGCACTGCGATCCCGCTTCAGTGACTGTCGACAGCTCCGAGCAGACCCGGGCAGCTCTCCACGGCGGTGTGCCGGTGTGCTCACGCCTCGAGTACAACAGACGGGAGTACGTTGGAGTGCTCGCACTGTACCTGCCGCCACGGTCCTCACACGTCGCTGCTGCTGTGCGAGGTGCCTGCTGCGCGCCGCCGCGGGCCCGGGCTGGTCTCCAGGCTGTCCTCCAGGCTGTCTTCCAGGCTGTCCTCCAGGCTGTCCTCCAGTCTGTCCTCCAGGCTGTCCTCCAGGCCGGCCCTGGAGCGGACCGCCGGGCCGGCCGCCACATCCACATCCCCGCACGGCGTCGAGGGCGCTGCGGGGCCGCGGACCGCCGCCGAGGACGGCATCCTGGCGGGCGGCAGCGGCGGCGGCGGCGCGTGTCTCCGCCCCCCGGCCCCGGAGCACCCGCTACTGTATCCCGTCCGCGGCCACGCGCCGATCGCGCGCCGGCCGTGTGCCGCCCGCGGTTCCCTACTGCCGGAGCGAGCCTGGAGTGAGGGCGAGACAGAGAGAGGCGGCAGAAGGGGAGAGGAAGAGAGAGGGACGGTGGTGCGAGGACGGCTGGCAGCCAACTGAGAGTGCCGGCCCGCACCGCTCAGCCGCGGCTGCCCGCGGCCCGACCCCCGCCGGCCACCGCCCCCCCCCCCCACCCCACGACCCGCGCCTCCCCACACTGCTCAGCCCGCGAAGCGCGAAGCGCCGAAGCGCTTTAGACAGCTAGGCCACTGCCCGAAGTCCAGAAGCAGCCCTCGAGGTGGCTATCAAAGCGGATCGGGGTTGTTGGAGGGTACTTTGTAGTGCATGGAACATTTACGAACCTACAAAAGTTTTTGAAGAAAGATGTCTGCTCCGCATATTGCGTGCGTCAAACAAATTTGCAAAGGGTACGAATGTATATCACAGAGATGTGCAAGCCAGAGGCGACAGAGGGGGGGGGGGGGTGCAGGTGGGCTCCGCGTGCTGCGTCGTGGCGCGTGCTTGCCGCGGCCGGATTGCGAAAATGATTTCTGTACAGATTCGCAGAGTTTGTGTGAGAGTGTTGGGGTGGCGCGCCCGTGCGTGTGGTCTCACCACGCCGCGCCGCGCCCGCCCGCCTCGTTGGCCGGCGGATATTGGCGCGAAATGGCAGCGCGCGCGGCGCGACGCATCCCGGCGGCGGGGCCCGGCGTGGCCCGGCGGGGCCACAGCGTCACGGCGTCACGAGCGTCACAGAACAAGCGTCGGGCTACACTCGCCTTTTATTCCATAAACAACTAACACTTGAGACACACGACACTAACAACGTCATTAGGCCGAAGTACAAGCGGCCGCCGGGAAAGGATTCCCCCGTCAGGGCGATATTGGGAGGGCCTCAGTCGTTCCTTGAGACTCTCGTGCCTCGCAGCGGCGCGCTTTCAGAACAGAAAACAAAACAACGTGAGATACGTCGGGAGATCGGCCTCGTGAACAGAGCCAGTGGAAATGAAATGTTATAAAATAGTGGATGGTTATCTCTGTATACTTTGACTACACAATGTGCGAATGCACAATCTCACAGTATTTTGTTTGGTTTATTGGAACAAATCACACATTAAAAGTTCTGAGAATAATTTCTAGTTGGGCTTTATGAGGGCCATTTCATAGAGGGTTGGCAGTTGCGGCTCTTCCGTTCCCTGGTAGAACGCAGACCTATTTATACGCTTCTTAGAGGCGTAAAGTCCGAAACATCAACCAAAAGTCACATTCAGTTATTTAAATTTGTAGTTTTATGAGCTTAAAATATGTACACGTCAGCTGTAACCATACTGTCTATAAGGGGGGCGAAACGACTGGATCGCTGCAGTCCTTGCGTGGACCACTTCCGGTTCACAACACGGCTTCTGACCGCATCCGAGCCAAGGGGGGGTCACAGTGGTTCACAACCGCTTCCGGTTCACAAGTGGTTCACAGCACCGCATCCGGCTCACAGTGGTTCACAACCGCTTCCGGTCCACGGCGCCGCTCACAGCACGTCCTCCAGGTACGTGGTCTGCTTCCGGTTGTGCTGCGACCGGAAGGAGGTGCAGGTGGCCCCGATGGCGATGTTGATGTGGTGCGGCACGGTGGGCGTCCGCCGCGGGAACGGCGAGCCGCACATGAGCGCCGTGCGGAAGCTCTGGCGGAAGCGGGCGTTCATCCAGAAGTAGATGAGCGGGTTGAGGCAGGAGTGGCTCATGGCCAGCCAGTGGCAGGCGAAGTACAGGCCGGGCAGCCAGGGCAGGTCGCTCAGCCAGTCGTTGTACGTCCACACCGTCTGCAAACACAAGGGCAGCGCCGATGCAGCCGGGAGGGCACGGGGTGCGGCGGCGGGGCGCGGCGGCGGGCTGGCCACTCACCACCAGGATGTTGAACGGCAGCCAGCAGACGGTGAAGGCGGCCACCACGGTGATCATCATGGTCACCATCTGGAACAGGAGGCCAAACTGTTAGCGCCCGCGAGCGGCTGCGGACGCCTCAGACGGCGCCGAAGCCACGACGCAATTACGGTTTCGCAAATGTTGTTATCGGCGCGTGTGTGCGCGTCTGTGTTGGTGTGGGCGGGCGGGGCGCGGCGCCGAAGTCCCCAGTCGCCGCCCGAGGCCCTGCCGCTGCCCTGCCTTACGCAACCCCAGCGGCGAAAGCGGAGACGGGGCGGGGCGCCGCCGGGGAGGGGTGGGGGGCGCAGGGCGCTGATGGGCTGCCAGAGCTGCTTATTACAGGTGCCCCGGCGCCATCAGGGTGTAATAAAGCCCATCAAACCCGATACGTCGGGCCAGAAGCACGGCGGCGATAAGTCTCTTCATTCCATTTGTGAGGGGTGGGACGGTCTGTAGGAAGTGCGACTGGCGCCTGCCAGTCGATTTGGGACCGCAGAAGTGTGAGAGTGCGCCCGTGTTGGCGTCGCTGCGCGAGAGGCCCCCGCTGCCCCGCCCTCCTCCCGGAGCGGGCCGTTCGCTCCCCCGCGATGATTCACCTTTGCCGCCTGTGCCACTAGTGGTAGCCGCCGCGGTGCCAGCGGTGCTGACGGGCCCGCGCTCCCCGGGGCCCGGGGCCCAGCGCGCCACGGGGCACGACCCACAGTGGCGTGGTCGCTGCCGCCGGCCGCAGAGCGGGGCACAAAGCTGACGTATGTGTGCCTGTGCCTGGCTGCTTGGGGAGGCTTCGGGAGGGTCTAGGCTTGGCCTTCATCAGGAATGACCAAATCCAGCCGCCCGGGCGGCCCGCGCGGAGGCGGCGCGGCGGCGCGGCGGGGGCCCCCATATGTGACCCCGTGGGGCCCCGTCGGGGGCACTGTGTCGGCGTGCCGATGACAGGCAAATAAGCGAGGGGAGCCCGACAGGAATGTGGGGCGGCCAGACCCAGCCGAGCTGCCGGCCAGTAGGCGGCCAGTAGGCGGCCAGTAGGCGGCCAGTAGGCGGCCCGCGCAGTGACAGTCCGTCCCCACGGCCCTGCTCCCGGCCCCGAGGTCCCTGAGGCCCGGACACAACACCCCCTTCGATTCGAACACATTCCAGGCCACTTTATTGTTGGCCCTAACCACTTCCGCCCGCCCGCGCCCCGCCGCCTCTGCTCGGACACCCCCCGGGCCTCGGGCGCCCCCGCACATGGCCCCGCACATCCCCCTCTTCCTCCCAATCCTCCTCACACACACACACACACACACACACACACAGCGGCTCTTCTTAGCACATGCGGCGCTGCACCTAACGACGGAATCATGTGACGCGCCCGCCACGGCTTCCCACGCCACCGCACCCGCACTGCACTCGCCAAAGTTTTCTACTAACCCGACTAACCCCCCCCCCCTCTCCTCCCCACAACATGCGGCGCACGGCTCACGCCCGGCTGTAAGCGTGTCGGGCGGGGCCCGAGGCCCGAGCGCGTGAGAGAGAGGCAGCCGCGGGCAGCCGCGGGCAGCGCCACAAGTCCGCCGCGCGCGAGGCATCGGATCGGCGGCCTTGGGGGGATATGTGGAGAGCGGAGCGGCAGGGCCCCGCGGCCCCGCCGGACCGCCGCCACTTCGGGAGCACTCATTCCAGATTTCCTCCTCGTAAGAAGATCCCTTGTCTCGCTTCGCCCCACACTTACTACTTTTCGGGAGAAGTTTCTCTGCCTCTCTCTGTCTGTACCCCCCCCCCCCCCCCCCCCCGCCGCACCCAAGAGGATTACTGACAGCGAGACCGGCGCCGCCCACAAACGGGGGATCTGGCCGTTCGCCGCCGCTCCCCTCTCATACTCCATCGAGTACTTGGTCGTTTGGGCTCGATGCGATTGTAACGGGTGATATGAAGATGACGTCAACCGATTTTCCATACCATTTCGATCAATTTCTGAAAGCGAACCTCATAGTTAGTTCGAAACAACCGTCTCCCTTCGCCCTCTCCGTTTTTATTCGTTTACGTGGCGCGAGGCAACTTGCCTTGTCGCCGTTTGGACAAGCCTCGACACCAGAATGCTGACCCCCCAGCCCACTTTCACCTCCCTCCCCCCTTCTGATTCCAGGAGCGGCCGGCCGCTCCCGCCGCGCCAGGTAATGGAAATGCACTGTTTGGAGAAGGATTTAAATAATTCATGTCGAATGACAGTTTCGGCGCGTCCGATGAGCAGAGCACAGCATCGGCAAGGTACCAGTGGCGCGGGGTAGCGCGGGGTAGCGCGCCGCGCCGCCGGGCCGCCACCTCGACTGACGTCCTCTGCCGGCGGCGGGCGGAACCGCGCCGCCCCCGCAGCAAAACTACCCCGCGTCTGTTGGTGTGCGCTGTGGCGGAGGGTAGAGCCCACCGAGCGAGCGCCCGCGGATCGGAGCATAGGCCAGCCCGCCGCACACGGCCGCCCCGCGGGCCGGCCCGCCTCCCGGCGCCCGCCTGCTGCGGCTTGCCACGCGCTGCGGCCTGCGGAGCACAACGCAGTCCATCAGCTCCGTTTACGACCCGATAAATCAGACGCAGGAGCGGGCCCTGGCCGCCCCCGTGTCCCCCGTCCTCACCGCCCCCAGCACGTGTCCGGCCGGCCGAACGGAAACGTGCACGCTCCGGCGCGTTTCCGGCCCCAAGGAGGCGGCATGCCGGACGTGTGCGGCGCAGCCGATGTACAATGCCGGGCTCCCCCCGGTGCTCGACTGTCGACAGCCGCGAGAAATTAGATTTGATTACAAGAGGAAAATGAGCGCGTATATAATTTAATCTCGGCGCGCGGCATCTCAGTATTTTGCGGAGCGCGTTGCCGCGGGATCGTGTGCGCCCCGGCGGAAGCCCTGGGCTGCCCTCGGCTGCCCTCGGCTGCCCTCGGCTGCCCTCGGCTGCCCTCGGCTGCCTTCGGCTGCCCTCGGCCGCCATCGCTGCCGCCCTCGGCCGCCCTCGGCCCCCGCCGCGTCCACATTCCCCGTTTGCGCCGAGCGCGGCGTCGACGAAGAGCTCCCCGCCGGCGGCGGCCCCCGCGGGAGAGTCCACGGGGGCAGCCTGCCGTGAAGCGAAAAGGAGGACGGGCCTGGCCTTTCACATCTCGTATGCTTTGGCTGCCTCGCCGGATGCCCCCCCCCCCTTCTTCCCTCTCGCTCACACCCACTCGCACACGCACACGCGACATGTGCCTGGAGTGGATGACAGCATGGCAACTGCCGTGTAATCAGGATCGCTCTGATGAACGCGCCGCCGAGGCGCCGGTAACAGTGTCACTGGGGGGCGCGGGGCGGTCGGGGGAGGTGCGCGGGGGCGGGGGCGCCGGGGGCAGAACCCGCCGTTTAGTGCTTTCAGGAGAGTCGGCCCCATTCAACAGCTCGCCCGGGCACTCTAACGGGGGCGGTGTAGTCAACAGGTACACACAGCCCCTCCCCTCTCACCCTGCCTGCCCTCGCTGCCCTCGCTGCCTCGGTTGGTGGCCCGGAGACCCCCTTATTTGCCTACGCTCTGCCGGCTCCGGGCGGAATAGCAGTGAAAGCGCGATCGGCTGGCAACGCCGCCACCTGTTAGAGATGCTTGGTGCGGGGTCATATTTGCTGTTAGCAGGCCCGCCGACCTGAGGTGGATGTGCCTGCGCCTGCCCACCTGCCCGTCACGCAGACACACACACACACACAGACACACACACACAGAGACACACACACAGACAGACACACACACACACACACACACACACGATCGAGACCGCGGGAGGACACCGTGGCAGACGGCGCCAGCACGCAGCACAGCACTGCAGGCTGATTGGCAGAGCGCTCACAAGACAGTCCAATTAGCGGCGTCGGGGGCGTAGGGAAGGGGAGGGGAGGAGAGGGCAGCACCGTAGTGGGAAGGGGGGGGGGGGGTAACGGGATGAGGGTCAAGGGCTCCGCCCAAAGGGGTCGCGGTGGCTGCTCATTGCCGTTACACACAAGTCGCAGGCCACACATGCGCTCAAAAAGTCTTTACGGGAATTATTTTGTAACATAGAGGACCTTCTTACCAACCACATTACGAACCAACAATCTTGTGCTTTGTGTATCGCAGATATAAAGTTTCGTTTTAGGGAAAAAACCTGTTATATGCATGGTTGCGCACAAAAATTCGCAATAACTGAAGTTTTACCGCTGAGATTGACGCAGAGCACCGGAATGTGTCCTCCCTGCCGCGCGGCGGTCGGACTTCTCGCTACGCATACCAGAACTTCGGACCGGCTCACCAGGAACTTCGGCAGTGGCGCTGACGCGGCTCGCGACACGGACAGGAGCCGCAGTGAGGCCCACACCCGGAGCATCGACTCCCAGTTCAAACCAACATTCTCTGTGACGCTACTCTGGAGATGTTCTGTAGAACTTTGTGTTTCATTGCTGTGTGGCGCAGCGCGATAGAGAGAGAGAGAGAGAGGGGGAGAGGGGGGGGGGGGGGAAGAGTAAGAGAGGGAGAGAGAGTGAGGAGGCCGTCATGGCATCACGACTGTAAGTGGCGGGCTCGGAATACACCAGAGGCAGCGTCGGAGGTGGCTTTGTACACACACCGTCGTGCGATGCCGTCTCCATCTCCGCCCCGCCTAATCAAAGCGAGCCACGGAGCCCGGGTGTCGCTGTGTGGCGGGGGCCGCGGGGGGGGGGGGGGGGGGCCGCGGGGGCCGTGGGGCGAGAGCTCGGCTCACTCTCGCCACAACGCAACGCGATGCGCGTGGCGCTGTGCGTGCAATTAAGTGCGCTCTCGAAAGAGAAACAGTGCGTCACACACAGGCTCTGCCCCCCCCCCCCCCCCGACTTTCCCCCCGGACCGGGCTCGCCAGGCCCAGGCTGCGCGCGCAGGATAGGAGCTGAGGCGAGGCACGCTGGGGTTTGGGCGTTGGCCGCGGTGGGGAGCCAGTGCGGTGCTGGGGCTGCGGCGGATTATGAACTTCACGAGTGTGCAAGAGTTTATACGGGAAACCAAAGCAATCACTGGCCCACGACAATAATTAAAAAAATGAAATAAGAGAGAGACATAGAGCGACAGAGAGAGAGGGAGAGAGAGAGAGAGAGGGGGGGGGAGGGGGGAGGGAGGGAGAAGCACCAAATTCTGCATGACCCACTGTTTGGAGCTCTAAACCCCTTATTCGAATTCCATTATTTTTTCTCTCTCATGAACATCCATGACTACCCACAAAGTCGTGGCACTTGGGTGTAGAGTTGCACTGTGCCGCGGCGGCAGGCGTCAGACCTGGCGGGGTGGATCGGCAAACTGCGCCGTCTCCGGGGCTCGGCGTTCGGCGTTCTGCCGACGCCTGGCCTGCCGCTGACCTGCCGCTGGCCCTGCCGCCCGCTTTCATCGTCTCCCTCCCTGATTGCACTCCGCCGCCGGTTGTGTGAGGGGGCTAATGAGTAGCTGTCTATCAGACCGGGGCCGGGCGGGGCCGGGCGGCGGGACTACCCCGCTAACTTCTTTCGCAGACGCAGCCTGTGACGGAGAGCGGCCCGTCTTCCGCAAGGCCGGCCGCGGCGGCGCCGGGAGGTGCGCGAGGTAGGCTTTAGCTGCTTTAGCGGCGGAAAACTTTCATCTTTATTAAAATTAACTCCCGCCTGATACGCGCGCGGCAACTTTCCTTGCGCGCGGCGTACGACTGCCACTCACCTTCCTCTTGGCCTTGGCCAGCCGCTGGTCCCGCAGGTTCTCGGCCTCGCCGGGGGTCCGCTTGCCCCAGATGACGACGCCGATGCGCGTGTACGTGAAGAGCAGCACGGCGAGCGGCGCGAAGTACTGCAGCGTCATGAGGGCCAGCGTGTAGTAGTGGCGGTACAGCGGGCTGGGCCAGTCCTCCTGGCACACCCACCTGGGCACAGACAGAGGGCGGCTCCAGCAACAGCACTGCCAGGGAGAGAAGCTGAGCACGGCGACCCGTTCGGAGCAACTCTTTGCCTCGCGATTTCTCATACTACCCGTGTCCGCTCTGGGGATTATTCTTGTTTACCTCAGGCCTCGGTGGTAATGCCTATTTAGGTCTCACGACCACAAGTCATTGCTTGTCTCAACCGCCGTTGCAGCCACTGATGTTTTTATTCTTATTTTTCCATGCGCAGTGGTTTGCAGACGGTGTCGCGCGAGCTAATGCATAACATTTTGCGTGTGACGGCCACGCTCTTGACTGGCATCACGGCGTCACGGCCGCGGCGGGGCCCTCGCCGCCGGGCAGGACGACGCCCGTTTAGAGACTTTGTCTTTTTATGCAGAGGACCTGCATTCATGCATGAATGCCGCAGGGCGTTGGCGCCCCAGCCGGCCCCGGCTACCTACTTGCCGCAGTGCGAGTGCCAGCTGTCGGGCTGGGCGAGCCGCGACACGACTGGGATGGGCAGCGCCGTGAGCACGGCGAACAGCCACACGAGGAGCATGGCGCCGTGGGAGAGGCGGCGCGACAGCCGCGGCCGCAGCGGCCACATGATGGCCAGGTAGCGGTCCACGGAGATGGCCACCAGCGTGTAGGCGGACACCAGCACGGACACGGCCTGCGCGAAGCTCACCTGCGCAGGGAGGCGCGGCTCAGACAGACGTTCTGGTCGGATGAATGTTCGAAGTACAAACAAATGTTGTTGGCCGCCGCCGTCCTGCGGGAAATGTCTTGTAATCCTGAAATCTTTGAAAACAAGTTCTGGTCGAGTGCGTCGGCGACGACCGTCAAAGCACGACCCTGGTAACGTCTGCTCGACTCGGCCGCAGCAGCGCGGCGTCTCCCGGGACTGCGGCGGGCAGCTTCTCATGACGACATTTGTCACAGGTCCCGTGACATCCGGGATCGGGTACTGACAGGGACAGAGGCACCGCGGCACGGCGCGGCGCGGCGCCCTTCTCCTTTTCCTCCTGAACAAGGCACCGGCGTAAGACCACGTGCCCCGCAGGGCCTCGGCTCGGCCTCTGAGGGAGCCACAACAGCGGTCCGGGCCGGGGCCGCAGGCCGGGGCTGGCGGGGCCGGGGCTCTCCCCAGAGCACCACCAACATAAAGACACGTGTCGGGATCTGATATCCCCTGACCGAGTGACTCCGGCCCTGCGGGTCCCTGCGGGTCCCTGCGGGTCCCTGGGGCCGCCGGCTGCCCTGCCGAGCTTCCCGCTGCGGTCGCCTGCGGCCAGGAAAGGGCGAGGCGGAACGCGGAGCTGCGGGGCCCGGGGATGAAAAAACAACAGCGCGCGGAACCAATTGCGCCGCGACCCCGCCTTTCGCGCGCAGCAGCAGCAGCTGGCGACAGCTGGCGGCAGCTGGCGGCAGGTGCCCGGCGGCCCTGCCCCACAGCTCTTCAGCGGCAGGCGGCGGCAAAGTAGGGTCCGGACAGGGGCCGGCCGGCCAGCTCCCCGGCAGCGCGGCGCTGCCATGGACAGGCGTGCTCAGCAGCAGTGACAACACCGCCCCGTCATCAATGTTTTCCCCCTTTTTTGTTTGGTTGAGATAAATAAATAATTGGCTGGGTTGGCAGGAGCCTCCGCGACGGCCGCGCGCCCGGCCGCCGGCAGCGTAATGAGCGGAAAACACACCACGATTTGCCGCCACACACACGGGCCGTTTGCGATACGCCGCGGGATAATGGGCACGCAGGGCAGCGGGTCGCGTGGCGTGGGCGGTCGCGGAGCCGCACCGGAACGGCCGGCCCCGAAACCCTCCCCCCCCCCCCTCCTCCCTCTGATCCCACCGCACGTCGCGGCCGCCGCGCCGCGCTCCCCGGGGGCTGCGCTCGTGCCTTCTGTGGGGCTGATTGCCGGGGGGGCCCTATGAAGCTACCCGTGCCTTCTGTCCCCGCGTCGACGAGGGGCTGCATGAGGCGAGCAGGGGCAGCAGGGGCAGCAGGGGCAGCAGGGGCAGCAGGGGCAGCAGGGGCAGCAGGGGCAGCAGGGGCAGCAGGGGCAGGCGGCGCCGACGGCGCTCGTTCGGACTCGGGTCCCTCTAGATTACCGGGCGCCCGGGAGGAAAAGACTCGGAGAAAAATCATTAGCTGGTCCGACTGATCTTTCGTTGGATCAACCGAATATCAGTTACATCAACATGTTTTAGTAGGTTTTCAGACAGGCAAAAAAAAAACATTGGGCTTGTTCAACTTATTTTATAGTGTAGAGGAACGCCGCTGCAATGGACGGCTTGCAATGAACGAAAGGGTCCGTTTGATTGACTAATAATTGGTCAGATTGGAAACAAGTTTCACTCATCAGGGCGACTCGCTCCACCTCGCCTAAGAAATCTCAGAGGCTGAGTGGTCTGTCGCTTGTCTTTGAAAACCTAACGCAAACATCAGAGGGTTTCTCTCCGCTGATGGAGGTTTGGCGGCGGGGTCACCTGTAATCCCATTTCGTCGCCGGGCCCTCGTCTGCACGGTGCGCCGCCTGATTCGTGCGAGGTGGAGCGCGACGCGCGGCGTGTGTGTGTGTGTGTGTGAGTGTCTGCGTGCCCGGGCCCAGAGCCGCGCCCGCGAGGGCGACTATCTCTCCGCTCAATCGATCATCCGCTTCATTACGAGACTCACCCGCTTCTGGCGCGGAGCTGTGCGGAGCCGTGTGGAGCTGCGCGGCCCCGGCCCCGGCCGCGCGCCGGGAGTGCGATTAAAGTGGAGCAGGAGGCCCTGTAATACCGCGTGTAATGGATGGGACGAGATCGGGTGGGGCGGACCTCGGGGCGGACTGGGCCCCGGCGGCCCCGCCCGGCGGCCCCTGCAGCGCCAGGCATTGCCTGACCGTGCGCCGTTTCCAAGCGTGAGCCCGCCGCCCGCCGCGAGAAACAAACCGGCGGACCGCGGGGCGTGGGCCGCGGGCGGATGGGGGGCCGCTGCGGGGCGCTGCAACAATATCCTGGGCCGCAATCAATCGGCCCGATTAGTCCGTCGGTGCGGTGCGACGCGACGCGGTGCAGGCGGCGGCGCGGGGCGTCACGCCGGGCTGGGCGGCCTGCTCCGGCCGGCCCCCGCCCCCGCCCCCGGGGCTCGCGGGACCAGGTGCGGCGGTGCTCGCGGCCCTCGCGGCCTTCGCGGACCCCCGGAACATGACGACCGTGCTCTTCATCACCGGGGCCGCGCGCCACACCGCGGGGCTGACGGCCCAACGCCGCCGGTCGTGCAAAAATTAAATTTCCGGACGAAGAAGATTATCCCGCGCTCCACAGCCAATGAGAAGCGGCGCGCGGCGGGCGGGGCGGGGGGCGGAGGGCGGGTACGTGCTGGAGCTGGAGTGCGTCCTGCGGGGGCGGGGCCGGGGGCGCGCCGCGGGTACCGCCGCTCGCTGCCCACCCCTCTTACTTTGCATACAATCGGTGCGCCCGCGAATCGTTTACCTGCCGCTTTGGTTCGGGGGTCGCGGCCCTCGGAGCCCCGAGACTCGCCTCTTCTCTACTGCTCTCGACCCGTCGGCTCGACAAGCTGCCGTGAGGACCGGCCAAGCCGGCTCTCCAGCCGCGCCCGCCCAGCCCGGCGCACTTGAGTGTTCCTCACATTTGCCCTTGGCAGAGTTTAACGCTCCGCGGCTTCGGGCCGTTAGTTGTTGTTATAAAAACAGAAAAACCCATAGCGGCGCAGCATGGCGACGACTTCGCATAACTTTCGCCACCGTAAATCTGGTGAACGCGGCCGCGGGGCGGTTCTAGCAAGCGGAGGTGGCGGCGCCGGGTGGGGGGGGGGGGAGTAATAAAGAGACACAAACTGGTGGGGATTGTGGCCTCCTGCTGTCAGACAGTTTAAAATTCTGCGCGTGGCTGAGCACAGAGTGTGTTTGCGCGCGTGTGCGCCTCGTCTGTGTTCGGGACGCACGTCCGCGTGGGTGCGTGTGTATGTGTGTGTGTGTGTGTGTTGGTGCGTGCGTGTGTGTGCACGTGATGTGGTCGAAACGGAATACGCGATGCGGGTGGGAAGCAGGGGCCGACGCTCCGCCCCAGCGCTCTATCCGCCGGCGTCGAACCTTTTTGCAGCGCCGCCCGCGCCCCTCAGCCGCAGCTTTTTGTTTTCTCGCCCCCTCCCCCACCCCCCTCCCCTTCTCCCGTTGGCAATCATCCGCTGCATGAGCGTCAACCACGTGGCCCGTTGCTGCCATTTATGTGTTCATATTTCTCCCCCGCTTTCCTGTTTATGTCTTCCCCCTTTTACGCCTCGTGTTAGCACAGTCTCGCCGAGCGCCCCGCCCCCCTCCTCTGGCCGTCTCGACTCCCGGCGGCCCCCGGCGGCCCCCGCCGGCCCCCGCCGGCCCCCGCGGCGGCCGGCGGCGCCTTTCTGCTGCCCGGCTGCGGCAGATGCTGCTGCGACAGGCGACGCTGACGCCCAAGCCGCCGTCCCATGCTGCTCTAAGCGTCGAGTCGGCCTGGCCGTGGGGCCGCGGGGCCGCGGGGCGCGGGGCTGGGGCGGCACGCACAAACGGAATTCATTAGCGAGCAGTAATTGCCAGGTACTCGACACTTCGCACGCAGTAATTTTGTGAACACAATTACTAGGACTTTAACCGGCAGAGGGCGGGCGCGAGGCGCGTCGCGCTGGGTCCGCGGGTCCTCGGGTGTGCCGTGCCGGGCACCGCAATACACGGCCGCCTCCCCCGCACCACCCGGGCCGGGGCTGCCGCTGCCACTGAGGAGCCGCGGCGTCGGACGGACGATCAGGACAGGCGTCAGCTCCCATGAAAAATCTCGGCCATCCCTCCCCCCCCCCCCCCACCGCGCTCCGAGGTCACGGATCACGCCGGGGTCGCGGCCCCGGGCCCCGGGTCTGGGCCGGCATGCAGGCACTGGCTGGCAAGACGGGCACGCAGCGCGGAGGGGCGGCGGGGCGGGGAGTCGCCGACGAGCGCCGCGCCGGTGCTTACCGAGATAAATTGCTGCCGTAGGAAATCCGGCCACCGCCGCAGAGCCGCTGTTCGCGCCGCCGCCGGGGCGCCGCCGGCACCGCCGGAGCCTCACCGCGCCGCACCGCGAGCCGTGCCAAGCCGTCCACGCGGGGGCGGGGCGGGGCGGGGCGGGGCGCAGAGCCGACCGAGGAGAGACGGCAGGAAAAAGCACGCGGGGGATGTTAGGGGGCAGAAGAAGCTGAAGGCAACGCTCGAGACGTCACCGCGCTCTTGCCAACAGGGGAGACGCGGTGCGGCACGGGGGTGTGGTGTACACGGGGGCCACGAAGGCGGCGGGGGCGGGGCTGCGGGGCTCACGTCTTATTAGCATCGCGACTCCGTAATCGCATTGACGCCCCCGTGGGGACGCGGCCCGCACGGCCCCCGCGCTGCGATACCCCTAACTAAGGCAGACACGCCGCCGCCGCGCCGCTGACAGGGGCGCGTTCCCACGTCCTGCAGTCCGGGCGGCGGCGGCGGCGGCGGCAGCAGCAGCAGCAGCAGCAGCAGCATCCGGCAGCGGCCTGGTCTGCACTGGAGTGTACTGCTTTCGCAGCGGACGGGGACGAGGCGCCAGGGGTGTCACTGGCGGCGCGCCCTGGGGCGGGGCGCGGCGGCAGCGGCGGCCATGGCGGCCAGGGACCGGACGCTATGCTGTCTGGACGTCGTCGAAGCGCCCCGGGGCCCGGACCCGCCTCCGGCCCCGACGCGCCTCCGGCCCGCCCCCGGCGCCCCGCGGTTATATGATGGGATGTGGCTGAGTGACGGGGCCGGAATTTCCTCGTCGCTGGGCGTGCCCCCGTTTCGCGGCGCGGCCTTCGCGCGTCTCTGGACGCCCCCGCCCCGCCCCCGCCCCGCCCTGCCCCGCCCCCGTCCGCCTCATCTGTTTGCGAATCTCAATACGAGGGTCACGTCACTGTTTCCAGAGACAACAAGCGCGGCTGCATTTACTTTACTTTGGCGACCGATTCGAATGACTCGGCAGCGTGGCTAACGCGGCGGCTGCGCGGCTGCGTCCCTAGTCGAGCTCCGCACACTGTGAAATTTGTTTATCAAACGACGAGAATCTATGTGACGATTAATCGCCCGACTGTGTCGTTACTTCACGACGTTTAATCGTCACGTGACAGCATGTCCGTATGAATCTTCATATGAATCTTCACATGTCAAAATTGAAACTGCAAACTAATTTTATCCGTCTGAGCAAGCACACGGAAATTTTCGGAAATAGGCATTTTCACCGATCCCACAACGGACTTCTACTTCCGTTTTCGAGCCTCGTTGGAAATGCCTACTTCTGGGAATAACATGAACCTTGCCGACAAAATCAACAACTTCCGGACACCACGTCTAGGAGTCTGTCCAAAACACGCTCCGTTAAGAAACACACTATTTTCCATATTTCTGTCGCGCGGCTCAAGATTTTGCGCGTCGCGCTCTGGCATCCGGCTTTACTCCCCTTGGCATTCGTCCCCACTTTCAGTCTATATGGGCGTCTCGAGGAAATACTCAAATTGTATAGAGTCTCTGTATCGGCATTCTGCGCCCTTCCTCATTCTGTAGTGCGAATCTCAGCAGGGCAGGAATACGCTTCTCGCCGCGACACAAGAGGCCGGCTGCGGGGGGGGCTGCTCTGTCTGTCAGCACCCCCCCCCCCCCCCCTTCGGCATTGTGGGCATTTGCATGGCCTTTATTTCTTTCAATATTTTCTGCACGTTCTGTCTGTCAATCTCTCTCGCACCCCTCCCCCCCCCCCCCCCCCCGCCCCACTCTCTCCCTCTCTCTCACTCTTCACTTGTGATTTATATTTTCTGCTGTTTTTGCTGTACGGGTTTTCGTCATCGTATGAATCGCGCTGTCGGGAGACAAAGACCCCCTCGGCCCGGCGGTGGCGGCGACGGTGACGGGCGTCGGGGTGGTCGTGCCGGGCTGTGGCGGCCGCGTGCCGGCCGCGTGCCGGCCGCGTGCCACGATTGCATGGCGTCGACGGCCGTGTCATCCCAGCCTGGTTGATGAACGCCCTCGATTATGGTATAATAAAAACGGAGCCCAGTACACGCGGTGTTGGCTGCGCCGTTCGCTATGCGCACCCCCAAATCACGTCCAGAACGGTCCGGGATATCGCACCGCTTTCCCTCTAATCTGTCGGCGAAGCACGAGGCACGACTTGTGATCAACACCATGACGCGGGGTGCTTACGTCCGTCACACATACACTGGCGCTGTGCTTGGCAGTGGAGGCAGACAGGCACCAGCGGGAGGTGGAGGTGGAGCTGCAGGCTCCCGGGCCCCGCCTCGCGGTGTGGACGCAGTGAGGCACGGCGAGGATAGGAACCGCCGTAGGGGAAGGCCGAGGGAAATGGAGGCACGTTTCGGGGGCCGAAAGGGCTTTCGCAGAGAGTCGTTTGGGGGGTCAGCCGTGCGAGAGAACTGTGTATAGGTTTTTGGTGGGTGGTAAAGGTCTCGAGTGAAAATCAAAGAAAGGTTGCGGGAGAGCTGCGGGGTGGGGGGACGAGGGGAGGCCGGGTGTGAGGTACCGAGGGGCTGCGGGCTGGGGGGGGGGGGGGGAGGGGAGGGGAGGGGAGGGGAGCAGGGTGGGCTTCTGGGGGTTTGATTGGGCCGCTGTCGTGCGGATCATAGTGATGCCCCCAGTGACGCCGGGGGAGAGTTAATGGACGCTGTGTGTGTGTGTGTGTGTGTGTGGGAGGGGGGGGGGGGTCGTTGACTTGGATGACATAATTACAGAGCGATGCCGCGCGAATCGCAGCGGAGGGGTGTGAATGAACGGTGGCTCACCCGCACCCTAGCCTCCTGCCTATATCGCCCACCATGTCCGAAGTGTGTGTGCTAAACCACGTCATGGTGAGAGGGGAGTTCTCGCGAGAGAGAGTGTACCACAGCAGTACTAGCAGGCTGGGGTGGGTAGTGTAGTCATGACGGGGCCACTGTTTTAAAATAATATTGTTTTAAAAACGGTAAAAACTGGTGGCCAGAGATATTTTTCATAGCGCAGTGAACGCAAGGTTCCGCAGCGGCAGCAGCCACCCCGCCACAACGGCCACGGCAGCCACTCGACCATTTATTTTTAAATTAAGGTTTGACTCGGTTTGACTCCACTCTACCCAACCGCGTCGGCGTTCGTTAGCTAAATTGGATTTCCGTCGGTGACATCTGGTGGCGTCCTGCCCTGCCGGTCCCATCCACCACCAAGGTCGCACAACGTTTTCAGCCCGTAAACCGCCTTTTTTGACAGACCGTCAAGACCGCAAAGAGGGGCCTCGCGACCAAGTTGTCCCCGCGCAGTGACGGGATAATAACGTAAATAGTCGGGGGGGGGGGGGGAGGGCGAGAGAATGATCCCCTTATCGTCTGCACTTCCCCGGGGACGACTCAAAGCGCGTCGCGTCGGACCACAAACTTGGCAGTCCGACTTCCCTCCCGGCAGGCCGACTTGGTTTCCGTCTTTATTCCTACGAGAGCCGAAGGGAGGGAGGGAGGGAGGGGAGCGGGGGTACGGAGCCAGAGGCCACGACCGCAGAGACGGTGTTATTGAGATGGTTGTAGAGGCACACGGGCGACCGCCGGGGCCCACTGGGACTCCCGGGCGCCGGTGCGGTGCCTCCGGGCCTCGGGGAGGGGGATGATTTTCATTTCCTTGCCGCGAACACTGTCCGTTGTTATCATGGACTCGGCCGCGCGCCGGCAGCAGCCGCAGCAGCGGCCCCGGATAAGAGCCCGGCGGCGCCCGGCCCGGCGGGAGACGCTGCAGCACGTGAGTTATTGGCCATGGACCTGGCGGCGACCATTTTCCTCCACTCCCACGTCTTTCTCTATCGCAGGCGCTCAGGCCGCTCCAGGAGTAAAACCGTTCCGGACGGGGGCCACGGGGGCCCGCCGCCCGCCGCCCGCCAGCCGGGCCCGGCCCAGCCGGCCGCCGAAGCCTTTTTAGCACGCGACTCTCGGAGTCCGCACAGGTCCGCAGGAGTCGCCAGCCGTTTGCAGTATATCTCGGGGGCGGGCCGAGGTGCGGGGGCCGGATGGGGGGCGGGTGGGGGAGAGGGGTAAAGTGTAAACGGCGAGGGGCTTGCGACGCCGGCGGGACCGCATCGGGCGCGGTGACGCGGGACGGGGGAGTGGGGCCGGCGGGGGAGTGGGGCCGGTGGGGCCGGTGGGCCCGGGCAGCCCGGGCAGGGGCCGCGGGGAACGGCGGCGAGCTGCGGCCGCCCGCTGCCGGGCTGGTCGGGCACCGCGGCCGTTGCTGCCGTTCATCGCCTCACTTCGGCCAGGAACATTCGTGCCGCCGCCAGAACGACCCGAAGTTGTTCCTATTCGTGTGCGGCAGGCGTGGGGAGGCGGGGCGGGGAGGCCGGGGGGCGGGGGAGCGATACCCGGATGTAGAGTAGAGTTTAAAAGTACTCAGTCAGTAACCCCAGGCTAGGTTCCTCGCAAAAACATAGCTGTGCGCGCTGGAGCGGCCGCGGGCTTGCGGCTGGCCTTGGTATCGCGCCCGCCCTGCGCAGGGGGCAAAACAAAAGAAAGAAAAAGGGCCGGACGTTTCAGGTCATAAGCACGGTTCTCACTGGCTGCTGCAGTTTGCAGTTTGTTGGCTCGTGCGCAGTCGGGCAGAAACGCAACCAAACGAACTGCAACGAGCATCACTGCATATACGGCCAGTCCGCCATTTAACGGCACATGAATCGTTGTTTTTTGTTCGACAGGCCAACAAAAGTTCCCGATAACAAAAGGACCGGTCCCATCTCCGTGATGAGAGCCTGCACGCTCGTCCGGGGACCCTGTACAGGTGGTGCCTCACCGAGCTAATACGTGCAGAGTATTGGTCCGGCGGCGGCCGCGCCCCTCACACTGCCAGCGCCGCGGGCGCTAAGAGTAGTCGGCTGCAGTGTGTGGGAGGCGGGCAGGGCTGCTTGGGCGTGGCAGGGTGTGGCCGCCCCCTGCCGAGCCCCCGCTATGCACGCTAACTTGTAGTGTGTTTGGAATTCGATTTCGGTACCCCATTTGCGGCTCCTCGTTCCCACTATTTCTGTGAGGCCCCTTCGTGCCCCGCTGCGGGCCCTGCTGCTGTGCACCGCCACCTTGCGCGCGCCCCCGGCCCTCGAGTATGTGTGTGTGTGTGGGGGGGGTGTGGGAGGGGGGGGGTCATCGGGACGTACGTAAAGCCCCCGGAGCCCCGGCCGCCGTCAGCAGCGAACCCTTCCTACACCATCCACAAAATAATTTCCGTTCACCGCGCTAATGGTCGATCCGTCGGCACTTTGCCGCCGCTGACGGTAAAAATATTTTCTCTGTCCCTTTTTTAAAAATAAAGTCCTTTTATTGGCTACATTTATGATATGAGCACCGGCGGCGGTACAGAGCCTGCTTTGTGGTGAGAGTGGGCAGGACGGGGCCCCATTGATGTTGTGAACCGAGCAGGGCGGCCTGGGGGAGGGGCGGGCATGGGACGCATCACCACGGCACGACACAGCGTGGCGGAGCGGCGGCAGCCCGAGGACCTGTACGCTCTCCTTTTTACAGCTCCGAACCCGACAGCCTAAAGAACGGCGTGGCGGCGGCGTGGCGGCGGCGTGCCCAAGTGTGCCCGTGGTGACGGCAGCAGGGCGCCCGGAGCGGCCGGGGGCTCCAGGGGAGGTGTGTGTGTGTGTGTGTGTGTGGGCGTGTGTGCCTCCCCGGTGCTGAGAGGCTTCCGGCCGGTGCGGTAGTGGATACCGAGATAGAGAGGCGGGTAGCCCAGTGACGGCGTCTGTGTCGAGAGAGAGAGAGAGAGAGAGAGAGAGAGAGAGAGAGAGAGAGAGAGGGCGAGTCCAGTACAGATCAGGGATCAGCTCCCGAGGACGGCACAAGGCCGCAAACACGTACCGCGCTGTTCAAATACCCCTTTCCTGTGAGGGGGGCCGTCCGTCCCGCCGGCCCGCCGCCGTCCGCCCCGCCGTCCGCCCCGCCGTCCGGCCCGCCGACTCGGGTCCGTCGGAGCCGGGCTCGGCCGGGCTTCCCTCGATCACTTGTTTGCGTCCCCCAAACAGCCGGCGGCCGGCCGGCGGGGCGCAGCCGGGGCACTACAGCCTAATCTGCGGAAGTCTGCGTGTCCTGCGTGTCCTGCGTGTCCTGCGTGTCCGCGGAACTCTCCCGGGGGCCAGCACTTCCCGGGCCGGGCCGTCGACAAGTCTGTTGAGGAGGCAACGTCCAGCGGGGACCGGCGGCAAGGAGGAGGGCCGTCGGGGCTGACGGGACGGGCGCTGCCCGCCCGAACATGTGTCTCTGCGGCGGCGGACGCAGCGATTCACATTCACATACACACTCACAGTCACATTCACATTCACATTCGGGTCCCCTCCGGCTTCCCTCCGCCATTCGATATTGCCCAGCTCCCGCCTGCCTTCCAGTCCCTCCTCCGAAAGCCATCCCTCCCGCGGGTGCCGCGACGGGCGCGCGGAAAACTGTCGCCCGTGCGGATTACTCAGGGCCTTTTGCCTTTGTCCCGCGAGCTGCGCCTCTGCCGCTCGGCTGGCCCCACCTTTGTTCGCCTTTGTGCCCTTGTTTTATGTAAGCGGGTGGGACGCCAAACAGCCCCCCCCCCCCTCCCACGCCCACGTGTGCCCACGTGAGCCCCGTGCGTCCCCGGGCCCCCGCGGGACCTTAGGCCGCCGCTGGCCCCCGCGGGGACGTCCACGACCCCCCGCGGCTTCCCGCGGGCACCTGTCCGCCCGGACGGAGGTCGCCACGCGTTTCGCGCCCCGCGCCCCGCCGCCGGCGCGTGGGGCCGGATAACTTTGGGCAAGAATAAAGCGCTCAGTCTTGTCAGCATTGTTGGATCCAGCGACAAAAACAACAGCAACATCAGACGGTCCACCTGGCGCCGCGTGCCGGGGGTCCGCGTGCCGTGCGAAGGCCTCGCGCCTCCGCCGGCCCCGCCCTGCCCCCCATTGTGGCCCGCTTAAGTTGGGAGGCGCGCAAAAAAGTGATTATAAACTCGGGGAAGAATATGGGCGCCACGACGGCCTGTCCGGGGGGGATTTACAGACCCAGGGAAGGGGAGGAAGTGGGACTGCCCTCCATCTCTCTCTAACAGTAACTCTCGCTCTCTAACAGTAACTCAGTAACTCTCCCCCCCCCCCCCCCAACAATCTATACACATCGCAATGATGTCAGCCCCACCCATAGCCGGCATCGAACAATACCAGAGCGCGCCCCCGCAGCAAATCCAATCCCTGGCCGCGCACGCGCCCGTTCCCCCCCCCCCCCCCCCCCCCCCCCCCGGCCCCCGCCGCCTGTCCCCACCCTGCCATGATCTGGTTTCGCTCTGGCGAGGCTTAGCAAACTCCGCTCCGTGCAAGCCATTTGCCGGCGGACGGCGTGCGGACAAAAGAGCGCCGCGGAGTCCTCAGACTGCTGACGAGGAGTCGGCTGCATTGTGCCGGCGGGGCGGACCCTTGTGTGTGTGTGTGTGTGTGTGTGTGTGTGTGTGTGTGTGTGTGTGTGTGTACGCGCGCGCGCTGCGTGTATATCGTCGAATACCGAATTAGAAAATAAAAAATTAACGTTTTAAAAACGTGTGCATTTAACGCTACTGTTTATTGCATAATGCTCGTTGGGCGGACAACGACTCAGCGCTGTAGGCGCTGGAGTTTTTACCTGAGCCCCCGCGGCCCGGTGTGTAAGCTGCCTCCGCATACCACCACCACCACCACCACCACCGCGGCACGCGGCGCCCTCGGCAACACCGGCATGTCGTGCGGCGGCGTCTGCGGAACCGCAGCCGCGGCCGCACAGGTGGCAGCTGGTGGCAGCAGCCCACGGCCAAATAAATGATTAGGGAAGCCCGGGCAGCCGCGCGGCCAGCCCACCGCCCCGGGGGACCGTGCCCAGGGGGCGTGACGGCCGCCCCTCCGGAGGAAAAAAATGTTGGTTGGCGCAGCGAATTTGTTGGGACAAGCATGGAATTTAGTTACAGGAACTGAGAATTCACCGGGGCAGCAAATTCACAGTTACTGTGACAAAAAGTCTCTCTGTAATTATTATGTATGTTGATCCTGGTTACCCCAACAAAATCTTGGTTACGCCAACAAAATCTTAGTCCCTCAAACGAAAATTTTGTGCTTGTCTGTCTAAAGCAAGGAACAAAGTGGTTGTGCCAACTAATCTATTTTTTCCGCGCGCGCCCCACCGGGCCGCAGCCCGAACGCTGCCGCCGGCACCGCCTGCCTGTCACCCCCCGTCGTTTTTTTTCTGGATTTGGCCGACCGGCGGTGCGCCTCGCGGTTGGGGGGCTGTGGAGTGAGGGAGAGAAAAAGAGAGGGAGACAACAGGGACATATAAAAAGGATGGAGAGAAACGGGGGCGGGCGACGCGCGGCGGGGCCCTGGCCAGCTCCGATACACCCCGGCCCCCGACCGGACGCGTTCGGTGTTCGGTTTAGTACATAATGGAATAGTTCGGCGAGCGGGGCGCCGGCGGGTCGCTGCAACCGCAGCACCGCGCGCGACCAGTCATCAGAGAGAAAGCATGGCCCTGAAACGGCCGGCCGCAGAGCAACAAGGGAGCAGTGCAGCTGGCCGGGCCGGGCCGGGCCGGGGTGGCCGTGCGGTGCGGGCGGTGCGGTGCGGTGCGCGGCAGAGGGGCAGAGGGGGCGTGGTGCGGTGCGGGCAGCGGCACGTAATGGGGACCGGCAGCGCGGCCGAGCGAGCGTCGCAGGCTTCGTCGCACACTCACGGAGGGAACGCGTTTTACCAGCAGTAATGTAAGGAGCGCGTCAACGAGCAGGAAGGGGCCGCGTGGCGCCCGGCGCCTCGCTCCGCTCCGCATTCATTCGACACTGAGTTAGGTGGCAGCTGCTTGTCTCGGATATTACGTTCCAAACGGGACACTGGGGGAAAATTGTGCACACTTGATTAGATTCAGCCCAACCGGAGGTGTTATTTTTTTCTTTTTACGGCTGAGGGAGTCCGTTTACTGGGCGTGTGTCGGCCGTGGTCTCCTGCCGTCCTCACGAAGTGCCCCGCCCACTCACCATGTGGCACAGCTCCACGCCGAAGGGCCAGTACTGCAGCAGCAGCGTGGGCACGAAGGAGAAGGGCACGCACAGCAGGGTCATGAGGATGTCGCCGACGGCCAGGTTGAGCAGCCAGTAGTTGGTGGCGGTGCGCATGCGCGGGGAGGACACGACGCAGTACATGACGAGGCCGTTACCCAGCAGCGCCACCAGGAACACGGCCGAGTACATGAGGTAGACGGCGGTCTGGAAGCAGGTGTCAACAGCGGTGTCAAGGCTCCCGTAGCCGTCCGGAGGACGGCTTCCAGTGCACTCACCTGGAAGGCGGGGGACATGGGCACGGTGGCGTCGCAGTCCACGGGGACGGCGTCGACGCTCCAGTTGACGCTGGCGGCCCTCAGCCCCAGCACGGAGCCGGGGCCGGGGTCGGCGCCGGCCTCCTCGGCCGCCTCCATCGCAGACGCAGCCCCTCAGGAGGCCGCCGTCGAAGCCGCCGCCGCCGTCGAGGCCATCGTCGTGACCGCGGCCCGGCCGAAAGCCACAGCAAAACAGCGTCGCTGCAGCGCGCGTCTGGAATCACAACCCGGCCAACGGACCACATGAATTACACATAGTGGGGGAGGGGGGGGGGCGTGTGGGTGCAGCGGCCCCCGCGGGCCCCACGGACGTGCCCCTGAGGGCCCCTCTGGGACGGGGTGCGCTCCGCTGTGCTCCGCTGTGCTCCGCTCCGCACCATCCCCACTCCATGCTCGGCGCGGTGCACGGTGGCCACTGAAACGTCGATCTGAAGCCGCAAACTCTGCTGCCCCTCTTGACGGTCCATCAAAGACCATCAAAGATTAATGGGTGGATGTGATTAGGAACGGCGCACCTCCGGCCCCGTGCCGCGCGTCTGCTGCCTGCTGCCTGCTGCCTGCTGCCTGCTGCCTGCTGCCTCCGCACTCCAGTCCACTCCCGGCAGGGCGGCCACCCGCAGAGCCCGGCCGCGCCCGAGGGCCTCATCTCACCTCACGGACGGCCGTACACTGGTGACTGGACCGGCCCTTTCCATTCACTGGATGGATGTCCCGAAAACTTCACCATCATTTATGGTTTGTGTGTTCTTAACTGTCACCCACCCCAAAATAGGTTAAAACTTATTCCTACCGTGACCAAAACTCACAACGGAAATATTTTTGTTTTGCTTAGAAATAAGGGGATACTTTTAAAAAATGCAAAAGTGGGTGGGCACTACCTCGTCCCAGGCCTCCGCCTGGAACCCTCCTGCTTAACTTCTGTGTTCGAATGGGAACCGGTGTACCAGGTATCGACCGCCGCTAAGACACAGGCACAACGCAGCGGCCTTTTTCAGGGGCACGCTTCCGCAACGGTCAATGTGGCCCCCTCCGCCAGCCAGATTTCCGGAATCAACTCCCTTCGACTGGCTGGTTGGTCTGTGGCACTGCGGCCACTCCCGAGCGGATTGGGGGGGAGGTAGGTTTTCCTATATCATACACAGCCGAAGCTGCTGTACTTCACGACGAACCCAAGTCGCGACGGCGTGTCCTTAACTGCCAGATTCACAGGGAGCGAAAACGAAGGCACCGAACCCTAGGTACCCCCGTAGCATACACCCGAGTCTCCGAACCAAGTTTCCTTGGTAGACACAGCGAAAATATTTGTGTTGCGCGGTGCACGCGCTCCTGGCACAGCGGCGTGACGAAAGGCCGCGGCCCCGCGGAGAGTGTTTCGTCTCGTGTCCGACTGGAAATGGACTGGCCTATGACTGGAGAGTGACTGACCTGGAAGGCGCCGTAAACTGACTGGAAGCACTGAGGAGGCGGCCCTCGGCCGCGCCGCTGCGCCGCGCAGCCCCGACAACCACCTGTCACACGTCGCCCGGGCCGCGGCGCCGCGCCGTGGTGAGGCGTTGGCAGCAACAGCGGCAACAGCCTGTCATTTCCGCGGCCTGAATAGGGCTGTCGGCTCATGCATCGCCGATCACCGCGCCGCCGCCTCGTGCGTCGTTGGCACATAAATGGGGGAGTGGCGGAGTGGCCGGGGTCCGCCTCAGGCCGCCTCAGGCCGTCTCAGCAGGGGCGCACATAATCCTACCCTGTACTAGTACCACGAAGCACACTGCTTTTAATCAAAACCGGTCTTCACATTCCACAAAGAACGAGCCGATGTCCCGTCGTGACCTGACCGCCTGGGCCCGGCCAGTGCCGCATGCGGCCGGCTCTGCGTCGCCTCTCTGCCCGCCTCGCGGCCCCCGGGGGGGGGGGGGGGGCGGGGGGGCCGGGGGGCGCTGAGCACCTGCAGCTTTACGGCGCACTCGACGAGCACTTGGACGCGCCTTATGCACTGCCAAAACAGGGTCAGCGCACTGCAGAGGCGTCCTCGCAGCGGATCCATACGTTCGCAAAAGAAATCCCATCTCACGTGTTTGGTTCATAAAACGAGTTTGCCCTCTCTCATCCGGAGTGAGAAAATGTACCCTCTACAGGAGATTGCTTTTGCGAATGCACACATGGTTCGTACAGAAATGCGTCTAACTGTGTGTGTGTGACGTATATCGACCGTGAGGGTGTTGCGCGACGGGTGTCCGCTGGGGCTGGCTGTGGGAAAGAGCGAGAGAGGGAGAGGACTGACACTCCGCGCCGCGCCGCGCCACGCCACGCCTGCAGCGCCTGCAGCCACATCCCACTGCGACGGGACGGGCTGCGCATGCCAGATCACAGGGGAATACAGCGGCGGCGGCAGCGTCACACCGGGGGCCGAGGCTCAGCGCGAGGGTGATGAAGGCTCCGGGTGCGGGGGCGGCGGGGGTGGCGGGGCGGCGGGGGCGGGGGCGGCGGGGGCGGCGGCAGGGGGCGGGGCGGCCGGACAGCCGAACTCGTCCGGCCGCCAGGGCAGCGCTGGCAGCCAGAGGCCACTGAGGCCGAGGGGGGGGGGGGGGGGGGGGGGGTTGCGCGTTTCTAGTCAATATTGCTTGGCTGACTGGCGGGTCCGGCGGACGTGTGCGCACCCGCCTGTGAAGGCCCGCGGGCCGGGCCGGGCCGGGCCGGCGCCGCCTCCCGGATGTGTACACGCACTCCGGGCCAGGCGTTGGCCGAAGCAGCCGAAGCCTGCCGTACAGCGGAGCGCGGCCGCGGGCCAGGACGGCACCCCGGCGGCGAGGCACGCGACCCGGCTGTGGCACTTGTGGCAGCGGGCAGCGCGGGGCCACGCGGGGCCACGCCGGGCACGGCCTCCGACGCCCCCGACGCCCGGGTAAACGCCAGGCGCTCAACTTCCATTGCAATCATCCTGCTGCGAGTGAGGGGAAAAAGAGTACATAGAGCGACATAGAAAAGGCGGTCCGGCGAGCGGACGAGATGTCGGTGGCTAAGTTTACTCTAGCATTGCCGTCATGTGCCCCGCCCCCGTCTGCCCTGGAGAGAGAGAGAGAGAGAGAGAGAGAGAGAGAGAGAGAGAGAGAGAGAGAGAGAGAGAGAGAGAGAGAGAGAGGGGGGGGGGGGGGGGGGGAGGCGCCTGCAGGACATCCGCTCCAGCAGGGCTCATCCTGGAGAGAGAGAGAGAGAGAGAGAGAGAGAGAGAGAGAGAGAGAGAGAGAGAGAGAGAGAGAGAGAGAGTGGGCGCTGGGAGGTTTCGACTGACGAGAAGGGTTCTCCGGTGGAAATCCCCCGAACCAGGCCTTTATCCCATTACATAATATTTGATCCCGGCGCCGCTCCCCGACTGCTCTGGTAGGTGCTCCGTGCCGCGCCGCACGGCTCCGTACGTGGTTCCTCCCCGCCGGCCCTCGGACTCCTCTCGGACTCACCCGGACGGGGAAGCCCTCTCCTCTGGGACAACGCGCGGGCTAGTCCGACGGAGTCCTCTCCTCTCCTCTCCTCTCCTCTCTCTCCTCTCCTCTCCTCTCCTCTCCTCTCCTCTCCTCTCCTCTCCTCTCCTCTCCTCTCCTCTCCTCTCCTCTCCTCTCCTCTCCTCTCCTCTCCTCTCCTCTCCTCTCCTCTCCCCTCCTCTCCTCTCCTCTCCTCTCCTCTCCTCTCCTCTCCTCTCCTCTACACATCGCGGGCCGCCCTCCATGACCATTTGTCGCCCTCGTCCCCCCCCCCCCCCCCCCGGGGAGTTCGCCCATTGCAGCGCGTGTAAAACCTAGCGACCCCGAAAATGATAAATTCGAGCGAAGCGGGGCCGTGCGGGCGGAGGTGGTGGAGGCAGGCCGTGCTGTGCGAGGTGGCCGCCGTGCCGCCGTGCCGCCGTGCCGCCGTGCTCTGCGCCGCCCCGTGCCGGCCGGGGTCGTATAAGGGTGGGCGGTGGGAAATGTCATTTGCGTCGTCGCGGCGCTCGGTGGTCTCTCGGCTGGCTCTCGGCTGGCTCTCGGCTGGCTCTCGGCTGCCAGCACCGACAGCGCCCCCCGGCCGGGGCCGACCCGAGCCCAGCAGGGAGCCGAGAAAGGTAAATGACGAGATTTTCGGGTCGGGGGCGGGGGCGCGGGTCAGACGCCCCACCCCTGCTCCCGCCTTGGGGGGACGATGTACTCGGATGTGTGAAGGTCGGCGCCGGGGGATGCTGATGATATTTCAGCGGCGCACCCCACGCGCCGCCCGCATGCCAGCAGCGAATGTTTGACCGACGCACACGCGGCCCAGTAATTCGGATTGACTGGCGGGAACGCGTTCGGCCCGGCGCCGCCCCTCCCTGGGGGTGCGGCCTCGGCCAAGGGGCGGTCGACTGTCATAGCACTCCGTACACGGGCGCGGTCCACGGCTCAGTATCTAGAGCATCTTTATACTTTCGTAATACCGTAACGATACCCCCTAATGAGATGCACTCGGTCTGCGGAGAAGAAACACTCACAAAGATAAAAAAATACTGTCCCACTTCGTGAGACAGTGGTATAGGCCCGGAGTTTCGCACGAGTTTGTTTACGTTACCGTCTATTTAGGTTTTATGAGTTAAAATTAAAATTTCTTCTTTGAAATTGAAGTTTTGTAATGGAACAGGGTAGTTTTAAAATTATAGTTTTATAGTAACGGTAAGTGCACCGCATTATTCTCGTACGCGGGCCGCCCAGCGCTGAGGGGTACTCCAGTGCTTCCAGTCAGTGTACGCCTTCGAGTCCAGTCACTCTGCAGTCAAAGTCCAATCAATTTCCAGTCGGACACGTCGTGCGGCTACAGTATCGGAAGCTCGGTAGCCGCGTGGTTAGCGAGTCCAGCCGGCGGGCGGTCCAGTCACCGGTCAGTGTACACCCGTCATGAGGTACCCCTCGGTGTCGGGTCTCTTGGCTTGTTGTGCGTGTTCTAGGCTAGAGGGGAGGGTTAGGGTCTCACACCTCGGGGGGGGGGGGGGCTACTCAGATAAAGCATCAAACCCTGATCATTTCAAAGCGCAAACTTTCTCATGTCAAAATAGATGAGCGTTAGTGGAAAACGGCAGAGAGGGAAACAATGTAAGACAGATGGGGTTGCCGGTACTCCCTCCGGCGCTGGCCTTGTCTGCGTGGTCAGCAGGTACTCTCGGTCCCCTTGGCGGCCCCCAGCGCGCCCCCGCGGCCCCCTCAGCACCGGGGCGGGGCCATCGCTGCAGTCCGAGCACGACCTGCAGCGCTCAGCGGGCGCTCAGCGTCGCATCCGGGGACAGCGGGGCAGCGGGGCAGCGGGACAGCGGGGCAGCGGGGAAAGCGGGGCAGCGGGGCAGCGGGGCAGCGGGGCAGCGGGACAGCGGGGCAGCGGGGAAAGCGGGGCAGCCGCTGGCTGGCGTGCTGTCAGCTCAAGCGCTCCCAAGTCGGAGCGCAGCCCGGTACGCCCGACAGGAACGTGAGAATTAGCGATGCATGTCCTCGGGCCATTTGCGAGCGGCCGTGATCAGGTCGGAGAGGAAGGCACGTCCGGCCCCCCGGCGGCTCCTGGAGGCTCCGGAGGCCGCTGGAGGATGCTGGAGGCTCCGTGTCCGCGTCGGCCGCTCCAGTGCTTCGGCCGGCTCGGCTCAGCTCGTGCGCAGAGAAAAATGGCACCGCCGCTGCGTCGTTAACTGGAATACGGTAATCTCCACGGCCCGAGCCCCGGGCGGGCCGCGAGGCCTAACAAGGATCATCGGGTTATCAAAAGGTCGGAGGGAGGGAATGAAAGAGTAAGAGAGAGAGAGAGAGAGAGAGAGAGAGAGAGAGAGAGAGAGAGAGAGAGAGAGAGAGAGGGGGGGGGAGGACGGGGCGCGAGGGGGACATGGGATGGAGAGAGAGTGTGTTAGTAGGAGGGGCGGCGGCCGGAGGTCCGGGGCCGTCTGCGGTGCTGGCCACGCGGCCCGATGCCGTCTCGAGGCCCGGCAGCACCGGACGCACGCCCCGCGGGCCGCACGCACACATACTCACGCCGCACCCGCCGCAGCCACCGGCGGCGCCGCGCAGAAATCGGGCAGACGAGCGAGGCGCGCGCGCGCGGCCACCGCCGGGGGGAAAATGGATTGGCTGAGGAGATATCAAGCCCGGGCCGGGCAGGCCGGGCGGGCTGGATGACGAGGGAGTTATGACACGCCGTAAAAGTGCCTTCAAAGTCACGTTCGGGGGGCGCAGGGCGGGCGGGGGAGCCCAGGCAGCCCCGGGCCCGGAGGCACACAGGGCCGCGGCCGCCGCTCGGTCTCCGAGTCGGTCTCGGTGTCGGCTGGCACGCCGCCGGGCACGCGTCCGGGCACGCGTCCGGGTACGCCCCCGGGCACGCGTCCGGGCACGCCCCCGGGCACGCCTCCGGGCACGCCCCCGGGCACGCCTCCGGGCACGCCCCCGGCACAACAGATCGGCGGCACCAGACGCCGGCTACGCCAGACTGAAGCTGTACCTCCTATCTAACCCCATGACCCCAGCACCCCACCAACATCGAGATGTTGCGCGTCATGGGCAACAAAATCGCATTTGAATCGCGTACAATTTCATTTTCCATTCAATCCTTCCAAATATGGGCCTGTCCCGCAGCGGCCACTTGGTGGCAGGGTTCTTTTTTCTGAGCGCGAGGGCTTCATGGAATCGCAAAACCCGAAAATGAAATAACGCGGTATGCGTGCGAGGAATGTGTGGCAATCTAGATATCTGCGATTCAGGCAGTGTCACGCCCCTCCCCCGCGTCCTCCCCGCTGCCGGCGCAGCTACTGCTTCTCTTTTCGTTTTCGATGTGAAGAAGGCGTTATTGGAGACTCTCTCTCCCCTTGAATAGAACAGAAATATTATACAGCAGAACAGCGACGAGGCACGCAGCGCTCCCCCCGCCTCTCTCTCTCTCTCTCTCTCTCTCTCTCTCTCTCTCTCTCTCTCTCTCTTTCTTTCTCTGACCTGTCTCCTCTCCCCCGGCAACGCGGGATTCTAAACCGGCCCCAGGTTATGTACGAGTGCGAGGGAGAAAAAGAAAGAGGGGGAGGGGGAGGGGGGGGAGAGGATAAGGGGAGGGTTTGGGCGGGCCGTGCGGGCCACCTGTTCCCAAAGAGCAGAGCCCAGAGCTCATCACGCGGCCAGTCGTATGTCAAAAGTGTAACGCCCCCCTCGCCTCCCGCGCCTCCCGCCGCCTGCCGAGAGAAAGGGAAAACAACGCAGGCGGCGCCCCTCGCTTCAGGTACAAGCTGCCACCTCCGACTCGGGCGCGAGCCGCCGAGCCGGCAGAGGCGCTGGCTGCTGGCTGTGTGGGGTGAGCGGGCCGGGCCGGGCCGCTGGGGCCGACACCGACAGCGCCACCCGCGGCCGCCGCGGCCCGGCCGGAGCGGCATACCTTTATGGAACATGAATACTCCTCTATCGCTGCCGGGCCGGGGCAATCAGCCACCTCTTGTGTCATGCTCGTGTGGCCGTCAGCCACCGGCAGCCACCGGCAGCCACCGGCAGCCACCCCTCCAACGGCAGCGCTGCGGACCCGCCGCCACCGGCCGCCTCCTCTTGCCGCACACCGCGGTGCGTGCACCCTCCGACTTGAATCACGGCCAAAAAACAAATGACGCGAAATGCGGCCTGCAGCCCACAGCCCGCCCACATGCAGACGCGCACTCTCGAAAACGAGCGCCTCAAAAACGATTCGCATCAGTGTCGCCTCGGCCCCACCCCTCCTCTGGAGGAAGCGGCACGCCGTTGGAGGGGTGGCGGCGGCGGCGGCGGCGGCCCTGGTGGACTGTGGTGTCCGGGGTGAGGCGCCACCGTGACGAGTACCCCGCCGCGAGCACGCAGCCCGGCGCGGCCCGGGGCGGCCCGGCCTCCGGCCTCCTCCACAGCCGCCACAGTCCACATCAAAGGGCAGCGGCGCGGCGCCGCGGGACAATGCCGGGCTCCTCGTCGCGCCCGCCCCGCTCCGCCCCGCCCCGCCCCGCTCCACTCTCCGCACCGCCGAGCCACGCCTCACCGCTCTTCGCGCCGGGGCTCGCGCTCGCCCTCTCCGGGCCCCGCCCCGTCTCCGCGCCGGCTCCGGCCCGTCCACGGTGTAGACAGCGGGTCCGTCTTCTCAACGCGGTGCTCATTTCCGCGCCGCGCACGGGATCCTCCGCGCTCGCGCCCCTTTCTCTCCTTTCCCAGCAACAGCAGTGAGCGACGCAATAAAACTGAAACTGACGAAAGTCCAAGTTGGGTCCGGGCGGCGGCGCCGCCGGCGCACTTTCGGGTTTTCGGGTTCCTTTCCTACCCGCCCGCCCGGTGCGCTCGCTCACTCGGCCCGATGTGATGCAGCGCTGAGGTCCGCGGCGCCCTCCCCGCCCTCAATCCCAGCGGGGCGGCCTCTAATTGGACGCCTGCAGCAGCAGCAGCAGCAGCCCCCTCCCCCCCCCCCAGCGGTTAGCGCCGCGCCACGCCGTGCCGGGGCGGGAATGCAATCTCCTTCCCCCCGAGCGATAGCGTGGTGCAGGGCGGAGCCGGGCTCCCGTCTCCAACGATAATCGTAAGCCGTCGTTAGCCTCGCATTTGCATCGGATGTGGAGTGGAGGTCGACATATAGAAGCGCAGGGCGGGAGGAAAAGGGTGTGCGCCAGTGTGTGTGTGTGTGTGTGTGCGTGTGTGTGTGAGCTCGTATACTCCGCAGCGCGGCGGCTGAGGGGGGCTCACCGAGGCGCTCACAGTATTATCCCAAAACAGCCAATATCATGCCGAGGCCGCCGAGGCCATGGCGCCGCCAAGACTGAGGCGGCAGGAGCCCCGCGCTGCCCCCTCTCTTATTGCGCGCCCCTATCGTCGGGCGCAGACGTGCAGACAGTCCATCCAGACGAGGCCGACACGAGTATGGCGGGGACATCAGCGCAGCCAGCAGTGTAGTTGGCGTTCGTGTTAGTGCGCTAAGTTGTTCAAACGAGTGGAGGCAAGTATGTGCGGTGTGTGTGTGTGTGTGTGCGTGTGTGTGTACGTGCATGTGAGAGAGACTCTCTCACTCAGAGGCGGTGTGGCTGCGGCGGCCAGGACCCACGGACCCCCCGCCGTCCCGGACGCAATGTTTTGGTGGTTTGGGTCTCCCGCCTCCTCTCCAAGTTTCTCTCCTAGGGCTCTCTCGCTCGCTCTCTCTCTCTCTCTCTCCCTCTTCCTTTCCCTCTCTCTCTCTCTCTCTCTCTCTCTCCCCCTCCCTCCCTCTCCCTCCCTCTCTCCGTCTCGCTGTTGCTCTGGGCCGGGCATCAAACATGCAAAAGAAGCACCGCGCAGGATACACCGGAATAATTGCGACCGTCCGCGCCGCGGTGCCGGCGGAGTGTTCTGCAACACGCGGCCCGCGGCGCGCCTCCCGCCGCTGCCCGCTGCGGCTGCGGCTGCGGCTGCGGTGCGAGGCGAGTCCCCGGATCATCAAAACAACCAAAGTTTTGCGGCTCGTGCGCGGCGTCGCGTGCGCCGGGAAGTTGCTCCCCCGCGGTCCGTCATGATTAAGTCGCACACACTCCGGACGGCCAGTCGTGGCTTTTTGTTTCGTTCGTACCCTCAAGTACGTCCCGAGTGGTGCTGCGTGTCTGGGCTGTGTGTATTTTGTTTGTATTTTCCTACCGCATGCGTTTGTCAGCCCCCCCCCCCCCTCTCTCTCTCTCTCTCTCTCTCTCTCTCTCTCTCTCTCTCTCTCTCTCTCTCTGCTAGCCCGAGCTCCTCTTCGCCCCCTCCCCCTTTTCCGCCTTTCAGCAATAATTTTCTCGCCAATTCACCAGCCCCGTCTAACTCGCTCCCCCCCCCCCTCCCCACCCGTTATCGGGCTGTGGCGCTGTGGTACTGTACACTGCCGCAGGAGTTTGCTCTCACACAGCCGTACGTGTGACAACGAGCGCCCCTCGGCGCGGCCTCAGGCGGCGGGGCGGCGGGGCGGCGGGGCGGCGGGGCGGCCACGGGACCTCGGGGGTCTCGCAGGGCACCGCGGCTCGACGTTGGAGTGCCGTGCCGGCCGGCTCAAGTGGCTGAGATGGGAGCACGCGGCGAGGCCGCAGGGCCGCAGGGAGGGCCACAGGGCCACAGGACCATAGGGCCGCAGGGCCACAGGGCCCTCTCCGGGGGGGGGGGGGGGGGGGGGGAGGCCCGACCGCTGCGCTGCTGCTCGCCTTAGTCAGCACTGGCGCCGGCCCGGCACCACGCACGAGTCTTTAAGCAGCGAGCGGCACGGCGGAAAGCGTGGCCACTTTAACAGACTCGGCTGAGATCTGACCCGCAGCGCGCCGTGTCTCGCCGAGTGAGCCAATAGCTTACAGTCGAACGCCGACGGGGGGCCGCGCGGGCCGCAGCGAATGCGAATGTCCTGCTGGCGCGGCAGGCAGCGCCCCGGCCACGCGCGGCGCGGGGCGCGGGGCAAATACCGAAATCCAGATAGAGGAGGTATTAGGCTCCTTCGCTGCCTCGCGGCCCGCCGCCCCCCGCGGCCTCCTGGCCCGCGTCCCCCACCTCGCAAAGGGGGGGCCTAGGGAGGGTTTGTGTGGGATCCCGGCTTGCGCGGCAACCGCCTCAGGAAATCCCAACGAAGAATAAAAGCGGAGACGAAGCAAACAAGATTGCGTTTCGGCACTGCGAGCAGAGCAGCGCATAGGCCGGCGGGAAGGAAGCGCCCGCGGATCGGAGCATAGGCCAGCCCGCCGCACTCGGCCGTCCCGCGGGCCGGCCCGCCTGCCGGCGCCCGCCTGCCGGGCCGCTGCAGGCTGCAGCGCAGCGCTGGGCCGGCTGGTGATGGGTGGCGGGGAGGGCAGCGCCCAGCCGCCTCGCCTTTCTTCCTGCTGCTTTTTGACAGGAACAAAGAAGCGCGGAACAGTACAATTTCATTCATTTGCTTGTTTGCTCGTGTTGATGAGTTTCGGATCCGCGGCGTCAGGAGGGCGCTCCAGCGCCCCGCCACTTGCCAGGCAATTTACTATCCGGCTTGCTCTGCGACGACGGCCGGCAATCTGTCTCTATCGGGGAGCGGCCGGCTGCGGGGGGCCGTCGGCGGGGGGCTGGTGCCGCCTGGAGCCGCCCGGTGCCGCGGCCGGACGCGGCCCGGCCTTGGGCCGGCAGGCTCTCGGCGGCGCCCCCCGGCGACTCCTGGTGCCCCCGGCTCCGGTGGCCGGCCGCCCTCAGGCTGCCCCCCCGCGGGGCCCCGCGCCGCGGCCGCGAGGGGCCGCCTCGTCGGGCACGGCCGGCAGGGCCAGCGGGGCGGGAAGCGTGTCGCGCCGCCTCTCCCCTTTGTTCTGCGTGGCGCCGGCGGCCTGGCAGGCCTGGCGAGCGCCCCAGATTGCAGAAGAGGCGGAGGGAAAAACAGTGACGCACTGTGTTCGCCGGCCCGCAGTACTTCTTTGGTCGGCGGCGGGCTGACGGGCCAGTCGCATTGTGTGGCCGCTGTGCGCGCTGTGCCCCGGCCCGGAGGCTGTCAGTGGGCTGCCAGCCCGCCTGTGCCTCATCAAGACTTTGGAGTGTGGCGGAGTGGGGGGAGGGGGGAGGCAGCTAATAGGGTCCTTCATCCCTAGAAAAGTTAATCCAGGAGTGTTTCAGAGTTTGGGTGAGTGCACGTGAGTTTTGGGAGTTGGGGTTTTAGTTAGTCATTCGGGTCGGAAGCGGATGAGGGAAGTAGCTGCCTAAAAAAGGGAGCGCATGAGTACCATGATGTAAAAATAATTTCAAAATTTGGAATGTGCAGAGACAATAAGTGCAGACAAAATTATAGAACGGAATGAAGTCCATAGGGCAGGGCATTGAATGTTTGAGGGGGGCAAACGTCGCACTTACGCTTCGGCGGGGTAAAGGAAACCTCAATAAGATTTTTTAAAAAATTTTACCTTTTACTGATGGACTGCACACTGAATATTTCAAGTACTGATTGTTGTTTTGATTGTATCTTGTGATAGCAGTATTAATGCTGTCAAATCCTAACGGCAAAACTTCCGAAATAACAACTCATTTTCTGCAGTTTAAATGCAGTTTGAGTGCAAATTTGTTTACTTCACTTTTATACTAGGAACATACTGTGCATTCGGGTATAATAGAAACACAAAAATTGATATACAGTTGAGACTGCAGATCTGGCTGGCGTTTCTCTAAGCTCTACGCGTGATCCAAGTTCCGATGGGTAGGCTGGTAGGCGGTGCGGGGTCCGGGCTGTTCCGCTCCGCTCCACTTTACTTAGTCTTAGGGTCCAGGTGATTTAGTACACCCCCGCGCAGCGCACCCGGCCCCGGCGGCGTGTGTGCTGGGGACCTCAGGGACCTCACCGAGGGGGGCAGCCCCCGGGGGGGGGGGGCGCCGGGGCCGCCCGCCGGGAACTCACTGACTCGCCGAGCGCGCTACCGGAAAACTTTCGCCCACCCCAAGAAACCCATCCTCGTGGCTATCAGACTTGACACCTCTGCCTCACCCCGGCACTGCCGGCTCCCCCGTTATACATTTGCCTAGAGAGTGTGCAAATGGGGGAGCTGGGAGGGGGCGATAAAAGAAGTCGGGCCGATAATTACTGAGATCTCTCTCGGCGGCCTGCCGAGGGGGCCCCGCCCAGTCCACCCCAGCGCCGCCCAGCCCAGCCCCGCCCAGCCCAGCCGCCCCCGCCGCGGCGGCTCCGTGAGGGCAGTGAGGGCTGAGCCTCGTCTGCCCGCAACGCCGCCGCGGCACAAGTTTTCGCGGTGCCGAGCGGAATTTCGCGGTTTTATCGATCGGAAAGCCGAGACCAAGACAGGTACTTTAAGTAAGTTTGCGGAAGGACCGCTCTTTGCCGTGGGCTCTTGAAAACACAGTCGGCTGGGGGTGAAATGAGAAAGGTGATGTGGTGGTGGAGGTGGAAACGGCGCGGGGGGAGGCGGATTACGAGGGCCCTTGCCTTTTTGTCAGACCCCCCCCCCTTTTCTCTCTCTCTCTCTCTCTCTCTCTCTCTCTCTCTCTCTCTCTCTCTCTCTCTCTCTCTCTCTCTCTCTCTCTTTTATTCCCTTCGAAACCCCCACAAAAAGAAGCCAGTTAAAATTCGCTGCTGCCGCCGTCCTCGTCGTGTTGGATTTAGCCTGCGGTGGAACAGCACGATTGAAAAAAACTTTTATCAATGACAATGCTATTCCCCCCCCCCCCTGTCGACTTATGTTAAGCCGTTCCGCGTAAGAGGAGGATGAGTGATGAGGGTACTCATTACCATTGTTATTACCCGCGAGTATGCAAATGTGTCTGAAACAATGTCAGCATATCCGGAGGAGGAGGGGGGGGGGGGCGTGAGAGGGGCGAGCCCCCACTGCTGCTTTGGGAAGCAGAGGGTCTGCCTGCGTTACAAAGGGGCAGTCTCTGCAACACACGGCCCTCATACCTATCTCTCTTTCTCCCTCCCTCCCTCCCTCCCTCCCTCCCTCCCTCCCTCCCTCTCTCCCATCCTCATTCTCTCGACCTGTGCTATGCTGCGGTCAGGCGTCATGCGCACACGGTGAGCAGCGGCGAACCACCAGCCGCTAAAGCCAGCAATTAATACAATGAAAGTGGACGTGGCGGCCCCCGGCCGCCTCTCTGCAGTTGGCCTCCACCGGCCGCCGCTGGGGCAGCAGGGGCCTGTCGTCTGTGGGGGTCGTCCCTCCACACCCGCTTGGTGTGCTTGAGGCCGGGTCGTCGGGGTGGGTTCGTGTTCGCGGCCGTCCTCCTTACCGGGCCGTCAGCCGGCGCGGCTGCTCACCGCCGAGGTGGGCGGGGGCACGGCGGCATCCTGGAGGCGGCGCGGGCGTACTCCTCGGCACCGGGTCACTCCCGCGGGTCACTCCGGCCGGCCTCCCGCACGCTGCCTCGCCTCATCGGTACGGTACGGCGCTACCGCGGTGCGCGGCCACCACTGTACTTGTTGAGCGGCACCCGGTGGAGGGGGCGGCCGCCGTGCGCCCCGGCGACGGCGTCCTGGTGCTCGCCGCGGACGGTCGTGCGGGCAGGAGGGCAGGGCGGAACAGCCTCCCCGCGGGTCGTCCTGCACCCCTGGCCGCCACACGCAGACTGGCTGCCGAGCGCCGCGCCGCCGCGCCGCGCCATGCGCCCACTGGCCGCCCGGTGCGGTGCCGCCCGGCCGGCAGCTGAAGAGTGCCGGAGCAGCCGGAGCTGAAGGTGGGGGAGGGGGCGCTCGGGACGGGGGCGTTGCTGCCGCAGGCACCGCAAGTCACTAAGTCACCAGGGGCTCCCCGAGTCGGTGACCCCCCGGGTGACCCCTCGTGTGTGACCCGCCCTACAGGTGTAACTGTAATCATTGGGGCTAGAGGCGTTGACTTGTTATGACGCATGGTAGGAAGATGATGATGATGATGATGATGATGAAGATGATGATGATACTTCCCATATTTTGTAGCTCACCAAAGTTATAAAGAAAACATTTTTCTTTCCAGTCTGTTTTTTTTTTTCATATCTTTGGCGGGTTATAGAACGTGGAAGGTACGAAAGTCCATTGCAGGCACGCCTACCACAGGTCCACAAACCGCGTGGCATGGTGTGAAACCCTTGTTACAACCTGTTTCGGCGGCGATTGGCGTTGCGTTTCCGCACCGAAGAAGGACAGAGCAGGCCACACCAGAGCATGTATGCGTGGGGGTTGCCTCCCTTCCGCCGGTTAGGTTGAATCGACCATAGATTAGCTCGCGCGGGTTGTTCCGTCCGGCCTCTGAGTTGTGCTCCAACTACCTCATCCTCTCCAGGCTCCAATCCGCTTTCACCGGTGATCCACCGGACTCCCTCCTCTATCCGAAAATATACGGGTTTGGCTATTTTCGCGTGATGAAAGCGAACATTCGCACGGTTCGTGTGAGTCCGCGGCCGCGGGGTCTGGTGGGATGTTGTCTTAGAGTTCAATGTGGTTCTCTCCTCATGTCACTTGGCTTGCCCCGGGCCCCGGGAGAGGCATTTTCAAAGGCGCTGCCAACATTACGACAGCAGTTGAGGTTCAATTCCCACTCACAATTTTTTTTTTAGCGACATATGATTGCGCTAATCTAGCGGACACTATGTCCGTAGCATTCCCTCCCGTTGAGCACGTATCCTAATTCCCAATCAAACATAAGTGCAATCGAATTACGTAAATCCTGGTTAAAAGATTCATACGGCTGAAAGCGGGCTCAGGAACGTCCAGGGTCCAGCCAAGATGTGAAACAGCTGATAAAAAATTCTGAATTTCTGTTGCAGCCGCACTTCTGCTTCTCCCCTCTGCTCGTTTTGCTCAGAAATAGTAAGGATCGCAGGAAGTTGTGGCTGCCAGTGAATCGTCCGGGCCGTGACGTTCTTCTTCGGCAAGGTGCGAGCTGACGGAGTATACCTATTTTGCCCAGTAACCGAGTGGAGGGGGCAACCCGTTACCCAGAGAGGATGATCCTCGGTAGCCGTTACTATTTGTCTGCCGCTCCCAAAGCACCAGGCACCAAGCATTGTTCTAGCAGGCACCGAGCAGAGCCGTGCGCATGCGCCTGGGCAGCCCGGGCGCTGGGCTTGTGCCGACGGTGCCGACGTGCAAAGAAGTAACGGAGGAGGGGAAGGGGGAGGGGGGGGGGCTAACCAAGTGGTGGGCCAGGTGGGCTCTCCAAAGACGACGCGTGACAGCCGGTGACAGCAGAGCAAAGTGTTGATTGAGGTGGTGACCGCAATGAACGTTCATCGTCGAGTTTGACTTTAACAACCTCCTCTACTCCGCCTGCGGCCCCACACAGTTCTCCCGAGCCCGGACAGGAGAGGGGTGGGGGGAGGGGGAGGTGCCAACTGATGGTTAAGCACAACCCCTTTAGTCCCCTGCCGTGCAAGATCAGACGGATCACGGAGTAATCAGCGGGACAAACTCATCCGCACTTTCCGCGTGCATATCCAGCACGGGCAAAGGATAAACGTTGGCAAACCCGTATACTGCTTTTCGCATGAAGAGAAGCATAAAGCTGTGCGATGCCCCCCCCCCTTTTCCTATCCGCCCCTGGATCCGATCCGCGCCTGGGTCGCACCAAGGAAGCAGCCCCTCGTCCATGACCCGAGTGTGTGTGTGTGTGTGTGTGTGTGTGTGTGTGTGTGTGTGTGTGTGTGTGTGTTGTTGTTGTTAGGGGCTTTATTGCGGATCAACGGAGATTCTGCACATACTTGCACGCACGCACGACAGCAAGAGTTGCGTTAGGCCCGGCCGTTGTTTTTCCCATGTTATCTTTACCTGCCCTTTCCCCGCAATCGGCACGCGTCACTGACTTGATCTCATCTACCGCTTGAATGACCCCCCCCCCCCCCCCCCCCCCCCCCCGCCCGCTCTTGGGGAGGGGGAACTAGATCGGCGGGTCATCGAAGTCATCGAGGATTGGAAGGAAGAGGGGGAAAGAGTCTGTTTGCCGGCGGCTGAGGCTGCGGCGGCGGCGGCGATACCGCGAAGACATAGCGGCGACAGTCGCGCGTCAAGTCTCGCCCACTCGCCTCGCCCCGGCCGACACGCTCACGGGTTTGGCGGCGACGACTGCATCCTGGAAGGCACCAAGACGGGGATGGCGAACGAGGCCGTGTTCGTGGTCGGCGTGGACGTGGGCACGGGGAGCGCGCGGGCGGCGCTCGTCACGGCCGTTGACGGCGAGGTGCGGAAGGTGGCCGTGCGGCCGACCCGGACCTGGACGCCTCAGCCCGAGTACTTCCAGCAGTCCACGGAGGACATCTGGGCCGCGGTGTGCGCCGCGGTGCAGGTAAAGCAGTGCCGCCGTGACCCTAAATAGACACCCTCGCCCCGGGGCAGGGGCAGCCCAGTGTCAGCGGCAGCCCCCAGGCCGTCTGAGGTCCGAGGTCGCGGCTCGCGGGGGCGATCGGGACTTCCACCCGATGGCGGAGGGGAGGGGGGGGGCGCCAGTGGCGCCGGGCAAGGGCGTGGCGTCTGGCGCTGCCGCCGAGCGTTTCAAACTGTAACGGGAAAACATTCCCCGGTGTTTCAAACATAACCTAAGTCGTTTCGCTGCCCCCAGCCCCGCCATGCACTTCGCGGGGGGGCGCGAAGGTCTGGCCGTCGTTCCCAGTCGCTCCCCGCGTGCAGTGTGCGCGGCCCAGTGCGGCCTGGCCCACCTGGCCTCGGCTGGCAGTGGCCGCCCTCCCTGACGTCATCCCCTTGTCCTCTTTCAGGAAGTGATCGAAGGTATTCCTGCGGAGCGCGTCAAAGGAATCGGGTTTGATGCGACGTGTTCCCTGGCTGTTCTTGATCACAATCATTTCCCTGTGACAGTAAGCCCGCTAGGTACGCAACCGCTCCCAGTATATGGTCATGCTCACGTATTTTCAAACTGCAGACTGCCCTTTATAATTACGTTCTGGTGAAAGTTGCTTTGCATTTGCATTTCCAGGAGAGTGCGAGCAAAATGTTATTCTGTGGATGGATCATAGAGCCCATAAAGAGGCTTCCTTCATTAACAGCTCAAAGTGTGATGTACTTAAATATGTTGGAGGGAGCATATCACCTGAAATGCAAACCCCCAAGCTTCTCTGGCTGAAAAAAAATCTTCCAGAGACCTGGAAAAAAGCACATCATTACATGGATTTACCTGACTTTTTAACATGGAAAGCAACTGGATCTCATTCAAGGTATGTAGTATTTGGGTGTTTCAGTATTTGCTAAATGGAATTGTACATTTTATTTTATTCACTCATGGTATAGGTCTCTGTGCTCATTAGTTTGCAAATGGACATACATAGCAAATGAAAAATGTAAAGAAGGATGGAGTGCAGAGTATTTTAAAACAATTGGTCTAGAGGATTTACTGCAAAACAATTCTGAAAAGATAGGTATGTTTTAGTGTTCTGGATTCTGGATTACAAAGTAATTTGTATTTGAAAAAAAAAATGAATTCAAAAATTAAAATAATAATTGTAATTTTTTATTTTTGGAATAGGACAAGAAGTACTTGATCCAGGAACACCTGTTGGTTCTGGGCTCACTTTAGACGCTGCTCAGCAGTTAGGCCTGCTGCCAGGAACTAAAGTTGCTGCTTCTCTAATTGATGCTCATGCTGGTGGTTTGGGGCTTATGGGCTGCAATGCCAGAAATGTTAGCAAAGACTTTACATCAAGGCTCGGTACTACAAAAATATGCATATTTGTTGTTGTGTTTTTTTTTTTAGCTCTTAAAATTGTTTTGAAAATATTTCTGAACTTTCCACAGCTCTCATTTGTGGCACATCCACATGCCACATGGCTCTTTCACAAGATATCAAGTTTGTTGATGGTTTGTGGGGACCTTACTGGAGTGCTATGGTTCCAAATCTGTGGCTCACTGAAGGTGGTCAGACCTGCACAGGACACCTCATTGACCACATCATTAGTACACATCCTGCAGTTAGTTCAGTGAAAGCTAAGCTTGCACCAAATGAGTAAGAAAGCCCCAAAAATTGTTTCCATTTTATTCATCTGCTGAGTAAAAACTAATTGTTTTTGCTGCAGACATATCCAACAGTATCTCAATGGAGCTCTCAAGAAAATGGCAGAGAAAGTTCAATCATCAAATGTATCATTTTTGACAAAACATTTGCATATGTGGCCGGATTTTCATGGAAATCGATCTCCACTAGCAGATCCATCACTATTTGGAATGGTAAGTGGTTCACCCAGCTCTGATTCTGAAGTGTAAGTGCACATAAGGAAACATGTTATTAACACTGTCATCCTGCTAGTTATCTGGTCTCAGTTTGGCAAAAGATGAAGAAAACCTTGCGCTGTTATACCTCTCAACAATCCAAGCCTTAGCTGTGAGTGTACAGTCCTTTTTTTTTTTTTTTTTGAGAAGCCAAAATTACATTCTTTAAGCAGAATGTATATTCTGTTAATCTTTTGCAGTACGGGACAAGACACATCATGAATGCCCTTGTCGAAAAGGGCATCACAAACATTCAAAGCGTGTTGCTATGTGGAGGCCTCAGCAGAAATCCATTATTTGTCCAAGTGCATGCTGATGTCCTTGGCCTACCAGTGCTTTGTGCAAGAGAACCTGAGTCTGTGCTCCTTGGCTCAGCTGTTCTCGCAGCACATGCCGCCGGCTTTTACCCTTCTGTTGCAGAAGCAATGGTTTCAATGGGAGGGCATGCTGATGTGGTCACACCAGACAAGCATGTGGTTGAATCTAGGTACGTATTGATACACTGTTTATCTTTTCCTTTATCAAAGATATATTTGTCAAACTTTCATTGGCACATAATCAAACAAATTTTCAGGTTCCATGACAAAAAATTTTATGTGTTCTTGAAAATGGTTGAGCATCAAAAAGAATACAGGAACATAATGGACGCCTGACAAAGAATGTGAGAAAAGAAGTATTTTTGTTTGGCAACTCAGCTTCTAATACCCTCTACTTATTTACCAATACCAACAAAATTTTTCTTAAATAATAAATCTCTTTCCTACATTAAGGTACTAAACACCTACATGTGAAAGTTTGGCAAGGCAATTCAAAACATTTTAGAAGTAACAAAAATACAATATAAAAATCTCTCTTTTTTAGAAGCAACAACTATTCATGCACAATTAAAACAAGTTACATATCAAGTGCTTCAAACATAAATAAGATACTCGCCTAGAACAAAAACAGTTGTACTTTTCACCAATCATATCAAGACCTAACTCAGACATATCCGCACGGTCTACACAGATAAAAAGCCAATTTTCAGGTCAACATAACACCCATATCACAAGGGTCAATAACAATTTGGTTTGGTAAGTCTCACCATTACAGCAAGTAGGAAGATTAAACATTCTTCCTTTAAGGATTTGAAACACTATAAATAAGGCTAGTGAGACCAGAGTTATAAAATTTAGTTGTATACATGAGAAGACTTTCGTAAAATGTCAATCTAAAAGGCCAAGGCCAAATTGGAGGTCTTCCTCCTCAAGGGCTTGGCCGATTCATATTTAACATCATATCTAATTAAATTTCACAATATAAGCAATAGTGTAAACTCCAATAAATTAAAGTAGTCAATAGTGGATAACAATAAGCAGTGAAACAGTTCAATAGAATTTGATACAATGATCATGCAAATAAATAAACCCTTCCAGTCATTGCACCCAATTGACGACTTTCATGGCAGGCACCAAACAATACTGAATTTTCAAAAATGTTGCTTCTTATTCTAATATGTAATTGGCATCAGGGAACAAACACAACCTGTGAAGAAACGTGAGAAACATGTTTTTTATGGCCTTCCCTCCCACCTAAACTTAGCATTCATAGTATTCTGTTCAGTACCGCTCATTGACAGCTCGGGTGGGGGGTGAGTGTTGTCGTCAACCAGGTTTGATGCCTAAAAAGGTCCCTTTCACTTATGTCTGAGCGTCATGAATAACTCCTACCCCTACAATATCACCTTGGAACAAAACAATGTTCATATAAATACACAAGTATGATTTTAAGATTAGTATCTTCTCTAACATGATGGCTTTGTTCTCAGCATACTTGAGGTATGTCAAAATGACATCTATCATACAGTAAGCATCACATAGAACAACAATGATCTGTAGATTTTTTTAAAAGATGGGACATAGGCAGAGCTTAGCAATACTCAGTTCAAACTGATACCTAAAATAAGATCCTCACATATCCAAAGCTTTTGTTGGGTCATGGCACCATGGACTTAGCCTCAGTCTTTATCAAATAAAAGTTTGACAATCTCATGTACATTTGAGATCACACAAACACCTAAACACTTAAGAATACAGTTTGAAGAACACAATGTTAAAGCCAGATGCAAAAAGTTGTGATGATAAAAATTCACAACAATTGAATCTATAAGAGAACCATGGAACATACGTAACACCTACAACTTTTACACCTGTCATCATGTCAGAGAATACCAGGCTTCAAAGTAATAAGGAAGAAATACAATGGAATGCCTATAGCAAAATAAATATGACAAAGCCGATCCTCACTTTAAATAGAGTTCTGGAACCATACTAAAAACAGAAACAAAAATTTGACTGAACAGGTGGATTTCCACATAATTCATGGATAGGATGAACGGATAAGCCATAACTACTACTACACTTTCTGCCCTCCATTTAAATATAAACATACAAACACAAAGCACATGAAGTTCAGAATGGTCCAGAATGAAGCTTTGCCTCATTGATTTCATGAAGGAAACTTGTTTTTCAGCTACTTGGTGTTCTAACCAGTTTTTGACATTTCCTCCTGTGTGCATCCATTCTGTCCTTCATTATTAATACCTTGGAACAATATCGGCAGACCATTGCATCTGTGTCACTGAAAGAAGATGAAATTTCACACACAAGTCCAACAAATCAAGAGATTTTATTTTCATATTGTACTCACCTGTCAGGGCAACACTTGGCCCTGTGTTTTATCTGTTTCTTGTAAGTCGGGAACACCATTGAACATTTAAGGCATTTTAACAACTTCACCATGTGATTATTGCTGAAACATGGACCATGTACATTGAACGACAAAGCAGGTCAGGCACAGTTCAAAAGGAGAGTTAAGAGTTGAGAAAAGCCAAACCTGTCAGGACAGCATATAGCCTGATGTTTCAATAGCTTTTTCTGAGTAGGAAAGAGCAATGAACAATTTTCACACCGCTGAGCTTCCTTGGCAGTATGTTTCCTATAAAACCAAAATTTGTGTAACAACAAGCAACAAAAGCTTGGGGGAGGAAGACAAATAGGGAATCTATACTTACCCTTTGGAAATGCATTTTCTTTGGTGTTGCTCTTGATGTGATTGTCTTCGGAAAGCTTTGAAACAATTAGAACATTGCCAAAGTTTCTTCTTAGACCTGTAATATAATTGAGAACGAATATTTATCCATGCAACTGAACAGAAAATTTGAGAGATTGAAGGATACAATGAGAAAAACTCACTTTACATGACACATGCTTTGATGACGTTTAAGAAACTTCTCTTTTTTGAAAGTTTTTCCACAATGTTTACAAGCAGAAACACTTGAATCAGATGAGTATTCACCAGAATCTCCATCACTACCATGAGGAGACGCATAGACTTTGCTGAAAAGTAGAAGAGATATATGAGCAGCACTGAGAATTTGAGTTATACATAGATCTTGCGAGCTTTAAAACCAACCATTCTGGGTACTCTTCAAGATGACCCTTCAGGTAGATTTGTGCAGAGAACTGTAGTTTACATTTTCCACAACTTGTAGCAGAGCTTTCTACATCTGCATGTTCCTCATTACACATAGGCTTTCTCAGCACCTCATCCTCCTCAGTGCCATTATGATTTTCCATTTTGGGCTTCAGAGGACTGATGGGTGAAGGGTTGGTCTGAAAAGTTGAAGTAGGCAATGAACTATGTGAAGTCCTGAAAAAGAAAAGGAATTCCTATTAAATGCCAAGAGCAAGATAGTTGTAAAAATAAAACAAACCTTCCATAAACACTTACCCATTTAGTTTAAATCTCGATGATCTGCTGGGAGATAATGAGATACTGGTGTCAGACGATTTTGAAACAGAATACTTTCTGACATTTACAGAGAAAAAAATAAAAATTTAGATATTTTTAAGTCGATTGCTAGTATTCAAAAGACTTGCATATCTTGCTCACCTGTCAATTAAATGTTCTGAAGACTGAGAGTCATCTTCCATAACTTCAGATGTATCCCTAACTGCATCTTCATCAACCCGATTGCCTGATGGTGATTCAGAGGCCAACCTGCAGAAGATGAGACAGAATTTTTAAACAATAAAAAAGGCAAATAAAACAATGACAACAGTATCAATGTATGTTTACTTACTTTGAAAAGGAACAAACTGACTTATGTCTATCAAGCCAACCAGAACTTGAAAAACGCCTCGCACAATTCTGACATATCCAACTTGGTTTCCTGAGAGGTTCAGTACAAATAATAACGAAAGAACACTTAACATGGGTATAGATATTTCACCAACTACAAACTGATCATGATACTGACCTAGCAAGAAACAGCTCCTCTCTACATTTTCTCATATTTTTATTTGGGGTTACTGCAGTACTATTGCTCAACCTAAGAACACCAAATGAAAACATGTCAACTAAATGCATGTGCCAATATACTTCTCTGACAACGAAGCAGTTAAGCATACTCTGTAGAAGAGGTAGTGGAGTCTTCCTTCCGAGGCCTGCCTGGTTTCTTCTTCAATGGTCTGCCTCTCTTTTTGGGGATTGTCTCTACAGCAACTTTAGCTTGTAATGTAACAGGAGTAGCTTGAATTGGTGACTCCTTTGATTCTTTCATCAGAGATGAAAATGCTTTTTCACAAGCAGCTGTACAAAAAATTGAAGGTAGGAATGATTTGGCAAATAACAAAATTTTAAAAGCTCCTGATAATCGCACTTGAGAAAATAGTTACCCTTTTTGCAGTCCAAACGAATTTCCTCAAATAAACTGTTAAGTTGAGACTGAAGCTGTAAATAGAAATGATATCATTTAGTAATTGACAAAATAGTGACACATGTTACAAATTGTACTAAAATGTACTAACCTCCATGTACTTCGAGAACAAAGGATGCCTTGACATGGCTTTCCACATTGATTCATCATTCCCTATAAACATGTTGCAATTAAATTTTGGAACCATACTGAAATTTAAAACTGAAATTTAATAAAACAATCTTACAGTCAAAAACGGTGCGTTGGAATTGAGCTGTTGTATTACTAGCAAGATAAGAGTCTGCCTCACTGGCAACTGATGTCCTGCGGAGCTCCAAAGTTGACATCAACACATTCTTGTTCAAATCCTGTGATGGGCTCTCTACACATGAAGGAGTCACCATGTGTTTAGGAATGCTTTGATCATCTTGCAACAATTTATCTTTGTTGCACTCTCCTCCAGAATCATCTTCTGAAAAACTATACTCCTGGAAATAGAATCAAAACCTTGGACTATAACATACAGAATTAGCAACACTGCAACCCACATGAAGTCAAAGAAAGATCCAGTGAGCTCAAGGAAACAAAGATATACATAGACAATAATAGTCACTTAAGCACTGAGGTACAAACTTACAAAGTTATGGCTCTTCAGTTTCAGTACTGTACCACGCATCTTTTATCCTGAGAACAAAAAACAAAACAAAAAGAAGTTGACAGAGTTGAAAATAGCGAAAGATATAAGAATGGGTTAGACTGCAACAGGAGTTCAACAAAAGTGACTTTAAGCAATATGTCAATTATATTAAAAACTTTTTTCCTTTAAAAGATAAAAGTTAAAGAAGAGCAAGACCGCACAACATTGTACAGGTGGACAAATGTCATTGGATGAAATGAAATAATATGACCATGATGCAGTCCGATATTTGGTAAAATACAGAATTTTCAGATTAGCCAAAAAATGGATACATAAATCAATAAATACATCTTGATCGTAAATGATAATATGATTGACATATGCAAAATAGCCAATTTCTTGTAACGTTTGAAAGTAACAGGACATAATTTGCAATTTTCTAATGGTTATTTTGTAAAATTGATATTAATATTGATCATATATCAGACATTAACCCTTGGGACGACTGTAAAATTGATTACCACGGAAATAAATTATGAACTCACATGGGAGCTAGATACACGAAGAATGAAAAAGCAATCTAAAAGCGAAAATTATACGAATTTAACTCTCATCCAAACAATGGACTGCCACTAAAATGTAAGTAAAAAAAGATCAAGATTGGTTTCGGCGAGACTTGCGAGTACTAAATGATATTACTCCGCCGTTGTGTTGTGCCCAGCACATGGGTTCGCAAAGAGAAGTAAACGGTTTATAGATCAAGGACGGAGACCCTCTTTTTAGTTTTATCCCGTGACTTGTGCGAAATACAATATATTGGCTATTCCATGCCCAACGCACCTCGTTGTGCCGCAAGTGTTTTCGCACTACTTAATGAGCGCGCCTGATTGCAGCTAGTCCGTGTAGAAGCGGGTGAGGGAGAGAGAAACGATTATACGTACGGACAGGTGTAAGATGAAGAGGATGAAGACAGAGAGACAGAGATGGTAAGAAGTAAGAACAGAAAGAAATGGCACGAAATGGTAGGGGAGAGGAGGGGACATAGATAGAGATGGATAGGCGGGGGCAGCGGGGGTGGCTAAGGGTGGAGCATGTCACAAACAACCGAAGGAAGGAAGCAAGATAGATCGGAGAGAAATAGGAGGAGGCTTTTAGGGTCCTCGCGCTACAAGAAGAGAAGTAGGAACAGAAGGAACTCCTTCATTCTTGCCCCTCCGCCCCCCCACCCAGGCCATGCCACACCGGCATCAAAGCTGCTGTCTAGGCCGATGACAGACTTCGAGACTTTCGATTCTGGTGTCTGATGCGCTCAAAACGGAACAACAATGGTCCATAACTAATATAATGTGACGGCTCTGATTGACCGTTACGGTTTCGGTATGTGTCAGCCCCGTGTGCACCAAGGTAGCAAACCTGATTGCAATGGTGCCTGACCTTTGCCAGGTAATCAATCAAATATTAAGTGGATATTGTTACTCATATGGAAATTATGTGTTACTCCTGCTTGAACAAAGTTAAATATTCTGTTTGCTTACAAGTTGTTCTAATGGTCACACATTAGTACGAGGATTCCGATCACATATTGCCTCAATTGGAAAGTTCAACAAGCAGACTAATGGCATTTATTCAGTTGTCATATCGATTTGTTGATTACTTAAATATTTTAATGTCTTTTTGCATGTAACCTTGAATGGGGAATACTGTGACTGGCAAAAGCGATTATCACTAGATGAATTTGTGCACTCCTACAAACACACTTACAAATGGAACCACTTAGCACTTTTGAATGTATTTCTTTTTGAATTTGTTGACATTTGTTAATAATGAAGAGAGCATTTTTTCACTATGGATAAATGTGACAAGTTTTTGGTGACATAATTTGTTTAGTGTGCAGCCATATCTATCGAAGTTGAATTAAAGTTGAGCAAGATATGTTAAATTTAGATGGTCACACCATTTGGAAAGTACCAGTCAGGCACTGCCCACTGCTGCCAGCCCTGCCAGCTGCCAGAATGGTGTTGCCCTGGCTGGGTGACACAATTTTTGCCCCATGTTTATGTTTGTGGTCTTGGTTGCTTAGCAACAAGGGGAAGTGCCCCACCCCTACCTCAGTTTGACTGACATGTGGGAGGAACTTGGGAGAGGGGGGGGGGGAGGGGGGGAGTTGAGGGTGAGGAGAAGGGAGGAAAAGAGGGAGCTCCAGTGTGAGTTAGTTGGAAGGGGAAAGACAGAACCCATGCCTGCCAGAGAGTCCTAGTTAGAGATTGTCTGTTTAATGGTCTTAGAATTGCTGTGCAACAGTACAACGAGAATGGAAATAGGTGTGTATTTTCAGCATGTGTGCCCTCCAGTTATAATGGGGGGATAAAGCACTGCTTCTAACAGAAAGGAAATACAATGATTCTGGGCTTAGTGGCAATGGCCTGCATAAAAATAATCAATACTTCAACATGAGAAAAGAGGCCGTGAACTGATATAATGTGTTAGTTTCAGTCTAAAATTGCTGCTTTTTAGGTAAATGTCATGATATTTCCTGATCTATTTTCTGGGTGTAATGTCCTGGTGAAAAATGCAGTGGTAAAGGCATATCTATAAAAGATACATGGGTAGTCGTGCTGTTTGTTGAAGATGTTCATTGGCCAATTCTTTTCAAGATATATCTTTGTTATTTCTGAAAGTGGCACTTGTTCTTATTGTAGTTAGCTTAACATATATTTTTTCTTTCTCCTTTTGTAGATGCTGATGCACTAGTCTTTTTTGTCATAGCTCCACAAATCAGATAGTCATGAATCGTTACATACAACTTGACCAGCTCGGAGATGGCACTTATGGCTCTGTTGTCCTTGGACAAAGGATAGACACAGGTGAAAAAGTTGCCATAAAAAGGTTTGTGAACTGGATGTTTTTGATAGTATGCAAATAGAAATAGCATCCATAGACCAATATGTGTGATCTTTTGTGCTTTGCATCTTGACAGGATGAAAAGAAAATATTTTTCATGGGAAGAAGCTATGAACCTAAGGGAAGTCAAGGTTTGTAATAGTGCATAAATTGAATTGTGATAACTTTTCTCTCCCGAGCTCAGGGTGCAACTCTTCATGATATCTTTCCTTCATTCCAGTCATTGCAGAAGCTTGCTCATGCTAATGTGGTCAAACTAAAAGAAGTTATTAGAGAAAATGATACCCTCTACTTTGTGTTTGAGTACATGAAAGAAAATTTGTATCAGCTGATGAAGGACAGGTAAATTCTTCCTGTAAATTTCTTCTATTTCATACTCTAGTATAATTTTTTTTATTATATGGATTTGATGTTCAAAACTAACTTTTACAGACAGAAACCATTTCCTGAATCAGATGTCCGTAATATTTTGTATCAAGTCCTTCAGGGTCTAGCATTCATGCATCGACATGGATTTTTCCATCGGGACATGAAGCCTGAAAACCTCTTGTGTATGGGCCCTGATCTTGTGAAAATTGCAGACTTTGGCTTGGCCAGGGAAATTCGGTCTAGACCGCCATTTACAGATTATGTGTCAACCCGATGGTAAATGATGGCTGATGACTGTATGAACTTAATATGTAAACTTTGAATCCAGGAATGAAATTTTTTGTCTCCTCTAGGTACAGAGCCCCTGAAGTTTTGTTACACTCGACCAACTACAACAGTCCAATTGATCTTTGGGCGGTAGGTTGTATTATGGCTGAGTTATATCTTCTTAGGCCACTCTTTCCTGGCAATAGTGAAATGGATCAAATTTTCAAAATCTGTTCTTTCTTAGGGACCCCAGAGAAGGTAATAATTTTATCTCTTATTTAATTTTTTGTTTGTATTTATGTTTCATATTTCTATTAAGAGTTTGGTTACCATTGTTTTATAGCATGAATGGCCTCAAGGATATCAATTAGCAACATCAATGAACTTCAAGTTTCCTCAATTTTCACGGACACCTCTTGCAACGATTGTTCCTAATGCCAGTAAAGATGGTGTTCAACTACTAGAACACCTTCTCATGTGGCCACCTGCAAAGAGACCAACAGCTCAACAGGCTTTGCGGTAAGTATTTTCATTATCACTGGACATTTTTCCTGGCCTTAAAATATTTTGAAGTTAAACTTTTTTCTTTTATTCAGATATCCATACTTCCAAGTTGGTCAGAGGACCAGTGTAGGACCAGGTACTCAAAAGCAAAGACCAAGTGCACAATTGCTTCCTGTAAACATTGTAGAACTACCAGATGCAAATCAAAAAATTGCTTCTGATAAGTTTAATAGGGATTTCAATTCCTCTTTAAAGCAAAGTGTCATGGCATCTGAACTTCTGTCTCAGTCTATAAATGAATCAATTTTGAGTAAAAACAGTTCATCAACCCAAAACATGGACCCTGATTCTGATGTGGTTACTGAGAACATGCAGCAGATTATGAAGAGCTCAAAACCTACATTGAACTACGTATCCAGTTTTAATATGGGACCGGAACGCAATTCTCTGCGAACAAAGAGCAACTCTCTTGGCCTCTTTCAAAGTAAATTGCCTGGAGCCAATGACCATCACAAATCAGCAACTGATATTAAGAGACCAAGTTTAGTAAATGTACCTAGCAGAAGGCCAGGCTTTGCAGAGTCTGATAGTAGACGTTCAAGCATTGCTCAGCAGAGTGAACTGGGTAGATCTCAAAATGTTGGTCACCAAGATCCTGTCAGAGACTTTATGGCCTCAATCGGATTACCCACAGAGAAAATGGTGTATGCTCAAAATCAAGATCTTAGCTCATCAACCAGTAGAGCTCATGTGAATAGAGATACTCACAATGCAAGCAAAGGAAGTATGACGAATATTCCTCCCTCCTCAAATCAAAGATCACATCACTTTCCATGGAATGATCAGAATAACAGTGATACCTTTGCGGACATCTTGGGGTAAGTTTAGACTTCTGCTCCTGTAAATAGGTATTAATATTGTCGTTTTGAACTGTAAAAGAACTTTATTATGTTCCTTTCTTTTCCAGGAGCAAAATTGTTTTACCGGAGCGTATAAGTAAACAGCAAGGTATTGGGCAAAAAGAAAATAGGCAAGCTACTAATTGGCAACTATCATCGTCTTATAATGCAGATGCCTTTCCTCCCCGTAAATTAAGTGCCAAGCAGCATTACCTTGCTGTTGCTCGATATGTTGCAGGACAAAGCACCAATATTAGTCGGTATGTTCATTCCATCAGATTTGCCTTTCGCATGTTTTGCTTAAAACAACAAAATAACTGACTTAATATTTTACAGGGGTCGAGATGATGTGGGTCTAGGCCTTGGTGAAACTCCTGCAGCACTTCCTGAAAATGAATCCTGGAATCAGTCTCACCATTCTCATGCAGATTCTGCCAAGAGTCATTATCTATCAAGGTCTAGGTACATATCTGGGCATACAACAAGACTGCCGCTGCATGACTTTGTGAACTCTGGTAATTCTCTCTTTTTGATTTGTCTCATTTCTTTCAACAAATTTTCTTCTTTAATCCTCTTTTTAAAACCTTTTGTACTCTTTTAAAATTTTAGGGTCAGAAATGAAAAATTCTGCAGCTGTTGGTGGAAACAGGCAGAGCGGAGGGCTCCATGGTCGCACTGATTGGGCTGCCAAGTGAGTCACCAAATTCTTCCTTTGTCATTGTATATTGATTTTCATTTGCAATTCTTTATTCTTAATATCTTTTTCAGGTACTTGAAGTAAGGATTTCTATTTCAGGCCAAGGACTCTGAAACTGTGATAATTAGATTAGTGTACTTCACCTCCAGCTGAACTGCCATTTTATTGTGGATTGGGTACCAGAATGGCATCTGCCTGTTTATTGTTCTGTATTTGGTTGTTGAATTTATGTGAGAAGGAATCCAATCCCTTCATTGACTTTGTAATATGACTGTAGTTACCAGCTACTTTACTTATACAAATCAGAACTGTTTAGTAGCTTATTGAAAATCCATATGCTTTGCTTTCAATTTTATGTATTTGTTGAATCATTTTTATTTTGTGAGATAAAATGTGTTAATTTTTATCAGAGTGCTCAGAAGTGTGAGGACTGTCACTTTTGCCATATCATAAAATTATCTTGCTACAAGAAAGACAAATCAGCTATGAAATTATGTATTTTGTGCTTATTTGCCTGGTTAAGTAGAGTCTAAACTTGTTCCATTTCTTTGTCTCCATCATATATGTCTGTAGATGTAAGAAAGTTTGTGTAGTTAGGAAAGAATGTCTTCGTGATTTGGTTTTATGTCTAGTCATAACAATTTTTTTTTTTCAAGGTGTGGGCTTTCAAATTGCATCTATTTTAAGGAATCAAGTATTATATTTAATTGCCTACCTTTGATGCTACTTGAACTGAGATTAAATTATTTTGTTTTATTCTTCAATGGTCTGTTGTGTGCTCAAGTACTGAAGTATCTCCAGAATTAACTCTAAACCAGTTTTGATTTACAAGCAGTAGTCAGTAGGAATTGTTATTCATATAAATTACCTATTTTTATATGCTTACTATGCATTAGGTATTTATTTGTTTGGATTTTCCAGTTTTGCTGTTTGTGTGTACATGTTTTTGGATGGGTATTAAAATGCACAGTAAATGAAATAGTTGTGCAAAATGTAACCCATGTGATATCGGATGATTAGTGAAGTCATTACTTCTATGTGAATGGGATGTTGAGTCATCCTCACTGATTGACCTTGTTTTCTTTTTTCTCCTTTTAATTTTTTTCTCAGACAATGGGACCATATTTTAATGAATGAATTACTCATGAGAACTTCCTCATTGGTTTGTGCTGCTGTATGGTAAGTGCCACATTTTTTTGTCTTTTCACCACAATGTGGCAAAAAATTTATTGACACTGATTTTGTCATAAATTGTTGTTGATGTACCTGTTGCATGAAATCATTCAAACACTTCGACTGTGTGCCTATAGTTGATAGTACAAGCATGTCAAAAATCTTTAAAGATGTCTATGGAATCATGTACAATACCTTTGTTATAAGACTTGCACTTCTTTCAACTCTCAATATTCATCATTAATCACTGGCATCTACTAATATAAGCATGTAACATGGGCTGCAATCTTACAGCTCCAATGTGCAATCATTTGAGTTTCATCATCGGTACTTTTGAGAAATAAAAATGCATCATTAGATATGTTATCCTTTTTTTCCTTTCTTCCCTCTGTCTCACATGTAGAGCTGTTTGAACTTGTTTCAGTTCATAAGAACTGAAGTTTGTAGATGAATGAGCTCTGGTATCAACTATGAAATTCAAATATATTTTTTTTAAAACTGCGACACTTTGCGCTTTGCCAATAGGGGGGGGGGGGGGGGGGATATGGAGGGGGCAGTGGTGGCATTGTGGTGGCAGTAGCAGCAGGGGTAGCAGGCCGTGACCGTGTTTACTTTTATCCGCGCCGGGTGTTGTGTTTGTTATGGCCGCGCACTGTTATGACGTGCTGTGCACAAAGGAAGGCCATCTGATATCAAAGGATGGTGGTGGGCGGCGCACTCGAGTTCGGCGAGCGAGTGCGTCTACTGCTGCTTCCTGAAGTGGAGGCAGAGGATTCGAGTTCACGCCGTATACTCTTGGAGTGGTGGATTAACCTGTACCTCAGCCATGGCCGCGTGCTTCAGCTTGCAAAGAATGTCGAATTTTTGGACCAGTGCTGCTGATTGATTAAGTCAGGAGAGAATCCTAGGGTCGCGCTTCGCCTGTGCAGGCCCACTGTCGTTCCCGGCGAAGGACGTGGTCTCGGGGGCGGGATTGATCGGCTGTGATTTGGTTAGGTTGCGGCTCTTGCAGAATGCAGTTGCACAGAGCTGCATTGGTGGTGCTCGTTGTGCTGTGCGCGGGTGTCAGCCCTCGCGTGTGGGGTGCGGGCATGCTAGTTACTAACATGGAAAGCTTAGCAGTGCCTGTCATCAACCTTTCACTTTGTCAGCTTGTAAGGCATGGAACGCTGTGGTCTAAACAAAATTGCTTACGTTTCCATAACTTCGATGCTGGAATTTGCATTTCTAAAGCTGACACGTGGTTTAATTTTTTAGTGTTCTATGTTCAGTGTTTTTATCAGTTGGATTAGTCTTATGTCACATCTGAAAGGTTAAGTGGATGCGCTTTTGGACCACTAGGCCAGGTGAAGAGTCCCTGCAATGCCTGTCAAATGCACAGATGTGATTGCTGGAATATTCATGGCTTGAGTGTGGTTTGTTTTGTGCACATTCAATAGCAATGTTGCATCATTGTGAGAAATCCGCATTTGTTTCTTTATGGACGAATAACGGTATGGTTATTTACATACGCATGGATGGCAGAGCGGTTTTGCTTGACAGTGTCTGTGTGGCTGCATTTTCTTGGCTGTAATCGATTTCTCACATTATCCTATGGTGCTGGAATTGTTTACCAAGCCCTGAGGAGATGCAGTCTGTGCAGTTGCGTTTGTTTGTGGGGCTGTCCATATCGTGTCTTCTTGGTGTTTGGTACATAACCGCCGTTGCTGTGTGGGGGGACGGTGGCCGTGTGCGGCCAGGGCGCCTGCGGGGCGGGCAACCCAAGCGGCCGGCGTGTGGTGCGGGCCGGCATCTCGCGGGCTGCAGGCGCGAGGCGGGGGCTTGTGCGCGAGCCGCGAGCCGCGATCCGCGGGCGGCGTCAGTGCGGGCGGCGTCAGTGAGCGCGTCTCCTCGCAGGGCGGCCCGGGCCTCCGAACACACCGCGCCAACATTGTGAAGCGAGTCGTGAACTTGTTTGTGAGATGCTCAATAAATGGGGCATGATGGCGCCAGTATACTCCCACGTCCTCGTCGTTGGCGCCGGGCAACACTACTGTACATGTAGTGGCTGAGCGGAGTGGTCCCCCATTGACCGTACAGTACGTCTCGCTCTCCTAACGTAGGTGGCCCTCCTCATCGGGGATTGCATTCCGAGACATTTGGGAGAACGCTTGAGGCAGTAGCTAAGACTCGCGGCTCGTTTTGGTCCACTTTTTGCTTGGGTTTTCGCTTCGCAAAGCTTGCGGACTGCGGCAGCGCGCGTTCACCGCGCCCAGTTGTTTGCCCTCAGTCACCGATTGACGCGCTCGGGAAACGTACTTAACGCCGAAGCGCAAGGGTATTTGCTTAATTTTTTGTCGCTCATCTAAATTGCTTCAATTCAGGAACAGGAAGATAACTTGATTCCAGCTTATGAGTGCGGATAGATTTTTATTCATTTCTTGTCTATCGGGGAACAGTTTTGAATCATCAGGCGTCCTGGGGACGACCCCTCTGTACCGTAAGCCTCACGGGGGGGGGGGGGGCTGTTCGGGGTCCGCGCGTCAAGATTACGAAGCTCCGTCGGACTCAAAACTCAAAGCCTCTGATGTCTGGATTCCTGTTTGCGCCCAATGGAAACCGAACCTCGGGGCTTTTGAGCTCGGCGGAGCTTGACGTTGTGGTGCGCGCGGCTCGGGGGCCGCCCCCTCCGACGGCTGCCGCTGACGGACGGTCAGTGAGTCAGTTAGCCGAACCTGAAGCTCTAGCTGGGATATGGTCAGAGGGGAGAATAATGCGCTTGATTTAGTTGCTTGCTGAGGTGGTGTAGTGCAGTGTACAATTTATTGTTTCTAAACTATTCTCTGTGCAGGTCTTCCGCGGCGAGCAACGTGGGGAATGGCGTGTGTGCGGTTTTTGTTTTAAACCGCTGCTTTCAAACGATGGCTACGCATGCATGGTGGACGCTTCCTGAGTGGCGGGGGTGGCTGCAGGGCGCCGTGTTGCAGCTCGCGGACGATCAATTTCTTCTCGCGTTGCAGATTGGGGCGTTCGCTCGGTGAAGAGGGAGCCGGCCTGGGCGCAGAACTACAGCGGCTTCCTGCAGTCGCTCGCCCGGATCGTGGCGAACCCCGGCCAGGACCTGGTCAGGCACGACGGCAAGCAGCGGTTCTGGTGCGAGGTCTGCCCGCTGTCGTTCCGCACGCTGCCGGGCATCCGGGAGCACATGAAGGTGGAGCACCGCAGCGAGTACCTGTCCAGCACGCAGCTCCAGTACCCCTTCCGCTGCGACCGCTGCCCCAGGAAGTTCGGCAACGTCAACTCGCTGCGCGCCCACAAGAGGAGCCACGGCCACGACGGCGAGGGGGAGGAGGAGGAGGAGGGCGGCGTGGCCCTCTCCCTCGTGCAGCCGCCGCCGGGCGCCGCCGCCGACGAGGAGTCGTGCCGGCAGTGGGAGCAGCTGGTGAGCCCGGAGTGCCTGCTCGTGGAGAACGGGTCCGCCGAGTCCGAGTCGGAGGTGGGCTACGGCTGCGACGCGTGCGGCACCACCTTCGAGCAGGAGGCCGGTCTGCAGGAGCACTTCGCGGCGGCGCACGACACGACGCACGCGTGCCGCGTGTGCCGCAAGGTGTTCGCGCTCGCCAAGACGCTGATCCGGCACCAGCAGGTGCACACGGGCCAGAAGCAGTTCGAGTGCACCGCCTGCTACAAGACGTTCCAGCACGACAAGAACCTGACGCTGCACCAGCGCGTGCACACCGGCGACAAGGCGTTCGTGTGTGACGTGTGCGCCCGCCGCTTCGCGCGCAAGAGCGCCCTGGAGGTGCACAAGCGCACCCACACGGGCGAGCGGCCCTTCGAATGCGACGTGTGCCACAAGCGGTTCATCAACACGAGCAACCTGAACGAGCACCGGCGCACGCACACGGGCGAGCGGCCCTGGGAGTGCCACCTGTGCGGCAAGACCTTCTCCTTCCAGAGCCACTACGGCCGCCACATGCTGTACATCCACGGCGGCAAGGCGCGCCCCGCCGCCCTCGAGAGCTTCAAGTGCGGCGCGTGCGACAAAGTGTTCACGCGCAAGGGCCACCTAGCGAGGCACGAGCGCACGCACGCCGCGCCCGCCGCGCCCGCCGCGCCCGCCGCGCCCGCCGCGCCCGCCGCCCGCCACCGACGTGGGGGCGGCGCACACGGAACCGGGTCGTGTCCCTGACGGCTGAGCGTGCGTGAATCTCTGTTAGAGTATTCACCATCGCGTCGCCAGTCTTCGGACTGAAATTTAATCTTAGACAACCTTTTGTTCTTTTTAATTTCTCTCTCGGTCTAGAAATGTTTTGCTTGAGTGGAAAACCATTTGTGATTCATAAATCAAGTCGTCGCATTGTATGTGTTAAGTGCCGTTCACAAATGACGTCGCACTCTTGAAAGGGGGGGAGGGGGTCGAGGCTCGCGTGACAGCCCTGTCCTAAATGCATTGGAGGGGTAGGTTAGCACCGTGACAATAGGGGTGAGGGGGTCAAAATTCGGGAAAAAAAGCCTGACGTTATTTGTGAGCGGTCCCTTGACTCTCTACACTTTTTCTTGCAACGTGGCATTATGTGACCAAGAAATATCATGCCTGACTCTATGCATGTGATTAATTTTTTTCCGGCTTTTGGCGAAACTTTTTAAGTAGCCATCGCTGTTTTGTATACGTAAATGCAAGGGTCAGTCTTGACTTTAGTCTGTAAGTAATTTATAATTGCAATCTAATGAGCTGTTACAATCAACAGTGCTCTTAGCTGGTCTTTGACGTGTTGGATTTTTTGTTCTTCTCAAAGGATTGCAGCTCTGCATTTCTCGTGAATGTTGACACCAATCTACTAGAATTTTATGTGCGAAACAGGGTCTCATGTTGTGAAATGTATGTGATTTTAGTTTGTAGCTTATCTCTCACCCATAATTTTTATTTTACCTTTGACTGTTGTAATTTGTAAGTCCAATTGTTCTTTGCCTTAAAAGAATAAATGCGCCTCTTTGGTAGAACTTAAGTGTAGTACTGCACTCTTTGTAACGCACCAGTCGCTCATAAAAACTGTTTTCCCCATTCACACTTAGGAGTTAGCCTGGAAAGTAAGCCCTGACAGAGCGCCGTTCCGGCTTTTTCGGGCGTAGTGCTACGCCTTGAATTTACCGAGTGCGCGTCTCGAACTTGTACTCTGACAAAGTTTGCAAATAAAACACGAAGGCGCCAGTCCACTCTCACGTCCACGTCGTTGGCGCCGGGCAACATTGCAGTTCTCGTCTGTGGTGGCTGAGAGGAGTGGCTCCTGAACCCCTCGCCCGTCCCCGCCTCGCAGCCCCGGCAAGGCTCCCGGCTTGTACGGCTGGCCGTCGCGCAGTGCCCTGACTTGGACCCTTCTTGCCCCGCAGGTGGCGACTTCCTGGTGGGGGCGTTCGAGGCGAACCAGTGCGACTCGTGCGACCGGGCGTTCCGGTACCCGTGCGAGCTGCGGAAGCACCAGCGCACCCACACCGGCGAGCGGCCGTTCGCCTGCGACGTGTGCCAGCGGACCTTCACGCGAGAGGACTCGCTGGCCACGCACAAGCGGATCCACACGGGGGAGAAGCCGTACGCGTGCGCGGTCTGCCAGCGCCGCTTCACCAGCACGGGCAGCCTCTCCTCGCACAAGCGGGTGCACGACGCCGACGGGCCCGTCCGCTGCGACGCGTGCGCCAAGCGGTTCTCCACCAGGAGGGCGTTCGCGAAGCACGTGCCGCGCTGCCGACACTAGCGCCCGGCCCGCGCCCGGCCCGCGCCGCCCCGAGGACCTCGACGAGTGGAACCTCGCTCCTCGGCAAAAGTTACTCGATGCTCGTGATTTAAAGACGGCCCTCAGGACATGTTATTGATTGCAACTCCCTGTATGTTAACTAGAAGTGTCAGAAAGTGAACTGTTAATTTTGTTACTGAGCGTGTGCTTGATGGTGAGGTGTCCAGTTTATTTAATAAATGTAGATAAAAATTTAAGTATTTTGTGATTTCAACCGAGCCCCCTCCAACGCTTGAAAAATATTCATAAAATATAAATGCAAAACAAAGTTTATTTTCAAAATACTGATGACAGAATACATAAGTAAACATACTAGTAATGGAGATTTGCATACAAGTGCTAACACAAAATTTGCTAAGCCAGTACATCTGACCATGGTGGTGGGGCGGTAGGACGCACCGAGGGAGGAATGGTCGGATGAGTCAGGGTGACGAAACCCTGGCAGAAAGACGAGGGATGCGCCGGCGGCGGGGGGGGGGGGGGACGGCCAGAAAAACGAGAGCAACGGCGCTCTCAAAGGAAAGTGAACATTTTTTAAAGCCCTGAGAATTAACGCCGCGACTAAAAGAACGACGCACGCACGCGCGTGCGCTGAAAAAGGGGAAGTGTGCGGCAAGTCGGTGGTGCGCGAAATTCCTCGTGAAATTCCCCTATTTCTAGAGCAGGGAATTCCCGATACACGAAGGAGGAGGTGGAGAAGGAAGCGTGCGCGCGTAGGGCGGCCCCTCCGGCCCCCGGCCACCGGCCCCCTCCCCCCGGGCCGGGCTGCAGGGAGCGGCGACAGGGACGCCGGCCGAGGAGGAGGAGAGAAGTCATCAGTTTTGTTTTGGAAGCCGGGGACTCTGGGCGGATCCTTGGGAGGACGGGTCGGGTCGGTTCGGGCCGGGACGCGTCACAGGGCAGAGCGGTGCGGCGTCTACTAGGGGCCCGCGAGCCCATCGGGGCCGCCCCCGCACCACGCCGCGGTCCTCGAGCCGGTAGTCCCTCGGCTCCGCCACGCCATTCGCGGCCGCGGACACGGCCACGACGGCCACGTGATACACCGAGCCGTGAACGGCGGAGGCGGCGTGCGTGCACCCCGGCCCCGTCCGAGAAGGACTTCGGCGTCGACAGTTCCACGTCCGTGTTCCGGGTGCGACACGCGGCCCGGGACTGCCGGGACTCGAAGCAGCGCGCCGGATCTCGAGCGCGAGCCTCGAGAGCCCCCGCGACCGCGAGGCGGCTGGCGGCTGGCGGCAGGCGGCTGGCGGCCGGGTCGTCGGCCCCGCGCCGTCATCGGCGAGCCTCCGAGCAACAGCTGTGTGCGCACTGGAGCGACGAGATGGAGACCTAAATCAAATTTGTCGAGGGCCTTCCGCCGCTGCCTCAGCTGCTGCCGCTGCGTGCCCGAGCCCAAAACCCTGGCGCCGACGCCACCCCCGCCGCCACCCCGCGGTGCAGAGCCGGCAAACACAGCCTGATGGCTCCGACCGGAGGACGGCGCGGAGACACGGAGCGCGCCGCGCCGCGAGGGGCGGAAACTGATCCGGCCCAACTCAGCGAGGGCAGTGATTAAGGTACGCGCCGCGCCGCGCGGGGCCGGGCCGGGCCGGGCAGTTCACCCGTCCGGGCCGCGGTCCCTCCCCGTCGGCCCTCGAGAGTTTCTTGCTTTCCGCCCGACCTCCGTTTTATTTTACCGAGCACTTTTCATGGAGGCTGAGAGGGGGCGCAATTTGGTCATGCTGACAGAGGAGAAAGGGCGAGGGAGGGGAGGAGGTTGGGGGGGGGGGTGATTATTTTCTTTCGCTGAGTGTCATGTCCGTGGTGATTAATTCGCAGTCCCTCCAGAGTGGAGCAAGCGTCTTGGGAGGGGAGGGAGGGGGGGGGCGCGCGGCTCCATCCTGGCGACGGTACACTGCCAGGACGGCATGCTAATTAAGAGGGACCCCGTCTTCTCGCCGTGTCGTTTGCAGGTCGCACTGCCGTACGTGGACGCCGTGACGCCGCCATGAAGCTGTGGAAGGCCCTGCGGCCGTCGCCGAGCCTCGTCCTCGGCGCCGACAGCCGCCCGCAGCCGGAGCCGGCCGCCTACGGTGAGTGTGGAGTGGAGTAACCAGCCGACGCCGACGCGGCCCGCCGCCGGGCCGGGCATACCCCCCGCGAGCCGCGCGCCCGCCCGCGCCGGGGGTATCCGCGGCCGTGCGCGAAAGCACGCCAAGCTCGCCGAGTCGCCTGACACGCTGGCCCGGCCCTCCGGCGCCCGCGTGCACGGCCTCGGCCTCCTTCGCCGCGGCCGGAAGCGCATCGTCACCAGCCAATCGGCGGCTGCCGAAGCCCCGCGGCAGCTGCTGCCTGCTGCGTCATGGCGGGCCGAGGCCGAGGCCAATGCAGGGGCGGCACGCGTACGCACCCCCCCCCCCCCCGTGTTTCAACACGTCCAGAAGAGCGGGCGGAGGGAGGGCCCCCTTCGGTTCGGGTCCTCGGGTCAGAGAGGATTGCGCAGGGGGTCGGGAGTGGCGGGAGTGGGAGTCGGGAGATGGTAGTAAAAGAAAGGGGACGGGGTGGGGCGGCGGGGCGGCGGGGCGGCAGCGGGGCCGAGGCAAAGACAGGAACGTATTAAAAATAACCCGGAGATGTGTTGAGGCTCTCGCGCGAGCGCGCCGGATGTCACCAGCAATGCCAGCGCGGCAGCGACGCGGGGCGGCGGAGCGGGGCCATGCCGGGAGCCCCCCCCCCCCCCTTACACACACACACACACACACACGCACACCCATCAATGCGTGGCTCCGAGTCACGGACGGGCGCGGGGAGGGTAAGTGCGCGGGTAAGACTTCGGAGAGTCACGAAAATCGGAAATGAGACGCGCCCTCGTTATGGACGATGGAGTCCTGTCGCTCGGTCCGTCAGCCTCCGGACCCCGGCGCCGCCGGAGCTGCAGTTGACCCGGCCGCCGCCGTCCTGCAGCGGCCTGCAGCCTCCCTCCGCCGGGGTCGCTGTGTGAATGAGTGGAGCGGCCCAGACAAACTGCATGCCGTGCGGCCGTGACGTGGTGACGTACCGCGCCGGCCGAGCCCCCCCCCCCCCCCCACACACACACACACTCGAATAGCGACGCGTCGCTGCCACCCCCTTTTGTTTACACTGCGACCCGCGGTTGCGTTGCTAAGGCCGTTACTAAGGTGCGGCGGCCCACGTGACTCTTAGCCGACGACTCCTATTTTAAGACGCCCCCCTCCCCCTCCTCGCCAACCGCCCCGATACCGCACCGCACCTCTCCCCCGCCGCTTTTCGGACCCGACCGGGTCGACGCGATGCGCCCCGCGCCCCGGGGTGGGACGCGACGTCCACGTCGTCCTCGCTGTCGGCTGGCGGGCGGCGGCTGCTGGGGCCGGGGACCGCCGGGTGCCGCCGGGGGCCGGCGGCCGGGCCGGGTGGCCGCCCTGCGCCCGCTGCGCCCTGCCACACGTGTGCTCTGAATGAGCGGCGCGCCGTGCCGTTGCCCCGCCCACGCCTCGCGCTGCACCGCCCGGCGCACCGTGGCTGCAGTGGCTGGCGCGCCGGTGGCTCCCCGCTGGCCGCGGCGCGGGTCCGTTTGTTATGTTTCTCCCTTTGGCGGCCCCGCCCGGACCAGGCGGGGCGTCGCCGGGGAGGAGGGAGGGGGGGGGGGGGCGGGGTGGGGTGACGGCGACTGTCGATGGACTTTACCGCGCGGCCTGCAACACATCACTGACCTCCAGGCCCGGGGGCCAGAGCGCTGCAGTGACCTCGATCCGAGGGGCTGGCTGTGCTGCGGCTGAAAGACGGAGACCACTGACTGAAAACCGGGTCAGAGCATCCGAAGACAGAATGGGAGAGGGAGAGAGGGCGGGAGGGAGGGAGGGAGAGTGAGAGAGAGATATGGCAGAAACTGCCACGGGAAATGCCCGCGCAATGCATCAATACTATTCGAGTAGTTGGGAGAAGGGTTCCGGAAGAGCCCCTGCAGGTGCCGGGGTAGGCCGGCCCGCTCGGCGCGCGTGCATGGAGCGGTCGTGGCTGCCTACCCGGCAGGCGCCTGCCCTCCCTGCCTCTACAGTCTTTCAAGACCCCCTGTCCGCTTTTGTTGCAGAGGGAAGCTGGTCCGGCAGTGCATCAGTGGCTTCGGACGACTCGGGCAGGCAGAGCGCGCAGAGCTTCATCGGCAGTGTCAGTAAGTGTCTCCGCCGCGGGGCGGGGTGCCCGGCCCCGCCCCCGACTTCCTCATTAGAAATGCCCAGCGCCGGTCACGGCCCGCGGCCCGCGACGCCCGCCCCCCGCTCGCCCCCGCCCGCCCCCGCCCGCCCCCGCCCGCCCCCGCCCGCCCCACATGTTTGGCACACGAGCCGACGCTCTTTACGTGGGCCTCATTCCCTCCCCTTATCTTTACGACCCCCGAGCACTTTGTGTCTGAACAAGAAGGCGGCTAATTTACCACCCACCAGCCGCCGACCGGCGCAAATAAGAAAAACAAGGCTTCAGGGAATAAAATCCACGAAGAGCCCCCGTTCCGTTCGGCGCTAGGGTCGGGCGCACTCAAAGGGTACTTCGCGTCGGGTCGGGTTCCCCTGCTGCTGCGACATCTTTTGACGAGGAACCTGGGTGGAACGCGTATTTTTATATTTTTTCATTAGCGAGGCCCTTGTCATTTTGTGTGTGTTTTGTTGTTGTTGTTGTTTTTTGTCGGCGCTATTCTTCCTGCTTTTCTTGCTGCCAGCAACAACTGACAATCATTGATGGATCGGAAGTCCGTAAAACAGACACGGACTCTCCCGCCCGCCCAGCCCGCCCCGCTGCGGCGCCGCCCCCTCCCCGTCGCTACGCGGGGTATCGACACCGGCGGCCGGGCCGGGACTGACGGCCGGGGCCCCGGTCCGCAACACACGGTCCCCGGCAGCAGCAGACGTTTCCTGGGCGCCTGCAGCTCATGGGTGGCTCACCCCTAGTTCCTCCTCTCTATGACCCCCCCCCCCCCACGGCGTTAGCAAAACTTTCCCGGTTCTGGCCGCATGGGCGAGACGGTGTCGCCAGCCAGACGCGCCTCGCCTCCTCTCGGGCGCGCGAGCAGCGGTGCAGGCCCAGGCCCCGGCCAGCGCAAGTGCTGCCAACTCTATCGAATGCGAGACTCCGTTTTGTTTCGCCGACAAACCGTTCACCGTCGTTCTCATTCCCCAGAAAGCATCCAGCGAGTGTATTTGTGTGTGTGTGTGTGTGTGTGTGTGTGTGTGTGTGTGGGCTAGAGAGAGACACCAGATCAGGCGAGCCAACCTTTGCCGTCTCCCTCTCCTTTTTGGCAAACGCGTCCGTCCTGCGCCGTGCTGACCTTATAAAACGCGAAAAGGCCATTGCACCGGCGACGCGCCGCCTCTGCACCCATCGGATCGGATCGGCGGCAGTCAGAGTCAGTCACAAGGGAAGGCGCCGGCAGGACCCGGCAAAACGCGACGGAAATAGACGAAAGAAAGGGGACATGGGGCGGCGGGAGCCTGAGCAGCCCGAGCAGGCCACTGGGCTATCGGCAAAGCTCGGCCCCGCCGAGGCATGGAGTCCGAAGGATGCGTATAAACAAAACACGGAGGAAATGAATCGAGGAAGCGGCGAGGTCGAGCCGGGCGCAGCACCGCGCAGCGCGGCCGGTGGGCCGGCCCAGCAGCCCCGACTGCCGCATAGGGCGGAGGGGGGGCCGCCGGTCCACGCCGAGGGGCAGCGCCGCCGCCCGCGGTCTCCCCGCGGCCCCCGCGCCCCCCTGCAGCCCCCGCGGCCCCCGCCGCCAAAGCAGCACCGCGCCGTGCCGCGATGCGCGGTGCGGTACCTCCGCCTGCCCCGCCGCTGGCTCTCCTCTCCGCTCTCCTCAGTGCCGGCGTGGCCAGGCGACTCGGCGGGGCCGCAGGCATCCGCAGGCAGCCGCAGGCCGCGAGCACCGCGAGCGCGTCCGCGTCCGTCGCCGGGACGACGGCGGAGTGTCAGCGGCGTCCGCGAGCGTGAGCGTGAGCGCGAGTGCGGGTGGCCGCGGGCGGACCGTGCCGCGGGCCGAGCATGCCGCCATGCAGCACCGTGAGTGGGGGTCCGGGAGTGGCAGCCCTCTGGTCCTCGTCGCCGCCGTCACCGGGCCGCGGTGTCAGCGTAGACCGCCCCTCTAGTCGAACTGTCGCTCCATGGGGACGAGGAGGCATAGCGGCGCGGCACCGGCCCGGCACCAAACCCTGCACCTCCCGGCTCTGCGCTGCCGCCGGCTAAATTTGCATTCCTGTAAACAGTTGGTGTGGGGAGCGAGAGGGGGCCGCCGGGGGCCGCCGCGGGCCTTGGATTGTCTCGTCGTGCGCCGCCGGGGGGCGGGGCTGGAGTACCCGAGCGTGCGACCTCCCCGCCCCGACCAGCGCTGGTCTAGCCGCTCAGCCCGGTCAGCCCTGAGGAACTGTACGTGGATCAGTGTGGAGAAGTGCGTGGGCCTGTCCGTGGGGGTCGAACCCACCGAGCCAGCGTGCTCCGTGACGCCCCCCCCCCCCAGGAGACTCAGGCCGCAGCCACAGTTAGCGCCGGCACCCTTCTCGCGCGCCGCACAGGATGCACAGGTCCCGGTCCCAAAGAAAGTCATGCTGACTGCGGCGTGCGGCGTGCAGGTACTCGGTCTGAATGTGGTGCTGCTGCGGTCTGTGGTCCTGGCGACGCGCGCAGACGAGCGACGAGCCCCGCCGAGAGCGACTGCGTCCATTTAAGCGTGAGGTGGGGAGGAATCTCTCAGTCGGAGCCCTCCTCCCAATGGCAAAGAGTCTAGGTGGGTGCGTGGCGCGAGAACGCAGGCCGGCAGTGTAAACACGGCGGGGTCTGCGGCGCGCTGCCCCCCGCCGTAAACACACCCGAATGAACCGAGTAGCCGGCCTGGCGCTGCGCACGCTGCGGCAGCTGCGGCAGCCGCAGCTGCGTAGCGGCCACTGGGTCACCACCTGCGATAAGCCGGAGCGCGACAGATGGGTGGGTGGGCGGACAGATGGCGAGGTGTCATCTCATTACACGTCAGCAGCGGCAGCGGTTCGCCAGCCGTGCTTTATGTGCCAGCAGCTGTATGTTGCGGCATCGGGAGGGGGAGGGTGGGGTGGCAAAGGTGTGCAGCGCCCCGCAGCGCCCCCTCGCGGCGGGGTCAGTCACCTGTCACCAACACACGGCGGCGCACGCACCGCGGTCCGCCGGCCCCCGGCCCTGCAGTCCCGCCCCGGCCCCGCCAACGTTCTGAAAACAACAACCGAAAAGTTCGACTGCGAGTGCTGCGCTCCGCGTCGTCACAAACAGCGCCGTTTGCTCAATTTGTCTGTGAGAGCGGCCGTACGTCATGATCTCGATATTATGAAGTCCGCCGAGAATAAACACCCCCCCCCCCTCCCTCCTGCCCTCCACCGTCTTCTCTTTCATCCCTTCCCCCCTCCCCCCCTTCCCTCCCTCCCTCCTACCGGGAAACACGCGCACACACACTGCCACGCACGCAGGCAGCACAGAGGAATGCTCCGCCAATTAGAGAAATTGTCATCTTACTCCCATGGTGGTGCGCCGCTCTGCCGGCTCTGAAGGTGCCCGGGCTCTGAGGCGGCCGCCGCTCGGTGCCGATGTGTCAACAGCACAATAACCGATTCCGCCCCGCCTGAATGCAGCGCTGAGGATTATCAGCGCGCTCATTTTTCCCGCTGTGTGTTCCTTTGTGGGGTCCGCCGAGGGGCGCGTGCCGCGGGCGGGCCGCGGACGTGTCTCCTCCGGTGGGACCGCGTGGGACCGTGCGGTGCGGGTGCGGCCAGCTCCAGTTCCCGCCCGCTGCGCCCACAGAGTCTCGGCTGGGCCGTCCCGCGGCGCGAGCGTGCCGCACGGGCTCGCCTACCCGGCCCGGCCGCAGGCGCCCGTCGGCCTGGACACCCTGCCGGTGTGCCGTGCCGCGCCGTGCTGCGCCGTGCCCTGCCTGACCCTGCCGCCGCACGCACCGTCATATTTTGTTTTTGTTTTGCGGCTAATTGTCCCGGTTTCGGATGGGGCGCTGGCGTTTGTTGTCGCCGGCAGCAGAGTTGGAGCAGCGCCGGGCCAAAACTTGCTAACAAGTTGGCAAAGGCCTGGGCAAACGTGGGGCCGCGGCGGCGGCGGCGGCGGCGGCGTGCGCACTGCGCCACCCCGCGCCGCGCCACGCACACACCGCGCCCCGTGAAGAGGCTGGTTTACGATTGCCTCTCAGCCGGCCGCCAGCCGCCCCGCGTGTCCGACATCCACACGCCGCAACACCGAGAGTCGCCGTAGGACAGCGGGCGCCGTGGGTCATTTTCTTTAAAAATATCCCGAAACACGAGAATTACAAGAAGGCAAAGGGGAGGGTGGATAGTTGTCGTAAATGTAAGTGTAGGCTGGGTAGGTGGCGGTAGGCGGCCGCTGCCCCCGCCCCCAAGCCCCGCCCCCCTGAGTCCCAGGCGGTCCTCGGGCCCTGATGGGCCCTTGGCGCCCCTCGGCCCTCGGCCCACGGTTCCTCGGAACGGGTGGGTGCATTCGAGAGAGAAAGGCGGGGGGCGGCCAAGAAAGTCATCGCGACTATTTATTTCTCATCCGCCAGCGTTGCCAGACCAACGCGGAACTGGCACGGCACGGCCGGGTACGGCCCGCGTGTATGCAGCGAACGGCTGTACTCGCCAAAAGAAACACGCACGGCAACGAAAATAAAGCTGCACGAGCTCGCAATAATATAATAATAATAATAACAATAATGAAGTTCGTCAGGAAGTGAAGGATCGAAGTGAGAGTCGGACGTGAGTTTCAGGCTGCGTGAGAGTCGCCGGGCGGCGAGGTGACGCCTAGGGCCGCCCTCGTTGTCTGATCCGGGTCCGCGTCTGCGAGCTCCGCCCCTCCTTTGTTTTCCTACGCCGCCTTTCTGTCACTGGCAGGCGCGGCGGCGGCGGCGGGGGGCGTCTGTCGTTCCGCTGTCTGGCCGCCGTCGGGGGAGGGGGAGGGGGAGGGCACCGTGACGGGTCGTCTGCGTTGGCCCCGTGCTCCCTTTCTCCCCTCCCCCTCTCTCTCGCTCTCTCTACTTTCTCTCTCGCTCTTTCTCACTCTCTCTCTCGCACTCTTCTGTTTTACCACCGGCCCCACACCATCCATTGAGGACGAAATTATGCACTGCGCTTCTATAGGAATACAACTCGGAGTGCGCCCCATTGCATTGCTGCCCGATAGTTGTGGATGCCCGTGACCTGCCTCGGGCTGGCGCCGGGAGAAGGCCCCCGCGCAGTGCAGTGACTCAGTGCAGCGACCCGCCCCCGGAGGAGTGAACGGCTCGTTATGAGGGCGGCCAGGACGGCGTCAGTAGCCCGGGCGGATGGGCAGAGACGGACATGAGAGTCCCGCGACCGAGGACCACAGAACGCGAGGCAGAGCGCGGCCCCGGGGCCGGGACATGTTCTCTTCGCTGCGGCTGTCGCGGGGACGCAGCCAGAGCAGCACGACAAGCTGCACGGGGGGCGGCGAGAAGGAGGCCGCCGTCAATGGGGACACGTGCGCGTCGTCGGACGACGTGGAGCGACACGTCTACCAGGTGACACCGCAGCTGCACCAGCAGAGCCTGCAGGGGCTGCGCCAGGGGCTGCGCCAGGGGCAGACTTCCTGCCCCACCTCGCCGCTCCTGTCGGCCAAGCCCCCCAAGACCCCCCGCAGCCTCGCGCGCAGGGGATCGTCCAAATGTGAGTACGGCGGCTCCCCGCCAGGGCCGGGATGCAGTGCAGGTGTGCCGAGCGGCTGCGTCCGAAACGCGCCCCAGACGGAGTATCCGAAGCAACAGCCGCCCAGCCAGCCCCGGCTGCCCCGGCCCTCCGCCTTCCACACGCGCCGTGTGTCGTGTTCGCAGGGGGGCTCGACAAGGCTTTGTGCCCGTCCATTGGCAGCCTCCGGGACCGCGCCGCCGCCGGGGCCGTGCCGCGGTGGGACGACGACGTCCTCGGCGACCCCCTGGGCCGCAAGGGCCGGTCCCGGGGGGACTCGTCACCGTCCTCGGACGTGTGCACCTGCTCCAAGGTGACCCGGGTGGCCATCACGCGCGAGGACGGCTGCCTCGGCATCACGGTGCGCGGCGGGAACCCGCAGCCCCTCGTCATCACCAGCGTCCACCCCGGCGGCCCCGCAGACCGGTGAGTGCCGAGTGACGGGCCGAGCGCCTGCCGGCGGCCGGGGTAGGCAGGCCCGCGCGGTCCGCCTGCCCGGCGGGCCTGCCTACCCGGCGCACCGCAGGCGCCAGGCGCTCACGCCATGGGCCGCTGCCCTGCCGCCGCTTCCAGGGAGGGATCCATTCGGCCCGGTGACCGGCTGCTGGCCGTGGACGGCACTAACCTCCAGCTGGCCGACCTGTCCGCGGCGCACACGGCCCTCCGCGGCCACCACAAGGGCCCTCATGGCCACCACCAGGCCCTGCACCACCGCGACTCGTCCGTGGCGGTGCTCACCATCGAGTACTCGGTGTGCGTGGTGGGCGCGGTGGTGGGCGCGCAGGGCCCGCTGCTGGTGGAGCTCGCGCGCCCGCCCGCCCACCAGCTGGGCCTCACCCTGCGCACGGATCGCGACCGCCACGCGCCCTCCAGGACGGCCGTCATCGTGGACGACATCAAGCCCGCCAGCGTGGCCGACAGGTAAGACGCGCGGCGCAGCGATAGGGCAGTCAGCTTTTGCACGCACTTGTTGACCCGAACGGCGCCGTTGTCAGGAGCGGCGCGCTGCACCGGGGCGACCAGATCTTGGCCGTGGACGACGCGCGCGTGGACGGCGCCGACCTCACCGCCTCCGACGTGGTGGCGCTGCTGGCGGGCGGCGGCGGTGCGGGCGGAGTGCTCCGGCTGGAGGTCCTGCCGGGCCACTGCCTGCCGGGGTCCCCGGGGTCGCCGCAGCGCTTCGGCCACCTGCACCAGCGGTCGCCCTGCCCCTCCGAGTCGGGGTCGGGCCTCTCTGCGTACAACGCCCTGCGGGCTCTGCGCTCGCTCAGGAGCTACGACAACGGTAGGGAAGGGAGGTGAAGCAGCGGCGGGTGCTCTCGGACCGCCCTTCACACCCACGCCTCGTGTCCCCGCAGGGTCGCTGGCCAGCAGCACCGGGGTCTCCGGGTCGGGGTCGGCGGGGCTGGTGAGCCACACGGAGACGCTGGCGGTGCTGCTCCGTCCGGAGCCCATCTCCGGGTACGGCCTGGCCGTCCGGGCGTCGGGGGCCTCGAGGACGCCGACCGTCAGCGCCCTGCACCCGGACGGGCCGGCGGAGAGGTGAGGGGAGAGGAGGGTCGGCGCCAGGCGCGCGCGAGGGCACCTAGCTCACCCCCGTCGGCTTCCAGGTCGGGGTGCATGCAGGTGGGGGACCGCATCGTCGCCGTCGACGACAGGGAGGTGGACGCGGAGCAGCTGGCGCTGCTGCTCGACAGCCCGGGGCCGCCGCTGACGCTGCGGGTGGGTGAGCCGTGTGCCGCGCTGTGTGCCGAGGCTGTGTCGGGCCCCGTGTCCCCCGTCCTGTACCGCGCCGTTGTGCTGTTGCAGGTGAGCTTCTCCGTGGCGGAGTCGGTCGTCCCGGCCAGCGGGGTCTTCACGGTCAAGCTCGCCAAGTGCAGGCCGGGGCTCGGCATCACCATCACAGGTAGGCTACCGCGCGTAGCTCCCCCCCCCCCCTTTCCGCACCCCACCATCACCACCACCACCACTGTCGTCGTTGCAGGAAACAAGACGGGCGAGTACCTCTTCATCTCGGACATCAAGTGTGGCTCGGTGGCGCACCGGTCGGGCACGCTCGCTGTCGGCGACCGCCTCCTCGAGATCGACGGCCTGAGTCTGAGCGTGTCCAGCCCGACGGGGGCCGCCGCCTCCGGCCGGGACCTGGGCCGGGCCCTGGACCACGCCGCGCGCATCCTGCACAACAGTGGGGACGTCGTCACGCTCAAGGTGCTCAAGGACGAGGCGCCGTCAGGTGAGGGAGCGGCCCGCGGCCGGCACGCGGCACGCGGCACGGGCACCGCCTGCAGAGACTCGGACTCCGAGCCGCTCTAGCACTCCGCACTCCCCCTGCCCGCACAGAGCTCGGCAACAACTGGGGCGGCTGGGGCGTGGGGCCGGCGACAGGGGGTGGCTGGGTCAACAGCTGGCCGCGGACCATCGAGTACCCCATGGAGGCGCCCATGTCTGGCGGCGCGCTCGAGTACTCGACCGACGGCTACCTGGAGCAGCCCGTCGAGTACGCCGTCGAGTACACCGTGGAGCTGGTGAGGCACGGCGGCGCGCTCGGTCTCACCATCGCGGGCTCCGAGGACCCCGCGGACTCCGTGACCATCTCTGGACTGACCCCCGGTGAGCGCAAGTTGAGGTGAATGGGGATGGTCTCCGCATGCCACCCCTCGGGCTCGGCAGACGGCACATCGGTTCGGCGCTTCGGTTTGAATTTTCCCGCGCGCGCGCAGCTAGTCCGGCTGGGCGGTGCCAGTGTACTGTGAGCGCAGTGGCGGCGGCTGCCGGCGGTGCTCGCACCGCGTGAGCGCGGGCGCGAGGCAGGAGCCGCCCGAGCACATTATTAACGAACTACAACTATTTCGGGCTCATCATTTCCGTGAGACGGATGTTTTCGACAAGGGAACGTGTATTTACACATCGAGAAGTGATTGCAACACGTATGGCCGTTCTTGGAACTGTGGGGCCGGTCCCGAAAGCTTAGCTCTCGCTGGCGTTCTCGGGTACTTGCGTGCGGAATATATACACTTGCGATCGCCCCGTACAGACGTGTTGTATGAAAGGAGAGACGGTTAGCACTCCCCTTGACAAGGATGGAATACACATATATGGCTGAGGCACCCAGCTACTTGTAGCAACTCAACCACATTTTTTCGGCAATTCTGGTATTGGGCGCCTCCGAGTTTTGGTAACAGGCAGATTATAATCGACGATTACAGTTTCTAATTAACTGATTTTTATTTTTGTCCCGGTCCAGGAGGCCTGGCGGAACAAACCGGCGCGCTGCACGTCGGAGACCGACTGCTGGCCATCAACGGCGAGTCGCTGCGGGGCCGCCCCCTGTCCGAGGCCATCGCCCTCTTCCAGAACTCCCCCGACGTGGTCACCCTCAAGATCGCGCGCACGAGCTCGCGGGCGTACGCGCGCCAGAGGAGCCACGACCAGAGTACGTGCGGCGCCTGAGGGGGTAACGACTCCGAGAAAGGCGGTCCTGCGGAGGCGGAGTACCCCGGTCACCCCGGTGTACCCGGAGTGCCTCAGAGTACCCCGTGTTCTCAATGATTAGTGACGTGAAAATGAAATGCAATGTGGCTGTTCCTCTGGGTACCCTGGAGTGCCCGGAAACCCGATGGTCCGGCGGAGTTGTTACCCCCACGCTGGTGCCGCACACACGTCGCGCCCTCGCGTGGCATCGCTGCCGTGCCTGAACCCCGGCGTGTTGCAGAAGGCGGGCCCGAGGGCGTGAAGGGTCCGGCCGGCCCGCACCCCGCCATCCCCTCCGTGGACAGCGCCGTCGAGTCCTGGGACTCGTCGCCGTCGCAGAGGAACCCGTCGCCGGCGGGGACACCGCTCGGCCTCGGCCGGTCGTCGTCGTCATCCGGGACGGGCCGCGAGGCCGCGAGGGTCAAGCTGACCCCGCTGCCGCTGTCGCCGCTGTCGCCGCCCCCGCCAGGCGCCGCCCCGGGCCAGCCGCTGTCCAGGAGGGCGGGCAGCTGCCCCAGCCTGGACTGCCTGCTGCAGGCAGGTGCGTAGCCGTTCGTCACACACGCAGCCCACGGCCCCGCAGCCCCGCTGCGGCCGGTCGACACCGCCACAGCTAACCACTCGTTTCCAGAGGCGGCCAGCCACCAGAACGCCGAGTGGGACGCCTCCCTGGAGGACCTGGAGTCGGCGGGAGCCACGGCCGCCCTGCTCTCGCTGCGGACGGCCGGCGCGGTCGGGGACGGCGGGGGCGGCGGGGGCCAGGGTAGGTGTCGGCACTGTCGGTGCGGGTGCGGGGCGCGGGGGCCCGAGTCGGATGACGGCGGTGACGGTCCTGTTCCTCGCCCCGCAGACGGGGACTCGCCGCCGCCCATCTCGCCGCCCGCCAGCTTCCGCCAGGGCGTGCTGCAGGCGCAGGGCCAGGGACTCTGGCAGAGGGAGGGGCCCGCACCGGGGCCCGGCGGCACCCGGGCCCGGACCGCGCTGTGGCCGCGGCCGCCCCCTTCCCCTTCCCCCTCGGCCGGAGGGCCCGCGGCGCGCCTCACGGCCGCCAAGGCCCTCAACAACGACTGGCAGCAGCGCCAGCGCCAGCAGCAGGCCGACAACCTTACCGTGGACAACCTCACCAAGTTGTCTTCATTCCAGTGGAACAACAACAACGGCGCCCACCGACGCGGCGAGGACGATGCCAGCAACAGGTAGTTGGCCTGAAGCAGCTTGCGGGCTGTCGCAAGTCGGTTCCCTCTAACTTCCAATGTTCCCTCAGTTCTCTCCGCAACCTGGACGACTACTCCGAGCTGAACAACAACAGCAGCGGGACGAGGCAGCACGCACGAGAGCGGCCCTCGCCCGGACCCGAGCTCGGCAGTCCGCCCGGCACCAGGCACATGGTTTTGGCCGGGCACCTCGACTCTGGCGTGGGCGACGTGGAAGCGGACGCATCGAGAAACAACAGGAGGGCCTCCTCCCTGCTACTAGAGGAGGCCGCCGCTGACGCGCTGCGGCTCCAGGATCCGGGCCTGCAGCACCCCATGCACCTGTACCAGGTAACGGGGGCCGCGGGCCACCTCACGAAAGCGCGCCCGCCGCGAAGCGCAGCTGGAGTCTGTGTAGGCAAGACGTGCGTGGGCGCGCGTGCATGCATGCATCAGAAGTTAGATTTACTGAGATGACGCCAAATTAGCAGGCATTTTTTTAAAAAATCTAAAACGCCCAAAATGCCAGGATGCCAATAAAGAACTTCAGAAACCTCACCCGTCTGATTAGGATCCCCCCCCCCCCGATTAGTCAGTTACATAGACAGTTACGCCCCTTGCTAAGTACCGGTAGGCTCTGTCCACACGAACGGCAATCAGTACATGCTTGTCAGGCCTTCACGATCGGACATAGCCCCAAGCAAGTCAATGGGAAACATCCCATCACACCGCTAACGGGGTCGGGAAGATTTAATTTCCCGGCACAACCCCTCACGTCCCCACAGAGAACGATGAAACCGCCCAGAGACATCATGATGCGGTCAGACGATATCAGCCGCGGGCAAAGCGCGCGGCAGTTGCACGGTGGCGCCATCTAGCGGCGCCGGGGCACAACTTCCATGAGGTTTGGTGTCGAGGTAGTCATGCAAGCCCGACCGAAACGCGCCGCGCGAGAAGACGGCTGCCAGTTGCACGGTAGCGCCCTCTGGTGGCGGCCAGCGGTACAACTCTGCTCCCGCTGGCCGCCACCAGAGGGCGCTACCGTGCAACTGGCAGCCGACTTCTCGCGCGGCGCGTTTCGGTCGGGCTTGCATGACTACCTCGACACCAAACCTCATGGATGTTGTGCCCCGGCGCCGCTAGATGGCGCCACCGTGCAACTGCCGCGCGCTTTGCTCGCGGCTGATATCGTCTGACCGCACCATGATGTCTCTGGGCGGTTTCATCGTTCTCTGTGGGGACGTGAGGGGTTGTGCCGGGAAATTAGATCTTCCCGACCCCGTTAGCGGTGTGATGGGATGTTTCCCATTGACTTGCTGGGGGCTATGTCCGATCGTGAAGGCCTGACAAGCATGTGCTGATTGCCGTTCGTGTGGACAGAGCCCACCGGCCCACCGGTACAGCAAGGGGCGTGACTGTCTATGTAACTGACTAATCGGGGGGGGGGGGGGGGGGGGGGGATCTGAAGTCCTTTATTGGCATCCTGGCACTTTTGGCGTTTTAGATTTTTTTAAAAAAATGCCTGCTAATTTGGCGTCATCTCAGTTGCCGATGCATGCGCGAACGCGCACGACTTTGCAGACTCCCGAGGAAACAATCCCTTGCTTTTCTGCAGGTGACCATCTACAAGGACTCGGTCTACGAAGACTTCGGCTTCAGTGTTTCGGACGGTCTCTACGAGAGGGGTGTGTTTATAAATCGAATACGAAAGGGTGGTCCAGCAGATGTGACAGGAGTTCTTCAGCCGTATGACCGCATACTCCAAGTAAGCGACCGCTAGCTGGTGTTTTATAAATTGGATTAACTACGCTCTGCCCTTCTACAATATTTGCTGAAACACGGCAGGTGAATGATACCAGAACACACGACTTTGACTGCTGCTTAACAGTGCCATTAATAGCCGCAGCTGGAGATCGTATTCAGCTAATTGTGGCTAGACATCAGGTATGTTATGGAGTTATGATTTGATTCACTGCTGTCTCTCTCTCTGATCCAGATAATAGATTTTCTTGTAATTTTTCAGGACACTGCATATCAGCTCCCCCTAGATGACCCTTACCTTCAGTCAACCACAGTCACCCAAACCATTTAACATTTCCACAAAGTAACTAAATGATAGTTTGAAAAATAAAAAGTAGTTTGAGAATGAAATACAACTTTAGTTTACAGTGTCAGTAACTATTAAAACCACCCCAAAGAAAGGGATACCCATCAGGTGAGAAGGGGAAAGGTTTGTTACATGGATACCAGAGTGCATTGTTGCTGTAAATATTTGTATTTATTATAACAATATATAAAGAACAAGAATCATTAATTCACATGGTTACATAAGATCCCTCAAAAAACAATATCCAGTCAGTAAGCTCACTCAATATTGAAGTCTTCCAGGTTTAGATCAACTTCAAAATCGCAGTCAAGTACTGGACTGGTTGGGGGAGAGATGTAGGCAGGTTTCACTGTCTTTGAAGCAGCAACAATATCACGATAGCGACTGATAATGGCTTGGAGAGACTTTCGCCTTGTATTTGTTTGAACCTCTGCACTGGCAACCTTACCTTCTGAAGCAATAGACTCTTCCACAGGTCTCTGAATTTCAGTAGGTGGACACAAACTAAATCGACCTGAAGGTGAGATGTCATCCTCAAACTCATTCAGCATGCCTAAAGTAGACTTATTCAGATCATCATTAGAAAAGAAGCTGTTGTTGGCTGAGGGTGGAGAGAATATCCCTACAGAAGACGAATGTGGAGAGTCGAATGTCGAATCTAGGGCATCAACATTAATTTTAGGAATGACACTGATGCCACCCTGCTTGTGCCTGTTTACTTCAAGTAGATGAGGACTTCTTGAAGGTGTCCTAAAAGGGGAAGTCTTCGAAGGTGTCTTTGACTGTTGTAAAGCCGTGAAATCTTTGCGAATGCCCTTGAGGACAAAATTGTCTTTCACCATTGAAATCTCTGCTGGTGAAAGTGGACCCATGACGGGATCGCGAACAGCAACGCAGTTACCATTAAGCTGACTGCTCAAATCATTTACCATTTTGTCTTCCAAGGATATATTATCATAAGTCCCTTCAATAATTTCGTTTTTTAACTGAATCTTTGATAAGGCAGTTCTTTTGTCTTTTTCTGTCTCTTCTGTTTTCTTTACTTCCCCTTTTCCTAGGAACAAAATTGTTTAGTTAAGAAAGAAACCAAGACCATTACACCATGAAAAAAAGGCAACTCTTACCTTCTTTGCAAAGTGTAAAAGAGGGTACAGACTTTGGGTCAGCACACGTGTTGCCCTGCAAATTAGAGGGAGTGTGAAATAAGTAGATGATTTAGAACAAACTTGGAAGGGGAAGAAATGGAAAAGAGAAGAACATACCACTTTGTTGTTGGAAAAAGGAGCCTTTGCAGTGGAAACAAGTCCCACTTTTAGAGCAGGCAAGTAAATGGAGCTTTTGCTACTATCCACCGCTGTAGCAATAGTGCTGGTAACAAGATAAATACATTTCTGAATCGACAGTAAAAATTCTAACAATAGAGGAACAAGACCAAGATACTTACGGTTTACACACAGTGCTGGTTGAAAACTGTTTGGGACAGAAGTTGGCTGGAGTTTGAAGTATAGTACTCAAAGAAGAATTAGCAGTTTCTACGGGGACATCTTTGGAATGTTTGGAACGTTTCCCAGTAGGTAAATTTTCAGTCAAATTTCTTGATGAGAGCCCTGTAACACAAGACAGGTAGAGTAAAACACATAGGTGTAGTTATACTACTCAACACTAACAAAGCAATGTAAAATATGGAGCAATTGACGAGTGCAATTTTCCTCCCTTTAAAAAAACAACAACGAAAACTGTTTACTTGCCTGAGAAAGACTGAGAGGTTTTAGGAGTACATGTGACTACACATTTAGATCCTCTAGGAGTATGTGTTGCATTTGCTCCTGGGGGTCCTTTTGAACGTGATGGGCGTCTCGACTTGCCAATTGCTCCTTCAACCAATGGGCCTGTGAAATAGAGCATTTGATATTTAATATGATCAAAATAAGGAGGTGTCCAAGCAAACTAGAACATAAGGAACGCTTGTTCTCACTTTTGGCATTGAAGCGCTGCCCTGCTGACAAATCAACATTAAAGATCAAGGGTGGGGTACAAGTTTGAGCATTTTGAAGCATTTCATAACCATGCCGCAGAACTCCTTTCAATGGTGAGCTTTCTGACCCAGCTGGAATTAATACACAAAGAAAATATAGGAGTAGAGTTCATGTTGACTGACATTGCACTAAAATTCTCTGTACTGCTTTCCAAAATGTATACCTTCAAGGGCTGAGGAATGTAGGCTGTCAGATGATTCAGAAATCAGCTCAATGTAACCAGCTTTGGTTTCAGCAAATGATTTCTCAACATTTTGCAGATGCTCTTTCATGTTTTCTAGAGTTGGCAAAACATGATTTAGAGACTGAAACCCATTAAAGGCTGAGAGAGTCTTAAAAAGAGCTGCAGCTGCATTAGCACCTTCGGAGAGGACATGAGCAAGATGCAAGTGCCCATTACTATCCTGTTGAAGGAATTGAAAAACCAATAGAGCTCGCTTAAAGTAAAGGACTAATGAATAAAAATAGTAATTGTTACCTTCAAGGCTGAGGGAAAGTCAGAAGCATCAAGAACAAGAGGCATGGTCTTGTTATCAACAAATAATTTTACACTTAGATAACATTGGGTCACAGCACCACTACGGCTCACAAGATCTTTAAACATGACTTCAGTTTGCTCTGCTTCACTATTAATGTAGTCTTGCCATTCTGGAAAGAAACCAAGAAAATACTATCAGACAGAACACCAAAAAGCAGAAGCACTTAACTGTGCAAAAAGACCATTCAGGTACAAACTTTTTATCACAATGCGATACTGCTCTTGATCACTACTGAGAAGGGAGGATTTTTCTAAACCAGAAAGAGGGCAATTATCTAGTCCTTGCACCAGATTTTCCAATTCAGATTGCATGCTTTTCAATTCTGCTTTCTGATTGACAATCCTGTTTGTTAGCTCCCTACAAAAATAAAGTAAAAATATGAATTTAGAAAAAAGAAAAAGCGACAATAATTTAACTTCTAATATTAAACTCACACAGCACAATCAGTTGCATCAATAAGAAACTGGCAGAAATCATCTGCTTCTTGTTGAAGTTTTTTGATTGTAGACACAGTGATATTCTTCACTATATGCACACCAGCAGTAGGGTAGTGCAATACAGGCATTTCTGTGGTATAATAATTTCTCAGTTAAAAGATATCACTAAACTTGGACAAAATTAAATCCTATAAACTTACCACCCTCCCTTTGAACAACTGTTTTTAAAACAAGAAGAGAGAACTTCCATAAAAACTTTACTAATCTGCTACCACCAGGGCTTGAAATAAATGAAGGGGAAAACGGTGGAATTCTTGCCTCCGGCACATCCTGTAAAACACAATATGAAGAAGTATATAAAATCAAAGCCCGATACTGCGCATAATATGCAAGTGTAAGCTATGGTGAAACACTGTACCTTCAAAATTTCCTTGATGAAAGCAACTGTATTCTGACGAAATGTGCGTTCGTGATTGCGATCGAGAAGAGGCCATGGAATTTTGGGCCGGTAACTAGCTGGATCATATGCATTACACAGGTAAAAGAGAGTGTGATCGAATGCTGTGCGATTGGGTTTGGCGAACATATTCTGAAAACCAAGAAAGCACAAAGTTAGAAGGAAGCAGAAAAGCACTTAAGAACCACAAATGGCCCAGAACAAATAACATATATATGTAGGCTTATAAATACTTGTTATTTTTAATGTGCGAAGTAGTAGCAAATCAACATGAACCGAAATTTACCTCTTTGAAACATTTCACGAAGTCGGCAGTCGCCGGAATGAAATGCTGAAGTAGAATTAGATTGTTGTGCAAGTGCTGAGAGGGATTGATATCACACATTGTAAGTGAGAGTACGAGTGACTGGCCGTTCGACAACGTTAGCGTTACCGGATCGCAACAGCACCGTCTGTAGACAATACCTAAATTTGAACCACCGGCGAGATTGCTGAACCCAGTGCACTTGTTCAGCAATGTCGCTAACCGCCGTCCCGAAAAAGGGTTGCGCTTTAAAACTCGGATTGAAAACACAATTTAGTGAGTGGGCCCAATCAAAGGAAAGTAGAAGCGGTGGGTCACGACATGAAAACATTTAATTGATGTCTGTAGGACATAGTTACTGATTAAGAAAAAAAGTTATACAGTTCCAAAGTTGGCTAACTGAAAAAAGTTATTTAAGAGCGTTTACCATTATTCGCACGTAACAGCAGGCAGCAGACAGAGAGGAAGAGCAGACGAAAATGCTTCCCGGTTAGGTAGGGCAGTCCATTTTCATAATAATAAATAAGTGTGAATTGTGAATGCCATCCGTTACTGCCCTCATTGAAGTACAACACAATGCTGAAACGAGGAATGTGCAGTTTGTCCATCTCTCTTCCTTTCTTGTTTACTAACAAGGAGGATGCGTACAAGACTGTAACTGATATAGAGACAGAGAGGCGTTTGGAGGAGTTTGAAGCTGCCCGTCCTTCAAAAGGATGGGAAAGGGTGAAATACGTACTGTTTCGTGATGAGTGAGTCCACACCTCTTTTCTTGTTATTTTTTGCATACTTGAGACTGTCGTATGTCATTGTTTAGAGGCTACTTAATACTCTAAATGTTGCAGCGAATATGGCGATTCAAGTCCAGAAGTTGAAAACATTAGGTTTGTTACTTTTACATGTGGCTTTGCTGGGGCTTTCTACGGGGGATACAAATCATCCCAGAAAGCTTATCTAGAATTTGTGCGAACCAATCAGGCAACAGCATTTGATTCTCATATGGAAGCTAAGGTAAGTAAAAGCTGTTAAAATCCAGAGGAGCTTCTAAATGAACAGATTTCATGAAACTACTTTGTCTGTTTGAGAGGCAAAAACTTTTGTTTGGCTGTGTAAGGCAGCTGCCCAGTAAGGGCTGCTGGATCGGGTTCAAACAAAGGCTAAATGATTAAATGGTTTTAAAAACCCCACTGTCATTGGAATAACACTTGGAATTCAAAATATTGTCTTGAGCAGTCCAGTAAACTGTGACTCAGCATACATTGATCTTGAAAAAATACCCTTGTGCCAGTCTGTTCATTCCTCTATTGTTACAGAGACGGTTACAAGATAGAGTTGGTGTCAGTTTTCTTAGAGGAGCAGGCCAGCTGGGATGGAGGACAACTCTATTTGGATTCATGTTTGCGTGAGTTTTCTATCATTTGAGTTCCCCAGAGAGTGCTTAAATGTATTTATCATGGCAAGATTCATAAGGGCTCATCCAACTTTTGGTTTCAGAACTGTGACGAATGTTGTTGCATTGTATCGCAACAAAGAAGGAATTTTAGAATATACCCTCGGCGGTCTTGCCGCGGGCATGTGTTACAGGTTACACGTGGGGTTGCGAGGAGTCATTGTTGGAGGCATCTTAGGTAAATTTGTAATTCATGATCAGAACATTTTTGATTGTCACTTTTACCCGCACATTTTAATTCTATGGTGTGCAGGAGGCACACTTGGAACCATTGGTGGTGTGACTGCAAATCTATTGTGCTATGCCACTGGCTACACTCTGACTGATGTAAAAAGAGCACAGTATGCATACAGCATAGAACGGGAGAGGTAAGTTGTGTCCTGACCCCTCACTTGCGTCGAACGTGAGCATCACTATTTATAATTTGTCCTTTTACAGGTCCTTCGATCGAGCAATGGACCTTTCTAACAGAGAAGACCAAGCTGAACATACAGAAACTCCCGAGGTGTTTAGAAGGATAGAGGAAGATGAAAGCACGGGAAGAATAGTTGATAATCTGGAGGAGATCGAAGCAAAGGCAGCCACGCTGTCCCAAGTGGGTCTTAAAACAGTTGATATTAAAAAGCCATAGAAAAATGTTGTACACGGGCCCACAAAGTAATCATAGGCATGAAACATGAATAAAATCAACAAACAAAATAATTGTATGAAAAATTTAATATCTTATTTAATTATTTTATTTTAATATTTTATACAAAGAAAAACAAAATATGTTCCTGTCACAGGGATGACACAAGCTTTGTGTGCAAACATGTCAGCCCACAGCGCTGTTTTTAGTATCATGTAGAGACTTTAGTTCAAACCTGTTAAGTACATCAAGGGTCTGTAACAGAGCACTGCCATTTCTGACTACATGGTATCTACCTTCAACACTCAAATCCACAACAGTTGACCCAGCACGAGAACTGCTTGGCTGATCAGACCCCAACGGACCACCATCAAACACTGCAGCAAGTTGTGGCCAGAGGTGTTCAAATTCCTTAGGGTTCAAGGAGCTTGGCTCATTACTAAGATTAGCACTCGTCAATGCAAGGGGAGTATCAATTCCCTGAGCTATTTGACGTACAAATGGGTGGTTGGGTACCCTCACTCCAACCTTGGCACAGCTTGGGTTCAACTCAATATTGAGCAGAGGAGTTCGCTCAAGAATCACAGTCACAGGACCTGGTAGGAGAGCCTTTAGAAGTCCATCTGGCAAAATGTCTGCCTTACCCCATAATCTGACATCATCTACCTCACCAACACAAACAGCTAAAGGTTTGGCGGAGTCTCTTCCCTTCACTCCATACAATTTTCGCACAGCTCCCGTATCTTGAGCACAAGCAGCCAAACCATAAATTGTGTCTGTTGGTAGTGCAATGATATTTCCCTCCTTGAGAAGCCGACAAGCCAAGGCCACGGCTGAGGTCCGCACCTCCTCTCCATTGCCAACAGGTACTCGTGACGACACGCGCATTTTCGAGATGAAGTACAAAAACCTGGAGCTTAAAAAAATTTGGAAAAGGACAAACCACTTGTAAGTTGCATGTGCCTCAAAGTGGAAATAACTCAAAGATAGCATAGTAATCTTACCAAGAATTATTCACGCCAGCGGTGGGCACATTCATGATTACAACACTTGTAGAATGTTGTCATTGGCTCGTCTGCGGATCTAGTCTGAATCTGCATAAAATACGCTCGAGGGTGAGAGCACTTCGGACATCGTTCATCAGTTGAATCAACATTGGCCCACGCCGCTGCCCCGCCCAAGACATCGTCAAGTTCCTGTAAGAATGAAAGAAAAAGTATCACCATACAAATTATCTCAAACAAATTTTCGGAACCATTTGGTTCAGCTCAAACCTTCAGTTTGGGGTATGTCTTTTTGGACACGAGCCTGGTGATGGGGTATTTGAACGGGCACGTGTGACAGATGAAGTTATAACAATGACTGCCTTCCGCGGCAGACAAACAGTTGGAACAACATGGGCAGAATAATAGCATACTAGATGGAATGGTTTAGCGCATTCAGAGACTTTTTCGGAGAATCAGAACATATTGCCGCAAAATTGGCAATGTTTACATCATACAACCAAATAACCTACTAATCGTGGATCGACTCACAACCGCCACAAAAACACGAACGCAGTAGCCTCGCACGGGGTCCTTTCGCTCTTGCCACAGCCATTGGCCAATGGCAGCCATTGAGGAGGGGAGGGGGGTATCCATTTTGGGGGGAAGTTCCAACCGAATGGATCGTTGAGGGGAAAAAGTAAATGAAAAACACTGTAGACATTTTGTCAAAGGGGTGTGTGAGCTTTTATTTTTCTGAAACAAAGCTATGCAAAATCTGTTTAGAAAATGGAACAAATACTTATGGTACTACAATATCAACTACATACCCGTGCTCTGTTCTATCCACATAATAATGCTTCCACAAACATATTGTGAAAGTAAATAACAGCAATTACGTACTTTGTAAAAAAAATTTAGAAAAAATTGTGAGTTATGTACCAGCAGGGCTACAAATATTTTAATTATTACCAAAATGTGTTGGGATACACTTTTGACAGTAAAGATCAATAAATGTAAAAGCGAGTTTCTTTAACATTTGAATCGAAGAAAATTAACATGGCACAAAAATAAACAAAACAAAACAAAAAACCCTCGACAGAGTGTTTACAATTGCTACTATGTCACCACAAAGTCATTTAGAAAAAAATTCCAAACATTTACTTAAACTTTTTCCAACTCTTGATTCCTAGTCTTCTGCAGCGAGCTCGGTACATGTGCATCATTAAGAAATATAGAACTGTGAATAAAGAACAATTCTTAAAATTTTACCAAGTACAGAAAAAGAATCTGTCAAGATGAAACAGTAAGAGAAAAACTTACCAGGGAAACAAAAGAATGCCAAATATACTTTGAGAAAAGTGGGCATGTGAAAAGCAAAGTTCCAAGTGTTTGGCAGAGTTGCAGAGAATCGTAAAGTTTCTTCAAAGTATGGTATATTTCTGAGAATGATGACTCCTTCACATAGAACTCCAAGTGGGTAGAGAGGGATCCATATTGTGTAGCGCAGCCACGTCAGTCCATGTATCTCTAATTGGTAGAGCTGAGATATATAGTAGGGGTACCTGAAACAATGTGTTAATGACTTGGTTGAAACGTGGCAGTTTGGATGGAATATCCTAATAGTTTAGTTCTAAATCAGCAAAAAAAAAAAAAAAAAAAAGAAAGGAAAAAACAACTTACCTGATTAATTCTACAGATGACCATATCATAAAGAGGTAAAAGACAACTGGTTTTGTTTGCATGCGGGGTTCTGCATCAATCATACAGAACAGAATAAAGGCCCTCCCAAGAGTTTGAAAGAGAGGGGCCATGATGCCACCTTTTGTGTAACCAAACATAGCATGCATCACTTCTAGAATCTGTAAAAGCTGCACAAATTTCATGGCCGGACCTACAGATTCAAATGCATGGACCATTGCACCTGAAAAGAAGATACAGGATTGGAAAAGTTCTTTGTGTACAGTGGGCATAAGCCAGGAAAGATTCCCATCAACTCACCAGGCCCATCTCTGTAATACTGAATGCTCAACACAGCAAAAATGAATGTAAAGCCTACAAGTTGGAATAAGTTGTAGACAAGAAGGTAAACTTTTCTAAAATCTTCTACAAAGAGAAAAAGTACATGTTAAAATGGGCCACCACATAATAACAACAATACAGTGGAAAAAATTAATGACACATAAAATGTACTAACCTTTTACGTAGCCAAGCTCTTCTTTTCGGAGGTTCTTATAGAGATCGGGATAATCATTAACAATATCTCTTGCCTCCTCTTCCTCATCTCCATCCTCTGATTTCCATCTCTCAAAGTCAATCTGGAAATTATTTTCAAAAAATTAAAATATTATGATTGAATAGATAATAGCTTTGGGTCCATGAATTTAAATATAAAAATGTACCTTAAGCCAAGCAGGTTTTTGTGGGGTGGCAGTAAGTCGAGGCCACCATGTCTTCTTGAACTTTTTGAGAGTGAACAACACCTCACGGTCAGAGGTCTTGAATGTACTCTCCTAATGGAAACAGGAATTGATTGTCATAAAGAAATAAAAAACAACCATCTGTTATAAATCATGCTATGTATACATACTTCTGTATTAAAAGACTGATTGAAATCCAGAGAGAAGCTGTAATTATGGACACCTCTAGCTCCATGTCCATGAGCTGAGAAAATCAGCTTTGTTGGATGAAGAGACACATCAGCATCCTGATTGATTGGTGATCAAAGAATTAATAAAATTAGTAAGTAAGACAGGACAGAATAAGTCATTTTTTGGTTCTGGATCATACCTTGGTGTTGGTAAGGGCTACCCGTAACGTAACAAACTCTTCTGTTTGAGCCCAATACACAAAGGGGCTGGGAATGCCAGTCATGATTATAACTATATTTCTGCACAGAAAATGTAAAACCAGAAATTAGGTGTGGAGTATCATGAAAGAAATAAAAATGGTCTTGGGTTAAACTATTACAAGGATTCCCATGAATGGAGAAATTCCCATGGATACGGCTAAGAACGATGATAATTTAACATAACAATTTAACATTTAAAACAATACCCGGTACAACGGTTTCAAACGTAAGAAAAAACTTAAGTTTATTAGAACATAATATAGATCGTTCTGTCGATCCACCGGTGAAAGAGCAGACGAGCAGCGACAAGCAGGCACTTTCCTGGCAAAGCGAGTGGTGGAATGCACTGGAATGCTTGGGTATTTATTATTCTGCAGGATTACAACTAATATCTTCACTGCAATTTGACGGGAAGCATGCGAAAAGTTACCCGAATTCTCTCTGGACGGTTCCTTTTATCTTGGAACGAATAAATATTCCTTACCATCAATACTACTATCTTGTATCTTGTTTGTCCAGCCCGAAGCAGAGATGGGGCTATGAGAAATCAATCGTTCGTTTATTGTTTTCAAAGTATTCATTATTTATCCCTTTTTGTCTGCGTGCAATTAAAATAAATTCACAAAAATATTCCTATAATGATGCTGCAACATTTTTAGTGCTTATTTAATTGTTTTCCTGTTGCGCGAGAGCGTGAGAGTGACCCCATCCGAGCCCTCGAACCACTCGAACGAACACGCCCCTCCGCCCTCAAGAAGAAGAAGAAGGAAAACACGCAGCTAAACAAAAATTAATCTTGGCTTCGGTTTGGCTGTTACCCAATCTTATTTGTCGCTTATGGCTGCAAATTTTGACAATTTTGCAGATTTTACATGAAATTTTAGAGTAGAACAAAAATTTGTGTGGGTCGGAGACTCGTGAGATAACAGGTACGACACAGTTCCTTCAAGACTTGCCTTGCATTCAACTGAAAATGCGGTGAACGTCGGCAAAGCTCAGCGTACCGCCGAACGCAATGTCATAAACATTTTCGATCGGCGGCAATTTGTGTTGACTAACTAATCTGAAGAAGTGTATTATCTCGGACGTAAGTGTTGAGTTTATTTCGTAAGCCTTTCATGCCACTGTTTTGGCGCTCGATTAGAGCTCAAACGCTTATGTCTTCACTCGCCGGGAAGGACAGTGAGGAGATACTTCAATGCCCGATAGGTTAGCTGGCCCTATCCACCGTGTTTTCAATACCAATTTTGTTGTGTTGGAAGTGTAATTTTTTGTGCGTTGTTTGTGATGTTGTTAATTCTGCTTAGCTCTACTGGGGGACGTTGTTAATCAGTGTGTTTAATCTAAATTTCACTCAGTTAACACATCTTCTTGGATGTGTTGTTGAATATGAAATGACTTTGTTGTGACTTTTGGTAAACAGTAGCTTTGTGTTTGCTCATTCATTTACATTTCATCGGTTTGCTCAGTTTTGTTTTTCAGTTAGATATGTGTTGCTGTAGTTTTATGAAGAAAGAAATGCTGGGATTTTAGTGACCTCTTTACAAGCTGTAGGTTAGGCAGAAAAAAGTTTGAAAACTAGTAGGTTGGTGCATATCATAAAATGTATCAAATTGTGCATGGAATTAACGAGACTTGTTTTCTGGCTATATTTAGTTTTTGTGTCATACATAATCACAAGTTGTTTCACCTTGTTATTGGTTTTCAACCTTAAAATGTTATTTTGATTTTGAGTGATTTGTCATGTTCTGTCTTCTTCAGAATTACTATTAAAAGTGACTGCAACTTTGAAATGTACTTATCACAGGCTGTTTTATTTTGATCTGAAGTCTTCATTCATTTTGAATTTTTCAGAAGGGATGAGCAAGCGGCGGCGGACGTCGTCTGTCACAAGCAGCCGTCAAGATGGGGAGTCTGAATGTGGTGAATCTGATTCTCAGTCATTGCCAGAGCCATCAACTCGAAAGAGGAAAAAATTGGATCCTGTAAGTAGTATATGTAAGATCAGGTATTAAGTGTTTGCTCTGCGTCTTGATCTGATTTTTTTCCTCTTCTGTAGAGCGAGCTGTGTCAACAACTTTATGATATCTTGAGATCACACAAGAAAGAAGATGGTTCACTCCTCTGCGAAGCTTTTGTCCGTGCCCCAAAGCGTCGTCAAGAGCCAGGATATTATGAGGTAAAAATTTTTAGTTCATCCATTCTTTTCCTGGAAATTAATTGCCTATACTGAAACATTATATTTCCCTTGTTTTAAATCTGACAATCTTGATTTGTTTTTTTATTTTTAGGTTGTGTCAAATCCAATGGACTTTATTAAAGTCCAGCAAAAATTAAAGACTGATGAGTATGAAGAAATTGAGGATATGACTGCTGATATTGAACTAATGGTTAACAATGCCAAGGCATTTTACAAGGTATGTTGTTTTGTGATTACTTCTCTGAGTGTCCCTTATCAGTGTTGGCGAAGCACTTCATTATATCATTTGTTTATCTAGCGATCTTCCCAAGAGTACAAGGATGCCGTTGATCTATGGGAACTATTTTGCTCATTAAAAGATCAGATTAAGAGTGATGGTGATTTAGATTCCTACAGAAACAGGAGTAGGCCGGTGAGAACTGATGTCTTCAAAATAGTCTCGATGTGTTTGTAGTGTAAGTGTAGTTGTTTAACTTTGCTATTAACTTTATTTCAGCGCCGAGTGATAAAAGAAGAAGAACCTGATGACACTTCGGAAAGTTCGAATAGCCCAGATGATGAACTTGCCAATCAATTGGAGGAATTGTTTTCTGCTGTTATGTCGGCCAAAGATGAAGATCGTCCTCTGTACTCACCATTTCATCTGCTGCCTTCTAAGAAGGTCATTATTTCTGATGTTTCCATCACTAACTGAAAATACCCTCTAGGCCTAATGGTCACTAATTGTAAATTGTCTCTATTTTTAGGACTATCCTGACTACTATGAAAGAATTCACAGTCCAATTGACCTTAAAACTATTGGAAATAAGATTCAAAAAAATAAATATGCTACTTTAAATGACCTTGAGCAAGATTTGGTGCTCCTGTTTAAAAATGCATGTGCATACAATGAACCTGGCTCACAAATTTACAAGGATGCCAAAGTACTCAGAAAATTAGCCCAAGTTAAGAAGGTGCAGCTTGAGCAAGGCAAAAATTCACCTGGCAAGTGCAGTGAGCGCATCAGGTATGTTTCATAGTGGAAATTTCAAATTACATGCATAGCTCTTTGGGTTTACTCTAACTGTTCTTGTTAAAGGAGCAAGCGGTTGCGTGGCACTCAAAGTGCGTCAGCTATTGCAGCTTCGCTTGAAATGGAGGATAATGAGGAATCTGACGAGGATGATGATGACGACGATGACAATATCCCCCCGGATGAAGAAACTGATAGCCCGAAATGGCAGCTGTACTTGTCTGTGAAGAAAGCTGGTACTGTTATTTAGTCAGCTAATTTCCTTATTATGAATTAAAATTTGTCCTCCAGGCCTTCATTGTTTTCCATTATCTTTCAGGAAATAATTTGTGTCGGCCATTCTGGAAATTACCATCTGTACGTTCGTACCCAGACTACTACAAAGAGATAGAAAACCCAATATCATTGCTTCTAATCAGGAATAAGCTCATTGTATGAATTTTTATTTTGTATTTATGAACATATTATAAAATACATTTGAATAGCTACACATTCAATTTAAATTTCAGAAAGGGGAATATCCAACTATGGGTGATGTTGCAGCAGATTTATATTTAATGTGTCGCAATGCCCAGGAGTACAATATGCCAAGCTCAAGAATATACAAGGTATTCACTCATGTTTCTTAAAAAATAATTGAGGTTGATTTTTTTTTTTCAAAGTTTGACACTTTCTTTCATGTTACTTTTAGGATGCGGGTAAGCTCAAGAAAATAGTGCATAGTAAACTCCAAGAACTACTGGACTTCCAAAAGGTGAAGACACTTTTAAAATATAAATTTTTTAAGTTGTCTGTTAAACTTCCCCTTCTCACAAGGCATTGGCTCATTGCTTCTTGTTATTTTTATGAGTTTTTGAAATTTGGAAATAAGGTGAATGTATGGTTTTTCTTCAGGATTCTGATAGTGAAGCAGAAGACTCTGATGAACCAAGTGAAACCCGAAGACCAAGGAGGAGAGCAACCCCTAAAATAAAAGTGAAGAACCCTCAGTTACAGAAGCGACTTCAACTTTACGTCAAATCCCTCATTGATTTTGATGTAATAACCCAATTACATTTAGCAAGAAAGAATCTTACCCTATTTCATCGCAGCTGTAGTAAATAGGTTCACAGTTGTGTTCGTCACACCTTATTAATGCAATTTGATTTGCCATTTTGTCATTTATGTATGCACAATTTTCCTGATGTCATGTGTGATTTTGGCCTCATTGCCTTTTGTGGTGTGTTCATGCAAGTGAGGTGGCAACACTGTTTTATTTTTCTGATTAAGCTTTGCGTTATGGAAATGTCTTGGACTTTGAACTTACTAATTCATATCAAAGAGGGTGGATTTTCTCTTTGCTTAATGATGTGTGCAATTATTGTAGCCTTCATTGATTGATTTTAAAAGCTTAAGGTCAATTTACTATTTTATGCGTCTGAATGTACACACTTCTTTCTTTCTCTCTCTCTTAGCATGAATCAGCTTTGCCAGCCGTTGTTGTGTTCCTGGAAAAGCCGTCAAAAAAACTGTACCCCAACTATTATCGGATAATCAAGGACCCTATTGATTTGGTCACAATAAGGAGCAATATAAAAAATGAGAAGTATGTCTGTGAAGAAGATGCCTTAGATGATTTCAAGGTAAGCTTTCGGTAGAATTGCTGTTCTAATTTTCACTGAAATTATCTTGCATCCTCTGCTTTCCTTGTTTCTTTGTCATGGGTGGTATTATTTATTTATTTTTCTTTCTCTAGTTGATGTTCAACAACTGCAGAACTTTTAATGAAGAAGGGTCTCAAATTTATCAAATCGCCAATGATTTGGAAAGAACTCTGTTCGATAAGGTGCAGGAGCTCGGTGGTAGTGTGAGAACACCTAGAATGTAAGTATTAGACTCTCTTTTTTTTAATTTGGTTATCCTAGAATTTAACAATATTTTAATGTTAACCACTTTTGTCTCAAAAAATGTGAATGATTTTAAACATGCTCTTCTTATTCTGCCTCTATTGCATGCCTAACTCGAAGTGTTCGAGCGTGTGCAAGGTAAGATTTTGCGCATTACAGCTTTGTATTCCAGGGCATACCTGGATTTTGCTTTCTTAGTTGTGAATCACTGTGTTGTGTGCTTTCCTCTGCCACCTCCACATTTTTTATTTTATTTTTCTGTTTGGTTTTTTGCTCTCATTTATTCTTTAACATTAGGGGCTCCTTGCCCTTATGAATTTTTTTTAGAGTGTATTTTCCTAAACAAGTTGTGTGATATTAATTAGGTGTTTTCAACTATTCCAGAGCAACAAAGCCCCGCAAGATCATGGGATCTGTCCAAAGCATGAAAATGAGAACCTTGTATGAGACGATTCGTGATTACAAAGATCAGAAAGGTCGTCAGTTATCTGTAATTTTTACCAAACTACCTAGCAGATCGGTCAGTAACAATTGAGCATTTCACCATTTATAGAGCCTTACTTTTTAACTAGTGTCTTTGAGTTCTTAAGTTTGCACATGTTAAAAGTTAACTTTATATATTTCTAGGAATATCCTGATTACTATGAAGTTATCAAGCGTCCCATTGACCTAGAAAAAATATCTCAAAAGTTAAAAACAAGTGCTTACGAAAGCCTCGAAGAAGTTGCTCAAGATCTCATTTTAATGTGTGACAATGCCTGCAAGTACAATGAGCCTGACTCCCAAATTTACAAGGTATGCATACCCAAGTTATTTTGTTTATCCTTCCTTAGAAAAACTGTCATACTTCCATAAAACCAACAATTGTTTTGTTATCAGGATGCCCTTATATTACACAAAGTGACACTTCAAACAAAGCTTCAACTTAGAGAAGACGAAGACTCGGTTCCTGATGTTCAAGCGGCAGTGCAGGATCTCCTTGTGTCCCTCTTCACTTCCTTCTATAATCATCAAGATGAAGAAGGTCGTTGTTTCTCGGATTCTATGGCTGAGCTTCCAGAATATGATAAAGTTGATGGTCAAAAGTAAGCCTCAAAGCTGTTACTCTCACAATTTGAACCATGACTTTCAACTAAAGACTACTAACATTTACTTGCAGGATCCGCAGCCTATCCCTTGATTTTATCAAACGTCGTTTGGACCGTGGCTTTTATCGGCGTTTAGATGTTTTTCAGAATGACATATTTGCTGTCATGGAAAGAGCACGCAACTTGTCTCGCACAGATTCTCAGGCATTTGAAGATTCTGTGGAACTGCAGTCCTACTTCATCAAATTAAGGTTTCTGCTTTGGTGTTGACAGTTCATGGCAGGGACATGATTTTGTTTCCTTGCCCAAGTTCTAATGACTTTTCTCTTTAACAGAGATGAATTGTGCCGTGGTGGTGATTTACTCAACTCCCCTGCTCTTAGTTACACACTGTATTCATTGGCTGATGCTGTTGAGCAGACACGCCAGCAAAAGCTACTCCAGGAGCAGCCAGAAGAAGAATTGGATGCATCAAGGACTGGTGATGAAAACAAGCCAACTGTAAGTACCATGGTCAAAATAATGTAATTGCTGCTATATTGGTGTGGATTGTACCATTAAAATATTCAGTGCCTCATAATTTTAGTGGAAATTGATGTAATTTTTCCACAGTCAAATGGCAATACTGAAGAGGGTTCAGGAATGGTTCACAACAAGCAAATGTATAGGCCTGGGGATTTTGTTTATGTTGAACCTAAAGAACGTGGCATGGACTGGAGCATACTCAACATTGATAGGATGTGGACTGCAGAAGATGGCAAACAGATGTTACATGGAAACTTTTTTTATAGGCCAAATGAAACCTATCATGTAGCCACAAGAAAATTTTTAGAACAGGTAACTTAACTAAGCTGATTTTATATCCAATGATTAGGTGGCCTGTATTTACACTCAATTGCAAGACTTTGATTGAAACCTGAAATTTGTTTCTCAGAACTTATTTATGTTAAATTTTACAGGAAGTTTTTAAAAGTGATATGAATGTTACCATTCAACTGAACGAAGTGTTGGGTTTGTGTGCGGTAATGTTTGTGAAAGATTACTTTAAATACAAACCTGACGGATTTGAGGACAAAGATGTTTATGTCTGTGAGTCTCGGTATTCAACCAAAGGGCGTCATTTCAAAAAAATTAAGGTGTGTAATTATACCAAAAGCAGATCTTGTTTTTCAAAATTGTTACAAAATATTTGTTATATACTTACATCTGTAATTGCATTTTTCAGTACTGGCCCCACAATACTGCCGATCATTACACTTTCATAGAGCGTGAAGAGCATCTTGAGCCAAAGCGTGTTGTGTCCGTATTCAGAGACCGCATTGACAAACACAAAGAGGAAATAGCTGAACTAGAAGAATATGATAAATTACCAAATAAAGACCTTCCCGTGAGTGTTAAGCTAGAAATAGTCCAATAAGCTAAATTTGTTCAAACTCAAGCTTTTGTTACTTGATTTGCCTTTCTTTTTTATAATCCTTGCAGGAGCTTGAAATTCCAATGCCAGATTCCATGCCTGGTATGAAGTACTATGAGCAGATTAATGCCAATTTTGGTGTTCTCCGTACTGGTGACTACATTTACATAAAGAATGATGAAGGCTCAAGATTAATCGGTCAAGTGGATAGCATAGTTAGAGATCATGGGTATGCAATTAAATTTTTGTGTGATGTGTCTTACACGGACAGTTCTTAAATGTCATTGACCTTGAACATTTTAGGGGTGCAACATTTATCCGTGGACCATGGCTCCTTACTCCACGTGAAATTCCCCAGAGCCCGGGTAGATTATTCTACAAACAAGAGTTGTTCTTGAGTTGTATTGAAGGAGTCAATCCTCTGCATAACATTGTTGGGCGATGTGCAGTGTTAGATCATCAAGAGTACATCTCAAGTAGGTGTAGAAATTTTATGTCACTATGATATCTGTTCTAAATTATGTACTACACTTACACTTTTCTTGTTTTGTTTTTTTCTATTTCTCAGGCCGACCTACAGAAATCCCTGAAAAAGATGTATATATATGTGAATCAATTTATGACGAGTCAACAAGACAGGTTGTAAAGTTAGAGCAAGAAGGCCTTAAGAAGTACAGTCATAGCAATGCAATCTATGAAGATGAAATATACTTCTTCCGCAGACTGATCAATCCACCAAAGGTAAGAACATACATTGCTTGCTTCAACCTGGGAACTGTGGTATTAGTGGTCTACAGTAAGTGCTATTTGTGAAAATGCAGTATTCCCATCAAACATAGTTTCAGACTACTTTCTGCTAATTTCCAGAGCCCCATGGGTACGGTGTGAGCCGTGGTTTCGCGGTAGAAACTGTTACCGATTAGGTGACTGTCATTTATGCGCGGTCCCTCCCCCCCCCCCCCCCCCCACTCCTTTCTCTTAATCAATCATGGTGGCATTGATTCCCGCTTGTGCTCATGCGTGGAGCACGCCCACGCCGCACATGCGCTCACAGAGACTGACTAGGTGCCTTTGTTCAGTATGACTTGACCGAGTCAAAGCGCGGCCGAGGTTTTGGTTTTGCAGCAATTGCTGGGGGCGGCCCCATTTGTTCTGGACTAGACTCCTCGAGCCCATCAGGAAGTCTTTGATGTGCTTCACGTGGCTTCCGGCCGCGGCCGAGCCCGCCAGCGTTCACGTTTGTGTAGGCCGCCTCGCCAGCCTCGCCCCGCGAGTTTCCGCGGCATCGCGGTTCCCGAGGTTCCCGCCTCGCAGACGTAGCCGTAGCGGGAGCGGTTCGCCGATGCGGGCTGCGTCCGAGGGAGGTGCGGGGCAAACAAACGGTTACGAGTCGCCAGCCCGCTGCGGCAGCGCCGCGCCGCCCCTCCACCACCTCTTCGCACGCAGCCTTCGTTTCGATCCAGCGGCGGATGCCGCCGTGCCGACGCCATGATCGCACCGAGCCATGACGAGCCCAGCCCAGCCCAGCTCAGCCCAGGGCCGGCCCGCGGCGCGTCGGGGCGCAGGGGAGCGTGAGCGGCCCCGCGCCACGCACTGCCTCACCGCGGTCTGTTCCCAGCCGAGGCCAAGCAGGACTGTGTCTCGGTGGCAAGGAGACGAAGGTGTCCTACTACCCCCTCCCTCTCCCCACCTGGCCTGGACCGGCATCTCGCTCCTTCCCCCGCGGTCCCCGCCCCGCCGGCTCAATGCTCGCGCCCTTCGGGGCATGGAGTCCATGCTTCGGGGCCTCGGGGCCCGGGGCCGCGCCGAACCGACATGTGAACAGGCAGGTTAGGCCGGGCTGGGCCGGGCAGGAAGCCGTGTTGTGACACTGGCCGGGCCGCCCTAGCGCGCCGCCCTAGAAGCCCTCGGCCCTGCCGTCCAGGTGCTGCCGTTCCCCACGCTGCGCCCACGTGCCAGCTGCGTGCCTTTGGTCAGCAGGCGCCTTCCCCTCCGCCCCTCTGCCTCGGGCTGGGGCTGCGAACTTCTGAGCGTGGCCGCGGTGTCCTTGACTCCTGAAGGACGCGTCCGTGTCCCGCCCGAATGGGGAGGCCGGAGCCAGACGGCCGGCGACGCCAGTGAGTGGCTCGGATCGGCCCGGCCCGGGCCCGGGCGCTCCGACCGGTGCAGTGCACGCCGTGCACCGGCGCTCGTCTCCAACCTGCGCCGCCCACGCCGCCCACGCCGCCCCCGCCCACAAGGCGGGCCGCGGGGGGGCCGAGCCGGTCCAAAGGTTGGGCGCGTGTGGCTTTCCGCCGCGCCGCCGCCTGCGCCGCCCCGCCGGCCCCGCGTCTCGTCTCGTCTCGTTCCCCCGCCTGCCCGTCCTCCCCTCCTCTCCTCTCCTCCGAGTCCCCCCTCCCCTTCCCGCCATCGCCTCGCCACCGGGTGGGTGTCGGGGACGGCTCGGCCTGTGCCTGCACCCCTGCCCTGCCCTGCCGCCGCTGCCCGTCCCGTCTCGTCCCGGCCCGTTCCCTTTCGCGAGCGTAGCGCAGCGCGTAGCCGCAGCGGTAGCCTCCTAGTCGCGCGTCGCGGAGCGAGCCCAGTCCGGTGTTTGTTTTTCTAGTGCGCCGAGAGCCGGCGCGGCTGAGATTTTCGTGAAATGGACGCTTACGTTGCGGCGGAAGGCCATGGTGCCTAGCGGGGCGAGCGTCAACGACGGCACGGGCCACCTAACCAAGCCGGACAAGGCCAGAACGAGTCTGGATCCGTCGAGTGGCCGCGGCCGCTGCTCGTAATAGGCTTCTAGTTGATTTCACTTGTTGACGTCCAGGACGCCTTCGCAGTTCGTCGTCAGCCATGTCAGACGAGGGATCTGCCTCCTGCGAGTCGGCGGTAAATATTCGGGGCGCGGTCGGCGTGGATTGTGGCGTTCTTTGTGTGTGAGGGGAAATAGGCCTTGGTATCTCCGATGTGGCAGACGCACCTAACCTAACAAACGGCTAGGCTTCGCTGATAAGTGGTCTTATCGGGGCGATAATTTAAATAGTGCTGCGACAGAGTGGACGATACGCTTTTGCAATGCCGTTCCTTACTTTCGTCGTTTTGCCCTTTAGTTGTAAGTCGTACGTTGTCCTCGGTTTTTGATCTGTCTTTGTATTTGATGGTTCCTGATTATTCAACTGAGTACTTGTTTGATAATATAGGTCACAAAATTGACCTTTGATGTCTCATATTTTGTTTTTATATGTACTTTTTAACTCCACTAGTTTCACATTATGTTGTAGAATGAACACTTTGTTATAACATAGTGAACCACTGATTTATTTTGTTTCAGATTGGGTGTGACGCCACGCAAAATGCCATCCATGACAAGAATGAAAATAGCATGGTAAGAATCTTTCTATGCGGTTGTTTATTAGTGCATGTTCATGATGTTAAATGTTCACATCAAGATGTCAAATTGTTGCTTTTGCCTCAGGATCATGTCAAAATGGAAATGCCGGACATGATGGACGATTCATTGGATGGTGGACCGCCTTCTGTGGGGTCTGGTGAGATCATTGGACATATTGTATCTGGAACTGGAATATCAGCCCCCGTTTCAGCTAAGAAGGTGAATATGACATAAAATACACCTAAACTAGTCTCCTTTCTTGTTTAGGCTGCTTCTTGAGCCCTAGGCTTGGGTAATGTTTTGTATTTTTGTGTGCTCAGGCTAAGAAAGATGGCAAGAAGTTGGTGACGGGCTATATTTTGTACTCAAGTGATATAAGAAGGGCAGTGTCTGCTCAGAACCCGGAGTCTACATTCGGTGATGTGAGCCGGATAGTTGGCAATGAAGTAAGTGACTGTTTATAACCTTTTTTGCATATTAAAATATGGGTAGTTCATAAGCAAGGGCAAAAATTTGAATTATACTTGCTTTACGTGACTCATCATTTATTAGGCCCTGGTCAATGTTGATCAATGCCAATGGTTTTCACTTTCATTTCATTTTTCAGTGGCGTAACTTACCCCAGGAGGTAAAAACCCAATGGGAAGAAAAGGCAGCCAAAATGAATGAGGAAATGGCTGCTAAATTTGCCAAAGAAGAAGCAGAAGCCAATAGTCAAGCTGGGCAGATCGGTCCTAACCATATAGTGCCTGCTGGTGAATTGCTGTGGGAATGTTGTTGGGATACCTGTGATTTCCAATTTGAAGAGATGAGTGACTGCATAGAGCACTGTGTCGGCAGTGGGCCAGACCCTAGTGGACATGTCCATACCTACTTTGCTAATCAGCCTGCAGGTAATGTTGCTTACTTCATTTGTTTCTTATCTTTTTCAACTATTTCTTAAATGTTTTCTAATGAGTATGATGTGTATCTTGGATAACCAGAATCGGAGTGGCAGTGCCAATGGAGAAATTGTGGTAGAATAAAGAAAGGAGCCCAACCTTTCCCTAACCTTCAACGTCTAGCAAGACATGTTAAAGAAGTGCATATTCAAAAGAGTGCTGGTAGAGTTATTCCTCTGCATGACAGGAGTAAAAATTTTGTCATATCTAGAAAGCCAAGACCACAAATTCAACCAACATTGAATTCCACCCAACCTACTCAACAGCCATCATTTTTGAACCATGGAACACGTAAGTAAAATTCTGGACGGTTCTGCTATTTCAGCCTTTTTGTAGGAAAGTCAGGCCCCAAGACTAATTTTTTTTTTCTCTCTCCTCCAGTAGCAAACGCCAACCATCTTTTGGCACAAGCCAGGAATACGCCGTCACCTCACTCTCAGTTAAACAGCATTGCAGTTGTTAATCAGCCTCCTAAGCCAACGGAGCCGTTGTTTGTGTCAGTTCCTCCCAAACCCCAGAGGCTTCTTCATTCTGAAGCGTATATTAAGTATGTGATGTTTCTGATGCAAATTAATTTGTCTTTTGTGTAGTTTTCTATTTAGCTAAAGGACATCTTTCATTTTATTTATTGCAGGTACATTGAAGGTTTATCTGCAGACAACAGGTCAATCAATAACTGGGAAAAACAACTGAAAGCTCGACCTGAGAACGTTGCAGTCCCTGATCAATCGAAACTACCGGCTCATTGGTTAGCTAATGGTGTCGGCAATCATGGTACTATGGTGAATGCCTTATGGACTCTGCGTGACTTCATGGTGAGGGACGCATTGGGTATTTCTAAACTTGTCTGACATCAAGCAAGGGTATTGCCAATGCGAACCAATGGTAATATCCTGAAGCGCTTGTAAGGTTTACAGTTTTTTAACGTATAAAAGTGCTCATGTAATGTGCAAAGTTATTGTTATTTGTACTTATTTATACAGTGTGTAATGTTAAATATTTGAAAAGTGACTGATTTACTGTTCTTGAAATGTTGGATTTTGATAAAATCAATGTAGAGTAATTAGTATATTTGCCTATCAAGCATTTTCATTAATTTTATCAGTTCTGTTCAGAATTTAATTCATCCCTCTTCATTCTGTTTACTTAAGTCATTGCAGAGTGTCCTAATTATCTCAGTGAGAGATATGACAATAAGTCATACAAACTTGAGTGTGTAAATTTCATTCAAACTGGTATTAATTTCTAAGATGTATTAGGAAGTTAATTCTATAATTTGCTGTTAGTTACCTATGTTGAGTTTTTGTCTTAATTGTGGCATGGCAAGTTATGTCATCTTGTGGTATGTTCCTGTAAACCCTGTCAGTGTACATTTTAGTTTGTATTTCTTCATCTTGCATCAACAGGAGTGTATGTGTGTACTTGCATGTGCACTTTCTTTTAATTCAATGCATGAATTCTCACCAGATTTTAAGTCAGAATGCATCCATAATTACTGCTGTTATTGTTGAAATTTTGCTGGAAATGCATTTTGTGCACCAGTAACAAAATATTGTTTTACATTGGTAGTTCAAATATGTAATATAAGTCAACCCACGAACTTAGATCTGACCCAGCTACCATCATAAACTGCCATTCTAATGTTTTGAAGTGTTCTGAAATATGTTTTTTAATTGTGATCTACCTGACTCACAAAATGATGTACAGTAATTGACTTAGTTTTCTGTTGATTAGATCAAAGACCAAATCTTAAACCTTGTTTCATTCTGCCACCCATCCCTTTACATTTAACCCATTGAATTCTTGATGTGAGTAACTCACAAGACACTCGTGGGGGGGGGGGGGGGGAAAGAAAACTAAGCCGAATGGCATGTGGGTTTTATTCCGTAGCTCGGCAGTGACAGTAATATGGAACAAAATACACTTTACATAACATGGTATAAAAACAGGCTAACACTAACACTTTTGTGTTCAGGAAGCTCAGTCCCACATTCCTCCTACCGTTCATGTCAGCATGAAACAAAGCCACGCTTGGCATGGCCTGGTAGTGCTTGTTGGGAGTATAGAACACCGTACTTAGTCCGACCAATGAAAAAGAATCGAACTCTGGCGCCAAATTAGCAGGCATTTTTTTTAATAAAAATCTAAAACGGCAAGAACGCCAGGATTAGGATTTCCCCCCACGGGAGTCTCACGGTTCCGACCGCTAGTGCGGCGGGGTGGTGCTGTCGGCCCGGATGTGCTGGGTGTGCATCTCGTCGTAGGCGATGGTGAAGATGCTCCGCTTCTCCATGAGCTGCTGGTTCCTCTTGCGCCCCGTCCCCGCCGCCGCCACCCCCGGTCCCCCCACCCTGGACATGACGATGCCTGAGTCCAGGTCGTCGTCGAAGGCAACGCCTTTCCCTGTCTGCTCGGCGGGGGCGGTGGCGGCGGCCGCAGGCCCCCCCACGACGGAGAGGACGCCCTCCTCGTGGAGCCGCCTGATGGTGTCCTCGTCGCTGACCCTGCGCGCCACCTCGGTCAGGGGGATCCGACGGCCAGTGTCCTGGGGGTAAAGGAGAGGGGAGGGCGTCAGTAAAACTACTAGAGTTAGAGGTGCGAAGAAAAGGCTGGGTAGGGCATAGGGGGGGACCTTAGTAAAAACAAAATAAAATTGTCAACGGCAACGCCGAGAACGAGTAAACCCCGGATTATTAAACGTTATTTTCGTGGGCCATGAAATGTGGTCCTTACAACTACATTCAAGGTGTACCAACCCTCAAAATATTTGTTTGATTTGAGGAGTTACACCTGGGAGCAATCCCTTGTGAGTCCCGAATTCCTCCCCTCAGGCCCGGGCGGGTCGAGAAGGGATGGAGCCAGCCGGTGCCGGACCAGCGGGGTCAGCACTCGGCAGATGTTGGATGCCCGCTGCGCCCCTCCCGCCCCCCGTCAGCCGTTTTCCAGCCGGAGGACTTCCCCGGCCCGGCGTCCAGCGACCGGAGCCGGCACCGCCTGTGCGCATACACGACTGACAAGGGAGTGCCACGAGGCGCTCATCTGGAATTCGGAATCCCGAGGAAGCCGGATCTCAGATTAACACCTTCGAGAGACTGGCGCATTGTAAGAGTCGCTCACTGGTCACGCAAAGGGCTGTCGTGCAGATTGCACTCAGGAAACCACTCGCAGAAATATCCAAAGAGACGATGTAAAGAGGAGAGCCTCACCTGGAATATGGCGCTGCGGCCCACGTCGTCAATGTGCGGCCTGGGCTGGTCGATGTACGTCTTCCTTGAGCCCGCCTGCCCGGCCCCCGCTGGGCCCGCCTGCCCCGCGCCCTGGCCAGCCCGCTGCCTCTCCTCGTCAGCCTTGCTGCTGGCCTCCGCGTCCAGCCGCCGGATCGTGTCCGCTGCCCGGGCGCGCCGCACCTCCGTGGCGCGGTTGGTGCGCGGCGTGGGCCGCTGCTGCGTCGCTGCCACCGTCACCGAGGGCGCGGCCGCGGTGGCCGTGGTCGAGGAGGGCGTGGCCGCGGTGGCGGCGGCCCGCCTGCCCGCCGCGGCCCCGGGCGGCCGCGCGCCCAGGCGGGACTCGCCCTCCTTCTGCTGGGCGCGCGCCCGCTCGCGCTCCTCCCGCTTCTTCTTGTACCAGCTCATGTAGGTGTCCCCGCGCACGTACCGCTGCTGGCCGCCGCGCGTGTCCAGCCGCCCGTTGACGTCGCGCTCGCGGCGCCCCGCCCCGTCCCCGGGGGGCCGCGCGTCCGTGGACCGGCTGCGGCTGCGGGCCGAGGCCTCGTCGCCGCCCCCGCGCGGGCTGCTGCCGCTGCCGCTGCCGCTGCCGCTGAAGGCCTCCACACCCAGGCTGTGCCGCTGCGGGGGGCCCTCCGACTCCGCCCTGCTGCGGCTACGCCACTGTTCGGGTCCGGGGCTGGAGGCTCCATCGCGAGACCGGCTGGGCCGCGAGCTCGGACTCGGGCGCCGGTCCTCGACGGGGAGTGCCGGGACCACCGTCAGCGCAGGGCTGTGCCGAGAGCTGAGGCCCGTCCGGCTGGGGCTGCGGCTGGGGCTGCGCGACGAGGCCTTCTCGCCGACCAGCTCGCGCACGGCCTCCGCCACGGCGTCCTTGACTGCGGACAGCGCCGCCATGTCGAAGTATCCCGAGTCCAGGTAACTGGCCGGGTGCGTCCGCTCTGCCATGGGCACCTCTTCCCCGAGGAGGTGGAGCTCGTGAGCCTCGGGTATCGGGTGTCCGTCCAGTGAGTCTGCCTCGACGGAGTCGACCGCCGTCTCCTGGACAAAATAAGACGGCACGTCACATCACCGTCGCAGCGAGCGCTCGCCCGTCACCGCGGCCCCGCGCCCGCACTCACCTCGGCGTTGTCTTCCGGGGCCGCCGCCGCCGCCGCCGCCGGGTCCTCCTCGGACCCGCCCCGGCCCACACTCACGCTCACGAGGCTCTTGACGGGCTCCAGCTCGAACGAGTTGACCTGCACCTGCGCGTGGCTGTCCGTCTGGCTGACCTGGTCCACCTGCGGGGCGCGTGACCGCCGCGCTAGGTCGGCGGCCTCGAACGAACTCTCGTTCTCCTCGAGGATGGGCGTCTTGATGTTGTGCCTCAGCAGGTCTTTCCGCCGGCGGTAGCGGCGATAGCGGTGGTGTGACTTGCGGTACGCCGTCCGTCGCCGCGAGCCGCCCGCGCCGCCGTGATGGTGGTCTTCGTGGTCGCTGTACGCGCCGTCGTGGCGGCCGTGGCTTCGGCGCCGCCCTCTGTCGGCGTCCTCGTCGTCGGACAGCGACGACAGAGAGTCGTTGTCGCTGCGCACCTCCCGCCGCGGCGGCCTCAGCAGGTGCAGCGGCTCCGTCTGCGTGGCCGAGTCCACGTCCGTCTGTGTCGCGGCCGCCGTCGTCTGGAGGTGTCCCGGCGGCAAGCTCTGCGTGTCCTGCGGGGAGGGGAGGGGGGCCGCGCCCGAGGCAGGTTAGTAACGTCCCCAGGGCGTCTCCAGGGCGTGTCCCATGTCCTACCTGCTGGTCGAGCGCCGCCAGGATCCGCTGCCTCGCCTCCGCGTTCCTCCGGCCCTCCTCGACGAGGAACCGCTGCAGCAGGGAGTCCCTACGACCCAGCGACGCGCCAAGGCCGCCGCCGGCGTCCCGCTGCTGCTCCAGGTACTGCTGCACCAGCGAGGTCTGGCTCTGCAGCGCGCCGAGCCCCGCCACCTGCCGGCCGAAGGCAGAGGGTTGGCGTTGACGCGGTCCTGCCCGCCTCGCACTCCGCCCCGCGCTGCCCGCCTCCCTCCCCCGGCCCCGCCCCGCCTCGACTCGACACGCACCTGCCCGAGCAGCATGTCGTGGTAGCTGCTGTTGAGGCCGTCTGACGCCTGCTGCTCTTGGTCCTCCATGAAGCGCCTCATGATGATGTCCTTGCCGTGCTGCTGCGGCTGCGGGGCCTGCTGCAGCTGCAGCTCCTCCACGTGGGTGTAGGGCCGCAGCTCCCCGGGCTGCCCCTGCCCGCGGTCCTCCGCCGCCTCGGCGCCGCCCCCTCCTTGCGTCACCAGCCGCAGGATCTCGGCGCCGCCCTCGCGGAGGAACAGCGGCTGGCGGGCGGTGCGGCTGCGGGGAGAGGCGAAACGGTATGAGATGACCCGGCCACCCCTTGCCCTCTAACGACACCCTCCCATGCCTACCTGTTGTGGTTGTAGTCCTCGTCGTCGGCCTGGTCCGAGCCCCGGTCTTGTTCGTGGCGTCGCAGCGAGTCCATGTCCGGGTCGTCGACGGGGTGCCCAGGGAGGGTGGCCTGCTGGCCGGCGCCGTGGTGGTGTCGGCTCGGGCTCACTCGGGATCTGGCGGGCGACGGCGACGCCTGATGGTTCCGGACGGCCTGCGCGACCAGGATCCGTGACGGATCGAGGACGCGGTACTCGCCGCCATCGACGTCCTCGACGAACAGGGTCTGGTGGTGCTGCAGCGCCGCCGCGTCCAGGGCCACCATCTGCACAAATCAATTCATTGGTCTATCAACATGTAATTAAAATGTGATCATTTTACAAGGAAAGCACAATAAGAAAATAAAAAAGAACAAAGTTGGTCTCCCAGCGGGGGATTTCTCCGCTCCACCCGCTCCGTGCCCGCTGCGCGCACGCACCTTGACGGGCTGGTGCTGGTGCCGCAGAGAACGCCCTGACGGCGGCCTGGAGCCGCGGAGGGAGCCTCGGAGGGAGTTGTGCAGCGAGGCCGGCTCCAGGATGAGTCGCGGGGCCGGCACTGAGGACTCGACGGGGCCGGTGCGGGCGTTGACGGCCGCCGCCCCGCCGCCGCGCCCGCTGCCGCTCGCACTCCAGGCTTCTTGGCGGCGGCTCATCCACCCCGCTGCAGGGAAGCAGGCGTGTGTCAAGTGTCGGCCCCCAGACTCAGACCCAGACCCAGGGCACCAGAGGCTCCGGCAGCTAGGTTCACACGCCGCTGAGCGCACGTGTGGGGCAGCAGCTCACCTTGCACGCCCTTGTCAGTCGCGGCCCCCTGCTCGTGCATCACCAGGCGCACGTTCTCCGTCGAGTGGACACGGGACCCCTTCCTGTATTCACGACGAAGACGCACACTGTCAGTGGGAATGTTCCTCTACAGTGGAGCGTATCGCCCGACAGCACAGAACAGCTTGAGCGGCCGCCCCGCGGTCCCACCTGTGGCCGATGTAGTACGGGCAGCCGTGGCAGCAGCAGCAGAGCAGGGCCGCGAGCAGCGCCAGCGCCAGCAGTATGGCGAGGATGATCAGCACCCAGAAGAGCACGTCGCTGGCCCCCTCGCGGTACTCCCTCTGCGAACACGGCGCGGGCCTCGTACTCATTCCGTCCGTTCCCAAATAATCAAAGCCGGGTTACGAGGCGGCCGGTGGCGCCCTCTGGCGCACCTTGACGACGTTCTCCCCGACCATGATGGCCGTCTTGTTGCCCTTGAGCCGCTTCTCCAGGCTGGCAACGTCGATGACGGACTGGCTGCTGTAGAGCACCGTCGCCGTCACCTGGCTCCTGTGAAGGACAAGAGAGGTTTTACTCCGCGGACGCCGCATGGCATTTTGGCATCCATCACAGCGCGCCCGCCGGGCCGGACGGTGCCGGACGCCGCCGGACGCAGCCCGACAGTGGCAGCGAGGCCAGCGCCTGCGAACGGCGGGGTAGGCAGGCCCGCGGCGCGCCCGCGCTCGGCGGGCGTGCCCGGCACGGGCTCACAGGCGCTGGCCGCCGCCGGGCCGGCCGCGGCGCCACCGCGACGTACTTGGGACCCGGGGGCGAGCCCGGCAGGTCGTCGCCGTCGTACGGCCGGATGTCCTTGATGGTGACGCTGCCCCCCGTCAGCGAGCTGAGCGTCTCCTCGGTGGCCTTGCGGTCCAGGTCGGTGCCGGGCACGATGAAGACCATGGTGCGTGCGCGCGTCTCCGGCGGGTACACGCGCACCATGCCGTGCGTCCAGCGCAGCGGCACGCCTGCAGCACGCGCGAGAGACGGGCGGGATTAGAACCTCGGTCCTCTGCCCCCGCCGCGCAGCTCGGTAGCCACTGCTCCGCCCGCACTCACCCAGGTCGTAGGCGCGCACGGTGATGGTGATGACAGTCTCGCTGGGGCTGAGCGGCGTCTTCACGATCAGCTCACCCGACTCCCGGTCCAGGGCGAAGTGGTCGCCCTTGTTGCCGCTGATGATCTCGTAGCGCACCTGCGGGATGGAACGGTCGTGCCGGGCGGTGATGGGGAACGCTCGCACAGCGGCCGGGACTTGGCACCGACTCCTACCTGGTTGTTGGGCGGCTCCGCGTCCGCGTCGGTGGCCTGCAGGAACACGGGCGAGGAGAAGGAGGCGCGGTCGGGCGCGAGGATGAGCTCGTAGGGCTCGCGGACAAAGTGTGGCGTCTCGTCGTTGACGTCCAGGACGCGGATGATGAGGGGCACGGTGGAGCGGAGGCCGGCGCCGTTCTCGTCGCGGGCCTCGACGTCCACCCGGTACTCTGCGGGGAGGGGGAGGCGCGGGTCAGCAGGTTGGCGGGGCGGCGGCGGCGGCGGGGTGTGCTCCCCGCCGGCCTTGTCCTGCCGCCTGCCGTTACCTGAGGCCACCTCCCGATCGAAGTCGTGCTTGTCCTTGGAGACGGTGATGACCCCCGTCTCCGGGTCGAGTGCCAGGGACCCGTTGACGCGGCCCAGGATGGCGGTGTAGCGGACGTGGCCGAACTCGCCAGTGTCCACGTCCGTGGCCTGCACCTGCGCGATCCGCGTCCCCGCCGTCACGTTCTCGGGCACGGTCGCGCGGTACTCGTCCTCGAGGAAGACCGGCGCGTTGTCGTTGACGTCGTCCACAAACACCATCACGTCGGCGGTGGCAGAGAGCGCCGAGTCGGGCGTCAGCTCCCGGGCCACCACCTTGAAGCTGAGCACCTTGTTGATCTCGTAGTCGAGCAGCTGCGCGCTGCGCACGTGCAGCACGAACGTGGCCCGCTGCTCCGCCACGCCCGGCAGCACCTCGAAGGTGCCGTTGTTGTTGTCCAGGGACAGCGAGAACACGCCGTTCTTGCCCATGTCGTCGTCGCGGACCACCGTGGTGTAGGGGTCGCCGAACACGAGCGGCGCCCCCTGGGGGCTGTTCTCCGGGATGCGGCTGACGTAGCTGCGATTAACGTTAGCTGTAATTAGCTGCACCAGTCACGGGGACCTCCCCCCCCCCCCCCTCCCACTCTCCCTCCGCCTCACCTGGGGTGGTCGAAGTAGGGCGGCGAGTTGGCGGCCGGCCCCAGCAGCAGCGCCAGCGTCACGGTGGAGGCCATGGCGGGGGGCTCGGCCACGTTGGTGCGCACCTCCTCCGCCATGACGGTGAGCAGGATGGGCTGCTGGGGCCGGGCGATGGCCGTCAGCTCCGGCAGCGGCCTGGCCAGGCTCACGCTCCCTGGCGGCAGGCAGGGGCGGAGTGACGTGGGGTGTGGGGTGTGGGGGGCGAGGACACAAGACCCATAGAGCAGGCCACTTGCCAGCATCTCACCGATCCCACGGAACTTGGTATTATTCCCACATTTATTCGCACATTTCTTTTGTTTAAAAAATGGGCACAGAGAGAGAAGATAAAAGTAAGACTACCAAAAAAAAAGGTAGTAAAAAAAATCCAATTTTCGAGTGAGGGGCTCCTCGGGGGCTAAGCGCTTGGGGGAGCGGTCGTTGAGAGGGCAGTAACAGCAGTCGGGCGCCACTCCTGAACGGCTGCGTGCGCGGGGCGGGGCACGGCGGGGCCGTGGCGCATGCGGCAGCGTGTGTCTAAGACCGTTCGGCTGGACACGGCGTATCTCACATCTGCCCCCCCCCCCCTCCTCCTTCTCGCCGCCGACGGCGGTGGCCCCGTTCCATTCTAATGCGGCCGGAGCTACGGCCAGTGCTAGGGTCAACAACCCACCCCACCCGCCCCCCGTCCGTCGGGGCCCGCCGCCCGCCAGCAGCCCCGCGGGGCCCCCGCTCCGCCCCCTGCCATTTGCCCTCACTGACCACTTGACGTGGCTGCGGTTTTCTCCAGGAACTCCTACACCGCCGCTGCCGCTATAACACCGCGATGCCACCCCGCGCTGACACGCACACCCCCTCCCCTCCCCTCCCCTCCGCCCGCGCGGAATGCCAGGGCGCCAACGGAGACCCCACCCACTGCGAATATTCAGTGTACACGGCATGTTGATATTCATATTAAAATTCACAGTTGTAAATATTCAAGTGCATCGCATATGCGAGGCTTTGGAGGATTCAATTCCCACAGGAGGTCCTCCGCGCCTCCCCGCGCTGCATTGCCGACACCATACCGGTCCTGTGTGTGTGTGGGTGGATGCAGCCGTGAGTGCGGAGGTAAGCGCTGCCCCCCCCCCCCCTTTCTCTTTACGTACCTACGCTAGATCTCGGTCACCTGATACCCCTTGGAAAGGAAAGTGATGGCCGGCCCCCGTAAGGAGCCCCTCAAGGGGCTCAGCCCCCCCCCCCTGAGGGTGAGTAGGAAATTAACCGTCTGGGAACACGCTTGACCCCACTCGCTCAAAGTGGAAGGTGGATTATCACTAACTGCGATGAGCTCGTTGAGATTTCGCCCACGCCACACGGCCTGCTGGGGTCTAGCCCGAGTCTGGCCCGCCACACGCCAACGCGCCTACCTGTGCGCTCGTCCACGGTGAAGAACGTCGTGAAGGGGCTGCCCTCGGACACCAGGCCGTATCGGATCTGGCGCGGCTTCCCCTTGTCGCCGTCCTCGGCCCGCACGCGCACCACCTGGTCGCCCTGGAGGCCACACGGGGAGGTGAGAGGCAGGTCAGGCCCGGCTGCCGTCCCCTCGGCGCCGTACTCACCACCTGGAGGCTGGGGCTGAGCTGCGTGACGGGTGGCGCCTCGATGAACTCCGGGGGCGTGTCCTGGACGTCCACCACCACGACGGCCACCTGGAAGGCCGCCACGTTGCGGGTGTCCTGGCCCGGCTCCACGTACGGGTCCTGGACACAAGGGGACCCGTGAGGAGGTCTGCGGGGACCGGGCGCGCTGCCGGCGGCGGTCTACAGGCCTGTGCCACCTGTGCTTACCAGAGCGTACAGGTCCAGGGTGTACATGGCCTGCGTCTCGTAGTCGAGCTCCCCCGCCAGGATGATGCTGGCGTTGGTCTCCGTCCGCGAGCTCAGCCTCTGCGCCAGAGTGAACAGCGGGGAGCCCTGCGCAGCAAGGACAAGGCGGTGAGGTGAGGCTCGTGCCGGGCCGGGAGGCGAGGCGCTCGGCGCGGGCGGCCACACACCCAGAGCTCGACGATGGCGTGCCGGTTGTTGCGGGGGTTCTTGCGCACGATCACGTAGTCCAGCTCGGTGCCGGGCTTGGTGTCCTCGGGGACCATGATGAGCGCCGGGTGCCGCGGGAACGTCGAGTCCATCGGCGTGGTGCTGTTGCCCAGCTGGACGATGGCGTCGATGGAGGTGGCGTCGCCGCGCGAGTCCCGGACGCGCAGGCGCACGTCGTACACGCGGCCGGCGTCCAGCTTGCGGGCCAGCACCACGTTGGCCTGGCAGTACGACATGTTGCGCGTGCACGGCAGGTTGTCCAGCCGGACCACCGACACCTGGGCGCCGGCTGGGGGGACGGAGACAGGCGGGGGTCAGCTCCGGCCGGTGACAGCTGCAGCCCTGCACGCTGCCACCCACTCACCGCCATCGCCGCCGACGTCGAAGTGCAGCGGGTAGTCGAAGTCCGAGTCGGTGGCGCGCAGGCGGTAGATGACGGCGCCGACGGCCGCGTCCCGGGGCACGAGCAGCACGCGCATGCGCGTCGCCACGTCGAACAGGGGGTAGTTGGCGAGCACGGGGACGGGGCCGAGCAGGGGCACCAGCAGCAGCACCAGCGCCACGGGCACCATCACCCGGCTACCTGCAACACGGCCAGCGCCGGCTCAGTTTCTCATATCTGCCGCCTCCCCCTCACCGCCCCACCTTATCAGTGCTGTTCCGCCGGCGACGCTTCCTGGTCGCGGAGGCGCGCCTGCACCCCTGGCCCCGGCCTCGGGGGGTTGTGGCGGCGCCCTGCGGCGGGGCTGCGCCGCGCCGGGTGCGCGCACAACTTTAAGTCACCGTCTGTCTCTTATCTGAAAGGGATCTGGTCGGGTGGGGCCGGCTCGCCGCGATGATGAGTTGGTCTGCCCCGCCCGCCACGCCCGCCACGCCCGCCACGCCCCGCCACGCCCCGACCCCGGCCAACGCCCCCGCCTCCCACTGCCCCTTTTTGGACCCCTCCGAAAACCCCCTCGGGCGACGGCTGATCTCGGGCTGCTCAATGTACTTATCGGCATCCCGCCGAAGGCGTTCGGACAACTTTCAGCGGCGCGGGTCGCGGCGTGGCGCGTGGCGGGCTGCCTCTCCTGACCCATCACCCACCCCACCCCCTCCGCCCCGAAAAAGTGTAACGGCGACCGCGCAGACATTGCAGACATCAAAGGGCCTAAAACACGCAGCCCCGCGGCACGCGGCCGGCGGCCGGCTGTCTCCGGGGTGCCGGCCGGAGCTGGCGTCGGCCTGCCCGCCGGCTCTCCGCCCCCGCTCGATCCGGACGCGGAGGTCCGGTCGGCGCGGCGGCCGGCGGCCGGCGGCCTGCGCTGACGTGGCGGACCGTGCGGCGCGGAGGACATGACCTACTTACTTGCGGCGTGCGTTCACGGCCCCCCCCCCCCCCCCCCCCCCCCCCCCCCCCCCCCCCCCCGCCCCCCGCTGACCTGCCGCGGCTCTTACCCGCTTCCGGTCTTCCCCGAGCGGTCCGCCTGGCCTGACCAGCCCCAACACGGCCGCATCGCCCGCACCCGCACCCGGCAAACGGCCTCAATCCCCCGCCATCAATTATGGGGCACGTTGCCGCGACGCCGGCGCCGTCCTCCCCATTCGGAGCGACTTGAATGCGCGGCCCGGCGCGGCTCGGCATGGCCCGCCCGCCCTGCCCATGGCACCGCCACCGTGCACCCCTTACACCCCTTCTCCCTCTCTTATACATGTAGTTTTTTGAGGTGTCCAATTCTGGTCGGTAAGACATAAGCGCTGCCTGGCGCTTGCCGGGGGAGGGTAGTAGGCGGACCGTGTCGAGGGGAGGGGAGCAGCGGAGCGGAGGTGCGTCGGCTGCGTCTTGTAGCCCCCTGGGGTGGCGCACGGAGCACTGTTCCAGGCGCCCCCCCCCCCCCCCGTCAGCACCCCCCACCCTTCTGCTGGACTGTCTGGGCTGGAATATGTGGCTACGCCGCGAGGCCGCCACGCCGTAATGACCAGGTGGAGGTGGAGGGGGAGGGGGAGGGGGGCGTGGGAGCGGAGCGGAGCCGAGCGGAGGGGTGAGCGGCCTCGGTGCCCGCTGACCACGGCGTCTTGAGAATCGATTCAACCCTTGGCTGTTTGCACTGAGAGTGAGTGAGAGGGAAAACTGTGGGTCTGGACACGCGCAGACCTTATGTGAAATGCTATTGCCCCCTGGGCCCTGGGCCCTGGGCCCTGGGGCCGGCTATGGTGGGGGCGGCTGGGCCGCCGGCAGTCCGCGCCGCACCCCGCACCGCGAGGTCTGCGATCGGCCCGGCCGGCCACGGCGGCCGCGGACCCCCCGGACTCCGCGACCCCCGCAAACAGACTTTCGCCCGGCCGCTTTCGCCGCCGTTTGTGGGCTGGCCGCGCCGGCCGGCCACGACCCTGCACTTCCGCCTCACGCCGGCCTGGGTCAATAAACGAGAGACGCCAGGATTTCTTTTTGTCCCTCTGCCCACAGGGAATAGGCAGTTCGCGGCCCTCCTGTTGATTCCGCGGGGCCGTCATAGGTAATCCCGCGAGCGCGACCCCCCCTCCACCTCCACCCAACGTTAAACTATTTCTCAGAATGGAGCCACTCACTCATACCCCCCCCCCTCCACCTTGACCCCACCACCCCTTACTACGTCCCCCTCCCCCCGAACTGACCATTGGCAGCTCAAACTGACCCACATAGCGATGTGCCGCGTCTCCCGCTCGATACGATGTCATGGTAATCGATGTTGTCGCTGTCCCTCTCACTCCCATTGACCAAACCGACGACAGAGAGAGAGAGAGAGAGAGAGGGGGGGGGCGAGAAGGGCAGAGCTTCATGGTCACACGCGTCGCGATGTGCGGGCGGCAATGAGGTGCGTGTGTCGTGCGCGTGCGCGTTGGCGGCGGCGGCGGGGCGGCGGCGTGTCCGAGGCCGCGGGGACAGCAGTGCGCTCCCGGAGCTCCCCGCCGTCCCCGTCTTACGTCAGACCAGCCAAGGCCGGCCGGAGCGGGGCCCGGATCACGGCCTCGGCGCACCCGTGCCGTGCCGTGCCGTGCCGTGCCGGGGAAGTGATTTTATCCCCCCGCCCCGCCCGCCCCGCCACCGCGGAGCATCCCTGGTCTCTTTCACTAGTGCATTGCCGTGCCGTGGGGCCGCGGCCGGGGGCTGCAGGGGACTCGGCCCGGCCCGGCCCGGCCCGGCCCAACACGAAACACACACGCTGCCGAATCGATCGCTGACGTGCAGCCAGCGCAGCCGGCGTGCAACCGGTGTTTGCGCAATTCGCATGCAGCATATTATGATGGCACTGGGCCGGCCCCGGCCGTCCGTGCGCCAGCTGTGTCAGCCGTGTCAGCTGCGCCAGCTGCGCCAGCTGCGACGGGGAGGTGCAGCCCGCACCCCGCGGCTCTACAGGGAGACACACTCATATCGCTGCTGGTAGTTCTTCTGATCACCCCAAACTTAATGAATACGTAGACCAATGAATATGAAAATCTGGGTCTCTGTGGAAATGCTGCTGCAGCGGCGTTGCGTGCCTTTGGTCCCGGAGGCCCGGAGGCCTTGTTGTCCTGGCCTGGCCCGGCGGCCTCACGGCTCACGGGGGCCGGCCCTCGCCAAACACGGCCTGCTGCGCCTGCCGCGCCTGCCGCGCCTGCCGCGCTGTCGGCCTCGGACCGAGCGAGTGAGTGGCCGGCTAATAGATTCGGGTGGTCGTGCTTGCATGCCGGCGGAGCGGGGCGGGGCGGGGCGGGGCGGAGCGGGGCGGGGCGGGGCGGGGCGGGGCGGAGCGGGGCGGGGCGGGGCGGGGCGCCCTCCCGAGCCGCGTCCAAAGAGAAAAACCGCGGCGTGTTTATTTTCTCATCCCTCCCGGCCGCCGCGTTCGCTCATCTGTGGTGCGGCGCAGGGATTCATTTTTGTTTAAAAGTGCGCTACCCTCGGCCGCCGCTCCAAACTTAAGCGTATCTGTGACTCTGCCTTAAGCTTAAGCTGTCTTAAGCTCGGGCTTTACGACGGAGCAGCGCGCGGCAGGGGTGGTGGCATGCGGCCCGCAAGGCCCGTAAGGCACAGCGGGCCTATAACGCAGACAGGAAACCGAATAAAAGCGCTTCCTGCTCGCTGCAGCCGGCCGCGCCTGCAGCAGTAAAGCCCGGAGGCCGTGCCGGGGCCGTGCCGATGCCGGGGGCCTCGCCTCGCGCCTCACCTGTCCCGCGCCGAGGCCTTTTAGCGCCTCTATTTACACGCGCGGTGTGCGTGCTGAGCGCGTGAGCGGGGAGGGCCGCGGAGGCCGAGGCCGGCTGTCTTGGGCGGCCGAGCCGGGCGAGTGACGCCGAGGGCGGAGGGCGGAGGGCGGCCCATAATGCTGGGGGCGGAGCCAGAGGAGGGGGGTTGGAGGCGGCGGCGGCGGCGGCGGGTAATTTCCACGGTTCCGGTTTAGGCTTTCCACTGGTGACGACACGTACACAGCCCCTGTGGCCTGAGGTGGCCTGCGGTGGGCTGCGGCCTCAGCAGACGGGGGGTCCCCGCCGCACCGCGCCGCGCCGGGCTCAGCTCAGGGGCACAACGCCATCCACCGTCACGTTGGTACGCCTCGAGACTCTCGCCGATACCCCCTGCTGAAGTTTTAAGTTTGCCTAACGCGCAGCCAGGGAGATGTCCTAGGCGGTCTGAAATAGGCATCGCCAGGTCCAGAGATACCACGATTACTCCTGAGAATACCCGAATCAGACCGCGACCGGCAGGCTTTAGGGCGACACGGGCGGACACGTGCCCGCGGACTGCGGATCGGCGAGCGGTTCGGAAGGCCCGCTTCGAAGACAATCAATCATTCAGACGATCTTGCAAGAGGCATGGGCGGCACGGGCCCAAGCCGCCGCGCGGCCATCCGCCCCCCACCCCCGGAGCTGGAGGGCGTGCCCGTCGGAACAAAAGATGTTCCGAGGGAACGCTTGCACAATAGCACAACACGGAACCGTTTGCTTCGGTCTTATCCAGTCCACAGATAACCGACGCGAAAACATTGAAGGTAGCACCGGCGAGTGAGACACTGCGTTGTTGTGAAGAGGAGCGTGAAAGGCAACCGGTAAAGAGGAGAGAACGACGTAGACAGAGAGGACGGGAGGAAGCGAAGGGGTGGGGGAGGGAGGGCCCGTCGAGGGGGAGCTGCGAGGCCGGGCCGGGCCGGGGCGCCGGGAGGGTGCGCGACGCGCGCGGGCGGGGGAGCCGAACCGAAGGCCCCGCCGCGGCGGGCGCACACTGCTCCCGGGAAGAGCTCCCGACTCTAGGCTGTTGTTCTGCGGGCGGCGGCCAGCGCTCTCCGGCCGTCCGTGACTCGCTAAGCCCGGCTCGTCCCGGGTCTCCGTAAGCCGCGGCAAAGCCCTCTGCTGCGGGGGCCTGGCAGCGCGAGCCGGCATGCAAATGTGAATGCAAATACCGGCACATTTCGGCCGGGGTTTCCCCACATGGCCGAAATAAACACAGAGACGGCCCTCCGCTTAATGAGACTCTGACCGGAACCGTCCGGCCGACACTTAAAGGACGCCGCGGGGCGGGACGCGGCGCCGCGCAGCGGCCGCGGCCGGGATAGGACGGCGGGGATTCCCGCCCCGAACTCGATGGGCCGCCGCCGCCGAGCAGGTGATCACAGATAACACGTCCCATCCGACCCGCCCCATCGCCGCGCCGCCGGGGTGCGGGGTGCGGCGGGGAAGGCCGCGGTGCTCCCGGTGCCTCCTCGCCTCTTCCGCGCCGCCTGCCTCTGCCTCTGCCTCACCCCTCGGTCGCGTCGCGCAGGTTTGCATCGCCTCCGTCGTCGGCTTCATGTTCACGGCCCGCCGGGGCCTCGGCTACGGTGACTGGCGCTGCTGGGGTCCTCGCCGACGGCGGCGTCCCGGCGGCATGGCAGTCGCGGTCCTGGAGCGTCTGCGGCCCGTCACCTGACGTCGCTCGACATGTCTCGCCCCGGCACCGGTCACGCGGCGGCATGAGCACCGGCGCCGCACCGCACCATCACTCTCGCACGCGGCCACACACACACGCCTCACACACGCACACGCGCGCGGCACGAGTACTCTCGGTACGCGGCACGCGGGTGACTTGGCGGCGGGCCTGGAACAACGGACGGACTCGCGTGGTCCTGCGTCGGCGTGCGACTGCGGCCGGGCTGGGCCGGGCCGCGGCCGGGCCGCGGGCGCCGTGGGCAGGGGAGGGGAGGCCGCCAGTGCCGCGTGCCTCACCTGTGTGTGTGCTGTTGTGCGGGCCGGGGGCGGCCGGGGGTGGCCGGGGGTGGGGGCGGCGGTGGGGGCGGAGGGCGAGACGCGCCCCGCGCTGCCGCCTCCTCACACAGATGCGGACGGTCTCGGCTTCCCAGGCCGCAGACAGAAATCAAATAAACATACACGTCAAAAAAAATATATTCTACTTTTTAAAAATAAGAATCGATTGACTGCGGGCACTTGCTACCGTTGTTTCGAGCGCTGCTGTTTGGACACGACGATAAAAGAAACTAGCGGACCGGCGTCCCCAGCGGCCCTCCTTCCTCCCCCACGGCCCTCCGGCCCTCACTCCGGACTACCTGCCGGCGACCCCCCCCCCCCCCCCCCCCCGCCTCGCTGACCGGTGGCCGGCGGCGGCGGCCCTCAAGAAGGGCGGCGTGACGCGCCCACGTCCGCCTGAAAAATAATGTAGGCACGTTTCGGATATAAATGGCCCGGCCCCCACCCCTTCCTCTTCCTGGTGCGGGCGGTGTTCGCTGTGCGGCGGGCTCGGGCTCGGCCTGAGGAGGTGTATTATACGGTGCGGCGGCTTACGCTGCCGGCCGCGGCTGCGGCGCCCGTCGCCCCCTGACCAGTGTGGATGATTACATTCGGACCGGGCGGGGCGGCGGCGTTGAGCCCCGCACAGGATTACGACCCGTTCCGGCGAGCCGCCACCACCGAAAACAAAGAGAGCCGCCCCCACGGGTAGAGCGGGGCGCCTGCGACGCGCAGGGTAGGCCAGCCCGCACCGCGCGGCTGCGTGCCGGCAGTCGGGCTGCCTACCCGCCAGGCGCTCCGGAGCAGTCAAGCCGACGGTGAAGACTTCCTCCCCGAGAGCCGCGGCTGTCTGCTGCGGGCGGGCTGCGGGGGCCCCTGACACCACCATTGATCATGTGTTCACGGCCCCTCGCGGGCCCCGCGGGCCCCGCCCCCGCGTTGTTGTGGTGGCACGCCTCCTGTTGTGTCTGCCCCCCCCCCCCCACCACACCACTATAGGCCTCGATCGCGCCGATCAGCAGCACTAAGAGCTGCCGTCAACGAGGCGCCGGGGGACAGGACGTCTTCATAGGGGCGCGAGCAGCACGAGGTGCCGGCGGCAGGGGGCGGAGGGAGGCAGGGTGTCCACGGGACGCGGAGTAGGGAGTGGAGATTCGGGGCGCCGGCGCAGCGCGGAGGAGACGCGGGGGTGGGAAGAGGGGAGGGGTCAGCCATACTGGCGGCAGCGGCGGCGGTCTCACCCGTAGACGGTTGGGTCACGCAACGCGCGCCCCGTGCTTTAGCGGGCGCCGCCGCCGCCACGCCGGTGGAGGGGGCAGGGCGAGCGGGGGCAGTCCAGGGGCCGCCACCTTTCCCCTCCTCAAAGTCCAGATCTATGATTCATCGGCGGTCATCGAACGAGGCCCCCGTAGACCCCCGCGGCCGCAGGGTCACTGGGGTCCTCCTACCGGGTCCTGCTCCCTTATCACTCCGTCAGGGAATGTTAAGGGCCGATGAACGCGGCCCCACGTGTCCTGACGAGTGTGTACGACACACGCGGCGCCCCTCCGCCCCTTCGGGGTGAGTCACCACGAGCCCGGAGTGACCGCCGGCACTGAGGTCAGAGGTCAGAGTTCACGCACAGCGCTCCTCGTCGCCGGGAGTTCCCCGCCCCCGCCGCGAGCACCCTTTACTGTAGCTAGCGGAAGGCGGGGGCCTGCCGAGCTGCACCTGTCAGAGCTGGCGGTTGTGGCGGGAGGTGATTCTGCACGTTCAAGACGAGGACAATGTGTTTGGAAGCGCATTTATTTGCTTTGTTTTCAGGTCTACAACATCACACTTACACTTTCTGAACAGTGCGGAAATAAATAAATCATGCGAACTATTACTGCCTCTCCTTCTACCAAAACGTCGCCACATTATGAAACTCACTGCCCACATAAATAATATAATGGACGTCGAACTTTACTGCGCTACTTTTCATATTGCCTCACTATACAGCCTCACCTCATAAAACCACTTTTACACCCTGCCCTTTTTTTTGTCCAGCGTTGTTCGTATATATCGGCACATGCATAGCGAACTGACCCACTTCACTTCGTTACGTCCGGCAGGGGGGGGGGGGGCGACCTACTGGCGGCCACAGGCCACAGGTCATCTCACAAAAATATCGCTTCTCGCCTCCCCCCCCCCCCCCCATAGTCACGGCTGCGTGCTGCAGGGGGGCGCGGGCAGCCCCCCCCCCCCCCCCCCTGTGGCCCCGCTATGGTGGTGGCCGGACCCGAAATGAGGCCGCCGAGGTCGCCGCCGGCGGCTTTTGTTCTGTTCGACCACAATTCAGCTTCCCCCTCCCTCTCCTCAGTCCGCCCCGGAGAACATCATGGTGTTGAAGGAGTTGGCGTGCAGCACCACGCTGGCCACCCCGAGGCGCGGGTCCCGGACTGTGACCGCCGTGTCGCTGTCGCCTCTGCGAACAGAACAGAATAGAACAGGTTGGAGAGAACACACCGAGCGAGCGCCGAGAGGAGGCCGCGACAGCGTGCAGCACTCACGCGTTGTGCATGACCAGGACGACGGTGTCGTTGGGCGTGAGGAAGGCGATGGCGTCCACGTCGCTGCGCCCGGACAGCCCCTGCTCGTCGGCGGCCTGGTCGGGGACGGCGGCGCACTCCAACTGGAGCCTGATGCGCCGCGAGCCGCGCGGCACGAACCGGGAGAAGTGCGCCATGGCGTAGTACGCGGGCTGCAGCAGGATCTCGTCGCGGGCCTCGTCCACCATCACGCTCACGTCCACGAAGTTGCCGGACCAGGACGGGCCGCCGCGCGTGTCCAGCACCATGGACCATTCCATCCAGCCCGTCACCCACGAGTTCATGTCCTGCGACAGGCACCCCGCGTGACGGCGGCAGCGGAGACGCGGAGGGCCGCGACGACGGGGGGCGGGGCAGGGAACTCACCTTGAGGATGTCCGTCATGTACCTGGCGCCTCTGGTCCAGGAGCCCAGCTGCACCTTGTCGAAATGCCACGGCTTGTCCGCTGCGAGAAACAGCAGTTTCAGTTGAGCACCTGCACGGCATGCGGCGCGCGGCCGGGCGGGACTCACCGTTGCTGGCCTCCGTGCTCAGCAGGAACTTGTCCGGGAAGTGCTGGTGCGTGGCCTCCAGGCCGGCGCGGAAGTCCCCGACGTCCCAGTACCAGTGCACCGCGATGCCGTCGACGTAGTCCGCCACGACGGGGTCCCGGAACAGCTGGGGGAGTGCGACAGGCCGTCACACAGCTGCCAGCCGCCCCCCGCCGCCGACACACCTCCCTCCCCCCCCTCTCTCTCTCTCTCTCTCTCTCTCTCTCTCTCTCTCTCTCTCTCTCTCTCTCTCTCTCTCTCACTCACCATGTCGACCCACCACGGCAGCAGCATGCGCTGGTCATCCAGGGCGAGCAGCTTGGTGGCGTTGAAGGGCGACCGCCGCAGCGTCGGCCCCAGGTTGCGGCCGATCCAGCTGCGGTGCGCCAGCGGCGTCCACCCCATCGAGTTGAAGTGCACCATCCACGGCGAGAAGAAGGCGTTGATGGGCTCGTTGCCCGTGGTCAGCGCCCACACGTCCACGCCGCGGGCCGCGTACTCCTCCAGGAAGCGGAGGTGGTAGTCGGCCCACACCTGCCGGCGGCGCCGCGTCAGCCTCGCTGCAGCCCCGCCTCGCGGCCTGGACGCCCCCGCCCCGTACCTGGTACAGCTCCCGGCGCAGCACGCCCCCGACGAACTGCTCGACGGTCTTCATCCAGGTCGGCGCCGTCCACGCCGAGGCGATGACGCGCACCGCGCCCCCGGACACCTGGCTGGCGTTGCGCAGCACCGGGATCTTGTACCGGACGTCCTCCTCGGCGAGCCGGAAGTGCTTGAGCGCCGCGTCCCCGGCGGGGACGTCGTCGTACGTGTACTTGCGGACCGAGTCGTCCGTGCCGCCCATGGGCACCCGCAGCAGGCTGTACGCGTTGCCGTCCGCGGCGAACAGCAGCCTGCGACACCAGCGCGGCGTGAGGACCCCGCGGAGGCAGCCCCGGCCCGGGCAGCCGCGGCCTGCCGTAGTCAACTCGCCTCATGAGCACGTCCCTGGCCGCTGGGCTCAGCTTGTGGATGTTGATGGCGGCCGAGTCGGTGACGGCGCCGCCGAAGCCCTGCACGGTCTGGTACGTGGTCCGGGTGTCCACTGACATCCTCAAGGCCCCCCGCGTCCACATCAGCTTCTCGGCCTCCGCGGTGGCGGTATGGGCGGCGGCGCCACCTGCCCCAGCAGCAGCCAGCGGCCCCGCGCCGTCAGTCGAGAGCACGACGGGCAACCCCATCACGTCGAGCTCACCTCCCGGAGTCCGGCGCACGTAGCCGTTGGTGAAGTTGCCGTCGGCGCGGTGCAGCCGCAAGCCGCTCTTGGTGCTGGAGACGAGCAGGAACGGCGCGGAGGAGCCGTCCTCCGCGGCGGGGCCTGGCCCCGCGGGCGGCGGCAGCAGGGCGCCGCACTGGTGGGCGTCGCACACGCACACCACGCTGCCGTGGCCGTAGGACCGCGTCAGACACGCAGCGCCCGCTGCAAAACGTTGTCCTCGTCACCACCGGGGCCCCTCCCTTACCCTCAGTCTGCTCCGGCGTCGCGGACTTACCCGCGCCGAGGAGGACGGTGAGCCCGGCGAGGGCGACGAGGACGAGGGCGGCCAGCTTCATGGCGGTGCCGGTGACGACGGCACTCGGGCCGCGCAGGCGAGGCGACACGTCCCGGCCGCGGCCCGCGGGGCCGCCTTATACTGCGCGGGGGGGCGTGGCGGGGGTGTGGCGGGGGCGTGGCCGGTAGGGCGCGGCTCTCCTAGACCATCCTAAACAAGGCACGGGCGTGTTAGACAGTTGTTTTCGAAGATAGCGGCGCTGGCGGGATTGCCGATGCCGGCGCGCGACCTGGCAACGCAAACACTTCCTACCCTCGGCCCCAGATAAAACGGTACCGTGGCCCGCTCAGTTCTTGTTCCGAACAGGACATCCATGTCTGACGAGGTCAGGTCACCGACACTCCCCGAAAAAAAAAGTTGTAAACCTTTACTGCCTTACTCTTTTACTGCTACTACTTCCCGGTTCTTCCCAGTTATACAAAATCTCCCGCCCTCCATACTTTTTGGCACTAGTACCAACATAGTTCTAAACGTAATGCTGATTTTCGTCCTCACTGGCCAGTCATTCTTTGCTCGGGTTACTTGAATTGAAGCTAGTTGGATGTAAATTTTTTATTTGATGCATTAAATGCAAAAGTTCAGGCAACCTAAAAATAGTGTGTGGATACCTGCTAGTGTGCGAATAGTCATTTCTTCAATACATGTTTTTTTGGGGGGGAGCCTCCCTTAGTTGATTTTGTTAAACATAGAAACCATGTTAAAATGCGCGTGAAACTTTGTCACGTTCCATCCGAAAAAAATACTGACAAGAAAATCCTGCTACCCCTTCAATTAGCCTCGTTGAAAACGTTGACCAGTTGATAATGTTAAAAGTTTGAAGGTTATCTATCAATGGTGAGGTTATGTTTATCATATTTGTCGTTGGTATTGTCATTCCATAATTTTCCGCCCACTTTTACCAAACACTTATATTTAATAATTTGATTTATTTTTATCGTAGGTTCGAAGCATAACTGTCGTTTCTTCCGTGCATTATCTTAATTTTTGTTGTATTGTATATAATTTATGAGAGTTTGAAAATACAGTTATTTTAATTTTCAATTCAATTTTCAATTGGGTTAACATTTGATTTCTCCTCTTTAAAATTTTATTCGACTGTTAGCCCAAATGTTCCTGTAAATGTTTGAGGTAGTGTCATTGTTGGGGGCTTTTTGTGTTCACAGTGTCATCATGGGTTCAGAGGGGACAGAAGAACCAGTTCACATAGTGCTTTCTGATGAAGACAATATGCTGGATGATGAAGAAGGGAACTCCAGAATCTTTGAAGATCTAGAACCTACTAGTTGGATCAATGATGAAGATACAGATGTCACCACGTTTTTTCATAGAGTGGACTCTGACCAAATTATATATGAAGCAAAGAAAAAGCGTTGTAAAATGATAGGAAAGTATGTGATGGGAGATTTGTTAGGGGAGGGTAGTTATGGAAAAGTGAAGGAAGTTTTAGACTCTGAAACCTTATGCCGGAGAGCAGTAAAGATTCTTAAGAAACGCAAATTGCGTAGGATACCAAATGGTGAACAAAATGTTCAGAGGTAAATCTCTAGACTTGTTTCGATTACAAGTACATTTTACTGCTTTTTAGTGTCTGGAATATAATGATATCTCCTCTGTTTTAGGGAAATTGTTTTATTGAAGAAACTGCAGCATAGGAATGTCATTGGCCTTCTAGATGTTCTTGTTAATGATGAGAAAGAGAAAATGTATTTAATCATGGAGTTTTGTGTTGTTGGGTTGCAAAGCATGCTTGAAAGTACTCCAAAGAAACGTTTTCCTCTTTGGCAAGCTCATGGGTTTGTATCACCTTTATCACATTTGCACTTCCTTTTGTAAATTATCATTCTCTTAAGCACATTTTCCCCCCCCCCTCAGGTATTTTTGTCAACTTATGGATGGGTTACAGTACCTTCATAGTCAAAGAATCATTCATAAGGATATTAAACCTGGAAATCTTTTACTAACTCTTAGTGGAGTATTAAAAATTTCTGATTTAGGAGTGGCCGAGGTTTGAAATTTCTTCCCTATTCTGCTGTATTACTCCCTTCATTGCCATTGAAATTGCCTATGTTTCTTTGTCCTGTAGGCTTTAGACTTTTTTGCTGAAGATGACACATGTTTTACTGGTCAGGGATCTCCAGCTTTTCAACCACCTGAAATTGCCAATGGCCATGAAAAATTTTTAGGGTTTAAAGTTGACATCTGGAGCAGTGGAGTTACATTGTAAGTAATAGTTTTCCGTGGACTCATATAATATTGTGTTCAATGCCTCATAAACTACATATCTTTCTTCAGATACAATATTACTACGGGTCTGTATCCATTTGAGGGTGATAACATTTTTCGACTCTTCGAAAACATAGGCAAAGGAGAATACACAATACCTGATGAAATTGAAAACCCCTTAAGAGATCTCCTCCATGGTATGCTACAGAAAGACGCAAACCAGAGATTCACTCTGCAACAAATTAGACAGCACCCGTAAGTTCATTCACTGTCATTTTAATTTCATCATCCAGCATACATGTCTCAAAGATTATTCTGTCCTATTTCATTTATTCTACTTTGTAGATGGTTCCTGAGGAAACCTTCCCAGACGTTAGAACAAGTACCCGTGCCACCACTCCGTGGTGATGAATTGCACAATATGACAGTTCTTCCATATCTAATGGATTTCCACTATGTTGAAGATTCAGCATCTGTTCAACCACAGTACTACACGGAGCATGAGCGCAATGGTAATCAGTCTGAATGAGTGCAGAAAGCTTCAAACTGAACTTTTTTTTCTTGTTTTTGCCTGATTTTTCCTTTCTTCTTTTTTTTTTAGCTTGGGCAGAAGGAGTGGAACCAGAGTGCTATCCATCTGAATGGGCAGATCATGTCAGCGATGCAAGAAGTAGGAGCAAAGAGGCATCACCTAAAAAGTTTCAAGGTTACTCTCTTTTCTCTGCTTAAATATTTTATCTTTAATGTTATTGGCTAAAGCAGTGGTTTGAATTTACTGTTGCTTCCATTTCAGATGAACTGCGGTACAACCATGGTGAGGAAGTTCTCGAGAATCCTAGTGAAGCTAACAAACGAAAGTCTAAGCGCAGAACAACCAGTTGCATTAGTGTAAAGAAATTTCCCCCATGCAAACAATCATGAGGTGAAATCAGGGTGTGGTGATATAGGACGGTCTTTGGATCACAAAATCAAAAATGGTTATTTAATCATTTTCTGTTCTTTGAAGTGAGGAAAGCTCAGAAGCAACACCATATTCTTCATTGTTCTGTCATTTGTAGTCAAGCTTCTTTGTTGGGCTTTCAATTTTTCCAAGTATTATTTTTTACACGTCTTTTACCATAGAATTGTTAACAAGCAGTAGAGTTGATCAGATGGTTTAGTGTAGTGTAAAAAAAGATAATTTATAAAACACTTTCATATAGATTGAACGTTAAAATTATTTTTTTTTGTAGAGGCTGTTGGTAGACAAGCAATCACTGCTTGTGTTTACTGCTCGTTTGGTCATATTTTATGTGAATGGAAGTAATGTAGACGGTTCTCAGACCCACATAGTAGTGTTGTTTTTGACAAGGACCATTCTTGGTTCTACTTTCTACCTAACCCCTATCTAAATTTCATCCATTATGTTATTTTGACTGGAAGATAAAAAATCACACAACTTAAGAAACTCATTACTTTTGATTTAAATGCAGGCTTAACCATGTGCAGACTAGTTCTGGCCATTGTGTGTTCAACCAAGTCATTACTATTGCTTTTTGCTTTTGACCATTGATCAGGTATGTGTAATTTTTTTTTTTTTCAATTTTCAAGTCATAGTCCACGTCCTACCATAGCAAAAGTGGAACAGATTAACTTTGTACCTGTTAATGACTGCAGGGTTGTTACATTGGACTTGCATGGAAACACGTAAGGTGTCTTTAATCCGTGGGGTTATTTTTCTGATTGTAAAATGGATATTATCAGTTGTGGATTGTACCCGTGATCCCAAAATCAATATTTCATTGAGAAATGTCAGTTTGATTGCTACTTGACCTGTCTGATCCTTCTAGTCATATGTGAGGGCATTTGATCCTCCTTACAATTTTTGTTTTTAAACTGTGCCTCACCGAAGAAAATATTTAGTGGTTTTATCTTTGACATGTGCCATATCAATGGGGTGCACATTTGGTGAGAAATCATGAATTACATCGCTTGAAATTAATGCCTTATAGTTATGCAGGACTTAAATTTAATGATGTGAATGACAAACTGTGTAACTCATTGATGCAATTCAATGACTCAATGGAAGCTTTAGGATGTCTTATGTGGACACCTTTTGTCTTAAGCCTCTAAAGGAAAGCAAAGCAGCCTTTTCATTAATACTGCATGTGATTACAAGACATGGAATGTAGATCAGTTTATTGATTGATTTATGATTTTAAACCGTAGAATATAGTTCAAAGGTACATCGATGCAGTGTTTTTACTTAATTAAAGCGCAACATTAGTAAAGTAGACACAAAAGAGTAGGTATTTTAAAAGATATAGTTCAACCTCTCAGTAGAGAAATGAAACGCTCACTGTCATAGCTTTTGTTGGGAAGCAAGGTTAGGAAGTACTTAGAAACCAAATTTTACTTACATATATAATTGGTTAGTATTATTGTGCTACAGCCTATTGATTAGGATACTGTTGACACATTACTTGTTTCTCAATTTCAAATGAATTTAACTTAAGAGGTGTGTGCTATTTACCCAATTTCTATAACTAAATTGTTTCATCTGCAATGTGCAGATTTGTATGACTGATATGTTTGTCTACTGCACCCAACTTCTCTACCTTTTCTAAAATTAAGGAAATGTTCTTGGCAATTTGTGCAATCAAACTTGCTTTTATTGCTACCTGAAAATTTTTAGGCAAATATTGTTATGTATGTATGTTTTAATTTTATTTAAAAATCATAGACGTGTTGTGTCACTACTGTGAGAATCTGTTGAAATGTTTGTGTCTGATACATTTCTATGTTTTGTATTGTTGATCTTAAGTATTTATGCTAGCTCAAAATTTTGAACTGATAAAAATTTGAAGTAAAAAGTTACATTTTCAGTCCAATCTACATCCGAGACAACTGTGATCATTGTGCTTGCAAAACAAAACAAAGCTGGGCTTGTTTCTTTCTTTCAATGTCCGGCTTCTCTCTCTACATAGTAGTAGAGTAAAGGTTGTTCATGTGCAAATGTTTGTCAATCATTTTATTTCTATTGCCAATAATGCAAAGAAAACAAAAACTGGAGACTGCTTCTGTGGTATGCTTGTAGGGGATTGAGGTGTTACTCATAATTTTCTCTCTTGTTTTTGTGTTCAAATTAAACAAATTTTGTGATACATCATTAAATGTGGTTTCTGCCTGGAGGCTTGTGTGCGGAAGTTTGAAATTGTGAAAATGTTATCATGTAAATGGCTGTGAAGTTAAAAGAAAAAGTAACAGAAACTGAAAATTTCTCCTTCTTGCATTCTTATGATTTCCTGTTTCTTCTAAAGGAGGCCGTTGGTTTACAAAAAGAAACCTTGCTCTTCAGTTATTTATTATTTTTTAAAATATCCCATATGAACATGTGATGGAGAAGCTTATTCTCTTCCGTCCAAATCGTGCAAAATCAAACTTGATTGCTTCCATTCAGTCTTTTTCTGTTTCAAATGGTCTCCTTGTGTTAACTCATCTCATTAAAATCAAACTAAAAGTCTCTGTTGTCTGTAGAGTGTTTTCTGTGCTCTTTCAGAAACGGATTGAAGAAGAAATTTGTGACTACTATTTTTGACTTAAATAAAGTGATAGTCTTCTTATTCGGTTTAAATTCATTCCTTCCTATTTTAACACGTACAATATCACGCACGTATTGTTGTGCCAAACGCCGCACCGACCCCCTCTTTTCTTTTATTACACAGTTCCTCGCCGTTCCCATGCCCATGCCTCGCATTCTTTCCGTGGGTTTGCAAAATAGCGACACGAGAAGTCTGGTTTCCACCCCCGCACCACAGCCGACCGGTCAGGGGGCAGGGCGGTGCGCTAGGCTCCCCACGCCACGCCCGCGCCCCCACCCGCGCCCCAACCCCCGGCCCCGGCCCCGCCCCCACCCTCTCGCGGTGCGGTGCGGCATGTTGTAGTGCCTGGCCACCACACCGGTCCATGGCAGAATCAGTCTCCTGTCGACTGGATTCCTGCACGCCCCGCGTCCTCTGCCGGTCCGGCCCGGCTCCGCAGGACTTCGCGTGTTTCCCCACCCAGTTAAATAAACAGTTAACGTAGCCGGCCGCGCCCCAGAAAGGCTTCACCGAAATCCTTGCCGAGTTGCAAATCGTCGGGGCGCCCCCTCATGTCTCTTCCGGCCCGGCGTCCGGCGTAGGCGTCCAGGCGTAGAGGGGGGGGGCGGGGTAGGTCCCACCGACTGGCTGTCGGCTGTCTGTCACCTGTCCGACGGGCGAGCGGCGCGGCAGCGGAGCATGAAGTCGCAGAGGGTGAGTGTCTTAAGCGTGTGTCTTAAGCGTGTGTCTTAAGCGTGTGTCTTAAGCGTGTGTCTTAAGGGGCCAGCCGCGCAAGAAGGTGGGCTCGGATAGGGCACCGTCCTCGCCGTTTTTGTAGAACCTCAACCCGGTACCGAAAGAAAATGTGCTGAGATTTCGCCCCCCCCCCTCCCTGGCACGCCTCTGCGCAGAATATACACACGCATATTGTGGCCACGAGCGCCCCTGCAGAGGCTACACCCCCCACACACGCCGGGCCGGGCCACGGCACGCCGCTACCGGCGTTTCTAATTTTAGATGCAGCCGGTCCGATTATGTCCGTTTGAGGAAACCCCGCACCGGCGAGGGACCCAGGAGGCCGCTGAAGGGAAGGGTGCCGGCGGGCCCGGGCCGCGTCGCAGTAGTTTGCGGCAACCGGCAGCTCACTGGGGTCGCCGTGTCTTTAAGTTGGCAAGCCTGCGCGCATGCATGCATGGCAGCTAGGTTTACTAAGATGGCGTGAAGTCGGCACATTCATTTTCCCCCAAAAAATCTGAAACGCAAAAAAAAAAAAAAAAAAAAATGGTAGTATGCAGCTGCAAAGCCTCTCCCATCTAATTTAGGTTTCTTAAAATTCTCGTAAGACATGAATAATTTCTTTAAGATAATTAAAAAGATCTAATTGAGATGGTCCCGACTTTGTACAGCATCTGTGCTTGAATCCTGAAATTTTTGACAAAGAAAAAACCAACTAACATATTAAGAATGTAATGTCATCTTCGAAAATTTTGATAATAATCAGAAAATCACTTGATATGTTCCCTCCACACATGCAAAGTCATATGATGGACTTAAGGAAACTGTGGCAATCGCCCGGAAAAAAACCAACACAAGTTGACTGAAAGTATGGCTTATTGACTCCGAATCGCTACACTCCGACGTGTCCAGCTGCCAATGCATGCATGCGGGCACGGGCAGCGCTTAACTACACGGAACCATGGCAGGGCGCGACGCGCGCTGGCCCCGCTACTGGTGGCGGCCCGAGCGGAGGGAGGGAGACGGAGACACGGCACGCGGGTGTGGTCCGGGACCGTGTCCGGGAGGGATGGGCGGAGGATGATCTCTGTCGTCTCTCTCCCTCCTCCTCAATCTCTCTCGCTCTCGCTCTCCAATTAGATTCCCTCCACGTTCCTCGAGGAGGGCCGAGGCCGAGGCGGCCGGGGCAGATGCTGCACAAGGAAGTCCAAAGCAACCCCTTTAGTTACGTGCCCTTCAGGATGGGGGCGGGCGGCCGGCGGCAGAGTAGACAGGCAGAGCCAGGGCCAGGGCCGGCGGGCAGGGGCCGGGGGATCATCATCATTATGAGGAGCTGCTCGGGGCCGGGGTAGGCAACACGTGAGGCACACGCCTGTCTCCGCCGGCCGCCCTGCCGCCCTGCCGGCGCGGGGCGTGGGGGTGGTCAGCCGAGAGTCCACAAGCCGGCGGCAGCGGGGCTGTGTCTCTGGCCGTGGGCACAGTGTGGGCGTGGGGGTGGAAGCGGCCCACAGCAGAGCAGAGCAAAGCGGTGAGCGGAGGCTGCCGCGCGGAGCGTGACAAAGGCCGGAGGCACACGAGACAAGGCCCCGACTCGTATTCAAGACGGGGGGCTCCGTCATGCGTGCCGCCACCGCAGCGGCCGACGAGGACACGAGCACGCCGTCAATTGGGGTCGGGTCGGCGCGGGCCTCTTAGCACTTGCTGCAAACACCCGAGAACCCTCACTGCACAACAGCACGGGCACAGTGACGAAAGCAATTCGCGATTCCGGCGGATAAAAAAGAGGCAAGCGTGCACGGGGCCAAGTGGTTAGGAAAGTCACGTAGGACGCCCCGGAAGCGACGCGAGGGTGCCTCACAGATCTGCGCTGCGGGACCCTACCAAATGGTTGGAACACAACATCAGTGAGAGCTAATCCTCCGATGAGTCGGAGATACTCTCTGCTGCAGTGCCTCCATACTGCACCCGGCCACCACCTGCCCTGTCCGACAGGATATTGGCCGAAATTTTCAGGAAAATGACTGAGCTGATTTTAGGCCCACACTGACTGGAAGTGAGGTACCCCCGAGGGGCGCCTCACCTCACGGACGGGTGCACACTGACTGGTGACTAGACGCCGGCCCTTTCCATTGACTCAATTGTTAATTTTACAAAAAAAATCGCGATCATTTATATTTTTTTTTGTGTTTTGAACTGTCACCTACATCAAACTTGGTTAAAAAGTAGTTAGTGGTCACCCACCCCAATCTTGACAAAAATTCAAAACTTTCATAAAATGCTAGAATATTTGTGTTTTACTTAAGTGGGCTCCCTGTGGTTGCCTTCGAAAAAAAATGCAAAAATGGGTGGGCACTACCTCGTCCCAGGCCTCCGCCTGGAACCCTCCTGCTTAACTTCGGTGTTCGAATGGGAACCGGTGTACCAGGTTGACCGCCGCAAAGACACAGGCACAACGCAGCGGCCTTTTTCAGGGGCACGCTTCCGCAACGGTCAATGTAGCCCCTTCCGCCAGCCAGATTTCCGGAATCAACTCCCTTCGACTGGCTGGTTGGTCTGTGGCACTGCGGCCACTCCCGAGCGGATTGAGGGGGAGGTAGGCTTTCCTATATCGTACACAGCCGAAGCTGCTGTACTTCACGACGAACCCTAGTCGCGACGGCGTGTCCTTAACTGCCAGATTCACAGGGAGCGAAAACGAAGGCACCGAACCCTAGGTACCCCCGTAGCATACACCCGAGTCTCCGAACCAAGTTTCCTTGGTAGACACAGAGCCCCCCCGCCGGAAACCCCGGGCGACCGAGAGAACCTCGGACCCGGGAACGGGGGTAAGCCCGACCGTGCTGCGGGAATCTTCAAGTTGAAACCCAACGCTTGCATCTCTCAGTGACGCTGCGCGCACGGCCGTTCAGACAGCCATACCGACGCCACGTTCGAAAGTATGTTTTACCCTCTGTCTTCCAGGCGCAGACACAAGAAAAATTTAGAGAAACCAGTAAGATCCGAATCCACGACCTTTCGGTCGCTGGTCATCCACTATACCCATGCGGCCATAAAGCCGCGATTATTACCCTCGCGTGCCCCCTATACTTTACACACCGTCGTCTAAGCCGAGCCGACAGAAAAAATGCGCAGACCGGCTAAGAGTTGAACCCCCGAAGAGACACCTGCCGGCCGGACTCGGTAACCACGCGGCTACCGAGACTCGATATGGGAGGGCCGTGCGCTCCCGGTACTCGTTTGAATGCACTAGGCGGGCCTCCCTGGAGGGGGCTCGGGGGCTCTGTGGCAGCGCGCACCGCCACCTTAGGCACCTGCTCACGCTGGCGACAGCCATTGCTGCTAAACTTGACAAAGCCTCGGATGGTCTGGGCCCGGGTGGCCCGGGGAATCGGGAGGGGAGGCAGGGACGGGGGCGATGGCCCGCGAGATGCAGGCAGCGACTCTCTCTCTCTCTCTCTCTCTCTCTCTCTCTCTTTGGATAATTATGCGGCGTCGCTGTGAAGCATCCCGGAGAACGGAACTGGAGCAGAATGTAGTGGGAGGCCGGCGCGGAGGAGGAGGGGCCGGGGGGCTAATTAATAGCGAGGGAAGCAACTCGAGGGAACGTACCTCAGGTGTCCAATAACCCGAAACCACATCTGAAAAGTAGAGCGAAAAATAGATTCAGACCATAAAAAGGGGAACGAGAAGGGGCACGGTTATGCGTCGTCTTCTTTTGGGGATTAATGACCGTAGAGGAATAACACTTTCAAAAGCAAAACAAAAAAATCTCCTCTTAGGGCCACGACCAGTTATGTGAACAGAAAAGGCGTCCCCAGTGTAACGCATTAAAATTTCAAAGAGGACGATGTTAATTTCGCCGGCCAACGAAGCCAATGTCGACGAGACCGGCACTGTTCTGTAAAGGGGAAAGGGGGGTGGGGGTGGGGCGAGGAACCGTAAATGGGAGTCGAACCCACCAGGCCCGAGTCGCAGAGACTCATGCCCGCGCCAGCCACAGTTTGCTCCGTCCGCTCCCACCTTCCCCCCTTTCTCTCTGACGCTCTCTCTCTCCCTCTGTCCCTCTCCCTCCGCCCTTCTCTCTCTCTTTCTCTCTCTCTCACACACACCCGCTTATGCGGTCTCGTAGCGCCCGGCAGGTAGGTAATCATCGCTGCCGCTGCGCACGCGCGCGCTGCAGTGTGGCCTACCCTCCCCATGACAGGCGCCCGTGCCTTACTCCCTGTCTGTGTCTGTCGTCTGCACCACACGTCAAGCAAGGGTTTTATGTACCGACATCCATCCGCTTTGACCCCGGGGTTGTGTGGTGTTTGTTAGAAAGAAATACCCTTTGCTGAGGATTAAAAAAAATATTGCTTCCAGCACGATGCTTTATTTTGTTAAACATAACACTTGACTGAAAACACTAAACTGCCAATTTCCATTTGAGTAAGAATAAAGTACACGATTTCAATTTTCCGCTTCCCGGCCAGTGCCCATGGGGCCTGGAGGCGGACACACCCCTCGCTGCGCCACGGCCGGCTACAGCCTCTGTCGCTACTCCCTGTCCGCAGCGCCCCACCCTGTGCGTGACGCAGGAGGACGACCTGCAGATGGCGCCAGCGACCACGGCGGCGGCGGCGGCGGCGGCGGCCCAGGCGGCCCCCGCGGCCCCCGGCACCACCGCCGACCAGGTGTACTTCCTCTCGCCGCCCCGCACCTCCGGCTCTCCCCGCTCCCTCTCGGGTAAGTACGAGGTGAGGAGAGGCATGAGCCTGCAGGGGTCCGGCGGGGGGCAGCAGTGCGGGGCAGCAGTGGGGGGCAGCCAGGGGCAGCGCGGAGCAGCGCCGGGGCGACCTCCGGCTCCGGCGACACCCCAGCACCCGCGGACACGGACACGCGCCGCAGTTTGAATTCTCTCCATACCTTAAAAAAACAAAACAAAAAAACAAAAAAAAATCAGCGATGAAGTGATGCAGGCAGGCCGCTGCTGTGTCGGGCAAACGTCGAACGTCCGGACGGTCGCCGGTCGAATCAGCGCCAGGAATGTCACGGCCCGCCGGATAGACCAACAGCTGTGAGCGCTGCGCCGGCAGCCCGGCAGCCGGCAGCCCCGGCACCCGCGCCACCGAGACCCAAAGCCCCCTGATTGGCTTTACCCCGCTTTGCCCCGCTGAGCCCCGCTTTGCTCCGCTCCCCCGCTTCGCCCCGCTTCGCGCCGCTTTGCCAGGCGGCACGGCGCTGAGTCATAGCCATTCCGCGGGCAGCAGCCAGCGGCAGCCAAGCGGTGGCGGCGGCCGCGCCCGCCGGCCACCTCTCTGCTTTATTAAACCCCCGCGACTTTATTTTGTGCGAAAGAGCTCGCAATAACGCCCCGCAAAAATACACCGCCAAAGAGAACGCGGGCGCGGCGTTTAAAACTTGCGGGGTCGGCGGACCGGTGTTGTGGGGCCGCCGCCAAGTTCTGGCGCCCAGGGCCCATTAGGCTCAGGCGCCGCCCCCACCGCCCCCCGACGCCACTGGCGCGTCTCGGCGGCCCAGCCCCAGCATGTCACCGCGGATCCGCGCCGCACGGGCTCAGGGGGCATTTGTGGTAAAAATGGGAGGCATAAAAAGGGAGCCGAACGGGAGTGATAATGCTGTGGAATAAAGGGGAGGTGCACGTCGTGCGGTGCGGTGCGGTGCACGCGGGGTGCACGTGAGGTGCATGTGAGGTGTGAGGTGCATGCGAGGAGCATGTGAGGTGTGAGGTGCATGCGAGGAGCATGTGAGGGTGTGAGGTGCAGCCGGGTGACGCCCACTCTCTGTCGGCAGACTTTGCGATACGCCGGCGGCGCCCCGTCACGCTGCGGATCGTGCCCCGGCTCAGCCTGCCCATCCTCAACACCAGCGGGGGCGGCGGCGGCGGCGGCAGCGGCCTGCTCCGAGCGGATGTGGTCCAGACGGAGGTGAGGCAGCGCGGCAGCGGGGCAGCCTCCGGGGAGGACCTCCTCTGCCGAATAAGAAAATGAATTCACTTTGTCGACAACTTGTTCCCGGTTTGTGCACGCGGCGGCGCCGGCCCCGCGGGGGCCCGGATCGAAAGGCCGCCCCTCGGCGCACGCACGCCCGGGGCTGCGCCGCGATGCTCGATACAGTGCTGTTGCTGTACTCACTGTTGCTGCTGTCATTTCGCTTCGAGTGTTTTTACTCCTGTTCGGAGAAAGGCATAGGCAGCGCACACAAACATGGGGGAAAAAATGAAAAGAAGAAAAACAACCAAACAAGCAAAAGGTAAAGAGACAGGGGGGAAAACGGAACGACGGAAATCAAGTCAGCGGGAATGACAAAAAAAAAAATGGTCTGTGTACAGTGAGCGTGGAATACGCGGGAAACAAAAATTGAATGGATCTGTTTAGCCGATATCCGGGTCCTTTTCTGGTGACACGCTGCCACCTGCAGGCATTCCCCAGCGACGGGTGAGCGCCGGGCGGGGAGAGGGGGCGTTCCGCAAACAGCCGCGGGTAGGACGGGGAGAAGAGCTTGGAGCGTCAATCACGCAGCGGGCCGTTCCCATGTTTCATGTGCGGCGCGGCGGCGCGGCGAAGCGGCGGCGCGGCGGGGCCCGGCCGGCAGCTCGGTGAGTACCCAGCACCTCGGCGCACTGCTGCCTCTTCAATATTGTCTTCATGTTGGACACCCACACCGTTCCGGCGGCCCGTACACGCTAAATGTGTACAACATGGTACATAATTATGCATAAGAGGTCTGCATTATTATGTACAAATAGTGCATAGTCATGCACAAATGAAGCTATGAAGGTTTATATCTGCCCATAACTTTGTCCAAAAAAATAGTACAAACGCATTTAGTGTGTACTCGTAGATGGCATTCCAGAGCCGGCGTGTGTAAGCGGACGCCCTCTCGGCAGCACACAGGCCCACGCTCAGGGCTCCTGCAAGGCCCCAGCGACCCGGCCCCTCCGCCTGCGCCCTGTTCACACATGACGTTCGACAACACAGGCCCGCACGGTGGAAGGGCGCCCGTCCCAGCGCGCGCCCGCCGCGCCCCACGGGGGCTACAGGGCCGCACAGGGCAGGAGAGCTCCACAGGGCCCCGCAGGGCCCCACAGGGCTCCGCAGGGGGAGGCCGTCCGGTCACAAAGGCAACAGGATATTTAAGGAAGAGGTGGAAGGGAGGCGGGGAGGCGGGGGGGGGGGGGGGGGGCAGAGCAGCGAGAGAGTCGTACACGGCGGGGACGGGCTTTGCGAAAGAAGAGCTTCAGAAATGGGCTTCGAAGTGGGATGCTCTTATCCGGGAGAGTGAACAGCGTGAGTGTGTGAGGGAGAGAAGAAGGTAGATAGAGATAGAGTGAGTGAATGAGAGAGAGAGAGAGAGGAGAGAGGAGAGAGAGACTTGAGAACATAAAGCGCCCGGCAGATAGAGGGCAAGGAGACGAGAAAACGAAGACGGGGTGGTGTCCATCAAAGATGTGGAATGGACCTGACCTGTTCCCATCCGCACTGCTCGCGCCCCCTCCCCTCCTCCTCCGCAATCGCCCGTGTCGCAGAGGAGCGCGAGCCGCGAGCCGCGGCCCGGCGGCGGACCGGACTGATTCGGCCACCAAGGCCACCACGCCGGGCCACGCCCACAACACTTTGCCCAAAACTTTCGGGAGTAAATTAACCAGGGAAAAGTGAGCGACGCCCGGCCGCTCCGCTTGTAGGGCCGCGAGAGGAGCGCGCGGCCGAGGCCGGCTCAGACCGCAAGGCCCCTTATTGATGAGGGCGGCCGGGGCCGAGGCCGGGGCAGCCTCCGAGGCCTCCGTCCGAGGCCGCCGCCGAGGCCGCCGGGGACTGGAGGAGTGACTGCGGCCGGGACAATGACGTGGGTCAGAGTGGCGCGGGGCGTGGGCACCGGGCACCGCACCGCAGGCCGCGCCGCCCGCTCACGGCCGCCTGCGGATGCCGGGGTAGGCAGTCCGCACGGCACGCGTGCGCCGCACGGGCCGGCACTGCCTACCCGCCAGGCGCCTTGCGCGCCCACAGTGGCGGCGGGCAGCGTTGCACTTTGCCACACACGCCCGCGCCCGCCTCTAATTTCTTCCGGCTCTCTCATCCTCAACCGGCGCTTAGCGCACCCGCCGCGGCTGCGCGAGCCGGGGCGAGAAGAGTAGGGAATTAAGCAGGACCTTGATGAAAACGGGCGCCGGGTAAAGGGTTGGGTCGGGTCCGGCGGCGGCGGCACCGCACCGGTGCCAGAGAGGAATTTTCGCCGGACAGGTTGTGTTGGCTCCTGCATCGGACGGGATTATAATTAGCATCCGCACTGGGCGGGGGCCGAGGGGGCTGCGGGGGCCGAGGGGGCGGGCGGGGCCCCCAGACCCCCGGCAGGCAGCCCGGCCGAGGGTTGCGGCCCTCGGACGGAGGGGCGGCGAGCCGCGCCGAGCCCCACGGAACTCCCCCGCAGGAGATGGAAGAATCAGACGTTAGTACGGGCGGCGCTGCCGGCCGCGAGGGCCGCGGGTCCTCAAGTCCTCAAACCATAAACCCGGTATGGGATGGGAAGGGGCGGGTCAGAGAGCGAGGGAGGGGCTGCTGCGCACCCAAGTGCGCACCTCCGTGTCTCCCTCTTTTCCTCTGTCTCTGCCTCGCCCCCTCTCTCTCGCACTACTGACTCACTCTCTATCTGACCGGCTTGCACCCCCCGCCCCCCGCCCCCACCCCCCGCCGGTACGCCGTACGCGCGGCGGGGCGGCGAGGGGCGGTGGGGGTGGTCGGAGGGGCGGGCGGGGGGTGTTCCGCGGAGCCGAGCGGAGCGGCGCCGCGGGCCGCGGGCCGTGGGGCCCGGCAGTGGCACCGAGAGGCCCGGCCCGCACACACCGCCTCGCCGCCGCCGCGCCGCCCGCCCGCCCCGGCCGCACGCACACGCCGCCACGGCCCCAGCGGCGTCAGCCACGCAGCGAGGGCCCTGACGGACTGACGGCCTGACGGCCTCCACGCGCGCGGCCAGCACCGCCGCAGCACCGCCGCAGCACCGCCGACCACCCCGGCCGCCTGCGTCGCCTGCGCCGGCGCGCGCACCGCCCCGGACGCGGCACCGCGCGCCCCACCGCCCGCCGGTCAAGTGCCTTATTGTGGAGGACGTCACGAGGATAATACGCCGGCGACGTCAGGTGAGATGAGAGGGCCGCGCTGCACCGCGCCGCGCCGGCTGGAGCGCCGCCGTAAAAACGCGCCGGCCGAACGGCGCATGCCGTTTCCAGTTTACTCTCCAGGATACCTTTCCATGTTTTATCGGCCTGCGTTTATGGAAAGCTCCGGGACGAATACATGAAAGTGTTTATTCGGCCCAGTCGGGTGTGCTTCTGCTCAGCAGAGCGAGAGACGACCCCGCGCCGGTGGGCCCCTCCCTCCCCCCGTCCTCCTCAGCTCCACAACGAATCGTAAAAAAAAGTCGGGACCCTCGTTCGCAGCCCGAAGTCCTTGCTGGGCTCCGTGTCCCCGAGTGCAGCGCCACGATCGGCGGTGCACGGGGGCGGGGCGGCCGGGAGGTGTCAGCCGTTGTCGGCCGCGTCGGCGGGGAGCAACAGGCGCGCGGGCCGCGGGGCGCGGGGCGTGCGGGCGGGGGAAGAGTGCGGCGCGGAGGGCAGCCCGAGGCCGGGCCACCGGGCCGGGCCACCGAGCCGGGCAGCCGTCAGGACACCAGGACTCGGATGATGAGGACGTCACCCACGGAAACATGTGTGCGGCGTGTCTCCGCTGAGAGTGCGAGGCGGCGTAGATGGAGGGAGAGAGCGAGAGCGAGAGGGAGAGAGAGAGAGAGAGAGAGAGAGAGAGAGAGTGACACAAGGGCGGGAAGGAAGGCGTGCGTTCAGGAGGAATATACGAGGCAGCTCGGAGAGGCTCAAGAAGTATCGGCGGCGCCGTCTCGTCCCGTCATAATGTGTGGCCGCGTCCCGCTGCGGGCCCCGGGTCCCAGCGGGTCCCTGTGGCCCCGGCGGCCCCGGCGGCCCCGCTCCACCACCACTGCCGCCCTGCATCCGATGATAGGTCGCCGCCGAGCCGAATCCCGCCCCCTCTGCTCTGCCCCCCCCCCTCACCTCGCGTTTAAGCTCCGCTACGACTTGGTGTGGTTTATGGCCAGCCCAGGACGAGATTGCCACGTGCGTCTGTGTGTGTGTGTGTGTGTGTGTGTTTAGTATTTATGCGAGTACATCGCCCCGCCCTGTTCGCTCCGTGTTCCCGATTTGTTGCACATGGGAATTAAGCTGCTGGCTACACAGGGACTCGCTCACACCCATCCCCAGGCAGCCCCACTCTCTCTCTCTCTCTCTCTCTCTCTCTCTCTCTCTCTCTCTCTCTCTCTCTCTCTCCCACCATTCGACTCCGGCCGGCGGCAGCGTGGCGGTCCCGTGTGCCCGGCGCCGCAGGTCGGCCCCGCCCCGCCTCCCTCGGCCGCCCTTACCGGCGTGTTTACTTGTCACGGTGTAAACGAACGCACCGACACACTCCACCCTTTTAATCCGGGATTCGTCCGCCCGTTCGGAGGTCCTGCCGGCCCGCTGACCGCCGGCAGCCAAATGACGGGATCCCCGCGGAGAGCCCTCCCTGCCCAGCCCGCCGTGCCGAGTGCGGCTGCGGCTGCGGCCGGGTGCAGCGGCGGCACGAGGGGCTCGGCTTACGCGCCGCGGCCCGCATTCGGCTCACGCTTCAAAAACTACGTGGACCGAAATATGATGACCAACTTGCGGCTCGCGGCGGCGACTTGTTGACCGCACTGTCCGGGCGCGCGGCCCGACTGCGGGCGTGGCGCGGGCGGCTGTGTGGTGTGTGGAGGGGTTCGGAACCCGCGACCCGGCGGCGGCCCCCGCACGGTCCCGTGCGCCGCCAGCGAGCCGCCAGCGAGTCGAGAGGGCGCCAGCCTTTCGGTTTGTTTGAGGGGCCCCGCCTCGCACCGCCCCGCCATGCCCCAGTTAGTGCGCGAATCGGTGGGGGCGCGGCCACAACTCCGGGGCTGCACTGCATTCGGGAGCAGGAGTGGTGCCGCACAGCGCTGGGAAGTCCCTCCAGTGCGTTGGCGGGTGGCGGGTGGCGGCGGGGCGGCGCCGGCGGCCCCTGCTTCAGCTGCTCCAGCGCTCGGCACACCGCCGCTGCTGCACCGCTGAGCCCGCTGAGCCGGGGGAGGCGAAGCACGGCGGAGCAGAGGCCGGGGCACGCGCCAGAGGAGCTCGGGGGCGGCCGGCTCTCTCGAGGCCCCGGCCGGCCCCGCCGCCCCGGCTGCCCCGCCCCGGCTAGCCTACCCGCCTACCCTGTCTCGCACGGTCCGGTCAGCGCGGCGTCTCAGCTCGGCGGCGCCCTGCCGGCCCCCCACGGGGCCCCCGGTGCGGGGCGCTGCCGTCGGGGCGGCGGGGATCACTCTGCGTCTGGTGCAGCCCCGCTGCGGAGACATAAAGGTTTGATGGCGCGCACAAGACAAAAGGAGAGCCGTAAGCCGTTGCAAAAGCTCAGCCACCCCCGTCCCGTTTGTCAACAAGCTTGCCGTGCAGCGCCGTGCCGCGCCGTGCCGCGCCGTGCCGCGCCGTGCCGGTGTGCGTGTCGCCCCGCCGCCGCCCCCGCGGGCAGCAGGTGGTCCCCGCTGGTCTCCGCCGTCTGTCCAAACTTTACCAAAGAAGCGACTCGCAGACCTTGTTCGTCTTCTTTTCTTTTATTTTGGTGCGCATTGCATTCACCGAAAAAAAAATCCGGAGCTGTCTGAAACAGGAGTGCGTAGGAGCCGTCCCTAACACTATATCGTTTATTGAAGCATAGTTTTTTTTTTTTCTCGGTGCTCCGTCCTGGTCGTGATGAAAGAGTGTTCGGTGTTGAGCGCGGTCTGGTCTGGTCTGGTCGGGTATGGCCCGGTCCGGGGCCGGTGAGCGGCGCGGCGGGCTGCCCGATGGCTTATTAAGCAGAGCCCTCATCAAAGATGGAGCCGGCGCGGACGGTCGCTGTGGAGTGGAGCTAACAGCTAATGCCGGCTGCTGTCGGCTGCCGCCGGCTCTCCTGCCAGCTTGTGCCTTGTGCGCGCCAAATCACGTGACATTAGCGACAACCCACGCGGCCCCGTCGGCCCTCCCGCCGGCACTCCACGGAATATACAGAGAATATACAGCGTTGACGTGCCCCCGCCAGCCGCCAGCCGGCAGCGCGCGGGCCCCGATAGTACATCACTTACGTCCGCCGCCAGCCGCAAATGTAGCAAAATACAAACACGACGTGTGGGATCCGTGGGATGCGGGGCGGACCGCAGAGGGCGGGCCGGGCAGAGAGGCCGCCTCCTCGCAGCGTGTCACGTGTCCCCGTATCGCCTCTTTGCCGCCCCGCGTGCGGCTCTATGCCCCCCCCCCATCCCTTCCCTCCTCCCCAACGCCGTCTGCCCGCGCCCTTCTCGACGCCATTACGGATTCGGAAAAGAAGTCTTTCAGAATGACCCAATTATTCGGGGGGCGAGTGAAGACGCCCTGTCCACAGTGCCGTGCCCGGGCCGCCGCGTGGCCCGTGGCGGCCGAGCGCTCTGGATGAACACCTTCCGTTAGCATAATATCCGAGTTTTCGGGCCCGGCAGATTGGTGGCGGCGAGCGTTCCTCCAGCGCCCCCCCCCCCCATCCCCCCCCCCCCCCGGCACCACCACCCTGCCCTGCGGGAAGGTTTGTTAGCCGGGCCGCAGCCAGGGCCCGCAGACCCGGCCCAGGCCCCGGGCCCGGGCCCCGGCAGGTACGCCCTACCAACGTTCCCCTGCGAAATGACGAGCAGAAAAAAAGGAAAATCTCACCTCTGCTTTCGCTTTATACGTGGGGCGTGATGGGTGCCCAGCTAATGTGGCGTCCCCGGGCTGCGGGGCCGCGGGGCCTGCCTGCACGTCCCCCCACCCCTCTCCCACTATCCTGGCTGTCCCTCGTCTCCCGGTCCGGTTGTAGCCGTATTGCTGGAAAATTTCATTGTTCCAAGGTCGAACAACTTGTACGAAAAAAAATCACCAGAAGGATGACCGTGACAGCGAGGGCACTACCACCATCACCGTAATAATAATTTAAATTATTTTACCCACCCTCCGGAGCAGCTCGGGAGACAAAAGCCAGAGTTGAGCCCCCGGCACACGTTGCGGGCTATGGACGAGGCGGCGGTGTAATGGACTTGGGAACGACGGGCATTCTTTCGACCTCCCCCCCCCACCCCTCCTCGTGTCCTTACAGGTGCGTCACTGCCCGCGTATAACCGCAACGCATCGCCACAAAATTCTCATCCCCGCTCCCGCCCCCGGCGAGGCGCCATACGAGGAGTTTCATTGTAAAACCAACACAAATTTCCAGTCCGCTTGCGGCACCAAATTACGGCCAGGTGTGTGCGGTAATCCCACCGAGCACGAGGGGCGATGCGGCGCCACACGCAATGTACAGTAATCTGCGGCGCTCGTCACGGGCTCGAATACAAGACGCCCGCGGCCGCCTCACTTCCGAGGGCGCCGAGAACCCCGAGAACAAATAGACGGCCCCCCGCGCTAACAGCACAACGCTATCCCTGCGACTCCCTGCGGCTCCCTGCGGCTCCCTGCGGCTCCCTGCGGCGCCCTGCGGCTCCCTGCGGCGCCCAAGCTCTCGGCTCCGGCCGGAGTCTGGCGGATCGGGGAGCCGGCTTCGCCGGGATGTGAGCGGGGCCGGCTCACCCTCCTCCTCCCGCCCGGCGTGGGCCCTGCAAGTGTAACCAGATAACTCCCCGATGCCGCGCCTCCGCCGCCTCCGCCGCCTCCGCCGCCGCCGCGCTCATGCTGCACAGGGGGCATTTCATTTCGCCCCCGCCGTCGGAAATGTAATTTTGCCGGTACCACACGGCGGTTCCGTAAAGTGGCAGAGGAGGCGGGTCGCCAGGGCCGAGAAGGGGGTCGGAGCAGCCGCCGCCGCGCCCCGGCGGGGGACCCCGGCCACGCCCACCACAAGGTCCTCTGCATCAACAATACCGTGGAAGCCGTGGGCGAGCGGCGCCGCGCGGGCCTGCAGCCGCCTCGTCGCCGCTCCTGTGGGGCCTGCGGGGCCTGCGGGGCCTGCGGGGCCGGGGCCCCGGCCAACTGCGCCGCGGTCGGGAGCGGCAGCGGTCAGCCCGTCGGGGCCCGGCTACCCCAGCAGGGGCGCCGGCGGGGGCACTTGCAGCCTCATGGCCGCCGACACCCACTCCGCCTCAGCGGCGGCCGCATCCACTCAGGCGACTCTGTTTCCCGAGGCCGCCGTCCTGGTCGGCGCCCCCGCAGCGCCGCCGCGGCCCGCGGGGGGCGCCACACGCCGGGGGCCACCGTCTGCTTATATCTGTGTCGCCTCCCTCTCGCCCCGCCCGACGCGCCGCTCTTGGTTTTCATGTCGGCGTTGTTGTTGGCTGTTGTTGCTGCTGTGGTCGCGGCCGTCGAAAGCCGAGAACGCCATCCGAAACGAGAGCGCGCCATGGCCAGCGCAATCCCGCACTCCCGCCGTAGCCGCCCCGCTCTCGGTTTAGGTTTACGGATATATAATGAGACGGTGTGCCGGCGGCGGGGCCCGCCGCAGTGCCGGCACCGCCGTCCTCCGTGTGTCGATGGCGATGGGTGTGGGGCGCCTCACCGCGCCGGGGCCGGGCTGTCGCCCTCTCACACGTCTATCGCAAATGTCAGCCCCGCGCCCCCGTGCTAAAGGCACACACAATAAGGCGGTACACCGCGGCCCGCAGCCCGCAGCCCGGCCCCGGGCCCTTGACAGGTGTAGCACAAGGCCGTCGGGGAGGGAACGTTTAGTTTGCCAGGCGCCTGTTGCGAGTCCGCGGCGCCGCGATTGTCCTACGGGACCCCGCTGAGCCCCGCCGAGCCCCCGCCCCCGCCGAGTGCCCGCCGAGTGCCCGCCGAGCCCTGGCCGTGCCCCCGTCGGCTGCCGGCGGCGATACGCCCCGCGAGTCGGGTTGACAATCAGAAATTTCCGTCAATCCCGCCGCGAGACCGGGCTTTCGTGACGTCTGCGCGCCGCCGCCGCCGCTGCCGCCGCTTCGCCGCGTGAGTTTCCCCGTGCACTTGCTCACCCCACTCCCCTCCTCCCTTCTTTATCATCTATTTTGGTCTGACTCCTCTCCTGTCGTCGAGACTTGTTCGCAATTAAGGAGCAGGCGAGGCTGTGAAAGAAGAAAACTTGTGTTTGGCGAGAGGGGGAGGAGGGGGCAGGAGCAGTGTGCTGTGACCTCAAACGTCTGCACCCTTCTTGTTTGCCAGTACAACTCCGCCGGAACGAAATATTTCTGTCAAAGTACCGTTTCCAAAGGACGAGTTCATCCACCCGGGGCGCATCGTAAGTCTCTTTATGTGCGCTTGGGGTCCTCACCGGTCCTCGCCGGTCCTCGCCGGGGTCTCCGTCGGGGACCGCGCCGCGGCGCTGTTTGACATTTCATCCCGTTTATGCAGTCACCTAGCCGCCGCCCCCGGCTCAGGCTCGGCTCCTGCCCTCCACACGACACTGCCAGGAGCCCATATTCCCAATTCGCACAAATGTTTCCTGAAGACTCCGGCCGCCAAAGAAAAAAAAATAAAAACATTTCTGAATTGATGAGCGGCAGAGACGACGAGAGAGAGAGAGAGAGAGAGAAAAGAGACATACAGGAAAGAGAGGAGAGGGAGCTATAGACGGTGACGACAGGGAGGGGCCGCGAGGCCTCGCGCCCCGCGCCGTCGTCAAGGGTTGCTCGCGGAACACCGATATCAGCGAGGGCGAGGAAGGACGGGGTCGGCCGGCTCCAAAGCGCACGGACGCCGCTGCCGCCGAGGCCGCTGCAGACCGGGCGTGCCGGGCCCTCGGCCATCGTGACCCCCAACCCCACCCCCACCCCCTCCACCCTGTCCCATCCCGAGGCAGTCAGCCACCAAACGGGACGACGGCTCTTTTTCGCTGCCGTGTCTCTCGTCCCAAAGTAGTCCCATCCCGCATACCCATTGCCACCCCCACCCCCCCAGCCATGTCCCTCCCAGTCCCTTGCTCCGTGCCGCCCCCGCCTCTGTCCCCCTATCTCTTTCTCTCTTTTCCTGCACGTCTCTCTCCCTCCGTCTCTGTCGCTCCGCGATTGCCCCGTCCCGTATAGTGCATGGTGGCCGTCCATTGCCGTTCGCTCCATGGAGCCCGTGGATGGAGGCCACACACGCGGCGCTGCGGCGCTCCCTCACCCCGCCGCCTTGCCGCGGCCGAGGCCGGGAGAGGGAGGTCCACGAACTCGTTACACCCCTCCCGACGCTGGACATGTTGTTATAAGTACTTGAGGTCATAGTATAGGGGCGGTGTGATTTATGTCGCGACAGGCTCGTATAGTGCCGCGCCATGCCGCGCTGCGGGGCCGCGGCCGCCGCTCGTGCCCCCGGCCCTCCCTCCCTGTTTTATTCTCTCTTTCTCTCCCGTCCCCTACATCCCTTATTCTGTCTCCCTCAGTCTTCCCCCCCCCCCCTTCTCCTCCCTCCAGACCGCTGCTGCTGCCTCCGCTAGAAGATTAGCCTCTTTTCCGAGATGCGGGGTCACACAAAAATGGGTACGCGCATGAGTGGGGTCCCGGCCCGGCGGCGGGTCCCGGGGCCGGCCGGGGGGACGGGCGCGGGGCGCGGCAGCCGGGGGCGGCTGGCGGCAGCCGCGGAGTTTTTGCTGGTTCGTTGCCGGATAATCGACGCTGCATAGCCATAGCAGCCGCTTCGGCAGCGGCCCGCCCGGTACGCGAACAGTCCGAGGCAGCCGGGCTGCCGGGCAGCTATGCGGGAAGTAGTTAGTGCCGGCCAGATAGCGACGCGGCCGCCTCCCCCGCTGCCCGGTTATGATCACCCCCCCCCCCCTCACAGTTTGATCGGAAATCGGTCGCAGGACGGAGGGGGGGGGGGGGAGAGGCGGAGGGAGGGCGGCGGTGTGTACACACCTCACCCCAGGCCGCACCTCTCGGTGGTTGTCGCCTTTTGTTCACAGTGGTGATGGATATGTTGTGCTAGGACCCCGGACACATTTGTCAGGAGGACGTCGGCCCGTCGGGCGGCGCGGGGGCGGCGCGGCGGGGAAGTGTCTGTGGCCGGGGCAGGAGGGAGGGAGGGAGGGTGGGTACCGGCGCTGCTGTACCGGGAGGGATACAAAACCCATCCTCACATTCTGTTGGTTGTTCCGCTCGGCTTGCTCCCATCATTTCTCTGCGACTGCAGCTATACGGCCAAGAGGCCGCGGCCCGGCCTGCTCCGCCGCGCGGCTCGCCGGTGTTGGGGCTGTGATGCCGGCCCCGAGGCTCCGAGGCTCCGTGGCCCGTGGCCCCCGCCACACTACGGGCAGCCGGGCCGGCGGCCGGGTGGGCGGGCGGGAGTATCTGGCCACAGCGGGGGGCGCCGCCAATGGATGAGTTGGTTAGGGAGAACGGCGTTTCCCAACTGGGTCATTCCCCTTCAGATTGTTCCGCCTTGTTGAGCGGGGCAGGGAGACGGTGTAGCCGGTGGGGGCCGAGGGGCGGAGGGGCCGGGGGGCGGAGGGGGCGGAGGGAGACGGGGAGGAGGAGGGGGGTCCGAAGGGGGGGGGGGGTGCAGGGGGGGGGGGGGGGGGGCTGTGCGCGGTTTGTATTGGCAGGTAGCGGGGTGGGAGGGCACCGCGAAAGAAGGCACGGGTTTTGTAATGGCGGTGCAAGTTAGGGTGTGGATTAGGGTGTGAACGGGGCGCGAGGGGTTGGGGGAGGGGTGCAAGGTGTAATGCCGGCCGCATTAAGGTTGCAGTGGCGTAGCACAGGCAGCGGCGGGGCACAGTAGATTAAAGTCGGAGCGAGACAGAGGGGGAAAGAGAGGGGGGCAGAAGCAAAGTTCTTTGGGGGGGGGGGGGGAGGCGGGGGTAAGGCGAGGGGAGGCGAGGCTGATGGCACGGCCGCGTTACCCAGTCTGGCATTTGTTGTATCCGGTCTAGCCGTTGACTTCCTTGCCCTTGTTTCGCCGGGAGCTCGTAAGCGAGCCCGATGAGGGAGAGCGAGCGAGAGAGCGACAGAGGGAGAGAGAGAGGGTGGGGTGAGGGGCGTCGTTGTTTAACCGGGCCCTGGATAGGCCTATCTTCGTCATCATGGCACTGCTGAAAAGACAGAGAATGGAGAAGGGAATAAGGGGGAGGGGGGGGGGGTGATTAACACTACGCACTCTGACGCTCTGTAAGCTACGTATTTACAGGCAGAGACCCCGCGCCAATTCAATTTTTCGATGGCTTACATCGCAACCCGGAGCCATTATACTGATAGGGCCTGGCGGTGGTGCGGCCCGAGAAAGCGCCACTCTGGATACGCCGCTGGAGACTAATTAAGAAACCGGCGAAGTACAGACCCTATCCGACTTCCCACTTGCTGCCCCTTCCCTCTCCTCGCCCCGTCTCTCCCCCCCCCCTCCCTCTCTCCCTCTCTCTCTCTCTCTCTCTCTCTCTCTCACACACACACTTCCTCCTTTAGCCCCTCTCCCCCCGGCCTGCTCACTCGTTTGTCGAAACGAAGCAGCCGCTGTGTGTCGTATCGCCGCCCTCTCCCCTCCTCGAGTGCCACACCAGCCGCACACCCCTGCGAGATTCTCTCCTCTCGTACACGCCGCGTCCTTGCCCTGGTTTACATTCCGAGGAAGGAACCCGAAGGAGGGAGAGAGAGAGAGAGAGAGAGAGAGAGAGAGAGAGAGAGGGAGAGAGAGAGAGAGAGAGAGAGAGAGAGAGAGAGAGAGAGGGGGGGGGGGGTCAGAGGGAGAGGGTGCGAGAGTGGGAGTTGCATACGTACCGGGCGTCCGTGGGCTTGCTGTGGCGGTGCAGCAGCGCACAGCCCCGCCCTCAAAGACAACATTGCTCTCTTTAGCCGCCCGGAGATGAGCAGCGGCGCGGGCCCGCCACGCACGCGTGCAGCGCGGCTGGCCTAGCCCCCGGTCTGCGGGCGCTCCGCGCGTGCCTCCGCCGTGCCCGCCGCCCCGCCGCCCCGCCGCCCCGCCGCCCCGCCGCCCCGCCGCCCCGCCGCCCCGCCGCCCCGCCGCCCCGCCGCCCCGCCGCCCCGCCGCCCCGCCGCCCCGCCCCGCCACGGACAGCAGAGCGAACAGGGTGGACAGAGTGACAGACGCGGGGCGCGAGCTCACAGCACATCCGGCGGGGCGGGGCGGCGGCCGGCCCAGTTTCTTCCGTAAACATGATGAGCTTATGTTTCGGGGGCGCTTGTTAGTGCCGGACGCGGCCCGGGCGGCCCAGGGGCCGGGCCGGGGCCCGCAGGGGTTGCGGGGGCCGCGGCAGCCGCGGCAGCGCCCCCCTCCTGCAGGCCGCTTCGCTTTAGAGGCCCCGACTCTCTGTCTCTGTCGCACCCGCTTGCCGCTCGGGGAGCGCCCCGCGCGGACGCTGCCCGGTGGGCCAATTTGTCCTCCTCGAAGACGACACCGAGCTGTTTGGGGGGCGGGCGGTGCGGTGCGGAGCCGTGCGGGGGCGGGCGGCGTCCCGCACGCGGCCGACATGACGCACACCAGCGTGTGTGGCGCGTGCGGGGCTGGGGCGGGCGGGGGCGGGCGGGGGCGCGGCGTCCCGTTGCATACACACACACACACACACGCCCCTTCTGCACCCCTCGCCGCTTCGCCGCTGGCCCCGACACCCGGCTAATTGCACCAAGTTATTCGGCGACTCACTGCACATCGCCGGCATCGCCCGCTCTTGTGCGCCTGCCGCCTGCCGCCTGCCGCCTGCCGCCCCCCGCCGCCGCCGACCTGCTCTCTTCACCCGGCCGCCGGGTCCCGGGACGGCCGCTCTCGCTCCTCAAACTCTGAAGAATATTCTCCATCCCGACAACTGCGGCTAAAGTATCCGCCCCCTGAGCGGCCCCCGGCATGCCTACGGGAGGAGGCCCCAGCCCCCCGCCGTCCGACCCCCCCGGCCGGAGCAACGGTGTGCCGCCGCCGCCTCGCACAACAGCTTCACCGTTTCCAAATCCCGCGCCGTTATCTCCAGCCGCGTCATTTTCCAGCCCCGTTTATGACATCATTCCCGGCAGCAGCCGCTCGTGCGTGCGTGTGCGCGCGCGCGCATCAGAGCCGCCGCCGCCGCTGCTGTGCATACGTGGACGTTGCCCTTGGAATTAAGCTTTAACGCCGCGGCCGCCTGCCTGCAGGGGATAGTGCGGGCCGCGCCGCGGGCGTGTGCTCCCCCGGGGCCCCGGCGGCCTCGGCGGTGGGGTCCGGGGGCCTCCGGGCCTCCGGGCCTCGGGGCCGCGCCGGGCCCCCGCACGCCGGCGGCCAGCATGCGTCCGCTGTTCGGCCATAAACAATGGAGCGCCGAGCCTGCAACATCCAGCATGGCCGCCCGCTGCGCCTCGCCTCGCTCCGCCCCGCCGCTGCCTGGAGGAAGGCGTCTCCACAAATGCCGTAGTCCGCGTCGTGTGTGTGTGTGGGGGGGGGGGGGGGGGGGGCACACCGAGCACGCGGCCTGCGCACGCGGCGGCGCGGTACCCGGCAGAAATCCGCTCAAGAGAGGGAAAACAAGTCGGGTGTGTGTCGATACTGTTGCTGACATCTGCTGTGCTCCCCGCACGGCTTCCCAGCCCGCGCCGCCTCGCCTCGGCCGACACCCACGGCCGTGTTGTTTATACGTTGCCAATGGCACACTTTGTACCGTAGGGGCTGGTGTTTGTGTGTCGAGGGGGGGGGGGGGGGGGAGGGGGGGGGGGGGGGGGAGAGGAAGGGGGAAGGGGGGGGGGCAGCCATTGCTGGTTCCGAATTCCCCGCCGGCACCGAAACGCATTTGTCCTGCATGGCGAACAATAAAAATGAATGCCATAAGAGCAGAGAGAGCTTCCCTTATTGTTCCTCTCTATGTGACATTCGACTGACCAGCCCGGCGATTGCGCTGTATGTAGAGAGAGGGAAGGGGGCATAATTGACGGTTCGCCTCTGCGTGTCCCTCCCCCCCCCCCCCCCCCCCCCCCCCGAAAAAAAAAAAAAACCGCTGGAAAACAGGTAAAATTGATGGAGACGAAGGGGCGCAGCGGTAAGTGGGGTGAAACGAGAGACAGCAGGCGGACGGACGGAAAAGTAAAAAATCGCGGCGGCGGAGGGACGCAATAATCCACAATAATAATTTTGCTAACAGCTCGAATAATAATAAAAATAATACGAAAAAGCAGAATGTTGCGCGGATAAAGCAGCGAGTAAAGTGGTGGCGGTGGGCCGGTGGGCCGGTGGGCCGGTGGGCCCCCCCGCCGGGCCCGGTGCGGCGGTGCGCCCCCGGCGGCTTGTAACACGGTTTAAGGCGGGGCGCTTGCAGCGCGGGGTCCGGGCCCCCCCGCCCCCCCCCCCCCCCCCCCCCCCCCGGCCCCCGGCTCTGCTGGCCGCGGTGGCAGTGGCGGCGGCGCCACGCTTTAAAAGGAATGAAAGCGCGTCATTACGCCATCGGCTCCCCACGAACGCGCCGCCCTTCCATTCCATTACTTTATCGCCAACTTCATTATATTGTCTTTTATTATATACATTTTCCCATGCCGTCCGCGAAAGCTCGCAAATAATGTCGATTGTCTCTCTCCCTCTTTTCTATCTCCTCTCTCTCTCTCTCTCTCTCTCTCTCTCTCTCTCTCTCTCTCTCTCTCTCTCTCTCTTTTTCAAGTTTTTCGGCCGCGTCTGTATAGGACACGCGCCGCCAGAGAGCGCAGGGGCACCGCAGAAATACACACACACACACACACACACGTACGCGTCCAATCATTCCGACCAACGTTTTGCAACAGAGACCTCCGGCGGCGGCGGGGCCCGGCCAGGTTTGTCCACTGATTGGTCCGCGCGCCGGGCTGCGCTGTAGGTGTGTGTTTGTGTGTGTGTGTAGGCGTGTTCGTGTGCAGGTGTGTTCGTGTGTGTGTGTGCGTGTGTGTGTGTGTGTGTATGTGTGCGGAGTCTGGGTATGCAGCAGTAGCAGCGCAGCCCTTTCGCAGGCGCGCGGTCCGGCGATAGATCGAGTCAGCAGATGGGTCTACCCTGCCCCTCCCCTCGCAAACACACACACACACACCAACACACACAACACCATCCGTCTCTCACGCGGTCCGACTTTGTAGCGTTTCAATGCCAGAGAGGCCGCAAGCCTCAGGAGAGCGGTTCGATCGGATCCCAAACGTGCGCACCCCCATAGCGGCCGCGAGCCAATCATCAAGTTTACTTTTACACATCCGCTATCCCTTTACTGTAACAAATATCTTTTTGTTAAATAAAAGAGGCCATTTGAAGTGCTTTTTTTTTTCAGAAACTAAAAGAGCCGGTTGAAAATGACGACGAAAGCAGCGAACGCTCTAAACGGTGCAATGAGTTTACAGGCCGTTTTCCGATCCGAAAAGAGGGGGTTTGGGAGGCGGCCCCGGTGTGCAGGCCAGGACGCGGTGAGACGGCAGTGGGGGGGGGGGGGGGGGGGGGGCAGCGCGTAGCCTCCGCGGCTGCTCTGGGAGTGCGGCGCCTAGCTGAGCGCGCGCCCCCACTGGATGATGGGATGGCGGATCACGGCGCTGTCCGCGTTGCCGCAGCGCGGCGCGGCCCAGGCCACGGCGGCAGAGGTCTGATCCTATCGGATGCAGCGGCGGCCCCCAGCGGCCCCGCAGCGCAGCTCAGCGGGCCGCGTGTTCCCGCCGAAGCACGGCACGGCACGCGTCTGACACACGCAGGCCACACGGACAGGGGCCCCCCGCCATCCCGCCATGCGTTTGTTTTTGCGCCCGCGGCCGTGCAACCTACGCGACAGCCAAACCCGGACAAAGGGCCCCCCCGGCCCCGCCGGGCCGGCCAGCCCCCCTCCCCCCCCCCCTGGGCCTCCCTGTTTCCCCCCGGGCCTCCCCCCCCCCCCCCCGGGCCTCCCTGTGCCCCCCCCCCGGGCTTCCCTGTTTCGCCCCCCCCCCCTTCCCCTGCGCAGCCCGCGCCGACTCGTGTAGCCGCACCATTTTTGAAGTTCCGGGGTCCTCCTCTCATCTCGCGGCGAAAAGTAGTCTGACAGGTGCCCTCCCTCTGCTCTCAGCGGCGCTGCCCCCCCCTCTCTCTCTTCTCCCGGCCTCGCTCCTACGTACGGCTCCCCCTAGGCCTTTTCTGTACACATCTTTTCACCAACCCTTTCACAAACTGTGTTTTCTCCGTCCGTCGCGCTTTCCTTTCCCAGCCCCCTCGTCGTCGCGGCCGGAAAATCTCGGTCAGAAAAATGCGCTCGCTCCCTCGCTCTATATTTTATGCACGCTCCGTATGTGACAAGTTCTGCGACTTGCCAGATTCCCTTTTTTCTTTTGCGTCCTTCTTCTTATTCTCCCTTCACTTGACCTCCTCTTCGTTCCCCATCCTCTCTCGCTTCATCTTTTTCCTGACCCCTCCCCCCCCCCCCCCCCCCCCCCTCTCTCTCTCTCTCTCTCTCTCTCTCTCTCTTCCCCGGCGGAGAGAAAACAGGATAGTGGCCTTTCAAGATCGCGTTAGTCGCTCCACCCTTCTCCGTGGCGAGCGGAATAAAAAAAAGGGGTTGCGGCCTTGACGCGCAGAGTATTGACAGAATCTCTACTCCCGGATGATTTCCCACGGGCGTCACGGGGCCGGCGGCGATGAGCGGCTACCGGCGGCGGGGGCGGCGGGGGCGGCGGGGGCGGCGGGGGCCACGCACTCCCCGGCCTCATCAAGGGTGACCACACTAGCGGCGATCGCAGTGCCGTAGTTTGCGACGGTACCGATGCCGTGCCAGGACAGCCGGGACAGGGAGACAGAGAGGGAGACAGAGAGAGAGAGAGACAGTGAGACACAGAGACCAGGGGGGGGGGGAGTAGTTTGCACTGCGGTGTGTTGCAGTGCCGTGCAATCTACACGACAAAGCAGCGCTCCGGCACGGCCGGGCTCCTCCGGGACTCGGAAGTGTCGCTGAAGCGCACCCCGACGCGCGCGGCCCCGGCGCGGCCCCGGCGCGGCCTCTCGCTGCCTCTCCCACCAGCCGAGGAACGCCATCACAGCGCACGGCGCGTGCTGCCGAGTGACTGTGCTGCGGCGCGGAGAAAGCGATCCTCACGAGAATAAAACGCCGTCACAACAGGTGCACCGCAACACCGCCCCGGTGACATTTGCTGCACTGCAATAATGGTATTCTTGGGGATAGTACTCTATTAAACTCCCGGTTCACGCCAAAAAGAAATTGACATTTTTTTCCCACAAAAATGCAATGTTATTCCGAGCGTTTTTCGGAGGTATTCCTAAGTATCCCTGATGAGAATATCTTCCTGGTACGGAGGTTCCCGGAGCTGCAGAGCCTCAGCGTGCAGTTCCCCCGCCGGACGGGGTGCGGACGCCGCGGTCGGTCTTCACAGCGGCCGGGCTGGTGATGAGGTGTCTGCGGGGCCCCCGCTGCCCCCCCCGCCCCCCACTGCCCCCCGCTGCCCCCGCTGCCCCCCCCCCTCCGCTACCCCCCGGGGCCCCCCGCGGCCCCCCGCGGCACGCGCGTCCATGCGACACGGCGCCCGCCGCTCACCTGTGCCGAAAGCTTGCGCCGTGTCATGTCTGCGACGCCTGAGATTGGATGAGTCGAGTGGGGCTCCGCGAGGCGTCTGCGTGTGCCCGCCAGGCGGCGAGGCGGCGCCGGCCCCGCGCAGCACGAGCCGCGTCCCCCGCCTCTCCCAGCCGTCTTCATCCACCACCGCCGCGGCGCGCCGCTCTCGGAGGAGCCGCTTCCCCGACGAGTGAGCGAGTGAGTGAGAGAGAGAGAGAGAGAGAGAGAGAGAGAGAGAGAGAGAGAGAGCGGGCGGCTGCTCATGTGCCAGTGCGACGCTACCCGCGCGGCTGCCGGCTCGCCCCCGCACACCTCCCGCGCCGTTTTTAATTGCACGTTTCTCTTCTCAGAAGTTGTTTGCGGAGGTAGAACGAATAAGGCAGAGCGGCGAGAGGGGCCTCTCGCGCCACACCCTTTTCTCTCTCTCTCTCCCTCTTTCCTCGCGGCTCTACCGGCCCGGCCGCCTTGCTCAGCCTACTGGCCTGACCTCTCCCCCTCTCTCTCTCTCTCTCTCTCTCTCTCTCTCTCTCTGGGGTGGGTGCGGGGGTCGGTCTGGCGGCCCGCGAGGCGGCCCGCGAGGCCACGGCCAGAGAGGCCAGAGGTCGGGGAGGGGTGGGATCACATGCACGGTCGTTCACAAATTACACGACGCCTCGCGATGCGCATAATAGATAGCGGCATATTCATGTCTGCGCCGGGCCAAAAGTCCAGCCGCCCCCGCGACGTGCTCCGCGCACCCCGAGCTCCACACCACGGACTCTGGGCACTTATGCCTAACGTGTTCGCTGCCACGGACCCCAAAGGAGAGGCGGTTATCATAGTATCGTCCAATGTTTCTTGGAAAAGTATGCAAAAAATACAAAGTAGTGTACAGAATTGATGGAGGGCGCACGGAGCGGATCGACCTCTGGGATAGAGGTGGGCTCAGAGAGTGAAAGAGGAATGATGAAAACGTAAAAGGAGGGAGTGCGTAAGAGAGAGAGAAAGAAAGAGAGAGAGAGAGAAAGAGAGAGGCGCGCGTAGCGGATCTAACATGGCCTGTCACCATCGAGGTAAATAAATAAATAACTCGGTGGGTGGAGAGATTTTCAGGTCAAAAACGTGTGGCTCGCCGTAAAGGGACAGAGGCGAGCGTGGCGTGACATGCCGTGGCGTGTCGTGGCGTTAGGGGCGGCATATGGGGTGAGCGCGAGGGTGGGGGGGGGGGGGATAGGGTGGAGGGGGGCGCGACACAGACCTAAAACCACATCATCGAACACTGGCCGGTCAGAGAGGGAAAATATTGTCTGCGAGCAGCGCTCGGAGGCTAAAGCCACCCGATATACGTTTTCACGGCGTTGGCCAAAAATTATTACTCCTGCATCAGCGATTCGAGAGCGTACACAAACGCACACATTCCCGAGCAACATGGATATCCGCGTACCGAAAAGCGACCGCGCTCTGCGGGCGGGCCCCGGCACTCCGAGCACGACGGAGAGGGAAAAAGCTGGCAATCATACCCGCGGCGTGCCTCGGGCTGTGGGCCCGCACCGCACCCCGCGGAGCCGGGCGCCTGGGAGGTAGGCACGGCCCGCAAGACACCCGCGCGGCGCGGCGCTGCCTATCCCCCGCATGGCGGGCGGCGGCCGGTCCCAGCGGCAGCGGGCCGCCCTGCGGTCTGCCCCTGTACTGCCCTGCCGGAGAGGCTGATGACTGGCCGCCAGCGAGGTGATTGCCGCCCCGGCCGCGGCCCCGGCGGCCCCGGCGGCCCCCGCCTGCTGGCGCGCGGGCACTACGCGCGGCATTCCCCGGCCGGCTCTTGCCGTCGTTGTTTCCACGAGATTCCCGGCATTGCCCGGACAAGGGCGGCGCGCTCGCGAACTATGCCGGGACAGAATGTAAATACGGCGGCCGTGTGCGGTCGAGATGATGAAATAACAATCGCAAAAATGTGGGCCGGGTCGTCGCCCTCCCGGAGAACGGCGCGGCGTGCGCGCGACGGGTACGGGGGGGCGTGATTACTGTGCCGCGCGTCACGCACCGGCCAGAGGGAGAGAGAGGGAGAGAGGGGGAGGGAGAGAGAGAGAGAGAGAGAGAGAGAGAGAGACGAATAGGCCATGGCGGGCCGCCGGCCGCCGAGCATGGGGGAGAGAGATAAGCGGAGAGCAAGAAGGATGAAACCCGCGGGAAAAGCGACTTGTACCCTGGAAAAGAGGAGCCCCGGCGGAGCTGCGCCACGCCACGCCACGCCGCCGAGGTCAGGTGGGGCGCTCACAATTAGTGCGGCCGGCGGGTGCATAGTTCGCTGCCGCGTGCCCCGCGCCGTGTGCGTCAGCCCTGCCACCAGCCCCGCCACCGGCCCTCCAGCCGCTCCAGCCGCTCCAGCCGCTCCAGCCCTGCTGGCGTGTCGGGATATTGCCGTCACTATTGCCGCCGGGATCTCCAATTTGTCCTCCGGCCCCCCGTCTTCCAATTAGGGGCGGGGAGGCGGGGGGCGACCTGTATCATTGAAAGAGTTTCCCTCACGCCCCTCTGCGGCCGGCCGGGGCTGCGGGGGGCTGCGGGGGCCCGCCGCTAATGGCGGCCTCTCCCTCACTTGCGGGGAGCAGGTGGGGCGGCGGCGGGGCGGCGGCGGGGCGGCGGCGGGGTTTTGTAAGCCCGGCCCCGCGTGTTCCTGCGCTGCGTGCGCTCGGATCTATCAATCATCTATTCAAGACCTCATACCCAATCAGCAAATGAAGGCGGGGTGCGGCGGTGCCGGCGGTGCCCGCGGTGCCCGCGGTGCCCGGGGCCGGGGAGCCGAGCCCGACAGCCTCCCTGCACACCTATGGGACCTCAGCCGCAGGCCTGCCAGACAGAGTACCGGCGGCTCCGCGGCCCGCGCTTGTTGTTCCCTTGAGCTGTTAATGCCCCCCCCCCCCAAATGGCTACGGAACTTAGTACCACGTCGATAAGAGTAAGATCCTTCTTTATTAAAAAGAAAGTGTACGGAAGTGCCAATTAAAGAGGGTTTAATGCCGACGGGTGGGTCAGCGGGTACGGAAGCGGGGTGTCAGCGGGGCGTCAGCGGTGTCAGCGGGGCGTCAGCGGTGTCAGCGGGGCGTCAGTCAGCGGGGCGTCAGCGGTGTCAGCGGGGCGTCAGCGGTGTCAGCGGGGCGTCAGCGGTGTCAGCGGGGCGTCAGCGGTGTCAGCGGGGCGGTCAGCGGTGTCAGCGGGGGTCAGCGGTGTGTCAGCGGTGTCAGCGGGGCGTCAGCGGTGTCAGCGGGGCGTCAGCGGTGTCAGCGGGGGTCAGCGGTGTCAGTCAGCGGTGTCAGCGGGGCGTCAGCGGTGTCAGCGGGGCGTCAGCGGTGTCAGCGGGGCGTCAGCGGTGTCAGCGGGGCGTCAGCGGCGTCAGCGGTGTCAGCGGGGCGTCAGCGGGGCGTCAGTCGGGGCGTCAGCGGTGTCAGCGGGGCGTCAGCGGTGTCAGCGGGGCGTCAGCGGTGTCAGCGGGGCGTCAGCGGTGTCAGCGGGGCGTCAGCGGTGTCAGCGGGGCGTCAGCGGTGTCAGTGGGGCGTCAGCGGTGTCAGCGGGGCGTCAGCGGTGTCAGCGGGGCGTCAGCGGGGCGTCAGCGTCAGTGGGGCGTCAGCGGTGTCAGCGGGGCGTCAGCGGTGTCAGCGGGGCGTCAGCGGTGTCAGCGGGGCGTCAGCGGGGCGTCAGCGGTGTCAGTGGGGCGTCAGCGGTGTCAGCGGGGCGTCAGCGGTGTCAGCGGGGCGTCAGCGGGGCGTCAGCGGTGTCAGTGGGGCGTCAGCGGCGTCAGCTGGGCGTCAGCGGTGTCAGCGGGGCGTCAGCGGTGTCAGCGGTGTCAGCGGGGCGTCAGCGGTGTCAGCGGGGCGTCAGCGGGGCGTCAGCGGTGTCAGTGGGGCGTCAGCGGCGTCAGCGGGGCGTCAGCGGTGTCAGCGGGGCGTCAGCGGTGTCAGCGGGGCGTCAGCGGGGCGTCAGCGGTGTCAGTGGGGCGTCAGCGGCGTCAGCGGGGCGTCAGCGGTGTCAGCGGGGCGTCAGCGGTGTCAGCGGGGCGTCAGCGGTGTCAGCGGGGCGTCAGCGGTGTCAGCGGGGCGTCAGCGGTGTCAGCGGGGCGTCAGCGGCCGCCGAGATGTGTCCAGCTTTATGCACCATAAAGCATCAAATAGCAATACTCGGCGGACGTGGAAGTGCGGAGGGCAGGTGGCGGTGCAGCCAAGCGAGCGCGCAGCGGCGGCAGAGGGGGGGGGGGGAGCCCGGGAGAGAGAGGGGGACAGAGATCAGACGGACAGGTAGAGTGAGCGGGAGAGAACGAGTGAACTGCACCGGCAGCATGCACAGCATGTGCGGCTTGAAGCCCCAGTGTGACCGCCCCCCTCTCTCTCTCTCTCTCTCTCTCTCTCTCTCTCGCTGTGTATTGTCTGTCCCGCTCTCTCCTCCGCACAAACTTCGTCGTGTCGTTCCGTGACGCCGCGAATTACAGTGCCGCGGCGTGCGTGCGCCGCCCCCCCCCCCCCCGTCTCTCTCTATCTCTCTCTCCCCTGCGGGACTTCAAATTACTTGTCCGGTCGGCGGGGCGGACAACGCCGCACATAGCGCGGCCGCGCACATGTCCCGCTACATGACGTGCACACCGACGCACGCCGGCCGCGGCAGGCCGCAGCCCACGTGCGCACAGCACCCGCAGCAGCGGGCCGCGGGTACCGTGTGGCTGTGTGGGGCCGCACCGCCGCACCGCCGCACCGCCGCAGCGGCGCCGGCGGGGAGCCAGCGAGTCGCAGTAATGCCGTATAATAACAACGCGGGGCCGCGGGGCCGCGGGGCGGAAGGTGGCCGCACCACAACATTTCATGCCACAATCCGCTTTGCTCGTGGGGCGTCTCGGGCGGCGGCGGCGGGGAGGGCCGTCACGGAGGGTTGAGATGATCGGGGGCGGCCTCTGACTCCTCCGCGGCCCCTGCCCCTGCCTCTGTCTGTGTCTGTGTGTGTGTGTGTGTGTGTGTGCGCGCGGTGGGCGCCCGTCCCGTGTGCGATTCACTGGCCGCCCTTTCTTCATCTATAGTCATGAGCCGCTCTTTCTACCAACTGTGACAAACTGCTGGCGGCGGCCAGGCGCCGGGGCCCCCGGGGGGGGGGGGGGGGGGGGGGGGGGGGGGGGGGGGGGCTGGACCACACCAAAGGGCGCGGCCCGCTGTTGTCCCGGCGACATCTTTGCCCCCGCCAGCACGGCGACAATGAGGATGGTAATGGCGACGGTAATGGTGCCGATGGTGATGACGGCGGCCTCACGGCCCGGCGGCGCGGCCCGGCGGTGTCGGGGAGGTGATGGTGATTGGTGGCGGTGGTTGGCGGTGACGGCCCGACCCGGCCCCATTTAGGCCCCCTCTGCGTTCAGCCGCTTCAGCGCTTTAAAAGCTTTGCCGCCGCAGCGGGAGCAGGCCACGGCCCGGCCACCGCTGCCACCGCCGCCACCGCTGCCGCCACGGCCCCCGGCGCCGCCCGGCCACGCATGCAACTGCACGGGGCGGACGCGGCTGTTACGGCGGTCTCCGTCGCACCCCCGCGGGCAGCGGGCCCCCGGCAGATACGGCCGTCTCTCTCTCTCTCACCCGAAGCGCGTGGTCGATGCTACGCCGCGTGCGGCCCGCCGCATCGATCTGGCAAGGAAGGAAGCGCCCCTGCGGCGGCCCCGCGCCGCCGGGGTCCGGCGTGCAGCCGGCAGTAGGCAAACACGGCACGCACACACAGCCGGCAGCAGGCCCCACAGGCCGGCCCGGCCGCACCGCGCTGCCAGTGCACTCGCTGCGCCGCTGCGCCGCTGCGCCGCCGCGCCGCCGCGACGCCCGGGGCCGCCCAGGCTGCTCGGGCTGCTCAGGACAGACGGCCCGGCCCCGCTCTGACGACGCCACTGTGCCGCTCCCACCGTCTCCATCACGCCCACCGGGGATGGGGGAGGGGGGCGCTCTGCCTCCCGTCCCGCTCCCCGCGGCGCGGCGGCCGCACGCAGTAGTGATGGATCGGCATCACATCCCCCCGGCACGTGTCTGTGTGTGCGTGTGCGCGTGTGTGCGTGTGTGTGCGAGGGGCTGCACGGCGAGCCGCCTCCACCGCGTCTCGAGTGAGCCGCCGCCCGGCGCAGCTCGCAGCCGCACGGACTGCGCAGTCTGCCGCCGCCGCCGCGCCGCTCCGCCTGCAGCATCCGCCCGGAGTCAATATTAAATTTCTCCTCCAGTGTCGACCGTATCCCGTTATGAGCCGCGCGCCTCTGCATGACGACGCCCTCCTCCGTAATGAGGAGCGGCATTTCCGTGACGGCGGAGTATCCGAGAATACAAAATCGCTGCAGATGAATGGCGGGCGAAGCAGCCGCCGGCCGCGTCGTCAGCCCGGCAGCGCGCGGCCTGGGGTTTACCTGCGCCGGGATGGAAAGCACGGGGCCAGCGGTGCGGCCCGGTATTGCCCGTAAAACTGTCATGAAACTTCCAACTAGTCCGAACCTACACCGGCCGAGACAGGCGCCGCCGCAGAGGCGCCGCCGCCCCCCCCCCCCCCCTGCCGACACGCCCGCTGCTGCACCGTCTGACCCGCACCGCTGCCCGGCACGTGATAGGCACGCCACGCCCACCAAAAGTCCACGACCGACCCCCCGCCAAGACTCCGAAATACACGGCGCTATTCGCAAGGCGTCCTTTTCCCTTTCTCATTCTTCCATTCATTCGTGCATTCATTCCGCAAGCAGCCCTGTTTCGCCGATCTGAATACAACTCGTTAAAAACAAACAGCCAACTTTAGGTGCGGCAGCGCCCGCGGAGGCGACGCTGTGGTCCAGGGTGACTCCCGCCTCGCGGCTCGCGGCGCGGCGGGCCGCGGAGGTCTGGTCGCTGCCGAAGCCGCTATGCACCCGGGCGCCTTAGCGGAGCCTCGCGGGCGCTGCCTGTGGGCCGCGGGCACCGCGACGCCTCCCTCTGCTATGGAAATCGTGTGTGTGCGCTGACGCTGTTGTTGCCGCTGCCGGCGGCGGCTGCGGGTCGTGGCGGAAAGAGTAAAGGTGTAAGCACATCCACGGGGCGGGGCGCGGGGCGCGGGGCGCGGGCCCGCCGGGGCACGACCAAGCCCGCCCAGCCGACCGGGACCCTGCCGGCGTCCCCCACTAAGCGAAAATGAATTTTCAAGGGGCGGGGGGGGGGGGGGGGGGGGTACACGGCTCGGGCCCGGCCCCGGCCTCCGCTCCGGCCTCGGCCCCGTCACCCAGCCACGGCCCCAGCCCCGCCGGGCCGCCGGGCCGCCAGGCCGGAGTGTGCTCCGCAAAGTGGGTTGTGTGGACGGGCAGCCGGGGGTGAGGACACGAGTAAAAAGGGATGGAGGTTAAAAGAATGAAAGAGAGATTGAGAAGGTAAAAGAATAAAACGAAATCACCCGCCAACGGCGCTGTGTGTGTGAGTGTGTGTGTGTGTGTGTGGAGTGGGTGCGCTTGAGCCCGGCGACCGTGACCCAGACGACGGGACAGAGGACTGGCTGGGGCCCGGCCGGTACTTGCCGAGCTGAATGCGAACGCGGTGGAAACGAGAAAATCAAGCAACATTCTCTTCGTTTGCAGCTCTGTAACTTTTTCCTCTTAAACATGAGAGGAGAGAGGGAGTGAAAGAGAGAGTGAGAGAGGAGAGAGAGAGTGAGAGAGAGAGAGAGTGAGAGTGGTAGAGAGTGAGAGTGAGTGAGAGAGCCGATCCATGTGACGACGGCTTACTCCTCGGGGCGTGAGGCGGACGGGCTTCGCCGAGGGCTTCGCCTTGAGCTGCCGGGCCGTATCGCTGCGGGCGTCGTCGGGAGTCGCGCCATCAGCCCGCATTGAAAAGGCGCTCTGGCGCGCGTCCTCCCGGCGGATTATCGCACTAATTACGCGGCGCTGGCGCCGGCAGCTCAGGCGGCGGCCGGGCCGCGGAGGTGTCCGTCACACCGGGCCGAGGCTGCGGGGCCCGCACGGCCCGCACGGCCCGCACTGCGCCCCGGCCCCCCGCCGCTCCTGGTGCCCGCGCACAATGGGCCGCTCCTAGGGGGGACTCGGCAGTAAGTAAGACCCGCTCACCCCCGCCGCGGCGGCAAGTTCTGATGCCGCGCGCCCGGTTGACTCGCCTGACCAAAGGGGCGACACTCCATGCTTTCGAGCACGGGCTGCTCGCCAGCGGTCTCATCCGGAAGTTACTAAAGGGCCCGTATTTAAATGACGTAAACATGAGAATGTAACCCCAAAAAAGACTCGCGTGGATTCGAACCCACGGCACTCCCTTCCCGCGTGGGGCGGGCTCTACGTCACGGAGACAACAGCAAGCCAAGTCTTACCCATCTGAGTCCCCCCTTTGGTGCTGACCGCCCGTAACACCCGATACTGTACCGTGCTGCCCTCGCGGCAGGCAGCAGGGGTACCGTGGTGCGGCGGTCGCATCGCTGCTCTCTCTCTCTCTCTCTCTGTCTCTCTCTCTCTCGCTAGATTTGTGTGACCCGTGTCCTCTGGCAGCCGCATAACCCGTGACGTCATCCGTTTGCCCGCAGGTGCCTCTCGGAGACGCCGAGCCCGCCGGCCGGCCGCCACGCCGCACCGCCGCTGCACCGCCGCTGCACCGCCGCCGCTCTCGCCAAACATGCCGGCGCGCTCCAGGAGGCCCGTGCTCTTCCGTAACAAGTGCGGCTGGTGTTGTTGACCCAGACATTCCCAACGAAAAAAAAGAGGAAAAAGAAGAAGTAAACACGCGCAAGTTTTCCATCTCATTTTATCTCGCACGGCGCATCACACACTAGGTTATGCAAATATTTACTCTATTTTGTATAAACATATGTATAAAATTATCGGTATAAAGTTTTCTACGTTTCTATTTCTCTAAATTTCCCCTGTAACGTCTCTCTTTATTCTGTGTGTAATTATATCACATATTTTTCATATTACTCTCGACCAAAATTCTTCCAATGAAATCCCTCCTCTTCTTGTGATTCTCAGTATAAATTAAGTCCTGTACCTTCCCAAACGAATAGTTTTCGTACTCGCACTTTCGCCCCCTCTGGGACTCAATATTCACTGTGTCGACACTAGCCTAACCCTCGCCGGACCGGGCTCCGAGGCCTGTGTGTGACGTGCCGAGCAAGTACCCCCCGCGAGCGCCGCCGCCGCCGACGAGGCGCCCCACCCGAGTCACTTGAGTGGAGAACCGGGACAAACGTATAAATTTCGTGCGAATAACTGTGACAAAGGCCCCCGTCCGTGGAGACAGACGGCGGCGGAAAGAAACGGGAACGGCCGCCAACGCCCCCTCCGCCAGCCGCCCCCTCCGCCAGCCGCCCCCCTCCGCCAGCCGCCGTGACCAGCGGCCAGCCCCGGAGCCCCGGCCGCCATGCTCGGGCGGCCTTGTCGGCCCGCGGCCGGGGTGACAGCGTGAACGGCTTGTGGACGACTGCGGTGCCAAAGGACACGCGAAGAGAGGGGAAAGTACTCTGAGAGGATGGCGTGCAAGATCGACGTGGACAAGGTGCGGCGGGAGATCCTGCTCGGGGGGCGGGGCCGGCGGGCGGCCTCGGAGCAGGGCGCGCACCCCGGCCAGGGCCCGCCGCCGACGCCGCACCTGTGGGGGGCGGGGCCCGGCGGCACGCACCGCCGCACGCCCTGGTGCAAGAAGAGGACCAGCGCGCCGCAGATGGGCAGCCAGGGCTCCACCGGCATGCGCACCGCCCTCATCCTGCGCTCCCGGAGGTCCTGGCCCGTGGCGCCGCTGCACCAGAGAAGGTCGGTACAACCACTTCAAGAAAACGGCTTTTTTTAAAGCCGTTTTGCTCTTTTTTTTTCTGAAATGTACATGGGAGACCGAGGAGTAGGAAGAGGCCCAAAGCGTGTGCGGGAGAACCCACATTTTTTTTTCAGAAGCGACCGCGGAGAAGTACCCACAAGTTTTCCCACTTCTCGCCGCTTTCCGAGGGCCGCCGTGAATCGCTGATCGTCAAAAATTCGGCAACAACGACACTTGACTATTTGCTGAGTGGGAGGAAAATGTGTCCAATATTCTCTGCAAAGAGCACCTCTTGCTCAGGCTCAACAAAATGTACGGCTGAAAAAGAAGTCACCGACGCGCCGCGCCGGAGCCCGGCCGGCCCACTTTGTGGTAATAAATGTCACGCCCATGACGCTTTTAAATTGACGTGGACGGCTTGCTGCTGAGCTTTCGATCACGATGGAGGAATGAAATGGGAGGGGGGTGAGGAGGGGGGGGGGGTAGCCGGCTTTGGAGGAAGAGAGATGAGATGAGAGAGAGAGAGAGAGAGAGAGAGAGAGAGGAGAGAGAGAGCGAGAGCGTGGAGAGGAGGGGGGGGGGGGAGAGAAGAGTCTCTGAGAGTTGTGAGGGGCCTTCCCGTGCACTCGGGGGATATATTCAGGCCGTGACACATCAGCACGCACTGGCGCGCGCCGCCTCTTTGACACTTCTGGCGCGGCGGGAGTCGCGGAACCAATCTCAAGTTCTCATCCTCAAACACAAGGGCCCCGGGCCCCGGGCCGCTAAGGACGCCCAGCCCTGCCGCCTGCCGCCTGCCGCCCGCCGCCCCCGCGCCGGTCTGACCCTTCGCACCATCCAACTAGGTCCGGGGGGGATTAGGCGCCGTCCTCGACGCCCTCGACGGCCTCGTCGCCCTCGTCCTCGTCGGCGGCCTCCTCGGGCCCCGGATTATGCCGCACCGACACCGCCCGGGTGGACACCTGGAAAGAGGTGCGAGCGGTGGGCCGGCCGGCGGCCTGCAAGCGCTGCGGGTGCGGCGCGGGCCGGCGCTCCCACCGGCGGCCAGCGTCGGGCCCGTCATGATGTCGTCCGGGATCGGGGATGCTAATGAGCGCAGATTAGGGCCCGGAGGCGGGAGCAAAGGAGCGGAGCTCCGGGCGCATCATGCCTTTCTAAGTCGCAGAGTAAACTCTTTTAAAAACTTTCTTTTTTAATCTCGCTCTGTGTGGTTTTCGGTATTTTTTTTTCTTTTCCGTTGCGAGCTGCTGCTGCTGCTGGAAGTTTGGTTTCTCGTTATGTTCGTGTCCACGTCCGGTGTTCGGCCTGCTCGTGACAGCCGAAAGGCCTGTGCGTGGTTTCCCCGGTCGAGGCGCCCTTCCGGTGAGCGTCGTTCTGCGGGGCGGAGGGGAGCAGCAGGGTGCGGGCGGGGGGCGGGCCTTGGCGGCGGGGCCGGCGGGGCCCACCACATCACCGGGAGCCTGCCGCCGCCTCTGCCGCCGCCGCCGCACACCGGCAAGGTGCGAGGCGGCGGAGGCCGTGCGAACCCTCAGCGCGCCCCCACCCCTCTCCCTCATCACGACCCCGCCACTGAAGGAGCGTCCAAACAACTCCCGCCATGTGGAAAACGGTCCGAAATCCATAATATTATACGGATGGAGGCCGCGGGGAGGAGGGGCGGCCGCGGCCCCAAAACTTTGACAAAGGGCGTGTGGCGCGCAGTCGCAGGTCCCCGCCGCGGTGCAGAGGTCCCCGCACAGGCGGCGCGGCGCTGCCTGGTGATGGCTATGACCCAAATGTGCGGGGGAACGCGCGCCGCCCGCTGTGATCCCGCGGCACGGCATGATCAAAGAGTGAAACAGAAACGCAGCATCATTAAGACATGGCGAACAGCATCCCTGACGGCGCGACACACACGCTGCGCCGCTGCGCCGCTGCGCGCGGGGCGGCCCCGGTGACCCGCCGGCAGAGGGCGCCCCTCGGGGTGCCCGAGAGCACGCGGCACTTACATGGCGACGTGACCGGGCCGCGGCACACAGCGGCGACGGCGCCGAGGGCCGCGGCGCGCGGGACGGGGTCGTGAAAACGGTGGTGGTGGTGGTGCCGCTGACTGAGAAAAAGATGAGCCCCCGCCGCCCCAGCGCGCCGACGCCGCTCGGGCGAGAACTTCTTCCCCGGAGCCCCCTGCCATTAAGAACCCGACGCCCCGAAGACGCTCGCCGCCGCCCGCGGTAGCCGAGGCGCCCACCTGCCGCGGCGGGGCCCGAACCCACGACAAAGGGCGGCGGCAACTGCCGCGTCAGTCATTCTGATAGCCGGCAGCGGGACAGCGGCGGGGCAACGGCGGGGCAGCGGCGGGGCCGGCGGGGCGGGCGGGGACACGGGAGCCAGACTAATGAAGAGACATTCCGCTGGAAATGTTGGCACAACGGCCAGGGAAAAATACGCGGAGGGAGAAAATGCAGACGATGGCAAATGTCGTCCCCTTGATTCCGACCGCCCCCCCCCCCCCCCCACCGCTCTTATTTTCCTCTTGCTGCTCTTGCCTCTCTCGCGATATCGACGCGTTTGAGTCGGCCCGCTTCATATTCCATCGCTGATATTGGCGTCTCGTCAAACCCCTGGGGTACGTAATACACAGTGGCAGCTAATTCGCCAAAGAACGGCAAAGAACGCTATTAACCTTGGACACGGCGACCTGTACTCAAAGCCGGGGCCCAAGTCCCGGCGGCCCCCCGTGCCGTGCGTCTACATCCTCCGTACAATTAATAGGGTCGACTGTGTGGGGCCGTGCTGTAGTGACAGAGACCCGGGGCGGGGCGGGGCCCGGGGCGGGGCCCGGGGCGGGGCCCGGGGCGGGGCCCGGGGCGGGGCCCGGGGCGGGGCCCGGGGCGGGGCCCGGCGGCGGGACCCACCCGGGCGGCCGCCGCGGCCGGGCCCCGGGGCCGCTGCGCCACGGTAAGTGATCTGCCTGTGTGGCGGACTCAAAGCGGTCGCCTCACACTATTGTGCTCCCGGGCTGCGGAGCTGCTGCTGTGGGCCTGGGGGTGGTATTACCTCCCCAGCCCGCCAGCCCCGCGCCGGCCCGCGCCGCTCGAGCGTCTAGCGCTATGTATACGGTTTCACATCAAATGAAGCGTCCCGCCCCCATTGCCCCGGTACCATCATCATCATGTAGCGAGGCGCGAGTTCTGTGAGTGGGGAAAACGTACTTACTTCTGCCGCTCTGTGGGGAGACGTCGCCAGAGCGGGCCGCAGGCCAGAGCACACGCGGCGCCGCCTATAGGCGCGGAGGTGAGGCCGGGGGACAGATAAGGCCAACGGACCCACAGACGAGGCCAGGCGGGGACAGATGAGGCCGGTGGACAGGTGAGGCCAAGGGACAGGTGTGAAGGCCAGGGGATAGGTGAGGCCGGGGGACAGGTGAGGCTGGGGGACAGATGAGGCCGGGGGACAGGTGAGGCCAAAGGACAGGTGCAAAGGCCGGTGGACAGACAAGGCAGGGGACAGGTGAGGCCGGAGAGCACGCGGCGTTGCGATTAGGCAGCCGGCGGACAGGTGAGGCCGGGTCCGGCCGGGGACGGCCGGGGCCTCGCATGATGGCCGCAACAACTGGCGCATAATGAGCGGTCGCGCATGATACGCATGCAGACGCTGCGCACACAGCTCGGCGGCGGCGGCGGCGGCGCTGACACGGCCGCAAAAGCGTATAACGCTGCGAGGACCCCGGGCGCTGTTGTTACGGCCGCGACTGAGCGCGCGGGTCGTTACCGAACCGGCCGCCCCGCACGGCTCTCGGATCGATATGTGCTCTCAGATTCGGCGAGGAGGAGCGGAGGCCTCACTACTGCCGGGGGCCCCGCCGGGGGCCCCGCCGACGGCCAGGACTGGTAAACATCCAGACAAAGTGGACACATTTTATGACACAGGCACACGATGCATGCTGCAAGTTCTCCATGACCCGCCCTAAAAAAGGAGCACGTAAAATTAAGATCGATTAGCTACAAAACGCGCCCGTGCCGCAACCCCTTCTTGGACAACAACTTTAACTCTACGGAAACAAATAACGGCGCACTGCACTACCGCACCAGTGTCCAGGGGAGCTGCCTCCCCCCCAGGAGCCGTGCTGTGCCGGGCTGCGGGCAAGGAGGCAGGGAATAAAACAGAGAGATGGGCGTGCAACAGTCCCCAGCGGCCCTGGGCCGGGCGGGCCGGGCCACCACTGATATACAGTGCAGCTTTAGCACCGGGACGAACGGTCGGCTGCCGGCTTCCTGGCCTGGCCGGAGCGCGGCGGAGGAGCCGTCGGAGCCTCCGGCCGAGCCTCCGGAGCCCAGCGTCACACCACCTCTTGAGAAACTGTGGAAGTTTTCAAAGCAGAGTCGGCTGCGGAGGGAAAGACATAAACTGGGAACGCAGCGCACCTCCCTATGCAGAGAGCCGTGCGCTTCGCTCCCCCGCTCGCTCTCTGTGCGCGCAGCGGCGTCGTACTGTGTCCTCCTTTTTTTTTTTTGTCGCTTGCGAGTGTTTTCATTTATTCATTCTCAGCTTCGCTGCTGTGTGGCTTTTGCCCAATTTAACACCGCTTGCCACTCGAACGGATCCGCAAAGCAGAGCGGCGTTGATTTAGGTCAGCGGTGGCCGATATGCACACGAGCCCCGCTGCGGCGGCCTTACCTCGGCCCTCCCGCCCCGCCCGGCCCCATCGGGCCCTGCTCACACGACCACTTTGTCCATGGAAGTTTCGCACCAACTGGCGACCGGCGCGGATTAGACCTGCCTTCGCCGGAGGGCCCCGAGGGCGTCCCGAGGGCGTCCCCAGGGGGCCCACAGGCGGCCCACAGGCGGCCCACAGGCGGCCCACAGGCGGCCCACAGGTGGCCCACAGGCAGCCCACAGGCAGCCCACAGGCAGCCCACAGGCGGCCCACAGAGAGGCCACGCAGCGCAGCCCTCGGCTTGCCGAACACTTTGGGTAGCGCAAAATCACGCTTCGGTAAACGGGATGAAAAAAAAAACGGACCAATAATACGCCGGCCATTGTTCGTCATCGCGTGATTCACAGAGTGGACCAAAAGCCAGGCTTGTAAACAGAGTTGTCGATGCCCCGGGTCGAACGGCAATTTGATTTACAGGTCAGAGCCAGTGGGCGAGGGAGAGCGAGAGAGTTTGCCGGCTGTGTTGTCCATGGAAGCCTCCTTGTACCCTGCGGGGACAACTTGCGGAACATTCCAAAGACTACTTAGACCCGGAGACCATAGGTCCCTTTGCAGGAATATCGATTCAATTTTCTCTCGCCGCCCGGCTCTCCTCCCGATGGGCCTGGAGCCTGATTCCGAACACGGCCCTCGTGGCTCTGTCTCTGTCGCACTCGCCGGGTGCTCCGTAAGAGTGTGACAAGGAGGTCCGAGAAAACAGCGCTCAGAATCAGCCAGCTGCCCCCTCCCGCCCCCTCCCGCCCCCTCCCGGAGTCATCGGCACACAATCTCTGCTGCCGAGTGCCAGTGTGCCGCGGTACTCACATGTCAACGGCACTCAGCCTGATTGGCGAACCTCCTCCCAGAGATTAGCCTAACGCCGCGGCGCGACGGGGGCGCCGAGGGGGGTCAACAGCGGAGGCCGCCCCGCCGCCCTCACGGCTGCCGAGCCGACTCGGAGAGAGAGGGAGGGAGAGGAAGAGCGAAGGGGTATCGAGGGAGCGAGAGAGAGGGACAGGGCGCGCTTCGGTCCGCTATGCCTTTGGTGCGGAGGTCAACCCAGCCAAGGTCCTTCAGGCAGAGCAGGCAGAGCGGCGCGGTGCGGTCGGCGGGAGTCGCCCCGTCACGCCCCGGCTGAGCACCGCCCGGCCTCTCGGCTCCTCCTCCGCCGCGGGGAGCGCCCGGCGGGTAGGCAAGCCCGCCGAGCTGCGGCGCGCGGCGGCGGCCGACGTGGCCTACCTACCGGGCGCCCCGCCCCGCTCACAGCTGGGCGGCCGCTGCCGACACCCTTCCCCCCCCCCCCCCCCCCGTCCAGCACTGCCGCGGTGCGCGACTTTCGCTCCCTCGCTCTCCACTCCGCTTTCTCTCCTACTCGCCTCACCTCTCGCCGGTGGAGGGGGGGGGGGGGGGGGAGAAAAATGATGCATAATTTCGCAGTCACGCCTACAACAACTTGTCCTACGATACGCTCTGTGCGCGCCAGCCGTTGCCAGCCTGTTCCGCGACTAGACGGGGGCCGGGGCGGCGGCCCGGCGCCAATCTGCGACGGGAGAAGCCCCGCTCGGGACCGCAGAGCACGGCAGAGCGCGGCACTGCACGGCCGCGAGGGATTCTCTGCGGCTCCCAGCAACACAGCCGCGCCGCGCACCTCTAATCACCCGGGCAAACGTGTCCCCAAACACGTCACGCTCCCGGCGAGTTTTCTTTTCTTTTCGCGATACCCAGCAGGGCGTCTTCATGGAGAAGAGGGCGATAACGCGAGGGCGGTCCCGAGAGAGAGAGAGAGAGAGAGAGAGAGAGAGAGAGAGAGACAGAGAGGAGGACGACAAGACGACGCAATATAAGCCTCCGTTGGTAGCATTCGGGAGGTCTTTTATTTATCTGCTTTGGCGGGCTGTAATAAGCAGCAGGGACTCCTCTCCGCGCCCCTTTCCCTTTCACCTCCACCTCTTCTTCTTTTACTTTTTCTACCGGGCTTGCGCGGATCGCATAGCCAGCGGTGGCCTGCTATCCCCTCCCCCTTCGCCCCGAAGATCTCTCTCTCTCTCTCTCTCTCTCTCTCTTTCTCTCTCTCTCTCTCTCTCTCTCTCGTGAGTATACAAGGGTCGCTCTCGAACGGCCGCGAAGGGGCCGCTAACGGACACCGAAAGGGCTGTGCTTTGTGCTGCGCTGTGGTGCGCTGTGCTCGGCAGACGCCGCAGGCTGCGCACGCACGCACGCACGCACGCACTCACGCACGGCCAGTGCGCCTCCGCCGGCCTCCGCGGAGCCCGCGCCCCTCGAGCGATATTTTCACCTGTCTTCTGCGGACCGCGATCGGCACGACCTTGATTTTCAATCCGCTTAGATTACTCGCCGCAGAGGGGGGGGGGGGGGGGCGCTCGGGGCCGCGGGCCGCTGGCCTTGGCGGCGACGTCATCGCCTTTGACGGGGCGCGGCCGCCGCCGATCGCGGGACCCCAATCAGAAGGGTCACAATTTATTTATTGCTTCTCTCCCCGCACAAAAGAACTGTCCGTGGACGCCCCGCTCACCCTTATTTCTTCGTCCCTTTCATTTAAAAAAATAACGGTTTTGATACGAGTCCCAATTACGACACCGGGCAGGGATCGGCTAGCGGCGCACGGCTGCAGCCCGGACGCACAAAGGCAGGCGGCGGCTGAATGGCGTTGTTCATCCCGACACCGAGCGACGCGGCGTCTAAACGGCTGGCCCCCCCTCCGGCCGTGTGCACTGCAAAGCGGCAAGCGGCACCCGCCATGGCGGCGGGCATGACCCGCAAAATGGCCGTGTGCGTGTGTGTGCTGTGTGTGCTGTGTGTGCGCGCGCGTGTGCAGTCGGTCCTCGTTATCCGGGCATTCAAAGCCAGGTGCGCGCTGGAGGAGCGACGGGGACGGAATCAGCGACAAGTTTGCGGCCGCCTCTCTCTCTCTCTTTCTCTCTCTCTCTCTCTCTCTCTCTCTCTCTCCGTCTACCCCGCCATCTGCATCCCCTTGGCTCTCTTTCTCGCCACCGCGGGCGTCGTGGCAGGCGGGCTGCCGCAGCCCGCTCATGTCGTCGCATCCCCTTTCTGCCGCCGCCGCCCGCCGCTGCAGGCCTAACAAGGCATCTGGGACTCACAACTTGAGAGGCGGTGGCGGCGGCCCGGCCGGCCTGCAGGCCCGGGGCCCGGAGCCCGGGGTCCTCGGGGGCCACCAGCGGCGCACGCCTCGGGGCCTTCCCAGGGTCAGCGCAGGAGTCTCAGGGTCCTGACTCGAGTCCGCGGGGCAGCGGCGGCGGCGGGCGATCTGCGGAGGAGCGCGGAAATACAGCATCGCTTAAGGTGTTTCCCAAACCCGTCCCCGTGAGAAGTAAACTCAATTTAAAACACGCCGGTCGGGTTTTGAAAGAAAAAAAAAAGAGGGACGGACGGGGTCTGTCGACAACTGCTCCGTGTTTTGGGACGGCCGCTCGCTTCGTGTTTTCCAAGGGCGGACCTTCCCCCTTGCCAGGTTTCTTCGTCTTCCTCCGAGGAGGACGGTACTCCAGTGGGCAGTGCTGGGCCAGAGTTGGGAGGCGAGGGGGGGGGGGGGGGGGAGCGTCAACATAAAGTGCGAGTGAGATAGCGAGGTGGTAGCGGCCGCGAGACAGAGACAGCTGTCCTCGCAAAACCTTTTAGTCTGGGAAAGCGACTACAGCATAGCCACGGACCACCGCTTTAAGACAGCCTAGCGACGCGCCTTCCACGCCCTTCTCTTGATGAAAAATGCCACCTTAGAAGATGAAAAAAAAAACAGAAACAAAGTCATGGACGCAAATAAACAGAGGCAGGTAACACGGCGTAAACAAAATGCCTATGGTAAATTTCGAGCGGCGGCATTTACTTTCTTTTTTCTTAATGTGCGTTTCTGCCGTGAGCACTTTGCCTCGGTTCCTCGTATACACCGCCGCCCGAGAAGAACGCGGAACAAACCACGCCCCGCCGCCGGCGAAACTTTTCACCTGCAGTCTGACTTATGGACAGCGCGCACTCCCTGCGCTACACACCTCTCCTCTTGTTTTGTTTGGGCTGGCAACAGGCAGAAGGGAGGGAAGGGAGGGGCCGAGGAGAGACGTCGTCCCCCCCCCCCCTCTGCTCCCCATTTCTCTCCTCAGCCGCCGCACATTCAGACAGAGACCATGAGGGGGGAAAGATCCCGCTCTGCATATTCAGGAGTTGATGTCAGGATAGCTAGAGGCGTCCTCCATGGCGGCTGAGTGGAGGCACCGTAAACGTCAGCGGGATGCCAGCAGCGATGCGCCGCGCTGCCGTTCACTCGCGACTCCCGGCCAAGATCGAGCTCCCGCGGGGTGGGCGGTGCGGGCCGGGCGGTGCGGGCGGAAGGCAGAGGACACGATTCCTACTTTATTAAAATTGTGACGGGGGAGGGAGGGAGGGAGAGAGATAGGATCCGCGCAATGTGGGCAAATAATGCGACGAAATGAGAATATGAATACATGGCGTTTGGCGTACTCCATGTCCGTGTTCTGGGATGTGGACGCACACGATTGGGCCGCGCGGTACGCACACCGCTAAGTCTCCCGCACACTCGCAAATGGGAGTGGGTAGATGAGGCTTCTTTCGTGCTGGCCTTTTGAGTGGTTTGATGGTGTCCGACGGGGTAGGAGGCCGGCCGGCCGCGGGGGCGCGCAAAACCAGGACTGACGAGAGCGGCCGCTAATGTATCGAGCGGAGTCTGAGGCGCGGCGGCCGGCGCGAGCCGGCGCTGCCGCCCCGCTGTCACCGCGCCGCCGCCGCCGCCGCCGCCGCCGCCGTCGCCGCCGCCGCCGCCGCCGCCGCCGCTTCCAGATACCAGATATGAAAAGCGTCTCTTATCGCGGGAGGCGCGTTATGAGGCGACAGCACAACAACTTGTGGCGGCCCGGCTGGGCAGACCGGCCGTGCAGCAGCAAAGGGATTGTGTATCAGAGCGGGGAGCTTTCACTTGTTAAGCCGCCCAAAGCCACAGAGGCACGCCGCTGCTGTCCTTGCCCGCATCCAGGATATTAAAAACTGCGGTTCGGAACGCGCGCTGCGGCCGCGGGGGGCCGCGGGGGGCCGCGGGGGGCCGCCGCCGTGGGGGGCCCGCGAGCTGTGCAGGGGATCATCGATTACACTGCGCGCGCACGAAGGCTGGACTGGAAGCACAGCACACGAAAACGAGGCATAAGAGCCGCCGCGAGCCGCGAGCCGTGCACAACGCGAGCTGAGCACGCTGAGCACACCGTGAAAAATGTCAAAAACAAACCAGCATAAAAACATGGAAGTAGTTCGCACGCGGACGATGTTCAGGAATATCCGGTTGGAATTCTTCCAGTGTGCGGACACGGTGTCGGGCGGGGACGTATCGCACACCAACGGGGAGAGTTTTGCAGCGCGTGGCCAAAGTTTACGGCGGTGATGCGGCGCTGACCGGACCTATTCGCCGCAGCTGCGCGCTCGGCGTTAAAAACACGCAACTAGCCATTTATAATCGGGGCGACGCCATGCGTGGCTCATATGTGGAAGGAAGCGCAGGCGCGACCACTCAAACAGCAGTGCTTTTCGGAAACGCTCTTGTTGCCATGCGGAAACGACAGACGCACTTGAGTGCAACTCTGTGAAATTGCATACGCTCGACATCGGCCGTATTCAGTTGCGCTATTCTAATTAAGTGATTGGCCGACGGTGCCCCCCCCCCCCCCCTCCCCATCCCTCCGTGTCTGGGACGGCCGCCTCCCGGCAGGCCGGCCACCGCCACTCCCAGCGCCGGGGCCGCTTCCGAAATAGCCCCCGCTGCGCCGCCGCTGTGGCCTCGCCAGAACAGCCGATAGGAAGATGACGAGGCGGGCTGCAAGGGGCGGCGGGGCCGGGCAGGTGACGCCGGGGACCCCACCTCCCCGTGTCTGCCCCTCTATCTCTCCGGATCAGTCGGGGAGCTCCGGTGTGGGGCGCGCGGGTGAGATTAGGTTCAAAGAGGCCTCTTCTGAGCCGCAGACCAGCGGCGGCGGCGGCAGCGCGGCGCCAGCCATTGAAAAGCAGAAGCTCGCCATGTCCTCCTGCTCCTCCTCGAGGAGAGAGGGGGGGGGGGGGCGGGGGCAATCTCACCTCGCTGTCCGGTCCCCGCTGGAAGGAGGCTGTCGCCGCGTCAGGGCCGGGGGTGGCTCGGGGGCGGCGCGGGGGCGGCACTGGGGCGGCGCGGGGGCCGAAATGGGCTACAAATTGAAGGCGGCGAGTCGAGGGCTGATCGAGCGGAACCACGGTCCACCCCTGGCGGCGCTGGGGGGAGGGGGCGATAGGGGTGTGTTGTCAGTCAACATGAAGGGGGCAGGGCTGGGCTGGGCAGGGCGGAGGGGGCAGGAGGGAGGGGCAGAGAGGCACGGAGAATTATAACCTCGGATAACTGTGGCCATGTTGATTCGAGTTTGCGCCCTCGAATTAGAAAAGAATCCGATGTTGGTTATGTTTGTTTGTTTTTGGTTGAACGGACGTGACTGCTCAGTGAACTTTTCTTCATTTATAACGCGATCTGTCCCATTGTCGACATATCCGAAACACACAATATTCGCAGTGTCTCTCTGTCTCTCTTCCTTTTCCGAGAGAATCCGTACAATGAAGAAGACGGTGCACGTACGGCCTCTAGACACCTGCGACGCGCCAGGCGCAAGGACACGCCCGTGCCCCTCTGCTCTTGCGCCAAACAAATGCCCTTTCCTGGAGAGGAAAACATGGTTCACACTCTTTCTGATGAGTTTCTGCTGTCATTGTTCCATGTCGGGGAGAGGGGGAGAGAGATAAGGGGATGGGGGCTGAGGGGAGAGGGAGAGAGAGAGACAGAGGGGACGGATGGCAGCGCGATGCGCCTTGTCTTCAGACAAGTAATCGGCGACGGCGACCTTGATCAGTTCGATTGGATTCATTGAAGACCGCCGGAGAGCGAAAGGCCGTGAGGGGATGAGAGGGCGAGAAAGTGAAGAAGAAAAAGAAGAAAGTGTCAAGGCACGGTCGGAAACGAAGGGCATGATTCAATCAGAGTGATTTGCTTTCTAAATTCCGCCAATGGCGCCCCCCATTTAAGAAGAGTTTTGCCGAAACCTGGCGGACTTTGTTATTGGAGCGGGTGGCGGCTGCGGCGGCTGCTGCGGCGCCGGGTGGCAGCTCTGGGCAGCCAGCCGGTCGGGGGCCGGCCGCAGGCGCCGCAGGCCCGGCTCAGCTCAACCCCCGGCCGGCAGAGACGTGGTGGCAGTTGCGTACGGCTTCCCGCAGTGGCGGCGCCTAGCGGCACCGTGCCTGCCAACAGCGGGTGGGGGCAGGAGGCTCACGGCGAGGTGAGGCGGCCCGAGACCTGTCATGTCTGGGAGCCTCGAGGAGCGCGGCCAAAGTTCCCGCCAAAGTATACTTGTTGGCATCGCTCGGCGCGCCGGGCGCCTCGGTATCGCCGCCGCGGGCGACGGACGGCCGGCAACATTGTCGACCCGCCTCACTCCACTGCACTCGGCCGGATGACAGCGTTGGCGTAATCAACAACACCGCCCCCGCGGGCTCCGGTTAGCTCCAGCGGCCCCCAGCGGCCTCCAGGAGCCTCCAGGAGCCTCCAGAACCCTCCGGCCCGCTTTATCTAGGCCGCCAGCCCCGCCGGGGGCGCCGCCCCGCGTCCGAAGCCGCCTCGGCTCTGACGCACTGGATATACCTGTTGCCGGCATCACAGTTTGGCCCCACATATTGCGCGTCGATCCGAAACCATCCATCTTGGCCGGCAGCCATCCTCCTCGAGCCGCGGGGGGCGCCGGGGGGCGCCGGGGCGGAGGAAGGGAAGCCCTTTGGAGGCCGCCCGCTGCCGGCACGAGGGCCTCACACGGAAGTGAGATAGCTTCCGGACCGCCAGCGGCAACAAAATCACGCTCTCCGGAACCGTCAAAATGAGGGGTAAATGGGGGGGATCGGACGGACGGGTGTCGGGGGTGTTTGCGTGGGACGGTCGGGGCTTCGGTTCCCATTATAAGGGTACCGTGACAAGCTTAACGACACTGTTGGAAAACAAAAACACATCTTTATTTATTATGGCGATTCCACTATGAAGTCCGCTGAAGCACACCCGCCGGTTGAAGGATCATATTGCAGCGCCGCGGCACCTGTAAAATAGGAAATAAATAAGTATAACAACCTGTGAATAAAACAGAAACTTATTTCCTCATAGCAGAGCCCGGCCCCTTGATGTCGTTCGCTGGGCAACGCCGCCTTGACAGTCCCTCCGCCCCATCGACCGGGGCCGCGTCTCGGGGCGCCGTTTTCCCGTGATGTTTGGAGCGCGCCGCCGCGCTACCTGTGGACCGCGAGCCGCCGACAGCATTTCCAGGGAGCTGTTTACCCGCCGGCAGGGCGCGCGGGCCCCGCCCGGCACTGTGTTAAGAAACGCCATCCGGCCACGGCTCTCCGCTGATCAAACGTGCGTCAGACTTGTGTGAAATTAGCGCCAGAGCATCGCAGAGCGCTCACGTTTGTTTTTGCGAACTGCAAGCGCGCACTGGCTCACGTGCGGCGCAAACACCCGGCCCGGGGCCCCGGCTGGCTGCGCCCTGCTGCGCCCACACCCCTGGCGGCCTCAGGGCGGCGGTACCCCCCGCCCGGGCGGGCGGCCGCGCTGTGAGGCTCCCCCTGACGGCGGACGGCGGAAGCAGCGCGCGCAGCGGGTGCCCGCGCCCGCCGCCGGGGGGCGCCACCAGTGCCGCTGGGGGTGGGCCTTCCCCCCAGCCGCCGCTGTCGCTGCCGCCGCTGCCGCCGCTGGGCCGTGTCCCCCGAGGGAGAGGTGCGAACGAGTAGCGGCTGGAACTGCAAACAGCGACGCAGCGGCGGCCCCGCCTGTTTGCCGAGGGACTTCCTGGGGAGTTGGGCCGGCGCGGTGCCGCAGACCTCAGGCCGCAGATACTCTGTAGCCCATCCTCCTCATCCAGCGGAGTCCCGTGACGGAAATAGTGGTGCGCGCGTGCCCTAATGGCCGGCCAATCGATGCCGCCCGCCGCCACCGCCGGCAGCGGCGGCAGCGGCACACGGATATCGTTTATATAAAGAAAACAGAAGAGAGCAAGAGGGAAAAACGGCTCTGCGTCCACTCCTCAAAATAATAAAAATGAAAAAAAAAAACGTATTGAGTAACATTTAAATGTCAGTGTGCGGGCCCGCCCGCCCGGCCGCCTCCCTTTGTATACTAGCACGCCTTCTTTTTATAGAACGCGGTTGGCGTTTTTCCTCGCGTGGCGTAGCGGCGCGTAGCGGTCTCTCGGTGCGCAACAGGCGTGCGCCAGCCAGCGCCGCCCAGCGCCAGCGTGCAAACGGCCACCCCCACCGCCACCGCCGCCGCCGCCACCGCCGGACCCGTCGACGGCGCGGCGTGTCCAGGCGTGGCCGGACGTAGCGTGGCGTGGCGGGGCGTGGCGGGTCGTGGCGGGTCGTGGCGGGGCGTGGCGGGTCGTGGCGGGGCGTGGCGGCGCGTATACCAACCATACTGGAACGGATCAATAGCCAGGCTGGCCGCCGGGTCCGACGGTGTGCGTGCTGGCGGGCATCGCCACGACCACCACAACAGCCACTTGGGGCAGCACAGGCCCGGCCCGGAGCCCCCCCGGGGTTACCGCTGGTCACCACCGGGCCCCGCAGGCTTAGCTACCGCGCCGCGCTTCGAGGGGTCAGCCACTTCCGATCTCAGCGTACACTGAATAAATTCATGACTTGAATATTAAGGATGTATTGTGATTACTTTTGAACATGATTTTTGGCCTGCGTCCGCGTTCACGCAATCTAAAACGGCAAAACAAATTACGATCGAATTTGGATTCGGAGCTCCCCGCCCACAGCTGTGCGGAGAGCAGCGCTGTCAGAGCTCGGGAGTCGCGCACCACTGCGTGTACCGGTCTCCAGCCCAGACTCATGGTCATTAGAACACCCCCACCCCACCCCGCCCCCTTTCGGTGGTAGACGTCTTCCGTCTTCTCTATTATGGTCTGAAGAGAAGGCCATAAAAGAAGTGGCAAGGGTGCAGGTGGGGGGGGGGGGGGGGGGGGCAGACAGGCGGGGCGGGAGCTAAAGTGAGCAAGGTTTAGGAAGACGGGGAGGGACTGGAGGTGGTGGGAAGATCGCGGAAAAAGCGGCGGCGGAAATGGAGGGGAGAGGGGGGGGGGGGGGGGGCGCCCATGGCGAGGCCGCGAAGCTCCTCCAGCAGCAGCTCGGCGCCCGGCGGCACACCCCGGCCCGCGGCCCCGCGGCCCGCGGTTAGCATGTTGTGCTAATGTTATTCATCGCCGCCAGCAGCCTGCAGTAAATCTCCGCCACAAAACTCTTGTTTTTCGAACGCCAGCAGAAACAGTTGTGGGTAATGCCTCCGCCGCGGCCGGCTTCGCGAATGAACGTTCGGCCTGTGCAGGAGTCTTTCGGCCCGGGCTGGGCAGCGCGCCGGTCACCGTCGGCTGCGGCTGTGCGGCCGTGCGGGAGGGCGCACGTCTGGAGACGCCTGGAGACGTCTGGAGACGCCTGGAGACGCCTGGAGACGCCTGGAGACGCCTGGAGACGCCTGGAGACGCCTGGAGACGCGGGGAGCGCCCTGCGGGGGATGAGTAGTACACAGCGCGCCGACGATGACGACGCGCGCAGCCTAAGGCCTGGCGAGGATGTCCAGCTCCAGCCCCGCTCCAGCCCCGCTCCAGCCCCGCTCCGCCGGGCCCCGGGCGGTGCGCGTCAGCAGCACGGGGCCCCGGCCGGAAGCGGGCGCCCCTCCCGCTGCCGCCCACTCCTGCCGGCCCACATACGCCGTTCTTTGCTGCCGCGCCTCGCTCCCTCCGCTGCACCCTTCCCTTCCTCGCCAAGCTGCTGCTGCTGCTGCCGCTGCCGGGAATAGAGAGGGTCAATACAGACCGGAAATAAAACTGGAATGCCACCCCGGTGCTGGCGCTGCTGCGCTGCTGCGCTGCCGGGACGCTGCCGCCCAGACGGCGCTCCCCATTTGCATCGGGATCGAATCGAGGGTCGAATAGAATCTTTGTCCTGACGCGCACGGGGTGCACCGACGGTGACACGCTGCTCCGGGGACGCGGCCTGCCGGCTCCGTGTCGCCACGCTCCAGGGGCGCTCTCCTAATGATATTATTTTCTGCGCGGCCAAAACTTCTTCAACGGTGGCCAAACTGCTTGAGCCCGCTGCTGCGGCGGGGCAGTCCCGTCCGGCGGCCTCTGCGGGGGGTCCGGGGGGCTGAGCTGCCGACAACCTCCGTCAGGGCGACACGGATTCGGCAGAATCCCCCCTTCCGCCGGCCGGCCGGCAGCCCCGGCCGGCAGCCCCCTCCCTGGGCCCGGCACTCACACAAAAACAGTTTCTTATGATAAAACTATTTGCATTGTAGTAAGACGAAAATATTCTTGATATTGGGACAAGTAGGTTTATTCTTATGTTAAGCTGAAAATACGCTTACGATTAATCACTGAAATATTCTTATCGTAAGAATATTTAATCTTATCGTAAGAATATTCAATCTCGAATTATTAAACCACATCCTAACGTCCTCAGGAATATGGCTAGCATGGCAGTGCAAACAGGAACGAGGGACATAGTTTGGCATGGACTTTCAGGTCAAGCCTCACTTTAAAAATTCGCTTCTCTCACGGACGGCTTTAGACCGCCAACAGCGAGATTCAGCCGGAGACACGTCGAAACCGGTGGACATGTCCATCGGATGCCCTCGGGTCAACCTCACCGGGCACGAGCTGGAAGGGAGCGCCCCGTGAGCCTAGGGTAACTGCTGTAGGTATATCAGCAGCGCGAGCCAGGGAACGCCGTTGACGACTAGCGCCATCTCTCGGATGGAGGCAGAGTCTCTCACACCGAAGTGTATTCTTGCGATTAGCAAACCTTTTCTGGCACGAAGAAAGATAATCTTATAGGAAGTATTCATTTCTTAGTACTAAAAATTATGGCGTGTTAAAGTTTAAGATTATTTTGGGCTTATCAAAAGACAAAGAAAAATTGTCATGAGAAAAAAGTGATTTTATCTCAAGAAACATACGGTTATGATAAGAAGATAACGATCAAGTCGAATTTTATTCTTACGGTAAGAAACTATTTTTGTGTGAGCAGATACGCGGCTCTGCCGGGGCCGCACGGCGGTGCGGACCGGCGCTGAGCACGGCGACAGTCATTTCACGGGTCGGAGGTCGCCCAAGTGTCGATGCGGGGAGCCCCGGTCGGGACCCCGAGGACCCCGGCGGGGCCCGGCGGGGAGGGAGGAGCCGTGGGAGGTTTGCAGATGGGTAGGGACCCGGGGGTCATCCTGGCGCGGAGGAGCTCGCGGGGGACGGGGTCCGGCCGGGGACATAAGCGGACTGCCGCCGGCCTCTTAAAACTTGGATCAGGGTGACCCAGCTGCACAGGCAGCTCCTGCCGCACAGCCGACCCCCGCGCCCCGTCGCCGCGGCCACCGAGGCGGCCCTCTTCATCCCCTTCGCTTTCTTTCCGTCGCATGTCGTGCGCGTCGTATGTGTGTGGGAGGCGCACCGAACGACCGACAAGGGGAGAGAGAGAGAGAGAGAGAGAGAGAGAGAGAGAGAGAGAGAGAGAGAGAGAGAGGGGGGGGGGGGAGAGAGAGCCGCAGCGCGATGGAGATGGACGCCGAGTTTTGTGGCGAGGCACATAAATAATTACGACGCCCTCGGCTTGCGGCACTCTCCATGGCGCGGCGCGCTCGGAGTGACAGCCGCCGCCGTTTGCAGAGTCGCTTTACGGACGCACTTGGATGAGAAATTACGCGACACGTCGGGCCGACGTCGGGCGGCGGGGACCCGACCGGGGCAGAGCCGGCCGGGAGTGATGAGTGAGTGACCCTCGCGCAGCTGCCGCCACGGCCCGCCACGGCCCGCCGGCGGCCCTCTCCCTTTCGGAGCCGACGAGCAGCCCTCCCCCGGGGGCGGCACACAGGCAGGCAGCCCCGGGGGCCGGGGGGCCGCCGCCGCCGCTGCAGGCGGCCTGGATCTGCATGAGCTTCTGATATCGACCGGCGCGGAGTGCTCCGGCGCTCCGTTACCTCGTCACGCGGGTCAACGTGCCGCCAGCGCCGACGCAGCGCAGCGCAGCGCCAACCAAGGCGCCAGCCGACCTAAATCATGCTCGCCGCACGGACCCCGGCGGCCCCCGGCGCCAGGTCAAGCCGGGCCACGTCCGCCGCAAGAACAGGCTGCTATGGCGTTTAAAAAATATCGTCAAAAATTCACCTAAAAGAAAAACAAAGCCCGTCGACGTTGAGTCCGTGTTCGAAAAGGAAAAGTAAGAGAGCGGTTTGTTAAGGAATCGGCGTGCGACACAACGGCGCGCGCGTCGCTTATAGAACGTTCCGCGGCGGCAAAAACGCGATGAATACGAGTGGCGCGGCGGCTCGGCGCCGATGAATAATGCATTTTTATCCCCCGCTTTTCTCCATAATTTTCCGATACAGCGGCTCTGCGGAAGCAACAAGCTGCAGAGTCGCCGCTGCAGTCGGCCCGGCCACATTCCTCGCGGCGGCCTCGGCGGCCTCGGCAGGCTTGGCGGCGGCGGGGGACGACGGGGGCGGCGGGGGCGGCGGTGACGGCCAGGCCGTTCGTGATGACGCCGCCGAGTCCCGCGCCCTCGGTGCTTTGCTGCCGGGGTCGTGTACGCGACTTTTACTGCGTTTCGTGGATTTGATGACCCCCGGCCGGTCATTCGAAGCCGGGTGACGCCACCACCCGCCTCATCCCCTCCCCCCCTCCTCCCCCCACCTTCCCATCTCACATTCCGCCCCTCATTTTCACACCCTCGCCCCCCACCATCCCCCACCGCCTTGCGCCGCCCCCGCCTGCTGCTATCTTGCTCTATTTACCCCCCGGCTCTCCCGGTATCCTCTCATCCCTCTCTATCCCGCCGCGCTCCCTCCATCTTCCTCTCTCTTCCCCCTCTCGTTCCTTCTCCTGCGCCTTAATTTGCATGACGAAGGGTGAAGAGGCACTCGAAGAGACAATAATGACGATGACGAGTAATCAAGGGGAGTGAGAGTGAGAGAGTGAGTGAGAGATAGAAAGAGAGGGAGAGAACAGGAGTGCTGGGGGCTGCATCGCGGGGAGAGCCACGTGAAATGTTAGGAGCATCTCGAAAGCAGAGCAAACAGAGTCGGGCGGCGCACCTGCTTAAGCCGCGCGGCTCCACAGCAATACGGCGACTTTAGACAAAAAAAGTTTCGCACAGAACAACATTTTGAAGCGTCAATAATGCTGCTCCGGTTAAGTGTTCCAGGATGTGGAAATAAATATACACAGAGGCTGGGATGCACAATGACCGGTTTGTACAACACATCGAGGTGTGCACACTGGAACGATGCACGCGACGAATAATATAACGACGCCTGAAGAGCGGGCGGAGAAGGAAATAGCGTACAAGTCTCTGCGACACGCGCTCTTGCCCGGTCGGGCATAAAAAAAAAAGTCCGATAGTCGATCAGAGAGCGCCCAGCTCCGTTCGGGCTCCAAAAGTGCAATAGCAGCTGGAATTTTATTTCCCCCTCCCCTCACCGCTGGCGTTGTCCTCCCCCCGCCCCCCGCGCCTTCTCCTCCGCTCTCCCCCTCGCCATGCCTGCTGTTGTGACCTCAAATATAATGGCGACATTAAATCGCCCACCCCGAGAGGGAGAGCGCCGCGAAGCACGGCGCAGCAACGGCGCACAGCACAGCGATCTTCTGCTGGAAACAAAAGCGCGTCGCGGGAGCCTCCGATCCCGATCCCGCGCCGCTGCGTCGAGGCCGAGCTGCTGCACGCGTCTCTCCGGCAGCGGAGCAAGAACGTGCGGCGCGGCCGTTACGCACCACCTCACCGCGCCAAAAGGGGCAACGCTTCTCTTTTCATCCTCCCCCCCCCCCCCCCCCCCTCTCTCTCTCTCTCTCTCTCTCTCTCTCTCTCTCTCTCTCTCGCTCTCTCTCGCCCCGCGACCCCCTCTCTGCCACTCTTCCTCTTTCACCCCGTCAAAGACTCTTGCGTATCCGTCTGCGCGACATGGCGGAGCGCGGGGGCGCGGGGGCACGGGGGCGTGGAAGCGAGGGCATAACTGGGTTAGTCCTCCCAGCGGCAGCGACTCCGGCCGGCCTGTGGCTGCGGTGCTGAGCCTGTGAGGGGCGGGCCGGGCCGGGCGGACCCGCTGCTGGCCGCCACTGCCCGCCACACACACACACACACATCAATGTATCCCAGGCTACTCCACCTCCCCCCACCCCTCACTCTCTCCTACGCGGCCAAAATACAACTATAACAAACTGTTTAAAACACGTTCAAGTTTCAGAGCAGAAAACACGGCGCGCGCAATAAGTTGTGCGCGGGGAAAAGTTCTGAACGCGATCCCTCACCCGCGCAGAGTGTACGCCGAGGGCAAGAGGAAGCGAGAGATGGAGAGAGAGAGAGAGAGAGAGAGAGAGAGAGAGAGAGAGAGAGAGAGAGAGAGAGAGAGAGAGAGAGAGAGGGGGGGCGGGAAAAGCAAAACGAGAGGAGCAGCGGGCCGGGCGCCGCCTGCAGGGTAGGCATCCCCGCCGGCGGCCGTGTCGGCGCGCTGCGGTGTGGCGCGGCGCTCCCCGTGCGGCGCGCACCTCCGCGCCGCAGCAACGTCACGGCGGCACGCTTTACTCTCCCCGTGCTGCCGCCGCCGCCGCCGCCGCTGCCGCCGCTGCCGCGCGGGTGGCCCGCGCTCGCGGAGCCGCTGGCCGTGACACACCGGGCTGACGAGAGCGGCGGAGCAATAGCGGAGGAGCGGACGGCAAACAGCGGCGGCGGCGGCGGCGGCGGCAGGCGCAGCAGGTGGTGTATTCGGGTCACGTGGGGTCGGACGGTGTTCGGGACATGCCGCGCCCGCCAGACGGACGGGGGAGGGAGCTCTCCCAGAAGTGTGAAGCGCCGTCGCCGCGCCCCGGCACCACTCGCCACTGAATATCGCCTACAGAGGTAATACCCGCCGGTGTCCCTTTGGAACGTCGTCGCTGACGGGCGTCCATTGGGGGAATGCCTCTGCGCGGGCCTCCTCCCTGCGGACCATGACCAGCAATACCGCTCACCCCGTATGGTGGGGAATGGCGAGGAGCGACGCCGTCGTCGCCTCTGGAATTTCCCCCTATTCCCTTTTAACCCCGCCTCTCTCCTTTTCTACCATCTATCCACTTACCTCGGTGCAGCTACCCCACGGCACGCGGCACGCGGCGGGCACGCGGCGGGCACGGGACAGGCACGCGGCCCGCAGCCATGTGCCGCAGTATCCTGCGGCGCGCTCGAGCTGCGCCGAAGGTCCTCGGCTGCGTATAGCTCCCGCGACTCAGGACCTGTGGGAAAGTAGGGGGATTAAAAACACGACAGCCGAGAGCATCTCTCAAAAACCCTTCTCGCTCACGGAAAAAAATCCTTTCTCTTCAAATTGGAGGGCTTACGACACGCGCGAGGAGGTGTCCGAGCCTACCTTCTGCAGCCACAAGCGCGCGAACAACAATTTACCTTCCGAAAATGCCCGGTCGCCCGCACGGTAACATGTGCGGGTTCTTTAACGCTGTTTGGTGACAAAGCTTTCGGCGTACGCCATTGAAGATGCACAGGGCTCATAATCACTCGCTAATTACCTAACCCAGGACGTAATCGCGGCCCCCCGCACCACATAACATGTGGACGCCCCCCTCATGCACGGGCTGAGCGTGCCATTGTGAAGACGGCAGCTTCCTCCCGCGCTACTGTACCCCCCGCACAATGCTGGCCTTGGGCCGTGTCAGCGCCGAGCCGCGGAGCCAACGTAACGGCCGGCCGCGCCGAGTGGCGGTGCGGCCCGCTGACCAGGCCGGCCGCCCCCACTGGAGCGAGGGGCCTCATCTTCTCTGACGGCGGTGTCCTCTGACCGGGCCGTGCTCCGCCCGAGCTGTTGTCTGACGGCGCTGTTCTCTGTCCCCCAGGTAAGACGGCGGCTCGGCTGCGGCCCCAGCGCTGCCGGCACCGAGGCGCGCGGCCTGCACGGCCCTCCTGGACCAGTGAGTGATTCAACCTTCGCCGGTTATTATAGTTCGCCAAACAAGTTTGGGCGGCGGTGCGGCCGCGCGGTACAGTCCGCGGCAGGCTCCGACAGGGGCGAACATTTGTCAGAGGGGCAGGAGGTGATGACTTACACGGGAAGGGAGATCCGCGCGGCCCTCGCGTGCTTGCGGGGATCGGCCCCCCCCCCCCCCCCCCCACCACCACCACCATCGGCGGATCCGTTGTGGGCGCAGCTTCCTGCAGGAGGTTGCCCCGAGTCACCGTTCACACCAAACGATGTGGAGGCTCTTGGTTAGGCTGCCAGCCCCCCCCCCCCCCCCGGCCGCCCCGCGCGCCCCGGAGCCCATGCAAGCAAAGAAGACCCCAACAGGTGAGCCGAGGGCGCGCTGAGGGCGTGCTGAAGGCGCGGCGGCCACGCCCACCCCGCCCCCTCGACGTAAGTGCCCCGTCCCCCCGGACGGCGGGGCGGGGCCGGCCTGAGTGGCGGCGGGCACATTGTCGCGCAAGGCGGCCAGCGGAATACGAATGACTGCGCGGCGCCCAATCTCGACGGAGCCGCTGGAACGTCCACATGGAGCTCTGAGCAGAAGCAGTCCTCATTGTGCAGGAAACTGCCGCCACCGCCGCTGCCGGGTGTTTGTATTCGCAGAGGGTGTGCAGCATGGGCACGATCAGCCCCCCACACAGTGACCGACAGAGAACAGTAACGCTCAGTGTTGTTCGAGGCAATCAGCGGGGACTCTCCTTCACTTAACGAAACAGAGAGGTGGGAAGAGAGACGTGGGGCCATGTAAAGCGGAAGGGAGCGTCGCCCAACACAATCTCCCGAGACCGCCTCAGGAGATTATCTTAGGCCATCGATGAGCTGCCGGGCAGCTCCTAAACGCTATCCTCCCTGCCCGCCCCCCGCCTTTATTCGCCGACCTTCCGTGATCTCATTTCGGCCTGTATGAGGCGAGGGACATTCCGCAAGCTCTCAGCGGGGCGGGGCCTGATTAGGCAAACACGGTATGATACTCCGCCAAGAGGACCCCAACCTGTTGGCAGTCCGGTGGCAGTCGTGTCACGGCCAGGCGGTGCCGCGCAGAGAACAGCTCTTCACATATTGTGTCTCGTACTTGCTACGTGCCCCAAGTCCATCTCTGCACTTCAGTGCTTTGAGTACAATTGTCCAGCAGCGGCTTTGGCAAGTGTTGTCGTCTCTATCCGACTCCCTTGACCACCGCAACACGAGCGGCCCGCGGGGCGAGGTTCGCGGCGCTGCCTGCGCTGCCTGCGCTGCCTGCGCTACTCCGCCCGGCCGCGATCCGCGCCGCACAATGGTGCGGGAACTAGTTGAATCGAGTGTCCCGCAGGGCAGGATCCGCACGCCGTGTGGCTCTGTGAGGAAACAGGGTGGGGCCGGGAGCGGGGAGGAGCGAAACAGAGGCGACGGAATCGCGACTCGGGAAGCCGCAGGTTCGGGGCCGGGAGGAACCGGAAACCGGCAACCCCCTTGTCTTCATGGAGCCAAATGGTGTCCCCTGCGGCCCCTGCGGCCCCTGCGGCCCCCGCGCTGCACCCCGCCGCCACCGCGGACCCCGCGGGGCCTGCGGCCGGCCTGCCGCCCCATGGGTGGGTGTGGTCGTGCCGGCCGTGCCCGCCGTGCCCGGCACGGGTTACACCCGCACGTCGCGGACACCGGGGGGTCTGCGATGAAAATGCAGTTCGGCCCGAGCGCGCTCGGAACAACAAGGAAACTCCAGCGGCGCTTCCGCGGGGCGTGGCGGGCGCGCGGCTCAGCGACCGAAATATTCATGTGGCTCGAAAGCCATTAATGGCGGTTTCCTGTCCGACCGCTGTCCAGCCGCGGCCCCGCCCGGCACCTGCCGCCACTTCACCTGGTCCTCCGCGCAGCAGCCGCACAGCCGCACGGCCGCACAGCCGCCGCTGCTGGGGCCTCCGATTGTCCTATACGATATATAGGCCGGAGAGGGGCCCCACCGCGGCCCGGCCCCGGCCCGCCGGTCCCTGTTCCTGCCCCCACCACCCCCCGGCAGGCAGGGTGGCAGCGTAGCCATGGCGTAGCGTAGCGCCCCTCCCCCCTCCCCCGGCCGGTATCGACGCTCGGCTCGGCTCGGCGGGCCGGGCCCCCGGCTGGCCCCCGGCTGGCCCATGGCGGGCCCAGCGTACCGGGCCGGCGCGGCGGCGCGGCGGTCCCCAGCTCAGTCCGCCTTCAGGCGTCGCGACGCGGAGAGCGCCCCCTGTGCCGACCGCCCCGGCCCCCCCGCGCGAACCGTCGGCCTGCGTCAGCCTGACACGTGCGTCGCGCGTGTGCCGCGCGTGTGCCGCGCGTGTGCTGCACGCGTGCCAGTGGCGTGCGAGACACGTGTGCGCCGTGTGCAGAAGGAATATGTGCAGTGAATGTTGCTGAGCCGGCCGTGGTGCTGCAGTGCTGGTGATAGTGTTGTTGTGGTGCCGGCGGGGGTGCTCGAAGACGACCTGCAAGAGAGAAGAGAGGTGCCAACAAGACAGCCGCCCTGGTGGGTGTCGCCAGCGTCCCGGGCCCTGGGTGTCACATGATGCATTGTCATAAGGCGACTGAAATAGCGAGTGTTGTGCGTGGCCGCGGGGCGGCGCGCCGCAGTGCCGCAGTGCGCGGCCGGGGTGCTGCGTCTGCACAGCTCTCTCACTGTTGCCAGCTCTGACACAAAACAAACAGACTCGCGTACCTGGACGCCAGAAGGGTCAACCTGTCAATCGAAAGACGAATCAAACGAGGGCACCGAACCTGTCACACCGACTGGCGTGTGAACAACACTGAAAGCGGGGACCCATTAGTGACTGACAGTGCGTGGAGGTGCCTGCCGAGCCGGTGCCCCTCAGAGCCCCCTGGGTCCACGCCCACCTACTGTCGTAGACCGCGCGTCGGTCCCGGAGCCCGACATGGCGCCTGGCGGGTAGGCAATCCCGAGTGTCGGTGTGCTCGCGCGCCGAGCGGGCTGGCCTACCCTGGGCCTCGCAGGCGCTCGCGTGGCGGGCCGGCGCCTAAGCGAGCCCATTGTCAAGGGCGGTGAGGGTTAATTAATAGCGCCGGAGGCTGCCAGCCCTGCAAGCCCTGCCAGCCCCGGCGGCCCGGCCGGTCCGCCAGCCCGCCAGGCCGCCAGCCCCGGCGTCCCGGCCGGCCCTGCATACGGCCCGGACGCGCGGTGGCATAAACTTGGGCCCCGCCGAGTTGGCAAGTAAACAGTGTGCTTTTAGAGCCCGGCAGCGCGCGGCAGCCGTCTCGTGGGCGAAAATTTGTAATTCGGCGTGGGGAGGGGGGTGGGGCGCCACCGCCTCTTTGAGGCCCCCGCCGACACCTCCCCGTTGTTGTCGCCCCCCACGCACTGTCCCGGACGTGCCGCAGGGGTGCTCGGCCCCGTCTTCGTTAAACTTGGCCGTGCTCCTTACAGTCTCGCGCCGCCCCCCCCCCCTCCCCGCCCCCGCCACCCCCGCCGGTCTGTCTCGGCCAGCCGCCGCCAGCCGCCCCCTGCGGTCCGCCCCCCGTGGTCTCCGGCGCCAGGGTAGGCGGGCGTCATGTGACGATACGCCGATTACTGGCGGGAAAAGCGAGACGTTTCGGGTACGGGTGACATTGCGGGGGCGGGCGGGGGACCGGGCCTGTCACCGGCGGCTGAATCCAGTACCCCGCCGCCGCAACCCTGCGGAGAGGGAGATGGCCGGTGGGCACGGTGCTACACGCCGTGGCCAGGTGGGAGGCGCGTGTGACGGCTGCCACGCGCCCGACACGCGCACGCCGCCGTCAGGCTCAGAGCGGCGCCGGCAGAAACAGACGGGAAAAGGGCCAAAAGCGGGGATGAAGGGCGGCGAGGGGACGGAGAAATGTGAAAGAGGATTACCAGCGCTGCTCTGCGACGTTCTGGATTTTGGGAGGTGACAACTGGGGGGATGCCTTTGCCGGTCTCTCTCCGGCACGGCCCGGCTGCCGGCCGGCTGGCGCCGGATTGTTTCCTCCGGCTGCCCGGAGGTCCGGCCGCCCGGAGGCCCGGGGGTCCTTCTCGGGGTCAGCATTCCGGTGGGGCGGGGCAGGAATGCTGCTGTACAGATTTTCGCCGGCCTCCGCTGCTGAGCGCCGACTGTACGCCGGCTGATTACTTACTCCGAGAGCGCACAAGGCGGCGCGCCGCCGCACTTCTTGTCCGCGCGCCGGCGGACCCCGGGCGGGGACCGCCGCGGCCCGCAGCAGAGGAGCCGAGAGGGGAGCCCCGCGGGGCGGACTGACGGCCGACGGAAGCGACACGGATCCCCGTGGCCCCGGACATATCGCGGTGACGGCGCCCCACTCAGCCGTCGCGGTGAATAAGTTAGCGGCCGGCTCCTGCCATGTGGCACTCTCCCAACGCCATTCTGTTATTACTAGGTTAGAGGCGCGCGGTGTAGAATCGGTCCCTCCCTCCCGCGCTGGACGCAGGGGGGGGGGGGGGGCAGCAGGGACGCGAAGCGAAGCTTAGAGGGCGAACGGCGACCGGTGCGGCATAAGCCTTGTCAAAATACTCCGGTCGTGTCAGTCAAAACAAACCGCGAAAAGTGGAAAACTGACGCAACACAGACATAAGCGGATGAGACCGGCCGTGTTTGTTGTTTTTGCCCCTCATGCACCACGAGGTAATTTTTTCCCCCCTCGCGCGGCCCGACACGTTTTAGGGCACTGCTCTTCCTGCCTTGTCCGCAAGTGACGTTACTGCCGAGGAGGAAAGGCGAAAACCAAATTCGCGCTCTGCTGCGGCTGAGGGCCCCAGGGGCACGTGAGGTTAATGTGCGTCCGTGTTTACCTTTTGGTCAGACAAAAGCCTGCACGGCGACGGTCCCTGACGGCCCTCGGCGGCCGCGTCGGCTGCGGTCCCACTGGTTCCCCCTGGCTCCCACTGGCTTCCACTGGCTCCCACGGACCCAGCGCTGCTGCCATGTGTCTTTCGCTTCCGTTGCCAGCGTTTTGGAACTGGGCGGGGACGTTAGTGGGCCATGGCGGAATGAAAACTGAATGAAGCCAACCCCCTCACCACCCCTCTTCCTTCTCTTCTTTTTAGTTTCCTCTTTCTCGCCCCCCCCCCCCTCCTCCCTCCCCCCTCTCTCTCTCTCACTCGATCTCTCTCTCTCTCTCTAGCTCCCCGCTCTTCAACCCTTTCAATCCAAAAAGGCCTCTTCCCACTTTTCCCCGTTTGCCGATGTCCTGCTGTGCGTCGCAGGGTCACAGAGTCGGCCTACTGTGGAAGGTGAAAGGGGCGAAGTATATTAGGCGTCTAGTGGGGATCGAGTGCGCGACACTGAGTTCGGTCGGCGCACTCAAATGATTTAATCAACCCATGCCCGACCCAACGATGTAAGTCCACGAGTTTACGGCGGCAAATGCACAATGTTCAGTCTCCGAGTGACAAATGCAGCAGTTGTTTGGAGTGTGAAGGCTGCCTACAGGGGCATGCGGATGGCCAAGGTCATCGCCCGATAGGTCTGCAGGTGTCCCAGCTTAAAAAAGAAAATGCAATTTTTTTATGCACTGAGCCAAAGAAATTACTTCTGCAACATACAACTGCTACATCACTACAACCACAACCACTACTACTATTACTGACTACAACCGCAACAACTACTACCATAGTTATAATGATAATAACAATAGCAAACCATCTCACATGGATTTTTCCATAACCACGGTGGGTCTGCAGCCCATAAACACTGAGAGAAAGGGTGTTTCACCGGCGAATTTTCCCCGCCCAACGACCATCCGTGTAAGCCGGCTCCCAGCCCTGAGCAAACGAGTGAAAAACGAACATGCATGTAAATAAAGTGAGGCACAAACAAACAACGCGGTGCGAAACGCGTTTGTGTTGATGTTTTTTTTCTTTCTGCACAGTACCGGCATGACGTCCCCCGCTCGTTCAGACTCTGGCCGCTGTCATTACCTAGGCCTTCCTAGGCACAGGCCCGCCTGCCTGGGGACTAAATTGGATGGAAAAAGGGGGCCGAGATAGAAAGGAGAGGAGTGGGGGTGGGCAGAAGGGAAGGTGGAGAGGGGGATTAAAGGGACGAGATGAGCCATCAAGTTTTGCCTTGTGTGTGTGTGTGTTTGCGGGGCCGCCCGGCGTCGCATCGTTTCTGCAACGTTTAATCGAATGTATGTGACGGCATTGCGGCAGAGTCAATGTGCATCCCCCCCCCCCCCTCCCAACGCCACCCACTCTTCCTAGTCCGTCCGTTCTGCTCGTTTCGCTCCTCTCTCATTCCCCCTCTGCATTGCCATTTACTCGCTTCTTTCCATATAGTCTAAATCCTACATGTTGGACGTCACATACGAATTTTAAAAAGGATATAGGTGTCGAAAGCACTCAATGGCAATATTTTTTTTAATAATAGTAAAATGGCACGGAAAATCCTATGAGGCAACGAGCGCAGCAGCGGACAAATGCACTTGTAACGCATTCAGAAAACACGCACAGATTTGGAAGCGCGCTGCTGCTGGTGTCTGGACCCTTCTGGGACGCTGGCGCGGGGAGCGCACAGCGCACCGCCTAAGGATGGCCCTCCAAGATTGCGTCACCAGGCTTAACAGCATATTGAGTTATCGACCACCACGTGCTCCGTGCGCTGTGCGACTCGACCCCAACTCTCACCTCACTCTCGTCCTCTTCCTCTTACATCGTCCTTGCTTCATTTCTTCTATCCCTCTTTCCGTTTCTCACTCCCGCTCACTTCATGGTTCAATTCGGTTTGTTTTGTTTTGGTGGCGCTCCCGCGCCGCGCACTCCAACTTTCTCATGGCGGCAGAAGCAGCCTCCAAACAAGAGCCGAGGTTCCAATCAGAACTTGAATAATCAGACCGACTAGTTTTGATTAGTGACCGCACAGACGGCCACCCTTTGCCTACCAACTCATGCGCTCAGAGAAACTAGATTCTGCGCGCGGTCGTTGGGACTCGCTGCACAGCTCGCCTCTCTGACAACGCCGAGTACATCGCGGTGTGCACACTGGCAGGAATTTCAATCTCGACCACTAACCAGCCACTCTTCCAGCCCCGCGAGCTCGTGGGAGCCTGAGCGGCGTCAGCGTGCCTCGGGACAACCCCACCTTCCCTTTGACGGCAGACCTGCTCAAGGCCGTTCCCGAAGATCGGCTCCCACCGGCTCCCGCCGGCTCCCCGCCGGCTCCCCGCCCAGCGCCGCTCTGCTGTCTTTACTTCGTCAGCCAAACGCGACAGAATTTCACTCTAAATGAAAATCCTGCACGGTCGTCCGGGCAGCGAGGCGGACGGGCGGGGGCGGTGGAGGCGGTGCTGACAATCGCAGTCGATAATCCGGTGCCGGCCCCGTGCAGAGCTTCAATGAATATTCTAACGTTTCAATGTTTTAGACAGCCTCGCCCGCTGGGACCCGCTGGGACCCGCTGGGACCCTCTGGGTCATCCCCGTCGATGCCAATGCCAATCCTGCCGGAATCCGCGGCTTCCGATCGTAGCGGAGCGCCCGACAACTTCCCGGAATGTCGATACGCCGGGCTCTCGCATTCAGTTTTGCAGCATCCAATAGTTTAAGCTTTTTTTTGTGGATTAACCGATGGCCCACAATTATTCGGAACCGTCAGTTCGGGTAACAAAACGAACTGTTCCTATGTTGGCGGGGAACGTGAGCTTGTGCAACACTCTCCGGTTGGTTAACTTGGCGTCCAAATACCTGGCAGTCGTGTACTGTGATCAGCGAGCAGTTTTCCTGGGTTTCGCCTGCCCAGGCTCCTGCACAAGTCACAGAGCAGACTTTCGATTCCGGATTCCGGGCCGGATACCCTTCCCTGGGGCCGTCACGTCAGCCGTACCCCGGCCCCACCCCAACCTGTCGCCGCCCCGACCGGAGGCCTCTGCATGCCATGGTTCTTCGAGGCGAAGGCCCCACGGAAGCACTGATCCGAAAAACAGTTCAGGGAATTGCTTGCCATGCAGCTTCGCAAGAATACCATCTTCCAAACCTAAGCAATTAAAAAGCCTTGAATCATGTTCAGAAAATGTTGTTACTCTCGAGTCTTGAGAGGCGAGAACGAGACGAGAGAGGGCGAAGGTTGTACAAGGGCATGGGGGATATCATATCCCAAACTCACAATATCCCCGCCCACAGCCCAAGTGCGAGTATTTCAATGACGGCCCCTTACAAGTATACGACAAGGGCGGCTAAAAATGGTAAAGCGATACGAAGGGCGAGCCGCGGCGGGGCGGGGGCCGCTGCCTCTTGGCAAATGACATTCTTTTGTTGAGTTTAGACAGCGGCGCGCGGCGCACCGTAATTCACTTCAATTGGGACCCTGCGCCTTTCTTTTCCCTCCGCTTTTCGCCCTTCGACGGGCGGCGGCAGACGCCGCTGCGCCTGATCTGGCGAGAGACACGGGAAACGCCTAAGACGTGACAAGTTCGGGACGAGAGCGGGGCGCGGGGCTTGCGGAACTTTTCCCGACGGGACCGGGCCGTTTTCGCGTGAGGGGGCGGACTTGGCCTGGCGCGGCTGCGCCCGGGACTCGCGAGAAAACGGGTGAAAAGTCCCCAGTACAAATACGGCGCGCGGTACCGGAGCGAGCGGCCCCTCGCGGCTCTTTGTGGAGGGGTAATGCGCCCAGCCGGGAGCCGCAGCTCTGCCGGGAGAATCCTCCGTGCCGTCCTACCGACTGCTCGCCCACCCGGGGAAAAATGATTCTTCCTCCTCTTCCATTCCGACCTCCGAAATATTTTTTTAGACTTTCTGTCTCGTCCCGCCCGTGCCTGAGACCCGGCTACTTCTCCAATCAAGTCCCGGGACGGCAAGCGAGTCTCCCCGGGTAGTCGTCACACTGCCGGCCCCACCCGCGCGGCCGCAACGGCCGCCGCACTTTTTAATTTCACTCGCCAAACGAATTGCAGCGTCGTTTTGTCTCCATTATTCCGGGCGGCCGCTTGTCATCCGAGGCCAGCGGCGCCGCATAATGAAGGAGGGCAGTCAGGTGCAAACCGGATGCACTCTGCGTGAGAGAGAGAGAGAGAGAGAGAGAGAGAGAGAGAGAGAGGACGGCGGACCGCGCTGCTGTAGCGGTCGTTTGCGAGCCCGCCGCGAAATCCCTCTGTGCCAGCGGACAAATCCTACACGCCAGTCCGGACAGTGGCGGCCCGTGGCGGCCGGCGGCGGCCGTGCCGTGCCCTCACCGTGACCATACACACGTCCCGCACCGCACAGTGGTTCAGAGACCCCCATTTCCGTGGAAAAACTAATATCTCGGTCAGTTTTGAAAGTAGAACGATAATTTTTTGGTCACACACTCTATGAGTCATAACCCGTCGATGGCAGTTCAAAAATTCGTCGACGGCCACCTCCAGGTGTCCCAGGACGAGGCCGCGGGCTGGACGGCTGGCCGTCTGACCGAACCAGAGCCACCCCGGCATCCGGGACCGCGCCGATCATATTCCGCGACCATGAAAGCCACCGAGCACTGAGACGAGCACCACGAGGTGCCCGATGACGCCCCCAGGACGAGGCCGCGGGCTGGACGGCTGGCCGTCTGACCGAACCAGAGCCACCCCGGCATCCGGGACCGCGCCGATCATATTCCGCGACCATGAAAGCCACCGAGCACTGAGACGAGCACCACGAGGTGCCCGATGACGCCCCCAGGACGAGGCCGCGGGCTGGACGGCTGGCCGTCTGACCGAACCAGAGCCACCCCGGCATCCGGGACCGCGCCGATCATATTCCGCGACCATGAAAGCCACCGAGCACTGAGACGAGCACCACGAGGTGCCCGATGACGCCCCCAGGACGAGGCCGCGGGCTGGACGGCTGGCCGTCTGACCGAACCAGAGCCACCTCGGCATCCGGGACCGCGCCGATCATATTCCGCGACCATGAAAGCCACCGAGCACTGAGACGAGCACCACGAGGTGCCCGATGACGCCCCCAGGACGAGGCCGCGGGCTGGACGGCTGGCCGTCTGACCGAACCAGAGCCACCCCGGCATCCGGGACCGCGCCGATCATATTCCGCGACCATGAAAGCCACCGAGCACTGAGACGAGCACCACGAGGTGCCCGATGACGCCCCCAGGACGAGGCCGCGGGCTGGACGGCTGGCCGTCTGACCGAACCAGAGCCACCCCGGCATCCGGGACCGCGCCGATCATATTCCGCGACCATGAAAGCCACCGAGCACTGAGACGAGCACCACGAGGTGCCCGATGACGCCCCCAGGACGAGGCCGCGGGCTGAACGGCTGGCGGTCTGATCGAACCAGGGCTCTCCCGGCATCCGGGACCGCGCCGATCATATTCCACGACCGTGAATGGTTTAGAGCGTCGCGGAGGTCTGTCCAGACTCATTGATTACCCCCCCCCCCCCCCAACTTATTTAGAGGGTGATTTTAAGGTTAATAAATGAGTACAGCTATGGGCTTACATGTTGTTTCTGTGATTTTAATATGTACACTAAACGAAACGCAACATTACGAACAGAATATATTTCGTAGTCATTTTTACAAACAAAAAAAATTAACGTTTTGTCCTGAAAAACTTTCCAAAAAAGAACGGTGCTATTACAATACGTCTTGAAACTAGTATGTTTATATAATTACTCACATTCCGAATCATCTAAATCTAAAATTGTTTCTTCTGTAGGTGCCATAGGGTCTGCAAGCAATTTTAGCACATCAACACACATTTTGTGGGTTTTCGCTTTTGTTGGTTTTGTGTGCGTTACAACAACGGGATCTGAAGATATGAGTAGTCTGCAAATTATGTCCCGTAAATTGTCAGTCCGGGATGTTTTTCGGGTGTTGTGTTCCCGTGTGTATCTAATGAACTTGTGCAGACACTCAAGTGGCTCTTCTGACATTAATCCCAGAGGTATAGGAGCTGCCTTAACAAAGTCGGAGCCATGCAGCAAAAGTTTGTGAAGGGTGGGGCTCATTTTCCACCACTCGTATTTTTCAACGTATAGACGGAAAGTGTTCAATCCATGAACACCAAAAGCCTCGGGGTCGGGAGAAAAACCACAGGACGCTACAACCAAACAAACCCTAATGTCATACAATAATTTGTGGTGAAGACCGGTCAGCTCCGCAGTTTTCACGACGTCTTCAAAGAATTTCCTGGCACTATTGCCGTCGTTGGTATTTCCCTTTCCTGAAAACATCGATGCACTGTAAAATGCTATCCCGTAAATTCCTTCACGCAATCGAATTACAGGCACAGTAGTTACCTCCGCTTTTAGGCATATCCACTAGAAGACCCAGTTCTTTCCTCAAACTTTCTTGAATCATGGCCTTCCGGGCGGTCATGCACACTTCCTCCTCCTGAGTTAATTTGCCGCGAGAGCAGAAATCCTGCCGGTACGCTATTTGCAGCATGTTTCGGTAGGAATTAAGCCATGTGTGCAGGACAGATAGGCCGTACTGCAGCACCTCTTTCTTAATGGGTCTGGATCGCAGAGCTACCAAATCGTTCATTATTTTTGGGCTTGCCCCGCACACATTGCAGCACTGGTCAGAGCAATCAGATAGGCTGTTTTTTACTTTGCCGTCTACCATAGTTTGAAACATCCTGTACCAATTAAAACAAATTAATTACGTGAGAGGGGGGGGGGGGGGGCGGTAAAGAGGTATGAACCAGAAGACTGAGAGTAAGTGTCGTAATACCTGTGGCAAACGCTTAGTTCCAAGCCCGCAACCAATACTGGTGTCGGCGTCAGCGAAGTAATTTGTTCATTACAACGCCTCGCGTGTTCTCGAATTAAATCTCTGGTCTCTTTTCCAAAATTTATTTCAAACGGTCGACAATATCTCGTCGACGACGCTCTCCGATTCTGCCATATTAAAACTGGCCCGTCTACACAAAACGGACAAGCAGGACATAAATATCTCGACTGTCAATGGCCGGACTTACGGAACGTGCAGCAACGTACCAGGGGACTGCTCAGAAATTAGGCGTAAGGGAACAGCTGCTGATAAAACTATGTCTGAATCTCTGATCGTGCTGTCCGAGAAAGCCTGCTTATACTCCGCCTGGCCAGAAGCAGCATCGAATCCCCATTTCCAAAAAAGAATGCACTCTTTTAGGGTAGGGCGACTCTCTATTACCTCACTTATCGACTCCAAAAGCCGACGGGTCGTGTGATCAACCAGGTCCTGCACGAGAGCAGAGAGTTAGATGGTACACCCGATTGCATCATTGCCGTAACTGTTTAAACAAGGGGTGTGACACGCACTGTAAAAATATTTCGTCATGTGACAATAAATATTGAAGTCGCATATTTGTCACCTAAATATATCGTCACTTTACGATTTTCTCGTCACGTGACGAAATATTTTGGCGACCATATTTTCGTCACTTCTGGGCTAAACGCTAAAAAAATGATTTTCTATCATTCCGAGATACTATTGTATTTTGTGACGATTTTTCGTCACAACATGTTTGACGAAAAAATCTTGAACAAAATTTAAGAGTAAATTTTTCGTTGACGAAAAATATTTTTTACAGGGCGGAGCTTTTGTCGTTCGATTGTGATTTTAATTACCTGTATTGGGATGGAAGCAATACTTTCTGTGACAACTAGGTTATCAGGGTAGCACCGCTTTTTTGCAGCCAGCACTTCGTGATAACTAGGAAGGACGTCTGCATGATGATCTTTAAGCTCCTTTCGAACAAAAAGATACTGGTCTCTACTCAATTTTCCCTGAACCAGCGCGGCCACGGCTTCATTGCCAGTAAAAGGGGACGGTCGACTCTCTACCGAAGACTGAGTAGCTTCCTAAAACGTGCAGAAAAATAAAAATAATGAAACGGTTGAAGTAAAATTGCTGGAACAGTGCCCGGGCGCGGGCGCCGGCTTCACGGCTTTTCAAAATTTTGTGGTCCGTGAGTAGGTCCACGCAGGGAGCCACCGCGCCTGGCGCAGAGAAGGCGGCACGGAGTAGCGCCGCGCTGGCCTCACCCTACTAAATGGTCGTGACATATCGCCAGCGAGAGCTAAGCCCGAAGCGCGTTCACCCTCTCTACCCTTCGCGCTAAAACCGGCCATGCATCGCCTCCGCTTACCTGTGAAACTGCCGCTTGCAGCCGCGACGCCGCTTCGTTGTTTCCCTCTTTACGAAACCTAATTTTAGCTGCGAATGCGAGCTGGGATCCTGTATTGCTGTCTGTGAGGGACTGGACCCGTTTTCTTTTTCCCGATTCCGACAGCAGATCAAAATTTTTTTCTGGCCTACCCTCTCCACACTTTGGCGCACTAGTGTTGTCTATCAAAGAAATAAATGTATTATTAATGGGGACAAATCTTACTGACATCCACAAACTTAAAATAAGAACCTGTCACTAGGGAAGGGGGTAAAATAAAATCCCTGTCGAGGTATCCGCGATTCTTTTGTTCGAAGCGCGGATACACCCTCATGCTAGCCTGCCACTTCACTTTTACATCATGTAGAAAGCATCGGACTCGTGCTTTCAAGTCGTTTTCCACGACGGACGACATGTTCTCTTTTCCCAAAGCAGCTGGAACAAGGCAGGGCGCAGATACAGCGAGAACGACTTTTACTACTCACATGTTACAGATTTTAATTTTAGACGCTCACCAACAATCGCAGAGAACAGAACATGAAATCTGTTCTCCTCCTTCACATTTCTCACCACTTCAAAAAGCGCTCGCCTTTTCCACGACCACTCTTTTCCTTCCATGTTTACACTTGCGGGATCTTCCAAAACGGCGCGCAGAGCCAGGCGGATACGGCACGTTGCCGCTAGAGTGCGCGCTTGTCGAGCATAACTCGAGGCGTCAAAAATGCGCTTTCTTTGTAACCAATACTTAGTTTTCAATATTCACAACAGAATTAAACGCCAATCAATATAAATAAAACAGGAAAATTTTTAATCTGCTTTTTGACGCGCTAGTCAACCGCCCGTTTCCTCTCCCAAACACTTGCCGCTCCACGCAGCGGGGGACGGGAGCGCAGCGGCGCTGCCTGTAGCAGTCTCGGCAGCGCACCCCGCGGTGGGAGCGGTTGGTCTGGGGGTAGCGCGGGCGACCGGCAGGCGGAAGGACCGAGGTTCGGGATCGGACGGCGCTCGGAATTTTTTTTGATCTGGCTTCACCGCCCGCTTTCCGCCTGCTCATAGGACTCCAGGGACATCCTACATTTGTTTAGGAAGAGGTCCCGAAAACCAAGGGTAGCAGGTTGTAGCAGCCAATTTCTATTGGAATCCATAGGAGGCATGTGCGGGATCATGTTTACGTCCCGAACTCCGCCCAATACAGCCCTATACGACTTATATCTCAAAAAAACGGAAAATATGTCAAAAAAGTTTACGTTAAATACTCAAAATCCTAGCGCATAAGGCAGTAATTTTGGTCGGATGGTCTATCTGGTCTGTTTTCTTAACTCTGGCACATCACTACTTGCGCAGAACAAGCGTGGGTAATCACGCGAACGTTTTAGCGCTGCTCATAGTGATGGAACGAAAGCCAGAATATTAAGAAAAGTTACAATAAAATGAACACAAGTTTCCACTTCCAGGGCCGATTTCTCGAACGAGAGGCACAAAACGGCTCAAAACCGTCCAGGGCCTAAGCCTGTGGTCTATTAGGGACCGTTAGACGCCCAGTATGATTTGGTCTGCGCACTTTCAAATTTCGGGGTTTTTCCATGAAAAAGGGGGTCTCTGAACCACTGTGCACCGATGGCCACCGCGCCACGGCCGCGGCAGTGCAATAAAGGACCGGCTGTAACGATATTGTGTGACTGACGCGTCCGCGCGCAGTGCTTGTTTCCCTGTGCAGACGCGCTGAATATTGTATTCTACAGGTCGCAACTTCGGCGTCAGCAATGGTAGCAGGACTCGCGGGCTGCGTCACGTTACACTGCTGGAACGGCCTATCTCTGGCTGCAGTCGCCGGCATACGTCCGGACCAGCAGCAGAGGCCGCAGGGACTGACAAGTTCCTCACTCTCTCTCTCTCTCTCTCTCACACACACACGCGCGCGCGCTCTCCGCCTCTCTCCTCCCCGTGTTCCAATTATTGTCAGGGATACGGCATGCCCCCACAACCGCAGCCGCTACCCATGGCGAGGAACTAACGATTCCACGCGGCGATAGTGTCACGCCCTCCGTTAGTTTGGGCGTGTCGGGCGCGTCTGCCGTGCGGGCGGGCGGCGCGGCGGGCGGCAGGGGCGGGGACGGCCGCGGCCCTCTGACGTCACACCTGTGCCGTGCGGGGGACGAGCGCTGCCGCCGCCGCCGTGCTGTTCGCCTTCCAACTGCTGCCTGAATTTTTCATCCCTGAGATTGTGCTCTCGCGACGCGGCTGTATTGTCCGCCACTTCACGGATCGCTCGCCAGTGGGGAGGGGGGAGGGGAGGGGGAGAGTTTCCTCGTAATGAGCACGTCCACCCGCACGTCCGTCCGCACGGACGGCGGCAGCCGACAGCCCGACAGGTCCCGGGGATCTGGGGGAGTATATCCGGTTCCGCCGCGGCCCGATGTAAAAGGGACGAAACAGAGGCGAAAATTATACGCCGTCGCGGGGCACCGGTGCTGTAAATACAACCCTCACGCAAACGAAAACGGGGGCGGCATGTTAAAAAAAAAGTCCTGTGCCGACTGTAAGAGTGGGCATCTCATCAGCGGAGGTAGTATACTGTTCGCCAACCTCGTTGGAGATGTGGACCAAGGTTCAGCTTCATTCTCATCAGAGGGAAAAGAAAAGGGAGGGCTAAAGAGCGCGAGCGCGAGCAGGGGAGAAAAGTCTTGTTTGAGCGCAAACAGGGCCTGGGAAACCCATCCTAACCGATTATTCTTGAAAAACTCGGCGGTGCTGTGTGCACACGCACAAGGGAGGGAGAATTGCTTGTTAGTCCTCATTTCATGACGGCGCCCGGCTCGGCGCCCGGCTCAGCGGCCGGGGCCCTCCTCGCCGCTCCTCGCGGTCCACTTTGAGGCTGCACACAATATCCCTTGCAGGTATTGGCCGCCCCCCGAGGGCCTCTCCGTGTTCATTGAGCAGAAATGTGAGGGAGGGGGAGGGGAACCTATTACTGACCTCCGGGCCTCCGGGCCTCCGGGCCTCCGGGCCTCCCGGCCGGCCGTGGGAAATAAAGGAGGCGTAGGAGGCCTCCCCTCCGGCTTGACGACGCCCTCGCAGCAGCGCTTTCAGGGCTCCCCCGATGAAGCAATTCTCTGTAGTACTGCTTCTTTCTCCCGCGCGCGATTCGCATTCAGCTTTGGCGCTGGGAGGCGGCTCAGCTCCTGGTGCGCCGTGCGGTCCGCCAAGACGGCCGCCCCGGTCACCGAGCGCCTCATCCTCTCGTGATCCCGCGGGAGGCGCCACGCGTCGCAGGTAACCCCTTATCAGCGGGGAGTCCGGCAAGCTGTTCCGAGTGATAAGCGGGGGCGCGTGGCGGCGCGTGGCGGCGCGTGCCGCCCGCACTGCTGTCCCGCGGGGAGGTGATTACGGAACTCGGTCAGGACAGCCTTATCAGTCCGGGGCTCGCGGTGCGAATCAAGTTCCCTGCACTCGCGTCATCGGCGCGTGCTGCTATCGGGGTCCCGCCAGCCCTTCGAACGGCCGCCGTTTTTACAATGAGTGCCGCGAGGCCGGAAATTGAGGAAAGGGGCGGCCGAGCTTTGCAGCGCTGGGTGGTGGTGCCCCTGGGGGCCGTGGGGGCCGTGGGGGTCGTGGGGGCGCGCGGGCCCTGTGGGGCTGCGTGGCTTGTGGAGCCGCGGGGGCGAGCGGAGCCGGAGCGCGGAGGGATGTCGTCAAGAATTTGGAAGAGAGAGAGAGAGAGAGAGAGAGAGAGAGAGAGAGAGAGAGAGAGAGAGCAGAGTCGGCGGCGTAAAGGGAGAGCTCCTCTTTCTGCTCCACCTCACTCTCTCTCTCTCTCCACCACATCCCTTCAGCCCCGCATTAGAGCCCTCCCCGCCGCGTAGAGGTGCCGCGGTCGGCGTCCTAGGCCAAGTCGGCGCTGCCGGCACTTTGTCCCGCGGACTTCTTTCTCCCTTCCTCCCCGGTCGCGCCCCCATTTCTCATCCTTGTCTTAACCGGTTTATCATTACGTCCGTGCGGGTGTCGTCCGCATGTCCGCAATCACAGTGAGGAAGCGCGCAAAGAAAACTTCCAAAGTGGCACCCGCCCCGCAAATGATGGCAGCGGTAGAAGCAGGCGGGAGGGCGAGCGGCCGCCTCATCGCCTGAGAGCCCCGGCTCTCCGTCAGTCAGTCCGCGGGAAAGATTCAAACACAATGCGCCGATCAGTCGAGTGCTGGAATCGAAATTGCACTCCCCGCAAAAGGAGTCTGCGGCTTTTGCTTGTCAATGGGAGTGTTTGCCCAGCCGGAGGAAGCAGCCTGCCCCCGCAGCGCTGCTGTCTGCCCGCCTCCTCGCCCCCAAACTTGGCCATGTTCTCCTCCGCCCGAGCCGAATGCCTGCCTCACCTGCTCTCGCTGGCGCGCCGCGGCACCGCGGCACCGCAGTCGTGTGGCTTTCCAATAGTTTTGACAGCGCGCCGCGCGGGCAAAAATACTTTGTATATTATTAAATCACTCCGCGGGCCGAAGGGAGGCCTCGCCTGGGCCTCGCCGCCCCGGGGTGTGGTACACAGGCCGTGCACCGGTACCTTCCTGACCGAGTCAGCGACGACTGGCCGACCCGGGCCGACCCAGCTGTCCTTAGCGCGCGTCAAGGCTGTTCTTATCCTACCAACATCTTCAATTCTATATTTAGCGTCAAATACTTTTTTTTTTTGAGAACGCCCACACCGCGCCGCGCTGCCCACATTCCATCCGCGAGTCGACGATAAATTTCAAGATAGCGAAAGCGGGGCGGCCGCTGCCTAGCGCCGCCTAGACTAGCGTGCGCCGCGTGCCCGGCCCAGCGGGACGGACGGATGCAAGCTGCGAGGGAAATAAACCTAATTCCGCCCCGCGCAAGGGGTGGGAGAGAGAAAGAGAGGGTGAAATAGAGGGACAGAGCGAGAGAGAGCCAGAAAGCGAGTGGCGGTCGAGAGAGGGTAAGGTGGGTGCGAGGTGGGGAGGGAAGCAGGTGAAGTGGAAAGGGAACGAAGGGAGGCGGGCAGCGAGCGAACAACAGAGAGAGAGAGAGAGAGAGAGAGAGAGAGAGAGAGAGAGAGAGAGAGGAGGGGAGGGGTACAATCTTGCCAGGGGATATATGGCGAGGTAAAAGTCTTTGATAGGATAAGGCCGACTTTGTGTCCAACGAGAGCCTGTTTCTTCCCGCTGCCCGGCCTCCTCGCGCCCTTATCGCCGTACTTTGTAAGTGGTGCGACGAGGGCGGTGGCCGCGCGGCTGTAGCTCTGTCGTCGGCTCGCCGTGTAGCTCCGCCGTGTAGACTCGCGGCCTGACTCGGTGCCAGCACGGCCACGCGGCTCGCAGCACCCCGCAGAGTTCTTTTTTTTTTCTAAAACAAAATAAACAGCTTAGCAGCGGCCCGCGCAGGGGACGTCGCAGGGGGGAACTGGTATGGGGGGCGTGGCGGCGGCGGCCCGGATCGGGAAGACACGGCGCCGATTCCAATTAGGTGGTGGGGGCTGGCTCCCCGCGGGGACCACGCGCGCGCACGGCACGGCGGCGTCCTGAGCACGCGGCGCGCGGCCCTCGGCGGCGACGCTGTGCGGCGCACCGCGGCAGAGGCCCGAGCAGCCCTTATTTAGCGCCAGCCTTTACGGTTCGTGAAACATTCCGTGGCGGCGGTGGGGCGGGAGGGGCAGGCGGTGGCGCGGGGGGGGGGGGGGGGGGGGGGGGGGGCTGCCGGCCGAGCGCACGCGGCGAGACGGGAGTGCAGAGGGTTGTGAGGTAAGCTGTCCGCTGTCCGCGCCGCCGGTCATAGCTCCCATGCATTATTCCTGCTCTGCTGTTGGCACCGCGGCGCTCCGCCCGGCCCCGCCCCCGACCCCACCCCCGGCACACCCCCGACACGCCCACGCCCCGCCCTCCCCCTCCTCCTCCTTTCCCACCGGAAGGAGTCACTCGATCCGGCCGAGCCAGCCGGTCGATGCCTGTGTCTGGACGAGCGTGCACTCATACCTGCCTGGCAATTATTCACCTTCTTCCCGAGACTCGGTATCGATTCCGGCCTTCCGCCGCCCCCCCGCCGCCCCCGCCGCCCCCGCCGCCCCCGCCGCCCCCGCCGCCCCCGCCCGCCTTGGCGGCGTCGGGCGTCACCCGGCCCGCTGACCTTATCCGCACACAACCCCTCGCGGCGATCCGCACACCGGATTAGCTCTCTGCTCTTGAGCGGCTCGGTGAACCGTGACGCTCGCGCAAACGGCGCCGAGATTCAGAGACAACTTGATGCACTTCGGCAAACACATCTCTCTCTCTCTCTCGCCTGCCGCTGTTCGCCGGGGGCATTTCTCACGCCGCTGCATTACTGTGGCCGCTGGTGGCGGCGTCGTGCCGAGCCGCACTCGAGCCGGCGTGTCACCCCGACCAATCGGGGCCGCGGGGTCCGCGCCGCTGGGCATGCGGTGCGCTCTCAAATGTCCCGGCATCAATCGTGCCACATTAATTGGCTGCCACGTGACCCGCGCTGGCAAGCCGCCAGCGAATAGGGGGCGGCTGCGGCGGCGGCTGCGGCGGCGGCGGCGGGGGTGTGGCGGCGCTGCGGGCGCAGAGTGTGTGTGTGTGTGGGTGTGTGGTGTGTGTGGTGCGGGTGTGCGTGACGGCCGGTTAGCGAGCCGTCTCTTTCAATTCAGCCGTCTGGGAGGCGCCGGCCGCAGCCTCTGCCGCGCTGCTGCGGTGCCGCGGTGCCGCGGTGCCGCGGTGGCTCGGCGAGAAAGTGGTGAATGAGTCGGGGGCCCGGGCTGCAGCGGCGGCGGCGGGGCGCGGCGCGCGCACGCACCTCCCCGCCGGCACCGGCGGCGGCCTCGATAAGGCAGTCCCATTCGAGGCTGCTGAGCCGCGCGGCGGCTGCGGCGGCTGCGGCGGCGGCTGCCTGTATCAGCGAGCGGCAGGCAGACGACCGCGCAGACGGCGCCGACCGCCGACGCACCGCCGGCAACATGATCTCGCTACGTGCGCGATAAGGCGCGGCTGGGGCGGCGGGGGCGGCGGGGGCGGCTGGGGCGGCGGGGGCGGCGGGGGCGGCGGGGGCGGCGGGGGCGGCGGGGGCGGCGGGGGCGGCGCGCCGCACACAGAGAGCGCGGCCGGATGGATGGGATGCCCGAGGTCGAGGTCGGATGCGGATGGAGGCGGATGCGGCGAGCACCGCGCCGAGCTCCTCCGCGCGCCGCGTGTGTCTCGACACCGCACGACGCTCGGCGGCTCGGCGGCGTCAGGGCGTGCGGCTTGCGGCTCCGGTCCGGCGTCTGCTTCCCGGCCCGCGCGCGCAACGCAAACAAAACACGTCGCAGGGGGTTATTGGAGTAGCTGCCGGCGGGCCCGCGTCCCCTGGCGCCCCGGGAGGAGGAGGGGTGGGAGCAGACGCTTCCTGCGGGCGCCGTCGTCGTCGCGACCGACCGCGGCGTGATGGGCAGTTAGTGGCGTCATCAGTTGTGTCCGGCGACGGCGGCCGACGGGGGTTCGGGGCCCGGCCAACCCCGCCGCCGCCGCCTCAAATTTATTGCGGAGCCTTCCGTGTCACCGCCCCCCCCCCCCCCCCCCCCCCTCGGGGACCGCCTCCCGCGGAATGACCAATATGTGTCCTTTCGGTATTTATACGACGGTATCACGGTAATGCGCGTCGTGTTCGAGCCCCCGACAGCAGAGCGCCGGCCGCGGGAGCGAAAATATGGTGCCGCGCTCTCGTTTCAATATGAAAGGAGAATAAAAATAAAACGGGAGATAACATCAGCGACGCAGCGGCAGCGAGAGCGGGGAGCGGAGGCGCAGTGCGTCGAGCGGGACGAGTTACAATGTGTGCGTGTGTGTACGCTGCCTACACGATGAGTCTTCTCTGACGTTGGCACTACAACACCGTGTCGTTAAGACAGAGGAGGGGGAGATGTGAAGGAGAAGGCAGAGGGAGGGAGGGAGAGAAAGGCAAGGGGGTGGGAGAGCGCGGTGGCGAGACATAGACAGAGACGTACAAGATGAGGGACAGAGAGCTCGGCGTGACGTGGCGCGGCGTGGCGTGGCGTGGCGTGGCGTGGCGTTGGCGTGGCGCGCGCGTGATAGCCCGACTAATAACGCTTCATTAATCAGCCGCTCGTCATGCTGTGCTTCACGTCAACAAACAGACGACAGCAACAACAACAACGACAACAAACATGGCGAACAGAACAGGGGCGGCAGCGGGGCGGTGCAGCCGCAGCAGCGCCGGCCGCCATGCAGGGCGGCGCGCGTTACAGACGGGGGAACTTAATTAAGGCCCGCACGTAAAAGAGATGCGAGAGAGGGCGACATAGAAAGTGTGTGTGAGAGGGAGAGAGAGAGACGAGTCGCCTCGCGTGGGAATGTTGTTTGCCACGCGTTTTGTGCGAGCAGCATAGAGTTGGGGACGCCGTCCCCGCCCCCTTTTTCCTACGGAATGAGTCTCTTGCTCCCATTCGTCACCGGCCGCCATCTCTTGCCTTTCTCCCGTTTCGCGCGCATTTTTCAAACCGGAAATTGACAGTGGTATGAGAACGCGGGGCGGCGTGGCGGCGTATCGCGCAGCGCCCCGCCGCCTTGTTCTCTTCGGGGCAGTGCGTCTGGCGAGAGGGACAGGGGGGGGGGGGGGGGGGGGGGGAAGCGCGGCGCGAGCCTCTTGCCAAGTAAATATCTCACGCGGCATTCGCCATTATTTTTTCCCGGGGGGCAGATTATTTAGCGCGCCGACACACTGCCCTAACTCCTGCAGGATGCGCTCGGCCCTGCGAGGCCGGCGCCGCTAGCGGGAGCAGGTCCGGGGCTGCGAGGCTGCGAGGCCCGGGGGGCGAGGCCGGGGGGCGAGGCCGGGGGGCGGGGGCCGCCGCCGTGTGCTGGGGGCCCCGGGGGCCCGCCGGGGGTCTGCGCGCACCTCGCCGACGAGAAATGTGGCGTTAGCAAAATATACCGTCCCCCTTGAAGCCCACCCGGCCCGCCGCCGCCGCCCAGTCCTTGCGTCCTGCGCGAGAGCGAGCGAGGAGGGAGTGCACACGCGCGCGCACACACACACACGCTGCACACACACACACACACACGCGCGCGCGCGCGCTGGCAGGGCCCGACAACAAAGGAGGATCAGGACGAAACTATCGCAGAGGAAGTCCCGACGCCACAACTAGGCCGTAGCAGGCGCGGGCGGCCGTGCTGGCAGTGCCGGTGTGCAGGTGTGCCTCGCCACGCGGAGCCCGCGCCCCAGCACCGGCCCCGCGCCACTCAGTGCCCGCTGTGCCCGCGCCACTCTGTGCCCGCGCTACCGCCCCACACTCTTCCCTTTCTGCGGAATCGGATGAGGAGGAGCGGTGAGGGCGGAGACGCACTGAGCGAGCGCTGCGTAGAGAAAGTGAGAAGAGTGTGCGAAGCGGGAGGGAAAGAGTGAGAGAGAGGGGGGATGGGGGGGGGGGAGTAGGTGTGAACAGCTCCTTCGGGAGGGCCGTGCAGGCGTCATGAGAATCAACACCCTACTAAAAATAAGCCCATGCCGCTGGGCGTGCTCTGGTGCGCCGCTGCGCCGCCTGCCCAGAAGAATGGTTTTGGGGGGCGGCCGCCGCGGCGAGACGTGCTAGAGGAATAATCAGAGGCGGGCAGACTGGTCTGGGTGGGCGGTGGCGGTGGCGCTGGCGGCGTCGCTTGCGGCAGCAGGTTGCAGCCGTGTCCCCGCTTCCCCCCTCGCAATTTACCGCGCAGTCTCCGCACTTCAGTAAGGGGGAGGGGGCATTTTTGCAAAAATCGTAATGTCGGGTCGGGCGACACAGTAGAGCCAGCGCCAGCCTCGACACGGGTAGCCGGCGGCCGCCTAGCCCGCAGCAGCCCCCACCCCCAGCCCTTTGGGGGACGCTGAGGCTGGAGCCGAGTGTCGCCATGACTGCGAGCCGGCCGTCTGCGTGTACAGTGCAGCGCTACACAGCCCCGCAAACGGCGCTCCGCCATGCACAAAGTGTCAGGCGCACCGTCGTAAAATTACATCCGGGTTACGTAGCGTTCGTGTAGCACGGAGGATTCTACGAAGGCGGCGCCTTCTGTCTCTCCCTTCTCGGGAGATGATTTTTGGCTCTCCATGTCTTGCCTCTCGCCCCAGTAAGGAAGGATCATCTTTTGCGCCCTCCTCCTCCCCCCTCCCCACTCCAACGGCTAATTGGCAAGGGGGAGGGGCGGGGCCACCGCCGCGACTAAGACCACCGGCACGGAAAAACTTTGGCCATTTCAGTCGTGTCCCTGCCACTCACCTGCCGGTAGCAGACTGACAACGACATCTAAACGGCATTATCTGGGCGGGCTGCAGCCCCGTCAGCCGCGGCAGCGCCGGCCTGCGGCCCACGCCAGGGGAGGGGGGCGGCCCGAGCGGCAAACCATGTTTTGTATCAGGAATTTCACCTGCCCGAACCTTCCAGGGCCACTTAACTTTTGGCCCGTCTTCCCGGGCATATTTACGACAAAAGAGCGCCAGGGAGGGATCCTGCATTTTAAAAAAAGATGAAAGATAGGCTTCTGGGAGACGGAACAATAGTGGAGTATTTTCCCTCGAAATTTCACCGACATTAGAGGACGAATTATTCATTCAGAAAAAGAAAAACTCACTGCAGCTGTCCATCGTGCGCCAGTGCGGTGGGTGGTGGGGCTCTGGAGCTCGGTTCGGCCGTTCTGCCGCTGTCATTTCCGTAATTACGTCGGTCGTTTTGGACGAGTGGTTATATTAGCGAGACAATGGTGGCTTGCCCGGCCAGCCCAGCGCCCGGCGCCGCGTTCCGCTCCGCGGCCCTCCGCGCGCACCGCCGCCGATTGATTATGGGATGCATCATGTGACGCCAAGGACCCGCCCCGCCCCGCCGAGCCCGGCCCGGAGGCTGCGGCCGCATGCGGTGCTGACGGGCCGTTGATTGTTTTGCAGTGTTTAGTGCGCCGGCCCGCCATGCCGTAGCCCATGCCGCCCTGAGGCCCCCGAGGCCCGCCTCCAGGCCCGCCAGGCCCGCCAGGCCGCCCCGGGGTGGGGTAGGCCCGGCCCGAGGCCCGGCCCCGGCAGCCCTGACGCGTGACGCCGACGCCGCCACCGCCGCCGCCGCCCCCGTCTTCCCCTGCAGGTGCCAGGACAGCCACCGGGGTGGGGGGCGCCGTGAGCTCGGGGTGCTCGCCCTGTTGCGGCTGTGGCGCCGAGCCGCCGGCGCCCGAGGACACCAAGCCGCCGGCGACAGCGGCGGCCTGCCGAGGCGGCCCCGGGGAGGCTGCGTCGGCGGCGGCGTCGGCGTCGGCGGCGTCCGGGGCTGGCCACTACCGAGAGGCCGTCGGCGACGGCGTCGGCGCCGGAGACCCGGTGACGGCTGCGGCGGCAGCCACTGACGACGACGGCGGCGCCCCCGTCAACGCCATCGGCTGCCTCCACCTGCACGACATTGAGGAGGAGGACGCCGAGGAGGAGCACTCGTCCTCGTCCACCCTCCGCAACGCCCCGCGGCCCCGCGGCGGCAGCACCCCGTCCCCCACCTTCTCGCAGCAGAGCAAGAGCCGCAGCAAGCGCAAGGGGCGTGCACGCTCCGCCACCTCCTCCACCTCCACCGAGACCTCCACGGCCACCTCCGGCGGTGGCGGCTCCTTCTCCGGCACCTCCGGCGGCTCGGCCAAGATGCAGGCCGAGCAGGGCTCCATCGGCGACCTGCAGCGCTACCACAACCGCTACCTCCGCTCCCGGCGACACACCCTCGCTAACGTCCGGTGAGTTCCGCTCTCGATATTGCAGCTGCGGCGCCGCCATTACCATGGTTTATGTCCTGTCAAAACATCCCGCCGCCTCGCTGTGACACGCGGCCCTCCCCGCCCTCCGCACCACTCGGCCGCCTCCTTGTGAATTCTCTCCAGCAGCGCGGCGCGGCAGCGGCAGCAGACCCTGGCCTGCCTGCCGGCCTCTGCCAGCCTCCCGCGCTCGTTTGTTACCCACAGAAAGTACGGCGTTTGTCTCCGGCGAGGCCGTGTTTCACTGCGTTACGCGTGTTAATGGCCGCCGCGGCGAAAGTGTTACTCGGAAGTAGATCCCCCCCTCCCCTACGGCCCGCCGCACCCCCGCACCCCCGCACAGCCCCGCACAGCCCCGCACAGCCCCGCACAGCCCCGCGGGCCGCGAGGCGGCAAGAATAGCCCCGCGCCACCTGCACAGCAATAGTGGCGGAAAGCACTCGACCGCCAGCGACTAAACGACAAAAATCCGTTGATCGGGCACACACGCCGGCCGGGCACACAACGGTCCTGCGCGCACCTGATGCCCCGTCCGCGTGCGTAATCACACATGAAACACCGTCCCTCCTCTCTCTCTCTCCCTCCTTCCTTCTTTCTCCCTCTCTCACTCCCACGCGCAGATAGTGCCTCTCGGACGACAGCGCTACGTGTGCGGGCGGATGGTATTTACTTGGTGCCCCGCGCGTCCCGGTGCCGCGCCAAAACACGCGCAACTTGGCGGCGAATGCTGACCACTTGCGAGGGCTGCGCCAAGTGAAAGGCAGCGGCAGGAGTGTGAGTGTGTGAGAGTGTGAGTGTGTGTGTGTGTGTGTGTGTGTGTGTGTGTGTGTGTGTGTGTGTGTGTGTGAAAGGGACGGCGGGCTGTTGTGTCCCTGTTCTCCACAGCAGCAGCAGATCTCGCCGGCCGCTCGGATCCTGACCCAGTAACTGGCACGGCACGGCATGGGGGATGGTGGGAGGGAGGGGGGGGGGGGGGGGGGGGGGGGGGCTGAGCCGGGCCGCGCGCGGGGCTCCTCGAAGGACAGGCGGACCCACTGGGCCCCACTCTACTGGGCCCCCGCTGGGCCCCACACCACCACACGCGGCCGGCCCGCCCGGTTGCATCCGTTCGCTGTTTTATACAGATTTTGAAGTATAAATAGCGATGCGGTGTGTGGAGGCCGTTGGTGGTCTTTCTTTATCTCCGCCCGTCTCTCTCTCTCTCTCTCTCTCTCTCTCTCTCTCTCACACACACACACACACACACGGTCAGCCCCTCGCTGTAAAACGGAGTAAAGTAGGCGGGGAGCCCGGCTCACTGCGTGGCTCGGAAGCGTCGCGAGGTCACGGCCCTCGCGGCACTCACTCATCGCTCCTTGTCACAGAACTGCGTGTGGACGTCGTACCGCGTTCTGCACGCAAGCAAAAGGAATTGTACCGTACCAAAAAAAAAAAGAAATTGGACCATAAAGCTAAATTTTTAGCTTTCCAGCTAATCGTGCCGCAGCTACAATAGTTCAGCACGCAAGCTAATGTCTTTAGCCAAGCCATTGGTAGATTTTACTACAACTCCTTGCTAAATCAGTGGCTAGAATAATTAGCACGGTGGGGGGTAGGAGATGATTTTTTTTTGAGTGTGAGGCGCTTCATCCCGAGCGACAAAACCAGCCCACACCCCCAGCACTCCTACAGCGGTATCGGTGCCGCGGCTTTACGTTTGGGCTTTTCTCCGAATCAATGTTTAATCTCCGGGGGGGCGTGGGAGCGAGATGGAGTGGGGCGCGGCGCGTTGGGAGAGGGAGAGGGATGCGTAATGAACCCGCGGCCCGGAGTTAATGGCACACGCTCCTCATCAATTGGGCTGCTGAGGCCGAGCGGGGGACGGACGGACAGACAGACAGACAGACAGACAGACAGACAGACAGACGAGAGGAATTGAAAGTTTACGCGGGACGTCTCGTTATTGTTTTTGATTAGACTACGGCTTCCAAACTGGTACCGAGTATATCGTGCTTAGGTACGTACCCTCGCAGCCCGCCGCGACGGAGTAGAAGTATACAGAGACGTCGGAGGGGGGTGGGGGCGGACGGGCCCCCGGTCAGACGTCGCACAGTGTCCATTGTCGATGTTACTTTCCACCCGTCTCCTGCTCCTCCAATTGATCCGACATGTCCACTCTCCTAATGAGCGATGGGAATTAATGCCCGACAATGCGGGGCGGTCAGCTGTTTGCGCGCGAGTAATTTATCAGACTTGTGAAGGGACAAGCGGGCGACAAAGGCGGGGGGACCGCAGCGGCTAAGCCCCACCAGAATAATTAGGCCGACCAAACTGTCAGCCTGATGAGTCCGTGAGGTACCCTGTCGGACACGGCTCGCGCGCGCCGCTCAAAGGGGCGGCTCAACCTGCTGAAGTACGAGCACGCCAGCATCATCATTTTCCATTTCAGCCACCCAAACTGAGTGTTAAAATTAAATTAGAAATAGCTGCTGCTTCGTACCCGTTGGTGTAGCCGGGGCACCCGACGGGGCACCCACCGGTGTACAGTGTTCAACACAAGAGCGTCCCGCCGGCCGGCCTTGAATGGTTAACCGCGCATAGCAATCACGGGACGGGGAAGTGACGCCTGTCGCGACAGATGAGGCCCTTACTGCCCGAAAACATGCATCAAAGAATGTCGCCGGCCCGTGGCGGCCCGTGGCGGCCCGTGAGGGGGCATATAGCCGGCACGGCCGCGGCGAGAGTAGGCTTGTGAAGTCGTTCAGCATGGCTCTCTCTCTCTCTCTCTCTCTCTCTCTCTCTCTCTCTCTCTCTCTCTCTCTCTCTCTCTCTCTCCTCGTTGGCCCTCTGCGTTTTAGGCGCTCGTTCGAGTCGTGACAAGCAGTTAAAATAGCGATGACAAGGCTCACAAGGCAGTTGCGGGGAAGTAAGGATCGACCGGGCGTTGCCGCGTGCCCCCCTGCCCCCTGCCGTAGTGGTGATCCATAAAGAATGTTTCCGATGGACCGTCGGCGGCCGGGAGGCGCCGGTCGGGCTGGACGTCCCGTGGGACGCGCACTCCGGCGCAGGTATAGCCAGGTTATTGGAGCGCAAAGAAACGGGCGGGGGAGAAGCCGGGGGGGGGGGGGGGGGTAGGCCGCGCTGCACCGCTCAAAGCAGTGCGAGGGGCACTCCATGATTTACCGCCGCGACTTCCCCGGCGCTGGAGACCCCGCGTGAGGCGGCGGGCAGCAGCATATCCCATGACCCCTGCCATGGACAGGGTAGGCCAGCCCGCCGAGCACAGCTGTCCTGCGGGCTGGCCTACCCTCCAGGCTCCCTCTTTCGCCCCTGCCATGGGCAGGATAGGCCGTCCCGCAGGGCAGCGGTGCTCGGCGGGCTGGCCTACCCTCCTGGCGCCCTGCGGCGGCGGACCCCGCAAGGTTGCGGGAGCACTGGCTCCCCGGCGCCCCCGCGCAGGCCGTCCCGCAGCACGGACGTGCCCGCCCCGCCTCCTTTTGTGACGCTCACGACGGACAATGTTGGCAGCGGCGCGCTCTCATCGTCAGTGCAGCGCGGCAGCCAGCCGGCTGCCAGCCGGCAGCGCGAGGCGGCTACACTCGGCGCAAGGAGAGCCTCGGCCGCCCAGCGAGGCAGGGGAACGGAATAAGAGGTGCCGCCCGCCATTCACGGCAGCAAATTCAAGCCACGGGGGATTTGCAATCGATAGCGGCCGGAGCCCCGCACTCGGAGGCCCGGAGCCGGCTGGGCTGGCCCAGGAGTGCCGGCCCCCCCCGCAGCGTACGAGGCTCCAGAGCCGCGGCCGTTAAGCCCCTTCGGCTGATGCGCCTCTCGCTGTGTACTTGACGGGATGCTGCTGATACGCGCTGCACGCGACGCCAGCGAGGCACGCGACGCCGGCCAGGCCCCCCACCGCCACAGCGAGGCCTCGGGCCGCCTCGGGCCCGCTGCTGACAGCGCCGAGCTGCTGCGCGCCCCAGCCAAACACATCCCTGTCCGAAGTCTCGGCCCACGCCGACCCGGTAGCCCGAGTGAAAACTGTTTGGAGTACGCCCGCCCTTCACCGACTCCCCCCGGGCGGCCCCGACCCGCCCCGGCGACCGATCCTCCCCCCGCTCTGTGACGTCAAACGCTCCCCCGAGAGTCGCCGAGGCGGCGCGGCCCGTTCCGTGTCGCTTCCGGTCGTTCGATCTATGAATATTAAAACGGGCAAACAAGGTAAAGTGACAGGAAACGGCGAGCCCACAAGGCCTTTTTTCTAAATTAAGAGACGGGTGTGTTAACGTACGTGATTTTTTTTTCTGTCGACGCAATCCGATTTTTAGAGAGAAGGGTCTCGATTCTATGCGGGGCGTCACGGTTCATCGGACGCCTGCGCGTGTTTGAACGAAACAAATCCTCCCTGGCTGAGCCCTGATTTATTAAATCCGCTTGACAGAACTCCGACGCATCCGGAGCAATAGTTATTTAAAGAGGCTTGGGGGCCGCCCAGCGCGTTGTCAGCCCCAGTGCGGGGACCCTACAAAAAAAATAATAATAAAATGAATCAAAATTCATGAAAAGAAAGTTTGATCCTCGATGTCGCGGATCTTTCGGTCTTCAATCTATTCAGCGTTTCATCGCCTCCCTCCCTGGTGGATGGCGTGTCCGAGCTTTTTACTGAGCACTATGCGAGATTGGTACGGCCTAGCGGCGAGCCGTTTCCTGTCCGCCACAGTCCCATTGGCCGCCCGGTCCCGCCGCCGGCCGCGGCGGACCCACGCAAGTCAGACGCTCGACAGCGAAGCGCAGCGCCGGAACAGCGCCTTCGCCTCCTTAATATTCATTGGCCATTTCAACGGAAAAAGCGGACCATGGTTTTACAGCATTATGCGATGCCATACGATTTAATTTGAAAGAGACCATTTTTTTTCGTCGTTTTCGCACTGAGTTGACACGGTTCCTCGGGGAGGACTATACTTGGGTCCGCGTTTCGCAATTTTCCTCTTCCGCCTTGATCTCCAAACCGATTCGTATTCACGTTGGCAATCATCATGCACACTGGCGTGTGTGTAGTCGCGGACACGGCAAAAAAAAAAGAGAGAGATCCTGAGCTGGCGGGTTCCCGCGCCGCTGCCGCTCGGTCACATGTCCCGCCGCCCGTCGGATCCGAGCGATCGCTGCGCAGCGGAGATGAGGGTCCGTCGAGTCCGCGCCGGAGCGACCTTCATTGGCCTTGTTTGCTCCCGTGGACTGACATAGTGGGCGACGCAGCGCCGCAGCGCCGCCAGAGCCGGCGGGCCGGGACGGGCTGGGAGGTCCACATCGACGCATGGCTGCGCAAATTTAATGAGTTTATGCGAAAGCAGGTGGCGCTGCTGGCGCGGCAGCGGCGGCGGTTTTAGTGGAGTAGAGAGAGAGAGAGAGAGAGAGAGAGAGAGAGAGAGCTAAGCTTCGCCGGCTCCGCAGCGCAGCCCGCGGCGTAGCCTCGCCGGGCCCTAATCGGGTATATCACAGCCAGACTGGGGCTGCTCCGTCGCTGCACACCAAGCCGGAGGGGCCGCGGCGGGGCGGGCGGGGCGGGCCGCGGGGTCGCTGCACTCCCATACGCCCCGAAATAAATTCCACTAGCGCAGGCGGCGCCCTTGCAGGCCTCGAGCTGCGCTCGCAGCCAGGGCGCCAGAGTGCACGACGAAAACCTCATGTCTATAAGGGCACTAAGCTGACCAAAAATTTTAAAAATTGACGAGGCAATTTTTTTTTTGTTTGAAAGGAGATGACGATATTGCGAAAGAAATTTTTGTAGAGTTCAAAATTTTGACAGGAGAATTATTTTCTCGTCGAAGCGAGAGGTACGAGGAGGCCTGTGTCTGCTGGCGCCGCCGGGCGCTGCGCGGCCGACCGAGGCCTGCACTACCTCATACTCCTGCGGCCCCGCCACTTCGTGTACATTTGTGGCCCGGCCGGCCCAACGCTGGCCTATTCAGGTGGAAAACTTGGTTTGTTTGTACCCCCTCCCAGCGCCCGCTCCTACACCGGGTTGGAGAAAGGGGGTGGGGTGGCGGGGGATATAGTCTGGGGATAACTCTCGGGGGCTGGCTGCGGAGCAATATTCGCAAGGAAAATGTAATCTGAGGAGAGGAAAAAAAGTTGCTTTCCGTCAGTAATCTGGTGGCGGGTGTGCGCGGAGTGCCCCGCCGCCCGCGCCGCCCGCGCCGCTGTCTGCCGCCGGTCACCGGCCGCGGCCCGCCCCACGCAGAGAGGGGAGTTCCTTCTAATTGCCCGGACGCCTGCGGAGGTGTAAGGTGGTTCTGCGAGAGGGCGGCAGGAATTTCCGTCGGAGCCAAACTTGGCGCGGCTCACAGTACTTTGGGAACGTTATCGCTAGAGGGCGTGAGCACCGGCAGCGGGCTACTTAGTGCTTACTTACAGAGGGGTGTAGCGGGCGGGCCGGGGGTCGGGGGCAGGCTGCCATTGTGTGTTCGGATGGAGACCTCTGGGCGGGCGGGGCCGCGCCTGGCGTGCCGCACGCCAGCGTGCCTGGGCCGGCACGGCGGCTGCGCCGGGCTGCGCTCCTGGCCGGGGTATGCGCCCACGTCCACCGCCGCCGCAGCCTGCGGCAACCTGCGGGCGGACGACAAGCTGTTTGACCGCACCGACGCAGCCACGCAGCCCCCCGCCCGGACCCTGGACACGGAAGACCTCCGGGCATCCTGAGGACCCCATCACACAGGACCCGTGCAACCCAAGCAGGCATCTCTGCGGGTACGGGTACGGCGCCGGGGCGGGCAGCGCGGGCCGCTCTCTGCTAGCCCGGCCAGCCTGCCGGCCTAGGCCAGCCTCGGCCGGCCTCCTTTGATCGCAGCTGTCAGGAACGTCACGAGTGCTCTCGCCGGCCCCCGCCGAGGCCCCCGCCGAGGCCCCCGCCGAGGCCCCCGCCGAAGCCCCCGCCGAGGCCCCCGCCGAGGCCCCGCGGGGGGCGCACTTACTCGCAGTGCGGGGAGCGGGCGGCGGGCTATCATGGCCGCCGGACGCCGCTCCAGCCAAGATCCCCACCGACAGCACAATCCCGGCAATAGAAATCCGTCTAAATATAGCCGGCCTGTGTCAACTCAACCCCGCCACGACCAGCGCGTCCCCTCGGGGCCCCCTCCGGGCCTCTCACGCTTCGATCCCTCCTCTGCCGCCCGGCCGCCGGCTGTGTGTGAGTGTGTGTGTGTGTGTGGGTGTGTGCACGAGGTGTGAGTGCAGGGGGAGGGGAGGGGGCTGCCGAGGCTGCGCCGAAAGATAGCGGCAAAAAAATGTGGGGGGGTAAAATATGACCAAGATGCGCACACCAACTGCCCTTCAGGACGAGAGAAGCCGCGGGGGTTGAGGGGGGGGGGGCGTGAGGGGGGGGGATCAGTGCTGATTGCAGGCGCACCTCGCGCACCGCACCCCGGACTCATTAGTTGTGGTCGGCGTGAACAAGAGGAGCCGGCATTATGTGCACGCCGCCGGTGCGCGCCGCGCACAAACGGACTGGGAGCGGCCGTGTGTGTACAGCGGCACCGCCTCCGGTGGGGTCCGCTGGATCCGGGCATTTATTGAAACAGACCTGCTGAATAACTCCCCCGGCCGCGCGTGCCCGGGCCCGCTTCCTTGATTACGCCTCTCTCTCTCTCTCTCTCTCTCTCTCTCTCTCTCTCTCTCTCTCCCCGCCATCTGCGGGCGGACCCTCATCATCAAACGCACATACCTGGAGAGAGCCGGCATCCCTTTCGGCTCCGCTGTGCGCCGCGCACCGCAGCGCTGTGCGAGCCTTGCGTACCCTCTTCACTGTCCCGCCCCCCGCTGCGCCCCCGGCCGCCCTCGGCTGCCCCCGGCCGCCCCCGGCCGCCCCCGGCCGCCCCCGGCCGCCCCTGGCATCATACGGCTTTGAGGGACGTGCGTCACCCACCCGGCCCCGCGCGCCCGATCGGAGAGCACGGGCGCTCTGCTCATATACGTGTGCGATGTTGCAGTTAAATCAGTTTCGTGTATTTTTTCTCTCGACGGTCTTTGCCGCAGGCGGCGGCGTCCTCCCGCTCTCTCCCCCTACCGCCTCCCTCTCTCCCACGCCTCTCTCCCACGCCTCTCTCCCCCGCCTCTCTCCCCCGCCTCTCTCCCCCCCGTCTCTCTCTCTCTCTCTCTCTCTCTCTCTCTCTCTCTCTCTCTCTCTCTCTCTCTCTCCGTCCCGTTCCCCCTTTGCGGAACATTCGTGGCATTAATTATTCATTTCGATTCCGATACGCGCGAGTTTCGTGGACCGCGCCGCGCCGCGGCTTTCTCCGCACTGCCCCCCGTAGCCGTCGCCACGACGCAACGGGGCACCGCTTGTTGTCACAGAAACACGAAAAATGATTCTTCGAAAACATCTCATTTGAACTTAAATTCCAACAGACAGAGAGAGATAGGGGGGGGGGGGGGAGGAGAAGGAGAGATCACTCTAAAATGAGACGTGCTCACGAGCAGAGTCTCCGTGAACAGCAGCAGCAGCAGCGTGCTGTGCACAGCAGAGCTTGCGCCTATTTGCAGCCGCCGGCTGAAGTGCGCTGTCGTGCGCGAGTCGACAACTGCGTCCCGCCACAACGCCGTGTCCCCCCCCCCCCCCGCCCCGCCGCCCCCGGGCGCACTCTTTCTGCTGACACAACTTTCTAAATGAAGTTGCGCAGACCCTGCTTCCGCCGGCACGGTGTCACGTATTCAAAAACACCCTCTTGCTCTTTCGCTTCTGCGTCTGTCTGTCGCTGTCTCCCTCTTTTCGCCCGTCCGTCTCCTCCCCGCCCCCTCTCTCTCTACCTATCTATCTCTCTCTCTCCGTCCGTCCCTGACCCCGGCCTGCTTGTCCGCTAGGTCTGTCACTCTCCTCATGTCCACCCTTCCGTCCTGCTTACTCCACGGCCGCGGCCAATCACGGCACTCTGAGAGCGAAATCGAGAGAGAGAGAGAGAGAAGGAGAGACAGAGAAGGAGGGGCGTAGGCGGCGAAAGGGTGGCGAGAGGGAGTGAGACAGATCGCCGATATCCATTTTCATCCCCTGACAAGTCGCGTGGGTGTGACGAGGATGGAGACAGGTCACTAGTGGAGGTAGTCGAGTGCGGGAGGGTCGCGAGGGCCGCCGCTGCCGCCGCCGCGGGGTGATGAAGACGGATGGGGCCGGCCGCCCCTCACCGTTGCCGCGGTCCGTGTTCCGGTGAATGAGTGCGGGCGCGTGTGCGGCGCGTGCGTGCGTGCGTGCCCTGCTGCGGTGTGTGTGTGTGTGTGTGTGTGTGTGTGTGTGTGTGTGCACGCGAGGCGCGACGTCTCCAGCACCTGACGTTTGAGGGAACTTTGGCAGGGTGTTGCCAAAACACTGGTCGTGCGACGTGCTGTGGCGTAGGTCAGAGACGGCGGGGCTGACGGGGGCTGACGCGGGCTGTCGGGGGCAGGGGGCGGGCGTGAGGCGGGCAGGGGGCGGGCAGGGGCGCCGGGGCCGTCCGCCGGAATACGAGATACGTGGCTCTGGCGCGGCAGCCAGACAGAAAGGGGTTGCTATATCTGGCCGCGCTGGCCACCCCGGCCCGCCCCCGACACCACGCCCGCCACACCGCCACACCCACCAACGCTTCTGGCCAAACCCCATCGACTCTACCCTCGGCTGAAAAAAGCGGCAGGAGAACGCCGGACGGACTTGCAGTTTTATTTTATTTTTCCTCCGTGGATTCGAGGGCAACGGTGCAACTTTTTCCGGCGACTCAACGCCCGGCACTTTCGAGAATGCATTGTTTTCCTCGGAAAGAGCAACGACGACGGTGCGGTGCGGGGGGGGGGGGGGGGGGGGGAGGAGGAGGAGGAGAACGAGAGCGGCCAAGTGCGCGCCGTGTTCAGTCGGCAAGTTGGCCACTATCTGGCGATATCTCTGTTCGCCAACCAGCCACCGGCGGTACACGCCCCGGCCGGGGGACTGTTTATTCCGGAGAGCAAGGACACCCCTCCCAAGGCCCCCGAGACACGGCCGGGCCAGAGGGCCGGGGCAGCCGGGGGCGACGCCGGGGACGTTGTGGGAGGCAGAACACGACACGAGGCCGCCGTCGGACGCCGTCGGCCTCCGTGTGCGGCCGTCACGCGCGCAGGTATCGCGACAAATCCTGGCCGAGCTCCCCGCCGAAGCCCTCCCCGCCTGCCGCCCCCCGCGGCGCCCTTGCCCGCGACCCCCGGCCGATCCGTCTTCTTTCCCAGGATTAGCCGGTCCGCCCGCCGTCTCTCATCTTGGGAGCTTAATCAAATCTAACCTTCCCTGCCTGCGCCGGCCCGCGCGCCCGCCCGCCCCGCCCCGCCCCGCCGCCCTGTAAGTATCGACCGCGATGCCCGCGCGGGCGGCCTTTTCAGTCTCCCGGATGCGGCCGGCGCCGGCAGCCGTCCGTGTCCAGGCACACGGCCGTGTGGGCCCGCGGCACACAGCGTCCCGCCTCACCGCACAGCACTGCACCTCCAGCGGCTCCATGTCGGCTTACACATTTTTCATCACCTCACCCAAATTCCCTTCATTTTAGTTTTAAAAGAAAATGAAGAAATAAAAATCGGAGAGTTGCCATTTCAGACACGTTGGCGTGCGATTGATCTTAAAGTTGCGAGCACGGAGGCACGTCACTTTACTCAGCGAGTCGGGACAGCGGGCCGCGGCGCGGGGGCGGCGCGGGGGCGGCGCGGGGGCGGCGCGGGGGCGGCGGGGAAGCAGGGACACACCTGTGCGCCCGCCGCCCTTAAACTTTAAGGCACTCCCTGACGAGGTACACTTTGTTACGGCGGCCGGCCGGGCTCCGCGCCGCGCCGCGCCCGCAGGCGGCCCCTGCAGTATTACTCTGCCTTTCTCCGCCGGCCGAGCCCCCTAATTTCTAATCGCTTCCGAACCCTGCCCCAGAAACACACTCCTCCGGGAATGCCCCCGCCCCCTCCGGGCCGGCGCTGCTGCCGCCGCCGAGGCTGCTGGCTGGCGAGGCCGGCCGGGAGTCGAGCCCACGACGTCGTCCTCGGGGGGCGACGCGCCGCCCAGCCGCCCCGCGCCCTGATCAACACAATGGGGCGCGGGCCGTGTCTGACGTCGGCGACACTCCTCTCGGGGCCCTCTGTCTCTCTCCCTCTCGCACAGCGGCGGGGGATTGCCTTTAGAGTGTGCGCCCACCACAGCCACACCCACCACTGGACGGTCCGAGGGCGCAAGTGCCCAGTCCGGCCGGTGGCGGAGGGCCGGGCGCTGAGCTGAGCAGTGAGCGGCACCGCATCACATCACGTCACAAGCGGCCCAGCCGCCCAGGACAGGTGGTGGCTTTTTGACGAGCCTCCTGAAAAAGACTCTCTCTCTCTCTTTCACACACACACACACACACACACACACGGATTGGCCGGCGGAGTCGCACGGCCAGCGGTTTATTTCCTACCGGCCTAACGGAAACAGAAAAAAGAAAAAGAGAAAAACACCGCCAGGGGGTATGGGGGAATATAAAAGAGAGAGCGAGAGAGAGAGAGAGAGAAGGGGCGAGGGGCGGTGCTTTCGGGTGTTTGGCCGCGCGTCGAACTCGACTCGACTCGGAATAACGGCCAGAGATAAAACAATGCACAGCACGGCGCCGCACCTGGCGCACCCCTGCAAACACGTAATATGGATTTCCTCGCACTCGCAAGTGGCCGCCTCGGCGGCAGGCAGCGGCTGCGGCTGCAGCCGTGCGGTTCGCGGCGCGTGCATTTTATTACGCGCTCTCGCTGTAAAACGGCGACGACGCGCAACTTCCCCCTGCGCCCCCTCCCCTTCCCCCCACCCTCTTCCCTTTCCTCTCCGAATAATGTCCAGCGACTGTATCGTATCGGAGGCCAACGCCACGCCGGGCCGCCCCGCCTCAACTGGACTGACCGCTCTGTGCCGCGTTTGAAATTCCCAGGCGGCCACCGCAGCGTAGAGGCCGAGCACTTGACCACTCTCCCGGGAACAGGATAGGAGGGGGAAGGAGGCGGGGCGGGGCGGGGCGGGGCTGGTGGTGGTGGCGGCGGGGAGTAGGGGGGGGGGCGTGGCTGCTGGCCGGGCGGCTGCAACCCTCTAGAGCCGCGCCGAGCCCAGTCACGTCACGACCGGGACGATGACGCCCCCCTCCTCTGACGTGCCGCTCTCCCCCACTAACCTCCCCCACCCCCACCTCTCCGCTGTTTATCCCTTTGAGGCGGATGGTAATTGCAACAAGCTCGTCTGTCTCTCTCGCACTGCCGCAAGACAAACGTACGTCTCGCCCTATCTGACAACCAACCCCCTCGAACCCTCTCTCCCATCCTAGCAGCCGCCAGGGATTGCAAACAATATGTCTGTGGCTGCGAATTGTTTGGAAGGTGGCTCGATAGAAAACTGCAAAACCGCGTTCGGTGTTCGCCCGACAGAGGTCGGCTCTGTCGGTGCCGCTGAGGTTCCCGTCGGGGGCGGCGTGCGGGTGGGCATGCCGGCGCAGGGCCTCAGGGCCGTGGGGCCCCGGGCACCAGCCGCACCCAGCCTCCTGGTTCTGGGGCGCCTCGATAATGGATTGGCTCCGCCCTGCTCTGTGTGCGTGTGGTGCGGAGACGGAACTGTCGCCTAGTCGGGGGACGCCTCACCTGGAGGCCCGGCGGCTCAGCTGCTGGAGGCAGCTGGAGGCGGCTGGAGGCGGCTGGAGGCGGCTGGGGGCAGCTGGAGGCAGCTGGAGGCGGCTGGAAGCTGCTGGAGGCGGCTGGAAGCTGCTATGGAGGCGGCTGGAGGCGGCTGGAGGCTGCTGGAGGCGGCTGGAGGCGGCTGGAAGCTGCTGGGGGCGGCTGGAGTCCCCCGAGGCCGAAGCCCCGCAGACCGCAGCCGGCTGCGCCTCTGCGCGCGGGCGGCGCAGGCCGTGTGAGCCCAGCGGCTGGACAGAGTGCTCTGTCAACTCATCCTGATGATCCATCGATAAACAATCCCAATAACCCTGCCCGAATCCCCCCGTGACCCGCTATGACCTGACCGTGACCAGAAGCGGGACACCCGTAACCGTTTGTTGGCGACTAATGCCGCCGCGTTGCCACGTTCGTTTTGATGTTCGGGTTGGCCTGCTTTCTGCCCTCCCCCACCTCCCCGGCAACGTCCACCCGACCAACGTCCCTGCTCGCGCGAAGAGCCTTTCCCAGCTATCAAAAATTCAGACGTCAAATCTTTCTCTTGGGCGATCTTCAATCTGCGCAGCACATACCGGAAAGCACTTATGAGAACAGGAGGTCCGCGAAAGTTATCTGACGTCGCACACTTCTTTGCTAGCGCATGCTTTTGAATTTATGTTTTTCCCTGAGCACTCGCCAGATGCGGGATACGCTTGCCTCTTTTCCTTCGGCACCTCGCCGTGTAAGGCCGCCGCGGCAATGGGCGAATGATGCAGGACAGTGAGCCGTCGGCCGCGGGCCCCCTCGGATGTTCTACATCCCGGCCGGGGTGGGGAATAGAATAAATAAAGGCCTCTCCCCCTCCCCTTCCCATTCACCCCGGTTTGGTCGGTTCGGCCTCCTCTCGTCCTTCTTTCTAACGTTCCCGCGAGAATTGGAGGGTTGGAGCTGCGGGGCCGCGGGACTGCGGGGGCCCCGCTCGCCCCGCTCCGGCGCCGCGCACAAAAAGGTAGTTCCGATGACGCCGCGGCCGGGCCGTGGGAGGCCGAGGGAGGCCGTCGGAGGCCGTCCGGCTCCGGCTGTGAAAGACGACACGGCCGCCCCCCGCCACGTGTGTTGTGCGCCGCGGGCCGCCCTCTAATTTTCGGCAATTTTCGACCAGGCTCTTTGTTTAGGCCGGCCGAGTCCGGAGGGTGCGCCGGGAGGCCCAATCTGTCCGCCGGACTGCCCCTCGGCGTCGGCGGCGCCTCGGCGGGCGACACGGCAGCCCGCGACACGACACGGCAGCCGGAGCACGCGACGCAGCCGGCTGTCCACCTGCAGGACGACGGCGGCGCGGGGCCGGCCCCCGCCGCGTGTCGGCCGCGCTCGTCTGCATCCCCCCGCGCCGCTCCAAGCGCCGCCGCTCCGCCGGCGAAGCGGGACAACTTTTTACGCTTTCCAACTTCTTTTCGGATGGAGATTTAATTTGAAGCCGCGAGGCTGACGTCGCGCGTCGCGCCGCCGCCGCCGCTCTCCGAACCGAAACTTTTTCCCTTCTCCTGAAACTTGTCTGGTGAATCTCCCTCCGGTTGGAGGAGGTGTCCGGGAGCGGCGGCGCGGCGGCGGCGCGGGCCCGTGTGAGTGGCGGGGCTAATGAAAACACTCCGGCCCGCGGGGGAAACTGACTGCCGGATGAATACCAAGACGATTGGGGGAGTTGCCTGGTCCGGCGTGCGGGCCGTGAGCCGCGGGGGTCGCGGGGGTGCGGGAGCCGCGGGGGTGCGGGGGCCGCGGGGCGTGGCGCGCTGTGCGGGGTGCGCACACCGAGCTCGCGGCCACGCCCGCCCCGCCCCGCCCCGCCCCGCCCCGCCCCGCCCCGCCGCCGCCGGCTATCGCACTTGGTCACGAGAGCCCGCCGCCCCCTGCTCATTACTGGGTCGCGAGGGCCGCCGGAGCCACGTGAAGCTAAGTGGCCCTTAATAAGGCCGGGACGAGGAGCAGGCCGTCCGGGCCCTGCCGGGCCCTGCCGGGCCCTTGGCTGCACTCGCCGGCCCTCCTTACGGCTCCGATGGCACATGAACGGCCCTCCACAGAGGCCGTATGTAATGCGAGCCGAGACTCCCGTGTCAGAAGAGACAGACGAAGGTGGCAGGGAGACTTCTGGGTGCCCGCGCGGCCCGCGGTACTGTACACACATCACTCTCGCGCCAAGCTAATTTTGCAGTTTTGGCTTTAAATATATTTTTACCGACCATAGGTATAGGCAAAAACATGGACACCGGCTACCGGCTCTCTCCCCGCCTGGCCAGCCGGGCCGGGTCCCGGGTCCCGGGAGCCGCTGCCGGGATGTATTCTTCTCTCTGAAGGTCCGCGTGTCGTGTACGACCAACGCTTTTGTCCCGTCGCTGTCCCGTCCCGGGCCGGCCGGCCGGGCGCGGCGGCAGCGGCGGCACGGCAACCAGACTCACAAACGCCCCGCTTTGAATTATTCACACCCTTTCCTTGTGTCGTGTAGTCTTTTGCCCCCAGCACACCTCCCGCTTCCGCCTCTCACAGGTGTATCCCCCACAACACGCTGCCTCGGCTGACTCGGCTGCCGGGGCGCAGAAAAAAAGGTGGACACGGTGCGGGGGCTCTGAATACGGGGGGCGCCTCGCCGGTCCCCGCCCTGCCGGACCCAGACCGGACCCTCCCGCCGACCCGGGCCGGAGGGGGGCGTCATAGCAGCCGGCGGACCGAGTTTCACAGTTTCACAGCTCGGCAGCGGGGCCGCCGACCCCCGCGACGTGACCTTGGCGAGGACCGAGACACACGGCGCTCCTGGGCGGCGTACGTCATCTTCTCTGGCGGCCCGGCCACGCCTAGCCGCGGCTGCCGGCGGCTGCACCACACACCACACGCGCGCACGCGGATAAAAGGGAGCAGGAGGAAAAAACCGTGCCAAAGTTACTGGAGAAGGGCTATATTTTTGCACCTGCTGCTGTTATTTTTATTTTCTTGGCGGGTAGGGGGGAGGATGAGAAATAAATTTGTATACAGATCGCACCGTTTGATGAATATCCTGTTGGCGGAGTACCCTTTTATGGAGCAATGTCCTCGTTGGCGGAACACCTCCTTGGCGGATCGATCTACTGAGGGTTCCCTATTGCCTGAGTAGTCTATCGTCACGGAACAGCCCGAGGAATAGACTATTGCCGTCTGGCACAATCATTTTTTCCTTTTCCTTGCATGCACTTCCACCGCGGTATACATTGGGTTGTCCCACAATGGGTGGCCACTCTGAGCCTTAGGCATCAGCGAGATCGCATTCCGGAGATGTTGGCATCCGCTTTGTCTGACGCAATCCTTCCCGGTAAAGTGCCTTATTGGTGCAGGTGACCCATAATTGAAATACCCCCCCCCCCCCCCCCCGCGGCCCGGCGGCGCCCACGTCTGCCGGGGGGTGGGCGGTGATAGCGGCTCGGGGCGGGGCCGCCCGGGCCGGCCTTGTGTACATTGTCCGCCATCGATTCCAATTTTTGCGAGTCGCCATGTCGCCGCGAGAACGGTAGGCGGGGGATCGGGGCTTCGCCGGGCCGGCGGAAGTGGGCGCGCCACATCAAAAGCCCCCGGGCAGGCGGGCAGGCCGGGTGGGAGACAGGCCGGGCGGGGGGCTGGGCCGGAGTAGAGGAGGCTGGCAGCCGTCGGTAGCCGTTGGCGGCGGACTCCGCTGCCCTCCTGACCCTCGGGTCACCGAGTCCGCACCGAGTTCTGCAGGGGAACTGACTGATGCGGCGGCCCGCCGCGGCCAGCCGGGGTTTGGCGACACTGCATTTCGATCTGGACAACGCACGCGCTTCCAGATAAATGGTCGAGGCGGATAAGATATTCCGAGCGGCCGCGCCGCGGGGCCCGCGTGGAGTGTCCGCCGCCTCCACGAGAGGCCTCGGTCTGAGCGCGCTCGCGAAAGAATGCAAATTAATTTATTTAAGCGCGGCTCACTTTCTTTTATTTACTAAATGTTTTTTCGCGAGAGGAGGAGGCAGAGGGGGCGGGCGCTGCTTGATGATTTCGCAAAAAAAGAAGGTAATAAAAATACGGAAAATAAAATGAAGAGGGAGTCTCTGTGCCGAAACACGGCCGCATTCTGCATAATGCCAGTCGAACGTGGCTTTGCTTTTGGCTGAGGGGGGAGGAGGAGGGGGGTGAGGGTTAGAGTGGTGCGGCCGCCCCGGTAACCCGTTCCTCTCAGCATTTCTCACGTCTCACCCACGGGGGGTGGAGGGGGGGGGGGAGGCTGGGCAGCGGCGGCAGGACCAGGCAGGACGCCGCAGGACGCAGCCCCCGAGCGTCTCCACACCGCCAGCCAGCACGCACTCGCGTGGGGGCCGTAATAATCGCCTAGACAGGGCTGCCGGAGAGCTCAGCTATGATTGGCGAGTTTCATCGAGTTTCATGATGTGGATGGATGGCGTTGAAGCCGCACAGGGGAGGGGGTCTGGGGGGCGGAAGCAGGGTGCGACAGTGCCGCAAAGTGCCGCGAAAGCCGCAAGAAGTGGCGCCTCGGGGGGGTACTCTTGATAACGAGTCTTGACGAGACAACGAGCCCAATTTCATCACACGCGTCCGGGACGAGCCTCCCCCGCAGCCCCGCAGCCCGCCCCACGGCCCCAGGGGCATCATTACGCTGGAGGGGAGCGGAGACGAGCAGGTGCACGCCGGTGCACGGGGCGGCCTGGCCTCCCCTCCGCATCCCCAACCTCCCCCCGTCGCCTGTCGGCGCCGTGATTTTGAGCGAACCGCCGTAGGCAGAGCAACACCTGGGAGCGACCCGACGGAATCCTGGTGGCCAGTGCGTCCACTTCCAGTGGGATAGGGGGAGATGAGAGAGAGAGACAGAGACAGAGACAGAGACAGAGCGAGAGAGAGAGAGAGAGAGAGAGAGACGGTCGACGGGCGGGCTGACGGGGTGGCGTGGCGTGACCGCCCGCTCCGACCCGTTTCAGCGCCCCGGCTAACTGGATTGGATACAGTGCGACACAGAGGGACCATTTGCCCTGCTTTTTAACGCCCCCGCGGCCCCGTTCCTTTTCTGCTTATCACTTCTTCCCTCTCCCTGTCGGCCGGCCCGCCGGCCCGGCCCGCGCTCGCAGCCTTGACAATGGTTGCCTAATCCTCGCGGCACGGCCGGAATGGGGCCCCGGCACACGACGCTATAGAATTACGCATTCGACGAGCAATAATTGCGAGGCTGTTGAATTTCCCCGGACCCTTCTCGTCCCATTATTTCCACCCTTGTTTTCTCCTTCATTTTCCCTTCATTATTATTTCCACCCTTTTCTCCGGCTCTTCATTTTTTTTTCTTTCTCGTCTGTATTTTTTTCTCATTGCTGCTCCACTGGCGTTCCTTCCCTCGTTAGAACCCTTTTCGCCGGCCCTCCGCATGCCGTAGACATCGGAATTCGGTAAATGTGTTTCGGCGGCCGGCCGCACTGCAGCGCACGGAATACCTCGGGACCAGGGGCGGGGGGGGGGGGGGGGGGGGGGGGCTCTGAGCGCGGGCGGCCGACCGGCAGGTGGGACCCGGGACCCGGGCCGGGCGTCACGGGAAGCGGCGCCGACAGCAGAAGCCACAGCGGCGCGGAGCGCCTGCGAGCGGGCCGGGTAGGCCAGCCCGCAGCACACCCACGCGCGCAGGAGACCGCGGCTGCCTACCCGTCAGGCGGCCTCCGGGGCGGCCTCCGGGGCGGCGGCCTCCCCCATCAGCTGGCGGCGCGGGGCGCGCTCTCAGGTGCCCCACCGCCCCCATAACTCCCGCCCGCGCATACATACATCTCGACAATCTGCCCTAATTGAGGCGGAAAGTGAATTAATCGGCAGCGAGGATCGGTGCCCACCCTCCCCCGACCCCGCCCCTCCCCAGCGGGCCCCCTCAGCCCCGCACGGCTTGTGGGTCTCTGTCTTATTTCAATGCGCACCGAGTTCAAGCATATGGAATAACGAGATGGCGACGGTCCTTCTGTGTGTGGGTGTACGTGTATGTGTGTTTGATTATATTCCTTCAGTCATCAACGTAAAAGCGCAAAGCGTATGCCGACACAGACTGAAAGTAATCCACGGCAGGGAGCGAAAGGAAAGGGAAGATAGAGAGAGGAAGGAGGGGGGGGGAGGAGCAAGGGGGAGAGGGAGAAGAATAGGGCGGCGGCGCCGTTTTCATTATTCATAACTTGGCGGGGACGCGATGTCACCCCGGTCTGCACTTTTGCTGCGAGCGGCGCAAGAAGAGGAGTACACAGGATGAGTCGCGGCGGCTCAGGCCGTGCCCGCGGCCACTGGTGCGGGGCCGCTGCCGGGGCCGCTGCCGTGGCCTGCAGGACGCAGGGCCCGCCTGACGTACTCCCGCACTGCGGCGCACAACTCGACCCGTCAAAGGAGTCCCCCGCCGACCGACTGTGAGCGCAGCGCCGGCCGAAGAACTCGACTCTGGTGCGGGAGCGGGGGGTCGGCCGGCAGGGTGCGATGATTCTAATTCTCGCCCTCTGCTCCCCGCCCCTCTCCCCCTAACGCCGGGTGATCCCCTTTAATTAAAAGGGATCTGCTTGACAGCGTCCTCGAGCCCCCTACAGCACCCCGACGCCCCTACCTCTCGCCTTCGCTTCTCGCTCCCGCTCCTCCTCTCCACGCTCACTGTGTCCCCTCCCCCCTCCGTCGCCCTGTGTCAGCAATGCGCCGTTTCTGGTACGCCCCTCCAGCCCGTGTCAACATTTCAGTTCCGCACTTTATCTCTTTTCTTCCCGGGTTTATGTTCAGTGCTGATCACGCAGTCTTGGCCGTTCCTCTTGTGGACATGAAGAACATTGAGCTCTGAGGCCCCGAGGCAAGGCCGCGTCATTTCCTTGGTGGCGTTCTGCCTTAACGTCTCTCCGCGAACCCTCCTCGTGGTCCTGGGTCTGGGAAGATCGCCTTGTACGCGGCCCAGTCGCGGCGACGTCCCCAAGGTGCACTGACCCCGCGCCACCTCGGCCCCGCCGCCAAATAAACAAACATTCGTCTCGGGGCGCGCGTCAGCGGCAGCGGCAGCGGCACTGCGTACTGTGCCGGTGACACAGGTCCTCCCGCTGGCGCCGTCGATACCCCTTGCCGGCCGGCCGGCGGGCGCGGCGAGCTTCCGCGGGGATTCAACAGATGGCAGCACGCGCTCGCGCCTGCTGGGAGCCGCCGCCGCTGCCGTGGCGTGGCGACGTGCCGCGACCGGCCGTGGCTACCCCTCTCTCAGCTGACGCCGCAGGGCGGCGGGGTGGCAACAACAGGTGACCCGGCCCGGTTCCAGTCCGGCCCGGCAGATGGCGCCACCGAGTCTGCGTCGGCGCCTCTCGCGGCTGGCGCTGCCGCTCCCGCCGCCCCCCCCCCCCCCCCCGCGACGACTGACTTGTTGCCAAAGGCACAAGGGCCCTCCACGGCGAGGGCGAGGAGCGGCCCGGAGGGCACTCACGGAAACTCGCAGATAACACGTCCGGGTAGCACGGCCGGCGGCCCGGGGGACGCACCGCGCGTCGCGCACTGTCGGCGGCACGGCAGCGCACCCCGCAGTGCGCGCCCGACGCCCGTGGGGCCGCAGATACGCCGGGCTGCCGCCGCGGTGCCGGGCTGCCGCCGCGGTGCCGCGCTGCAGCGGGGTATCGCCGGCCATAAGCTAACGCTCGACGGGCGCCGTGGTGAGTACCATGGCGGACACCACGGTTGTCACCATGGCGATCGTGAGCTTCATGGTGGTGATCGCAATGGCCAGGATGGTTACAACGCTAAGACAGCTAGTCTTCCACGCGTCAACGCGCAAGGCGACCTCAAATTAATGGAAAAAATCGAAGCCTACTGCGAGAACTGAGAATTGTTTTCTCGAATTTCCTCGCGAAACGGGGAACACGACATAGCGTGCCCGCACAACATCAACATCCACTGCTCCGGCTCTGCTTGTTACGGCAGCGGGGCGGGCGCAGGGGCTGCGGGCCCCCACGCGGCACCGGCACCCCCCGGGGGCGTTCCCTCCCTATCTCCCGTCCCTTCTTATTCCCTTCCTCCGAGTCCCCCCCCCCCCCCCCCCCCGCCGCGTCTCCCCTCTGCGCCCCACCTGGCCGCCCCGCCCTGCGGATCAATGCAGTCTGACGTCACACGTGCACCCGGCGGCGGGACTGCACCCGACGTGACGGCACGCACCGCCGCGCCCACCGCCGGTGCTCGAACCCGCGGCCCCCATTTTCATTTCAGGTCCTGGGCGCCGCGCGGCCTCGAGTACTTCGCTCGCTCCCGGGCCTCTACTTTATTACGTCCCTCCCGTCGCCCGATAAAAATGCCCGCGCCGTTGTCGCAGCGGGGAAGCAATTACCTGAGTGGATCAGTCAGCAGCACAGGTGCTCCCCTCCCCCCGCGCCGCGCACGTCCTATTCTTCTTCCTCCCTCTCTTCATTTCCCTGTTCCGCGACTCCAATTGGGCCGGCGGCGGGCGGGGCGGGACCGCTGGGGACACCGCTCTCGTGTAAGCCCTAACTACTCCGGGCCGCGCCGGCAGACGCCGCCGGGCTGGGCTACGAGGCGCCACCGTGCCGCGCGTCACCGCCCCCGTGAGGGTACCGCCCGCACAGCGTAACGCGGGCCCAGATATCACCATCCCGGCACGGCCGGCACGGCTGACCGCGACAGATTTGATCCCGGCAGCGCGGCAGCAGCGGGGACGATCAGGAGAAAATCATCGACACAAAAAAGATAAAAACGACAAAATTACAGCCGGCCCCCTCCCTCCAGCGCGCGCTGCCGGCCCGGCTGCCAGCGCTGGCCTTTTTCCCTTCGACGCCGAGAGCGGCCCCGACCGGCGGCGTCCTTGCCCTTCACCCCCACCCACCCGCGCCGGCCACGCCCTGCCACGCCCTGCCCTGCCCTACGCGGTGGACACACTTCACGAATTCCCGGGGTGGAATTGCTTTCATTTGGGCAGGCTCCTCCCTCCCTCCCTCCCTTCCCTCCCTCTCCGCCCTCTCCGCAGTGGCAGACATTTTGGAGAGAACGCGCGCTGGCCGTGCAGGGAAAAAGAGGAGGAGGGTGAGGATACGCTGAGGACGGCGGGAAATGGAGCTGGTAAAGGGGGCGTTATGAGAGGGGGAGAGGAGGGGGCAGAAGAGGCGACGTCGGGCCCGGACATATATTAGGTGACGGTCACCTCTCGGAGGAAGTGTGGCCGGCCGGGGCCGCGGGGCCGGCGGAAGTCACTATCTGGGTGGGCGGCGTGTGCTGTGCCCCGCCGGGCCCCGCCGGGCTCCCGGGCCGGCCGAGGCCGTGCCGCCGGGCTGCTCCGGCGCACACATATCAGCTGGCCTTTTCATTAAGTGGCCATTTTTCACGCGTATTTTCCTGCTGCGGGACGAAGCCGTTTCTCCGCGCCCCATGCACTGTTAAAGGGACCGTGTACGTAGTCGAGCGCCAGCGAAGCCGAGGCGGGCGTCTCCTCGACGGCCCGGCGGGGATTGGCGACGGGCCGGAGCAGCAGCAAAGACCTTTCAGCCCGCAAGGGATTTTTTTTGCAATCACGTGTGTGTAAATAATTGAAGTGCAGACAGGGAGGGGGGGGGGGCACCGCGAAAGCGGCGAAAAATCGTACGGGAATGGGGATGAAGGTGCGGTACGGCGGCGGGAATGTGGGTCAACCGAAAACGCCAAAGAGAGTTGTAATGAACACATGCGAGCTCGCCCGCGTGTGGTGGGCGTTCGCTTCCAAGCGCTACGAGCGGCGGCAAAGAAAACGACAAAAATCGACATCGGCTGCGAGCAGCGAGCTCGTGATGCGTGTGTGTGTGTGTGTGTGTGTGTGTGTGTGTGGGTGTGTGTGTGTGTGTGGGTGCGCGCACGGTGTGTGTGTGTGGAACTCCGTCCGCGCGGGCCGCGGCCGCGTTCATGTTGGAGCAAATACCTTTGGCCGACGTCATCCGGGGGCCCTCATCCGGCCGGACGGCGCGGCGACCGGAGTCACCTAGCCACGGAGAAATGCCCTTTACCGAGTTTAGCGGACGGGAGGGGCCGGGGGCTGCAGCAGCTGCGGCAGCTGCGGCAGCTGGCACGGCCGGGGCCGGGGGTGGCCGCCGCCGGCCCAGTCCGGCCATCAGGCCCAGATTCTGTACACCGCACCGCCCGGAGACAGCCCCGGCCAATTGGTTCTCGGCCGAGGCGAGATGTCGTCGTATGGGTGCGGCTGCGCGGGGCACTTGCGTGTCGGTGTGTGTTGGGGGGGGGGGAGAAAATGAGGTGGAGCCAGAGAGAAATAGAGAGAGAGAAACAGGGAGAGCGAAGAGAATATAGCAGGGGAGAGCCAAGCGTGCAAGCCCTGTGGCGGCCGCGAACGAGTTTACGTGTTCGTTGAGGTCAGGAAAGGCGCGGGGTGAAGAGAGGGGAGGGGGGTGTTGCAGGGGGTGAGAGGTGGGTGGAGGAATGAGGATGTTGGTTCGGACGAGGGGTAAAGAACTGGGCGCTTGGGGCCGTGCGCGGGGTCCGGACGCGGGGTCCGGGCGCGCGCTCCAGGCGCGCGCTCGGAGGGGGCTCGGCGGGGGCTCGGCGGGGGCTCGGCGGGGGCTCGGCGGGGACCGGTGGGGCCGTGGAGGGCGCGGTCGAATCGGCTTACCACGTGTGAAATTGTAGGGACATCACAGGGCGAGTGGGCACTGGTGCGCACCGCGGCGGCCGCCTACTCCACGCTTACGTCCATGCGCTTACCTTCCCCGGTCTTTCTCTCCTCCTCTCTCTCTCTCTCTCTCTCTCTCTCTGTTTCTCTCCCTCCACTCTCTCTCTCTCTCTCTCTCTCTCTCTCTCTCGGCTCTCCTTCCCTCTCCCTCACCGCCGGCAGCCAGCGCGCCGTCCTCTCCGTTTCTTTCGACCCCACAGCCGCGGCCCCGTCGCGCCCCGACGTCTGTTCCGCCTCCGCCTTGTCCGCCTTCGGTCGGCCCCCGTCCCTCCCGAGTCCTCCCGGCCCCCCCCCCCCCCCCCCCCCCCCCCCCGGGTCCCCTCGGGTCCCCCCGGGTCCCTCCTCTCCCCGCACCCCGACGGCCATTGATCCGTCCCCCGTGTCTAGAATAAAAGAGGTTGCTATAAACAAAATGCTGATCTCACAGAGAGAAACACACCGAGGGAGAAAGAGGCTGAGAGAGAGAGAGAGAGAGAGAGAGAGAGAGAGAGAGAGAGAGAGGAAGGGGGGGGGGAGGACGCCCCGTTATATTCATGATTTTCATTATCTCTCGGAATTTGGTTCAGATCTGAGCCTCTGGCGTCGGCGAGCGACTGCGACACGCGGAAGCGTCATTCCGCGTGCTTCGTTGTTTTTCAAATCACCTACTTTACAAAGAAAAACACAAACGAAAAAGGGAGAGTAAAAAAAAGGCGGCGCGATGTGTGTGCTCGAGGCAGGAGTATCCCTGCTTTGCCATTGCCGATCCGGCCGCATTGGCATTAGGGAAATGTGTGTCCCTCGCCTAGCCCGCCCCTCCCTCCCTTATTTTTGGACGTGGATGCTGCAGGCTGTGGGGGGTGGCGCCTACACGGCAGGGTGGGGAGGGAGGGGCAGGCCGGGGGGTAATCCGTATGCATCTCCCAGTGCCTGCTGTGTGCTGTACTTGCAAATGAGCGGGGCAGTAGAAGAAAGGGGGTGGCGGGTTGTAAGGGGAGGGGGAGGGGGCGGGGGCATTATCGCAAAGGGTGCCGTGCGGGCCGGCCGCCGCTGGCCACCGCCAACCCCCGCCTTGCGGGGCCACGCGGCGGAGTGGAAACGAAAATATACAGTCTGTCCGGCCAAAGAGTGGCATCGCAGCGCACCGCGGTGCCCGCTCCGGTCCGGTGTAGAAATACAATCAGGGCTGCGGGCGGGCTGCGTGTCGAGTGGAACTAATCCTGTTGGTGTCTGTGTGCCGGCAGGTGAGTGACAGACGCTGCGCGCACACGAGGGCCTCTCCCTCCCCCCGCCCCGCGCTCCCGGGGCCGAGGCATCCTGGAAAAGGTACGTACACGTAGTACAGCGTGCCGGAAGAGGCCCCCCGCGGGGAGCAGCGTCAGCAGCAGCGTCAGCGGCACCGGGAGCATCAGCCAGCGGCAGCCTCCAGGAGCAGGGCCGAGGCCGCAGATACCCCCCGCCTCTGATTGTCCTCATGATCATTCCTGCATACATCAGAGCCGGGGCGGGCGTCTGACTCCTTTGTGGGGCTCGCAGGACGCCAAGGAGAGGAGATCCGACGGGACGTCTTCACCTACACACACACGTGTTTGTGTGTGTGTCAGTGTGTGTGTGTGTGTCAGTGTGTGTGTGTGTGTCAGTGTGTGTACAGCTTTGAAGTACGCGCGTGTCACAGCCACTCCCGGAGCGTGCGTCTGCGCCGAAGGGGTGGGGGCGGAGGACCCTTGGGGCCGAGTGGGGGGGGGGGGGGGGGGGTGAGATGGAAAGGTGTGCAGGGCGCGCCGCGCCGCCCAGCGCCGTCTAGGCTATAGGGTCGTCCAGGCCAGCGCCGTCTAGGCTAGGGCCTTCTAGGCTAGCGCCGCCTGCCGCCGATCCGATTAGCAGCCCTGCAGCCCTTCGGCCCTAGGGCCCTCAGGTCGATGGCGCCGCCCCTGACGACGTGTCGACGTGTCGAGTTTCCCGGGTCGCGCCCGCTTTGTGCGGACGACAACGGGGGTCAGCGGCCCCGGCCGGGGCCCCCGGCGGGGCTTCTGTGTCCGCGGGGGGTCGGGGGGACCGCCGTCTTCCGCCCGCTCCACGCCGCCGCCCTTCTCGCAGGCCGGCAGGAACGGCGCGCGCTTACCTCTTCGGGGCGGCGCGGGGGCGGCGCAGTGGCGGCGCGGGGGCGGCGCGGGGGCGGCGCGGCGGCTGCGTGGGCCTCGGCGTGTAACGCGACGCCCCTGACGGATGTCCTGCCGACGGTGGAGGATGGCCGCGGCCTGCTCTGCGGGGGGCCTCGAGGGGGTGCGGTGGGCCGCGGGGGGCAGCGGGCTCGCGCCGGGCTCAGGTGTCCGACACGTCAGCGGCAGCAGTGTGTGTGTGTGTGTGTGTGTGCACTGCGGCCTAACCCTTCCGCGGGCGCCACTAAAAGGCAGATCAGTTTCAGCGGCCGCCTTGTGTCGTGACACAATAACACCACCGACCACGGCTTTCGCAAACTTAACCCGAGATGGGGCCGGCGGCAGGCTGCGGCCCTGGCTGGCTGCTCCCTGCTCTCCTCCGGGCTCCGGAGCGGCCGCCTGGGAGGTAGGCACCCCGTGGAGCGGCATGCTCTGCGGGCTGGCCTACCCGGGACTCGGCAGGCGGCGTCCTGGGCCCGGCCGCCGCGGTCTGCCTCTGCCCCGGCCGCGGCCGCCCGCCCTCCTCGCTGCGCCTCCCTCCTCCCTTTCACACACAAGAGAAGCCTAAAATACTGCCTCTGGCGGTGCCTTTTGGTACTGCACACAACAACAGACCGGTGCCGTCATCAGGCGACGAGGATGGGTGGCCAGAACGAGGGACAGAGAGGGGGATAGAGAGGAGAGAGGGAGAGAGAGAGGGGACGAGAGAGAGAGAGAGAGAGAGAGAGAGAGAGAGAGAGAGAGAGAGAGAGAGAGGCGGTGAAGCGCGGCGAGGCGAGGCGCGGTGGGGTGGGGCGCTTCGAGTCCGCGGTGCTGGTGCGAGTGAGATAGCCAGTGAGTGGGAGCGGGAGGGGGGAGTGACAGGGTGGGGGGTGCGCGCGCGTTGCCCACCGGAGCCCCGCCAGCACCGCCAGCACCGCGGAGCACGAGCTTTTCCGTAAGTCCATTGTTGCGCCGCTCAGTCGGCCGTCGGCAGCCGTCGGCCAGCACTCCGCCGCGCCACGCCCCTCGAGTCCGCGCCGCGCGCCGCGCGCACTGCGTCCTCCGCGTCCTCCGCGCCCGCCGCCCGCCGCGCACGGCTCCGCGTGCTCCGCTAGCTCCGAGCGCCCCGCGTGCGCCATGTGACCGGGCCGCCGCCGCCAGCCCCGTGACCGCGGACGCAGCCGTCAGGACCGTGAGGACCCACCGGAGGTCCCGGAGCCGCCCGGACAGCCGCCGACGGCGTGGTGCCGCGTCGCGCCGCCGAGGTGCCGCGCCCGGCCTCGGGGCCGCCGCGCCGCGCGGAGTGAGGCCGCCGTCGGCCGCCGTCAGCGTCAGGCCGCCGCCAAGGATATAAGTGCCAGAGTACACACAGCGAGCGTCAGCCGCCAAGCACAGGCATGTGTCCCTGCGGGCCGGGCCGGGGGCCGGGCCGGGGGCCGGGCGGCCGGGCCCTAGCGAGCGCTGCCGCTGCCGGGTCGGGGCCCTGCCCTGCCCGCCCTGCCCGCCCTGCCCGCCCTGCTAGATAGTACACACCCGCTCACACGTGTGCGCCGAGTGCGTGTGAGTGGCGGTGCCGTGCTTTGGGTCGCTGCCTGCCGCCGGCTGCTTGGCGCGGGGAACCCGACCCAGAACCCCCCCCCCCTCCCCCGCGAGCCTTGTCGGTGGCCGAACACTGTTTCCGGCCCCCTCGCCAAACAACAACTCCTCGTGTTCGTCGTCTCCGTCGCCGCGCGCTGATTAAAGAAAATTCGTGACCTCGGCCCACAAAGAGCCAATCGTGCTCGGAGCCGTTTTGGCCGCCGTTGGCCGCCGTTGGCCATGCCGTTCGCGTCCTTCGCTGGAAACGCAGTTTCTTGCCGCCGCTGCCCGCCGCTGCCCGCCGCTGCCCGCCGCCCCGCTGCGCCCGCGGCCATTTCGTTGCTGATTGCGCATCGCCGTGGTCCAGTGCGATTGACTGACGGCGCTCGGTGGGCGGGCCGGACGGCCGGACCGCGGGCGGGCAAACTCGAGTGGTCCACACGATTCGCTTCCACCTTGTCGGGAGATAACGATAAGGCCGAGTCCGCGCCGTGTCCGTGTGTGTTGGTGTGTGTGTGTCAGTGTGAGTGAGTGAGTGAGTGTGTGTGTGTGTGTGCCCGCGCCAACAGTGCAGTCACGTCGCGGCCCGAGGCTCGCACTGGTCCAGCCGGTGAGAGCAGCGGAGCGCTCGGATCATTTTCTCGGAATTACCGTGATGTCTTCTTCAATAACCTTTCTGCGCGGCGTAAAAAAGAGAGAAAGAAAGAGAGTCGACGGAAAAACGATGGCGATGACCGAGATCTTGCGTTTGTAAACCGAGTTTTGTCGCGCAAACTGGAGTCCCAACAACATTAACAACAACAAAAGATGTGTCGGTCCTTTTCTGGGTTGGGTTCCCCTCGTCAGCAGCCAGCGGCCAGCCGGCGACCAGCCAGCCTCCTTCTGTACAGTGATTGTGTTGTCAACGCGTGAGTCGAGCTGTTCAAGTGGTGTCGGTACTCGGTTAGGAAAAGTTGGGGCCGAAAACACAGGAAAACCGGTCCAGGCACCAACAAAGTGCAACTCTTCACACTCCACAGACCGTCATTCCCACGGCCGTCAAGACGGAATATCAGAGATCGTGGTTTCCGAAAAACTCCCAACGAGCTGGCATAGAAATCACCGGTGCAAAATGCAAAAGGATACCCCTGAAGTTGTTTTTCACCGCAACCCAACGACGGCTGCCCGGAAGTATTTTTCGATATTCTTGCCCACAGACCAGGAGGTCCTCGGTGATTTGCCCGCACTTTTTCCCGCCTGTGTCCCCCCGCGGCCCCCTGCGGTCCCGGCCGCGGCCCGATGGCTGCCACGAGCCGCCTACCACTGGCGGGGCCCCCGGCGGGGCCCGCGCGGCCGCACCACCTACACCCACAGCAGCTCAAGATAGGCCTGTAATGGCCGATAATCGACCATTTCGTGAATGGGGCGAGAATGGGCGGCTGACTGAGTGATGCGGATGCGCTTCTGTGTGGGGGAAATCGTTTGGGAGCGTCGGCAGTATCGGCAACATGAGCACATCTTGATGCATTGCTTCCGTGAGAGAGGCGGCCCCGCCAGGCCCCGCCAGGCCCCGCGCGCCTCGCCGTAGGTACAACTATCAATCACCCGCAAGCGCTTACCCCGTCCCCGGGGGACCCCACCCACCTCCGCCCCCCGATGCCCCCCCCCCCTCTCTCACTCGCACTTGCATGAAGGCTGCTTGGCACCCGCCCAGGTCATCCTTCCGTGTCTGCATCTGCAGGTGAGACGCATCGAAAACACTAAAATAGCCGGGCGCGACCGAGTCCCGCGTCCCGCCCCGCCCCGCCGCGCCCCGCAGTGTCTCCCCTGGCCCTGAGTGACGGTCCATTTTCTCAAACTTTCCTTGTTTTTCTTGCCCCCTTGTCTGCTGTTTTTGCGGCGCTCATCTCGGCCCGCCCGCCGTGTGCCGCGGGGCCGCCGCGGGGCCGCTGAGCCGCGGCCCGCCCAAAGTGTTCGTCCTCGCGTTAAAAAAGGACGGGGCGCGCGCCGTCACGTGGGGCAATCAGTCGAGCCGTGTTGGTACAGGGCGGCCCGCAGGCCGCGGCCGCGGGGACCGCCCCCCCCCCCCCCCCCCCCCCCCGGCACAGCATCCGCCTTGGACCTCCTCCTCGGCCCCCCGACGCGTTGCGGTGTCCTGCGGAGGGATCGGTGTAACCGTGCGCCGACGGCAAGTTCTCAGGACCCTGACAACCGCTCCCGGCCTTTTCATTTTCTTCCTCCCTATCTACACTATCTACGTATCTGTTTGCGTTCACGCCGCGCGGCGATATTTTCGCCCGCGCCGCGTCGTGTCCCTCCCTCTCTCTCTCTCTCTCTCTCTCTCTCTCTCTCTCTCTCTCTCTCTCTCAGCAGACGCGCACAAGACCCCCCTACAACCACTCCCACTTGGACCCCCGAGGCACGCCCGGCCGGAGGCGGTGTGAGCGAGCGAGCACGATGTGATGTGCTGAGGACGCGGCAGCCGGCGACGCCACGCGAGCTGCGCCGCTCACATGCAGGAATGCCGGGCATCTCTGAGCGCCCCGGGCTGCTGCCGTGTGTGTGCGCCGCGTGTGCGCCGCGTGTGCGCCCGGGCCGCGGCGTGTGTGGGCGCGCACTCATCGCCGCGTGCCCGTCAGGCGTCGCACTATCGACCCGGCCGGCGGCGCAGTCACCACCGCTTTCCATCCGCTGACCCCCACCGCCCACCGCGCGCCGCATCTCCCCAGGCCGGAGGTACCCGCCGGCCCGAGGCCGTCCGTGATTTACTTAATGCAAGCGGCGGCAGCGCTGCCCCGCCCCCGCCCCCCGCCCAGCACCCCGGGCGTGACCACTGCCGCCACTGCCACCGCCGCCCGGGGCCCCGGGGCCCCCTGCACCAGACCGGGCTCTAGCCGGGGCTAGCTGAGCCGGCAGCGGCACGCCCGGACCCCAAAGTGTCTCCGGTCCGTCCCGCCTGTTGTGGTTTAGAGATGAGCCGGCCTGCACACGGGGATCCTTCCCGCCCGGCCCCGCGGCACGGCAGCACGGCAGCCAAGCCAGCCATTTCGCCGGGTGGGAGCTCATTTCGAGAGGCGGCGGCGGCGGCGGCTGCCGAGCTGCTGCTGCTGCTGCTGCTGCTACTGCAGCGACGAGCTCCGCGCGGCGCGACGCGGGACGTGGCGGCGGCGCAGTAGCGAACGTGCGGATGTATAAGGAGGGGGGAGGGGGCCGCGGGCAGCCGCACGCCGCCCAGGCTCCGCAGCTCCACAGCTCCGCAGGCTGCCGCCGGGCCGCGAGGGCACGGAGCGGAGCCCAGCAGCGGAACCCAGCGGAGCCCAGCGCGTCGAGGCACGGCGGCCCTCTAACGACCGGATCTCTGACCGAAAACGCCGCGCCAAGTAACTCGGCATCGGCCCACAAACCGTTTCGCGGGTCGGGAAAAATCAAGAGAGCGCCGCCCACTCAGCGCCGGACTGGGTGACCACCGCCACCGCCACGTGTCGCTGCGGCGGCGGCGGCGGCGGCGGCGGCGGCGGCGGCAGCGGAGGCGGCGGCGGCGGCCATCCCTGCACTTTCATACAGGCCCTCCCCCCCGGCCCGGCCGCCTGGCTTCTTCTCCTCCTCCGCATCGGTTTTCCGTTCGCTCCCCGCCCGTCGGCCCTTTCCGAACCACCAATTCGCGCTGCCGGGTGCTGCCGAGCCGAACCGTCCGACTGATGGGAAGGAAATGGCCGCAAAAAAAAAAAATGTGCAGAAGCGTAGAGGAGAGATGGTGCGGCGGGTGGGCCCCATTAGTGCGGCGGGGCGGCGTGGCGGCGGCCGGGATCCATCTCGGGGGTCTAATGAAGGGTGGACGCGGGGTCGCACCCGCAGAACCCGCGCGGCCAGGACCCGGCCGAGTCGGCCTGCGGAAAAAGATGTGTGCGGCGGTTCGCGTGCCGCCGCTCTCCGCCACTCCCGCTGCCGCCCGCGTCGCGTTGTGTCCCGGAGCTGCGGCCTGCGGTGCCTGCGGCCTGTCAGCCGCTGCACCTGACTGCCCCCCCCCCCCAGACAATACCAATCAGGCTGCCGCGCGGGGCCGCGGATTCCAAGCCCACCCCCCGTCATGAAACGTTTAGCGGCGCATAAATTGCCTTTAATCGGTGCCGCAGCCTGGAGAGGAGGTCTCCGGACTCTCCCGACATGCTAGCTGTCGCTCGCCGCCATGAAAACGACATATTTATTTTTCTCCGCCCGACACAGTTCTCACGTGTGCAAAACTAGCTCCTTCGCGCTCTGCATCACACGTCGGCCGCACGCCACAAAAAAAAAACTTGAACCAGTTTCCGCGGCATGCACGTGTGCGCGCGGCCCGTGCTCCGGCGCGTGCCCGGCGAGTGCCCGGCGCGTGCGTCGCGACGCGTAGGAAGTGCTTGGCTGGACGCCCGAGGCACGGCAGCGGGAGTCCCACCACACTCTTACAAAAATTTCTCGTAAGAAGTGCGAAAAAAAACGTAAATTTACGAAAGCTTCCGAAGCTTCCGTATGCCTTCTATTGCGCTAAAAGTTTTCCCGAGCAAACGAGAGTTCAAGACGGATCTAACTCAGCAAAAGCATTTTTCGGGAGCCTGATAAAAATCAAGCTACAGTGAGAAAATTTTATGTGTCGATTTTTCGTGTTTTTTACGAGCAGCGCACTCGAATCAAAAACAATTACTCAGCGGCATACCGTGCGGGCCGCGGGCTGCCGCGGGCAGCCGCGGGGTGGGGGCGCCCCGGCGGGCCCTGCTGCCGCCTGCTGCCCTGCCCTAGGCCAGGCCCGGCCGGAGGGCCGTGGGCGTTCATTACGGACGATTACTATGCGTGTACATGCGCGCGCGGATTCGCGCCATTTCTGCACGTCTGGCCTTGGGACTTACATTCCGCTCCTCTATCTCTAGCGGGGTAAATGTTGTGCTTGTGCTTGGCCCCGGCCCGCTGCATCCCCGCCCCGGCCACGCCTTCACAACGTGTGCTCGTCGTCCCGGTAATTTTCATTACTTGCTGCGCTGAATAATTAACGCCTGTTTGACCCGCCGCCCGCGGCTACTTTGTCTCTACGCTCGGCCCCTGGAGTCCGCCCCTGGAGTCCACCGCTGGAGTCCGCCCCTGGAGGCCGCTCCAGAGGGCCGGCCGGCCCGACTCCGGCGCTCCCCCGGGCTCCAAGGACAGTATTGTCAAAGGTTGGAGCGGACCGCAGGGCTGGCCAGGCCGGGCCAGGGCAGGCCAGGCCAGAGGGCAGGGAGGAGGACGCCACGGGGCTCCGTCGAGACTCGTTGTGGGGGGCGGGCGACGGACTGCGGGGGAGGGCGGCGCCGTGCGGCGCTGTGCGGTGTGGGCCCGGCAGGCGCCGTGGGAATGTAGCGACTGTGTCACCGGGGGGAGGGGCGGCAAGGGCCGCCGGGGGCCGCCGGGACCGCAGGAGCCTCACACACTGGCGCACACCGCAGCGCCCGAAAACTACATCACACTCGCATACAAACGCCGATTACTTACATTTCCGCACGCTAAAAAAAATACCTGTGTAATTATTTTTTTTTTGCAATAATTAAAAAAGGTTGCCGTGGATGGAGCCGAAATTCGTGGAGAGTACGTGTGTCGGTGCGGCGTTAGCGCCCCACTGTACCGCGCGGCATACTGTATGACGTCGTCTCCTTGACGACGCGCGACAGAATGTGACTGCTGTGTGCAGTGCAGGAGTGAGCGGCGCGCAGCCGCAGCTCCGCCGCAGCCACTATCAGCTGTCACTGCCACGCCAGGCGGCCGCTGCCGGCACTGATAACGCACCCACTCCATGGCCCTCCCGTGTTATCAAGCCATTTCATTTTTTATTCGCCGTCAAAGCCTCCTCGCCTGCTCCTTCCTGTCACCCCATCGCCCCTCCACCCTCCCCATCCCTCTCCCCCGAGGCTTGTCCGGTTTTCCAGCTTCATGCACCCCATCGGCCTCTCTTGGTACGTTTAACATTCCCTCACTCACCGCCTCTTTTCACCCCCTGTCCCCGTTGCGGTAGGTATTGACCTATCCAGTTGATAAAGCATTGAAAAATAAAGCTCAGATAATTCTTCGTTCCCTCACGTTTATTGTCCTGGTCGTTTATCAAAACTTTTATGTATTTTACTTTTTAGTCGTGCTTCTTTGGTGCCGTGTCACTGGCAGGCATTAACTCCCCCCCCCCCTCTCTGTCTCTCTCTCTGCTTCCTCATCATGCCGTGTTCCGCCGCCGGGCCCAGATAATCATCATCTGTTGCCTTATTGGCCTCTCGGGCACCGCCGTGACATGACCCACTCCCGCCGACCACACTTTTTCGTCCCCAAAACCCGGATCGGACATCCCGCGCGTTCCGTCCGAAGCCTTCTTGCTCTTGTCACCGAGATCTGACATGAATCACCGCGACAGAGAAGTACTGATGATTGAGTCTGTCGTCGCGGACGTAGGAAAATATTGGTCGCAAATATTTGTGTAGTACACCTACTCCGCGCAGAGATGGCTGTCGCTCTTCCCTTTCCATCCAGTGTTTTTAGAATAATAACGAAACGAAATTGTCTCTCCCGCTCTCTGCGTCTGCGCATTTTCTTTTTTTCCCCCGTACTGCGTCCTTATTCTTATTATTTTTATTTTTTTTTCTTTGGTCCGCCGGGTAGAAATAAAATTTAAATAAAAAATCCTCTGCGAGCGGAGAGCTGGCGGAGAGGAGGGGGTGGCTCTTGCGGCTGCGACCGCAGCAGCTCGCCAAGCACCGCTGCCGTGCGGGGACGCCCTCTCGCCCTATTTAGAGTGCGCTGTGTAACGTTTGTAATGTATGGAAAAGGGCGGCGTGACGCGTGTTGTGCCTTCGCTACCAACTCGGGGCCACGTCACCGGCGCACGCAGCACGCAGCACGCGCCTCTCCCAGCTCCGCAGAGCCCGCGCGCGCCGCTGCAGCCACGACGGAATCACCCTCACTTGGCCCGCGCCCGTGTTGACGGCTTCCCAGGCGGCGGCGGGCGGCGGCAGGCACGGGAGAGTGTGCCGCTGGGCACGCGCGCGGCAGGCGGCCGCACCACCGTGTCCCCGTTGTCGGGCCGCCGCCATCATCACGCCTTAAGCCGGCGTAATCGTCCGCGCCTCGCAAACAGGGGCTCGCTATAAGAAGACAATTTGAATCTTTAATCATCTTCCGCGATGAGGGAGACTGAACCGGTCCGCGGCGGAGGTCGCGGAGCGGCGGCGGCAGGAGCCGCTGCATGCGGGCCGGGCAGCCGGCCACCACAGAGGCCGCGGGCACCCTGCGAAAATACCGCCGCCCATAGCAGCCTCTTTAGCAAACTGCTGTCAAAAAATATATCAAAAGTTTTGTTTTATTGTTATTTTTATGAAATCGAAGTGACATATAGAAGTTAAAATATCGAAGCGCCGTGACGAGCATGTCATACTCCTCGCGGGGAGCCGCGGCGTGCTTCCGTTTCCGTTATCATGAATTTTTTTTCTCGTCGCTTTTTCCGGGGGCGTCGTGTCGTATTCGATCGCCGCAGCCAGAACACGTGCCCTGGCAGCACCAGCACGGCACAGCGACTATGAAAAACTTTTTACTCGCGTATGCGAGGGCGGCACGGGGCGCGAGAGTCGTGGCGCAAAACTTAGCCACGCCTGGCCGTGTCGGAACAAGTAGGTACAGCACGGCGGCACAGCGGCGGCGGCGGCGGCCGCAGCGCTGCACTCCCTCCCCCCCCCCCCCCCCCCCCGGCAATTACAGAGGCCCCCAGCCCTTTCATTCATCTTCTTTTCCAGCGATCCCCGCCGCCATTAGGGGCGGCCGCTATCGCGGGGATCTCGCAAAGAGCCGTGTCCGCCCGGCGGCGCCCGGCAGCGCCCGCAGCCCCCCCGGAGGCCCCCCCCCCCCCCCGCACCCGTCCCACGGCGTCCCACGGCGTCCCACGGCGTCCCACCCGTCCCCCGCGGAGCCCCCGAAGGGCCTCCGGAGCGCACAACTCGGCGCCAAACTCCGGGATTACGCGAGATTCGAGCAGCGGAGCGCGGCGGCCGCGACGGCGACGAGAGGGCGCGCACCCCGCCCACAAGCACTGCGCACGTTTCTCATACTCACCCGGGCGGGGACCCTCACAGGCCTCACAGGCCTCACAGGCCGCCACCACGCGAGCGGAGCCGGGCGGAGCCGGGCCCCCGCGCGGCCAGAGCCACTCCGGCTGTTGTTGTTTCAGGGTATGGGCGGCCGGGAGTAATAGTATTATTGCCCGTGCCGCGCCGTGCTGGGCTGGGCTGGGGCCGCCGGGGCCGCCGGGGCCGCCAGGGCCCTCTGTGTACGGCGCCAGAGCAATTATTTGGATAGAAGCAGCCAGCCCACGCGGAGCCGCGGAGCCGCGGGGGCTGCGGACAGAAGCGGAGCCGGGCGCTGTGGGCCGCGGCGCCGCGGCGGCTGCAGGCGTGGATGTTGGGGCCGCCGCGGGCCCGGCCTCTCCGTGGCGGATCGTCGGGGACCCCCGCCGTCACGTCTGGCCGTGCCGCCGAGCCGAGTCCAAGGTGGCGGGCCGCGCCGCATTTCTCATATCTACCTGCTGCGCCGCGCTGCACCTCGACACGCCGCCGCCAGACCCGGAGACCTCCTAAAAGGAGTAGAGCAGGCAGGGGGTGAGGAGGAGGAGGAGGAGGAGATTCCACGCCGCTCCGCCCGGAGTGCTGCCATTAGTTATCTTCCCTGGGCGTCGCCCGAGCCAGGCTACGGGAAGAGAAAATTGTGCAGAGGCAGTGCGTTTGGCGGGCCGGCGGAATTCCCTTTCCGAAATTCATTCGGACGCAGCGGTGGCGCTCATCCACGTGTTGATGCGCGGGGGCGCTGGGGGCGCCGGCGGGAGGAGGGGGCGCATAATAAAACGCTGGCGGATATTTGCCTGCTGGCGGCCCCCGCCGCTACCGTCGAGCCCGCGCCGAACGCTGCCCCCTCCACCCCGCGATGCTCGGTCGGGGCACGGCGGGCCCCTGATGCATATAAATCTCGGCTGGTAGCGCCGCGCCTCCACCCCCTGCGAACACTGCGGGGGTGGAGTGTAATGTCAAAGTGGGAGGGGAGGACCATTTGCAGGCCGTGGATGGCAGGCCGTCTTCCAGGAGTGAAATTCCCAAGCCCGCCGCCGCCGCCGCTGCGCAGCTCCCCCCCGCGCACGCACGCTAACTGATTGTTAATTATTTTTTGGAATGAATAAATTTTGAGGGCGCGTAATGATATGCGGCTGAAGTTTGCGGTCTAATCCCCCTCCCCCCTGCTTTTGCATTCGAGGCCGGGCCGCCGGGAGGGCGGGAGGCGAGGCCTTTCGCCCGGCGCGCCGCCGCTGACATTAAAGGGTGCGCGAGAAAAGGCTGACATTTGGTACAAAACTGAACAGGTCTCGGGACGGCAAAGCCGTCGCGGCGGCGTCGGGGGCCGTGCAGGTGCAGGAGGGCCCGCCCGGAGGCCCGCCCGGAGGCCCGCCCGGAGGCCCGCCCGGAGGCCCGCCCGGAGGCCCGCCCGGAGGCCCGCCCGGAGGCCCGCCCGGAGGCCCGCCCGGAGGCCCGCCCGGAGGCCCGCCCGGAGGCCCGCCCGGAGGCCCGGCCCGGGCGCCGGGCACCGAGGGCACCGAGGGCACCCGGGGGAGCCTGCGGGCGCAATGACAGAGGCGGGCAGCAAGGGGACCAGGACCCGGGGGGACGCACTGTGAGTAGCGGCACGGCACAGCGCCGGCGGGACAACACCTGCGGGCCGCCGGGCAGCGGCGGGACGAGAGCGTTACACCATAGCAGGGAGAAGGGTCACGGCGCCCCGCCCAGGCGGCCAGGCCGGCCCAGGCGGCCCGGGGAGGCTCTGAAAGGGAAGCGGGTATGATAATGGAGACTGGGAAAGGGCGCGCGGACGACACGCTGAAGGTGAGGCCGCGCCACGTTTTGTTGAGTGCCCCCCCCCCCCCTTCCCTCTCTTTCTCTCGCTAGGCGTCCTTCTCTTGCCCGCTCTATTTCCGACTGACTGACCCTCGTAGCCGGGCTCCCCTCGCTCCCTCCTCCGCGACCCAGGCCACCGCCGTCCCCCCCGGGGGGCTTGAGGGGACGCTCCGGTCAACACAGATACTCCGGTCGGCGGCGAGCGGCGGGCTAAAACAGCGTCTGGGGAGGTCCGTGCTCGGCTCGGGGGTTAGCTGTGGGGTGGGGGCGCGGCGTGCGGCCACTCTGGAGGCATCCAGCTGCCCGGGGTTCGGGGCGGACGAAACGTGCAGTCTCTATCAATCACAGGAGACCGCTGTCCGAGGAACACTGGCAACGGGCTTATGGGCAGCGGGGCCCGGCCGGGGGCCCGGAGCTCCGGAGCCCCGGAGCCCCGGAGGGGGTGGTGTATATGTATGGGTCCGGCCCGGTGGCTCAAGGGGTTCGGCGGACGCGAATCGGGGGAAAAGGGCCGTCGTCGTCCCCTCCCGAAATTGAGTATAACATGTTATTTCCATGGGGCCGGGCGGCTGTTGCGGTTGCGGCTGCGGTTGCCCGCCCGCTGCAGCTGCAGCTGCCATCGCGCCGCCGGCTTGGAAACTGGAGCTCGCAGTGCCGCCGCCGGGACGGGTGGGTTGTTCCGGGGCCTCCGGGGCCTCCGGGGCCTCCGGGGCCTCCGGGGCCTCCGGGGCCTCAGGGGCCTCCGGGGCGTTGTGGCGGGCGTGCCGCTCCGCGCCACTGATGACTTCCAGCCGGAGTTTGGAATGGGCGGCTAAGTCCCCACACAACAGCGCGGGCGGACCTATGACGCAGCCCTCGCTATGGCCGCGCCCCGGCCGCCCCCGGCACCGGGCCACGCACCACGCTCACGCCCAACTTCTTCCGACTTGACCCCCGTCGCACGTCGCACCCGCCCTCAAAGACGTGCCACAACTTGCGGCGGCGGGTGCACCCGGGTCGCCGCCGGAGGTGTGGGGCTTTGACAACTCCATCCGCGGAATAGCCGTATCCGGCGGCGCCCGGCACCGGGCCGCGACCCCCGCCGCCAGCCGCACGACTCAAACCCCCGCCCCCTCTCCCACACCGACACCGACAGCCAGCAGGCGGCGCGCCGCCGAGGTGCGTCCGTTATCGCCCCGGGCACGGAATGGTTTGATCAGAAACGCCCTCCCCCTTCTCACCTGCCGAGCGGAAGTTATTCTGCGCGTTTCGTAACCATCGGCCCGCCAAACGCAATCAGCCGCCGCCATGGTCTCCGCCCCCGCTCGCGGCCCTTCTGTCCGCCCCGCGGCCCCGCGGCCCCGCGGCCGGAATGCCGCCAAACGGCCTGTCAGTCTCATCTAATTATGACGAAGTGCGCGCGGCGGCCGCCCAGAGCCTGCGGCCGCCCCCGCCCACACCCCCTAGGCCTCGCCGCCGCCCCCCACTCCCTGGAGGGGGCGGGATCAGCGCGGCTCTTGCTGCTGCTGTTTCGGCTGCGGCCTGCATCGGCGGAACGGCAGGGGTGTGGCCGCGAATAAAGAAAAGGCACCAGCAGGCCTGGCGACGGAAGAGAAGAGGGCGCCTGAAGACGGCGGGCGTGGCAGCCGGGGGTGGGGCCGGGGGTGGGGCAGGGGACGGGCCGGGGGCGGGGGTGTTGGTGCGCCCCGCCCCATTGGGTTGTCGGATTAGTCGCCGTTGAATTATTGGTCGAGCCGTCAACCCGCGACGTGCGAAACCGCGCACTCCGCCGCCCCCGCCGCCGCCCGCCCCCGCCTCACCCCTCTTCTTATCTGACACGCTAGCCTGCGGCATGGACGGTGCTTTGATTAGGAAATAAATTGATCCCCGGGAGGGGGGCGTGTGGAGGGGGCGCAAAGGGCGTGCCCACGGGGGGACGAGGGGAAAGGGGGTGGGGTGGAGAGACCCGCCGAAGGTCCCGAAGGCCCCCAAGTTCCCGAAGGTCCCGGACATCGGGTGGCCAGCTAGAGGCGACCATGTGGAAAGGCTCACCAGCTGAGCTGGCGCTGCCCCGCGCTGCCGGCGGGCTGCGGCCTTGGGCCGGGTGCTTCCCTCCCAGGGCCGCGCCCGGCAGCCGCGCCCTGCGCCGCACCTGGATGAGGGAGGACGGGCGGAGGAGGCTGGGCGCCGCTGGCCACGGCGGAGAGGCGAGGCGAGGCTAGGTGAGGCTTGTTCACAGGTTGGCTCGCGTGGCCACGCGTGGCCAGGTAATGACGCCTTGTTTACGGAGCTGCATGTGCGAGCGGCACGCAGCGTCCAGCGGCGGCACGCCCCCGCGCACGCCCCCGCGCACGCCCCCGCGCACGCCCCCGCGCACGCCCCCGCGCACGCCCCCGCGCACGCCCCCGCGCACGCCCCCGCGCACGCCCCCGCGCACGCCCCCGCGCACGCCACCGCCTCCGGGCGGTTTGCGGCTCTTAATTGGGTCACTTTACAGGCCGGCGGCAGCTAAAACAAACTCTCTGCGGACGTCGCGCGGGATGGGACGCCGCCGCTCGGCGCTCTGCGGGCCTCCGGGTCGCCGTCGCCGTCGTTGTTGGGGCTCTTTTACTGCTCGTCCACACAGTGTCGCATGAGCCCGCGTTTTTTTTCGCTCTCTCTCTCTCTCTCTCTCTCTCTCTCTCTCCATCCTCCTATTTTCGTTTTGTTCAAGAGCAAACGCAGGGCTGTCGCGGCTCGGCCCGGACTGGCCGGCCTTGAGGGATGTCCTTTATACTCGCTTGATGTCATATCTCTCCCGCGTCCTCCTTTGTGCTGCTCGTCGCCCAGATCCGCGACACATCTCGCCCCGCTCGTGGCTACGCGTGGCTGCTCGTGGCTGCTCGTGGCCCACTCCGCCGCCGCTCCGGGCGTGTCCAGGCGGCGCGAGACGCGACTGTTTTGACAAGCGGGCGTCGACGGCGACGTATTGATCGAGATGAATGCCGGCCGCGCCGATGAGCCGAGACACAGCTCCCGGCCGGCGGCCCTCTCCTCTTTCTCCGCGCCGCCGCCTCCGACGTGAGGGTCAAATCCTTTTGTCGGCGGGGACTCCGCCTTGATGATGATTGGCACTGAACGCCTCCCCCACCCCCCTCTCCGCGCCCCTCCGCCAATCAGGACATATTTACCAGGCCGGCCCCCATATTTGATTTTCCGAATGAGCGGTTTGCAGATGGAGACAGAGCGGCGGTCAATGAAGCCGTTTGAAGACAAGCCAGCGGCGCGCGCCGGCCCCGTCGTCGTCCCCCGCGACGTCATTTACCGAAAACGGTTATTTGTCGCCCCCCCTTTTTTTCCCCTCGCTGTTTTAATCGCTTTGCGCACGAGAGGACGTATTGCCTTAAGGAAACGAGCATGTAGTTATGTGACATGCAAATAAAATGGCGCCGCTTCCGCTGCCTCTCCTGCTGGCAAGCCGTCTGTGTGCGGGGCCCTCGCCGCTGCTGCCGCCGCTGCCGCTGCCGCTGCCGCCGCTGTGCGCCGCGCTGGCACGCCCGTCTCTGGCTGCGGACGTCATAACTCTCGTGATTTGAGCCTCTTGGCCGCGAGCACTGCTGCGAGCTCACATGGCTCAGGCTCTGGGTGGGGGAGGCGGGCGGCGCGGGCGGCGCGGCAGTGCATTGTAACGGCCGCCAGCCTGCCCTCTCAATCTCGCCTGCGTGTGTTGGGTTGTGCCGGGCGGGCGTGTGCGCGGGAGCAGCAGAGCCACCTTTCTCCTCCGCCGCCTCTCTGGCCGCCTCTCTGGCCGCCTCTGGCCGCGCCGTGCTGCAAGCCTCTCTGGGGCCCCGGCAGCCCTCGCCTCAGCAGCGTCCCCGAGGAGGCCACGACCCCGGGCAGCGCGGAGCGGGGCCTTGGCCGCGGGTTAGCCAGCGCGGCCGCGGACACCTCGCCGCTCTCCTTCGGCCGCCTCCTTCCGAGTCATCTTCGTGCCCCGCGACCTTCTGCTGGCCGTTCCGCTGTGGGTGGTTAGGGGGGGGGGGGGGGGGCGCAGTGGTTCTGTGAGGGCCCCGTGTGCGCGCGCGCGTCATATTAATACGAGGCAAGGCGCGCCAAAAAGCCTACAGCATTCCTCTGGCCGCCCCCTCCCCCGGCGCGCGCCCATATTTCTCACCTTACCTTGGCCTTTTCATCGCCGTCACCGCCGTCACCTTGTCGAGAGGAGGCGGCCCCTCTGGTATTTCAGGTTCAACAACTCGGGTGTCCGCGGCGTTATGTTAGCGTGCCCCGGCCGATGACAGCCCCCCGCTGCCTCGCGGCTCCGCCCCCGCACCGATGCACCGCCCCGGCCCGTGCTAAAAGTGCACCCGGCGTGACACGGCCGCGCCGCGTGTGTCGCCAAGGCCGCCGCGAGCAGCGCTCCGCACACCGCCGTCGTAGTATTTCCCCCTCTCGTCCCCGACCGCTTCCTTCTGCTCCTCCTCAATGAGATCCACGACACAGACCGCCTCCCACCCGCCCTCACCTCGTCGGCGCCCGCGGGGCCTCCGTCGTACCAACGTCACGCGCTCACACGCCGTAGCAACACCACTACCACCACCACTACCACCACCACCACCACCAACACCACCACCACCACCACCACCACCACCACCACCACCACCACCACCACCACCACCACCACCACCACCACCAGGACCAGCAGCAGCAGGCGTTTTATAAAAAGATCCCGCGCTGTGACCCCGCCGAATTTATAGCGAAGGAAATGTTTTCGGCATGTTAAGAGGACACCTTAGAGCCGCGGCGGCGGTGCGAGGCGCGCGCGAGAGTCACTTTCCCGTGGCTATTTCCAACTAACCACCCACCCACGCGGCCACGCGGCCCCCCGGCCGGGACGGGCCGGAGTATCCGTCCGCTTCCAGCAGCGGAGCCGGGCCGGGCTGGGCTCCGGCCGCGTCAGCAGGGCGGGCTAATCCGCATTTCATATCGCGTCATTTGCAAGCGCTCGGTGCTGCGGCAGCGCGCGGAAGTGCATTAGTGCACCTGGCGTGGGCGGGCGAGGGCGGCCGCCGCCGTGCCGTAACGCGCGGCCCTTTCAGCCGCACAGCCGCACAGCAGCACAGCGGCGTGGATTATTTCTGAGCCCGCGCGGACCGGGCCGGACCGCACCGCCGCTCCGCTCCTCTCGACTCCGCGAGCGCCGCCGCGCTGCTGGGGGCGCGGCCGGCATAACGCGCTGGGTCAACACGTTCGAATAAAAGCCGCGACTCGCGGCTGTGACCGTGGCGGGCGCCGCGGCCGCGGGAACAAACAAGACACGTGCCCGCGCCTGCCCGCCTGCGAGCCCCCCGCGCTGCTCTCACACGATTACGTCCGAATTTCGGACCATTTCAGCAGCGGCCATCAGCCGAGCAGCGGCGGCTCCCGCGTCCGAAGCACCGCTCTGCGGATATCAAATTTAGAGGGCCCGTGCTAAATCAGCTGAAAGAGCAATCTCGGCGCAGTAATAGGCGGCAGCGGCCCGGGCGACACATTAAAATACAATCACGCCGTGATCCCCTTTGCTCTTTAATATATCCGCCCCGAACGGCCGGGGCCAATATCGGAGGCAATATGCAGGGCGTTCCGGCCGGCGGCGCCGCCGTACAGGTGCTTCCGGCGGCCCCCGTGTCTCCGGTGCCTCCGCCGCCTCCTCCGGCCGACTCTGCTGTCCGCCCGTTGCGCTCTCCCGTGTCGCCTCCGGCCCCCTCCGCTCTTAACAGTCCTCTCCCGAGCAATACGGCCTGGAGAGCGCGGCGGCCGGGGCGCCCGAGCCTCGGAGACAAACGGGAACGGGGGCTGTGAGGGCAGCAGGCCCAGGCACCGGCCGGCAAGGTGCAGGCAGGGGGGCGCAGCGCTGCGCCGGTGTCCCCGCCGGGTCCAGCCGGGGTCCAGCGGGCCGGCGGCCGCGTATCGAGCGGCCAGCCTGCCGGCCCGCCCCTCCCCCCGCCCAGCCTCCATGTGCGCGGGCCGGGCTGTCAGTCACATTAGAATTACAGGCGGACACAAACAAAGCGGGCCGCGCTGCCGGGCTGCGGGCGGGCGCGTCTCAGATAAAAGGGACGCCCCTCCCGCCCCCGCAGACCGCGGTATTTTCTTTGCTGGGACGCTCTGTCCGGCCCGGCGGCCCGGCCCTGCCGGCCGGCACAACAGGCGAGGTCAGGTCCAGAGCCGGCCGCCGGCGGAGACAATGGCCGCACTGAATGAGTCCGCGCGGCCGGGCCCGCTACTGGACACTTGCCAAAGTTCCATTCATCCGCGGCGAAAGGGCGCCACGGCGGCGGCGCCGTGCAGTCACAGTCGCTCACGGCGGCCGCCACGATGGGCTGTCGAACGGTGCGTTCAGCCACTGCCTGCGCCGCTTGCCCCCTGCCCTTGTGTATGGTCCTTCCAAAGCGAAGCGCTTCCCCGGCAGGACAAAACAGAACGGGCGCCCGAAACCGGGAACAAGGTGCAGAGGTGTACGTGGTGGGTACAGTAGGGCCGGGCCGTGGCCGGGCCCGGCCGTGCTGGCGGCGCCGCACCGGGGACCTCCGCGAGACCTCCTAATGACCGCGACACACCGCCGCAGCGAGGCGCCTCCAGAACATTTGCGTTTGCTCGCGGTAGACGCCGGCAGAATCCTCGGGCGGTGGCGGCCGCGGCGGCGCGGAAGGGAGGCCCCCGGGGTCCCCGCCCCGCCGCCCCGCCGCCCCGCACCTCCGTCGTGTTTGCAGTGCTGTTTGTACCGGTCCGGCTCTTATCGGTATGCCATCACTGCGCCATCAATCTCCTCGCGTTTCATTCTCTGTCTGTCCGACGCGTCAGTCCCCCCCCCCTCCCCCCGCAACAACCCGCTCCCATCTCTCTCGCTCTCTCTCTCTCACACACACATACACACACACATACGCCTGTAGGCCTCTGTCACTGCCGAAAAAGAAGTATTCCGCCGCGAAATATTGGAGGCACGCGGCGCACTGTATCCATCGGACGGTGGGGTGCTGCTGAACGGCTTTGCCTCCCACGCGCCGGCCCGCCCCCTCGGCTCGCAGTCACACCTGGTCAGCCCCCTGCCGCCCGCCGCCCTGCCGCCCTGCCGCCGCGCCCGGCTGCGCGTGGCTGCGCGCGCCTCAGCCCGGGCTGTTCATCAGGGGCGGCGTGACAGCGCGTCGCAACAGTCCGATCGACCCCCGCAGCCCCACCCCACCGCGCCCCCCCCCCCCCCTGCCCTCCCTCCAACGGCGCCTGTTCGTGATGTTGATCCTTTGTCGGACCTCATCATCGGGGAGAGTAATTTGGTAGGAGCCCCTGCAGGGCGCCTGAGATCGTGCAATCCAGAGGCGGGGAGTTGTGATGGACTACTCGAAAGTGTGCGGGGCCCGCGGCAGTGTGAGAGAGAGAGAGAGAGAGAGAGAGAGAGAGAGAGAGAGAGAGAGAGGGGGGGGCGCACTAATCGGCGCCGCGGAGCGGGGCTGCGGGGGGAAGGGGGCGGCCGGCGCGGGAGTTGGTTACACTTGCAGGGCGCCGCCGCGCCGTCCCCGCGCCGCCGCGCTGCCTCCGCTGCCTCCTTCCCTTCCCTGACCTAACGATGCCTCGTTGGCCGTGGAGCTGTGACAGGTGGGGGGAGAGGGCGCCTCGCTTGGCAGGGGCGTGCAGGGGCGTGCCGGGGGGGGGGGGCGCCGGGGGGTGCCGGGGGGCGCCGGTCGCCGCGCCGCCGTAGTCCTCGTGGCGGGTCATCAGGCGGCGCATCGCCGGCATCGCCTCGTCGTGTGAGGCACCCGCCTCGATCTGTGTTCGATAGAATCGACCGGTGCCGGGTCGGGTGCGCGCAGCGGCAGACGGCCGTTAGAGAGCCGGCGGGCGACCAGCAGCGGCCGCGGGGCGCGCGCGGGCGCGTGAGATCGTGACGGTGGCTGCGGGTGCGTCTCACGGTTAAACAGCACGACAGAGTTTGCAATTGTATCGGCTCGGTGTTTGCCGTTGTGGTGGCGGCGGTAGCGGCGCGCGGACTGACAACTTTGCTTCTCACCACCCCTCTCGGCTGCGGGCGCCGCCGGGCCGCCGCTGTGTTCCGCGAGGTGTGAACGGGGCTCCGCTCTGCTCCGCTCTCTCCGTGACCAGGAGCGGCGGGCGGGGCGGCGAGGCAGCGAGGCGCTTCTAAGTGTTTCGTCTGCCGCCTTCCGCTACCGCTCCTGCCCCTGCCCCTGCCCCCCCCCCCCCCCCCCCCAACCCCTTGCTCCTGCTGCTGCTGTTGTTACTGCTGCCTCGGCCCCGCTTCGCATTTGTAATGTACGAACCTGAGGTCATCACCGAAACCACATAATAGCGTACAGCACGCGGGGCCTATCAAAGACTTAGCAGTTGGTAGAGGAAGAGAGAGAGAGAGAGAGAGAGAGAGAGAGAGAGAGAGACAGAGGGAGAGAGAGAGAGACAGAGGGAGAGAGAGAGAGAGAGAGAAAGAGAGAAGGGGGGAGGGGAAATAAGGAGATGAGGTAAACACGGAGGGGGTAAGAGAACGTACAGTGGGGGGTGGCTCTCCAGCCGCGCCCGTGTAGTGCCCTTGAGGGCGAGGCGAGGCGAGGCGCGGAGCGGTGCGGAGCGGCGCAGAGGGTCCCGTCGGGCCTCGTTGCCGCCCGCTGGCTGCGCCGCACCCGGCCGCGCGCCCAGCGGGGAGGCACGCGCCAGAGGTGCCTATCCAGGCGCCCCCACCGGAGCAAACGGGCGGCGCGGGCTGCCGGGGGGCGGCCGGGGGGCGGCGGGGGACGGCCGGGGGCGGCCGGGAGGTGGCCGGGGGGCCCACGGGCACAAACCGCACGTTTGATAAAGTGGCCTTGTAATGTGTAACGCGGCGGTGCCGGCGGGCGCTATCCTCTGCGTGGGCCGCAGCGCCGCGGCGCCGCCGGCAGGGCCCCGCTGGGACGGCGCGAGGCGACGCACGCTCTCAAGCCGAGCCCTGATGAGACCGAGTCCGTGGTGGGACGTCGGCGCGCGGCTGCCGGCGGTGGCCGGCGGGTGCCCGGCGGCCGGCCACGCCAACGGGAACCACTCGCCGCGCGCTGTTTGCTGCTCGCTGCCCGCGGCCCCGCTGCCCGCGGCCGAGGTCACGGCCATGCCATCTCCCATTTCTATTTCGGCAGTAAAAAAAAGGACGACGACGGCAGAAAAAATATAGAGGAAGAACAACAAGAGAGCGTCGTAACGACAGCCGCTTGTGTAATAGCCCTTAAAACGTGCATCATGTAACCCCGAGGCTGCGGCGCTGGCCACGCCCCCCGGAAGCCTCCGCGCGGCGCCACACCGGCGGCTGACCTACGGTGTCCTGCGGTGTCCTACGGCTGGCCAATGTCTTTATACGCGGGGACGCTCCCACGCTCAGCCCGCGGCGTCCTATTCCCGAGGCGACCGCACTCTCTTTCAATGAACCACACACGCCGGCTTACTCGCCAACCCGCTATATTTAGACGTGGCATGTGTTAGTAATGTTGTTTTCGTAGTTTTACTTATTTTTCTAAAAAAAAATAAAAGTTTTCCCCACTCTGGGCGCGGCGGTGGTGTAGTATAGCGATCGCGAATGGCGGCCGGCCAGATACGACACGACACGTATGGATGTTAAATCAGGGTGCCGCGCGCGACGCCACGCGTGACGCCACGGGCGCCAATTCTGTCGCGTAATCACGTGCGTGCCAGAGAGAGAGGGGGGGGAGACAGAGAGAGAGAGAGAGAGAGGGACAGCAGGGAGGGGGAGATGTGGGAGAGACAGAGAGAATTTAGAGATACAGTGTCGAGTGAGGGCAGGCAGGGAGCTGGAGAGCGCCCGACCGGGTAGGCCTGCCCGCACGACACGCACGCGCCGCGCACTGCTGCGCTGCCTACCCGGCCAGGCGCTCCCACCACTTGACTGTCCCCGGCAGGCAGGCCCGGCCCGCGCCTCGGCAGGTTGAGGCCGGATGCCCGAAGCACCGGCGCGCACCGCTCATACAAATGCAATTGCGACCTATCGAGGGCCCGTCGCCTCGGTGACGTCCCGCCGTGACGGCGCCGCCACAGGTGCCGCAGGTGCCGCAGGTGCCGCAGGAGTCCGCTCTCCCGGGGGCTCGGCAGCGGCGGACGCGGTCGGCGTGCGTCGGTGCGGATCGAGTCGGGGCCGGCGCGCGGCCCGGGGCCCCGCCTGGGGTCGGCTGACCTGCGGGGCCCCCACGCGGCGGACAGAGTCCTCGAGCGTGTCGTGTGACGCGGACTATCCACACATGGCGTGCCATGCAAATGCCTTGTGTCGCAAACGGGCGGGCGGCGCTGCGGTGCCGCGGCCGGCCGGCGGGGAGGCGGGCGGGCGGGCGGGCGGGCGGGCGGGCGGGCGGGCGGGCGGGCGGGCGAAGCGCCGCGTCCGTCCGCCGCTCCTCGCCGCGCAGTGACCGTGACACAGGGCCCCGGCGGGCCCCGGCCCGGACAGTCCGCGGACAGTCCGCGGCGCACCATGCTAGCGAGTGGGCGCCTCTCTGGATGATTGCCAGCAGGTGGCAAAGTCATGGACGGCGGGACGGTGATACGCCGCGCCGGCCCGGCCCGGCCCGGCCCCGCCCGGTGTCATTCGCCCTGCACGGAGCGGAGACGCCGTCGCCGCCCGGCCGCGCCGCTCCGCGCCGGATTCCTTCCTGCAAGCGCTCTGCTCCTGTGCGTGAGCGCGCGCGCGTGGATGACAATATTCATGACGCGTTAGGGCCCGCGGGGTCTGCGGGGGGAGGGGGGGGGGGCGGCCTCGGAGGCGAGACAGTTTATCACGCAAGACGGTGTCGCGTCGGTGCACCCCGCCGCCTCCGCCCGCCCGGCACGGCGGCGCGGGACCCACGTAATCGCAAAGAAAATCGCTGTCGATAAATTTCTCATCCATGCACCGCCGGCGGCGGGTCAGGCGGGCGCAGCGCGCGCATCTCCCACGCCATTTCTTCTCATAACGGCCCATTAATCCTGTCGGCCCGCCCGCCAAAGAGAAACAAGGGCAAAACGCGGAGTAAGTCGACGGCGAGGCGGCGCTCCTCCCCCGTAGGCGTCGACGCTGTCATCGGAGGGGAAGAGAAGAGAGGCGGGGAGGACGCGACACTCAGAGAGTCGCACAAGGCGAGCTAGGCCCCGCACCGGCGCCTGGTTCTTATTTCAGATGGCGGTGGGCATTTTTGGACGCGTGCCCCGGTGGTGTGTGTGTGATCACCAGCACCCCCCCCCCTCCTCACTCTGTCTCTATCCCACCCGCACGGACGCAGCCCCGTGCCGCGGGCCCCGCGCCTTTCAGACCCACTCGTTTGGCGCGCTCTTTAAAATAAGTGACCTACTTCAACTTACTCATCAGCGTGACGCGGCGAGGCTGTCGGGGTGCTGGCGCTGTCGGGGGCCGCCGGTCGGCCGGGGACCGCGGTCGGCCGCAGCGCCGCAGCCGCGGGATCCCTACGAAATCCGCCCCCTCAACTATGAGAATAATTCCGCCGTTGGTGGTGATCCTCCCGCGGCCCCAAAACCCCCCCTCCCCTCCCGTGCCTCCGGCCCCCCGCAGCTCCCGGACGGAGCCGCCGGAGTCGCCCGGGCCGCGTCCGGGTGGCCGCTGCAGTCCGGGCTGTCAACTGCGGACGCAGCCGCTGCAACTTGGCCGGATATTAACGGGGAGGCGTGCCCCGCCTGCGGGTGGAGGGAGTGAGAGGGAGGGGACGGAGGGTCAGGCAGAGAGAGAGAGAGAGAGGAGGGGGGGGGGGGGGGGCCCCTCCGTCTGGCCGGAAAACTTGGACGACGCATTCTATCGATACTTGGCCAACTAAACTTTTTCCCGGGTAAAATGTGTGTCGGACTGAATGTCCTCCGGCCCCGCGGCCCCGCGGCTCCGCGCCGCCTGCGATCGGCGTGCGGTTTGGCTGCCATGACTGCCGGTGACGCTTGGCGCCGCGCGTTATAGAATACCGTCAGCTCCCGGCGGCGCATGTCGCCGTGCCACGTGTGAAAGACCTGTCATCGTTAAAGGGCCGGAGTCGGTCCTGGAATCTGCGCTGATGACGGATGAGCCCACAGACACATTGTGTGCCTCTTTTTTTACTCCCATCCGCGACGTCTCTCTCGCTCTTGCTTCTTTTTTTTTCTCCCGCCGATGACCACGGGTGGACGTTCACGCACAACACACCGAGAATGTTGTCGTTTCGAGCGACAAATAAGGCCTAACAACCCGGCCACGCCTCGGCCGCGCCGGACCCGCCGTACGAAACCCGGGGCGGGAATGGAAAAAAAAACAGGAGGCGCGGCGAGCGCGGCGGCGAGCCGGTCGATCCTCGCGGGGAGTTTCATTTTCCACGTTTTCCCTCGAAATAACGACCGACGGCCGCCGGCCGCCGGCCGCGGATGCTGTCCGCTGCCGCGTCCCAGAGTTGCGAACGCTAGAGTGCGGACACCGCTTGAACAGCTCGACCCCCCGCGCCCACCGCGGCCTCGGAGCTGACGGCAGCCTTGTCCACACCCAGGTGGCAGCGGGGCCGCGCTCGAGGCCGCGTCCGAGGCCGTGACCGAGGCCGCGCCCCGGGCCGCGCCAGCATGCTGAGGAGGAGGAGGAAGAAGTCGTAGCCCGGGCCGCCACGCCGAGCGCCGCGCCGCCGCGCCGCCGGCCGCGCCGCCACCTCAGCAGCCACCACAGCGAGTCTCTCCGACAGGACCGGACCATGACTGTCGGAGCCACCTGAGAATGAGCCAGCTGCGGGAGCTGCGCGTGCCGGAGCTCCGACTGCCGTCCCTGCAGCATGACGGCGACGAGGATGGCGATGACGCCGCCCCTCCCCAGCACCCCCGCACCCTCCTGGGGCCCTCCGCTCGGGGCCTCCTGCCGGCGGGGCTGCCGCCCGGCCTGGCGCCCGTGCTCGGAGGCCCCCTGGCCGGCCCCCTGGCTGCAGGAGGGCTCCCGGGGGCGGCGGTGGCGCCGGGGGCGGGTTTCCTCACGCTGCCCTCTCCCGGCGTGCCCCGGAGAAGACACTCGTGGATATGCAGGTAGGGCTCGCTCACACCCCGACCCGCTCCGACGCAGGTAAAGTGCTGGTGCACGTCCGACACAAAGTAGGTGTCCGGCAATGCAGAATGCAAAACCATTGCCTTCCTTTGTACTCCGCTCCCGATCGTGCGACCGCACGCTCTACTTTTTACGGCACCTTTTATATACCGCATATGCATGTTCCTAACAACTAACTCATTGTCCTTGTTTGCAGGTGAGTAAGCCTCGGACGGCCGCGGTGCGGAGGCGGAACCGGTAAGACGACACGTGTCGGGGCTCAGTCCCGGACTCCTATCAAAATTACGCCATTGTGTGGACCTTCTTTCCCCCCGTCGTCTGATCCGGCTCCGGCGGTCGGGCGGGCCTCCCCCTCCTCCTCCTCGTCCTCCTCGTCCTCCTCCTCCTCCTCCCCCTCCTCCTCCTCCTCCTCCTCCTCCTCCTCCTCCTCCTCCTCCTCCTCCTCCTCCTCCTCCTCCTCCTCCTCCTCCTCCTCCTCCTCCTCCGGCGGCCGAGACTCAGCGCATGGGGCTCGGCTCGCGGACTCTCTGTTTGAGGAGCAGACGTCGGCCTGCAGCCCCTCTCTGTTGTATCCTTGATGTTGTTATGGCGCAGTGCTCCGTTCGTTGTGTTGCCGCGCCCAATGAGGTAGGCCCCCCGGGCCAACCCCACGGCCCCCGCCAGCCCCGCCCCGCTGAGGGCCCGTCTCCTCGGGCATGTTGTAGGGACCCGGGGCCGGGCCGCCTCCCTCATTGGCCGCCGGCTCGCGGCCAGGGCGCCGAGGCCGCCGCCCGGGGTCGAGTGTACAACAACAAACTCGAATATTTGCTGGCTGGAGAACGTGTGAGGGAGGTGGGGGGCGTGTGCATGCGCGTGTCTCGGGCACCGCGTTGCCGCGGCGCCATATGGAGTTTGTTTTTAATTTTATTTTTCTTGAAACTGGGCCGGTGGTGTTTATACTGTACTGTGCGGGGCGGCAGAGGGTGGGTGAGAGGGGGGGGGGGGGGGGTGAGGGGAGGGGTGGCGAGGCCGTATCGCTTTTACACCCCGTCGCCGGCAGACAATCAGAGAGGCCGCACACGGGGGACAGCGTATAGGCCGGCCGCCGCGCGGCTGTTATTCGGCCCACGGCCCCCCAAAACGACATGTCACAGTTTCCCAATGACGGTCATGAAAGGCGCGGGGGACACTGGATGGCACGCCGCCCTCCGCCGCCCTCCGCCACGTCAGACCGGCGACCCTCTGGGCCCTCCGGGGGTCGTCCGGGGTCCCCGGACCGGGGCGTCAGAGTTCGTCGGCTCGGATGGTGGCAGTGATGGCTGTGGAATTTCAATGGAGGTGGATGCTCCCGATCGACGGACGAGACCCCGCGGCCCGGGGGGAGGAGTAGCGTCGTGTTCGCCTCCTCGCGTGGTGCCGTCGGACAAATCCTTTGACAACAGGCGCCCCTTTCTTCCCGACTCCCACGCAGTACCCCCCCCCCCCTCCCCGCATGCTCCGAGCCCCGCGACTGCTCTTGGGACGACTTGGGGAAGAAGAGAAGGAAGGATGGGGCTCTACGCTGAGCTGCTCCGTGACAGAACCCGGGAAAGAGTGGCGCAGGTGCCCAGCGCGAACAATATCGAAAATTCAAAACCGTTTCCGGCTTCCGGCTGCCGCGCGTAGTCAATATTTTCGTTTTTGTAAAATACACTGGCAGTAAAAACCTACTTTTAGCATTATGTTTGTTTCTTAACCCCCCCCCCCCTCCTTTCCCCTTGCGGCCTATTCGAAGCAGCGCCCGAGGGGAGGAGGGGGAAGGGGGCGCGTCGAGTCCCTGCCGGGACTTGGGAAGACAGTTCCCCCACGCGGCCACACAAAACAACTTTGTTTCTTGTTCCAGAGATGAATGTGACGAAGGAAGTTGTCCCCGCTGCGGCGTCCCCTCGACCCCATCGTGTTGTGCATGCACGAGACCGCGTGCCGCGCGCCCGGAGACGGCCGCCGGGGATCACCGCGCGCCGCCATACAAATTTGCGATTGACATCGCATTTCCGCGATAAGACATGGCCCTGTTTCTAATGCTCCTGCGCCAAGCTATCCGGCTACAATAACGCCCCGGGGATATCGCAGCGCCAACTCGGCCTCGATTTCAAAGGTCGCCTCTCACTTTTGGTTTGCCGGACCGAGTTTCTGTGTGACAGTGCCGATGGCGCACACGGCAGCCATCCCCCTACCCGCCCCCGGCACGGCCCGACTCGACCCCCGACCCTTCGGCCGGCAGCCTGAAAACTTTGTGTGACCTCGGCCCTCAGCCACGCCTGGGCGCGGCGTCACGCCAGCGGCGGCGGTAGCGGCGGCGGCGGTAGCGGCGGCAGCGGTAGCGGCGGCAGCGGTAGCGGCGGCAGCGGTAGCGGCGGCAGCGGCGGCTGCATCGCACCCTCCGTCAGCTCCCCGGAGGGGGTGTGTCCCCCGGGGGCCAAGTTGTGAGGCCGTGTGTCCCACTGCGCCACCGCCGCCCCCTCGGCATCCTCTTTAAAATTCCGATACGGTTTCCCGACGCGGCACCATCAACGGGGGCGTGCGGGCCGCGCTGTCAGCGGCAGCGGCAGCGGCGGCCGGCCGGGGGCCCCTGCCACCGCAGCCCCCGAGCCCGCGGCAGCGGCACACGGTGTTACCGGGACGGGCTCGATTCCGGCCCGCCGGAACTATCCCTCTACTCGCCAAGAGTCAAGGCTGCGCGTGCCGCCGGCCGCGGCCGCCCTGTGGGCTGAGGGTTCGGGTCGGGGGCTGGGAAGGAAAGTGAAACCGCGGGATGCAGCTGGGGAGCGGCGGCGGCGGCGGCCGCACCTGCAGCGGTGTGCAGCGGCGGCGCGGCGGTGCACGGCATGCGCCGCATGCGCCGCCAGGAGTGTGCAGAAGTTGTCCGGCCGCGGCCCGCCCTGCCCCGCCCCGCCCCGCACAGCCGGGGACGGCGGGGTGCCTTCCGCGGGGAAAGGCTTTCAGGGCGGCGACGTGGCTGGCAGGGAGGAGGAGTGGGGAGGAGGGGAGCGCCGGCAGCCATGACTCTGCGGCGGCGGAGAGAAATGGCGACCGGGAAAGCCATGCCTAACTCGGTACTGCCTCGCCAATTTTATCAATCCGCCTCCCCCCCCCCCTCCCCTCCCTCCCGGAAAAGGAGAAGAGAAGAGAGAGAAAGAGATACATTCATTCGATTAATGTTCCTTGGAAGCCCGGCTCATTCTTTTTCATCTGCTTCGGTGCCGGCGCACGCCGTCGGCGGGAGGGTGGCAGTGGGGGGGGGGGTTCTCAACCCCTTCTGAGTGCGGCGCGCGTCCGCCTTTGTCTCCATCGTCCAGTCGGTATTTTCCACGCCCGAGCGTCGCAATGGGGCGGCGCCGCGGCGTAGGAGACGACCACAGCGTGTCGCGCAAGTTTCTCCCTTTTCTTCGCGAAACGATCGATATCGAGAGAGAGAGAGAGAGAGAGAGAGAGAGAGAGAGAGAGAAAGAAAGAAACACGCCCATTTTCATTTTTATTTCAAATATTCAAAGCGAAAAAATTGTTTGTATGTGCAGTATAGTAACGTGCCGAAACTGACGAACTGTAAAATATATGCTACGCTGCCCCGCCGCGGCCTGGAAGACTTGTGGCGAAAGCGATACTATTCGGGGGGCCGCGGCTCGGCTCTGTGTTGTGGCGAAGGGTTACGCGGGTCGCCGCCGCCGTGTTGGATGGGTTCAGGTGGTGCAGGTAGCCGGCGAGCGTCCCATTGAGGGGCCTCATTGTGAAGCCTGCTCGGGGCCCGGCCAGTGAGAGGTGGGCGAGGGGGTGGTGAAAGGTGAACGGGTGAAGACTGGGCTAAAAAAAAAAACATTCTCGTTTCTCGACCCCCTCCACCAACCTCCCCCCACCCACCCCCGCCCTTCTTCTGTGTCGTGACTTTCTATCTAGAATCCGGACCAAATATATAAGGCCTTGCATTCAACGCAAAAATAAAATCGTCTTAAAATTGATGACATTTTGTTCTTTTGATGGGAGACGCGTAGTATGTTTTTACTGGAGGTTTTGGTCTGGGTCGTGCGCGCACGACGATAAATTGCAATAAATTTCCTCTGACCGTGAGACTTCTGACCGGGGCGTCAGCGGTGGCCGGGTGTGGGGAGGACGTCGCTGCCTGCCGGGGCTGGCGGCGGCTGGCGGCGGCCAGGCGCCTGCACGCCGGCAAACCATCTCACACGCCGACTCACGGGGCGGCCTACGGCCCACGGCCGCCCCGGCGGTGCCTGGCAGGCGCAGGGGGCTTTGATCTGTCGGAATACGAAGTAGCACCTATCCCCCCCCTCTCTCCTCTGTCTTGCCGAATTTCTCTCTACTATCCTGCCTTCTCCCCCCCCCTCCCTCTCTCTCTCTCTCTCCTGCCCTCCTTCTATCGTTCTCCCCTTCTCTGTCTATCCCACGAAACTTTCGCCCCCCCCCCTCCCCCCGCGCGCCACTCCAAAGAGCAAGTAGTAGTGTACACAAGGTCATGAGCGCTTGTAGGTATTCCAAGGGATGTAGTGAGAATAGGAGGCGGCTCGGGTGGGAGCGAGAGGGGGAATAAGGCGGGGTGAGGCGCGGGTGGAAAAGGGGGTGCGAGAGAGAGAGAGGTCAGACGTCGGGGTGGGAGTGGCAGCACCAGTGGCAGCGCCAGTGGCCGCCACCTGAAGGCTCGCCTGAAGGCTGGCCTGAAGGCGTCGCCCCGTTGAGAACTCATTACTTACGGACAATGGGGTGAGCAGGGGGCGGGGTGGTTGGGGTGGTTGGGGTGGTTGGGGTGGTTGGGGTGGTTGGGGGGCGTTGGGTGTGTGGGTTTGGGTGTGGCAAACAAGGCAAAGGCTTCCCGGCGCCCCGCAGCCGCGCCCCGCGGTCTCGTGCGGGATCGGGCGGACACATTCCGGAGCGCACACACGAAGCTGTGCGCCGGGGGCCCCACCAAAGTGCCACACCGCTCTCCATTGCACCACTCCGGTGCTGCGGTGCTGCGGTGCTGCACGGCGGGGAGGGGCGGAGGACGACGCCAGCGCCGAGTCGGCTTTCCCGGCAGTGGATCGTTTGGCGGGGCCGCTCGCCGCGCGCGCTGCGCCGACGCTCTCCCGGGCGCGCACTGGCGGCTTCCGAGCAATTTGATTCACCACCTTGACAGAATGCGCAGAATAACGTTTGCTCAGCGGCGTCTGCACCGACGCTCCCGGCAGCCGCAGCGTGCTGCAGGCGGCAGCGTTTACCGCCCCAGGCCTTCCGCTGCCGCCCAGAGCGGGTGTTTAACTCGGAGCCCGGCGCTCCTTCGAGTCCCTCGTGGCGGTGCCGTGGTGCCGTGGTGCCCACCCTCTCTCCTAAGCTCACCTCCGTCATCGCCGGGAGCCGCTTGACCCGGCCGCGGCCCCCCACGCCTCACCGCCGTCACGGCGCGGGGGTCCCCGTATCTGTTGGGATGCAGGCCGCGCCGTGCCCCGAGCTCCTCTCGCGGCGCACTCCCTGCTGCCCCCGCGGGGGGTGATGGCTCGGAGCAGGCCGCCGCCGCCGCCGCCGACGGGCTGCAGTTGTTGCTGCTGATTGCGACGGGGCGAGCGTCCGCTCGGTAAACACACAGCCGCCCCCGCCAAGCGGACTGTCGACCCCGCGGCCAGGCGCGTCGCGTCTTTATCGCGGCCGCCGCGTGCCGCGTGCCGTGGGCCTGGACACCTGGCGCTCCGGCAGGGTCACGCGATGCACAACGAGAAGTTCCTTGCGGACCCCCCCCCCCTCCCACCAGCAGTGACAACGGACGCGGCGCGTGCAGCGGCAAACAGCTCTCTTCCCCGAGCCCCCGCAGAGGAGGACGCTGTAAACACATTTCTCCGCCCCCCTCCCGCTCCCTCTGCCGCCTGCCGCCCTAATAGGGTCTGTCCGGCTTTGTGCCGGTCAGCTAATTACCAACTTAAAACGAGATTTCTGTCCGAGTTCGGCGAGGCGGAAAAACAGCGCTGTGCCACCGTGGACGCCCGCCCGCACGGCGGGCAGCCAGGGCCAGCGCCGCCAGCGCTCGCCGCGCGGGGTGCCCGCCAGATGGGACGTCATTTTTGTTCCCCGTTTCGCGCGGTCAGCCTTGTCAGTCGGTGGCTTTCGTACTCGCCGGAGCCCTGTCAGTCGCCCCGCCGGCCCCGCCCGCCCCACGCGTCTCCACATTTTTGCCGCCCGCCCGCCAGGCTGCTTCCCCTCCCCTCTGGCCGGCCAACCCTTTGTTCGGGCGTGACGTCATGGCGAACCGAAACAAATAGGAGCCGTGCACGGAATTCGGCACCCCCGCCGCCGCGCCGTATCCTGCAAGCGCCTGCTGCGGGAAACTTCCAAGCATCCCCCCCCCCCCCCCCCGCCCCACCTCCATCCCCGAAAAGGCGACGGCAGGCGATCGCCCAACCTCCGTCTAAGTGCTCGTTTTTCCCCGGCACGACATGAGCTCGCCCGCAGCGGCGGCAGCAAGCAAGACGTCCCCACGCGGCCCGCACCCCTGCCGCTGCGGTGTAACTCTAACCCCGCACAACTCCCATCACTCCTGCCGCCCAGATTTCCTGCCCCCCCCCCCCCCCCTCCCCTCGCCCCGCCCCTGCGGCGGCCGCCCGACTTACTCGTCCTGTAATGGATGCGCACCACAAGGTCTCGGTGGCGAGCTCGGGCCTCGGGCCTCGGGCCTCGGGCCCGGTAAACGCTGCGTCGTTTGCACTCTGCCGCCGCGACACCGCGTAATAATAAGGCCAGCCCCGCCTCCAATCAGGGGAGAGTGTCGAGCACCTCGAGGGGCCCGTGGGGACCCGGAGGGGCCGGAGGGGCCCATCAGGGCGATCATCTGTCCGACTCCCTCTTGACACCGTTATCCATCAAGACGCGGCCGGCGGCGCCCCCCGCGGCGTCCCCCGCGGCCGCCACGCCGCCCCGACGCCGCCCGGAGGCCGCCGAAGGAGGCCGCGGCCCGCATCAGCCGATTATTGCGCTTTTGTTTCCATCGGGACCCACGCAGCCGGGGCCCGGGGCGGGCGGACGCCGGCGGAAGCGCGCCGTGAACCCGTTCCAGTTCCCACCGCAAGCGCCGTTGTCGCTGCCCGCCGCCGCGATGTTGGGGGAGCGACGGTTCGCCGAAACTCTTTCCGGCGCCCTGCCCCCGCCTTCCGGCGCTCCATGGCCCGCGTCAGTGGGGGCGGTCCGATAACGCCTTGTCGGGTGCGTCGCGTTACTTTAATGGCGCCGCATAACGACAACCTCCTAATGAGATCCACCGTCTGCGGAGCAGCTCGCCGAGTCAACGGCGAGACTCAACTGAAACCGCTCTGCGGACTGCGTCGATCCCGTTCGGGAGACATCGACGACATTTCCATAGTATAGCACTCCGTATGCACGGCCAAGCCGAGCCGGCCGCCCCTTGACCCGAGTGCCGCACCCAGGCGGCGCAGGCCCGCGGCCCCCCGCCTCGCCTCGCTCCGCCGTTGCGGCCGCGCGGCCTGTGGTGGCAGCCGTGGCAGCGCCGCGCCGCCCAGGCAGCCCGGCCGGCGCGCGCGTGCGGCGGGCGTGCCTACCATGCGGGCGCTCTGCGGGCGCTCTGCGGCCGCCGCGGAGCTGCGGCGCAGGCCTCGCTTCAAGAGACTGCCCTACTAAACCTCCTGCGCAGAGGTTCAGAAAGGAGGAACTCTCCGATCCCGATGAGGCGTTTTGACCATCCGAACTTCACCGGCGTATTTGTCTCAGCCGGCTGCAAGACGCGGCCTTCCTCGACGAGCGCCGAGGGGGGACCAGACACCGCGCGGGACGTACTTGTGAATAATTGACTGACTGGTTCCTGACAGCGTCTGCCGCAGCCCGATGCCGATGCCGTTCGTTAGCCCGCCGGCCCAAACTTTGTCGCGGCGGCGCGTCGTCCGGAACGGTGATTAATTGTGGCCCGGGTATCAACATAACTGGGTCAGGTCGGGTGAAAACCGGTGCATCTTTCCCCGCGGCTTTGTGTCCTGCTGTTGGCGCTCGGCGAGTGGCGGCAGGAACCCTCAAGCGGACGGAGCAAAAAGCGCGGCGGTGCTTTTCAAAACGGTTAGACGCCCAGTTAGAAAAATAAAATACGTCAAGTGAGGAATATTCCAATGCAACGAGGGCGTGAGGGTCTGACCCTCAGCGCGGCGCGGCCCCTCTAACGGGGCCACGACGAGCCACAATTAACGGCCTCTCCTCGACTTCCTTACTTTCGCCAATCTGTAGTCCCGGGGAGGCCCTTCTTTTTGCATCCTTTTCTCTCCTCGCTGTTGTATTATTTCTCTTTCTGCCGGGGACGTCTTTCTCAATTCTCCCCTGGCGCGCAGTTCATGCGGTTTCTGTCCCCACCTCGCCCCCTCTGCATCCCCTTCCCCCCTCCTTCGGATCGTTGCGGAGGGAGGGCTGGGCCGGGCACCGCCCCTCCTCCTCCTCCTACTCCCAGGGCTCCTCGGCCTGTTCGCTGGCCTATTTCCTCCAAATGGAAACCCGTGAATTATAAGGACACTTTGCGGGAGCGAGCGCGAGTGTGCGCAAGGAGAAGGAGGAAGGAGATAGCGGAGAGAGAAAGAGAGAGAGAGAGAGAGAGAGAGAGAGAGAGGGGGGGGGGGGTGGCGTAGGCTGGTGCTGGCACTGGCCCCGGGGCCATCCCCATATGTGTGGTGAAGAGATTTTGTGCGGGGAACGCGGCAAAGTGAGATAAGATTTCGTGTCATCAAGCAGCATCATCTTTTCCCGGCGATCCACGGGAAAAACACGGTCCGCCTCTTCGTGGCCTTCTCTCCTCTCGGCGTCCGCCGCTGCGCACACGCCGCCCGGTGCACCCGGCCGGCCGCGGGCCCTGCACGGCGGAGAGGCGGGGGCCGGGCGCCACCCTCCCCCCGAGCTGACGGACTCGCGGCCTCGTCGGCGAGGTGGTGCGGTGCGCGCGGGTGCTGATAAGTGTTTGGGCCGCGGGGGGTCCTCGGGGGGTCCGCGGGGGAGCGCGGGCGCCCCCTTATCAGCGTGGAATATCGTGCCGGGCAGGGCTGATTTATCCGCGCCGGTCGGAAATCGACGAGGAAGAAGCGTCCCGCCCCAACTTGTTGGGCTCCGGTGGCTCCGCTCGGCTCCGGCGGCTCCGGCGGCTCCGGCGGCTCCAGCGGCTCCGCGGCGCAGCAGGCGCGGAAGTGCCGGCCGCGTTTCGGTGCCGCCCGCAGCCCGGCCGGCCCATGGTCCATTAGGGCACCGGGTCCACCGCCTACTGGTATCCACACCACCTACACAAAACGTCCGGCCGAGTAGATCCCGTCCGGAACACACTCTGCGCAGCCGAAGTTTAGAGGGTTCGCCGCCCAGTTCCCTAATGATCGGGTTGTCTCGGCCGTAAATTAGGGAGCCTACTGAGTTTGGATGGGGGGCAGGGGGAGCAGGCGGGGGACAGGCGAACACTGTTGGGAGGGCCGAGATGGACGGCTGATTAGCAGGCGGGCGGCGGGGGCGGCACAAAAACAGGGCGGCCCCGGTACACCGCGTTACCTGCGTCACCCTCTGCCGCACTCGCCGCGGCTCCCCAGGGTTATTTAATGCCGCTAGAAATAACCGCCTACAGGAAAGAGCCCTCGCGTGCTTTCCGGCGGGGCTTTCGACCGCTTCAAAACGGCGATGAGGGTTAATGAGGACCGCACGAGTTAAATAAGTGGGCGACAGCATTTGTACCGAGCGCTTTACCTTTATAAGCGCCGCTCCCCGAACGCTGCGATGATGGTCGTCGCACCCTGGCGGACCCTGGCGCCCCGCAGCAGCCGCCGGTCCGCCTCAACCACACGGAGATGCTGGAGGCGAGCCGACGGGCTCGGGATGGATGGCCCCCGAGGCCCGGGAAGCCAAGACAAGGAGGCATTGCTCACCGAGACCTGCAGCCCAGCGACAGGCGCATGAGAGCGCCCCCCACCCTGCTCGTTATTGATGTGTGCCCCTGCGTCTGCCCCCGCCCGCCTGCCTGGAGGGGCGGCCAGCGGTGGACACAGAAATGTCCATTATCGGCCCAAGGCCGGACCGTGACGTCCCCAGTAACCGAGCGGCGCAAAAACGTCCCCGGGCCGATATGGCCGCAACGAGCTCCTCCGAGGCTGATCCACCCCGCAGGGGCCGCAGGGGGTCCGGCCGGCCGGAGGAGGGGCGTTGGTCGGTGCAATTCGTTGTGAAATCTCAGTAAGTTAGTGTCGCTTATAACGACCCCGAGCTCAAGCTTATGGGCGATCAATTACGCGCGCCCGAGGAAGAAAGCGCGAGAGGGGGGAGAGAGAGAGAGAACGAGGTTCGGGGGAATAAAGTTGGCTACTGGCTCCATCACGGTGTGCCATTACTGTCTGATGGTGGCCGCCTTCTTCTTCTCCGTTGTCGTTACCCTGCACGCTCCGAGGGCCCGGATCAGCACAAAACGCTGTAACGAGGTTGTTACGTCACAAATACAATAACGAAACTCCGAGAGCGAGGAAAGGGGCAGGTGTGGCCGGCGTTGTGAGACACTCCCAGGGAGGCAGCCTTACTTAGGGGGATGCGGAGTTGTTGTATTTCAATTATGAGTCGGAATCACAGAGATCGGCGCCGTGCCTCATTTTGCTCTCATGTTTTTTTTTCTCTCGACACGCAAAAGTATTTCACTCCGCATCCGGACCAGAGGGATTATTTTTGCAATGCATGAGTTGAAGAGATCGACTCCCTTGCTCCTGCGGAGCGAGCGTCTTCCCGAGCAATATCTGAGAGTCGGGCCGGGGGACGATAATGTGTTGGTTTGCAGGCAGAGGCGGGGTCGGGAGAGGGGAGAGGAGGGGGGGGGGGTCACACAATCCACTGGCTGCAGGGCCTGCGACGCCCGCCTGCACATAAATTTAAATCAGTCGAGATTGTCGTCTGAGGAAGAAGGCCCCCTCCCCTCCTGCTGTCTGCATCTCATCTCAGCCCCCTTTCCCTCCCTCCTCCCTCCTGGCCACCTGACGGTCCTGGCCGCCCTCGGCACAGTGGGCTCGGGCGTTTTCCACGGCGCAGAAAACACGCCGCTTTCCCCTCCGACTGCGGCGGCCCCTGACGGCCCTGACGGCCTCCCGACTCCGTGACGCGGCACGAGGACCTACACGGCGTTATGAGAAACTACCTCTGGCTGCTTGGCTGCTCCGTCTTTAATGACTGGAACGTCTCGGGCCGCCATTGTCTCGCACCCTCTCGTCCAGGCTCTTCCCGGCCTCCCCTCTCCTCTCCCTCTCCCTCTCTCTCTCTCTCTCTCTCTCTCTCTCTCTCTCTCTTTCTCTAGCCTCGCCTCGCCTCGCGCCCGGAGAATCTCTGATATGATCGCCGCCGGCGCGCGCTTTAGCAGCGACTCACGCCGAAACGTCTGGCATGACTGCATGTTGTTCGCTCGTGTGAAGCGACGACTCTCCCGCCTCTCCCCCCCCCCCCCCCCCCCCAAACCTACTTCTTCCCCGTCTGGCCCGTTCCCTCCTCCGCCCCGCCCTCGCGGCCCGAAAACTCCGGAATCAGCTAGCGACCACCACCGCAGCATAGGGCCTCCGCCGCCGCCGCACACGATCTTGGTGTTGTTGGCGGCGAACGAGGCTTGCTTCGGTTCGGTCCCCGCATTGTTCCGCGGTGGACGCGACGAGGGCAAATAAACGGGGCGCGAGCTGCGCAGAAACAGCAGTTCACGCAGACACTCCACTTTGCGGGCATTCCGCCGCGGGCAGGACCCGCTGCACGGTTTGGCACGCGCCGCCGCCGCCGCCTTGCGCGCTGCCCGCTCCGATGTGGAATATCTGCGGCGCGGCGCGACTCGGCGGCACCCTCCGCTTATGAATAAATGCCAGTGGCATGCGGCACGCGGCCGCACGCGGCGGCAACGCAGTGAAGGGGGCCAATCGGGACGGAGGCGTGGCTGTCGGAGCGGGGCTAAAAGCTGCTCTGGTCGCGGCGCCCCGCAAGTTCTCCCCCGGACGCGGCCCCGAGTGTGCCGAGAGAGGGCATCTGCACAAGTGCTTCCCGCGAGCCGACGCCATGTCGCCGTCTGGAAGCCCGCCGCCGCCGCCACCGCCGCCAAGCTCCGCAAACCCGATGGAAGAGGCGCTGATTTTGTGTGATCAGTGTGCACGGGCGTGTTTGGGTTGGGCAGCGACACGGAATGTGGGCGGGCCGGGCCTGGGGCCGGGGGCCGGGCCGGGGGCCGCGCCGGGGTGGGGGGAGAATGCGGGCCGAGCGCGGCGCCGCGACAACCCCCTCCCCTCCCCTCCCCTCCGCAGCACCCATGCTCCCGGGACGGGACAAAAAAAAATAGTGCGGGAAATGTGCGAATATTTGGTGGAATAGGGGGTGGAGGGGTGGATGCGGCGCGGCCGGGGCTCGGCGCTCGGGTATGGCACGGAGGCGCGCGGCCCGCGAAATGCGGAATTACTTGCCCCGTCTTGTTGTCGGCGGTATTTTTAGCGGAACGCGCGCGTCCCATCCGGATGGCCGTTGGAGTGGACGGGGCGGGACGAGACGGACCGCTCACAATCTCTGCGCCAAAAATCTCACACAACTTTTTTTCTTTCGCAGAGCAACGATTTGTTTTCTTAGCCTTTTTTTTATTGTATGGAAAGGGGAAAAATCTGAGCGTGCAACAGCGACGAGCAGCTGCGGGCAGCGGGGCAGCGGACGGCTCGGCCCGGCTCGGCCCGGCTCGGCGGCCCGGGGCTCGGCGGCCTGCGGCCTGTGCGGCTGCCTGCTAATACCACGGCCGGTTTGCGTTGTTTTGACAAACGCAGCGACAACGAGGCGCGACATTGAGGCCGCCGGCCTTTTGCCACTTTTTTTTTCAGCCCCGCCCCTTCTCCCTCTCCCTCTCCTCGCCTTCCCCCTCTCCCTTCTCATTTTATCATTCGCGCGTTGCGCTCCGTCGTGCTTTGACCGAATAGCAGCGCGAGTTTTCGGGACTTTGAAAAAAAAATACGAAGGGAAAAAAATGGGGGGAAACCCAATGATGGTGTGAGTTACTATCCGCCCAGGCTCCGCGTGGCTCCGCGTGGCGCTCTCCTGTGCTGCTTCGTGTCGGTCCCTTGTCGCTTGTCGGCCGCCTCGGGCCTCGGGGCTTCCCTCCCTCCGAGAGACCAAAGAGCAGTCGGCGGCGAGGAAATAACGAGCTGCGCGCGGCAGCCTGTCCCAGTCCCGGGGACCGACTTGAAGTGCGTAATCATCCCTGAAAACCCAAACGACACCGCGGCGGCGAGGAAACGGTAGGCGGCGGCGAAGGAGGAGGGAGGTGCTCCTCTGCGAGGCCGGCGGGACGCGGGGCCGTGCGCGCAGCCGCAGCCGCAGCCCAGCCGTGCGCGGAGCACGCGGAGCTAGGCGCGGTGGGGTTTCCGGGCTGCGGTGCGGTGGCGCGCCGCGCCGTGGGAGCCCGCGCAGCCCTCGCAGCCCGCGCACGCCGTCAATACGTACCGCAGCCGCCGCCGCAGCCGCCGCCGCAGCCACCGCAGCAGCCACCGCCACCCCTCCGACAAACCTTGTTTCAAAATGTGCTGGATGAAATTACAAATGTTCGGGAGGGGCCGCGGGCCGCGGGGTGCGGACCCTGCCGATGCGAGGCGCCGGGAGGGTCGGGCCGGCCGTGGGATCATTGCGCGCTGCCTCCCGCCACCGCCGCCCCGCCGCCCCACCGCCCCGCCGCCCCGCCGCCCCCGGCCCGGCCGAGGGGTGTACGGGACCTGGCTTAAATTTAGTTTGCGGCTACACGACACGGGGGACCCGCGGCGCCACGCTGCGCCACGCCGCGCCACGCCGCCGCCGGCAGAGGTGCCGGTCGCCGCCGCAGTCGTGTTTGTCGCAGAAGACGCGGCATGACGCCGCCGCCGCCGAGGACGCCGTCGTGGAGCGTCCATCGCGAGGCCGCCGTTGGCCGCGCCGGTAGCCGACCGGTCGCCGTGTCGCGCGTGTGGTGCCAATAGTGATTGAGCCTGCCAATACGGCCGGGCCGCATCCCTGTGTGTACGTGTGTGTGTGTGTGTGTGTGTGTGCAATAGAGAGTGAGCCCACGAGGGGTGTTTGTGGAACGGAGCGAGAGGAACGGCCGGGGCATTTATTCCTTACGACGGAGCGCGGCACAAACGCTGCAAAAGCCGCACTGAACGTAAAGGGGACTGGCAGAGGGAGACGAGCACGAGCGGAGCTGTTGCTGGCGGTGGTGGCGGCGGCGGCGGAGGCGGCGGCGGAGGCGGCGGCGGCGGTGTGGCGGTGGGCCCGTGAGTTTACTGGCTCGGGAGCGACGTCCACTCGCCACTGCGACCCCTGTCGCCGCGCTGCCGCCGCCTCCGCCGCCTCCGCCGCCTCCGCCGCCGCCACCACCACCACCGCCGCCGCTGCTGCTGCTGCTGCCACTGGGTTCCGAGCCACTTTTATCTGTCTATTTCAGTGGTTTTGCATTCCGCTACCCGTGGGAAACTGCCACACGGGACAGGGAGTGGGACAGTATTGCGTATCAGCTCTCTCTCTCTCTCTCACTCCCCCCTCTCTCCCTCTCTCTTTAGAAATCTCTCTCCCGCCATCAGGCTTTGTAAGCCTTATCACAAAAGACCTCCTTTTTTACGGGTCAAAACTTATTATCACGAAAAAATAAAAATAAAGGTGAATAATGTTTTGCACAGCAAGTCCTGGCGGCGTGGCGTTAGTTTGCCTGGGGTGCGCGGTATATCCGGCGCATCGGGAGACGGCGCCTGTGACGGCGGCGTGAGGCGCGTGACGGCTCTGTGACGTCACGGCCCGCCCGCCCCTAACTCACCCACTTGGCGTACACTTTGTGTTTTCCGCACACAGAGGCCCCCTATTGTACGCTCGCGCTGCGGAGGGTGTGTGCGTGCCCCCCGCCCCCCTTCCCCTCGCGGACAGATGTTCCCTTTTAATCCTAGGCGGCTCGCTGCCGGCCCCGCCCCTGCCCCCTCGGGCCTCTGCGCTGCCCGCGCCGCCCGCTAGTTCTCGCTGACGTTTGACTCGCGGCCAAAACATATTTACCGAAGGACTTAACGTAAACGAGTCGCGCCGCGGCCCCGAAATAGTTACATTCGGCAACATTTGTCATGGAGGGCCAGATCCGGCCGGCGGCTCCCCCGGCAGCAGCCGCCGCACACACACACACACACACACACACACACGAAAAAGACGGTATTTTCGTGCTTCCCGCTGCGTTGGGACTTCCGCCTAGTTCCCTGCGTGCCGCGCGGCCGCTTCCCCGTGCGGATGGAAACAAGCGTCTGCATCGGCTGCGCAAACAGCCCCTGAAGAGGGGGGGGGGGGGGGAATAATGTTGGGAGGAGTTTGCACGCTTTTTCATAAAATATGCGAGGCAAAGTCTCCGGAGTACGCGGGGGGGGGGGGGTTGTTGTCGGACTCATTGTGGAAGTGATCGTGGGAGCGCTCTGGAGTAATACGGAGGCCGCGCGACGGGAGAGAGAGACTAAGCAGAGAATAAATACAGCGGCTCCGGGCGGGCGGAGGGCGCCTTGTGGGTAGGCAATCTTGATTCCGGCAACGCACGGGTGCTCCGCGCCTGCCTACCTCCCGGGCGCTCTCCGCCTGCTCCGCCGCAGCGCGGGCTGGGCGCGCCGCTCGCCCGCCGCTGGTGTGCAGATCACGTCTCAATTTGTGTGACGTGCAGACGTGCATGCGTACGGATGGGCGAGAGGGAGGGAGAGAGAGGGACAGAGAGACAGCCAGAGAGAGAGAGAGAGAGAGAGAGAGAGGCAGGCGAGGGCCGCAGTGCGCAGCTGTTTGCCTGTCAAGGAGGCGCCCCCGCCGCCCTGCAGGAGGTGTGGTGTGGCGCGGTCGCGGGCCGTGTGTAGTTGTTGAGTTCGCAACTTGTGCACCGCGCAGGTCTCGCCACGAGAATGTGCCGCGGCGGCGGAGCAACATATAGTGAAGGGCCACTGTGAGGGCCCTGCGCCGCTGCTGCCCCCCGCTGCCGAGCGCCGCCGTGCGCGCCCAGGACACACCCAAAGACACAGAAGAAGAAGAGCAGCATGAACAAGAACAACAGGCCGAGCCTGTTGTCGCTGGGGGAGAGCTTCTGCGACGAGGACCCGCTGCTGGAGCCCATCGCCGACCGGGTGGCGCAGGTCCGGTCCCGGATGCGGGCGGACCGGCGGCGCCGCGGCTGGACCGTCATCGTCGGCTCCGAGGGTGTCCGGTGGGTACGGAGTGCGGCGAGACACTGAGTGACACTAACCCCGCACGGCCGCGTGTGCCGCGGGGCCCCGCCGGCCCCGCCGTGACAAACACCGCCGCAATGCTCCCCTGCCCAGACTGCCCCCCTCCGGGGCAGCGCTTGGCGCATTGTGGCAGCGGATGGCCGCCTCCGCCGGGCCGGCTCCGTTCGGTGGTGCTGCTCTCGTGCACTTTTCACAAAGAGTCTCGAGAAGGCAGCTGGAGAGCCGTGCCGGGGGACAAAAGGAAAGCGACCGAAGAGCCGGGCCCTAGCGGCTCTCTCCCTACCCACCCCCCGCTCTCTCTCTCTCTCTCTCTCTCTCTCTCTCTCTCTCTCTCTCTCTCTCTCTCTCTCTCTCTCTCTCCGTCCTCTTGCCTCCACGCTACCCGAGAGCACTCTCGACTAGTGCAAAAGCTCAGGCCTGTGCCCTCATGATGGATTGCCCATTGCCCCCTTCCCTCTCTTTCGCATTTCTCCGACAGCCCCCCCCCCCACTCGCCCCCCTCTCCCCTCCCCCTTCGCTTTAGTGCGAGTGCTGCTTTGGAAAGCGACGCGAGATCTACATGCAAATTTGTGCATCTCCTGGCCGAGCCCTGCCGCGGCCGCCCTCTGCCGCCGGCAGCCACTTTATTTGTGGCTCCCGGAACTAGTCAGACCGGCGGAGACCTTCGTCAGGGGGGTCTCCCGAGGGGTGGCGGCAGCAGTCACTGGAACAGGGCTTCCACCAGGCCCAGTCCGGCGAGCGCGGCGCACCGGCCCCTGTTTGCAAGGCCCCGGAGCAGCCCGTGGCCCACCCCCGCCCCCTCCGTGCCGGGCATGGCCCGTGATTTGGCAGTGCAGCTCAGCTCTCTGTTGGTTTTCTCTTCGCGCGGTTTTCCTGCGCGCGCTCTGCCCGCAAACTTTTCCCCGGCCGTGCCGCGGCGGCCCGGCCCCGCCCGCCCCGCACACGTTCGTCCAACATTTGAACGGCCGAGCCGATCGGCGGCGCGGCGCGGCTTCGGCGGCATTAGGGGAAAGTTTTGGTGGGAGGGTTGATGAGCACCGCTTGCCAGTGGGGGGTCGACGGCCGCGCCCGAAGCACGTCGTGAAGAGTGGCAGTAAAGCGGCGGCGGCGGCGAGCTTTGTGCGCGGCACGGCGCCGACACGCGGCGGCACGCGGCGACACAGCGTCACTGTGACGCTCTTGGGACGCGGCCGCCTCCGAACGCCGCCGCTCGGGCCTGGAAACGTTTCTCAATGCCCTCTCAGAGTTGGGCAGCGCGAGGCGCGGCATTCCTCCCGCGGCATTCCTTCCAGACGGCCAACCCTCCGGGCGCTGCATGTACAGTGAAGGCGAGGCCCGGCCCGAAGCCCCGCACGCGATGAAGGCGCCGCCGCCGCCGTGCCGAGTGCACTGAACTGCGTGCCCGTCCTTATCGCCACCGCGCCGGGGAGGGAGGGCCCCGGGGGCCCCGGGGGGCCGGGCCGGGATTGGAACGCAGCGGGGAGGGAGAGCGAGAGAGACGTAAGCTGGCTGTGAAATCTCCACAGTCACGGGCTAAATAATGCAGGGGGTCGGGGCTGGGGGTGCGGGCGGCCGCACCGGGGAGGAGAGGTGTGCCGGGCCCTGCACGGCGGCCGGCCTGGCTGCCTGGCTGCCTGGCTGTCTGCCTGGTCCTCTCTAATCTTGAAAAGGGGGAGGAGGACGGGAGTGCGGTCGGGCCCCGCTCCGAGAGTGCGGCGCCGCGCCGAAAGCCGTCTGCGCTGTCAGCGTGGCGTAGCGTTTGTGAATGCCGCAGTGCCCCGCTCGATGTGCGACACGACCTCATCGCGGGCCCTGCGGGGTCCTGCGGGGTCCTGCGGGGTCCTGCGCCTGACATGGCGGGCAACAAGTCCTGCATGGAGGGTCTGCACGATTCCGAACGCTGATAATTTGTCGCTCCTGTCGCTCTGCGGGGGGTCTGGGACACGTACTGGCTCGGCTGTGTGCGGATAGGCCGCGGTTTGCGGTGGGAGTGCAGATCAGCGGCAGCGCAGGAGCTCCCCGCTCCGCTGGCTCCGCTGGCTCCGCGCCGCTGCCGCCCCGCCCTCCCCACGTGGTGCACGCCTCTGGGCTGGCTGGCTGGCTGGCTGGCTGGCTACTACTCCCCCGAACAGCTGACTGGGCCGCGCCTGGCGAGGCCGCCGCTAGGTGGCGCTAGCTGTCGGCTGCCGTCGCGGCGCCGCGGTGCGGCGATACTCCGCCAGGGGGCGCCGCCGGGACGGGGGCCGCGCAGCCACGGCCACCCCTCCTGAGCTGATGATGACCCACTGAGAGAGAAGGGAGGAGAGGAGAGAGGTGCAAAGCCCTCAACAAGGTTCTCTTCTCTGTCTTTGAAGCGCTGGAAGACTTTCTCACAATTAGTTCATTAACGTTGTTATATAACGTGGAGGGCAGCCGCCGGCAGCCGCCTCCCTGGCCGTGCCTTCCGGCTCAGAAGGCAGGCGGGGAGGGCGCCGGCGGGGTGCCGGCCCGGGCGCCTCCTATTCTCACCCGGCCCTTTTCGTAATTAATTTCCAATCTTGATTGCCTGTGATGGATTGTTCCATTTTGTGACGAATATTTCGCTCTGGGGTACACGGAGGCGACAGGGCCAGGTACAGGGTAGCGACGCGCGCCAACCCCTTTGCGGCGGTAGCGGCGGCGAGGCCGTTCCCGGGAGCGGCCTGTAGGACATGGGGGGCGGCAACTCGTAACGAAGGCCTTTCACGGGGTAATGATCAGTGAGGGTTTGTGTGTGTGTGCGGCGGGGTTTTGGAAAAGCCGTCTGCGGCCCGGCTTACAGAGGGGCGGGCGTCCGTCCCCGTCACCCCGGACACTTCATCGTGCCGCTCAGCCGTCCGTCTGACGACCCCCGAGCCGAGCCCCGCGCCCCCCTCCGCGCCGTACCGGGAGCCTTCGTGATTTAGAGTCGTCACAGTTGACCGAGTTCACGCCGGGTCACGGCTCGGCCGGGCCCACGGGCGGGCCGCGGCCGGCCCAGACCCGTCCCCGCGGGCCCCCAGGGCCTCAGGGCCTCAGGGCCTCAGGATGGCGCTTCGGTGGCGCAGCTCGGCCTGGCAGCGTAACTCGGCGCAGCCCCGTCAGACACCGCCTGCTGTATCGGGCCGCACGGCCTCACGCAGGCCCTGCGGCCCTGCGGCCCTGCGGCCCGAGTAATCGCTGCCGCTGCACCCGTCGGCCCGAACTGCCACTGCTAATGCGGCGCCTGGCCGGCCTTGGACACCCGCATGCGGCGGGCGGCGCTCGCAGCCGCCGCGCTAAATGCTGCATGTGGCGCACTCTGGCGGCAGTCAGATAAGAGAGTAGTTGTCGTGGGGGCGCGCCGGGCGGGTGGCAGGTGCCGTGGGAGTAGCACAGCACGGCACGGCACAGCGGCAGCGGCAGCGCGGCGGGGGAGCGGCTCTAACTCTCAGCGATACACGGCGTGCTAACGCACCAGCAGCGCTACCATCGGGGAGGGGGGAGGCAAGGCACCCGGGACGGGGCGCCCTCCCCCTGCCCGACTCTTCCGCCGCCCAATCTCCTCAGCTATCGACTCTCTCTCTCTCTCTCTCTCTCTCTCTCTCCCTCTCTCTCCCATCCACGCTGACATCATTACAGTGCCTGCCCCTTAGGGCAACACCGCACAGGTCGGTCTCCTTCCCTCTCCACACTGCCCCTGCCCTGCTGTTCTCATGGTCGATTACAACAATACGCACTGCCCCCCCCCCCCCCCCCCGACATTGTCCCCCACAGCAGCAGGCCGCGCCCGTCGTGTTTCTTGTCTCCCGCTGAATGAGTCACCCCACTCGGCCGCAGGGCCCGGCAGGGAGGGTGGCCGCGGGCTGCCGCCGACTATGCACCGGCCGCGCGTGGCGTCCCGCGGCGCGGCGCCAAGTTTTGAGTGGTGGCGTCAGCCGTGTGACAGGTGTAACTTATGACGACACGGCTCAGGAATCCCGGCCGCGAGCGTCACTCGGCGACGCCGGGATGAAAACCCCGCGCGCGCGCGCCAACCCGGAATGGGTGCAAAACCCGGACGGCTCTCTCGAGGGGGCACCGGCAGCGGGAACCCAGGGGCGGGCCAAGGAGGGGGAAGGGGAAGGGGGAGAGGGAGGGAGCTCTACTGTAGCAACACCGTCGCGTTGTTTGTGTTGCAGGGTCTCTGCTGAGACGGGAAGGGGTGGGGGGGAGGAGGGTCTTCAAGTCGCAGCCGCTACAGCGTAGCGGCGGTGCGAGGAAGAGACGGAGATAAAAAAAAAACATTTGACATGAGGTCAGAGCGCGCGCTACATTACCCGCCCGCTGCTCCAAGGACGGCGGCGGCGTCTCTGCTGCGGTTTTTAAGGGCGATACGGCGGCGGGGGGACACTAGACAACAGCGCGGCCCCCTCCTCGTCCGCGTCGTGATTTCACAGAATTTCTCCCGCATATTTTTTGGTTTTTCCTCCGCGGAGTACACCGTGATGCCGACGTGCTTGGCGACGTGCCGGGGGCGGCGTCTCGCGTCTCCACCAGTCGGACCGGGGAGTACCAACGTTCCTCAGAGTCCCGACTGATCCGGCTTCCGCCGCAAAGGGATTGCTTTCAACTTTAATAACGGCGGTGCGGGGCTCCGAGCCTGCCGGCCTGCCTCCCGGTGTCCCTCTGCCGATGAGAACAAGCGGGGCGGCGTGTCGCGGCGCAGCTGCTGCCGCGGGGCGGGGCGGGGCGGGGCGGCAGCGCGCGCGGACGCGTGGAGGCCGAGCGAGGATTTGGCTCGGGCCTCCGCATTCTATTTTGTGCCACTAAGCGACTGGGGCGGCCCGGCGGCCGAGACGCCGCGCCGGTCCGCGGGTCATCCCGGGGGATCCTGGCCGAAAAGAGGGATTCCGCGCGGCGGCCGTTGTCAGCCGGCAGCGTCGCGCCGCTTCTATACGGGCACTTGAGCTGTTTAGCCCTTGTCCTCTGAGTGACCGAGGGGGCGACACAGGGCCGCGCCGAGGGCCCCGCGGGGGGCCCTGCGGGGGGCTCCGAGAGGGCGGCGCAAACTGCTCGGCGCAGCGAGTCAGCAGGGCGGCCCCGGCGGGGGCCCCCGGGGTGGGGGCGGCGGACGGCCGGGGGAAGGACTACGGCGGCCTTCCTCACATGCCGCACAAACTTTGAATCGGTCGTGGTGTCCCGAGAATGCAGCTCGGGGGGGACGGGACGGCGCTTTCAATTTTGTGGCGGAAGGGTACACGACGGCCGGGAGCGGGGCCCGGCATGTCGGACGTGTGCTGGGGCCGCTGCCGCTCTGCCGCTGCCTTTTGCGGGTCAAGGCTTGGCTCCCCATGGGGGTCCGGGCAGCTCGCCGCCGCAGCCCGCCGCAGCCCGCCGCAGCCCGGGCGTGTACCCGTATGCAAACACGGCATCGGCCTAATTGAGGGGAGAAGTATACTCCGACGCGGCCGCCGCCGAGTGACGCGCCGTCCGCACGTGACGCCGCCGTTGTTTGCTCGCATTATACTTTTTTTTTCGTCGCGCGCCGTGATTTCGCTCCGCGCTAATGCCTCGCTATCTGCGCGCGGCGATGGCGTTGTCAGTGCAGCCTAACGACGGTCCGTGACGCCACACACTGACTGGCTGCACTTACAGCACTGTGCGCGCACGCCAGGGAAACTCCCGACCAGCTTACTCCGACGACACGACGCGGCGACATTGTGTGCGGGCCGGAGCCCGCGGCGGTCCGCGGCCGGGAGTTGTGCTCCGCGGCGGAAGCACTCTCGCGGCGCTCTCGTCGGGCATTCCGAACGCGTCTGTAATCGGTGACGCGCTGTGCAGCGGTGGCGCCGGCTGCCAGCCCGGCGGCACAGCACACATGCCTGTGGCTTCGCCTCGGCCGTCACAGACGAACAATGATTCATTGTCGATACGTCTCTTCACTTACGCCCGTTCAAAAAACACACTTCCTCCGCTGGGAGCATTCTTCATTCCCGCGTGTATTTTTTCCCCTCCTCGGGTCAAAAGACGCGGGAGTGACTGACATCCGACTGGGCTCCCCGAGCCGGCAACCGCTGAACACGGGTAGGGCGGGCGGTAGGGCAGCCGGCCGGCCGGGGCCGAGGAGGGCCGAGGACGGGCCTCTGTCGCAACGAGCGGCCGTTGGCAGCACGAGTGGTGCTCTTGGCGCTCCGATATGGTGGTCGGGGGCCAACTTGACGTTGTACCCGCGGACTCGTGTGTGTGTGTGTGTGTGTGTGTGTGTGTGTGTGTGTGCGTGCGTGTGTGCTCAGGCTGAGTGCATGCAGGGCTTCGAGGAAAGCGCGACGCGGGGCCAGCACATTTGCTGCCGGGTGCTTTCGTCGCTCTCACTCGCACCTCGGCCGAGCGCCCCGTTGGTGCGGGAGTGAGAGAGATAGCGACTCGCGGCAGACTCTGCCGAGAATGAGTGGTCCCGAGGGGCCCCGTGGTCGCCCTCGCTGTCCACGTCCCGCGCGGGCTAGGCAGGCTGCCGCCAGAAGGCTCTACGCCGCACGTGACACGCCGCCGCCGCCCCCCTCGTGACGTGCCGTGACGTGCCGTGACGTGCCGTGACGTGGCGGCGGCCCCGGATCCCACGTGCCGCCACTCACCTATTTGCTCAGGTGTCCTCATTGATGCCCAGCCATGCAGGCGCCTCGATCTGGGAGCCGTGCGTGACTGGGAATGCCCGCGGCTCGAGGCCCCGACGTACGACGGCGCGGCCCTTCGGGGGCTGCGGCCCTCGGCGTCGGGGGCTGAACGATGTCGGCCACGACGACTTCGCCCACAACGCCGCGACTCTGCCCGGAGTTACTTCTCTTTGGGGCTTAATCATCGCCCTGCCGCGCGCCCGCTCCCACAAGGAGAGGCTCGCGCCGGAAAAAAAATAAAGCAAAAACAAAACGCAGACGACAATAACAAGGGAGGCAAATTCGCCGCGAGATTATCGCCGGCATCGCTTCACAGACAGGCAGGCGGGGGCCGCCGGGGCCGCCGGGGCCGGGGCATTAGCGGGGGACGTCTTGGGCCCCGGCCCTTTGTCGCGGCGACATCCGACACGCCGTACACATCCCGGGGAGCGGAGCCATTTGTCTCACCTCCCGCAGAGGGGTCCGGGCCGGGTGTGCACCAGAGAGTCGTCAGCCAGGCCGCCCCCGCTGGGGACTGTTTGTAATTAGACGGCGTCATTGTGCCGTGCGCGGGGCGCTCAAAGTGATCGATGCCGCGCCACGTTCGTCCTCTCTTTTTCCGAACCCAGGAGCAGAACCCCACTGCGCCCCCCCCCCCCCCCCCCCCCCCGCGGCCGCCGCGCTGCGTCTCCGACGGCGGCGGGGCGGGACACGCTCGGTTTGACGGACTGAATCGCTCGCCCGCACGGCCTTAGCGATCCGACGCGGAAACGAATCGACGACGTCACCACCGGCGCCCAGCTGCGCCGCCCCCGCGGCCCCCCGCGGCCCCCCGCAGTGCCCCCGCGGACCTCGCCTCACTGCCTCCACCCCGGACTCGGACGGACGGATCGTAAAGCCATACGTTTTCCCCCCACATCCAAAGCCCCGTGCCGGGGACGTGCCGGGGAGGGGGTGCGGGGGCGCGGGGGTGCGACCGCCAGCTCCTTCCGACCAGCCCCGGCCTGCCCGGCGAGCCCAGCCCTTTTGGGCGGCAAACAGGGCTGCAGCGGCCCGCCCCGCCCCGGCCTGGCCTCGTGGGTCCCGCGACCCTTTCGCTCCATTTTGCGGGCCGAAATGAAAGACGAATCCGTCGGGGCTGCGGGAGCCGAGGGCCGAGGGCCGAGGGCCAGGGCGGCGAGGCGGCGAGGCGGCGGGGCCCCAGGTGGTAATGAACGAAGTGCGTGCCTGATGAAGCCCCGCCGAGTGCGGCCGGGCAGCGCGGCCGGCTGGGCCCCGGCACAGGACCCGGCGGGACCCGCGCCATCACGGCCGCGTGAAAAGTACGAGGCGGAAAAAAAAACACGAAAAAGTTTTCCCTCCCTTTTATTTACCAATTCAGCGGCAATCAAAGATTTCGCAGGGCGCGCTCGCGCGCCCGACTTTTAAAATAAACGATGAAAGCGAGGGGTTTTTGTGATGGCGGCGGGCCGCGCTGTTTTGTTTCGCTTAAAAATTTTGCATCATTAAATGCGGGGCGCGCGAATTAGCCGGCAGATCGCGTGTTCCTCCCGCCGCGCTGTATTCATCCCGCTCCTCCGACCGCCGCCGCTTTTGTCCCGCGCCCCCATGCAGCGCGTGATGGCGACCGCGTCAAGCGCCGCGGACTCCGCCACCGCCGCCGCCGCCGCGGGGAGCGCCAAGGAAAAGCTCGGCGCGCGGAAAGAAAATGGAGCGGTCGGCGTCGTCACACCTTCGGTGCAATTTGCAGAACTGGGTCACCAAGTTGTCACGCGCAGAGTACACAGCCTTCGGCGGCGTGACAGCTCTGCTCTGCTCTGCTCTGCTGTGCTCGACAATCAAGCCCTCCCTAACCCCCCCCCCCCTCCCCTCCCCTCCCCCCACCCGCCGGGCGGCAGTCCCAATTTATTTCCTTAAAGTGCTCCCTCTGATATTGATTCGTTTGTTTCTTCCCCTTTCAGGTGAGTGTTCGACGACGACGGCAACCGCCTGGGGCCCCCTGGTCCCCCCGGGCCCCCCGGGCCGCGTACAGCGCCGTCTGTGTCGAGTGAGTGCTCCGGTGCCGTCGGGACATCATCTGCCTCCCCCCCCCGGAGGAGACCATCGCGGAGCGGGCCGCGGGGCCGCGGGGCCGGACGCAGCCTGACGTCAGCCGGCCCGGGGCCCCGCCGCTGCCGGCCCCCCGCATGCACCTCTCCCCACCGCGTGTACGACGGGACCGGACGTGTCCGCAACGTTAAATAAAAAAAAAACATGGTAGAAGGAAAGAAAGATGGAATATGCATGACCTGTCAGAGACTTCAATAATGGCGATTGCCGGGCGCGCGTCGTGTGTGCTCTCGGCAAATTGATTTCGCGTCGTAAAGTGCGGCGGCGGCTTTGGCCCGCGCTGACGGGGGCCTCCCGCCACACGGCTGCTCCGCCACTTGTTACTACTTTGTGCGCGGCCCGCGTCGTGTGTCGTGTGTGTGGGCCGCTGCCAAATGACCGGGACGAGCCTCGTGCGCCGCTAATATTAGAGGGCCCCTGCCTGCCGCCCGCTGGACTGGAGCTACCTCTCCCTCCCTCTCTCTCTCTCTCTCTCTCTCTCTCTCTCTCTCTCTCTCTCTCTCTCTCTCTCTCTCTCTCGCTCGCTCGCTCTCGGTGAAGTCCCTCCCCCATTTCACTTCCATCGGTGGCCTCCCGCTCACAGCGTGGAGCGCCTGCGGACGGCAGGGTAGGCCGGCCCGCACGACACGCGTGCACCGCGCGGGCCGCGGCTGCCTACGCCCCGGGCGCTCCGAGCGGGCAGGGCTCGCCTCTGCGTTGCTGCTCGCTGCTGCTGCGCTCGGCTTGCTCTTCTGCTCCGCTCTTTCCTCTCTCCTCGACGCAGCAGCAGCAGGGAACTAACCCCCGGCGCCGCGCGTCGCCTCGGTACAGCAAAGGGGGCACAATTACAGTGACTCTACTTGTAATTCCCCGCCGCCGGGTTTGCGGAGGGCGTGGCGTCCCCCCTCCCCGAGCACTCTCTGAGTTGGTGTCGCGCTGCGTCTGGGCCGGTCTGTGCCCGCTTGGCCGGCCTGGCCCGCCGGCGGGCACTCCGGCAGCAGCGCTGCGAGCGTGTTAAGGCTCCCGTCTCCGATCAGATGTCACCGGGCGCGGCGGGGGGCACGGAGGGGGCGGACGGGGGGGGGGGGGGGGGGGGGGGGGGGGGGGGGTTGGAGTGCCGGGACCGTGCCGGGGACCGTGGCGCCCTTGCCCTTCCGAGGAATATATTGAAGGCTCCTTTCAACTAAGTGACACCTGACTTGCAAATGACATGTTAAGCTGATGCAGTGTTCCTCCCGGCTTGGGGACGGTCTGTGCAAAGAATAATACATTATTTCACCGCTCCTCTTCCTCTCCCTCTTTCTTCCTCCTCTTCTTTTCCGTTCAACCGCCATTTTTCACTGCGGCATCGCGACGCTTTTGCATAAATATGCTTCGCTGACGTAATGCGTCGATGAAGCGCCGGCTCACGGGGCGACGGTGCCCCCCCCCCCCCCCCACCTCTCCTGCGGGAGGACACCAGCAGGGCCCAAGTCTCCTCTCGTCCCGCTGACGCGCTCGCTTTCGTGTGATGGCGCAGCGCGGCGCCCGACGCGGACAAAAGTCACCCATCAAGATGCAGAGTGGGTGGGTGTGCTGCAGGGCGGCGGCGGCGGCGTGGTCCCCGCGCCGCTCTCCAGGCCGTGAGGGGGCCCAGCACAGCCGCTTAGCCCGCGAGCGCCGCCGACGCCGACTCTATAAACCTCTCAGGTTCGCATCGATGCCGCTAGATAACAGGCGCAGGAGGCCGCGGCGACGCCGAGGCAGCCAAGGCCGTGTCGCGGGCCGCGAGCCGCGCGCGATCAGACACGTGTCCGCGATAGCGGCCGCCGCGGGCGAGGTGCGCGGCGTGCGCGGCTGGCGCCTCCGCTGCCCTGATTATTCGCGTACCTCACCCTCCGGCAGCTCCGGCAGCTCCGGCTCCTCCGGCACGGCGGCGGTATCGCTCCTGGAGCACGCGCCCCACCGCGCTGCAGCGAAGGGTTGTTGCAGCGAGCCGCCGCCGCCGCCGCCGCCGGGAGAGGGAGACGGAGAGACCCAGACTGACGCGGCGGGCGGAGGGAGCGAGAGAGCGCGCGACGGCGAGGGGAGGGGGCGGCGCGGGGGGGGGGCGTGCGCAGTGTGGCGGGGCGGGGCGTGGAGGCGCGCCGCTTGAAGGCTCAGTCTTCACGCACCCAGCCAGCGACCCGGTCGCCGCTCCGCTTGGCTCCGCCCGGCTCCGCCAGCCCCGCTCGGCTCGGCTTCAGCAGGCGCGCTGACATCGCTCCGTACCGCCGCCGCCGCGTGTCGTTTCGCGTGTCGCGTGCCCCCCCGCGCGCGCCGCCGCCATCGGGGGCCTCGCGAGGACGCCGTCGGACGCCGTCGGCCGCCGTCGGCCCCCCCGTGACGGTGCCGCCGCGGGTGTCGCGTGCCGCGCCCCGCATGCTGCCGGCCCGCGCCGTGCCGTCGTGACGGTTTAAGTGCACCATTCACTCGGTAATTCCATTTCTGTCATCTGGAAGCGCTGTGCTGCGGCGCGTGTGCGTTTGTGCGTGGTGGTGTGTGTGGTGCCGCACACAAAGCGTTGTGTCCTTTTTGAACGGCGGTGTCCGAGGTGGAGGCCGGCAGTGCTCCCGGACAAGTGGGCCAAAAGTAGTCCAGACGCACGGGTGTGGAGATGTTGAGCCTGCCTCCGCCCGCCTGCCTGTTAAGCACAGTGTCTTCACCCGTGCCCCGTGCGTCCGGGCTACCTTTCGCCGACTCCTCCGGCAGCGCTGGAGGCCGCCCTTCCCGGCATCTCCTCGGGCGCTCTTCGTGTCGCGGCAGTGGTGGAGAGTTCACCGTCTTTATTCAGACGGTTTTCCCGTATTCATGGGAATTGTGAGCGTGTTGTGTGTGTGTGTGTGTGTGCGCGCGCGCGCCCGAAAGTAGCCACGGCGGGTCGTGCACACGTTGTGTTCGTGCGAACGCGCGCGTGTGTGTGAGCGTGCGTGTGTGTGTGTGCGTGGATACCGTGTCGTGGGAGCAGCGGCGGGGTTGCCATCCCTTCCTGCGTCAACAGCAAACTCGGTTGGCCGTGTAGCCGAGCGAAGTGGCCGCGGGGACTTGCTGCCGCCGGCACCGCCCGTCAGGCAGCAGGAGCCGTCAGGAGCCGGCGGCCAGCAGCACTGCCCGCCGGCCGGCCGGGGCGGGGCGGGTACCAGGGTACCCCGGGGGCGCGGCCCAGCAGCCAGCACGGCAGTGTACCTGCGCTGCGGGGCCCCGGGCCGGAGGCTGGAGGGGCCAAGCAGACGCCGGAATAAAAGATGATGTGAAGGCATTACGGAGTGCCGTTCTGATCCATCTTAAAGCCCGGCGCCTCGGCCGCCCGGCCACCCCGCCGCCCCGCGGGAGTCGAGCGTCGAGTCGCGACGGGGCGAAAAGGGAAAAGGAAGACGGCGCGAGGCCCCCCCGCCGAGGACACGGAGAAATCAGGGCGGCGGCGGCGGCGGCTCCGGGCAGCTCAGCTCCTCACCGGAAGCGGATCAAGACGGAAGGCGAGGCGGAGGAGGGCAAGCAGGCGCCTGACTTCGACAGCGCGGCCGCTCAGAGCGGCGCACGGAGCGGCGGCCCTTAAAGATGCACACGGCGGACGGAGGCGTGTGCCCCGAGGTGTTCCATCCCCGACAAGGCGCTGCTGTGCCGGGCGCCCGGCCGCCCCCGGCTCCCTCCGGACAGCCTGTTAATGGACAGGCCTGAGCCCCTTTGTGCCGGCCTGCCGCTGCTACCGCCGCCGCTGCCGCCGCTGCCCGGCCATCGTGTTGCCCGCGGGGCCAGCAGGGGAGGCTGGCTGGCTGCCGCTGGGGTGGAGGCCGGCGGCCGGCCTCGGCCCCACCTGCTCCCGGAACATCAACAGCAGCGCGGAGCGGCAGGCCAACAAAACCCAGCGAGCGCCGCCAACGACGACCATGAGTGATAGTGTCCATGATTTGCGGCGCTGACGAATGGCAAGGAAAACGGCGTGTGTGTGTATATATATTTTTTTCTTTCCCTTTCATATCTTGTTGTGCGTGTGTGTGTGTGTGCCTGTTATTTTTATATATATTTCTATACATTTTGTTCTCCTTTTCTTCCCTGTGCAATTCTCGTTCCAATTTTCGTTTCCGCTTTCTCGCGGCACCGCTTGGAGTGGCGGATAAGCTGCGTGGCGACGAGAAGGGCAAAGGGTTGTGGTGAGGAGGAAGGTGGGAGGGGGGAGTGGGGAGTGGGGAGGGGGGAGGTGGGAGGGGGGAGGGGGGAGGGGGGGGAGGGGGGAGGGGGGAGGGGGGAGGGGGGAGGGGGGGGGGGAGGGGGGAGGGGGGAGGGGGGAGGGGGGGGGGGGGGGAGGGGGTCGGAGCCGCGGCCGTGTGTTCGCAAAGTGCCCCGCCGAAAAGTCAGTGTCACGGGATACCGCGATCCGGCCTTTGTTTTTCGGGTCGTCCTGCCGCGCCGGCCGGCATTAATTCCCCCGCATCGACAGGGAGGCCCTGTGCTGGCGTGCCGCCCCCGTGCCGCCCCCGCGCCGCCCCCGCGCGGCGCCACGCGGCGCCTCGGCTGTCTTTTGTCACCTCGCGTGTCTTTTGTTTCCGCTACATTGGCGGTGCGGTTGCGTGCGGAGCACAATGCCGTTCGCACCGCCCCGCTCATCATCCTCCTCCTCCTCCTTTCTATCACTCTCTACTTCTCTCTCCCTCTTTCTCCCTCTCACCACTTACCCTCTCTCTCTCTCTCTCTCTCTCTCTCTCTCTCTCTCTCTGCATGTGCGTAACTCTACGCGGCCTCCCTAGCATGCACAAAAAAAAATACACCCCCTAAAAACAAAACCTCAGAGACGCGGGGTGCGATCGCAGTTTCTCATAGAGTTTGTGACGTCGGTAATTAACACGGTGCCGCGCCGGGACGCCCCCCTTTGTGGGCGCTGCCTCGCTGCCTCGCTGCCTCGCTGCCTCACTGCCTCGCTGCCGCGGGCCGGGAACGCCTCCTGCTGACTCCGCCCCGAGTTGGTGCCCGCGGTCCCCTTCCGCCGTCGGCCGGGGCGCAGCAGCCCGCAGCACCAGCCTCGCTCCCTTGTCGTCAGGGTGCCCCGCCCCGTGCTCCGGCAGCGGCCGCTGCTGCGGTTTCGGCACGACGGCAGCAGCCGGGTACACCCGGGGTACAGCCGTGCACAGCACAGCACAGCACAGTTGCCGGCCGGCTGGGTCCGCGTTGACGTCGTCGCCCGCTCTAATCCCCTGCCGGTCCTCGGCCCGAAACAACACGGGCGGCACGAGATAGCGCGCGCACCCCCTGATCCGACCCGACGCCTTTTTTCGTCTCCTCCGGCTCTGCGGGGATAACGCGCCTGTCAAAGTCACACGATCTAACCGAGGCCGAGGCCCCGGCCATGGGCGAGGTTGTCAGCGCGATCGCTCCGTCATGACTCTGTCGCTATGTGCGGCTTTTATCTGCCGGGGTCCGCGGCGGGCGGCGGGCGGCGGCGGGCTCCGGGTGCGCCGCGTGCTTCCTGCGTGCGGCCGGTGGCCAACGCCTTCACCGGCGCTGCTGCTCGCCCCTGAAAAATGACCTGTCGTGCCCCCCGCGCCGTGCCTTCGCGAACAAAGTGCCAAAAATATATTCGCGCGGCATCTCCTCCCGCCCCGCTGTTTGCCTTTTTTTCCCCTCGGCGGAATCGGCTGGCAATAAACCTCTCCATCATACGCATGTCAGGAGCATGCCCGCGGCCGAGGGGGGGGGGGGGGGAAGGGGGCGGGGCGTCATTTCACTCAGCGCCCCTTCCGGAGTGCCCGCGGCGCGGCCCCGCATCTCTGTTTACGAATCACACTTTACACCGCGGTGGGTCTGTTTGGCAGTCGGCCGTGTGTGTGGAGGGGGGGGGGGGGCGTGGCTCAGCCGGGGTTCACTGCACGGACTTATCGTGGGCCAGGCCGCCCCTCGTTATCAGTGCCAGTCACACATGGCGAATAGACCGACAGGTCTATCAATCAAAGCAGAAAAAAACACATGAAAAAAAGAAAATAAAGTCAGAACTTCCAAAAAGTCAAACAAAATTGCAAAATTTTCGTAGTTAGATAAGGCAGTGAGAGGAGTGAGAAAAGCGAATCTGTTTTCGGTTGTGAATCATGCGGCGTGTTTCCATCACGGCGGCCGGCATGCACGCCCCCCCCCCCCACCCCCACCCGCATGCCGAGCTCCACTGGAGGCCTCGCCGCGGGGCCGCCGGGCGCACGGCCATCAGGTGCGGCGCCGGGGGACGCCGGGGGTTCGCTCGGGCCAAAGTCAACACGAGCAGTCGTGGGAATCGGTGGCGTGCGGCGGGGGCGGGGCCGCCGTGTGACGGCCCGGCACGGCTCTCCCGCCGCGGCTCTCCCGCCCGCCGCCTGCAGATGAGCCCCAAAGCCTCCCTCCCGCCCCGCCATAATCTTACCCCGCCGCCCCGCCGGCTGAAGTTTGCAATTACATCCCCTTGATTCCGTGACAGGTGATTAAGAGAGACGCTGCGCGCGCGGCGCTCGGCGCGGGGCGTGTCGGGTCCGGGGGCCGGGACGCGCGGGCTGACTAGGCAGCGGCAGCATCACACAACGCGGCCGGGCCGCAATCGGAAGAGGCCCGCAATTTATCTCCCGCTTTGCAAAGTTGGCAAGTTCCAGTGGAATATTTAATAATGTCCGCCGCGATGGAGGGCGAAAGAAAAACATGCAGAGAAAAAAACGGGGGGTGCCGGGGGCAAATTAAGTCGCGCGCAGGCCGCGTTATTAATGAACGGCAATGGCCTTACGTGGCGTGCGAGCCGCTCTGGGGGCGGGTGACGGCGACGCGGCCCGGCCGGCTCCACCCCGCGCGCCAATTATGAAGGGCCACCCGAGCGGCGAGGCAGCGGCAAAAACGGGGAAGGGCGCGGGCGGGGCCCATACAAACAGTGTTGGGGCCGGCCGCTGCCGCTGTAAGGCGGGGAGAAAAAGAGTACAGCCTGGGGGCGGACAGAGTGAAAGAGAGAGAGGGAGAGGGAGAGAGAGAGAGAGAGCACAGAAAGGGGAGTGAGACCAGACACGAGCGCGCGAAGATAAGATCGATTCGAAACAGCGCCAGTGAAGTGATGACACTTTGTACGGCGGCAGGGTCCGCGCCGCGCGCCTTCGCGTGACTCTGACGCAAAGGAAGCACCGCGGCCCGGGTCCCGCTTCGTGTTCGTGCCGGTGGGCCGGTGCCTGACCCGTGCGGGGCCAGGAGGTGTTGTCTCGCAGCGCGGCCCCGGCCCCGCCGCCGCCACCACCACCACCCTCTCCACGGGTGTCCGTGCCGGCGCCGGCCCGGACGGCCCTAACTCAAGCTGGCGTGCCGGGGGCGCTATGCTGGCGTGCTGGGAGCGTGCTGGGAGCGTGCTGCTGTGTCAGCTGGCGAGGCGGCGGGTTCGAGTGCCGCCGGCTGCGGCTCCCCCGATGACCTTTGCCCCCCCGGCGGCGGCCGAGTCCGACTGAAGGCACAGAGACATTCATCCGTCTTCCGCCCCCACCGCGGGAACCGAACAGGTGCCGATGCCGCGTGCCCGCCATGCGCTTCCCTCTCCTCTGCCCTTCGACCCGCCGCCGCCGCCTACATATTACACCCCCTTCGTTGGGGCCACAGGGAACACGCCGACGTGTCCGAGACCGCCACGCGGCCGCCAGCCCGCCAGCCCGCCAGGCCGCGACCGCAGAACTTTTCTCCACTTTTGCCCGTAGTTAGCGAGTAAGTTGGGGGTCTTGGCCGCATGCGTTGCTGTTGCTCCCTTCCACCCCGGGAACCACATCAAACTCGACTCCCAGCCCTACCTTGCTCCTGCACCCGCTCCTTGTGTAGTGTGTGCGTGGCCGTGTTCCGCTGCCTCGCCGTCCCGCTTGTAATCACAACAAGGAAGAGAGAGAGAGAGAGAGAGAGAGAGAGAGAGAGAGGGGGGGGGGGGGAGAGGGGCTGAGTGGGAGAGACAACAGCAGCAGCAGTGCCTCGAACGGAAAGGACGGAAAGACGGGAGGGAAGGGGTTGTCCTGATCGGGGCCCCCTAATGAGCTCACCTCGCGGACGGGCCGCCCCCCGTCACAACGCCCACCCGGCGCCCCGGCGCTGCTGCCGTCGGGCCCAGGCCTACGGGCCCAGCGGAGCAGCAGTAAGGCTCGGCGCCCCGCGGCCCCCGCGGCCCCCGCGACACACCCCCCGAAAGCCTGTGGCGACACACATTTATCAGCGCGGCCTAGGCCGGGGCGGGGGAGGCGAGCCGAGGGAGTCATTGGCTGTTACGGGATAATTTAGATGGCGGCGGTGCCGGCGAAGGGAAGGAGAGGGGGAGGGGCGAACCACGCTACCCGGGGCACGCCTCGCTCACCTGAAAACACACACGAACGACCCCGACGAACAGAGTTCAGAGGGTGAGCAGCAGCTCCCGGCAACAGGACCGCGGGGCGACACCCGCTGGCCGGGAGCGCAGCGTTCGAGGCCAGAGCAGTTCGATAAGGGAACGGCTGCGCGTGGCTGCGCGGCACAGCGGCACAGAGCACAGCGCACAGACGGCGCGGAGGGCCGCTTTCACTCATCGCCGCCTGCCTGCGGGGCCCCGGGCATGGCGCGGCCTGCACCGCGGCCTGCACCGCGGCCTTGTGGGGCCTGGAGGGACGTTCTGCGTCTCCTCCGGCCATCTGCCCGCGGGGCCTATGGGCACTTAGGCGGGCGGGCGGGCGGTGCGGGGCGCCTGCAGCCTGCGCCCACGGCCCCTCCGCCCCCCTCCGGCCCCCTCCGGCCCCCGAGCTGCGCCCCCCTCCCTAACTCTTTTCCCCAGGCCGCCCCCTCCTTCTGTCTCATGCAGTGCAGCGCATGCCGCCGTTATGAGCAGGCCGTTATGCGACACTGCATTGGGGTCAGCGGTATCATGGTAATGGAACTGCAGAGGCCAGCCGGCCCGCTCCGTGCCGCTCCGCCGCCGCCGCTGCCTGCCAGGGCTCCTACTACTGTTTTTGCAGTGCCGGCCTCCGCCGGCCGCACAGAGCAGCCCCCCCCCCCCCCCCCCGCCCGGCCGCCGCGTGCATCAGAGATTTGCTGGGGGGCTTTCAAACCATTAGGAGTTGTCATCTAACTCGGGCGGCAGTCCGGCAGCGCGGCCGGCCGGGGCCCGGGACCCGGGGCGGGGGCCGCGCGTGGGCTGTCAGTGCGGCCAGAAACCAACGTCACATCGGTTGTGGCGGGCAACTCCGCAAATTACACCTGCGCTTGTCATGCTTTTCGTGCCCTCTCTCTCACACACACACACCCCTCCCCCGTCTCTCTCCCTCTCTATCTCCCTCTGCACAGAGTCGGCTCCCGGCGCGGTGACGTTGTGCCGGACTCCCAGCGGCAGGCAGTTGGTCCCCACACGGCCCCCGCTGTAGGCGACTCCCCACCACGGGCGGCCGCACGCGCGGAGCGTGTCCGCGTGTGCGTGGGCGTGCGTGCGCGTGTCACAGTGTGGACACTCGTCCGGACCGGACTTTAGGCGGGGCAGAGCAGAACACACGGCTGGGACTTACGGCAAGCCCTGGGCGCTGCGACCACAGCAGAGCCCGCTGTCTCACTGGTGACATGTGTGTGCGTGTGCGTGAGTGTGCGTGTGTGTGCTTGTGTGTGTGTGTGTGGGTGGGTGTGTGTGTGTGTGTGTGTGTGGGTGTGTGTGTGTGCGCGCCCGGGGACTGCCTTCTCACTGCTCAGCGCCCCGCCCCTCTCGTGGATAAAGACACAGGACGTGATTTACACAGGGGAATAGTATAAGCACGCCGAGGAGGGTAAAGGGGCTGGGGGGGGGGGGCACTCTTTTTCTCTCAGGATCAATATTCCTGGAGGCGGCCCTCCGGGCGGTGTGGAGGAATGCTCCCTGTGATGTGTCGAGCGAGGCCAGAGAGTTTTATTATTATGTAATGGTCGTTGTCATTTGGAGAGGCGTGGCGCGCGTGCCCGTATGACTCCGAGGAATGCAAGGAGGACGCTGCCGCGCCGCCCGCCGTACGGTCGCCGCTGAAGGCGGTGTCCTCGTGTTTGGCGCCGGCTCTAACCGGGCCGGGGTTAGCACGTCTACGCTGCTGGGCGCCCCCGCCGCCCCGCCGCCGCCACGCCGCCGCCACGCCGCCGGCACCCCGCCCCGCGGGCCGGCCCAACCCACCTCCGCTGTCCCTCTCCAACCTCTGCCTCCCGTCAGACACACAATTTCAATTTTGAGCGTGGACCGCGATGAGCATAATTCGATAACCTGCCCCACCATAAAAGTGTCTGCTTCGACACTACTTGCAAATTTTTTTTTTAAATCAAGATATATGAAAATTCATTTGACAAGCGTCGGTCGAGTCACAAGGGCGTCCTCACTTTCTCGGTTGATCCGATTCTCCCGACGGCCGCGCCCGACGTTACAAATCAGCGCAGCGCCCCGCCCACGTGAGGCGAGACGCACGCGGGGCAGACAACGCCTACCAACGTCTCTACAGGTGACGTCTCGAGTGGCGGCATTCGGCAGTCTTATCGCGCATCTGAAAAACAGTTGTCGGAGATAGGAGCGGCGCTGCGCGTGTGTGTGTGTGTGTGGCGCTGGCATCGCGGCCCCGGGCCCCGGCTCCCCGGTGCGGCACGGCGGACGCGGTGGGTTAATATTTGACGTGGCAGACGTCCTTCCCCTCTGTCCGCCCGCCGCACCGCCGGCACGGCACGGCCGGCACCTCCCGTCCCAACCCTCCACCAAAAGAATTTCTATGACAAACGTGTGACGGGCGGGAAGAAGGGCTCCCCCGGCTCCCGCGGAGAGCTCCCGCCTGGGGCGGTGCGCCGCGGGCCAGACGTCGTTCCATCTCAGTCCAGCCCTTGACCCGACCCCGCGGCCCGACCCGTGTTCTCTCTCTCTCTCTCTCTCTCTCTCTCTCTCTCTCTCTCTCTCTCTCTCTCTCTCTCTCTCTCTCTCTCTCTCTCGGGCCGCCGCCGCCGCTGGCCCGACACCAATTAACCCATTGAGGATTCTTTCTCGAGCTCTCATTTCTATTCCCGCCTTTTATATGAGGGGCGCCTCCGGCTGACCTCGCCGCCGCATGCGGCTGCCCCGGGCTGCCCCGCAGCGCGCCGCTGCACCCGCCGCTGCGTGGACTCGGCCGGCCCGGCTGCCGCCGACGCTGGAAACTGCTGCCGGCCCAGCTGTGGTTCGAAAGGAGCGAGAAACGTTTCATACCCCCTCTGCTCTTTTCAATTCGTGCTCCCCGCCGCGCCCCGCCCCGCTACGGCGCCCGCCGGGCTCGGCCGCTCCTTGTTAATACAGAGCCTCCCCGTCTCCGGCCGCGTCGGGGCGCCCGGCGGGTAGGCAGCCCCGGCACGGGCGCGCGTGCGCGTCGTGCGGGCCGGCCTACCCTGCACCTCGCAGGCGCTCGCCGCTCCCCAAACACATCGGAAATAAGTACAGCACCGAGGCTGCGTGGCCGCGCCCGGGGATCCGCGTGGAGTATCGGCAGTGCACCGGCGATTAACATCGTCGATTATTAGTTGCGACGTGCCGCGTGCCGCGTGTCGCCGGCCGGAACGCTTACGGCATGTTTGGCCGGGCCACAAGTTCCGCCTGACTGGCGGCCGGGCCCTCTTGCCTGGCCCGTGCGAGAGGTTTGACCCAGATGGGCGGGCGGCCGGGGACCGGCGGGGACCGCCGCACCGGCTCGCCACAACAGGCCCAGGCCGCAGCGGCCGCAGCGGCCGTAGCCCACGGCGGCCCACGGACCCCGGGGCCCAGGGCCCAGGCTCCTCTGCCGGGCCGTGCGGAGGCAGCGGAGGGCAGGGCAGCCGCCCGCAGCCGCCCCGATCAGACTCCGTTATTGGCCTGACTGTTGCGGTCTGGCCAAACTTTGTCCCTCCGTTCTTTTCTCGTCTGTGTCCACCTCCTTGGGGGAAATGGGGCGGGGGGGGGGGGGGGGCAGGACGCTTGCCAGCAGCCGGCAGCAGGGCGGCGCACCCCCGCCGCGGCCTCGGCCCGACGGCCTCGTGGCCCCGGGCCTCCCACGGCCGCTGCGCCCCGGCTGCACCCTCCACTCCGCCGCCGAACTTGTCCCCGTGCCGCTATTGATTACTGTAGTCGTGCCCCGCTGCGCCCACGGCGCCCACGGCGCCCACGGCGCCCACGGCGCCCACGGCCCACGGCGCCCGCCCTGCGAGTGCCCTTCGAGCGGCACTTCCACCACGCATATTTGGCGGGCGGACCGAGCACGACCGCGGCGGGACACACCCCCAACACGACCCCAACACAACCCGGCCGTGGGCACGACAACCCCCAATATATGCATTGTGCAAATTTGCGGTGCGGCCCAGTTCACATACGTGATCACGGCGGGCGCGACCTGCGGCCAGAACAGAGCGTGCCTCCTGGCCCCGCCCACACCACGTCCTCTCCATCATTTCGTCCGGACCAGTTTTTATTTTTTTTGTGGCAGTGGCCGCACTAGCTCACATTTTTTCGGACACATTCACTCGACGAGAACATCTCTAGCCTCTCATCCTAGCATGAAACATTCACCGCGTACACGTTACGCCAAAATAAGTGGGGGTAGTTGACGGCCCATGTAGAAAGCAGGGGCTGAACGGGCTCCGTTTCCTGGACGTTGATTGACGGGGACGGGCGGCATCGCGAATCGTGGCGCGTTAATTGTTGTGGAGTTTTTTTATTTCTTTTTTAAAGGGGGGGGGGGGGGGGGTTGGCGGGCGGTGCCGCCTCGGCATGCTCGCCCTGCACGCCCTGCCGCACCACCCCGGGCCTCCGGGGCCTCCGGGGCCTCCGTGGCCTCCGGGGTGAGCGCGGGTCGTCCTTTGACCCCACTGCCGCGGCCCCCGCTGCGCGCGCCCCGCTGTGCGGAAAAGCGGCGGCAGCGGCGGCCGCGTGCGGTAAAAACGCAGCTCCGGCGCCGTTCAAATGCGGCCCCGCCACCCCCGCCGTCCCCCGCGGGGCCACGGCGGCGCGGCCCGCTGGCGTCCGAGCTTAAAATATAATTACCCGGCCCTGCGGCGCGGGTGCTCGCTCTTTGTTCGGCCGTCAGCGGGGGTGCCGCGCTCCGCCCTCACATCAGGGAAGCAGACATTTATTAATCGATGAATCACTTTATATTGTTTTTTACATCGCAAACAGCACGTGTGCGTTTTTGACGCTAGAGAAAGAGGATCCCTCGCGTCGACAGTGGAGCAGGACCCCCCTCGAACAGTGCAGCAATAACAGCACCGCGTGACCCCGGACTCTTCCCACTCACCTCGGACGGCGAGCATCGCGGAGCGTCAGCATCAGCTTCCGGGGCTCCTACCTCAGAGCCCGCCGCGCTGCTCTCCTCGGGGCTCTATCTCTCTCTCTCTCTCTCTCTCTCTCTCTCTCTCTCTCTCTCTCTCTCTCTCTCTCTCTCTCTCTCGCCGGCTTGTTCCTCGTGCCCTTATTTCCTGTGTTTGCTGCTGCCGTGTCCGCCCGTCCCTAACTTTCCACCCTTCTCCCGCCGGCAAATCTCCCCCCGAATGCCGACGACGTGCCTTTTGTAGTCCTCGACACGGCGCGCCGCCGAACGCGGCACGAATTACATTTTTACCCGCGGACGGACGGACGAGCCCCCCCGGCCGGCCTTATCGCGGTGCGCTGCGCTGCGCCCTGCAAGCTCCGCGCGGGGCATAATTTAGCGTATCAGCCGGGACGGGCGGCAGACACACGGACAGGCAGATACGAATCAGGGGGGGGGGGTGTCGGCGCGGAACAAATGAACGAGAAAGCGAAGCGGAACGAAATTCTGACATGTGATGAATTAAAGGGAGAGGGAACATGTTGAAGGGGGGGGGGGCTGGCATTGAAGAGGTTGGGTGTGCGCTGGCATAGGGGGCGGCAGGCTGGGGGGCGGCCGTGCGTAGCGCGTGCGGAGCCAACTGTTTTGTGCTGCGCCGCGTCCCGCCCGGTCCCCACTGCCGCCGCCGCTTCGTCAGCCAGGCGAGGCGTCAGTAGCCCATCGAAAATCACCCCCGGCCCTGCGGCAGGGCACGCCTCACCGTCAGAGAGCGCGATAAAGGCGGAAGAGTCGTAGGGTTCGCGCGACGGACAATTTATAGCCACTTGATGTCCGAATGTTGTTTAGTAATTTTTTTCTAATTTTTTTTTTAATGACAAGATTTTAAGACAGCTTGTCGAGGTTAGGTGGGAGGCCTTTTGTCGGTATTTTTACCCTCCGCGGTGACGTCAGCCCGGCCGTGGGGGAGGTCGGGGAGGGTCGGGTGGCGGCGGCCCACTGACGGCCCGCTCCGGGATAGGCCGCCGGGCCCGCCGCCCCAATCCTAGGCCAAGCCGGTCCTCGACAGCCCCGGTCCCGTTCCGTTCGGTCCTCGGCGGGGCTCACCGAGGCGCGCGTATTGATCTGCCGGGGCCGCGAGGTGCTTTAAATAGATTAGGGCTGGTCCTGTCCCGGGTGTGTGTCCCGCCACTTTCTCCCTCGCCTCTCTCTCTCTCTCTCTCTCTCTCTCTCTCTCTCTCACACACACACTCACACACACACACACACACCAGCCGGGCCCTTCCGTCCACCGGCCGCTCATCAACAAACCCCATCACGAGGACCCAATTACCATTATTTCCCAGCGCGGGTCCGGCGGCGGCGAGCTGAGCCGCTGAGCTCTGTAAACACGGCCGCCTCGCCTACCCACTCCACGGCCCGCAGTCCCGGCACCCGCGGGGCAGCCAAGTTTTAACGTTAACGCACGGCGCCGGGTGTCATCGGCCCCGCGGTGTGGCCAGCCAGTCACCGCGGGGCGCTGTCCCGCCGCGCCCCCCCTGTGGACCCCCCGCGGACCCCCCGCGGACCCCCCGCGGACCCCCCGCGGACCCCCCGCGGACCCCCCGCGGACCCCCCGCGGACCCCCCGCGGACCCCCCGCGGACCCCCCGCGGACCCCCCGCGGACACTGTCGCGGGTGCGGGTGCGGGAGAGATGGGGGTCCAAAGTCACCGGGGTGAACAACTAACGCAATCACCTGGTCACGCCCGGCGGGCTCCAGCGGCCTGCTCCAGCGGCCTCCAGCGGCCCCAGGGCGCAGAATAATATCCGTCCCCCGTACCCTCCGCCCACACCTCCGACACGCGCTTTCCCATCAGCGCGGGGCGGGGACCGTCGGGGGCCGTCGGGGGCCGTCGGGGGCTGCGCCAGCAATAACCTTCCGATAAATCCCGTCCCCGTGCCCCCGTCCCCGCCCCGCGCCCCGCACCTGCCGGCCGCCGCCCCGCGTGCGCCGCGCCGCTCCTCCAATCTCGAGGGCGTGTCTTCCGCATCCGTCCCGCCGGCACGGCACACGGGACATAGAAGAGGCGGGGGCGGGCGGAGGCCGCCGCACAACAAGGTTCCTCCTCCCGCACTCATCGGAACGTCAATCCAATTCCGCTCTCCGTGTATCCGCGGCATTCCTCGGAGGGCCGGGCCGAGCCGCGGAGCCGCGCAGCCGGGCGGGAGAATGTATTCCGAGCGCCCGGCCACTCCGGCCCCCGAGGCGGCGCGGCGGCGGCGGCGGGCGGCGGCAGCTCCCCCCGCAGGAAAGGCGACACTTATAACTTTTTATTATTATTATTACTGTATTTCGCGGGGTAAGGGATGACACGAGAGCTACTTTAGCCGCCCTCGTCGCTCTGCTCTTGCCGCCGCGCCGCGCCGGGGGCTTTGTGATGTCCCGCGAGTGGCCACGGCGGCGCCGCGCGCGCGCGCGCGCGTGTGTGTGTGTGTGTGTGTGTGATACATATAACACCACCTACAAACGAAATCAGAATAAGAAATAATATTAAGATAATGTATCAGCGGCTTCTACTCTCATGCGGCAGCAAGAGCAAGGGGGCGTGGCGTCGCGTGCCGCCAGCCCTGCTGGGCCGGGCTCCGGCTGTCACAGCGCGGCAAGCCGGCCGAGAGCCAGCAGCGCCAAGCCTGGCCGTGCCTCCCCGAGGAGCAGCGGGCCGAAGGGATAACCGAACGCCGCAGAGCGCCTGCTCAACTTATTCATGGGGAATTCCAACCATCCATTTCCTTTTATACTTTTCTTTTCTTTTCCTCTCTTTTTTTCCCTCCCGTCGCGGTACAAAAGGAAGCGCGGGGTGTAAAAAGGAGAAGCGAGGGAAATAATGCATGCGAGCAGGCAGCAGCAGCGGCGGCGGCGGCGGCAGCGCTGTGAGCTCGCTCACCTCCCGGTGTCCCGGCTGTGCGGCGCGGTGTGTGTGCCGAGTCCCCACGGCACCCGGAGCCGCGCCCCGACGAGGTGCGAAAGAACACAGCGGGCTGATTGCGTCAGGCGGGAGTCCCACACCGCCAGCCGCTGTCCCCTTTCCCTCTCATTGCCGCCTGAAAAAGCAGCGCAGCGGCGCCACTGCGAAAACATAATCATTTCAGGCGACTGAAGGCCGAGGGCCGAGGGCCGGCCGGCCGCGGCGCCGTAACTGGACACGAACACGGACTCGGACTCGCTCGGACGGGGAGCCGGAGCCGGGAGAGCCGTCTGACAATTCGTTATTTTATTCATGGCGACATCGGCGCCGAAATCATTTCCGTTTCGCTTGTCAGCCCGGCGAGTCCGTCCGCGCGCAAACAATGCCTGCGATTTGAGGCGGGGGAAGGGGAGGGGGGGAGGGGGAAGAACAACCCTCTCCCCTACCCCAACCCTAGGAGCGGGGGCGCCACCCCGCGCTCCGCTAATTTTAGCTTTGGTGCAGAGTGTACCGGCCGGCGGGGCAGGGCTATTGTCGCGTCCCGCCCCGACCTGCCGCCGGCTGGCTGGCTGGCTGGCTGGGGCAGGATAACGCTGCGCCGGTACACTGCCAGACAAAAGTGCTGGCTCTGTTGACGCCGCCGCTGCGGGCGGTGCTGCAGGCGGTGCTGCAGGCGGTGCCGGCTCGGTGCGCGACGCCTGCCTCCCGCCCCGCCCGCGCCTCGGACTCCCCCCTCTTTATGCACTCGTGCCGGGACTGTGCGCTGTTCTTCCCGCTGTCCCGTCGTCGCAGAGCGGGCCGACTTTTAATGAAAGTGGATGCAAGGGCTTTGCGAAGTCTCTCCCTCTTCTTCTGTACTTCTACTACTCTCTAAGGAGATTGCAACCCGAAAAAAAAATGAAAAGAGAGACGGAAAAAATATAATAATTGCACGGGGAAGAATTGCGCCCTGCGGTGACCTAGATTGACATGGAAATCCCGGGAGTTGGGCGACATGATCCATCAGTCAATGCGAGCGGCGAGCAGACGACACGGCATTACGAGCTCGCGGGGGGCTGCGGCCGCATGCCATTATAACAGCGCTCCCCCGGCATCAGCGAGTTGGAAAAGTCGCCAGGGCGCGTATGGAGGGGGCGGCGGAGACAACATCATTTCCGCGACTGCTCCACACACACACACACACACACACACACACACACACACCGTCAAAAGACTGCTGATCGGTCGAAATTCTCACACGACGGGCAATATGAAATGAAAATAATGAAAAAAAATACAGTATTTGGTAACCAATTTTTAAAAAAAGAAATCAAATTAATTACATTTCTGGTATTTGTTTGCCGGCCCGCCGGCCTCCTCATGCACGACATCCGGTCAGGCGATAACCATTATTTATTATCGCGTGCCGATCGGCTTGTCGACTTGTTGGCGCAGACGAGAGCCGAATACGGGAGTGAGCCGCTATACAGCCAGCGGTACTAGGTGACGGCGAACCCGAGCGGCCCCGCCGCCGCCGGCCGCAAGCACGGCACGGCGCTGGCTGGGCTGTGTGGGTCCGGACCTGCTGCAGTGACCTAGGCGCCTATCGACCCTTGCCGGCCCGGCGGCCCCCGCGGCCCAGCAGCAGCGGCGGTGGGGTCGGGGACAGGGCGGGTGGACGTGGACAGGTCCCGCAGGGCCGCCGGGGGGAGCGGCCGCAGCGGCCAGCAGCAGCAGCAGCAGCAGCAGCAGCGGGGGCGGGGCGTGCGGGGCGTTAGAACGTAGCCCAGGCTAGATCCGTGCGGCCAGTGGCCAGCCCGGCACAACGTTTTCCGTGTGTGCAGAGCCCATCCGCGCCGCATGCCGTGCTATAAATAGGCATTTCCAGCGAGGATCAAACACGGAAGTGGGAGAAAAAGTATATACCTCCAACGCGGAGATGCAGTTAGCATGGGAATAGTATTGGTGTAGTAGCGCGGGCTCGCTGTACGCGATTTCCCATACTACCGTTTCCACCCCGGCTCGTTCTTGGACGTACTTGATCCTTGCTCGGAAATGCATGTTGCTCAGAAAAGAAGGCGAAATGCCTAAAATCGATCTCATAATCCAAAGAACCGACGGCCAGCCGTCTCTAAACCGCTTACCTCTCCGCGAATATCCGCGCACTGAAGCACCGCTAACTGTCACGGTCGGCTGTAGTGACGTCGCTCCTTGGCGCTGCCGTTAAGCAGGGGGTGAGCACCTGCCTGGGCCTGTACTGCGTTCGCGCGCCGCTTTGTTGCGTGGCCGTGCCGCCCGGCCCGTCCGGCTCGGCCGGGCTGCGCGTCAGGACCCGCGCGCCGACCCGCCCCTCCCCGGGCGCGGCGCCGCCAGACTCATCCCTGTGCAGCGCTCCGTCCGTCGATGTCTCGGCGAGTGAGTGCGAGTGAGACAGACGCGCAGTCGCTGCTCGGAATCAGGCGGCACGGCACGGCGGCGGGGCGGCGCGGCGCGTCGGCACGCGCGAGCTCCGGAGCGCCGCGCGCCCAGTGTTTATGGTGCGCTCGGCCCGCACTGCAGAAAAACAGAGGGCGCTGCGCGCGGGGTCCGCCGCCGCGCCTCCGCGCCTCCGCGGCATCCCGCTGTTCCCCACAATGTGGGCCGCTGATCTTATATTCATGTTTACGCTGGATGCGCTCACGGGGAGACCGGAGTCTCCCGGGGGAGCTCTGAAACCTAGAGCGGGAGACGGAGGCAGGGGGGGGGGGGGGCTCAACTCTCAGCTCGGCGATGACAGATACCTCTGACCACCCCCCGCCCCGCTGGCGCCGGAATGGCAGGTGATCGGCCCGTTTTATGAGTTCCGGTAAGGGTGCGGCGGGGTCTTTAGGTAAGTGCCGCTGATATGAAGGTGGGCGTTGATCCCCCACCCCCACCCCCTCCTCTCCCGCGGTGTCAGCTGTCCGGATCAGAGGGTGTCCCGCGATGAGGTGTAGGTTATGGGGGTGGGAGTGCGTGGCGGAGAGCAAATAAAGGGAGCGACAGGGGGCCGTGCCGTGCCGTGCCGTTGCCGGCCGTTGCCGTGCCTCCCGCGGCCCTGTCAGCCCCTCGGCGCGGCTGGTAGTTTGGTTGTGACGATGTCCCGGCCTCCGCCTCGCCGTACAGGCACGTGACAAGGAGGGCCGGGCGCCGGCCCGGACTGTCGGGCGTGCCCGCTGTCCACTGTCCACCAGGATCTCGCTCGCCCGCGCCCATGTGTGCGAGCGCGCCCGTGTGTTATTCCGTGGACACAAAAGCCCTCGTGCCGGCCCCGCGCCCCGCGCCCTTCTCTCGTCTCCCCTCCCGCGCCTCACCGCCGCCGAATTCCTATTTGTCAACTGTCGAAAGCGGGCGGCGGCACACATGGTACACACACGCACACGCCGTCCGCGTCGCTTGTCACCGCGAGTCTTGCGCCGCCGCGCCGGGGAGAGAGAGGCCCGCCGGACAGCCGTGGGAGCGGAGGGCGTGCGCACGCGCTGCACTGCGGGCCGCGTGACGTGACTGCAGCCCTGCGCCCGTTCCCCTTTACCTTACCTCTCTCTCTCTCTCTCTCTCTCTCTCTCTCTCTCTCTCTCTCTCTCTACCCCTTTTTCGCAGCACCAGCAGCGGGGCACGGCGCGGGAGGGGTGAGGTGAGGAGAGGGGTGATAGAGCTGTTCCCGATCGGAGCGCCGGCGGCGGCCGGCGGCGGCTCCCAGGCTTCCAATTCCGGGCCGAGGCAGAAGGGCTTGCATCGGGGTGAGGGGGGAGGGGAGGGGGCTCCGGCAGCCACACGACACCGCTGCAGCCCGCGCGATACTCTGAGCCGCCGTGGGGGCGCGGCACGGGGGCGGTATGATGCACTTATCTGGGCCGGGCGGGGTGGGCGCCTCTGGCTGTGTGTGTGTGAGTGAGTGTGTATGTGTTGTTAGCGCCGTCCTCGGCCCGCCTGTCCCGTTCCCCGCCCCACGCACACCACGCCGCTGTCGTTGCCATAGGTCAGCGCGCCGCCCCTGCGGAGCGCTAACGCCCGCCCTTCCTTCTGCCCCTCACAGGCCGAGCCATGATTGTTTCTTGATAGCGGCCGATAATGGAGGAAGAGGGCGGGGGTGGCGAGGCCGGCGAGGCCCGCGAGGTCCTCGTCACCGCCGGCAGCGCCGCCACCACCGCCGCCAGCAGCACGGCGCGCGTGCAGCAGTCCTTCAGCACCTTCACCTCCACCACCACGTCCAGCTTCAGCTCGTCCGGCATCAAGCAGCTCGCCCAGTCCACGTTCGGCGACGACCAGGACGGGGTGCCGGCGCGCACGCTGCTGCTGTCCTCCATGAAGGGCAGCCGCAGCCCGCTGTTCGGGCACAGCCTGCTGACGCGGACGCTGCAGCAGAGAGCAGCAGCAGCAGCAGCAGCAGGTGGTGCAGCGCACGGTCATGCAGCACCAGGTGTCGGAGGACGCCTCGGACGCGGAGACGGTGATCGCGGACGAGAGCAGCGGCGAGGAGACGCGCTACCGGCACCCGTCCGGGTCGTCGCCGGGGGACGCGGCGGCGGCGGGCTCCGTGCTCACCTCGCTGTCCACGCTGCGGCAGCAGAGCTCGCAGCACTGCAGCCAGGCGTCGTCGCTGACGCCGCGCTCCAGCGAGGACACGGAGAGCGACCGGCTCGCCTTCAGCCTGGAGGAGGAGGACGAGCTCTCCGAGGAGCTGCACGTCGAGCAGCACCACCACATGCGCGCCGTGTCCCCCGCGGGCCGGGAGGGCCGGCAGTGGCTGACGGCGGACGTGGCGGTGGGCGGCGGCAGCCGCAGCATGGAGTCGCTACGGACGTCCACCTCGTCCAGCCGGCGCGCCTACCAGGCCGCGTCCGAGCGCGACCTGCGCCGGGTGGTGGCCTCCTCGGTGGAGGCGCGCTCGCTGGAGCACCTGGAGCGGCAGCTGCGCAGGGCCGTGTCCGGGGAGGTGCTGCCGGCCGGCCCGGGCGGCGCCGGCGGCTCCGAGGACTCCTCGCTGACGGCGGCCGAGCGGCGGCGCGGCCTGTTCGCGGGCGCCGCGGCGGGCGAGCGCCGCACGACCGTGCCGCAGCACCTGTCGCTGCCGCCGCCCTCCTTCCTCTCGCCCGGCGACCGCCGCCTCACCATTCTCTCGCCGCACTCGCCCGAGGTGCTGCAGCTGTCGTCGTCGTCCTCCTCGTCCGTCTTCATGTCCTCCCTCAAGACGCGGCGGAAGCAGGCCGTCGTGCTGCCCAGGCTCGTGCTGCCGCGCAGCGAGTCCGTCTTCTCAGTGTGAGTACCTCCCGCCCTGGCGGCGGCGCCGCGGCGGCCCGGCCGAGCGCAGCCGAGGCGGCCGGCCCGGGCCGAGCCGAGCCAGGCGACGCTCAGTTAGCGGCCGCGGGCGGCGTAGCGGCACACCGGCGCCCGCCCCGCGGTGCTTCACCTCGCAGCGCCGCCCCAGGCCCGTGCTGCGTGCTGCGGGATATCGCTATCACTCTGCCTAAGCCTCGTTTGGATAGCCATTTAGTTCTGCACTTTCGCCTCAATAGAGCAACCTTTTCGGGGGCGCAGGGGGAGGAAGGAACCAAACGGCATCCGATATCCTCGAAATTACAGATCATACAGCGCCATGGTCAATTGCAATCTCGTTTCACGTGCGATGGCATCGGTTTCCTTTAAACTTCCGCCTTTAGAACGCGTTCTAGGACCTCCCCTTTGAATGTATCTTTAGCTCTTGTCGTTTCGAGTCCTTCACTATTTAGACGCACTGTTGTTACTATCTCTCGGATACCGCTATTTATATTGCCTCGTTCTCCATTGATAATGCGAGATTACAAGATTATACCATGCGGTAGTTATTCTGCGCAGCACCTATCTAAAAATGCAAATCCACAGGAATTTTTTTTGAGGCCCCGCGCGCGCCCGGGAGGATTGTACGGATGCTGCCAGACATCGCATGCCTATGACAATGTAATTAAGTGTAACGTGCAACTCTGCCCGCATTTTCTGAAGAGATGGGGGATTACGCACGAAACAAAGCCGCACATCTGGGCTCCGACACCGTAACTCCGAGACCCGTTACCGCCCACGTTTGTTTCTGATCGCCACTGGGCCCGCGAGGCGTGGCAGCGTGTGCTGTGCCTTCCCCTTGACGCGTCGCCTTGGCCCCCTACCAAGGCCGGCCGCGGGCTGTGCCACCGTGCTACCCCACTTTTCCTGGCGATTACATAGTACGCCTCTGTTTATTCGTCGAGACGCCCAAGTCACCCGTGATCACAAAAACGCCTTACGATTTCAGTTGGTCCCGTCATCATTTCTCTGTCTAGGAAGCGCTCCGAAACTCTGCGTTATAAATAACAAAGCGGCCGCGCCCCGCCGCCGTCTGCCCGCCTGCCCGGGCCGCCACGGCGAGGAAGCCTCCGTGCTCTGTGCACTTTAGCGTCGTGTTCGCCGCCGGGTCGACCCGGTCTGTCGCACGAGACGAAATTGGTATGATTAGCGGAGCCAGCCGGGGCCGCGTCCGGGGCCGTGCGCTGCACCAAGCCGTCGTTAGATTGGTCCGGGTCCCCCGCCACGTCCCCCGAGGCCAGGCCGGGCCTCCTTACGGGGGCCTAACCTAACTCGATCCGATGCCAAGCGTCCGATCGGACAGGCGATCATTGAGGCGGTCACACGTACTACACCTGGCCCTGCGCCTGTGTGCGTGTCTTTAGCGGTGTCCGCCATCAGTTATATGGCCCCCATCATAACGCCAGAGATGTTTGTCAGCACGATATATATATACGTGCGCGGCTCGACGCCCTCGGCCTCAAACATCATTATACCGCGAATTAATGGCGGCAGGACACATAAATGAATGTCATCGCGTCGCGGTTCACGCTCAACATGTTTGTTGTTTTTTTCGTCCCTCCCAACAGGCCAATTCTCAATTCCACACATAGCGCGGCGCGCGTGCCGTCAAATTGGAAAACGGGTGCCAGTTTCTTATTGTGTTAGGCCGCTGCAGTCGGTAGATTGACATGTTGCTGGCCGGTGCGGCCCGTGGTGCGGGCGGCCGGCCTCTGCGGTGTGGCTGCATGTGCGGCCATGTGTGTGTGTTTGCGTGCGCTACAACGTTACCGCCGGTGCTTTTATGGCCCGCCGCGAACTGCCGTAAGCCCGGGAGCGCAGCCACGGCACGGCACGCAGCGCCACGCAGCGCCACGCAGCGGCACACCCCGGAACACCACCATGAGGCCACTGCGTGAAATGATCCGACGCGGGTCGGAGAGCCCCGCCGGCCCTCTGTTTGTTCAGCGCCGCGCTGCGGTGCGCATGGCGGCAGCGCCGCTCTGCTGCGCGCCCGATCACTTCATCAGTCGCCATACTTTGATAGCATGGAATCGGCCGGGGATTACCACGAGAGCCGATGCCGCTGGCTGCCGCCGCACGCCGCGCCCCTCTGGGCGGCCGCAGCGCACTGCGGACTGCCGCTCTGTCCGCTCGGTCACAACGCGGTTTTCCGCCCCCGTTTGAATGCGCTCCGCCACTCAGCACTGGAATAATGGACTCACAAAAGAACAGTTAACCACTGTCATAACGCCGATAGTAGGTCTCACGTTTTCCAAAACTTTTCATCTGCGACTTGGATCTCACATGGCCCGTGTGGCTGGGCACCGCACCGCCCTGCAACTCCGCTCGCCCCCAGGACAAGCTTCATGTGTTTGACCCAATTTGTGAGGAGGGCAGCACGGTTGCGGCGTTGTTGTCTGGTACTGTAGTGCAGTGCCAGCGGCCGGGGCTCGCAGCGCCCGCTAACGCCGCTGTTTGCTCGCGTGCCTCATGCACTGCTGACGGCGAGCAGTTCTCCCGAACGGCGAGGCCTCGGGGCCGTACATGGGCCTGAAGACGCCCCCGCTCACAGCCATTGCACCTCGGCTTACATAAGTACGAGCTCAGTCAGACGACGACGCCGCGCCCGCAGCGCCCGCAACCCGATCCATCATTTGTGCTCGAGTCTCCGCGGCCCGTTGGGCGCCTCCGGCTGCGCCGCCGCCGCTGCAGCGGCCGGGGCGTCTGCCGGGGACACCGGCGGCCCCCGGACGGCGCACCGCACCTTGAGGGGCTCTTCTGCATGGCTGATGCGTCGTCTGCGGCTGACGTTATTGATGGCCCCGACGGCCCGGCGGCGGGCCTGGCCGAGGCCTGGCCGAGGCCTACCGCCGCCCGCCCCGCCCGGTCACGTACCGCCGCCCCCAGCACGCTAGCACGGCTGCTCCCGAGTGATTTTCCCTTCCCTCCGCCTCCAGGAGACCTGTGGTGCTTCCAGACTCGCCTTGCGGCGGCGGCTGGGTTCGGCGCGCACTTTTCCTCGTTTGCTGCGGGCCAACGGCAATTATTATTTGCTCTGCCCAATTCCAGTTCGCTCCGCGTCTCGTTCATTCCCCGCCCCGCCCCATCCAGTGACCTAATTTTCTTTCGGCGTACATTATATGCGTCTGAACTTGTAGTGTTTTCAATACGGCCCAGAAAGGGCGGAGATGTGGTGACAGTGTGACGACGGTAGTCCAAGAGTCGGACGGGGCTGGCGAGGCGGACATAATGGTTTTGCCAGATGCTTCCGATGAGGAGAGGAGGGGGGAAGGAGATGGAAGTTGAGAACACTCGCAGCAGCGTCGCCAAATCGTCTCCCTCGCTGCCCTGCTTTTAATAACGTCCCCCAAAAGTTTTCGCTGCTTGCGGACCCGCCGGGCGGTGACACTCTTGGTCCGATCCCCCGCGGTCCCCGCACCCTCATCCCCGCCGTGGTTTGGTCGTGAGGCGATTGTTCAGGCTCGGCTGTTAATCCGTCCGCCCCGGGTCGATCTCTGCCCCGCGCCCCCTGTGCGCCGGGCGCCGCGCGGCCCGAGGTGTGCCGCCAGCCGTGGCCGGCACAACGGAAAAGTTGGACAGCCTCGGCCCGCTCGCCGCTTGCCTCCTCCCGGGCGCCCCGCCGCCACGGAGCTCCTGCCTTTGCGGTGCCGGAAGCAGTCATTACGAGGCCGAGGCCCGCGCAGCAGCCTCGCTGACGGCCACGTCGGAGTCCTCGTCAGCACCGCCGCCCTCCCTTACCTGCGCCGCCAGCAGACTCCCGCCTCCCCTCCCGCCCGTCAGTCGTCTGCAATTTCGTCCTCACTTATCAGAGACGAATGCTCCCCCTCCCCCTGCCTGCTTATCTGCCGTGCCTACACCCCTCCCCGGCCTCGGCGGCGTCCTCCCCCCCCCCCCCCGGCCCCCCCGGCCCCCCGGGACTTCTGCTGTTCGCTAGATCTCCCCCGGCCTCGGCCTCAGCGAAGCCTTGTGGCGGACCGGGGCCCCGCAGGGGGAGCCCGCGAAGGACCCGCAGCTGTGCCGACGGTGTTCACAGCGGTCATCTCGAACTCGAAAACTTTCTCCAGCAACATTAAATTACTCCGCACTCTTGCCTGCCTGTCCTGACGGGTCCCCCTTTCTCGTGTGTTGCAGGTGAGTGTCCTGCGAGCGCTGCTGTTGTCCGAGGGCCCGGCGCGCGCTGCTCTCGCAGTAAGCCGGGTATCCCTGTTGACACTTCGTTACGGAGAGATAACGATAAGGGCGGCGTAACGGTCAGCCTCGGCCAAAGCCGCTCGTGATTAATCAGCGGCGCTGGAGCGGCGCTGGAGCGACGCTGGAGGAAAAAGAGACTGGAAAATGTGGCGGCGACGACGCTGCGAGTCCGCCGGGCGGGCTGACGGCGAGCAGCTGCCGCCCGCCGGGGTCCGCGAGCCCGTTGGCCCGTAGCCAGGCGTGTTATTATTAAGTTTTTTGGGGGGTTCAGGCGGCCCGGTCGAGAGGCGAGTCAGCTTTGCGCGTCCGCCTTCCGGGTGTGCGGTCGCTGCCTTGCTATGTGCTGATAGCGGCATGCGCTGCGTTATCTGTACTCGAACGGTAGTATAGTGGGACTGGCCCACAGAGCGCCTCGTCGCGCGGTATAGATTACGACGTGCTGGTGATTTACGCAGCGGCCCCATGTGGAGAAAAGGGGGGTCGAGCAAGAGGAGGAGGAAAGGAAACGGAGACGAGAGGTGAGCTAAGTCGCTGCTCGTTCCTGAGGCGAACGGCAGCAGCGGGGCGGCCCGGGGCGGCCCGGGGCGGCCCGGCGCAGCCAGTGGGTCGGAACTCGGGGAGCGCAGAGCGGCCTGTCTCCCCATCTGCGGAGCAGCGCGGACCCGACCGCCGCACAAGCCAGCCAGCCAGCCAGAGGGGGAAGTAGGTGAGCTGGCATGTTTTTCTCGGAGGCAGCCGCATCGAAACTCGAACCCCCTCACGACAGGGGTGGGTTCAGACCAATTCTCGCGCCTGACTTGGCACCGAAAGGGGAGGGGCCGAGGGGCGGCTGGCAGCGCGCACGCTAAACTTCACTTGCGAGGGGGAGGGGGAGCAGAAAAAGCGGGGGGTAAAAAGGTACAACGAGACGAATCCGCTAACGGTGACCGATCCCAGGAAGCGTCCCTGGAGGGTGACAGGAGTAAAGGAGACCTAACACGGCGCTACGCTCCACCCAAAGGATGAAGTCAACTGCGAGCTGGCAATTCATTGTTCGCAGTGAATCATGCTGCCTTTACATTCGTATATCGTTCTTGCCGGTCATGATGACGTTGCCCACTCCAGTCGAAGCCGAATCATTTTCTCTCCCTGACCTTGAACAACTCGCCGGTAACATGGAGAAGGGAATACACCCCCCGTTTACCAAGTTCCCTGGCATATTACGTTGCACACGAGTTCACTCGTCGTGCCCGCAGACGTTTTTTACCTTCCCTTTTCGTCCGAGTTCCGTGGAGCCCGCTGTCCGTGGCCGTGTAGTGGACAGGCCCACTCGCATCGCGGCCGCGCATGGTGCCTGCTGCACTTTATCGGTGCCCAGGCAGCGGGCTCGCCGGCATGACGGTGAAATATGCAGGCCGGCGGCTCTCTGAAAGGTCGCGCCGCTGAATGCTTCCTACGCCACAGTGCATGGGTTTTGTTGTGGCGGCGGCGGCCTCGGCTGCGGTTGCGGCGGGCCGAGGCCCGGGGCGGCCTGCGGGGCTGCGGGCCTGCGGGGCACGGCAGGGAGGCGTCGGCCGGGCTCCAGCCCGCAGGTGGTCAATAGTGGTCACTGCAGCAGTCCATTCCCATTCGCGCCCCTCCCATTCATCAATTACTCACCGCGGCCGCGTCCGGGATTTCTTGGGGCTTCATACGTGCCCCCCCGCCCCCCCCCCCCCCGGCCCCTCGCGCGGCCCCCGCCGGCCCCTGCCGGACGCAGCCGCCATGCGAGGGGATGAAGCCGGCTTTCGCGCCGCGGCCGCTGGCTTGGCCGCTGGGCCGCCCGCTATTTCGCCGTCTCATTGGCCCGCTCCCACTCTCCCCCATGAGAGCGTGGCGGCCCAGCCGGGCGGCGGGGGGCCCACCGCAATGCTGACCCGCGGTCTATTTAACGGCGAACAGTTTTTCCTCTCTCGCCACGACTCGCCAGGGGCCCCCCGCCGCGCCCTGAGCCGCGCGTCCGTGTCGCGGTGAGTGGCGATGCCCGGCGGAGCCCGCTGGTGCCCCTTGTTAGGGAGGCTTTCGCTCGGGGACGAGCACCCCCCGCGGGGGCCCCCGGGGGACCACGCCCAGGCAGGAGCCGTTGTTTGTCTTGCGAGCGAGCACCAGGCAGCCGGGAATAAACTTACCGAGGCATTCAACAATTTGTTCCTTCCGGTGGGGTCGGTCAGAATGAGAGCACGGGCCGCGGCAGCCGCGGGCTCGGCGGGCGGTGTCTCGTCTCACCGATCATCTCCGAGGAGGAGGACGACGAGTGGAAGCGAGCGACGGCGAAGGGGAGTCGGGGGTGGCAGGGCGTGCAACTTTGCAACTTCTGGTTAACAATCCAGTTTACAATGTTTAGATTCCACACCTGACGAGATCAGTGCTCCGCCTTTAGCTCCGATCCAATTAAAACTTGGGACCACTCCGCTATTTGTGCCTCCCCCCCCCCCCCAAACCGCCCCGCCCAACTGCTCCCCGCCGCCGCCAATTTCCTGCCCAGTTTTCATGAAAGCAATAGCGGAATAGTAGTACGTGAGTGGCGCACGCAATGCACATGATTCCGCCCGCGAATGAAATAATGAAAATGCCCGCGTTGTCAAAATCCTTTATCATTCATTCAAAAAAAAAAAAACGAGAGCAAAACACAATAGCAAAATCCATATCCCTGATGGAACGTCGCGCGCAAAAGTTTAACGGAAACACTGCGCGGACGTATGTTTTTCATTTCATGGTTGGCAGCAGCGGCGGGGCCCCGGCGGCGGCTCCGCGGCCTCCCTTATTGTTCGCCGTCGAATCTGCGGCCGCGGGCCGGAGACAGTGACGAGACGGCTGAGTGGGGGGCGGGCTGAGCCCCCCAGGATCGCTTCTAGTCCTCCGGGCCGGCCGACATACCTTGTACACGGAATGGGATCCGAGGGCCTAATGAATCCCCCGCGCTAAGTCTGTCCCGCGGTTCTTTCCTCCCGGCCCTCCCGGATGCCGTCGTGATCGATCCCCTCCCAGCCTCCTCCCTCCTCCCTCCTCCCTCCTCCCCCTCCCCTCCCTCCTCCCTCCTCCCTCCTCCCTCCTCCGTCCTCCGTCCTCCGTCCTCCGTCCTCCGTCCTCCCTCCTCCCTCCTCCCTCTCCCTCCTCCCTCCTCCCTCCTCCCTCCTCCCTCCTCCCTCCTCCCTCCTCCCTCCTCCCTCCTCCCTCCCCGTTGTCCTCGCGCGATACCCGCTCCTCCGGGCCGCGCACCGCACCACCGGCCGGCGGCGGCGGCTCTTGCCAAAGTGGCCGCCGGAAACCACTATCCAGGGGCTTTCAGAGAATTTTCATCAGCGGCGGGCTCTTTTGGGCGTAAACTTTATGATTAACCCCTCCCGCAACGCGGGTAGCCGAGCGCTCTGCGATAATGTGCATTGGACCTCTCTCTCACTCTCTCCCTATGATGCCCTAAATGATTGGTACAAATCCAAACAGGGTTCGACCGGTGAGTCGGGGGAGGGGATCGGGCGGGGGATGTAGGCTGCCTCCTGCCTTGCCGAGCGGGGAGCGAACACGGCTCGGCTTCTAAAACGATGGACTTTTTCTCCTGTTGACCCTTCATTCTGTTTGCCTTGCACCGCCGCGGGCGATTGGTGGGTACCGATGTGCCGGGTCCCGCCTGGGTACTCTCTTCTCCGCCATCGGCATTCCTCATACCTTTACGTGCTCCAATCTGCCCGTCCGTCTGCCCGCCCGACCCTCACACCCGGCGTGTCTCATACGTCACGTTTTGTCACGTTCGTGCCCGGCATGCAAAAGGAGTGCGCATTTTGCCGGCGACCCCTCTCTTCCGGCTGTGACGTCAGACTCTAAGCGCGACAACTCCATCCCACCCTTTTTGCCCATCGTCCGCAAAAAAAAGGGAGGAACAAAAAAAAAAAGGAAGTTGCGAAAGGGCGAGTCTTGTTTTTGTTTCTTTCCCCCCGCTCCCCTCTCGCGCGTCGCCCGTGTTTTCCCTCTTCTTCGTCCGGCTCACCTGTTCGCTCCACTTGAGGAACCAACCGCACCCTCCCCCCCTCTCCTCTTCTCTCATCTGTTTGCCCCCAACGCCGCTCTGATGTTGTTTAAAGTCCCAACGAGCGGCCGGAGAGCGGCTGACATGTGTGGCGGCTTTGGTTGCAAAACTTTCCAAACTTGGTCCGGTTTCGTGCGCTTTTTGCCGGGGGTTTCTCTGAGGCTCGGATGCCGGCTCGACGCGGCGGCGCTCCTGCCTTCCGGCCCCGCGCACCCCTCGGGGGCCGCCGCCTCCGCCGCTGCGGCGCTGCGCCGGGATGGAATTGTAAATGTCGTGTGCTGCATGGGTGCGCGCCGAAGCAGCGTCAGCTCCGTGTCGCACCGGAGGGGTGCTGGGGAGCTGCCAGGGCCGCCGGGACGCCGCCGGGGCGCTGCCGGGGCGCCGCCATATACCGAGTATTAACAATATTCGCGGCCGCGCAACAGCTTGCAGTCTCGCTGCGGGGCCGGGTGCCGTCACGGCGCGCGAGAGGGAGCGAGGGAGGCGTCGTGCGGGGGCGGTAAAAAGCCGAGTGAAAATGTCGCTCCGCCGCTGCTGCTGCTGCCGCATGCCGCCCACGTCCTCCGTGTGGGCGGGGCCGGGAGGGGCCGGCTGCAGCAGTGCCGCAGCGCACACCTCGGCTGCAGCGGAGCCCCCGGCGGCGCACACCCCGCCCAGTCAGTCCCGGCCCCCACCCCAGCCCCGCGGCCCCGGACCGGGCCAGTCTCCCGTCGGCACGGCCGTGTTATCGCGTGCTGTCTGGGCGGCGCGGGCCGGAGCTGCATGCGGGCCTCGTGACGTCACGGCGGACGGGCGCGTGCCGTGAACGGCTGCCAGACGCAGGGCAACCCCCCCCCCTCCCTCCCGCCTAATGCTATCACCTCACTTCTAATCGCACGTCCGCGAACAGGAGTCACGTCACGGCTTAATGGCGGCGGTAATGCGGGGCCACAGGGCCGCCGCCGAGGTTGTGTTGTGGTGTGGCCACGCCGCGCCGCGCGCCGCGCAGTCACGACTTCAACTCATTTGTTATTCGTCGTTAGGAAATCTTGCTTGTTTGCGACTAAATGCCGCGCCTTGTTGCGGGCAAACTTTGTTGCTGCTCCCCGCGCCCCCAGCCGGTGCCCGGGGCGCCTGGCACCGGCCGGGTAGGCCCGCCCGCACGGCACGGGGGTGCCGCGGCTGCCCAACCCGCAGGCGTCTTCCTCCCGCTCTGTCGGCACGTCTGATTTGGAGCGAGTCGAACGGCGTGGCGGCGGCGGGCTGTCCGGCGGGGTAGTTATCGCAGCTCGGCGACACCCCGGCCCCCGGCCCGGCTGGCCGCGGCGCACGGCGCATCCCTCGGCCGCGAGGCTGCCGCGGCGCCCGTGCCGCCATCTGCCGCCGGGGGGTAGAGTCTCCGGACGCGCGGGGTACGGCCGGCGGATAGCGGCCCACGCTCGCGGGGCCGCTCCGCAGCCGCGCTCAAACGCCTATCGAATCGGAGTATTGCAAGGCTCGCGCCTGGTGGGTGCGGCGGTGCCATGAGCGCGTGCGGCGCCTCCTCGGGAGAGCGCCGCGGTGGGTAGGCAGCGTGCCCGGCAGCCGTGCGCGCGGCGGCCGAGGCCTGCCTACCTGTCAGGCGCCCTGACAGCCGTCGCGCGGGCCGCGACTGTCGCGTCGAGACGTCAGTCGGCGGAGTTGCGGATGACGTCGTTGCAATGATGGTGTTCGTCTCTCGCCGAGGTCCTGTTGTAGAGCAGAGCGACCCCGCCCCTACTGAGACTCTGCCGCGTCGATACCCCGACGGGAGCGTCGCCCGCGGCGGGGGTATCGGCGCGGAGCTAGACCGGTGTTCCCGCGTTGTCTGACCTAACGGAGTCGCACAGGACATCGCCAGCGCAGCTCAGCCTCAGAGCTCGTCTTCCTCTTTTAATTAGAGAGAGAGAGAGAGAGAGAGCACGCTTGTGCATTTCCGAGCGTGCCCGTGAGATCGGCAATGCCCTCCCCAAAAGAGTACGCTTGCCACATGGCTTCGCCGGCGTGAAGGACGCTTCGCGCTGTCCGTCCCTCCGAGCTCGTGCGCCGCTCGCCGCCCTAACTTCCTATCTGACCCCGTCGGTGCTGCGTTCCGTTCTGCTGCCGGGCCCTCCGGTGCCCTTCGACGCCCTCCGGTGCCCTACGGTGTCCTACGACGCCCTACGGCGCGCTACAGCCCCGGCGGACCCACTATAGGGGTGGCGGAAACTAACATCCGATAAAGAGGAAATGTATGGACGGCCCTTCCTAAGCGTGTGTCGCTGCCGTCGCTGCCGCCGCCCGGCCCCGTCCGCCTCTGATTGTAGTTTACGCCCCGCCCCGCGGCCCCTCTCACTCACTCTGCAATCTCGGCCCGTTTTTCGCTCCCCGGCCCGTGAGGCGGACAGGGGCCGTGAGGGCGGCCCTCCCAGCTTGTGCTGCTGCCGCTGTCGGGCCGCCAGCCTCGCCCCTCCGCTCCGCTGCCCTCCCTCCCTCGGCCCCGCGGGCATGCCCCCCCCCCCCCCACTGCGGGGTGAGGCAGCAGCGGGCCACAGCAACAGGAGATGTCTCGAGGCTCTCCGGCGGCTAAGGATCGGCTGCGTCCCCCCGCCGTAGACCCGCGGACTCGCCGTTGCCGTTGCCCCTCAGGTCGCGAGTCGCGGGCACGCGCTGTCGTGCCAGGGAATATAGAACGGGTGGACCAAGTTCACCGCGCGCGCGGGGGCCGCAGCCGCGACTGGATTCGGACTTTCGGAAGCGGCCGTGAAGAGCAATCTGAGTATTCCCGGAGCAGCCCAAAACGGGAGTGATATGAAACAAAGAAGTGACATTGCGCGGGCAGACGTGCGCCGGGAACCGCGAAATTCAAAACTCACTCGCCCCCTTCCCTTGCTCCCCTTTGACGAGTCCACCGCGGCGAAGCACCATATTCAGCGCGTTAAGGGCATCCCAGCGGCGACGACGTTCCCAGGAACGGGAACGTAAGTTGGGAATGATGAGGGGGAGGAGGAACGGCCAAACAGAGGGTCGGGGGGAGACGGAAAGAGAACTGCAAGGAAAGCCATAGGTCCGGCCCCGAACGTGACCGAGTTCAATAACGACTTGGTAGTGTGCTGCGGTGGTGACGTCCTGGAAGGGTTTACGTCGCGGGAGGGGGGGGGGGGGGGCAGCGCAGCCAGCGCCGGGGAAGTGGGAGCGGGGGTCGTTAATTTCAATTATCGGTGCGAAGACGTGCTCGTGCTGCTTGGAGTGGCTGGCGCGGCTGGCGCGGCTGGCGCGGCTGGCGCCGCTCGCCCTCCCTCTCTTTCCGCCCGAGCAGACGCCGCCCGCCGCCCGCCGCCCCACCCCTCCCTCTCCGTCTGATCCCCGAACTACTGCACCGCCCAGCCTTATTAATCGCGACTCGCCCCCGCATTAGTGATGATGTAAAGCGGCGTGATTGAAGTCCTGAATTAACAGCGCGGCGGCGGCTCCAGCCTGGAGCCTCCAGGAGCTCGAGGCGCCGCCGCGGAATAATCTACTCCCGTTTTTCTTCCCGATCTGCGCCACCCCCGGCAACATTTTCTATTCTCACGAAATAAAATGAAAATATTTGGGCATTGGAAATTGACTGTTTGTCCTTGTCATGTTGCAGGTGAGTATCTGGGGTGTCACGCGCCGTGGCCGCTGGCCGAGACGCTGCCGTCCATACGCCGCCGGAGGTCCGGAGGTAGGAGTCGCCCCCGCCCGCCCCCGGCCCGCCCCCGGCCCGCCCCCGGCCCGCCCCCGGCCCGCCTCCGGGTGCTCCTCTTTCTTTCCCAGAGCGGGGGACGGTGCCAGATAAAATCTCCCTCGCCGGCCAGCAGCCAAATCCTGCTAATTGGGAAGAGGAGAGTTGATCGAGGAGATTCCGCCTTCGTGCGGCGCCATCTCTCTACATATTTATCTATCTCTGTCTATCTGGGCGGAGGGGGCGAGGGCTGCACAAGACGCTCTCTCTCTCTCTCTCTCTCTCTCTCTCTCTCTCTCTCTCTCTCTCTCTCTCTCTCTCTTTTCCTCTGCCCGGGCGGCCCTCCTCATAGTGTTGCCACCAACTTCTGACCGGCGGCGGCCGGAGGCGGCTCAGCTCACCTCCGCCACATCTCCCTCGGCGACGGCGGGATGAAAATGCCGTGCGGTGTGCCGGGGGCAGCCGGGGGCGTAGCAGCTGGGCAGGAGGCCACGCTGCCGCGCTGCCGGCCTCTCCCCCGGCTCGGCTCGGCACGTCCCGGCTCGGCTCGGCTTGGCTCGGCGCGGGCCGACTCGACTCGACTCCGCTCGACGCTCCGCGCGCTCACTATCCTCAGCCTCCCCGCGCTCCGAAATCCGGGGGCTGCTGCTGCTCCGCCCGGAGGTGGCTTCTGCTTTGAGACGCCGTCTGTTGCCTTGGCCGTTGCCACGGCAACGACTCCCAGGCAGCCGTGGCCTGACTGAGATGAATACCCCCGGGATTATGGGGCCCGCGGCGCCGGCGGCAGCGGCAGCCTGGCAGGTGGCGTGGGCCGGCGGGGCCGTGCGGGCGCCGCACGCGTGCGACACCGAGCCGCCTCCACGGCGGCGGCCACCGGCCTCCGCCCGCCCTCAGCCCTCAGCCCTCAGCCCTCAGCCCCCAGGGAACGCTCCGCCAGCGCGCCGCCAGTGCCGTCCAGCGCCGACCCCGTCCTTCTCGGACCCGTTCCCATCATCCCCCTTGCCCCTGCTGGCCGGCGGCCCGGCAGCCCCGCCGGGGGCCGACAAGCCCCGCCACGGCGCTGTAATCACGCCTCGAGAGCCTATGGCGGGGGCGGGCCTCCCTCCCCGTTGTTCTTGTTCACCCCTTCGCGGCGCGCCACTCGGTGTATATCGGTCCCCGCCCGCACGCGGCAAAACGTTGGCGCTTTAGTCAAACGTCTTGGTTGCGGGTGACCTTGGCCGGGTGAGGCTGCCTGCTGCCTCTGCTCGCAGGGGGGCGGCCCGCGGCCCGCGGCCCGCTCTCGGGCCGGCGCTGCTCTGGGCATCATCCCCCTCCTGGGACCGGGAGATAAGTTTAGAGGTGAGCGGCAGGAGAGTGAAATGAGAAAAAGGCGCGGCCGGCCGGCCGGACCCGGCCGCAGGACGTTTGGAGGTTGGCGACACGACCGCGCCGCCTCCTCGGCACTCGGCCGGCTGCTCGCGGACGCTGCACGAGAGAGCGGCCGGGCCGGGCCGACCCCCGGGACAATGTCAGACAAACGAGACTGGGACCCCCCTCCCCTGCCCGGGGCCTACGGGGCCTACGGGGCCTACGGGGGCCCTCCTCATCTCGTGACCCACCTGTAATTCCATTAAGGAGGGGGGAGTCCGGCGATGCTGATTGGCCCGTGGTGCCTCCGCGGCGGCGCGAAACTTGGAAACTTTAAATTAAAAGGGTGCTTCCCCGTCCTCCATTTGCCTAATTATTCGGCACGGGGTGGCGCCGCCATTGGGGCCGATACACTGCGGTCCGAGGCGCTCCCGAACGCCGCGGCGGCTAGTCGGCTCTTAGTGTGTCTGGTTGCGGACGGTTCGTCGGGGCGTGCCGTGTCGTGCCGCGCCTTGCCGCGCCGTGCCGTGCCGCGCGCTCCCGGTCCCCGCGGGCCACGGCTTTGATCGGCAGGTAGAGAAAGAGGGGGAGAAGTGAATAAAAGGCAAAAGGGGAACAAAAAAAATAAAATAGAGGAGTGGGGGCGGAGGCAGAGCGCCGCGCCTCAGAATGTCACCTCGGCAAAAGTCTTTTTGAAATCATTTGCGGGGGGAGGTGATGGCGAGTCACGTTATACGTCACCACACTGGCGGAGCCTCGGGGGCGCTCTCCCGGGGCTGCGAATGGAAAACGCCAGCGGAGCGCCTTGTCAGAGTGTTCGCGAGAAAGGCCGCTGCCACCGCCGACGCCGCGCATTGCAAATTCGAAACTCGCCGCTCGGGGGTGTTTTCTGGGAAAGAGAGACACGGCGCCGCGAATAGATCTGTAAACAGCGTCCGATCGGCGCGCGCCGCGGCGCCCCGGCCTGCCCCGGCCCCGATCAACACACAACAAGGCGGGGCGTCATTAGCTCGTGTTGGCCTTGCTGTTTAACCCCCGGCGGCTGCGGCGGCGGGCCTCGCCGAAGGCCTCGCGCAGGTGCGTCACGTAATCCTGGTGACATAACCGACTGTTTTTTTGCCCTTCGGGCGGCGGTTGCGTGCGACCTAAAAAGAACGCAGAGAGAGAGAGAGAGAGAGAGAGAGAGAGAGAGAGGGGGGAAGCGTTGGTTTGGCTGGGAGGATTCGTTATCGGCCGCAGAAGTGGGCGCCCTCCATTGATTCCAGTGACAACAGGTCGGGCAGGCGGGCGGGTGCGGCCGCCCCTCGGGCCGCCCCCTCCCTACCTGGAGCCGTTCGCCGAACGGGGTCAGTGGCCAGCAGAGGCGGCCGTCCTGGAGGACACGACGGTCTTGGAGGGAGGCGGGCGACGCCGTGACCGCACTCGCTGCTAATGGCAGTGGTTGCCGCCGCCGCCGCCGGCGGCCGGGTCCTGGAAGAGGCCGTCCGTGGAGGCCCCGCCGATGCTGCTAATGCTGATGGCTTTCCCGACGTTATCAATGGCGATTGGCGGGGCGGGGCGGCAGGTCTGCGGGCGCAATTGAAAAGAGAATAAGGTCCGTAGATTCGCCGCTCATGAGAGATACGTGTACGTGTGCCCTGGGAATGGGGGGTCGGATTCTTGGTGTGTATCCCCCTCCCCCCCCTCCCCCTCCCCATGATCTCTTAGCTGTCAATCTGCTCCCTCCTGCCCCCCCCCCCCTCTCCTTGTATTGGTCTACACGCTGATCCCCGCCTGATGGTTCTCCTCTGTTTCCACGATGCTCTACCCCCCCTCCTCCTCCTCTCATCCCTGCCTTTCCTCTCGCGAGAGAGAGAGAGAGAGAGAGAGAGAGAGCAAACGGGATGAAATCGACTGACTCAGTGTTACGGATTGAATTTTCGCCTCCCAATGACAAGTCGAGGGGCAAGAACAAGAGTAAAAGAGGGGCACGGGCGAATGGGCGCGCGAGGAACGTGTGTTCGTGCAGTGCGCGAGTGCGCGGGAGATGAGGCAGCCTTGTTCGGAGAATCACTCAGCAAGCCCGGAGCAGGGGGCGGGCGGCGCGCAGCCCTCGGCCCCGGCGCCCGTCTCTCTTTACGGCCTCCGTCAGTACACATTAATTTTTCGGTAAATCCTCGCCCTTATCCCGCCTCCCCTCATATCTGCCCGCTCTGTTTCATTCGATGCCTCACACAGTAGATTCCCTCGTTAGTGTCGTCGTAAAAAGTGTGTTCATCACAGTAAGGAGTCCCCGGGGCACGCGGCGGGTGGGGGGGCGGAACGTCTTTTCCTCCTTTTGTATTTTTTTTCTTCTTCTGGTGAGCCGCCCAAGTTAACCCGCCGCCGGGGGGGGGGGGGCACGGCGCAATAAATATCGGCGGACACGCTCTGCACTGTCACACTGTGCCGCCGCGGCCCCGCGCAAGGAATGCCGTGAATGCCAAAGGGGGGGGGGGGGGCGGTGCCGGCGGTGCTCGAGGCTGGCGGGGGCCTGGAGGGGCCCTGGCAGGGCTGGCATCCACCGCGTCACGTGGATGACCTTATGTACCTCCTGGAGCGCGGAGGGTCGGGGTGAGTTTGCACGAGGATTGTTTCGACACTACTCCTCCTCCACGCACTCTCTCTCTCTCTCTCTCTCTCTCTCTCTCTCTCTCTCTCAGTACTTCCTGGATGAAGATAAAATTCAGGTCGCGGCGATGTTTGCTCCAAATTATATAAAAGAATCGATTGCGTCCGCAAAACGACGGCAGTGGCTGCGCTGGGGGGGAGGCGGTCGGTGAGGTCCGGCCGGCGACGCTCGCTCGGCCACCCTCTTCCAAGGCCCCGCGCCCCGCGCCGCGCGCTGTCCCTCCCCCAGAAGAAGCAGTGTTGTTTCACAAAGCAGGGCGCCAACGGCAGCGCGACAAGTGCCGGGAAATCTGTCCCCGCCCCGGCGGCCCCCGGCCTAGCTGCGCCGCGCTCCCCGCTCCGCCATGTTGTGGCGGGGCAAGGCAAAACAGGGCAGCGGCGCGTAGCGTGGCGCGGCGTGGCGCGGCGTGGCGCGGCGTGGCGCAGGAAGCAGCGCCAAGGCCGGGCGGGGCCTTTGAGTCCTTACTCGGACGCCTTTAAAAATACATGCGCGCGCTCTGCTGGGACGGGGCAACAGGAACGCGCTATTGTGCAAACAAACAAGATCGAAAACCATGTAAATAAACCCTCCCGAAACAATCTTCCTGCCCGGGCGGGCACACACGGGAGAGTGAGGGGGGGGGGGGGGGCTCCAGCGGTGGGCAGTGCCACACTGCGGCACACGCACACCAACGCACCTGGCAACACACACACACACACACACACGCCGCGAATTCTCTCCCACTCTCGGGTCATCCTCCTAAATTCCGTTTGCCCGCCGCGGCAGCAGGGCCGGCGGGGCGGGTCACCTGTGGACGCCGTGTGTGACGAGTCAGCAGCGGACAAACACGCAGCAAAGGGACGGGGCCCACAGCTGCTGGGGCCGGCCGGGGGGCGGCCGGGGGGCGGCCCGGGGGCGGCCGGGGGGCGGCCGGGGGGTGGCGGCGCCTCCCCCCTACAGCGCGCCGCCACGGCCGCTCCGCTGCGCTCCGCCGCCACGCCGCTACGCCCCGCCAGCCGCCAGTCCGCGTCCAGCCCCGCCGAGCCGCGCACCGCGCCCGGTACGGCACGGCCCCGGCAGCCCCGACTCGGCTCGGCTCGGCTCGCACCGGCTCGGCTCGGCCCGGCCGCACGGCCGCAGCACCGGCCCGTCGCTCCCGCCGTACCGCACCGTCCGCCGCGGTCCTCCGCACCGCGTTGCCGTCCGCCCCCCCGCGGCGCCCTGCGGTCTCGGGACGCGCACCCCGGTTTGTCGGCCCTGCGGTGCCCCCGCGTGACTTCGCGGTGCCCCGCGGCGCCCTGCCCGCGGTCTGCAGTCGGTGCCCCGCGCGCGGCCCGCCGCTGGCCGCCGCTGGCCGCCCCGCGGCGGACGCACGGCAGCCTGTTGCCCGCCGGCCCGCGCCGCGCCGCGCCGCGCCGCCGCGTCGCCTCTCCGCTGCGTGCCGGCGAGCAGCGCCCCTGGATTACGACGCCGCTGTAAACTGTGGCGGCTGACTTCCCCGGCGGCCATCTTGGACGACAGTTCCGGCCCGCGCGTCAGCGGCGTCGTCAGCGGCGTCAGCGCGGCAGCACCGTCAGGCCGTCGTCGAGCGGCTGTCGCTGATATTGGCGAGTGCGCGTCGCGGCGGGGCTGCTGCTGCTGCTGCCGCTGCTGCGAGTTTGCGAATTGCGCGCGTGCCAACTTGAGTGGCGGCTGTGAGTGCTGTGAGCACAGTCCCTGAAGTGCTGCCGGAGCTGCCGGAGCACGGCGGCTGCTGCCTACTTCATAAAGCCTGCTTACGTTAGGATGCCGTTGGCGTGCTCATCGGGGACCCTCCACCGAGTGGTGGCGGTCGGTCTGCGAAACACACACACATACGTACACACACACACTACAAACTCACGTTCAGGGATTCGCCCGTGCTCCCCTCCTGTCCCCCGGGGCGCGAGGAGGCGACCAGGTGACCTCCGGCCGGCGCTGCCTGCAGCCCCCCAAGCCCACGGGGCAGCCGTTTTTATTTTATCAACTTCCCCCCAGCCGTTCCGCGCCACCGCCGCGGGCTCGCTCCAGTGGTCCGGACCGGACGCCTGCCTCCAGCGGCCTCCAGCGGCCTCCAGCGGCCTCCAGCTAACGCGGGAGACACGGCAGCTGGGCACCGCGGTGCTCGGCACCTGGCCACCACGGCGCCTTAACATACGCGGCGGCCACGTCCGCGGGTACACGAACACAACTGTACTAAATCGCACATCGTGCATCGTTATTTTTGGTCACTTCGGCAAAAAGTTTTTAAAAAATCGTAATAAAACTCATGTATTGGAAATGTGAAGTGTGCGACGAGATCCGAGTGGCGGTGGGGGCGATAAGCCGGCAAATGGCTTGGAAGTTTGTTTCCGTGTTGTGGGCGGCGGGGGCGGCGGGGGCGGGGGCGGCCGCGCCTGCCCCGCTCCCACCGCCGGGCCGGACGGCGCCGAAAGCGTTCCCGCGTATCGATAAGCGTCAACATCGAGGGGGTTTGCGTTTGCGGCCGATTCGCGCGAATAGCGGCCGGATAAGGAAGATGGCTGGGCAAACACCTTAGAGTTTGTATCTCGCAGGATGGAAAGATAGCAAAGCAAAGTGGCGCTGGCCGGGCCCTCGGCGGACGGCGGCGGCGGACTGAAATGTTATCACTCGGCAACCAAGCTGGCGGGCGCCTGGGGCGCAGCCAGCCAGGGCGGGCACGTGTGAGAAAGGGGGCCAAAGATGGAGGCGGAGAGAGACGTCCTGTCAACCCCGATTTATCTCTCTCACTCTCTTTCCCTTTCTCTCTCTCTCTCTCTCTCTCTCTCTCTCTCTCTCTCTCGCCCTCCCTCGGTAGGCTGCGGAGCAGTGAAGGACACGAGGGGTGGTTAGCCCGTATTCATACGTGCAAAGCGTGTAACCTGAGAGGCAAAAGGCTTTTCCCTCCGCTCTATTTGCATGCGCGTACGAAACGCCTCCTAATGGGCCCGAAATTTCGACCAGAGAGAGGCAAAAAGGCGAGCGAGTGGCGCCCCAGAAATGGTCGGGCGGGTGCCGCGGTGCCGCGGGCGGACGGGGGGCCACCCAGATGTGGCCTGCAGCGGGCGGCAGCTGGGAGCTTTTGTAAGTCTTGACCTTCCATCTGACGCCGCCGCCGGCCGCCGCTGCACTGCGCCCGCCGCCCTGCCACGGAAATGGAATTAATTTCTGTATTATTTTTCTCCGCTCTCTTGTTCCCCGGCCAACATCAGCCATCTCTCCTCGGCTCCCCTCCCCTCTCCCCTTGCTTATCTGCCGCTTCCTGCAACAAGCCGTACTGAGTACTGTAGGTGCTGCGCCGAGCTCTGCTTACGCTCCGCGGCCCTGCCTGCTCAGGCCCCGGGGCCCCGGGCGAGACGAGACTCCATCTCCCTCGCTCCCCCACCGCGCCTCCGCCCCCGCCTCTCTCGCCGTCTTCTCTCCCTCCGCGCCGCGCTGACATTGTGAGGCAGGCTTGTTGCCCGGGCGTGGTGGCAGCCACTGGCTGCGTGTTTCTGGGATTTGCCCCCCTCGCGTACACATTCAAAGGGAGCGTGCTGCCTCGGCTGCCGGGCCGGCAGGAGTGGACCCAAAAACATAAAGAGCCCCATCCCGCGGCCACTATCCCCGCAGCGAGCGATGCCAAACAGCCGGGGGGCCGCCGGGGGCCGCCGGGGGGCTGCCGGAGGCCCGGGCGGCTCGGGGCAAGGCCCGGAAGCCCGGCGTGGGAGGGGCCGCCACGTGCAGCGCCCGGGGGTGGCCGGGGGGTGGCCGGGGGACGGCAGCCGGGGGACGGCAGCCGGGGCAGCGCCCGCTCTCCGCGGGGGGCCTCTGCATTGTCTCCCGCGGCACGGCGTGCTGATTGTTGACACTTGCTCCGTGCCGCCGCCTCGGCCCGGTCCGGCCCGGCCCTCCGGTGCCGTCCGAAGCCGTCGGCCCGCGTCAGGCCTTCCTCCCCCTGCTCCCCCCCAAAGCCCCGTGCGCCCCGTGGCTTTGCTGGTCTCCGCCCGCTCAACCGCACGGGACCCGCGCGCGCCACCGCTTTTGAGACCTACGATGCCCGGGGCGAGGTCCTAGGCTGGGATAGGAGCGTTGGCCGCCCCGCCGCCGCCACCCCGCCGCCGCCGCCCCGCCCTGGGGGAGGGGAGGATATGTATCCCCGGGGGGGGGGGGGGGGGAGAACACTCGGCCTGCTGGCTCGCTTCTCACGCAGCCGGAACTGGGAACCGCAGGAAAAACGGGTCGGTAGTGTAATTAGAGACGAGTGGTGGTCGAGGTGGTGGTCCCGGCGGGACCGAAGTGAGGCCCGGGGGCCACGGCCCCACGGCAAGTGGCCACGGCAGGGCGGGCCCTGCCCTGCGATCCGGGCCCGACAGTACACGAGTACAACCTAATAAAATCGTCCCCAAAATTTTCAGAAGGATATTCGATGAAACCTGGCCGCTGTTAGCTTTTTTATGTGTTGCAGATTTTTCAGTGTTTCATTTTTCCTTCATTGCAATTTTCGTTGAATCGTCTCTTTAGTCGCCTCTCTTATCACGCATAATATTAGTAAAGTAGAGAGAGGGAGATAAGACAGCATCAAAATAATAAATGACTTGAACGGGGGATGGGGAGGGGAGGGGGGGGGAGTGAGGAAAGTGGGGCGGAAGTCAACCCGTTGGCGATAATGTGAGCATGACACGGGACACGGGGGATGAACCGGCGCGGCGGCGCAGGCCGAGGCGCAGGCAGCCTGACGCATTAAGGAAACTCCATTTTTCACGCTGCCAGCCTTGCCAAGGCGTGGCGGGGGGGGGGGGGGGGGGATGTTGTGCTGGCGGCGGTCGGGTGGCGGGCAGCACGGGCTTGGCAGTGGCAAAAACAACAAATATCCTGCTCGAAGACTTTACCGCACTGAGCAATGCATCACAAATTTGGGTTGATGAAGTCGATTGTGAGTCGGGCATGGCCACAGGGGCTGGGACACAGCGACAGACTCCGCCACACAGCGCAGACAGGACGTGGCCGGGGCCGCCGCGGACGTGGTGCGTGGCTTATGCGGCCACAGAGAAGTCGCGGTGGTTCCGCAGTCCGCCGGGTGTTTGCGTGCGAGGGCTGCACACGCGTGTGCGCGCTGGTCCCCGCGGGGCCCCGGGGGCAACGCGTGGCGAGGGGCGTGCCCGCCGGCCATGACACCCCCCTCCCGGGGCCGGCGGCTGCGCTGGCGAGGACCCCCAGCACTATGGTGTCACTCGATATTTTCGCGGTTGCATTGCGCTAGGCGCGGCCTGGCCGGCGGCACGGTTCGCTGTCCACTTGAGCGGTCTGCTCAGCGCGCAGAGCGTGCGGGGTGGGGAGGCCGGCGCGGTAGGCGCGCGGCGGCAGCGGCCCGCGGCGACAACTGCTGCGCCACGCCGGCCGTGAAGACCTACTTGTCCTCTGTGCGTTATTTTGTTTGGCGCTGCATATTCATGAGCCCTCCCCCCGCCGCGCCGACGCCGCGAGCCCTGGTCCTCGCGCCGCTCCCAGTCCGGCAACTGTCCGGCCGCCGGCGGTCACTTGCGTGGCTTTGGCGTTGGCCGCACGGCTCGCGCGGCCATTCTTCACCCGTAGGATGTGCGGCGCGGCGCGGGAGTCGGCGGGGGTCTGCAGCCGGCAGAACGAGGTCAGCCGGGGGCTCGCCGGGGGCTCGCCGACCGTGGGGCGGGCGGCCTAGCCCGAGCCCGCTCCGGTGACGCTTGGGGCGGCGGCGAGGGGTTGGGTGCCGCCTGGCCCGGCCCGGCCCGCGGCCCCGCGGCCCGCCCCCAGGTAGCCGGGGAGGTGCGGCGGCGCGGCGGCGCAGCGGCCGCCCCTTCTTGTCCATAGTTGATGAGACACGCGCCTCTGGGGTGAGCCGAGCTGCTACGCTGCCGTCGCGCTGCGGGCCGAGCCGGGCAGGCGGCGGAAAGTGTGTACGCAGTGTGGCGCTGCTGAGAGGCCTGCACGTGCGCGACGGTGCGGTGCCGGGGGCAGCAGCCGCCTGTGAGACTCGCCCCGAGTGCGTCGCGGCACCGGGACGCCGCCGCGGCCGCCGCTGCACCGTGCACCCGAGAAGGGAAAAAATGAAGAAAAAGTGGGGAGGAGCGGCGGCAGCGCAGCGCTCCGCTCGGCGGCGCTATTCCGTTTGAGTGATGGCGCAGCCTGCAAACTTATGACAGCACGGCGTCATGTTGCATAGCAGGCGGCGCACGGCGCGGCGCTCGCGGAGTTGGCCGTGTTCGGCCCCGACGCGGCGACTTGTCCCCCGCCCTGCACCGCCCCGCACCGCCCCGCACCGCCCCGCACCGCCCCGTACCGCCTCGCACCACCCCGCACCGCCCCGCACCGCCTCGCACCTCTCCGCCGGCCTCTTTCCCCTCTGCCTCCCGAGCGCGCTCACGCGGCCGGCCCACTAACGGGTTAAGGATCACCACTCCGTGTGCTTAAGCCCGCGTGCTTGTGGGTCCGCCCCATTTCGCCGAGTCCCGTGCGTCCGCCGCGCGCCCGCCTCGGCGCCCGCCCTCGACGAGGAGGGCAAACACCGCGGGGGGCGCCGCGGGGAGGGGGCGGCGGGCGGGGGGCGGCGGCCGGCTGGCCAAGTGGTCACACACCGAACACTCCGAACCGCTCCGTGTAGGATTGGCGCTCTTTTATAAAACGTTTGTTTGGTCAGAGGGAGAGAGATAAGGGGGTGGGGTGGAGGAGAGTACCAGCGCGGAAAAAGGGGGACAGAGACCTCAACAGACAGAGGGGGGTCAAAGTTGACAAGGCTGGTGATTGCATCGGATGAAAAAGGGGCGATAGGGCCGTCCGCCCTTCCCAGTACTTTCTTATTTCCTCCTCCTTTTTTCGGGCTCGTTTGCTCCGTTCGCTTCCGGGCTCTTCCCGGCAGCGCAAATATTGTTGTTGTCGGGCTCGTGCCGCCGCATTGGGCCCCGCCCCGCCGCACCTGGCGGAGAGGGGAGGCGCTCGCGACGCCCGCCATCGAGGCCATTACAGCGGCGGCCATGCGGTCCGCTGGCTCCGCTGGATCCCCTGTCGACGCCGTCTCCGTTGTCCGAGCGGCCGGCACGCACACGCTGGTCGTGGCGGCCGAGGTGCGGGCGGTGAGGGCCGAGGCCGGCCGAGGCCGTGTCCCGTCGCCTCCCTCTCCCTCCGCTCCGCCCGCGCCCCGATTATCTGGTAAATTGTCCCGTTATCTGTTTCCGATCCGGGTCTGGGCGGGCAGCGCCGCGCTGCAGCGCCGGGTAACAAACTTGTAGCGCACCTCATGGCGGCGGCCGGGTGGACCGGGGCGGCGGCCGGAGGGCGGCGGTGGGGCGGAAGCCGATCGATTGTCTCTCAATGAGAGGCGTGCCGGCGTGAGGCCACGGCGGCGAGGCCACGGTGAGGCCACCGTGGGGCCGCCACAGGTTAAGCAGCAGCCGCCGTCACGCACTGACACCGGCAGCCTCCCGCTGCCGCCTGCCGCTGCCGGTCGTCGACATCGTCGCCGTCGGAACCCTTTGATCAGCGTCGTGCTAAAGTTAGTTGCGTACAATGCGCCGCCGTCCCCAAAGGCGGCGTCACACAGGACGTGCCGGCTCGATACGTCCGCGGGGCCGCGGGGGCCGACGGGGGCGCGCCGGCTCGTACGGGCCGAAACGTGGGCAACTCTTATGGCCTCTCGCCGAAGGTGAGCGGGGATCCGGCGGGGCGGTGGGCGGGGATGAGAATAGGCAAGGCGCAGGCACGCCGCTCCCGTGGCACCCAAGTTTTAGGGCCTCGTCGGGAAAGAATCCGCAAGGGGCAGCGAGAAATGATTGTCAGGTAGGGGAAGCTGGGATGCCGTGGGGCGGGGTAGCAGGGCACGGGGGCACCACACCTGACTGGCAGTGCGGTCGGGGCGGACACAGGCGGTAGAGCAGGGGGCAGGGGGGGGGGGGGGGGCGACCCGGCGAGGGGAGCTGTCGGAGGGAGACCTGGCTCAACTTTTGCGATACGATCCCACGAAATCGAATTGCCGGGCCAAAGGGCCGCCGGCTGTGTCGTCGGCCGGGGTCAGTGTCAGTGCGCGCCGCCCCGCGGGCTTCCTCGTGTGACAACCCGCGGCCGCCGGTCGTCCGCAGCCGTCCCCCGGCGAAGGACTCACTGAGGCTGGCCGCGGGCTCTGTGATCACCGTGCGGACGCGTGTTCCCGGGAGGGGCTTATCGCCGTCAAAGGGCCCCGGCCCCCACTGCGGCCGCCGCCTCCCCCGGGCTGCCCGCTGCTGGCCCTGCTGGCCCTGCTGGGCCGCGGCCCCCGCCGGCACCACTCGGTCACGTGTGGCCATCGACTGCTCGCCGGGAATGCAATAAGCTTCGGCCGGGCCCCCGCACGTGCGTTACAGCGCCTCGCGGGGCGTCGCTGGGCGTCGCGGGGGGTTAGCGGGGCCCCTCATTGCGTCCGGCCAAGGACCCCCCGCGGCGCCGCAGGACCTGTTGCTGCTGTAGCGCCGCCCGCGCGGACTGTAGGTCACCGGGGTCGGCGCTGCCCTGCCGGGGCTGCAGTCGTCCGCGATCGCTGGCCCGCTATCGACCGCCCCCCCCCCCCCCCCCCCCCCGCCGCCCCCGCCGCTCCCGGCGCCTCTTCCTCTTCCGCCGCTCGCTACCTCACTCTGCCGCCACAACTGAAGATTGAGCGCGTTCGTCAACCAAAGCCGCCCGGGCCTGCTGCCGGTCCCTCGGCCGCGCCGCCGCTCCACCCTCTGATAAGACGATTTGGTCCCCATTATCAGGGCGTTGCGGCGGACGCGGGGAGCGCCTGGCGGATAGGCCACACGCGGCGGGCCGACGCAAGGCGGCGCGGCGCGTGGCCTATCCCCGATCTCACAGGCGCTCTCCCGCGCCGCCCGCTCAGCGGCACGGCCACGTCAGGCAGCCGCCGCCCCGCCACCGCAGTCGACGAGAAACCCAAAAAAAACCTTGTCGGGGAGACAAAAAAAGGAGAGCCAACAATTATTTTTTGTGGTGAAAAAAATAATAACGTAACACGGAAAGCAATTGTCGCGGCGGCGGCGCGGCGGCCGTTAGAGGCCCGTTAGCCGAGCGGTTCGCTTATTCGAAATACGTCTGCTGTTGGCTGGCGAGTTGTGTCTGGCCGAGTTGTGTGCATTGTGCGCGTCACGCGCATACGACGGCCAAACTTTTGCGTCTCGCCTCTCACTGTGGTGGATGCGAGCGGCGCGGGCGGCCGCCGCCGCGGAGTGCCGGCGCGGCAAGGCGCCCTCCCCTTCACTCCATTCGTCATCGCCCCGCTTGTCTCGTCCGCCCGCCGCCGCGGCCCGATGCCGCTCGCGTGCTCCCGGGATTTAAATTGGCCGAGGAAAGTTTACAACTCTGAATGGCGGAAAGCGCGCGGATGAGGGCGGGGTGGGTGGAGGCCCCTGGAGGCCCCTGGGGCCGCTGGGGCCGCGGGGCCGCGCTGCGGTGCGGCGGGGGGGCCGCGGCCGGGTTACAGTATAGCCGCTTCCCCGCGGGAGCGGGTGGGTCAGTCACGAAGCTCGCCGCCAACGGCCCCAGAAATGCCCAAACATTCCCGTCCTTCGCTGCACGGCACCCTCCGTCAACAAGCCGTGGGAGGCGTCAAGGGCTCGCCACGCCACGCCCCGCCCCACGATCCGGCCCACGCTCGCTCGCGGGTGCTGCCCGGGTGTTTCCAGGGCGCGGAGCGGCGGGAAGATACAACAGGAATGCGCGGCCGGCGGGGAGGCCACCGCGCCACAACCGGGCCCAAACTTTGTTGGCCACTTTCTTGTACGTTATATTATTATCGAGTCCCATGAATCACATTAGCGAAGGCCTCCGGCGCCGCGAGTTCGCCCCTTCGCCCCGCGGCCCCGCGGCCCCCGCCCGCCACAACGCACTTTCTTTCTGCATAATCAGCCCGACTTCTTTCCCCGACCGGCATCCAATTCTAATCCCGGCCGAACCTTCTCCAGCTGGCTCCCCTTTTTGTTACAAACCGGGGTTCCTGGCGCGGACGTGTAGACTCGCCGCGGGCCCGCCGGCCCTGGCGGCGGCGGCGGCGGCGGCGGCGGCGGCGGCCCCACTCGCTCCGGCTCTGCCTTGGGTAGCATGTTGAGGGGGAATAGTGAATGCCGTCCTGACGTTGCTGTGATCGGCTGGAGACGGAGGCGGAGCGGGGGGCGGAGCGGAGGCGAGCAGGAAGAGGCAGAGAGGCAAACGCCCTGCACGCGCGCGCACACACACACCCCGAGTGTGCGAGGCGAGCACCTCCAGGAACTCTCCGAGGCCGCGGAGCACTATAACACGGGGCGCACGCCAGGCCGCGGTGTGTGAAGACTCTACGGGCCTCAATGCCTAGCGGGGCCGCCGGGGCCTCCGGGCCTCCGGGCCTCCGGGCCTCGGCTCGTGGCGGACGTATGCAGGCCGACCGAACGAGGGCGGAGGCGGCGGGGGCCCGGCGGGGCGGGGCGTGGCAGCGTCGGCGGCGACTCCAGTGAATTCCTGTTAAGAAATTCCAGCGCGCTCCCGCCTGCACCGGATTCCGCGGCCCGCCGGGATCTGCGTTTTTGACCGGCTGGCTGGGCAGGGATTACACGGATTCCTGTGCGGCTTGGCGTCGCCCTGCGTCGCCCGGCGTCGCCACACGCGGCGGCCCGCGCGCTCACAATGGCGTTCCGGCGGTGATTTTGCGAGGCCCCCGCCGCCGGCGGTCGCTTCCACCCACAAAGACTTGCGATCGAGCCGCCACCGCCCTTGTGAGGGCGCAGGCCGTCGCTGCCGCCGCAGCTGCCGCCGCCCCGGGGCCCCTGCGGGCCCCTCCACGCTCCGGCCCGGAAGTGGGGCCCGAGAGGAAAAGGGGGTTGGGGATGGGGGTCGGCAAACACGCGGTCGGGCGGAGTGAGTGGGTTGTGTTAGTTTGAGAAATGCACTCCGCCGGGCGGCTCTGTCGGCCCGGGCGGTGCGGCGGCGAGTTCCTCCGAGTGCAAGTGGCCCCGGTGCACTCCGGCGGTGTTGATAGGCGGGGGGCCGGAGGGGGGCCGGAGGGGAGCCGCCCGGCAGCACGGCGACAGCAACGCGATGTGAGCGGCGCTCGCCGCGCGGCGATACGCCGCTGTGAGAAACTCGAGGAGGGCGGCGGGCGGGGGACGTTATTAGAGTGTCGGTCCCGCGGGGGCGGCGCCGCGGCGGGAGCCCCGCCCCGGCAGGCGCCCCGGCAGGCGCCCCGGCCGCAGCCAGGCGGGGCGCCGCTCATCCGCGAAATGGGAGACGAGTGGTTCGAGTTTCTCCGTCCCGATGAGGGGCGGCGCAGACGGAGTCCGCCGCCGTCCGCGCCTCCGCACACGCACCGCACCGCACATGCGTGGCAGCCCGGGAGACTGGCGCCGGACGGAAACAGTGATTTGGGATGTGTTTATTTTCGGGAGGGCCTTCCTGCACGGACACCTTGGCGAGTCCGCCGTGCGCAGTTCGGTCTGAGGTGTCGAATCACCGTGAAGCCGTGCTGCCCCCGCTCACCATATCGCACCGCCCTCGGCCAGGCCCCCCACAGGGCTGCCGGGGGGAGGGGGGGGGGGCGCCCCTTCCGTGGCCTCTGCGCTGTGCCCGTTTTTCCGGTTACGATTGCCGAGGACTTGTTACGTGGTTGCTGGACGGCGCGTGAGTGTTACGCAACGCCAAGGGTGCGCCCCACGCGTCACTCACCGGTGACGAGGGCCGACCGATCGGGACTGGGGACCGAGCTCCGGGCCCCCTGGCGCCCCGCCCCCCTCCCTCGCCCCCCGGCCCCCCTACCGAGTGCGGGCCGCGTCCCCTGCCGGCCCTGTTGCCGAACCCCCACGGCACTGCGTCACGGCGGCGTCTTACCGAGTTGGGGCTCCGGACGGCAATATGTACCGCGGCGCCGCCCGGCCTAGGCTGGCCTCTGGCACGGCCCCGGAAGGGATCAGACTTAAATGAGCCAGTGAAAGCTCTTCTATCTCTGCCGGCCCTCCGGCGGGCTCTCCGGCGGGCTCACCCGGCCGCCTGCCTCTCCGGAAGCTGCCGCTGCCCCCGCCGCCGCCGCTGCCTCCACCCCGCCGCTTGTACCCGACCCCCCTGTTCCCGCTCCGCGTCAAACTATGCGCCGGCGCCGCCACAACCGCCGCAAGGACGATGGCGCGGTTTTGCAGTTTGCCATCCCGGGGAGGGGAGGGGCCCGGGGAACATAGGTGCCAATCTTCTTCCCTGTCGTAAGCCCACCCCCTGCCACCCCAACCTCCGGCGGAGGTCTGCCCCCCCCCCCCCCCCTCCTCTCCCTTTGCCATTATCATTTGAGGCGTTGGTTGTTGTGGTGAATGCCAGGCACAATATCAGCTCCCCGGTGATGATGGTGTCACCCAGTGCAAGCGAGAGAGAGAGAGAGAGAGAGAGATGCTAATGATGATGATGGTGATGAAGAGAGACAGGTCGTGTCGGCAGAGGAGCAGCCTTGCAGCCGTGCATGCATGCTGGGGCCTCTGGTAATGACGTCCCTGGTCCCGCAGCGGCCGTGACGATTCCGTGGCATCCGTTGTACGTCCGACTCCGTGCGCGCTGCTGTGGGGCGGAGCCGCGCCGCCGCGGTGCCGCACGTCAGCTGGAGGTGAAGTGCCGCCTCACCGCCTCAATGTGCGCCGCGACACGCCCATTCGCTTTTCCACCCCCCTTTTTTTTATTTTTCTGATTTCTATATCCTCACGGCGCGCAGACGACACGCCGCCGTTTGACACGGCGGGGACAGCGCCGAAGCCCGGGCCTCGCTCCCTGCGGGACGCGCTGTCGAGGCCGGCGTGTGCGTCTGTGTGTCGTGTGTGTGTGTGTGTGTGTGTCCGTGATCTCGCCCTCCATCTGTGATCTAGTTGTCGTGACCAGGCGCCCCTCAGGAAATGAAGGGGGTGAGCGGCAGTGGGGAAGACCCACAGCGACGGCTGTCCTTGTCTCCGCCTCTTTCTCTCACGTCGTCGCAGCCGTGCCGGGAGCGTCGCGCGAGGCCGCCGCCCGCCCCGCTGTTGATTCGGCTCGGGAAGCCCTGCAGGGCCGCCCCGTCTGTATTGACTTTGGCATCGCTTAGAGATATTAAGCAGAAGACAATCAAGTGTGACTCGATGTGTGGGCGCGAGCGCGGCGCGCGGCGCGCCCTCGGCAGTGACGACTAACTCCTCGCCGGCGCAGCTGGCGGCGCACGCAGACGGTCGGTCAACACGGCCGCGGTCACGTCCGGTCACGGCCTGTCACGCGCGGCCACGCCTTCGTTTCTGTTTGACAAAGTGGAGTGCCGCGCGGTAAAGCACTCGCGGGTCGCGGGCCCCGCGGCCACGGCTCTCGCAGCCAGGCAATGCCGTTCGGCGACAAGCACCACTTACTTCCCTCCCGCGCCCACCAACCAGGCCTTTTATTAATGCGATCAAAAATTAATGTTGCGCCAGAAAGAAAAGTGAAACAACTGTTTCCGTTCCGACCGCTGTTGACCGGACCCCAGGCGCGCGCGCGCGCACACACACACACACACACACAACCACGACAGACCGACCCCGCCCTCTCCGCTGAGCACGCTAGCCAAGGTCTCCCTCCGTAGGTGACGAAGGCTTTCTCCACTTTCAGCAGGACCAATGCGCGTCCGCCGGGCCCGGAGGGCGGGGTAACCGGCGCCATGGGTGGGCAGCGGGGGGCTGAGGCCGAGGCCCGGTGGCCCCCCCGCAGGGCCCCCCGCCGGCCCCCCCGCAGGGCCCCCCGCAGGGCCCCCCACAGGGCCCCCCGCCAGGTAGCATGTTGACTGTGGCCGTACTGCTGTGGTCCTTCGTGCGCTCGCTCCGCCGCCGTCCGTCGGCGCCAACCCCCTGGACGCTGGCGACGACGCCCTCGCCGCCGACGTCCATCCCGGGCATCTCGACGCCCCAGGTGAACGTGATGGCCGAGATGCCGGCCACGCTGTCTCCCGCGGCCGGCGGCCCCGTTCCACGGCACGACGCCGACCCGCGCGCCCTCGCCGACGCCCTCAGCGCCGCTGTCCGCGCCACCACGGCGCACCGCGGCAGCGTCGCGTCCATGCTGGGCGACGACATCCTCATCAACTACCCGGCCGACGGCAGGCGGCGGTCCTCCTACTCCAGGACGCTGTCGAGGAGGCTGCGGCGTCGCCTCCCGCCGGACCCGCGCCGCGCCAAGAGGTACACGCCGAGCGCTTGTTTTAGGGGACAGGCGGCCCGGGCGGCGGCCCGGGGGCGGCCCCCGGCTGCCGACTGGCGCCCCTGACGGCCGGGTCGCCTTCATTCGATCACGGCCCGGAGCCCCGCTCAAAGCGGGCCCCCGTGGGGGGGGGGGGGGGGAGGAGGGGCCGGGCCGAGGGCTCTGCCGGCTCTGCCGAGCAGCGGGGACGGCCGGGCCGCCCCGCCGGTCTTGTTCGCGACAGATTCTGAGCGGGTACTCCGCGGGGGAGGAGGCGGCCGAGGAGCCGGCGGTGCCACACGGTTCCACACGAGCCCGCGACAGCTCGCCTCGGGGCACGAAAACACCTGTAGGCGTCCCTGTGTCCTAACGCCGCGCCTTGTCTCTGTTCCAGGTGAGTGCCCAGCCCCGAGCACACGCTCTGCGCCCATCCGCCGGGCCATGAGCCGGGCCATCGGAAGCGTGAGTACTGGCCGTCCGACCCCGCGCTGCGCGCTGCGGCCGCCAACGGGCCTGACTGCAGCGGCTATATGATGCCTGCCGCCGCGCTGCAGGACACCCGGCAGGACACCCGGCAGGACACCCGGCCGGCGGGCAGTAAAACGGGGCTTAAAGTGAAATCAATACGGCAGCGCTCCCGCGGCGGCCGCCGGCTCCCTTTACTGGCGGAGATCACTGCAGGGCTGGAAATATCCGCCGGCCGTGCCTTCCTCGCCCGCTTCCGGTCCGCGGGGTGCACGAGTCGACTGCTCGTCCCGGGAGCTGCACGCCGGCCGAGCCGCGCAGTAAAACCCGCCGGGCCGGATTCGCTCTCTCGCACGTTCATTTAATAAGCGAGCTCGCCAGAGAGAATATTAAGTGCATTAAAATTTAGTATTTTCGAAATTGCTTTTTTTTAGTCGAAGTAGTAGTCAAGGGTGCAGATGAGGTAAGTTTGATTTCGCTGCGGACGGGCTCCAAACGCGCGAGCCTGCACAGAGTCGCCATGAGGCGGCCAGACAGGAAGCAGCCGGGGCCGCAGCCCCCCGCAGCGCCACGGCCATGCTCTTGTTCCGGACCGGCTTGTCCTGCCGGAATCTCAGTCAGAAGCCCCGCCTCCGCACGGCACAAAATGGCTTTCGTTATGATGAAATAAAGTGTCGTGGGTCGCTGTCGTAAAAAAAAGGAAGAGAAATACATTTTGCCACACAGAGCACGGCAGGGTGTCCTGGTTCTTCCTCGCTTCCTCCCTCCCTCCCCTTTCCCATCCCTCCCTTTTGTTCTCTCCGCGACACGTACAGTCAATTTTCTTTCTTTGAAGGAGGACATAGCGGGGATAGTAAGGGCGGCGTTACTCACGGTAGCCTTGGCTCGCACCGCTCGCAGAGGGATTTCCCCGTCGCCGCTCCCATTATGTTCAGTGATGTTAACAACTCGAGTGGGTCTCGCGGTGTCCCTCACCCGCCGCCGCCGTTCGCTGCTTTGCGAGACCGAGAGCAGGGCGGGCGTGCGGCCGACGGGTGTCATTTTATTTTTCCGTTGTCACTATAGGGTTTCTAGTTCCGAAATTTTCAAACACTTTTTAGGAGAAAAATTCAAAATTTTCAAAAAAAATAATCAAAATTTTAAAAAATGAACATTTTTTTAAAATTTTGAAAAAAATTCCAAAATTTTCAGAAATATTGATGTTTTTTTTTTCGAAAATTACCTCGAAACTTTCGGGACTAGCAACCCTGTTCAACCGGAGCCGCTGCTGCGGCGGGGTCCGCGGGGGCCGCGGTGTTGCGGGGCGCTGCGGGTGGGCGCCGCCAGCGCCGCCAGCGCCGCCGGATCCGCGCGCCAGCCGGACACTAGCCGCCAAACGCTGCTATCGGATTGCGATATAATCGATGGCGAACGCTTTGTCCGGCCACCGGACACCCGGCCCCGCCGCCCCGCCGCCCCGCGGCCGGCAGGGATAAACAGACCGCGAGCGGGCTCGGCGCCGGACGGCCGAACTTACCACCTCTCTAAGGTCGGCGCCGGCCAAACTCCCGGCCGGGGCCGCATCATGACGACGAGGTTCCCCGCCGCGCCCCGCGGCGCCCCGCCGCCTCGTCTCATTTAGTGCCCCCCCCCCCCAAAAAAAAAAAAACTTGCCGCGCGCGAGTATTTTGGAAAAGTAAGCTCATAAAAAAAGGCTTGTTTGTTCTGTCCGAGACTGTTAAGCGCCTCCCCCATTCTATTAACGGACACGGCCCCATGGACGAGCACGCCAAACAAAGGACGCCTTTTGTTATGGGCCCGCCGGAATCCCTTCCCTCGGGGATTGGTATTGCCTCGGCCACGGCGGCCACGGCAGCCACGGCAGCCACGGTCGGCTGGCTGCCTGGCTGCTTTGGCTTGCCCGTGGACGTGGCCTGGAAAACTCCAGCCAGCTGTTTTCCCTTGCCGGTTCACTCAATTTTCTCGCCGCGAGTTGAGCGAGCAGTTGAGGTTGGGGAAGAGGTGTAAGTGTGTGTGTGTGTGTGTGTGTGTGTGTGTGTGTGTGTGTGTACCCGGGGGCGCCATCATCGCGGCCTGCGGTTGACTCGGCAGGAGTATCTCTCTGCATTCATCTTCGGATCTGCACTTTGCTTTGTTCTTGTTCTGCTGATGGCAGTGCGTCACGCAAACTCGGCCCTGCGCCGCTCTGCCCTGCTCCCCCGCCGGGGCCGCCCTTCCGGGCTCATGCGGGGAAATTTGACGTGGTTTACGAAGTTATGCGAGTTGGCGGCGTCTGCCTCGCCGTAGGCGTCGTTTCGAACATGAGCTCTCCATCTGGACACGGCAGAGGCGGGCTGGCGGCAGGCGGTGTGTGGGGGCCGCGGGGGCCGCGGGGGCCGCCGTGGAGGGTGTGTGTAGCGGGGCCGCTATGGCAGCAACAACTTTACACCCTGGACCCGCCCGCCCCGCCCCCGCGGCCAAACTATCTCCTCCTCTCCCCTTTCCTCGAAATCAGTATGCTAAGCAAAGGAAACGGGGGAGCACACACACACACACACACGCACGCACTCGATACGAATACGCACACAACAGGAGTGGAAATCCCCCGAGTGAATGAAAAGAAACGACCGCACAAAAAGTTCCGAGAAAAGTTCCCACCATGCGCCGGGGAGAAAGAGACGCAGAAAGGGAGTTTGTGTAGGGATGGCACTGTGGGCGCGCGGCCCCCCGCGCGCACTGCACGCCGCGCATGTAATTTCCACAACGCCATCGAGCTCGTCTGTTATTCCCGGGGAGCTGGCCGGCCGCGGCCCTCATCGGCACCGCCGGAATAATCAAACGTGTTCCTCATTCATAAGCCATGGCCGCTCCCCGCCGGCCAACGCGCTGCTCGCACGGCTGCTGCCGGGCCGCTGCCGGGCTGCTGCCCCCCGTGTAGTGTCCGCGGTGTGGAGGTGAGGAGGAGGAGGCCCGTTGACACGACACCAGCCGATGTTGCTGCTGGCTGCCGGATCGGAGTGGTGGCAGTTTGCACAGGTCGCCACCAGGTGGCGCTAGCAGCTCACAGTTGTACCAAAACCTCGTAGTGACGGTCACTACACCCCGTACACTACGTAACACACCGGGCGTGACCCGGAGATCCCCGCACGCCCCCCCCCCCCCCCCCCCGGCGGCGGCGACGGAGCCTCGGTCCTGTCGGGGCATCGGGCTGCGGGCCTCGGACTGCGAGCTGCGTGGGCGGGCCTCCGGGCCAGACTGGTGCGGCTGCCGGTTCTGTCGATGTGGCGCCAGATTGCCTTATTAGACGCTAACAAGGTGTTTGTCGCCGTAAGGGCGTGGCGGCCGCCGCAGTGTGTGACAGCTGGACCGCCCGGCGGGGGCCCGGCCGGGGCCCGGCCTTCCACCTGGCGGCTGGCGCGGCCCTCCCCTCCCCTCCCGCTGTCACGACTCCGCCGGCTCTTCCGCAGCGGATGAGGCGGGCGAGATGTATCAGGGCCCCGGACTGCTCCGGCCGCCGTGTCCGCCGTGTCCGCGAGGAGTTTGTAGGCGTGTGGGGCGGCGTATCGATCATGGCCGGAACACACCGCAGAGAGGCCGGCGGCGCGGGAGGGAGGGAGGGGGAGAGAGAGGGGGAGGGGAGGGAGGGAGGGAGGGATATGGAAGAGAGAGAGAGGAGGGGTTGGCTGGATGGCCGTGCCTGACTCGCTATATTTAGCCCCCTTTGCCAGAAGAGAGGTCAGGTAGGGTTAGCGAGGTGTTGTGGTGGGTACGCATCTCCCCCCCCCCCCTTTCCCCCTCTCTCTTACAAATTATGGTCTGAAACTCACTACTAATTCAGATGTGAATTCGTTCGGCCTCACACGACCGCCGGCTTGGTGTCTGCTCCCTAATTGGTCGGCGCCGCGGAGCCCGCGCGCTCTAAGCCGGTATTGGCAGTGACAGTCCTTTGTAACCGGCGGCGGCTCTAATCCGCGGGTAACCCGGCGGCGGCCCGCCCGCGCCGCACCGATGCAGCCGCCGCACACACAGCCGCTGAGAGCATGCCGCCCAGCTTCAAGCGGCGAGCAGCTGTCTGCACGTGGGAGCTGGGACGGTGTGCGCGCACACAAGAAACGCCCCCGTAGTCGCAGCCGAGACCTGCGGTGCCTGCGGAGAGCCGCGGCCCCGTTGCATGCGCCGCAAGCCGCAGGGCGGTCGAAGGCGGCTCCCGCAGGCAAAGGAAAGAATAAGGGGACGTATTTGCACGGCGCCTTACGACGTCCGTAATATACGACGTGTTGGCGGCTGGGAGGGAGGAGGGGGGGGGGGGAAGCCCCGAGCCTCGGCCGCGGCCGGAGGGCACGGGGCCGCCGAAAAGGGAGACCGGTGAGAGAAGAGGAGGGCCAGCGGAGGGAAAGGTCAGAAGGCGGGCAATATTCGTCCGGGAACGTGGCGATGGTAGCGGCGGCGTCGCGGGACCTGTGTCTGAATCGGGACGGTCTGCGAGGCGGCGGGGGCGAGAGTCTTCCACACGGGGACGCCGCCTGGGCTGCCGGGGGACTCTGCTCGTGGCCCACATCATGTAACCCAGCGGCCCTGCGGCCCTGCGGCCCTGTGGCCCTGCGACAGGCGGCAGGCAGCAGGCAGCGGCTGCGGGCGTCCGCACGGGAGCGTAGGCTCAACTCCATACGTCTGATGCCGGCGTCGTTAGGCTGCGCTCCCGGCCGCGGCGCGAGTGACGCGCGCCTTACGCCGGGGATCGTGTTTCCTTTTGTACAGAGAGAGAGAGAGAGGGAGAGAGGGAGAGAGAGAGAGAGAGAGAGAGAGAGAGAGAGAGAGTTGGGAGGCGAGTCGGGAAGCTCCGCGCGGGAAGGTTTGATCCCGCTCCCTCTCCAGGCTGCGAGGGGGTCCGTTTTAGAACAATGGACCTGGCGGGGCCCCGGGCACAGCTCCGGGCGCAGCGCACGGCAGGGTATCGCCCACGGTACACCGTGGTATCGCCCGACCCCTGTCAGATGCCACCACGCTCGTCGCCACGGGGTGGGGGGGCCGGGAGTGGGGCGGGCCTGGCCGGGCCTGGCCACGGTACCTGCCCCGCCGCGGGGGCGTGCTGAGGGCTACGGGGGCACCCACAAAGCCCGCTCCCCGATGACGACGCTGCTTATACCCACACACAAGCAGACCATTTTTTTTTGTTTCTTCCTCAGTATTTTGTGTGATCACGGAATTTGATATGCAAGAGAGCGTAGCGCGCAGACTTGGCGGAGCCGGCCGGCCGGGCTATGCAGCGTGTCAGAGGGTGCCTTACACCCCGACCAACCGTGCGGCCCGCGCCGCACAACAGAGCACAACTTTTCCCCGGCAGCATCAGCGAACAGAATTCAGAGTTGTGCGGCGGCCGCATGCTGAGCAAACATTCTTTTCCCCGGCGCGGACTACATTTTCGTATTTCTGTCTCGGGGAGGCCCGCAGCCGCGGCGGCGGCGCGTGCTGTGCTGTGCTGTGCTGTGCTGCCGGGCGCGCGCCTCCCATTGTCCGACCGCCCGCGCCGCTCCGTCACCATCATTGACGCTCCCCAACTCGGAGGAGCAGATCCCCGGCTGAAAAGTTGCGCGGCCACGCGCCGCTGAATTGGCGGGCGACGATCCCATTACGGGCGCGGCAACACCTGCCGGCCGGCCGGGGCCTGCCGGGGCGCCCTCCCTGCGGCCCTCCCCGCGGCCCCCGCAGCCCTCCCGGGCCTCAACGGGCCTCACGCGCCGCGTCACGCCGACAAACTTTTTTTTCCTCCCGCGCCACACACGGAGAAGTTTAGCGCGGGACATGCCCCGCATATAACACCCCCCCCCCCCCCTCAGTCCTCCCTCTGCATGACTCTCGCCCGGCCCGGGTCGTTAGGGGCGCCGCCGGACACGCCGTCCAATTATCCGGGGCGGCCAGCTGCCGCCGAGGCGCCTTGGCGCTCTGCAGGAGGAGGCTCGCGGCCGCGGCGGCAGCTGGGCCCGGCGGGGCGGGGGGGGGGGGGGGGCGCTCCACGGCCTCATTGGCACTGCAGCGGCAGTACTCAGGCCGGCAGTAAACGCGGTGCTACTGCGGGGCCGAGTCGCGGGGGGAGGGGCACCTGGACAGCAGCGTGCCCCCCCCCCCCCCGTGGTGACGCAGTGTCTCACGCTGTCCGACGTCGTGTGTGTTCCGGGCCGGCCGTCGTGGCCGCCGCACGGCGCACTGCACGGGACCGGCCTCGCCAACGACGCCATTAAAGCCGTGCCGCCGTTAAAAAGCTTTACGTGGCCAACGTACCGGAAACGAAAATCTTCCCCGGACGGGGGATGACAAATTCCTGCCTGCACGAGTGAGGCCGGGGCTGCACCAGGGGCTGCGCCAGGGGCTGCGGCAGCGAGTGCGGGTGCGGATCAGCCCACGGTACCGGCGCCTCCCAGGGGACGCGGCCCGTGGCCCCCGGCCCCCCGGGGAGACGCCGCGCCGCACAGATTCCGGCCACTGCTTTAATATCTCTGCCGGGCGTCGCGCGCGCACGGAGGGATCTGCGAGGCGGAGGCGCAATTTCGCTGCCTACCGCAACCGCCACAGCGCCGCGCCACACACCTTTTCAGCCGCGCTCCTCGCCTCCCCCTTCGATCCGTCACGTTGAAAGCGTTATGGACAAAAGGCCCCTGCGCCCGCGGCGGGACGACAACGGAGCCGCCCTACCCCTTGCCAATGAAACCCGCCCCTCTAATCTCTCTCTCTCTCTCTCTCTCTCTCTCTCTCTCTCTCTCTCTCTCTCTCTTACTCTCTTTCTCTCTCCCTCCCTCGCTCTCTCGCTCCCTCCCTTCCGCTTGGTCTCGCCTCGACGACCACACGAACACCTGTGTCAGCAAGTCCGCGCTCTGCTGAGGCTCGGAGCAGCGCTAGCAGAGCAGCCTCGGATTATTGTCAGTTTACCTTTTCCCTTTCCTTTCTCTGTCTCTCTTTTTTCTCTGTTCTCTCTCTCTCTCTCTCTCTCTCTCTCTCTCTCTCTCCCCCCCCCCCCCCCCTTCCTTATCACAGAATAGCCTTATTCCCTCGTCCCCCTTCCTTATCACAGAATAGCCCCCCCCCCCCCCCCCCCGCGAGGTCAGCGCCGGGTCCTCGCCCGCGGTTCAAACCGGATCAAGAGAAGTTTTTAATCGGCTTAATTGCGGCTGCGCGCGCGCTGCGCCGTCAGCGCGGCGGCGAGCGCCTGTGAACGGGAGGGTAGGCACCGCGCCGCGCGCCCGAGTCCGAATGGTTGCCTACCCAGCGGCCGACAGGCGCCCTTCAGAGGGGGCCGACCCGCCCCGTCCGCTCCGAGTTTACAGTGCAGAGGTGAGCAGTTGTGGCCACGGGCCAGCTGCAGATTACTATCGACCACGACTCCCCCCCCCCCCCTCCCTGTTTCCCTTCTTTTGCGGTCTCTTTCACGTCATCAGAGAGGGAAAAGAGAGAGAGAGAGAGAGAGAGAGAGAGAGAGAGAGAGAGAGAGAGAGAGAGAGAGGAGGGATTGAGGAGGGGTCGGGGGGGTGGGGGATATTGAGCTAGGGCGGGGGTAGCGCTGGCAGGTACATCGCAGTGGCTGCGCTTCAAGGATCCGAAATGCACTCGGGGAGGAAGTGGAGAGAGAGGAGGGGGGGGAGGGGGGGGGGGGAGATCCGCACCATGTTCGGAGAGGCAGTGGAAACTAGGCCGACAAAAAATGGTGTCTCGGTATTGGGAGCGAGGGAAGGGTGGGGTGAGAGCCCATGCGATGCGTTGATGCATCATGGCGCCGTGTAGGAGGGGCTGCCCTCGAGAAAATCGAGTGGATGAGATAAAAAGAGAGAGAGAGGGAGGGGTCGTCGTCTGGGGTGTAGGTAGGCGCGTTCGGGGTAGGCATGTCGGGTGCAGGGGCGGGGGGAGGGGGGGGGGGGTTGGTAAACGGGGGCTCAATAAAATATACAGGCTGCGCTCTGCCCCCGCTCCGTCCTGCCTCCCCTACTGATCCCCCCGGCGCCGGAACGTGTTGGTGTCGCCTCGGCCGGGCGGCCTGCGGTCGCCGCACTCGTCAGCCATCGCGGCCGGGTATTCTAGAGAGTCTCTCTAGGTACATCCTGAAACATCTCGCATCTCTCTAGGATCATCTTGATCGCCTTGGCTTTACTGCGCCGGCCGCGGGCTCTCACTCCGTGGCAGCCGCCGGTGGGGCGCGGGGGTGGCGCTCGAACCGCCGGCGATACCGGTGCACCGCGAACAACTCGCCACGAGTTCCCGTGTGTCGGGTCCGGAGCTCCGCGCCGAGGCAGCGGGGCCGGCCGGATGGCGAAATGTGTTTGCGGGAGACGCGAACAGAGAAAAAATGGGGAAGGCGGCGAGCGGAAAGGGCCCTCGGTGGTTTGCCCGAGGCAGGACGCACAAATCATTTATCGAGCCAAAAAGTCTTTCTGTACGCCGGCCGAACGTGTCCGAGGGGAAGATAAGGAGGGCTGGCCGGGTGGAGCGGCCGGGCGGCGGGGAGGGGTAAAACTCGTACTTAAGAAATAAAAACTCGCAGCCTCTCAGCGCTGGAGAAAGTTTGCCGTGTGGTGGTGGTTGGTGTCGCTTCGCCGAGTTTACTTTCTCTCTCTCTCTCTCTCTCTCTCTCTCTCTCTCTCTCTCTCTCTCTCTCTCTCTCTACCCCCTCCCTTCTCTCTCCCCCCTCATTCATTCACTCTAGTGCCTTCCCCCTCGCCGCTTCCTGGCGTCGTCATCCTGTCAGACTTCACAACACAGTTCCTCTCTAAGAAGTCAAAAACAAGGCGGAACGGCCCGTGGCGATGGCAATATTAAACACAGCGGCGCGGGCGGGGCGGTGCTGGGCGGTGCTGCACGGGGACTGAGTGGGTGGGGCGGGCCGCGGGCCCCGGGCCCCGGCCCCGGCTCCGTGAGGACTGGTGAGGGGCCCGCGGCGGCCTGCAGCGCCGGGGTCAGCGGAGCGGCGGAGCCGCTACAGCAGCCGCGCTGAAATAGGAGAGTTAATTTTGCGCGGGGGACGAGATCTATCTATTTTTAAGCCGCTGGTGCCGCGGAGGGATAAGGGAGGTGCTGGCGTCGGGGCCGAGGCCGGCTGCCCGGAGAGACCGTCCTCCTTCTCTCTCCCTCTCATCTGCGGCGCTGGCTACCCCCTCTCGCTTCAATACCGCGCATAAACTTTTCTTTTCCCTCCCCTTTATTCGCCCATCACCCTGCTTCTGTGGCAGCTTACCTTGGATTAGTGCCACCGGTAACGCCCCACGTTCGCGTCGTCCTCCGGCTGGCCGGGCGGCATTTCGTGGCCTGCTGCTCTCCGCGAAGCGCGCTGCCCCCCGCTATCAGTTTCTGGTATCCCCGTGACGACACAGCCGCCCCGCCGCCGCCCCGCCGCCGCCCCGCCGCCGCCCCGCCGCCGCCCCGCCGCCGCCCCGCCGCCGCCCCGCCGCCTCCGCGCCCGCCATGCGTTCTATCGCTGACGTACCGGGCCGGAATCGGGTCATCTAATCGGCCGCGCTGCCGGGGCTGCCGGGGCCGCCGGGACGCGGAGTCGATAGACGGCCAGGGAAACACAATAATTTCAAGGAAATGATCGATACCGGTTTTCGATCGTTTGACCCCCCACCCAGCGCCCTCGTGCAATCAACCTGTGTATACGCGAATACGGCGAGAGGAGCGCACGCTGAAGGGAGAGAGAGAGAGAGAGAGAGAGAGAGAGACGGAGAGAGATACAGATAGAGAGAGAGAGCAACAGAGAGAGAGAGAGAGAGCTGAATGCGAGGGGGAAAGGACGGAAATAGGCGACGGGAGGGAGAGAGAAGGAGTTAAGGGGCCGGCAGGGGCCACCTGTTGTCCGGGCAGAGCCACACCGCTGACGGTACGGGTCGAGGGTGCTGCTGCTGGCTGCTGCTGCTGCTGCTGCTGCTGATCTGCGGAAAGTGGGTCACAGAAAACTCCCCGCGGTGGAGGGTTCCGTGGAAGTACTCCTTTATTTGGCGCAGAGTCCCCCGGCCGGCGGCCTGCGGGTGGCCTGCGGGTGGCCTGCGGGTGGCCTGCCGGTGCCCTGCCGGCGGCGCCCTCCCCGCGGCCCGGCGCTGCACATTATGCAGGCAGGCGGCGCGGCGCGGCGGCCGTCTTGGCGACGCGGAGCCACAACACGTTAGGCTGGCGTCGCACGCGCTTAGCGCACCTGCCCGAGCATCTGATCCATATTGGACAGCGACGATTGCGCGGGGGATTAGCATATAAATAGCTTGCAGCGGCCCCCGGCGGGGCGTCCGGGGGCTCCGGGGGCTGCGGGGGCTCCGGCCGGCTCCGGCGGGGGCCCCGCTGGAGACAAGCTGCTCACGCTAAAGCGCGGCGGACGCTGCACGAAGCCGCCTGTGTCCCGCGCCAAAGTTTTTCTCCCCCTTTCACTTGAGCCCGCAGACGAGACTTTCCAAGAGGAGTTGCGGCGGGCCGGGCCAGTCAATGCTCCGCTTCCCAGACTAGCCTCCTCCAAAAGTCATCATTAGGAAAAAGTGCCCCTTTGGTTTAATAATCTGCCCCGTCAATAGTATCCGTGCCGGGAAACTTTGGTGGAGGGGAACTTATTGTTTCGCCAGCAGTTCCCTCGTGCGGCGGCGCGGCGGCGGACTCCGCGGGAAGAGGGGGAGGGTGGGAGGGGTGGAGGGACAGCGACTGAGATAGAGAAAGAGAGCGAGAGAGAGAGAGAGAGAGAGAGAGAGAGAGAGAGGGCGGTGAAGAGTACTGATAAATTATGGAGAGAATGCGCTGGACCAGGGTCGGCCAGCGGGGCAAATGAAAATGGATGGTGATGGCGGCTCCCCGGCCGCTGTTTCCGGTGTGCCCCACCTCGTAAACACCCTCGGCGGGCATTGACGGCGCGTCGCCTGCCGCCACTGCCGCGCCCCCGCCGCCCCGCCGCCGCGGAGCCCGTGCTGATTAACATGTTGTCGTGTGCGATGGAGTGGCAGAAAATCACAGCAGCCAAGCCCCGCGGCGGCCCGGCGGCAGCGGCCCCGCCCGCGTGGCCCGTCAAATTATGTTAGGGAACTCGGATAAGGATAGCCAACAACTTGAAGCGCGAGTAATTTCGTTGCCGTCGGAGGGTGTCGTGTCGTTTCCCTGCCGGCCGCGCGTGCGCTCCCCCGGGGCCCCGGGGGGTCGGGGCCGGGCGCCGCTCTCTCGCAGATTTCCCAGCCCCTCTCCCGGCCGCTGCTTCGGACTCGGGTGTCATTCCATCAGCAGCCGGGGCGGGGCGGATTGAAAGAAAGGACTCGACGAGTGTTGGTGTGAGGCTGCCGCTGCTGCCGCTCGCCACTCCCCCCGATGAGGTCGTGGCACACCGGGGCGGGCGGCGCACCGCGCACTCGGGGGCCGTCGAACGCCACGCTGGCGACACATTAGTGCGCGTCGCTCAGAGCCGGCCGGCCGGCCCAGGTCGGCTCGCAGCCTCCCGCCGTCCGGCTGACGCCGCCGTCTCCGACGGGCCGTCCTACGTGTCACTGTGCGGCGCGACAGCGCGAGACGGGCGCGAGGCAGGACGCGCGAGGAAAAGGAAATGCAGAGCTCCTCCCCGCGGAGCCGTCGGAGCCCCGTCGGCGCCGCCCGGCATGCTCATTCAGTTTCCCGGCCGCACTGCGGGGCCGTCGGGTGTCGGGCAGCAGCCGTGGCGGGTGCACGGCGGGCGCCATCAGCGGCAGAAATTTTGTCGGCTTACTGGCCAGCCGTCCGGCCGCAGAATAAGCAATCAATGGGCGTTGGGCGCTGCTGGGCCCCCGGAGACCCGCCCGCGGTCGGCCGGCGGGGAGGGGACGGGGCGCCCGAGGACGGCCGCAGAGCCCCCGCCACCCCCCCCCCCCCCCCCCCCTCGCGCCGCCCCTTCTGGAATTACGTTGACACGTTTAATCCCGTCGTGGGCTCGATTATTCGTCCATCCGGATAATGAAGGAACCTTGGAGCCACCCGGACCGAGCCGGTGGCGTCCGAACACCGCGGCCTCCTCTCCCTCTCTGTCTGTCCGTCTGTCTGTCTCCCTCCCTCCCGCTCGGCGGCCGCAAGTGCGGTAGACAAGGACGGCGCGGACGGCGCCACCCTTGTAATCCCGGGGCCTCGGGCGTCGCCGGAGGTGTAGGCCTGGCCCCTCCGTCCTGAATGAGGACCAGGGGAACCTGCTGTCGGTGGCATCGGAACCAGGAAGCGCCCGCAGCCCGCAGCCCGCCCCCTCCAGACCGGGAGCGGGAACAGGTCGCCTCGGGAAAACATCACAACTACACATCAAATTTGTAAATCAAGCAACACATTAATTAAGGAAGGCGACCTTTGCGGAGCGCGTTCAATGACGAATTTAGCGGTGTACGTTTCGGTGGCGTAGCGCCGCCCGCCGGGCGGTGTGTGGCTCATTAAATAAATATACGGCAAGTAGAGGTGCCTAATCAAAGGAATATGAGGAGAACCAGCACGGCCCCGCGCTGCCCAGTCCGAGCTGGATACGGCTCTCCACACTAGTACAGTTGGTGAGTGTCGGTCTGGCCGGGCCGGCGGGCAGCGCCGCCTCATCATGAGCACCAGCCTCGTGCCGCGCCGTGCCGCGCCGCGCCGGCCGGGTCCTGCGGCGCAGCGCGTCCTGGCCTGGCGTCCTGGCGGCGCGAGGAGACTAGCGCTGCTCAGTCGAGACCGGCGGCTCCTGGCGCGCGCCCGCAGACACACACACGTGGGAGCGGCGCGGCGTGCGCCCCCTAGCGTGCCAGCAGTGCCGGCTCCCCGCGGCTCCCCGAAAGTGCCCCCGCCAACCAGTGGCGCCGAGTGGGTGTGGCGTTCAGGCCGCCGCCGCTTTGATAAGGCCGCCCGAATCCGCGAACCGCCGTGTAATCTAACGTGTGTGATTTTCTGAATGTGAAAGTGTGCGATTTTTAATTATTTTAAAAAGAAAATATGGTGCGAGCTTAGAGTGTTTGCTCCAGTGTGAAATTCGGCAGTGAATGGTGGTAGTGGTTGTGCACGACTGCAGGAAGTCCCAAGTGGTGAGGTCACCGCCTGCAGCGTGCCGCCGTCATGACCACCGTCATGTCGCCGTCCCGGCCCTGCTGGCGGCCCGAGCTGGTGCCTTGTGTTTCTGTGCGTGCCCGTGTGTGTGTGTGTGTGTGTGTGTGTGTGTGCGCGTGCGGGCGGGCGAGCAGGGTTCTAATGAGTGTGTTTGTGTGCGCCGTGTGACGACCCGCCGCGCCCGCCGGCCGGCCCGGTGTATACCCCACCCACAAGAGTCTAGGCCCCCGAACTGTCGGGTTTCCCACCGTCGATACCCGCGCCGGAGCTCTCAGCTGCAAGGCGAATGAGCGCGCGGCGCGGCCGCTGTTTCCGCGCATAATTACACCAGTTTCTCAATTGATGACAACAATTTGCATCCTCGTCGGGGAAGCAGGGTGTGCGGCGGAGCGAGCTCGGAGGCGCTCGCAGAAGGCAAGGCGCCGTCCCGCGGCCCTCTGCCGTCGGCCCCTCCTCGACCGCTGGCTTCGCACGTACGCCCATACGGCTGTACACGACACAGTTGGTTCGGATACGGCCGCCGCACGGCGGGAAGTCATCCTTTTTGCCTCCCCCGGCCGCGCGCCGCGCTCGCTGCTGCTGCCGATCCGAGCGGCGGCACCGCGTCGCGTCGCGCCCAACCGCGTAGACTGAAGCCCATTTCCGTTTGTATTGTGTGCATATATGCAGAGGCGGGGCGGGCGGGGGGCCGCGGGGGGCGGCCGCTGTGAGCCGCTTATCGCCGCACGCATCTCATCGTGCATGTCGTCCGGCACTCGGCGGAGCGGCGCGGCCGGGACGCGGGGGGCGGGTCGGCGCCGAATACGCGGCGGAATAATGACAGCGGGAACGGCGACACCCGCGGCCCGTACCCGCCTGGGGTCCGGGGGCCGCCTGCGAGGTAGGCCGGCCCGCGCGACACGCGTGCGTGCGGGAGCGGGGGGCTGCCCACCCGCCGGGGGCGCTTGGTTTGTGTGCGCTCCGCGCCCACCATGGGCCACAGCGGCGCGGAACCCCCAATATGCACACGAATTTTAATTTGTGGTTAGTAAAACGATTTCCCGGCCGGATGGTGATTTTCCGTGTGCACCAATAACCTCGGAGCAGCGGCAGCGCGGGGGGGGGGGGGGGGGGGGAGCAGCGCCGGCATTGGCGCGGACGGAGTCTACCGCGCCGATTTCATTTAATCCCACCCATTAAATTTGGGGCGCGATAGTCATTTGGAGAGTGACGGTGGGGCCCCCGTCGGGGTGCTCTCCGCGGCCGGGGGCCCCCCGCCCCGCCCTGGTCCCGCCGCCGTGCCCGCGAGGCCGCCGCCCGGCTTCGGCCGCGAGTGCCGAGGGCGTCAGACTCCTGATCCCGCCGCTACACCCTCGGGGGCCGCCTCGGAGAGGGATCAAGGGACGCTCCGAGAGAGCGAGCGAGGCCGCGCCGCCCCTGCCATGTTTTGGTTTCGGCCGCGATGCCACGCCGTGTTGTTATACTCCCGTTAATGGGGACGCCGGCGGCCCGGGCGGTGTGGCAGTTATCGGAATATGCTGTTGTGTTCGCGGTGTTCGGCACAAAAATTCCTCCTCAGAGTGCAGTTTTATTTATTTTTAAATGCGGCTCTGTAAACGGCGCGAATCGCTTGCGCGGAACAGTTGACAGCGTTGCAGGCGTGTCCTCAGCGCCTCCCGCGCCGCTCGGTAGTTTCAGCCAATCAAAGTTTCGCTATTGACTTTGTTCGCTCGGTTTTCCCCCGATTTGGACGCGGTCTTGAGGGCCGGGCCCCCCGCGGGCCCCCCGCGGGGCGCGGCCCGCTCGGCGGCACGGAACGGAGATGAGATAGCGGCCCGGGATTTGTTTATGGCAAAAGGTGAAGAAGAAGGATGGATCCATAAACACGGCCTGTATGGCGGGCCGCGGGCCGTGTGCGGCGGCCGCCCGCCGAGGGCCCCGCGGGCTCCGCTGCACCAGGCGGCGCCTAGCGACGCTTAGCAACACCGGGCGACGCTACGCCGCCGGTGACAAACTTTTGCGGCGGAGACGCCCGGCTGCGGTCTCGAGCTCCGGCACCGGATGTTGCCCGGGGACCGGTTCGAGCCTCCGGTTCTATACTCGGTTCCGGCGACTCGCCGTTCTACCGCACTCGTTGCCGTAAGAAGCGCAGTTTCTGTTCAAATGCGGGGGCCGCGTCGGGACTCTCATTAGCCGAGGACGATATGCGAGTGTGCGAGCGGCCCCGCGGCTGCGGGAGGGAGAGGCGGGGGGGGGGGGGGGGGGGCGGCTTAGAAGTGGAGGTCACAGTAAATAAGGCCTGAGAAGTCCCGGGGCAAGAGGCTTCTGCGAAGTAGCTTATTGGCCCCTGAGTCCCGGAGGAGGCCCGGAGGCCCAGAGGCGAGGCCCGAAGGAGGCCCGGCGGCCCCGCGGTCCCCGGACGCCGCAGCTCCGGAGATGCAGTCCGTGCCGCGGCCTAATAGGGGGCCCGCAGCTCCGGCTGCTCCGGCTGCTGCCGAGGTGTGAGCCACGGATGACAGAAGCTTACGTAAGCTTGGGTCATCCGTGGTGTGAGCAGCCGGAGCCGCCGGAGCCGCACGGGGGCGATAACTGCGATCGCCTCGCCGATACAGCACTCCGACCCGCGGCGTCCGCGCTCTGTGTGATCGCCGTGTGGCTGCCGAGCCCGGGCTGCGGCCGGGCTGTGGGTCTCTGCTCCTCTCCCCCCCTGCCACTCCACTCCTCTCCTCCCGCACGCCGCCGCTCCGTCGCTCCGCCGCTTTGTCCCCAGAGGGGGCCTGCCGGCCGGCCGGGCCCCGACGTCCCTGACCACGGCGACGCCGCTCCTCCTGATACGGCAATCTCCGAAATGGATTGGAACAAAAGTCCCTGGTCCCGGCCGGCGCTGGTCCTTGGCGGCCCCCGGGTCGTGCTCGCGGCGCCGCGCGGGGCAGCCGATGTCGTGCGCGGCGCGGCTGTAATCGCGTTGCAAGGCGTCGTGGCGCCGCACCGCGCCGAGATTGGAGCCCCGGCCGGGGCCCCCGCAGCCCCCGCGGCCCCCGCGGCCCGCCATGCAACACGCTCCGAGGACGCAGCGGATTACATCGGCCGCCGAGCGCGAAAATGCGCGCTAAATTGGAGAGGATATGGCGGCACGACAGCAGGATACGGCGATACGGCGCGGCGATACCTGCTGGGCGACGCCGCATCGTAAAGTCCCGCGAGTTATTCAACGGGGTCGGACAGCGCGGCGCGGCGTGGGCCCGTCCTGCGGAGCCCCCCGAGCCCCCCGCGGAGCCGCGCCAGGTCACCTTATGGGCCCGAGGAGCCGCGGGCCGGGCGGGGGAGGAGCGAGGGGCTGATGCTGATCAAAGGCCCCGGCAGGCAGCTGCCGCACTTCTCACCGGCCGCCGAGGCGACGATCATTAGTGTTTTTCCTCGCGGCCGCGCCCCGTGGCCGCCCCCGCGGCGCCCGCCCCGCGCCGCACACCCCGCCCCACCACCAGCCTCTCCACACCACAATTTTTTTTTATGACGCGAACTGCCAAACTGCAGCTGCAGCACAGCGAGCTGTGAGATGTGGCGTTCGGTGTACGTGCGCTGCAGGCGGCGGCGCGGCAGCCCTGGCCCGGCCGGGGCACGCCTGAGCAGCGGTCTGTAGCCAGCAAAGTGGGGGGCCACTTGCTAGGCAGCGCTTAAGAAGCGAGGAAAATAAAGTCGAAAGAAAAAAAAAAGGGAATGAAAAACCGGTAATCGGTGTTCCGGCTTCCGAGCGGCGGCCGCGCGCGTTATCGTTAATTACACACGTAAGAGAGACGACGCGACGCGGCAATTTTGAGCAAAGGACCTCTCTCGCTCGCGCTCTCTCTCTCTCTCTCTCTCTTGTCTAGCCGTGCAGCCAATTAAAGTGTCCGATGCTAGGAAGCCGCCGCCGTGCCGCCGCCGCCCCGGTGGAGAAGTAGACCGACAGCGCTGAGTCTGACGCCCGCATGAGCGGCCCCCGGGGGGGCGCCGTCTCCCCAGCCACGTGATTTCGTCTCGTCCTCCGCGTCCTCCGCCGACTGGCTCTTTCCTCATCGCAGAATGGCGATATCAGCCGTGAAGCGTGCCGCCGTGGCCACGCGATAACTGTGCCGAATGGGCCGGCCCATCCTCGGCTCGCGGCCCCGGCTGAAGGCGTGGCCGTGTTGCTGCTCATATTCGGCACCTCGGCGCGGGGAGGGAGTCGGCGTCGTGTTTTCTGCCGGTTATTATGCTGCTATCACCCCCCCCCCCCCTCCCCCCTCGTGGCGCGCGGCGATCGACCCACCAATAACGTTTTCCACGCTTATTACCCTGTGAAGACGGGCGGGCAGCCGAGCCCGGCCGGCCGCGCTCCTCTGATGCGGGTAAGCTGATAATGCTGTGCGCGGCGTACCTTCTGTTATCGAGGACGGCCCTGCTCGTTACCGCGGTGTGTGCGCGCGTGTGTGTGTGCGTCTGCGTGCGTGAGCGTGTGCGTGAGCGTGTGCGTGCGTGCGACAGAGAGCGGCCCACAATAAACCTCTCTGACCAAAAAGCTGCTCCGCTGGAATGGCTGTTTTGATGGCGCTTTTGTCAGCTCGTAAACTACTTGATTTCGCGAAGGCGTCTGGTGCCGGGCCAACCGCCTCCTTCTCCTCTTCCTCCTCCTCCTCCTCCGACTACATCCCGCTACCACTTCCGTCTGGAGGCGGCGCCGGGACGTCTTCAGCGGCGTGAAGAGGCCGGCCGGAGAAGAGAAGAGCGGAGCACAGCAGCGCCGCCGGCTGCCAAGGACGCGGCGAGGACGGACCGCGGCCCCCCATGACGTCACCGACGGCCACCTCTGCGACGCCGTGCAGCAGCAGCAGTGGCAGCAGCGGCCGGGATGACGGCGGCCGTGGCGGCTGAGTGCCGGATGCGCCTCAGGATGGAGGCCCGGCCCAGGACCACCTCGGCCTCGGCCATGTCCAGCGCGGCCAGGTTCACGCGCAGGGACTCGGGCACGATGGCGGTACGGACGAGGCCGCGGGCCGAGAGCATGGGCGCCCTGGGCAACGCCTTCCGCAGCCAGCAGTGAGTAGACGCTGTGGGGCCGGCGGTGGGGCCGCGGCGCCGGCCGAGGACAGCCTTGGTCTGGCTCCAGGGTCGGAACGAAACGTTGTCACAGTGCCAGCGGATCGCTGCGGGACGGGTTTTGTTTCCAATGTTCTCACACGCGGCCGCGTGCGCCGACAAGTTAATGCACTCGTGCGGGCCTTCGGAGAGGTGCCGATTCAGCGACTGTAATCACGCCTGTATAACGTGGGCACCGAGTGACACCGACTGCTTTGGAATCGCAGGCGTCAGTTCGGTTTCCACGAGGAAACATATCCTCCCTGAAGCCGCGTACTTTCGGGTATCTTTTTTTTTTTTCATAGCGCCGTCGTCGGCCCAAACCGGCAAGGCAGCATCAATTCTTGCCAGGAAAGATTTCCCCTGAAATTTTGGGTACCATCCTTCATCGCTCTGGCGCATTAAGACCCCCCCCCTCTCTCTCTCTCTCTCTCTCTCTCTCTCTCTCTCTCTCTCTCTCTCTCTCTCTCTCTCTCTCTCTCTCCCTCTCTCTCTCTCTCTCTTAGGAATCTTAGGTGTCCAGCAGTATAAAGTGGAGGCTGGGGTAGCCGGGCACGGCGGGGGAGAGGGGGGGGGGGGGGGGAGTGAGAGAAGTCTAATGGACGCTCTGCCAACCTGTCTGTCCCACCTCAGCGCAGGCGCCTCGAAGCTTGCCGGAAAGCTTTATTCCGCCTTTGCGCTTCGCCTGGCACCGTACCATGCGTCTGCACAGGCGCCCGGTTCACTAGCTCACCTCCCCCGTCTGTCCGTCTCCCGTCCCCACCCCCGGCCCACCCCCGGCCCGGCCCGCCCCAGCAGTGCCTGCCAAGGTGCTCACTGATTAAATTTGGGTGCCCGGCGGAAGGAGGTAAAGAATGTATAGCCGTGACAGGGCGCCGCTGCGTTGCCTTCGTTTGCGTCGGAAACTAATCATAAAATAAAATAAAGGGAGCGGGGCGGCGGCTGCGAGTGGCGGTCTGTCGGCCCGTGGGGGTGTCAGGAGCCATGAGTGGCGGCCCCGAGCCGCGCGCCCCGTGTCGCAGTCGCTTTGACGGCCCACCTGACCGCTGTCCTTTTCTCTGTGTTTCAGGTGAGTGCCGCTGTGGACGCCGCCGGGGGTCCCCGCGGCCGTGGGGCGGAGCCTGGTCTGGTTTGTCGGCCCGGTTTGGCGTTCGCCCAAAGCCGCGGCGCGAGTCAACACTTTTATAGGCGGTACAGTGACCCCCCGCTAGGCACAGCGCACCGCACACGGGGCACAGCCGGCCCAGCCGGGGGCGCCAGCCGGGGGCGCCTACCCCACCGCGGCCTCTGTGCATTTTAATGTCGCCGGAAATGTTGGGCGGAGTGTAGGCCCCCTGATCTCATTGCCGCCAGTGCCGCGGCCCCGCAGCCCGCGTAGCGCCGCTTTGTGTCCTTGCGAGTCCTCGGCAGGACCCAGGCCGCCCCGGCCGCCCCGGCCAGACCTCTGGGAAGGGTCGTGTTCCGCCCCACGGCCAACACCCCCACCCCCTCCCTCCCACTCCTCCCCCGAACCCTTGGAAGCCCTTCGGCTGAGCCCAGCGGGCGCGCAAAAGGGCTCTGCCCTAATAGATTCAAATCGCAAGCTCTGTGGAGCCGGCCTGGGCCGGCACGGCACGGCACGGCACGGCCCGGCACGGCCCGGCAGGACCTGCCTCGGCCCGGCCGCCCTCTCCCGTCCGCATGCTGCCGCCCGAGGACGACCTATACCGGCGCCGCTGAGAGGGAGGACAGTATTGGGAATATATGTCGTGGGCTGCGGCAACGGGCACGGCGGGCGGCGGGCAGGTGGAGCCGAGGCAGCCGAGGCGTCCCCCCCCCCCCCCCCCCCCCCCCCCTGCATGCTGAGGCTGCCCAGAGCAGGCGCCCCAGGCGTGCTGCTTGACCTCGCCAAATTAATCCTCGTTGAATGGTCGCTGTTCCCGACAATCGTTGTCATCTCTCTCGCGCGATGACGAGCTCCGCGCACCCCCATGTCCGTGGCAGACGCCATAAAAATGTATGCCAACGTTTTTGAAAGAAAATCCCAGTTTTTTTCCCCGTCTCTTTTTTTTAAGAAAAAAAAATGTTGGTATTGATCAGGGCAGCAGTGCGGGTCCCCCGGCCTCCATCCTGCCCCCCCCCCCCCCCCCCGCGACGACCCTTTGTCGTTCTAAAGCGGAATCGGCTGTCATCCGCTGTCACCGACATCGGAAACCGAGTCACCACCCGGACGTGGCGCGGGGCCCGCGACCCGCGGCGTGCACAAAGACACGGCACACAGCGCCCACCCGCTATCGGTCAGGCGCCGCGGGTCCCCGGGGGGTCCCCGGGGGGTCCCCGCCTCTCCGCCTGCGTTGTCTTGCCAAGGCGACGCCGCGGCGAGAGGGCTCGAGGCGCTGCACCGGCGCGGCCCGGCCCGCGGCCCGCAGCCCCGCGCAGCCCTGCGCTGCTGCCCACTGTTGCCCAACACGGCTCGCGTTCCCGCGCTCCGCCGCCAAGGATTGCCCGGCGACACCCGATCGCCCTGGCTGCCCAGGAGAAGGCAGAGGCGGATAGGTGCAGCGGCCGCGGGGGTATCGCTGCACTTGGAGAGAGAGAGAGGGGGGGGATGGGGGGATCGCTTGCACTGCGGCGGGCAGGGCCGGGCGGTGCGGTGCGGTGTGGTCGGTATCGTTATGGCCGACAGTGTTTCGAATGCGGCGCTGGCGTGCGCTGTCTAGGCGCTCATTTTCTGCACCTCTGCTGCATACTATATAACGTGTTGTACGTACGGCCGAGATGGGCGATAAGCACTCGAATCGATCTCCCCGCTGCCACCATCACACACACACACTCGCCCGCCCACACACACACACACATGCACGCACACACAGCGCGCGCGGTGCTTTCAAATGCCCAATCGGCGACGCCTTTGACAGCGCCAACGCGTTTTGTGCCTCGGTGACGTCACTCCGTGTGAGCGCACCGGCCGGGAGGCGGCCGGGAGGCGGCGGGTGGAAGCCCCCCAGCAGCGTTGCGGCACACCGCGGCTTGTCATTCACCTCTGACTACTACGTACTCGCCGAGGCAAACATCTTCTATGGGAAAACGCCTCCGGGGAAAGTACTTATGCGGTCGCTTGGAGCCGCTGCCGCGGCGGCCGCTGGCAGACAGGTCCGACAAGCCCGAGGCTCGGCAGTGCAGTGCAGTCCTCACGCTGCGGTAACGTCTTATAAACCGTGCATGATATTGCACGCAGGCGGCCGCGGCGGCGCAGACCAGCGCAGACACTCCTCCAGGCTTAATCGGGAGACCCTGGCGCAGGCGGCGCAGCGACGCAGCCGCTCCCGGCCGCGCCGCCTTGCGAAATGCCACGCAGGTCCAGTCCAAAACATTTTTTTTTTTGCGAGTTCCGATTAGTGTTGCGCATTTTTTTTATCTCGTCCGCTGCTGGACGTGATATTGAAACCGGTGCGTTATTTATACTTCCGGTCGCCCGCATTTGCCGCGCGGGCGTCGCTATGCGGTGGGAGCGACGCCAACGAGGCGCGGCACGGGCGGCGGGGGGCGGGGGGCGGGACGCTCCAATCCGGTGGAGAAATTCCTCATGGAAACGGGAGTCCGCTGCCGCCGCCAGCGCCACTCCACGCCGCCCGGCCGCCCACGCAGGGGGACTCTTCAGACCGGGCCGCGGGGACATCGAGGTAGCTTCCCGGCCGCGGGGCGCGAAGCGCGAAGCCAGCCCAGCACACGCGGAGACACACACGCGCACACGCACGCACGCACACGGTCCCACAGAGCCTCACGGGCTTGATTTCGGTGGTCCTGCGGTGCGGCACGCGTGCGCGCCGACCGCCGCCTGCCGCCTGCCGCCGCCCCCCGGTTGTCACGGCAACTCGCGGCTCTGTTCGGCGCCTGAGGGGGGCTGGGCTGGGCTGGGCGGGGCGGGGCGGGGCTCGGGACGGCGGGTGGTGCGGGGAGGCGGCGTGCTTGTCAAACATTGCCACCGCGTGATCGCCGGCAGCGCACGGCCGCCACGCCACGCACGCCACGCCACGCCGCGCCACGCCACGCCACGCCCCGCCGCGCCACGCCTGCACCGGCGCGGTCCCGCACGCGACACGCTCATGCCAAACATCTCGGGGATCGGGTCGGGCTGCGGAACCGCATGGGCAATTTTTATTTTTTTAAGTTTCGGTTTTGTGACTTGACCAGCGAAATCGGACTCAAAATCTGGGGATTTTTTTTGCCCTCTCTCTCTCTCTCTCTCTCTCTCTCTCTCTCTCTCTCTCTCGCTCTGTCTCTCTCCAGCCAGGTAATGCGCGGCGCCCTCAAGTGCTCAGGCAGGCCGCGGCGGGCGTCACGATGCCAAGCTCCACCATTAGGATCGATTTTGTGTCGAATATGGCACGGCCGCCACATCCACCTCCCCCCTTTTTTCCCCACCGCCGCCGCCGACGTGTGCCGGCACAACCCCCTTATTCGAGGGAGGCGTTGACGTGTGGATGTGTGTGTGTGTGTGTGTGTGACAGAGCCCCCCCCCCCCTCTCCGCCTCGTTCCCGGAAGAAAAAAAATAATGCCTGGGAAAAGGGCAGGTTCTGAGCGTTGGTTCAATTTCCTGCCCACACTCGATCGGACCTCTTTGCAGTTGGCGGGCCGCTGCCGTTCTCGGATACCGACTGCTGCGCCGTCATTGTCTGGCCTGGCTGTGTGTGTATCAAGCGCGGGCATGTGCGTTATATATATATATATATATATATATATATATATATATATATATATATATATATATATATATATATATATATATATATATATATAAACATTCGCTCACACACACTCACTCATTATCCTCTCCATCACCTGCGGCGGGGGCAACGCGACATGCCCGCGCTATATATATATATCGCGATTGAAACAGCACATGCCAATCAGATAGTTTCATAAGCTCTTGTTAGTTTAACGGGATAGCTGGGCGGATTAAATGGGGGACTGTTTACCATCCGCGATGGCTCCGTCCCGCATATCGGGCTCGCTATGCAGTGGAGTGCCGGGGCCGGGCCGGCGGCGGCGGCGGCGTCCCGTGGTGACGTGACGTATGGCCCCAGTGCCCACGGCCTGCACTGGCTGCACCCGCGCGCCTCGCTGCTGGAAACCTGAGCGGCGCGGCCGTTCCGCCGACAACAGTAGCCTCAGCCCGCGGCTGCCCGCGGCCCGCCCGGACCCCTGCGCTGGCCCACGGCCTTGCCGGAGTAGTTGTCATGTCCTATGCCACACGGCCCGCCACACGGCCTGCACCACGGACCCCCTCATGGCCTGCCTCCCCTTCCGGATGGCCGCTTTATGGCAGGGTGATGAAATGGCGGCGGGCCTGGCGTCGTATCGCGCCGCACCTGAGGGATCATTAGCCCCTGCGGGGTAGGCAGCGCCGGGCCGTGCCGCGCACGTGTGTCGTGCGGGCTGCCTACCCCGGGCCCCGCGGGCGGCCGCCTGGTCTGCGGAGGGTGTTGGCGGAGGCGATGCGGGCGGTGCGGGCGGTGCGGGCGGTGCGGGCGGTGCGGGCGGTGCCGGACTTGTTGCGCCGCGCCCAGCCGCGCCCTCCCCGGATAAGCCGCTTACCGCCCCCTCCAGTTAGTTACTCCTCGTGGATTTTAATATTACAGAGAGCGCGGAGAGAAGCTGGCGGGGAGCGCGCGGAACGGAACGGGGCTCGCGGCGCGCTGCTGGCCCTGCTGGCCCTGCTGGCCCTGCTGGCCCTGCTGGCCCTGCTGGCCCTGCAGGGGTTCCCCGGGGCCGGAGCAGCCGGGGCCGGCCGCGGACACGGCGTCGGCGGCGAGCTGCAGTCGCCTTGGTGTCGTCCCCCTGGAGGACGACGGCGCCGCAGCCTCGCAGCCTCGTTAGCACCAGCGGTCTCAGCGGGGAGCGGCCGGTCACTCCCGCAGCACCCCCCCCCCCCCCTTCCCCCTCCCCCTCCCCCTCTCTATCTCTCTCTCGCTCTCCCTCTCTTTTCAGCACACCACACGACGCCATACCCACAGCAGCCCGGCGCTAGATGGGAATAAATGTCGAGCGTTTCACAATTTTGGAGTCAGTTGCCGTTTCACTTTTCATTTTTATTATTATTATTTTTTCTCTTCTTCAAAGAGATTGTAAACCGAACTGTCCATCCGTGTTAGCTTCAACTGCCGCGGGAATCCCGCGTGCAAACCTCCGCCCTCTGCGCTCTGGCTCGTCACTTTACCCCAACCCCTCTGCGTTTTTATTCCCTGGTTTATTTTGTTCTGTGTCAAATAAGTAATGAGCGAAAAAAAAAAAAAAAAAAGGTCCTTTGGCGGGTGCGGCACCCGAATTCTGTATCTCCGGCGAGTGTACCCCGGGCGGACGGCGCACTCTCTGCATGTCTCCGGGCCGCACACGCGCGCGCACACGTCGCACGCACGCGCCCCGCACATGCGACATAAGCAAACATGCTCCCGTTCCCCCGCGGGCTCTGCGGGGGGTGGGGGCGGCGGCTCCGGGGCGCACAGCGGACTGCCGGGAGTAAGATACGACCTCGCCAAATGCGGACCGAACCCACTCACTCGGCTCCTCCCGCGCCGAATGATATTCTCCACGTCGCGGCTCTATTCGGTCCCCGCTGGCGGCGGCGGCGTTCCGGCCGGGCTCTTTAGGAGGCGCGGCCGCGTCGACACGCCTTTGAGGGCGCAGCCCTTATGAAAACAGGCGGTGAATCGCACCCTGCCGGGACGGGAGCCGGCCGGGGCCCCGCCGCCGCAGCCGGGACCTGCCGCCCTGTTTTACCAGTCCATTCCGCATTCATGAAACACGGCGACCCGGGAAATTATGGTGCAGATTGCTGCGAGGTGATAGTGGTGGCCATCGGTGGCGGTGCGGGGACCGTCGGGGACTGTCGGGGACTGTCGGGGACCGGAATGCGAGGAGTGCGGCGGCGGCGGCGGCGGCGCAGGGCCGCGACCCCTGCGGCATCGATCAGCGCCCGGTGCTCCCGCACACGTGCCCTCCGCTACTGCCGCCGCCGCGCCGCACAACCCAATTTCAGTGTTTTGACTCTCTCCCTCTCATTGTGTCTGCCGCCGCCTTTTTCACCGCTATTTTCATTACGGCGGCCCTCGGCCCTGTGGCGCGGCGCGGCGCGGTCGGTCTCTGATGGAGCCGGTGTCTCTCTCACCGCGATACACGATATTGGCTTCGGGAGAGGCCGGGGCAGGGGCCGGGGCCGGTGTCCGGGCCGAGCGGCGAGAAAGCTCCCCAGCCTGGACGGCCGGCCGCCGCCGTGTGCAGTTATGTATGTGCCATTTCCATACGGAGTGCGAGCGTGTGTGTGTGTCGTATGCACGGGCGTACACGCACCGGCCGCAATGTGTGCCAGGGCAATTAGCGTCATCCACGGCCTAATTGACTGGAAAGAGAGAGAGAGAGAGAGAGAGAGAGATATGAACAGGGGGTGGACGCATATGTGGAAAAATAGAGAGGGACGCAGAGTGCGGCGCTGCACCGTCACACTAGCCGCCCCTCCTTATGAACGCTGCCTCCTCGAACCTCTCTGTCGCTCGCTTATGCGGCAGCCCGTGAGTGCGACAGAGGCAGCGCTACGGGAATCGGCCTGCGGGTTGTGTGGCCACGCGGTTCACGGCAGAGTAATGTACTTTGGTGTGCAGCCGTGTGCCTATCCGACTCGTGATCCCGTGCCGCTCCGTCTCCCTGCCGCGAGGACCACGTGCGTCGGAACATCCCCCCCCCCCCCCCCCACCACCACCACCACGGGCTGAGCAGGGCAAATAACTGCGAGTCCCTCTCAGCAGCGGGCCAAAGGTACGCCCGGAAATGGGAACTGATGGCATCCCCCAGGCCCTGCGCCCTGCCGCCCTCCTGCCGCCCCCGCCGCCGCTGCCGCCCGGCCCCCAGCCGGCTCGGCTCCGCTCTTCACGCCGCCACCGGGCGGGCGCGGCTCCTGCCGAAGCGGAGAGCGGCCCCCGCGAGGGGTCAGCCACTGTAAATATACGTTTTGCCTCTTCGAATACCCCCCCTCCCCCTCCCAAAAAAATAAAATGACATTTCCATTTCGATTTCGGAGTCGGCTCGAGAGTCGCGCTGAGGAATGGCGATAAAGGAAGAGCGCCGAATATTCATCGGGCTGAATGTGGAGCTCTCGTGCCGCGCGCCGCGCCGGCCGGGGAATGCTTTGGCGGTGCCCGCTCTGCTCTCCGGTCTCCGCGCCGGCAGCCCGGGGGCCGCGGGGGCCCCGGGGGCCCCGGGGACCCTGGACAACATTGTATATTGCAGGCTCGCTGCTGCTGGTCGAAGGGTTGAAAACGGGCGGCCCGCGTGGCTTTGAATTGGCTCGAGAGCTGCTCCGGCCGGCTCCAGCGGCTCCAGCGACTCCGAGGGCGGGCAGGTGCCCCCTGGAGCGTGCCGGCACAACGCACGAGGAACAGCTTCCGTCGACTCTCTTGCCTCCGCGGGGGCCGCTCACACTCGAGGGTCGGGGGGATCCGGGCGGCAGGCAGCGTGCATGTTCATTGGGGGCGTCTGTTCCCGAGCGCCCCGCCGGCCCCGCCTTCCGGTGCCGCCGCCGCCCGGGGCCAGGGCAGCCAGGGTCGGTGCGCACAACTCGGCAACTCTCGGCGCGGACACCACCATGGGGCCCAACAACTCGGCCGGAGGCGCGTGTGTCTAACAGTCGCCTTTTCTGTGTGTTCGCAGCTTCGATGTGGAGAATGGCGGGGGCCCCGGCCGCAGCCCCCTCGACGGGGTGGCCTCCTCCCCGTCGGCGGGCCTGGTCCTGCAGAACCTCCCCCAGCGGAGGGAGTCCTTCCTCTACCGCTCCGACTCGGACTTCGAGATGTCGCCGAAGTCCATGTCGAGGAACTCGTCCATCGCCAGCGAGAGGTCAGTACCACACTTTTAACGCCCGCGGGCCGTTGCCTCTTCTCCTCCTGTCACCTCCTTGTCGTCGGCCTCCCGGCGTGATGCTGCGTCCGTGTCCGCGCGGGTGGCGGGTGCCGCTTTGGGGCCGCTCTCGCAGGGCCGGTGGCCGCACGCTGCTTTATCGCGGCCTTTAAGTACGCCTGAGGTCGGGCGGTATATGCAGTTGCGCCGAGCGCAACGCGCGTGCCCGCAGGAGTCGGTGTTGCCTACCACCCAGCGCCGAGGCCGGCCGAAAGAAAATCCTCTTATCATGGCCGTACTTTAGTGACCATGTAAACTGCTTGCCGGCCCTCTCTCACCGACCCGATACACCGGGCCCTTCTCTGTCCTATCCTATTATCTTTGTCTCCCACCAGCTTTCGATGTTGCCTTCAAGTCCACTTTGTGTTTGCCTTCGTTTTGTTTTTCGTTCCGTTGCTGTCTTGCCTTTTGAGTTCTGCCTTTCTGAAAATTACCGCGCCGTCGAAGTGTGACGGGGAGCGTCGCGTGCCGCCCCGCCCCGTGTCCGGCGGGGAACAGGCCAGGCCCTCTCCGTCGGCAGCACATTTTCTTTGGCCCTCTCGGGACGGTTATGCCGATCCAACAAGGCGTTCATTTCCCCGGAGGGCCGGCTGGCTGGCCGGCTGGCCGTCTGCTGATACCGCTGCAGAGCTCGCCGGGACGGCCCGCGGCCCCGCTGGGCTCGGATCCCCGCGGGTCCCCGCGCCGGACCCCGGAAGCAGTCTCCTCTCGGCCACGGCCTATTCAATTCCAGCATCTCTAATGTGACTTGCGACTCTGGCGCGGCGCGGCTGCGTGCGTCCTGTGCGTGTGAGCGGTGAGTGGTGGCCCCGCTGCCGCTGCCGGACCGTCCCCCGGGGGCCTTTTGGGGGGCGCTGTGTGTAGCGGCCGGCCCTCGGGCCCTCGGGGGGCGGATGGGTACGGGCCGGGCGGGACCGGCAGGGCCTGGCCATCCCCAGGGACACGGACACTAATGACTTTGCACCCCAGCCGGGGCCCGGGTCCGGAAGGCCCCGGTGGCCCCGAGGCCGCCCCGTGCCACACCCATACGCCCACTCCCTTAATTCGTCGCCCGCTCCAGCGCGAGATGTCGGACCGTGAGGAATTCCTCCTGCGTATGTCATTTTCCCCTCGGTCGGGGTCGGAGCCCTTTCGGCTCCGGTGGTGCCGTGCGGGGACCAGCGGCCGGGACTACTCCGCCGCTGCAGTGCAGGCAGAGCGCCGCCGGCCGCGCCGCCGACTCAACCACTTGTGGCGCGTCCTGTCGGCGGCGCCAGCAAGGACGCCGCGCCGTCGCCAAACATGGCCGGCCGGCTGCCGATACCCCGGGCGGGCGGGCGTTGAGACGGGGTATCGACGCAGCAGGCGGGGGGCAGCGACGGCGGACAAAGGACATACCCCGCGTCTCGCCGGCGCCCGACCTAAGAAAATGCCGCGGCGACCTGCTCACGCGGGGCAAACGGAGCAGCGCGAAAATTATCAGAACGTACCGTTCGGTCGTCCATGTCTCCACTAACACGTCGCGCTGCGGTCGCCCCCCCCCCCCCCCCCCCCCCCCCCCGGTGCGGGACACGCTGCACGCGCTCGCCCAGGAGCGGCTGTTGCTGCGGCGGCGGCACGGCGGTCATTGATTTGCGGCCGCCAGCGCCCCCTGTCGTCAGGTCGGACCCGTCGCGCTGCACGCTCCGGCCGGTAGAGTGCGCCACCGCCGGTGCACCGCGGCCGCCGCTCCCGCCACTGCCACCGCCGCCTCAAGGCTGCGTACTCTCCTCTGTCGCCGCCCCGCCCCCCGCTCCCGCGCATCGCTGTCCATCCCCCGCACCCTGCAGAGCGTCCCGCCCCCCGCTCTCCCTCAACCCTCTTCCTCTGACCCTCTCCCACCCTCTCCCCTCGCATCGCCCCCTCCGCCTACATCGCCCTCTCCAAAACGACCTCCCGGTGCGCCCTTTTCCTCATATTTTCAGAGTCCTTTCGGTTCTACGTAAAAAACCAGCCGCCACAGGCGAAGCCGCCTGGCTGTTATGGTGAAGAGAGAGGGAGCAAGAGCACGTGCCAATCGATATAGCTCTCCTGCTCTGTTCGGTGAGGGGGGGGGGGCATGGTGGTCAAGCCCGCGGGCACGGGCCGGGCACGGCGGGGGCGCAGCCGGGGCGCAGCGCTCCCCGGGGACACAGCGGCACAGCGTGTTCAGGTGGCGCCCCGTGGCTCCGCGGCTCTGCGGCCAGGCCGGGCGGCGGCGTGTCTGTTGCGTGCGTCCCTGAGCCGGACAGCCGGACGGCCGACCCCAGCCGCCCCGGGCGCGTGGCATGTCGGCCGTCAGCCCGGGCGTTGATTACGTCCTAATTTCACAGATAAATAGACCGCCGCCGCGCCGCCGCCGACGGAGCGCGGCCGAGCGCCTGCGGATGCTGGGGTAGGCCAGCCCGCACGGCACGCGTGCATCGCGGAGAACGGCGTTGCCTACCCGGCAGGCGCTCTGGGCTCGCCTCAGGGCGGGTCGGCGGTCTGCGTACGCAACAGGGTGTCGCGGGCGGCGCGGAGACAGATGGGCGACTCACGGCCGCGCCTCGTTGTAAGCGAGCAGCGTGGCGGCGGTGAGATGAGGCGGGCGGCCCGGGGCGCTCCTGGAAGCGGGACGGCGACGGTGCGTGCCAAAGGTCGACGCCGACAGCACGGGCTGCCTGGCCGCCGCTGCCGCCCTCCCAACCCCCACCCCACCCCCACCCCCTCCCGCTCCCTTCCATTTCCTTGCGCAGTTAAGGCCCCCGAGGACCAAGGCAACTCGCGGGTCAGCCAGCCTCCTCGCTGGGCGGCTCCAGGCGCTCGCCGAAGGCCCCCGACAGCGCCCAGGGGAGGTCCGGAGCCGGGGGCGGCGGGGGCGAGGGGGAGGGTTATCCTCGGGTGGCGGGTCGCCGCGTGGCCCCCCGCAAATATTGACGAAACATAACGAACCGACTGCGAAAGCCGAACCGATGGCCCGATGGAGGGGACGGGCTGTAGGGTAGGACAGGGCGGGCCGGCCGGGCAGCGCGGGCGGCCGGACCCCCCTGACCTGGCGGCGAGTGGACGCCCCGATGAGTGCGATATCGCTCGGGGGTCGCCGGCCCGCTGCTTATTTGCTCTGCCGCCGTGCTTGCGCTGGCACTGCATGTTGGCGCACCGAAAAATCCAAACGAGCGGCCGTCGGCGGTCGGGTCCATGACCTGGAGGAGGGTGAAACTCGGCTGTAACTTTTATTTATTACTCTCGCCCCGCTTATCTCCATGTAAAATCGCCGCGTTTGATTTGCGCGCAGCACTTTTGCCGAAATATCTTAGGCATTCGTCGATATTCAGTCCTCGTGCCTCGAGGCGCGCGGCGCGTCCAGCAAAGTTTCTGGGGCCGGTGACCTCCTGGCGGGGGCGCTAGTGCTAATGGTGGAGGTGGCGCGGAGAGGTGTGACATTGGTGGGGGGCGCCCGGCCGGGCCGGACCCTCCTGTTTGGGACAACCCGTCTGAGCCACCGCACCCGACCCGGCCCGCCCTCTACGCATCTCTTTTCCAGGCCCACTTCTATCAATGGCGTGGAGTGCTGAGTGCCTCGGACGGTGAAAAGGGAATGAAATATGATTTGTGCGATGTGAGGGGAGGGAGGGGGTGCTGAGGGGCTCTTTGTGCGCTCCCAGGCAGCCCGGGCCCCCCGAGTAATGGTCGGGGGCTTGACTTGCGGCGCGACAGGCCTCCGGGAGTGACCTCATCACCGGAGGCCGCCTAATGAAGATGGCTCATTCCTGGGGAGGGGCCGCGCGGGCCGCCCCCAAGCGCCGCCTCCATGCGCCGGCCCCCAAGCGCCGGCCCCCAAGCTCCACGCGCCGCTCGATTCGGGCCTACCCAACATTTTCGGGTATTCAACAACTTTCGCCTTTTCCCCATTTTTCGGTCGCCGAACCCGGCGGCCGCGTTCCCCGGGACGACTGCATGGGGCAGTTCTAGATGAGGCCTCCAAGGCGGCTCGCCAGAGGGAGAGGCGGGGTTCAAGGAGATGAGGCCGAGTGGAGCGCGGCCGGTGCGCGACCCCTGCGGCCCAGCCCGCGGGGGCGGCGGGCGGGACGCGCCGGCACGCCGAGCCGGGCCCCGACGCGCTCCCCCCGCCGCTGCAGCACATCCTCAGCCGTCCCGGTGCACTCACGGACCCGCTCGGCGAAATCTCGCTATGTCAGAAATGCGCTCCCCACACGCCATTCCAGTTCTCGACGCGCGTTTTAGGGGGAACGGTGACAGATAGTGAGTCAGTGCTTCGCTCCTCGTCGTGGAATAACGTCCTTTGTGGCGGTGCTTTAACCGTTGTGTCTACTTGTTTCTGTTCAAATGTCTGACGCGTCTATATATTTAATTAATTCCCTTGTGTTTAATCCATTATTTCGACTTCTCGTTACTTTCTTTTTAACTCTCGGTCCACTAGATGGCTGCGAACACGTGCAAATTACTTGTCGATCGGGCAGGCTGTTTCGCTGATACAGCATGCATATCAGTAGTAATTATTGACACTGTTCGGAACCACTGGCTTTCTTATGGACCATATTCTTCTGTGCCTCTCATTTCATTTGTGTGTTCCACCTCTGGTTTACAGGTTGAAGGAGCCTGAAACACTTCTGGAGCGACCGTATGTACTGATTTCTCGAATGGACTTCTTGCTTTCTCTGTGTTATCGAGCCCTTCCCATGCAAAAAGCACTAACTCTTTGCATGATGTCTCACAAAATCTGTTTGAATGCTCTCTTTTCCCCCCTTTAACACCGTTCCTCCTTTTTTGAATTGACACTGGTTTTTTGTAGGTGGAATCAAAATTTTTGCTCTCAACCGATAACACGGAGTGTCTTTGCTGGAGAGGTTTAGAAAACAACGGTGCTTGGTGTTCTAGATTTAAATTTTAATCACGTCCATAATTAAAATTAATTTAACATAATTGTATGCAATTGTCGTGTCAGCCTGGACACCATGCCGTAACAATTTTTTAACTCCAAAAAGCCACTTTTCGAAACCGTCGATATGAAATCGACATTTGAAGGAGTCCACGCCTGGGCTGTGGTATCTGTGTGTTCTCAACTCGTGTTGGAGGGAGAGGGACGTTTGATTAGTACTCTTTGTGAGTGTGCAACCTTCCTCCGTGCTCTGGAATTTTTTCTCTCTCTCAATCACGATAACCTTCACATTTTGTCTTTACTTTTTTTTTCTCATCTTCCTTCCTATATCGATTAGATTTGATAGTGTGTGCCTTAGTGCTATTGTAGATCACCTCTTCCGACACGTTCCCTTTTTCCGTGAATGCGAATGTGGTTTGTGTGTCTCGAACATTTATTCCTGTGAGAATTCTTTAATACTCGTTCGAGTTCGAAACTACTGTTTGACCTGTAAGATGCTTCTGTTAGCCGTGTTCTCAGCACAAGGAACGAATCTAGGTGTCACAACCCTCGGTGGTTTTAGAATCTGCAAACTTAAGGGAACTCCGCATCACGGGGAGATGTCGGCTACACTTTTCCGCTATTAGGAACTCCATCGTGAGAATAAGGCAGTTTGCACACAGATGTACATGTACAATCACATAGCAAAACCCTCGCCTGTCACTCCGCACAAAACGTCCACCACTCGCGGTATACATGTCAGCCCCCGATTACAAGAAGTAGCCCGTGGGTTTAGTTGTGCCGACAGGTAAGTTCTGACGGATGGCTACTCCAGTCGCCGCCGCCGTCTCAATGCTGCTCGCGCAAGGGTGGGCAAAGGTCGTTCCCCCGAGGGTGCTGCAGGCAGCGGGCCCCGGAGGGCGCGCCGCGGCTTGAGCCGGCCGCGCCAGTGGTCGAATGCCATCCATTATGAATCACATCGAGACGAGGCCCGATGCCCAGCGGGGGGTCTTGCCGGGGGGGGGGGGGGGAGTCGTCATCGAAAAGCTTTTGACACATCCACCGGGCTGGCGCGGTCGGTGGCTTCTCCGCCGCACGTCGACCCCCGCTCCTGGAGCCGCGACAAGCCCGCTTCTCTGCGACGCGAACCATCGAGTGTCGTGTCGTGTGGCCCGGAGGGCGTGTCCTTCACGTGTGCTGCACGTGTGCTGCACGTGCACCGCGTCGCTGCAGCGCCCCGGCCCACCGCCACGCGGGGAGGCGGTCCCTTAATGTCATCCGCTCCGGGCTAACTTAGGCACTCTAAGTTTGGCGGCACACCCTTCCTCAAAAGTGTCGCAAACTAGGGTCGGGGCCGCGAAGCCGCGGGGGGTGCGTGTGCTGCGCTGGCGGCGCCGGCGGGTGGCGCCGCGCACCGCGGGCCGGGGCGTGTTCGGGGCCGCGCGGTAAGTGAGGCGCCCAGCGGGCCCAGCGGGCGCTATTGCAGCGATAATGCGGGCCGGGCCGGGCGGCTATTGCAGGCTGAGAGCCGAACCATGTCAGCAACCCTCGGCAGCCCCGGCCGGGCGGGAGGCCGGGCTGGAGGCCGGGCCGCTGCCCAGCGATCTCCCCGCAGCCGCCCAAGGCTGGAGCGCCTTGAGCTGCGAATGGGGCATCGGCGCGGTCTTGACTTGTGCCCCACCATTTTATTCCTTCTCTCCTGCGCGAAGTTGGTGCCAAATGAAAGCATGATCGGTCGTGAAGGAGAGGGCCGGGGTGCGAGGCGGTGTTGTGGCCGGGCGCAGCGCATCCGCAGGCCGCTGGGGCGCGCCGTTGTCGCGGTCTGATGCGGGCGCTCTCCATAAATACGTGGTGCCGGTGAAAGCGTTCCGCAAGGCGGCCTCCTGGAGAGAGGTCCTGGACCCCGGCCGTCCGGCAGCGCCAGGGCCACCTAAGAGGCGGAATTTTATCAGCGGTGATGACTTTTATGGAGTGATCCTCGTACTCGTCCGTGCGGCCGCGCGGGGCGGCCGCACCTCGCACCCGGCGGGTGTGGGCCATAAGGAGCTCGACGACAAACTCCACGGCGGCCGCTTCTTAACCCGCGCGCAACCACGGCCACCGCCGCCGCGCCGCCAACCACCCCGCCGGCCCCGGCCACCCCCGGCCGCCGCCGGCCACCCCCCGGCAACGCCCCCCCGTCGTGCGCGCCGCCACCCCCAACAACAGCAACAGCAGCCCGAGCACCGCCCGAGCAGCCGAGCGCGGGCCGAAGGCGCGCCGGGGCGGAGGGGGTGGACGAGGGGCCGGGGGGTGGGGGCGGCGCTCGCCGTGCCGGCATGGGCGCCAGCAGCGCCTGCGAGGGGGCCCCGCCGTGCCGCCGCGCCGCCGCGCCAGCCGTCCCAGTCAGCAGGCCGCGCGCCGACGCACAGGCACAGGCGGGCCGCCACGGACCGCCGTTGACGGGTCGCCGACGCGCACCTCCCGCAGCCAACAGTGCCTGCAGCGCCGCCCGTCCGCGCCGGGGCACTGCCGGGACACGGCCGAGCCAGGCCGGCGCAGGGCCGGCTGCACAGCAACACCCGCGTCCCCCGCGCCACCCGCAGCCCCGGGACCATGCGGACGCCGCCCTGAGGCCTCGGAGGCCTCGCAAGGCCACCCGCGCTCGGCGGCTGCGTGCAGTGACACCCGTCACCCCGTGGTGACGCCCGTGGTGACGCCCGTGGTGACGCCCCTGGTGACGCCCCTGGTGACACGGGTTGTGGTCTCGGTGACGCCGCCGCTCCGGTGGGTCCCTGGAAGACGCGACGAGGATGTACCTGCACAAGAAGACGATGAAGTGGTGGTGGTGGTGTTTGTCTGGTCGCGGTGGTCACTGAGCGCCAGCAGTGGGTCGGACGGTCGGCGGACTGTGTCTTCTCCCCTTGGAGTAAATAATAATCGTGCCGCCGGGCGGGCGGGGGTGGGCGGGCAGGCGGGCGGCTCCAACAGGGATCGGACTGACGAATCGATTGTTTGTAAATACGAGTCCACTAAAACTACACGGGCGCGTAGGCCGGCGCCGTGGCCGTGTCCTCGAGGCGGAAACCGAGGTTGACGTCAGGCGCGGAAAAGAGAGCGGCGGGCTCCTTATCGGAAGCGGGGGGGGGGGGGGGGGGGGGGGGCGCTCGGAGGTGTGTCCATTCAGGAAAAACGTTTCGGAGCCCGTTCTGCGCGTCAACACGGGAGGGGCCCGCGTCATACGTGACTTTTCACATGTCGGCACAAATATGTGTCAGTGCGGCCGCGCGGCCATGTGTGTGTGAGTGATGCGATAGCGCGCCGTCGATACGTCCGCCGTCCGAGCGGACGCGCGTGCACGCACGGCGGCCCTACAAAAACACGCGTCTCAGGTGGTGTATTCCCGCGTAATATCGCACTCTATCTTATCTCGGTGAATTAAAAGGCCCGGCCGGCCTTGCTCCGAGGCGTTGCCGCCATCTCTTTCGCACTTACGCTGCGGTCCCGCGAGTCTCCCCTTCCGTCTCCCTTCAACGGCCGTCCGGGGCACGCGATCGCCAGCAGGCGCTGTCCATTCGGTACGTCCGAATGTCCTCACACCATCTTTGGGCGGCGGCGGCGGCGGCGGCGTCGCGGCCGAGCGCCTGCAAACGCTAAGACAGGCCGGCCCGCACAGCACGCGTGCGCTGCACGGGTCGTGATTGCCTACCCGGCAGGCGCCGTGGCCGCGGCGACAGGCCGGGCACTCCGGCAGCATCGCGGACGTCATTGACGGGCGGCCCCCGAGACAGACGCGAGGGGCCGCCCACAACCGTGGATGTTTTTTTTTTCCCCGACGTGGAGAGGTGGCGTTTGATTGGGAGGCAGTAGCCGGGCTCCCGGCCGTGTCCCCGATGCGGCACCGGCGGGGCGGGCCCGTGTCGTGCGGGGATTAGGCTAATCGGCAGGCTCAGCCCCGATTAGAGGCGCCGCGCCGCAGCCCTGCACGCCGGCTGACTCCGCCCGCCCGCCGCCGCCGCGGCACCGCACCGCACTCGCCAACAAAACCATCTCGCCGCCATGGCCGTGGGCCGAGGCCCGGTTTCTTCTCTCCCTCCCTGTACGCGGCCGCGGGCTGCGGGGGCGAGCAAGTTATCGCTCTATTACTGGAGCTCCAGCGGGCTGAGGAGGATGGACGGCGTTGGCTGGTCGCGGCGGGGCCCGGCAGCGGCCAGCGGCAGCCCCGGCGGCAGGCCCGGCAGGCCAGGTCTCTGCAATCTGCCCCGCTCTCGCCTCCCTCGATTTCCTATTTGAACGTCTTTGTCGGTTTCGGCTTTCAGCGGCCGGCAGCGCGAGTCTTCTCAGCCCCCCCCCCCCATCCCCCCCCCCCCCCCCTCTCTCTCTCTCTCTCTCTCTCTCTCTCTCTCTCCGACCCTCTACTCACTCTGTCGCTCTCGCGGCGTGGGTTAAGCGGAGGGAGTGAGAGGAGGCGGCGGGGGAGGGGGTGTTTTCTTTGGACGCTGATTGCCAGAGCGCAGACGAACGCAGTGGGAGCAGGTCAGTTTAGTTTGGGGATTTCGGTATCGAGTGGGGCGGCTGGGTGTGGCGAGGCGCCGGACCCGGCCGGGGGGGGGGGGGGGGGGCTGTATGGGCGCTCGCTCGCGTCGAGTTTAGAGTTTAGAGCGAGACACGGCGGCGCCCCGAGCGACACGAGCCGGCACGTGCGCAAGGCACGCACGCACGCAGGGCAGGCACGCAGGCCAGGCACGCAGGCCAGGCACGCGGCCCCCTGAGACACAGTTTCGGACGCGGTCCGGCTTTGCGGTCCGCGCCGCGTTAATCCTCCAGATAATACGAGTGCGTGGCGTCGCCGCGGTGGCGCCGGCCTGCCGCCGCCAGCAAAGCTAGGCCGTCCGCTGGCCGCGGGGGGGGGGGGGGGGGGGGGGGGGGGGGTCAGCGAGGGCGGCGGAGGGGGACACCCTTCCCCCCGCGGCGCCGCGCCCCCCCAAAACTTTTAATTGATTAAGTGTGCATGGGCGATCGGGGCGCATGCAAACCAGTAACCGGGGCCGGAGAGGGAGGGGGCAGCTCCTTGAAGCAGCGATGGGGGGTGAGCGAAAGGGATATATGGCAAATATGAAGGGGCTCGCTGCCGTGACACGCTGAGAGGGGGGGGGGGGCGCTGCGGCTGCCAGGCGGCGCGGTTCTGCGCCGGGGGGGCACAGGCACTACTAGTTTCAGGAGATTGGCTGGTTGGGGCTCGCGCTTTCAAAAGTTAATTTCAATTAGTATTCCGTGGCGTAATTTTGTGAAGAATTCTGTGTCGGCCGCGTCGGCGTTTCTAGTTAGGCCCGCGCCCCCGCCCTCCTCCTGTCCCTTTCCTTTCCCTTTCCTCTCGTCCGATCAGTATTCCCTCAGAAGTCCCACACGGCGACGCTGTGCCTGACGGCCCGGGCATGTTTTGCTAAATAACTTGCGCCCGAGTTTGCAGGCGGCCTTCCCCAACGGCCTCCCCCACGGCCTCCCCCACGGCCTCCCCCACGGCCTCCCCCAGCGGCCTCCCCCACGGCCTCCCCGACGGCCTCCCCCAGCGGCCTCCCCCACGGTCTCCGGTGTGAATATCCCCAGCCGGGCCTCGGGGTCGCCTACCCTTGGCAGTCGCTTATGCTAGTCGGCGGTCCGACCCCCTCGGCAGGACGGCGAGTGCTCTGGTATAAGAGGGAGACGGATCGGGTGGGAGAGAGAGATACATAAGTAGAGTTGAGATGGGGAGAGAAAGAGAGACAGAGCAGCTCTCAATGAGATGTATTAAGTGGCAGAGAGGCGGGTGCTGGTAGTCGGGCATAAAAAAATTACTAAATAAACAAACGCTGTCGTAGCGGGTATTGGAAGCACGACGTCTTGTTTACGAGTTGTTTTCGAACGGACGCTCGTGGTAGTGACCGCAAAGTGTTGTTACGACGGGTTGGGCCACGCGAAGACGAGGCGAGCCATCTCGGACTCGGCCTCCCCGCAGCCACGCTGTCGGTGTGGGGAGCGGGCCGGGCGTGGAGGTAGGGGGGGGGGGCGTGTTCCGCAGAGTACGAACGGGGTCAAGGCCGCTGCTTGTAGCCAAAACAAAAGGTGCGCGCCGGCCGGCACGGGCGGGACTTGAACCAACGATGCGGCGGTGGCGGCGGGCGGAGACGTGCGCCTGCGTGCGCCCCGCGGCCCGGCGCGGCAGGCGGCGAGGGCAGGCGTGCCGGTTGAAATGGTTCGCGGCCGGTGCGACACGGGGCGCCGTGTATTGCGCGTCGAGGCCTCGCACCGGCATTACGGCTTGCACGTCAGTTCGCACGTCCCGCTGCTGCTGCTGGCACGGCCGCGGCACGGCCGGGGCGGGGAGTGTCCCGTGGCGGGCCGGCTAGCGAGGCAAGACGCAGGACTGTTTGCAAAACAAACAGGCGCTCCGAGCGGAGAGCGGAGCTGAGCGGGAGCCCGCGGCGCTGACGTGCGACGTGCGCGCGCGCCGGGGCCGCCGTTCGGCGCGGCTCGCGTCGCTCCGCACGTCGCGGCGGCACGTCACACGTCCGCGTCCGTCGTGGCGGAAACCGAAGTCTGCCTCCGTTTTAAACACGCGGGCGACAAGCGCGCGGCGCGGCGCGGCGCGGCGCTCTGGGACGGCCCCCGCGTGCCCCGGGCCCCCCGCGGCGCTCCGGGCGGAGCCGGGCAGAGCCGGGCGGAGCTAACGCGTCCCCAATGTATGCAAATGGTATGCCTTCCTTGCCTGCCCGTGGCGCGCGGCGCCGCTGCCAGCGCTGCCTGGCGGGACGTGTGTACGCCGCGCCGCCGCCCCGCGGCCCCCCGCGCACTGCTCGGATTGCAACATGAGATGTATCACACGGCGCCAAACACTTTTTTGTGCGGGTTCGTGGCGCGGGGCATCCCGGGTGCAGGCGTCCCCGGGAGCCCGCACCCGTGCTCCCTGCTCCCTGCTGGGGATGGCGGCGGTGCGTGCAGCGCTGGCCTGCACGCCGGGCCGCGTCTCAGGAGCTCCCAGAGGCACCAGAGGGCGCCGGCTGGCTTGTGGCGCCGCCGGATTATTGGGTTTACAGTCGCGGCCCGGCACGTACTGCCTGGTGCACAGCGCCATGCTAATCACGTAACGGCACCGAGGCGTGGCCCCGGGGGGCGCAACGGCGCAGCGCGCCACCAGCTGCGATACGGCGATACCGCGATTCAAATGCCGTCGCGGGAGCGTTGTCACTGCGCTGGCCTCGGCTCTGGTCCGGACCGACGGCGACATCCTGGGGGGCGTGTTTTGCCGGAGTGTACGAAAGCGTGCTGGAGAGACGTCGGAGACGTCGGGGAAGTCAGGGCCGTCGGGGCCGCCAGGAGAGCCCAGTAGGGCCTCTCTTTGTGGTCGGAGGGCGGAGCGGGCGGAGCCAGGACGACTTATACAAATGATGTGTTGGGAGGGGAGGAGGAGGGGCGGGGGCGAGGTGGGACGGCTTCCAGATTGAGTCGACAAATCCTCCGATTAGCCTTGTTAACCCGCAGTGCGGCGGCGGCCGCCGGTGCCGCCGGTGCCGCCGCTGCCGTCTCTGTGGCTCCAGCACCGTCTCGGGCGGTGTTGGAGCCCGGGCGGTGTCAACCAGACGTTAGGTTTGGGTCGGGACTCGCTGCGCCCAGAGCCAGAAAAATGAATGACCGGTCGCACACCACCTAGCAATGGAAGACGTAGAATCTTACGTTGAGTAAAAGTAAGACGCCCGTCGACGTTGACCACCGCCGACTGCCACCACCACCACCACCACCACCACCACCACCACCACCACCACCACCACCACGGTGCGCTTTACGTCCCCGTGCTCCCCAGGACGATGGGCCGGCGATGACGAAGGCCGTTTGTCGGGGGGCCCCTTCGCGGACGTGGTCGGCGTCCTCCCGATGACCCCGCCGTGACGGAGGCCAGCCACCCTGGAGGATCCGCCGGAGGGCCGGAGTCCGGCGGCCCCGGGGGCCGGCGGGGCCGGTGGGACCGGCGGCGGCCTGTGGCCCGCGTCGTCCGCGCCCCGGTCCGCGTCGTTCGTCGTGGGCTCCGTCAAGTGCACTGCGACCCTGGCCGACAGCTGCTCGTCGGACGAGGACGGCGACGAGGACGGCGGTAGCGGCGGCGGCGGCGGTGGCGGCGGCCAGGCCTCGTCCGCGGCCGGCCGCCGCCACCACCACAGCCACCACCACCACCAGCACTCGGGCAGCCTGTCGGAGGGGCTTGGCGCGCTGGGGTTGGCGGCCGCCGCCGCGGGCCCGCTGGGACGGGCCAGCAGTACGAGTCCGCCGCCGCTCGGCGCCGGCATAGGCTTCCTCACGCGGACGGGGCCCGCCATGTCGAGCTCGCCCAGCCTGCTGTCGGGCATGTCGGCGCCCCCCGAGAGCACGGAGCAGCACCACGGCCACAGCGGCCACGGCGAGCAGGCCGCCGCCCTGGGCATCGGCAACGGCCGCGACAAGCTGCCCAGGACGCTGTCCACCAGCGTGCTGCGCATCAAGCACCGCGCCACCTTCTGGGAGCGCCTCTGGCAGGAGAAGACCAAGGTGTTTGTGTAAGTGCCGACGCTCTGCGTGAGGTCCTGCGAGGTGCTGCCGTTACGAGTTGCGTCCCGGCCTCATGTCGTCGGGGCCTTCCGCCCGAGTGCTGTCTAGGAGGCCCGGCGGCCCCTGCCCCCGCCCCTGCCCCCGCCCCTGCCCCCGCCCCCGCCCCGGCCTGGGCCCCGCCCCGGGCCCCCACTCCACTCTCTGCGCCCCGGGCGTATGCGTGGCTGTTGTCCGTACAAACAGCGCCGGGCCCGCAGCCGCCGCTCCCTCGGCCCGCCCACTCCCGCCTGCTCCCGCCCCGCACGGAGACCTGCGTTCATCCCGTTCACATGTCACGCAAGCGCCCGCCTGTAATTTTTCTTCCTTCACGCTCCTCGTCATACAAAAGGACAAGAGGAATAAAAAGATCCCCCCGGTGGTGGCAGTGTACGCCACGTCCGGCTAGAGTGGACGCGTGGCCCCACAAGGATCATGCCGGGAGGGAGAGGGACAGACAGAGCTTGAGTGAGTGAGAGGGTGGGCGTGGAGACAGGGGAGGTCGGCGTGGGCTGCGAGTGGGCAGAGAGGGAGGGGGAGATAGGGGGGGGGGGGGGGGTCGCGGCTGCCGGGGGAGGGGGAGGACGAGAGTCGAGACTTGCATCGATCAGTACAGTGGCTTCGCGGCGGCGTATGCTGCGTCTCTCTCACTCTCGCCCTCTTCGCTCCTTCCGACTCGCTCCCCCCTGTCTCCTCGCACCGATTCCTTATTTCTTCATCATCTCCCCGCTGCGGCTCACCGTCTCCACCCTCCCCCGCGTCTGTACGTCTCTCTGTCTCGGCCCCCGCTATCTGTGCCTCTTATTTTATCATTTTAATGTGCGGGGGCACGTGAGGCGTCGGGGCGGGCGGAGGTGAGCAGCTTCAGGGCTCCGGGGCCCCAGAGCTCCGGGCCGACGACTCGCCCACAACCTGGGCGGGCAGGCGGGCGGATCCGCACAAATAGACTTCAAAGGCCCACGCCGTCCAGCTCCAGGGCCCCGCGGCCCGGCGGCCCGGCGGCCCGGCGGCCGGGGTCAGCCAGCAGTCGGTGTTGTTGCAGGGCGGCGGCGGCGTGCGGCGGCCGGTCCGATCCCCCCGGGGTCCTCTCCTTGTGGGGGACGGCGAGGACGCGGCAGAGGCGCCAGAGGCTCGGACCCGACTCCCCGAGACGCTCTCCGGGAGACTCTCCGGGAGGCTGGAGGCGCGCGTCCTCCCGGAGTGTTGACGCCGAGGGGTAATGGGAGCGGCCCCCGCTGGGCTAATAGTACGTTGAACCCCCCAGCGGCCGCCCGACACCACTCGAGGGCCCTCGGCAGCCCCCGGCAGCGCTCGCCGGCAGCCCCCGCCTCTCCGGCTCCCCCTCTCTTTCTTGACCTCCGTTGCCTGCGATTCCTTTGGCGAGGTCATGCATGTCGTATCGCAAAAAGCCACCACTGAATCGAATGGGAAAGGAACTGCTCGGCAGTCGCGTGGTGTCCGTGCCGCCGTGCCTCCCCAGCCTCCAGTCCCTCCAGCGCCCGCTCCAGCCCCTCTAGCCCCTCCAGCCCTCCAGCCGGCCGCGCTGTCCCCGAACGAGATCGAATTCAAGTGACCCGCGCCGGAGCAGCAGAATCATGGAGCTGCAGTGTGGCGGCGCAGGCCCCCCAGTTCCCATTGTCCCTCCCCACAGTGGGGGACTCACTGCCAATAACCCGCTCCGCGCTCTCGCCGGACGAATAACCTGGATGTGCCGAGAGTGTTTCAGCGCGCGCCTGTACACTGCACGCGACAACACCCCATTAAATTTGCCTCTTCCTGCCGCCGGGCCGCGTTATCCACCCACTCGGAGCGGCGCGGCCGGCCGGACCAGCGGCTTGGGCCTCCCCCCTCCCAGCGGTACACTGTCGGGTACACGGCGCCGGCCGCGCCCCGGCACGGGCTGGCTGCAGCGCTTCAGTCATTCCAATACAGCGACCAAGGCGACTGCGAATAAAGTTTCTTAAGGGCAACAGCGCGAAGGTCTCAACTGGTTAAACCTTGACGACTCACTAACTGGTATTATAGAACAATTAAATTTCGTTGTGGTCTGTAATTTCACTTAAAAAAAAACACCATTACGTTTAGTTGTGTGACCAAAAACAAATAACAAAGATAAACGATATTTCTACAAAGTGGTGTTGGTGATAGCTGATGTTTTTCTCCGTGCGAGCGGCGTTGACCCGGTGAAGTGAAGCCCGCCAGAGATATCGGACCGCAATGATGCCACTCCAAATTAGAGCCAATTGCGGTCTCCTCCTTTCCTTGTAATCTGTTTTAAATTGGCTGCTACATGGCCCGCCGGACGAGACACGTCCTCCTCCTCCCTCCTCCTCCTCCTTCACGCCTATCCACCTATCCGTCTTCTATCCATCTGTGTTCGAGCTATCATTTTTCTTCTATCCCTGCGCCTGCATCCTCGTTACATCTACCCGTCTATCTGTCCCAGCGGTAACCGCGCCACTCCGTGTGACGGCTGCGTGTGTCACTTTCTGCCTCGCCCCCCCCCCTCTGCCCCCCCCCCCCCCCCCCCCCCCCACCCTTCTGATCGGTTCAAGGCGCGCACCCGACCTCCCCGAACAACCCGCTGGGAAATTAGCGTCTGACATGCTGTTGCTACTTCCACTACCACCACCCCCACCACCGCAGGCGCCGCCGCCGCCGCTGCTGCTGCTGCCGCTGTTCCTGACACCAGGCCGGGGCACGGCTAAGCCTCTTACGTCCACCATCTCCTCTTCCTCTCCTCTCGTCCCCACTCCGCTTCTCTGTATCCTTCGCGCTCCTTTCTCCACGTCCGCCGCATCTAATTAAAATATTTTCTCTTAGCCGCAATTTTTTAATCCGGACGTGATGGCGCGGGTTGTCGCGTCCCCCCCCCCCCCCCCCCCCCCCCGCCGCTGCCGCGGGATAGAAACTTCTCGAGCGTTTTCCGCTCGTGGCGAGTGGTCCTCGATCTAATTGCCTTTCAATCCGCTGCGATGGCTTCTCTGTCTTCCTTCTCTCCCTCTCTCTCTTCCCCCTTCAGAGTTCGCGTACTACCGCTCTGTGCCGACTGACCCCCCCCCCCCCTTCCCCGGAGTCCTCCGGTTTAAGTCTCCGTTCATCTCTGCGGCTGCCGACCGTTGATCCGCCGGCTGCGGCTTCCCGACACTGGCGCCCGTTTTGTCCACACGCACGCAACAAAATGGTTAGTTGGCACAACTGATTTGGCAGTCGATTTCGAGACGTGCACGACGTTTAGTTGGGGCTACCAATTCTTAGTTACCGCACCGAAATGCCTCTACTTGAAGATTTAGTTGCCCCAACAAAATTTGAAGAAAACGTATTTCCCGTAACTAATTTTCGTACATGTCTCGAAAGCAACTAACAAATTAGTTGTATCAACTATTTTTTTTTTTCGTCGCGCGGTGCGTCGAGCAGTTGATTCCGTGGTGACTGCCGCAGCGGAGCTAACGGCCGCGGCCCCTATGCCGGCCGTCCCTCATGGCGTCCGAGGGTCCCCATGCTGCGCTGATACCCCCCCTCCCCCCGCCACCCCCTCGAATACCTGACCCCCCCCCCCCCCCCCTTCTCCCTGCCGCTTCCTTCCGCTCCACGTCATCACCGCGTCGCCGTGCTGCTTCACGGCTGTCACACCACCTGTCTTTCTCCTTCCCTCCACGCCCTTGCCCCCTCCCCTTCTCTCCCTCTCTCTCTCTCTCTCTCTCTCTCTCTCTCTCTCTCTCTCTCTCCCTCTCCCTCTCCCTCTCTCTCTTTGCCGAACTGTCCGCCCTCGCGTCTTCTCCGCCCACCCTTCTGCGTCTATCTTCATTGGTTTTCGGAACGTCGGGAAACAGTCGGAGCTGCTGCGTATTTCTCAGGATCTTGGCCCCAATGTCATCCGTCCACAGGATTTTTTCCATGAATCTGCGGCACCCGGAGACAGAAGCACGCCGGGCCGCGCGTAGTGGGGTCGACGCCCCCGCCCGCACCCGGCCCGCAGCGGCAGCAGCAGCGGCAGCAGCAGCGGCAGCGGAGGGAACTCGAAAATAAAGATTTTTTCCCCGCTTGGTGGTACATTTACGCTGCGTGCGAGGACACCACGGGCGTATGCAGGCAGAGAATACGGCACACAAAAACCCGCGCGGGAGCATTCAGCACACACACACCGCGGGGAAATGGTCGCACACTCACGCACTCTCACTCACACACACACACACGCACACGTATGCACCAGTATAACAAGCGCGGTGGTGGCGCGGGGCGTATTGCGCGCAGGCAGACGAGGGAAACGCCTGGCAGTTAGGCAAGTCCTCGACGCCGCGCGGTGAAGCGAGCCCTCCTCCAGGCGCCCCCCTACGTGTGTGTGTGTGTGTGTGTGTGTGTGTGTGTGTGTGTGTGTGTGTTTGTGGGCGCAAGGCGTGCGTGCACACACACCGCCTGCCCAAGCGCTCTTGTTTGCCGAGGAAGAAACCAGCGGCCAGGCGGCGCGGCGCGCGGCGGGTGCCGGGAGCGCCTGCAATGCTGGAGGTAGGCAACCCGTCGCGGAGCCGCGCTCGGCAGACCGGCCTACCTCGCAGGCGTTCCCTGCTCCGGCCGCGCCTCCCCTCGCCGCACAACTTGTTCCTCTCCGTGCTGGGCGTCCTCAGGGCCCCGCCGCGCGTGCTCCGGCTCCTGCCTCGCCTCTGACCGCCGTCTGTCCTTGTCTGTTGCAGCCATGGCGAGGACCTCATCGTCACTCCCTTTGCCCAAATACTTGCCAGCCTTCGCAGCGTTCGGACCAACTTCCTGTGCCTCACCAATGTACCGCCCGCAAAGTGAGTACCCGACGCGGAGAGTAGCTCGAAGGGGAGTTGGCCCGAGCAGGGCCCGAGCCTGTGGCCTGTGGGGGCCCCTGCTCCGGGGGGTCCGCCTGCCGTGCGGGGCCAGCGCAGCCGTGCGCACAGGCCCCGCTGGGCAGCCGGCGCGCGCCTAGCGGCTGCTTTTGGGGACTCATTTGTTGTTTTTTTTCTCGGGTGTACGAGTCGGCGGCCCAAGTGCCCCTCAAGGTGCCGATAAATCGCGGGGAGAAGAGCTCGCCTCCCCTGCCGCCCCTGCCTTGTCGGGCAGCAGCGGCGGACCCTCGGCCCGGACGCCCACCCACCCAGGACACACATATTACATGTCGGGGGCGTGCAACAGCCGCGGGGGAGGGGGCGGGCGGGGCGGTGCGGGATCGGGACCTGTGCGGGTGCTCTTCGCCGACGACTCTGTCCGAATCTTCGTAAGATTCTGCGCTTCGTCCGTCGGCGATATTGTGGGAAATTGTTACTTTTCCGTTCCGCGTCGGGGTCTGGTAGCGCAGGATTTTCCGTAGAATAGGCCAAAGAAAAACTGTCCTTGGACGGTTGACGGCACTGACCGTGTTCTCCTCTCTGCGTCCAGGTCGAGGCGGTCTTCTGGTGCGGCGGGAGCAGCCACCCCGCAGCCGAGGGCGCTGCAGCCGGGAGGTAAGGCTCGAGGTCCCATTAGCAGCGGCGGGAAAAAAGAGCGCCGCCGTTTTTAATTACAATTTTTTTTTCTTCTTCCAACTTTTAATTTTCCTTCTTGTTTCGCAGATGAAGCCTACCTGAAGCTTTCCATCGAGACCATGGAGGAATTAGATTGGTGTTTGGACCAGCTAGAAACCATACAGACTCACCGATCCGTTTCGGACATGGCTTCGCTAAAGGTGAGTCGAGTTCCGTTATTGCGGCTGCCGGCCTGCCGGCCGCCCCGAGTGAGTGAGGAGCGCACAAAGCGGTGCGGCCACCGCTGCCACCGCTGCCGCCGCTGCCGCCGCGGCCGCGCTGCCGCCTCGTCTTGCTATCGGCTCCGGGCGCCACCATGCCTCGCAGCCGGTGCCGCCGGCCCGCGTAGCGTAATTACCGACTCTGAATGGCCGCTTTCACGCACGGGGGCCGCATGAAGAGGGGGGGGGGGGGGGGCTCGCGCGCAGGGGACTTAATTTTACTTGATTTCCAGACCCAAAATATTACACTCTGTGCGGGCCTCAGCGAGCTGGAAGGTAGTTAGTTTCGTCGGCGGGCATTTCTCTTTCGTTCGGGCCCAATAAAAAAAATCCTCAGAATCATCATTCATGTAGCTTGCACGACGGAAAAGTGTGTGCGCGTTCGGCACGGCAGGTCGGGGGCGTTGACCCCCTGGCTGCGCGTTCACTATGGAATGGCAAGCTGGTTTCCCGGCCCTTGGAAAAGAGACGTCCCCGTTCCCGTCATTCCTCCGACCGAAATAGAGTGGGGACGGCTCGGGCTCCGCGGCCCGCCTGACGCAGCCGAGGCCGAGGCCGCGGCCGGGGTCGTGGCTTGATGCTACTCCCCCGCACGATGTCGGCCATACATTCTGGCCCGGGACCAGTGCGGATCGGACAAATGTTGCCGGAACTGTGTGTGCGGGCGGGCGGCCATCCTCTGCGCGCCGCCCCCGCGCCGCCCCCGCGCCGCCCCCGCGCCGCCCCCGCGCCGCCCCCGCGCCGCCCCCGCGCCGCCCCCGCGCCGCCCCCGCGCCGCCCCCGCGCCGCCCCCGCGCTGCGAGGAGGCTCCGGGCCGGGGGTCCTGCCGGCTCCGGAGGTGCGGTCATGTTTTTATTCATGGCCGCGCCGGACACAAGTAGGGCGCGAGTCCCGCGGGCCTCTGGCAGCGCCCTCCGCCAAATTACCATGGATGTCATGGTCGGGCGCCGAAGCGGTGACCGCAGTCTAGCCGGGGCCGCGGCTGCGGCCTGCGGCCGGCTTGTGGCCGTCTGTGCCATGATTGTGGGAGGGCCGTGTCGCGCCGGCGCGCCGTGCGCGCCGTGCGCGCTGTGACCATGGCCCGTCCGTGTGACGGCCAGGTTATCGACCATGGCCGGCGGTCTGGGCCGGCTGGTAGGCCGTTGGCCCTGCGGGACGCTTGCTGCCCCTCGGCGCCCCCGCGCGGCACCCACGCGGCTGGATGGCGGGGCGCACAAGAGGACTCAAAGAAAGGGAAATATTTAATATGAAAAAGAAACACGTATTTAAAGAGCGGCGGCCCTGACGGCCCTGGCGACCCTGCTGGCTCCACTGGCGCCGCTGGCGGCTGCCGGCGGCTGCTGGTGTCACTGGCGGATTTTGGGTCGGCGCACTCCGACCTCGCCTTATCCCTCGCGGCCCGTCTGTTGGACTGTCTGTTGGACTGTCTGTTGGACTGTCTGCCCGCCTGTCGCCGTGCAGATGTGCGAGTAGGTGATCCCTCACGGCTCTCCGATAGAGCTCCTGCCACCCCCCCCCCCCTCCCCTCTCCCTTCCAACCCGCCCTGCCCCCTTCTCTCCACTCAATTCTGTGATCCATAGCGTATATACCTCGAAACCACCCCAAGGGTGGGATGCTGTCAGGACCAGCAGGGTCGACGCCCTCTTCGCTCTCTCTCTCTCTCTCTCTCTCTCTCTCTCTCTCTCTCTCTCTCTATCCCACTCACTCCCCACACGAGTGTGCGGTTGGTTACTGATTCAGACGCCGTCGCCTCCACTCCTGCCGCCGCGCCCTACGCAGCCCTCGCAGGTTCCCTCTCGCTTTTGTCTCCGCCTCGCCTCTGCCACCGCGTCGTGCCGACTCCCGCTCTGTTCTGCCTCTCCTGCTTTGCCTCGCTCCGCTTCTCCCGCCGCGATGCCCCACAGTGCCTACAGGTGGTGCGCGCCGCGGCGGCTTCATTCCGTTCGCTGCGAAGAGACAGAAATAAAGAGAAAGGAGAGAATTAATAACGGAGAATGGATGTGAATGGGATTACGTCTGAAACCCGGGAAGCTTTCTTGTTGAAATTCTCTGTCTCTCTTCTCTCTCTATCTCTCTCTCTCCCCTCATTCTCCTGGCTCTGTCTCTCCCTCCCACTCTTTACCTCTCTTGCGCCGCGTGGGACGACGCGCCCTCCGACAGGCGCCCGTATGCTATCACCGCGAGCCGCGCGGACCTAAAGTTTAAATTTAGTGCAGGTCGAGTACGTCGGAAATAGGACGCCCATCTACAATGTTTCGGCTCTCCTCTCTCTCTCTGTTTTTCCCGGGGCGCGACTCAAAAACCGCTCGCGCGCGGCTGTGGCATCCTGCGGGGGAAACAGTTGAACGAGCGTCGCAGCCCGATGCAAGCCGCGCGCCGCGGCCGCTGCGCTGCGCCGCCCCCGGCCGCTCCCGGCCGCTCCCCCGGCGGCGGCGCTGGCAGGCGGTGGCAGCTCGGCCGCTACATTGTTGCCTGACACCCCATAAACGAGGATCCTTGTGACGCTCATGACGGCCGCCGCCGCGAGCAGCAGGGGAGGGAGAGGCGAGTCAGAACGGCGGCGCACCGTAATGGTGTACACACACACCTCACGGCAACGAAATCGCCAAGATTTTGTCGATCAGTTTGAGCCCGACGGCCGTGACAAACTGCCGCGTGTTGCTCCGCCGTGGAGCCCCCCTGCGCGGCAGCGGGGCGCGCCGAGTCGAGTGCTGCGGGAGGAGGGGGGGTGGAGGGGGGTCTGCGCCTCACCGCGGCAGAGGAGGAGGCGGACGCCGCCGGGAGCGTAGGCAGCGGTGGCGGCCCGGCGTGCGGCGCCGCCCGTTGGGAGGCCTACCATCCCGGCGCCGCCTCCGCAAGGACGCCGAGCCGACCGCCTCGCTGGACGCTGCCGGCGGCGGCGGCCGCGCCGACTTCCTGCAGGGCGTCGCGCAACGGCTGCGGGCTGATCCCGAAGAGGCGTTCCATCGCTCTGTCTGCGTCGCACGCATGGCAGGGGTAGGCGTGCGAGAGAGGAGAGAGAGAGAGAGAGAGAGAGAGAGAGAGAGAGAGCGACGGAACGAGCCTTCGGAATCTGCGCGCGGCCCGGGCTTCCGCCCCGCGGCCCCCGCGCGGCCCCCGCACGTGCATCAGTGGGATGCGTTGCTGCTGCTGCTGCTGCTGCTGCCGCGTTTCGCCGCGGCCTTTGGCGCGCTGCAGAGCGGAGTGTAATGGAAAGGGCGCTGGGCGCGCTGCTGGGCGGGGCGGGCAGGGCGGCCCGGCCGGGGATCGATCCTGCCAGCAGCCGGCGGCGCCCCCGCGGGGCCCCACCTGCCTGCAGCCCGCAGCCTGCAGCTCCGCGGCTGCACCGCCGACCTGCCGGCGTCCGGGCGGCCCTCATCCGCCCCCATCCCTCCGGTCGGCTCTCCAGGGGGGCTCATCTTGAACTGGCTGCCCAGACGAGTTTTCGCATCAGTACTCGTTGCGGGGGAAAAAAGGGAATTAATTACGGTTTGGAAAAATCTCCCGTGTTTTTTGACGGATGTTATCTAGACGCAAAGTACGTTTGTTAACTCGTTTGGAAAGAACAGTGGTCTGAGCGCGGCGTGTCTCGCGCGCCGGGCCGCCGCCACAGCGCTGCCGATAACGCATCAATCGTGCCCGAAAGCTCTCAAATGACGTCGCGGATCGCCTCGGAGGGGAGAAAATGAGAAAAAGGGAGGGCGAGAGAGGGGAGAGAGCGAGAGAGAGAGAGAGAGAGAGAGACGCTGCCGAAGTGAAGTCGTACGATCCCGTGCAGCGACGCAGTAGCGCCGCCGTACCCGCGCCGTGCGCCCCTCGCAGGCGCCCTGCAGGCACACCAGCCTCCTCCCGCTGGAGCCGCTGGAGCCGCTGGAGCAGGCCGGGCCGTGTTGTTGTTGATTACTCTCCAGGGCCGCGCACCTGAACAGGCTCCGGCAGCGGCGGGAGGGTTGAGGGCCCCGCGTCTCGGCGGAGGCCTCGTGAGGGTGCGGCGATAAAGTGTGGTTTGGAACAAAGGCGTGAGGGGTGAGGGGGGGGGGGAGTGACGTAAGGAGGGGCCCGCGGGGCCCGCCGCCCGCCCCGCTGGGGCTGTGCACCCCGCGGCCGCCTACTAACCAGCCTAACCAACCCCTAGCCACCACTACCATCGCACGGAGAGAAATTTTGGGGCAGCAAGATTAAAAATGTAAGCACTGCCGCGAAACTTTGACACCTGAATTTTTCTGCACTGCCTAAAATATTTTTCGCTCTCTCTATGAATGCCCCTAAAATTTTAGATATGTAGTGAAGCTAAAATTTATTTAGCCATCGAAGTTTAGCAGTGGTACCCAAAGTACTTCTCTCCGTGCGCCGCTATCTCTGGTTTGGCTCTCTAGTTCCGAAAATTTCAAAGACATTTTTATTTTGTGAAAATTGTAAAAATGATGACGGTAACACGGTGTGACAACCAAGTCGACACGCTGAGGGGCGAGTGCTCGGGAGCAGCCCCGACCCGACGACCCGACGGGCGGCCAGGCGATCGGGCCGGTGCCCGCGTATTGGAAAGAGCATCGCCGCAAAGCGAGGACTGCTACCCGTGTGATTGATATCGAGAGGGGAGCATTCCGTCTGCTCCATCATATTTCTCACTCAGATTGTTTCTCTGGTAGAATGCGGAGGGCGGAGGGGGGGGGGGGTCAGTTTATCGGCAGCTCTGACGGCGGCGGCCCGTGGCGTCGGCACCGATAGCAGCGGCTGCACAAGTCTAGTGTGTGTCTAGTACGCCTCCACTTACCCAAGCGCCCTCCCTTTGTCAGACTCGCACGCGCAAATACTGCAATTACGTTCAAACACGGGCGGACGCCATGTACGGGGGCGGACCGCGGACCCCCCCCCCGGCTCCGCTGCTCCGCTCCGACCGACGGGCCGCGTCGGTGGGCCCGGCCCAAAGCGGTGCCGTGTTCCGGACCGAAGGCACCAGCCCCCGCAGCCCCGCAGCCCCGCAGCCCCACCCACTCTCGCCCCTCCTCCACCCTCGCCGTGTTGCGGGGGGACCTCGGGACCCCCCCCCCCCTCCCTCCACCCCCTGCCAAGGACGGAAATTTCATATGGGCCGGAGCCTGCATTCTTATTGGCTGCCGCGGACCCTGCCTCCGCTCCGTCCGCGCCAATGTTTTAAGCGTAGGGAGAGAGGGCCCGCCGGTGCCGCCCTGAGCGGCCGCTCAAGTTCAGCGAGTTCTTATTCCCCCGGCCGCAGAGGTGCCCCTCCCGTACTCTCAGTTGCAGCGCGGCTCGGGGTGTACTGACAAGTGCTGTGAGACGGTGTACGCACTGCCTTATTCTTTCTCCTTTGCGCTACCTGCCCGCCCCTCCCTCTATTATTCCCTCGCCCGAGATCCCCGCACGCACACTGCGGCCCGTGTCGTGCACGCCGGCGACTCCCCTTCCTGACCGCCTTAAGCCGCCGCGGGCCGAGCCGTGGGCACCCTTCTGTCCCCGGCCGCACCCCCTGCCCCCCCCCCCCTGCCCCCTCCACCCACGCCCACCACCTCGCCCCGCGCCGTACTCTCCGCTCGCGCGGCTTGGATTCAATTTTTCCCCCGTAGGAAAATGAAGGGAAGGTGGAGTGGGGAAGAGATGAGCCTACGGCGCGGTGAAAGGGGCGCGAGATTGGGAACGGAGTGGCGGCCAGGGACTGGGGAGGCGGGGGAGTTTATTGGGGGCCTCCCTCGCCTGCTGTGCTAACAGGCGGCCGTTTGATTTGGGTTCGTTCGCAGAGAGATGGGTAGTTGCTCCCGCCCTCACGCAGAGATAGAGAGGTAGGAAGATGGGGCGATAGAGGAGGGGAGATAAAGAAGGGGAAGGAGGAAGAGGGGGGGGGGGAGAAGGCGAGAGGTGTTGCTTCCTCGCGGCGGTACCTCAGCCGTACCTCTCTCTCTATATATATCTCTGCGATTAAGCACATATTAAAGGCACGTTAGCCGTGGTTATCGACACTACTTATGCCATGCATGAGGCTGCTTGTGTCGCCCTTGGCGGTGATCGTTCAACTCGGTCCGTGCATTACTCGGCGTACACTGTAACGAGCTCGTGAGGCCGCCGCTGCCGCCGCTGCCGCCGCCGCCGCCGCCGCCGCCGCCGCCGCCGCCGCGCTGCCCGCCAGCTTCGCTGGTGGCCGCGGAGCACGCGTCGCGGCGCGTCAGGGCAGTCAGCGCTCCCCCCCCCCCCCCCTTCCTCCCTCCCCGCTCCCCTCCCCGCCCCTCCCTCTACGGCAGCGCCTTCGCATCGCCTTTAGCCAATTGATTTGTTTGCAAGGCGGCCCGCGGCGGCTATTTCTGGGCCTCTGTTGCGCTCGTTACACCAACATGTAGTATGACAGCGCTTCTGCACAGCGAGCAGTGTCCTCCCGCGGGGCGGGGCGGGCCGGGCCGCGGCACTGGGAGGCGGACCGCCCAGCGGCCCCCGCCGGCCCCGGCAGCACCGCGGCAGCTCGGCCCGGCACCGCCCCGCTCTTTTATCAGGCGGTAATATTAATTAATGACACACGTTTGTCATTGACAGTTGGCCGCTCACGCGGAAACCGTCGGCGGGGCGGCGGGGCGGCGGGGCGCGTGTGGGGCATTACGTTGTCCGCGCCCGGCAAATTTTCCGTCCGCTCCGCCCGATGTCCTTCCGACACAACACGAGAAGTGTGCCGGGCGCCGTGGGCGCCGCCCCCCGCTGCTGGGGGGGGGGGGGCGAAGCCTAGGGCCAGGAGCCCCAGGGCTGGGCACGCGTCGGCGACGTGTGGGGTAACAGCCTGGTAACACTGGGCCGCCGCCGCGCCGCCGCCGGGCCCCGACCTCCCTAATCCTCCGGTTATCGCGCCCGGCCCCGCCGCCCCGCCGCCCCGCCGCCCCGCTGCCCCGCCATGTTGACGGTACACACGCCGCGTTATTCCACTCATTTTCTTTCTTCTTTTTCACTAAACGCCTGTTTTTTCTTTTTTCTTCTTCCAGGTGAGATAAACGCACCCTGCGGACGGCGCACGGCGCGGCGCGGCGCGTACGTGAGTATGCGGCGAGGCTCCGCAGCGGCGGCTCGGCGTAAGAGTCGTCGCTCTCGGGGACTGCAGGTGAACCCCGCGGCGCGGCCCGCGTCGGCACGGCCGTATTATGCAGGCGACACACACGCAAACACACGCCGCACACACACACACACGCACACACACCTCGTACTCACAGGCACACACGACCATTATATCGCCCCACCGCTCCCGCGGGGGGGTTTGAATCCCGGCGTTGCAGTCAATACGATACAGCATCGTGAAAGGGATCCGCGCTCCTGACGGCGGCCCAGGCGGCGGGCGCGCGCCTGTGTGCTGACGGGATGGAGGCGCCGGGATCGCAAATAGGCGGTAGCAAGTAGAGCAGCTCCGAGGGGACGTCTCATCCCGGCGAGGCGAGGCGCGGTGCTGTGGCAGAGCTGGCCTGACGTGCGGCACCTCTGCGGCCGGCGGCGTCATGCCCAGCCGCGGCGGCAGCGGCGGCAGCGGCGGTAGCGGCTCGTGGCCCCAATTTGTACGATGCGTGCAGGGCCAGATGGCCCCGCCAGACCTGCTGCTAGTAGCTCCTGTTATGCAGGTCAGCACTTTACTCTGCTGCCCGCCGTTTGTTGTTGCTCTACTGCCTCCGCGCGCGCCTCTGTGTGTGTGTGTGTGTGTGGGTGTGTGTGGGTGTGTTTGCGAGTGTGTGTGCGCTCGCGCGTACGTGCGGGCGTGCCTGCGCGGCCTCTGCCGGCGGATCACACATCAGCCCGCGGGCAGTCCTGGCCTGCGACCGAAGATCGCTGCAGCCTTGACATGATTTACTCTTTCTTTTTCTAAATCTTTGTTTTTCATTCCCTTTTTCCTTTTTTTTTTTGCAAACTGTTTCAAACTTATAAGTCGTTCCAATTTTTCTCGCGTCCGGTATCAGTCATCGTCTTCACAGAAAAAGTAGTCCCTGCGCCTGCGCGCGTCAGTGTGTGTGTGTGTGTGCGCGCGCGCGCGTGTGTGCGTGCATGTGTGCAGGGGCTTTGCGAGCATATGTGGACGGAGAGAGTTGGGGGCGTCCTTCGCGGCGTCCGAGTTGATTGCGTCTGGCGGCGCACACGTGTCGCGTGCCGGCAGCGCGCGCCTCTTTGTGTTCCGCCTCTCTCTCTCTCTCTCTCTCTGACTGTCTCTCTCTCTCTCTCGCACGGGCTTCTCGGCCCTCGAGGGCGGCGCGGAGACCCAAACTTTTATTAGAAATCCGAGTCGGCTGACTCACTGCGTGGGGTTGGCGGGTTGTCGGCGCCCCCCCGCCGCCGCCGCCGCCGCCGCCCTGTCCGTGTGAGCATGTCTGTGTGTGAGTGTGTGAGCAGCACGCGCCGGGGGGACCGGTGGGAGCGCTGTGGGCAGCGCTGTGGGCAGCGCTGTGGGCAGCGCTGTGGGCAGCGGTGACCGGGCGCTGACTGCAGCCCGCAGGCCGCCCGCAGGCCGCAGGGCTTGTGACCCCCGGCCGGAGCACGCGCGCCGTGCGGCGGCCCCTCTGGGCCCCTCTGGGCCCCTCTGAGCCCCTCTGAGCCCCTCTGGGCCCGTGGGGCACGCCATGTGTGGTGGTGGTGCCCCGTCACACACGCCCCCCCCCCCCACCCCGCCACGGCACAGGCGCGTGCAGAGCAGCCGATATCTAAGTGACACAAATCAGTTGCATTGGATTCGCGACGATGCGCCATTTCTTGACTGGCTGGCGGCCGCGCGGGTCCGGCGGGGCTGGCTGGCCGTGCGTATGCCTCAACATGGAGTGGACTGGCCGCCGGCGGCCGCCGCGCTGCGCCGCGTCACCTCGCCGCGACCCGCGACGCCACCGCGACCACCGCGTCACGGTGCGCGTCAGGAGGGGCCGCGGGGCGGCAGGCCGGCAGGCCGTCAGGCCGGACTGGTTAATTCGATGAGTCATAAAGATGGACACGGTCGGACGCGCGCGCAGCGGCGGCGGCGGTGCAACGTAGGGACGCGGGGGGGGGGGGGGGGGGGGGGGGGGGGGGGGGGTCAGGCACTCGGTGCGCGAGTGACTCACGTGAGTTGTCACAGCGCCGCGCACTTCACCGCAGGAAGGGGGGGGGGGGCGACAACTGCGCTGCCCGCCGCGGGGTTGACTGACCGGACGGGAGTGGAGTAGAGTGGAGTAGAGTGGAGTGGGCCACCTTGGCTCTCGTTACATCGCGGCGGGCGGGGAGGGCCGAGGACGAGGCGAGTGCATCCAGCACTCAGCCGCCAGCGGCAGCAGCAGCAGCAGCAGCAGCAGCAGCAGGGCGTCCGATCATGACGTCGATCATGACGGACAATTAATTTAACGACGGGAATGAAAGCTGAAAAAAGTGTGGAGCGCTGCGGCCACAACACACCCCGTCCCGTGCCGTGCCCCCGGCGGCGCAGGCAGCGCGTACGTCCCGCAAGCCGGCCGCGATAACGAGTGGTCCTCGAAGGACGTCCTCCCTTGCTCCCCCCCCCCCCCCCCTCCACGCATCCATCAGGAGCGCGGCGCCGACAGTGCGTTTCCGTGTGGCGATAAACCAGTATCACTTCCTGGGAGGGAGAGAGACGCGTGGGGGATGGGGAGGTAGTGAGAGAGAGAGAGAGACGGAGGGGAACGGGCACCGGCAGACGAACAGGCAGGCGCAGGAAGACGGAGGATGGAGGGAGAAGGAGCATTCGACAATTAGAGCGGCGCTCCCCGGCCGCCGGGGTCCGGCCCGGGACGTGCTCGCCTGCGAGGTAGGCAGTCCCGCTCGGCCTGGCCGCTGTGCCGGGTGGCCTACCCCGGGACCCGCAGGCGCTCCGGCGCCCTCCGCTCCGCTGTGCGTGCCCCCCCCCCCCCCCCCCCGCCGCGGACATTATTCAAACGAGGGGCGACGATGTATCGCCGTGTCGGCGCTTCTGAGAGCGGCGATCATTCACGTGCTCATAGCGATGGCGGGCCGGCGGTTATTCCGGCAGCTCTGCAGCTCCCCGGCGCGGGCGTTTGTCTTCATGTGGCCCCGGCGTCCTCGCCGCCGTCTGCTTCCTCCTCGCCGTCCGGGGCGGCGCGGGACGGGACGCGCGCCGCGCCGGTTTTCGGAGGGTCCGGCCGGTCCGGGCCGCCGCGCGCCTGTAAACGCCGCCGTGGCTTTTAAGGCCGCCGGTTGACGGAAGCCGGGGAGAGACGCGCGTCGTGCACAAGTGCAGCGTGCGGAAGGGGGGGGGGGGGGCGGAACATGCCCGGCTGCCGCCGCCCCGCCGGACCCCGCCGGACCCCGCCGCCCTCTCCCCGATCTCGGCGTCGACATGCGATAATGGGCGGCTCGGTGGTGCGGCCAGCAGGCGGGCCGCCGCCGCCGCCGCAGGCCTCGAGGGGGAGGGAGGCGTGCTCACACGGCGTGCCGACACACGCCGCGCCGCAGCGCCGCAGCGCCACAGCGCCGGCGGAGACGGACGCCGAAAAGATTTTCGCGGCCCCGTTTCCTTGTCGACCCCCTCCTCGTACGCCCCCGCCTGTCGGCACCGCACGGCACAGCGGGGGCCGCGGGGGCCGCGGGGGCTCTGTGCGGAGCGGAGCGTCGGCTGAGTCCCAGGGCCGTCTGGACCGGACCCCTCTCGCCTCGGTCCTCAGCTCGGCCCTCGGCTCCGCAACCCCACCGGCCCAGCCAGCCGGCCGGCAGTCTGGCCGTCCGGCAGTCACAATGAGTTGCTGCGGGCGGACGTCGGGGTCGGGCCTCAGGTTATTTAGGACACGCACGCATGTGTGTGTGTGTGTGTGTGTGTGCGTGTGTGCGTGTGTGCGTGTGCATGCTGCCCGGCCACACGGCAGCGCCGACAGATGCACGAGACGACATGGTATTGGGTCCGCTTTGCACTTCCTGGGGGCCGTGAGGCCGGGGGCAGCCGAGCCCCCGCGCGGACCACACACGTGTGCGCCGGCCGCGGGGTCCCGACCCCACTGAAAACGTGACTCTCGGCCCCTCCGCCGTACGTCGCTCTCCTCCCGGCCAGCCCGCTGATAGCAGCCACAGAGAGACTGATGCAACGCGGCTACAGCCGGAGCAGTGGCCGCCGCACGCCGCACGGCTCACTCTCCGGAGCCGGAAGGCTTGCGCCGGGCTGCGCCGGGCTAAGGAGTGTATCAAACGGCGTGAGGTGTATCGAGGACGTTTCCACCATCATAAATCACCAGCTTTGAGGTGACCGAGCACAAAACCTTTTTCAGCGGACAACGCGCGGCATGTAGTGCACCTAACACGGCGCGGACAGAGCCGCCTCCAGAGCCGGCCGCACGCACACGCACACACTCACGCGAAGGCACACACACACACATACACACGCGCGCTCGCTCGCCCGTCAATCGATCGAAGGAGAGCAGAGAGTGATGTGGACGAGGTTGCATGAGTGTGAGAATTGCGGTGGCCGCGGCTCGGCCGAGGCTGCCGCCGCCGCCGCTGCTGCTGCTGCCGCCGCTGCGCCAATGGCTCCAAGTAAATGCTGTATCGCTTCCGTGTGCCTCTCTGCGAACGGGTTTTGCAAAAAGGAAACGGATCAGACGGCGTACACGGCGGCGGCGCTGCGGTTTATATAGAGATGTATACGAGGCTGTAAAAGGCGTAGCGCCGATAAGCCGGGGGCCGCGGCGCGTCGACGAGGCCCTGCGCCCCTCTTTGGCAGGGCGTTTTGTTTTGTCGGGTTTCCGGCCTAATGATGCGGACGGCAGAGTTGTTCCCCCGGCCGCGAGTCGGACGCTCTGAGAGCAGCGCTCGGCCGGCGCGGCCCGCCCTCAGCATTCGGTCGTCGTCACTTAACCCGTTCACTTCCGGTGCGCGGCTCGCGGCTCGCGGCTCGCGGGCCGCCGGGGCGCGCCGAGAGCGGACAGCGTAGAGCGGGGCCCGTCGTCGCTGCGGCGCTGCGGCGGCGCCTTTTGAAATCGGGCCATATCCGCAATCGTGATGTACGGACCAATATAGACGGACAGGTTTCGAAATACGGGCGGCCGCCATGCCGCGCGCGGGGGGGACGTGCTGACTCTCGCGTGGGTCATCGGCAGCGCGACGAAAAGGAAAGAAAAAAATAACAAAAAAAGAGAGAAGAGGGCACGGAGGGGAGAAAAAAAAGCGACAATCAACAAACGACGCGTGATGCCTGCTGATTGATTGTCGGGCGCTACTGGCGCCCAATCGGACACACCGAAGACGAATCTTGTTATTGTCCGTTCGTAGTCCAGAGGAAACAAACGGAGCGGGGGGGGGGGGGGGGGCAATGCCTCCGTCCGAGCTCGGACGACGGCCCGTGACCTTGGCAACTTTCTTTTGAGCGAGGAAAGCAGGGGCGGGGCAGCCTTTTCAAGAGGCGTGGGAAAATAATCGGCAGAGATTGAAGGTTAGCGCGGGAGACGCGAAGCCGTGCGGGCCATCGCATTTGGGCAGACGAACTTCGGGGAGCGGTGGTATTGCGATTAAACCCGAGTGATTACGACTGTAATCTTGTGATTCTCAAGTCCTCATACGTCCGCCAAGAGGCGTGCCGCGGTTTATTCGCACTCAAATGGCAATGATGCAGGTCACGGAGTGAAAGGAGATTAGAAGTTTGTCTTAACCTCGGATAGTAGCGAGCATAATATGTTGTGATCTCCCCTTTGTTTATAAGCCGACTTACTTAGAACACGCAAGTACGATGACTGCGGGTCATTGTCGCCGCGCCCTCACGCCGGTCTGATAAGAATCGCGCTTCCAGTGCACCTCCGATAACCAAACACATTTCGTGTTATCTTTACCACCGCCTTCCTTTCAATGAAAAATTTGGCGAGTAATACAATTCGTCACGGCTTGAGATAAGGTGTTCGCCGCTGCGCCAACGTGTACGGCGCACCTGCTTTGGTGTATCGTCGGGAGATACTGGGGGGGGGGGGGGATGTGAATGAACTGGTCGCGTGTTTGAGGCGAGGCCCGCCGCGGTGATCGCCTTGATCCGCGGGCTGCGTCGCCGCGCCTGCCCGCCGCGCCGCCGCCACGCCCAGCCGAACCTTGCCACCACACCTACGGACGGACGGAAGCATTTGACTGCCGCTCGCCGGGCCCCGCCGCGCCGTCTCGCCTTCATCTAACCCATCTAGCCGTCTGCGGCCACCTGCGTGCGTGTGCGTGTGCGCGTGCCCGGCTGGCCATGTCGCCGTGTCGAGCTTTCAATAAGTTGTAAGGCGGAGCGGCGGCCGCTTGTCGCTCTGGACCGTAATATATATCTCGCCAACAACAACAGCAGCAAGAGGAAAGCGACGAGAGCGTGTCCTGATCCACTACCCCCCCCCCCCCCCTCCTCCCCCGGTCGAGGTCAGGGCCCGACGTGTTATGGCCCTTGCTGATGTGATTGATAGGTGTGCAGTGGGGAAAGGCTTGTCGGTGCCGGCCGCGACATGAACTTTGGCGGTGAGGGCGCTTAACATTCTTCCTGGCCAGAATGAAGGCCTCGCCGGACTGTCAGGAGACGGGGGACGGCAGCAGGAAAACGTGGAAAGCGAAATGCGCGTGTGTGGTATACATTTGGTCGTGCCGTTGGAGTGGCCCCGCACGGCGGGCGTCGCGCGTCGCGGAAGCGGGTCAAGGTCGCCGCCTGTCCCTTCGTGTCCCGAGGGCTCGCTTCCCTTACTGACGAACAGACGCTAAACGGCCACATTTTGTGCGCGCGCGACCTCGTTCTGAATCTCGATGCTGCTGTCGTGTGTCTCTGGTCGCGCGCGCGGCCGCTTCTAGGGAGGCCCCGCCTTCCCTACGCACGCGGCGGACGTTTCACTTCGAAATTTCACGAACGCGTTGCGGGGAATTATTACCTGTTGCGCTTGCGGCGGGTTTCCCCCCCTCGCACTTGCGGGGCGTGAATTTCGTCTGAGGCGGCGGCCGCCGGCCGGCCCCCACCCCGCGGGACCACACAACACCGCGCCACGCCGCGCCACGCCGCGCCACGGCCGTGTCGGCTGCTGTCTTGGCGTTAGGACCCTGTCGGCGCAGCCTGCGGGGCCCCCGGGGCCCGCGGGGCCTGCGGCGGTGCGGTGCGGTGCGGGCCGAGGCTGGCAGCCTGATCTGCTCCGTCGGCCTGCTGCCAGTGCAGTACCCCGCGGACGGCTGAAGCGCGCAGACGCTACACCGCAGCGCGGCGTCACACGATTGTCTGAGTGCGACGAGTCCCTGCCCCCCGCCGACCCCTCCCGGCCTCCCGACCCTCCCCGCCGCGAGCCGGGGGCCGTTATGGTAGTCGAGTCCGCGGCGCCGTGCGTTGGCGCCTGCAGAAACTCGTCGTAGCAGAAACAGCCGCCCTCAGTGCCCCGCCGCAGAGGGGCGCGCCTCGCAGAGGAGACTCCCGCCAGCGGCGTGCCTCGCGGACCGGAGTGTTTGTGGTCCCGTGATATCTGTGATTTGCTGCTGTGATATTAGTGTCAGACAAACACCCCGTCCCCCCATCATCAAACCCCCCGCATCGGCAGAGAGAGCAAGAGCGATACCCAAGGCGACGTCACGCACCGAGGCCAACACAGTGGCCATGATGAGCAACCCGGTGATGTCGCGCACCCGGCGGTCCGTGGGGGTCGCCCCCGCCCTGGGCACCGCCCTGGGCTCGGCGCTGGGCCCCGCGCTCGGCCCCGCCATGGACCCCCAGCACCCCTCAGCGGTGCCCGGCCTGCCCGGCGGCGCCTGGAGCAGCCTGGTGGCCGACCTGGCCCTCGTCTGCGGCATGCTGGCCCTGCAGGTAACGTGACGGTCAGGTGCACCGCAGCACTGTGTCCCGGTAACTTTCGGCCGCCGCGGCCCCGCCCCTCTGCCCCCCACGGCCGCCTCCCCCGGGGGTGTGGTGTATATCAGATCGGGCGCCCTCGCTGCCGGCCGCGCCGCGCTCTGCGCCGCACCCGTAAATCCGCACCGCAGCAATGTTCCCTCGTGCGCCCTCAGAAACCGCGCCGGACCAGTGCCAGGATGGCCATATTGTTTTAATCAGATGAAGAGCGAGGGCATATAGAGAGAGGAGGGAGGAGAGAGAGAGAGAGAGAGAGAGAGAGAGAGAGAGAGAGAGAGAGAGAGAGAGAGAGAGAGGGAGGGAGAGCGGAGGAGACGACCGAGTGCCGACAGTGCTTTCCGTCGAAAGACCAAACTGTGCCAATATATCAAATTTACTGCACTCCTAAGTGGTGGCGGCCGCCGCGCTGCCGCCGCTGCTCGCTGCGCTCATCCGATGGCCTCCTGCCGGGGAGGGTGGGCCGCCATGGCCGGGGCCGAGCGGCCAGCCAGATTTCATTAAGGAAATGCGCTCCCGTCTGTCCGGGCCGCAGCCCGGCGGCCAGGTCCGGGATGGTCCCGGATGGTCCCGGATGGTCCCGGATGGTCCCGGATGGTCCCGGATGGTCCCGGATGGTCCCGGATGGTCCCGGATGGTCCCGGACTGGTCCGCGAGGTGCTCCCCCCGTCCCGGCGGCCCCGCCCGGCCTCCCGGACGGTGGCCGCGTGCGGCGGGGCTCCCGAACGCACCCACTCACCTGCGCGATGAGCACGACGCCAAGACAACAAGGCCCAGAGCCTGGCTTATCGGCGCGGGTGACGTCGCCCGGCCCGCGGCTGATAGCGCGGCAGGAGTGGCGGCGTGACGGCGGCGTGGCGGCGCGTGGCGGCCGTGACGTCCGCACGCGTCCACCTGCCAATCAGTGCGATAGCCGCCGATACGGGGCGCGGCTGCGCTGCCATATCATTACCTGCGGGCGTGCAGCGGCGTGCAGCGTGCGGCGTGCAGCGTGCGGCGGGCGCGCACGTCGCCTGGGGGAGCCGGGGTGGGCCGGCCCGCGCGGCACGCGTGCGCGGCCCGCGTCCGTGGCTGCCTACCCGACAGGCGCCCCTCCACCCGCCACGCCCGGTCGCCTGACCGGCGGGTGCAGCGCTCTCAAGTCGTTGGATACTCGAGGGCGCCGCCGCTGCTGGCAGTGTGCGCGGCATTTCATTCCCGAGTAATCGGATTGCAGTCTCTGGCCGTTCGTGTTACATCATCGCGAGGGCCGGGCCGGCGGCGCACCTCCTGCAGAGCCGCCTGCAGCCCGCACCCCTCACGTCGCCCCACTAGATCCCCTGTTTTCGCCCGGCGTTGACGCAGTTTCCCAGAAGGGAGGTGATCCGGGCCGTGCTTATCTTGGGGTCCCCGCCGCGCCCTGCGTACCTTCGCTGATCCCAGGCGGTGACTGACTGCAGTTGGTGGTAAGCCGTGCGTTAGGCCGCGCGTGCGCGTTCGGCTCGAGGCGGACGACGCCGAGGGGGCGGGCGTAGGAGCCCCGGGGCCCCGGGGGGCTGCCGGGCCCCGGCGCCCTCTGGGAAATCTTAAGGACGGCCGGGGACCGGTGCCGATGACGAAGCCCGGAGGGTGCACGAAGGCCCGGCGGCCCGGAGGCCCGGAGGCAGGCGGCGGGGGCGGGACCGCGCACTCAGCCCCGCCGTGCTCTCCCCGCGCGAACAAGTTCGCACCGCTCGCAGGCAGCGCGTGGTTTACCTCGGCAAATTCGAAATGGGAACCCTGGGCCAGGCAGGCGGCCGAGGCTGGTGCGGCAGAATGATTTCCATCTCTTGTGGTGGCAGCAGTGCGACACGGCGCGGCCGGCGCTGCCTGAATTGATTTCCTACCCCCCCCCCCCCCCCCCCCCCCCCTCGCAGCCTCTCGCCCCGCCCCTGCAGCTCCCTACGGACCCCCGCCTTTGTTTTACCGCGGAATTAATCAGGTTGGCTACGGCTGGACGCATCCCTGATCCTCGCCAAGCGCGGCCAGGCGTTCCTGCTGGCAAAGAATTCCAAACTCGGAGCGAGCGCGCGCGCGCTCACTCACACACACACACACACACACACAGGGGGAGGCCAGTCACTCTGTCAAGGCAGGTCGCGCATTGCTCTGACGCAGGGACTGTCAATAAGTGTTTCCGCGGGCATTTTATTGGAGAATATCCTGGAGAGAGAGAGAGAGAGAGAGAGAGAAGAGAGAGAGAGAGAGTCCCTCGCCACAAAGTAAAGCACCGCGCCGAAGCCCGCAACACTTTTGCGCAACGCGGATTACGTACAGTACCCTTTCTTCTCTCGCAGTGACCCTCTCGCTGTATCGCCGTATCTCGGCGCGCTAATCACACAGGCGGCGCCCGCGGGCCGCAAGGCAATCTCCGCACGGCACGACACGACGCGACACGACGCGACACGACGCCCGCCCCGGGACGACTTCCTCCTCGCCGCATCGGCTGGCTATCGCCGCGCCGATCGCCTCTGTTTTGTGCGGGAACAATGAGGCGAGTGCCGCGGCGCAGCGCCCAGCTGACTGGCGGCGTCCGGGTGGGGCTCGGGGGGCCGGGCAGCTCTGTGCGAGAGGGAGAGAGACGGCGCGATGAGAGAGAGAGAGAGAGAGAGAGAGAGAGAGAGAGAGAGAGAGAGAGAGAATTGTGGCGCCGCAGCTGCTGCCGCATATACTGGGCGCCCTCTCCCCTTTGATTTGCTTGCCGCCCTCTGCGAGGATAGGATTAACAGTGTATGTGAAGAGGTGAGGAGAGAATGTCCGCCTTGTGAGAGGGGCGCGGGCGGCGGGGAGGCGCCGAGGCCGCGGCCGCGGCCGCGGCCGCAGCGTGTTGGGGAGCAGGCCGGCGCCGAGTGATGGGGCGGCCGAGGCCCGAGCCCCGCCAGGAAGCCGGCCCCGACGCCACACCCCCCGGCAGCCCTGGCCTGCCCGTGCCCCCGATCCCGAACTGGCAGGAGAACGTGCCGGACTTGAAGTCCGCCGTCACCTCCGCCTCCGCGGCTGCGACCGGGACCCGTGCCCCCGCTGGCTGCCGTGCGGGGGTCCCGCGGGGCGCGGCGGGGCGCGGCACGAGCCGCGTGGACGGGAGTGGAGTAAGCGGGAGCAGCACTGTCATTGGCTTGTCCTCTTTGTGATTGCAGTTCAAGCGGATGCTGAACAAGGAACTGAGCCACTTCTCCGAGTCGAGCAAATCGGGCAACCAGATCTCGGAGTACATCTGTTCCACTTTCTTAGGTAAGTAATATTTCGGGAACAACTGCGGGAGGGAGTGGCTGCACGGCACAGCACGGCAGTAGCGGCGGGGGGGGGGGGGGGGGGAGAGACTCGCGAAAGCATCGATGAGCGGGGAAATTGAGATAGAACTGGATGACTGTCAAACTCGGAGAATGCCTCGGAGCGAGCGGCTCGGCGGCACGGCGGCAGCGGCCGCGGGGGGGGGGGGGGGGGGGGGGGGGGGGGGAGCTTCCATGCCAGACGCGCTCGGTGAATTCTTGCGGAAAAATGGCGGTGGCGCTGGAATCAAGTTCGTAAAGGGGAGAAAATAACTTTCTCGGCTCGGTATTTGAACCGGCGGCCTCGCCCGCGGCACCAGACCGAAGCCGGCGTCGCTGTCAGCGCCGCACACGCGCAGCGCAACCTCCTGCCTAATAAATGGCGAGAGAATATCGTTTGCAGCGATTTCCGGGAGCGCTCGGACCTACCCCCCCCCCCCCCCCCCCTCCCTCCCCCCACGAGCAACCACTCACGAGGGCCCCGTGACCGGGCTTACGGGGGCACGTCCGGAAGGGCCTGTCGTCTCTCCTCGTCCCACTCGGCATCCGGCCCGTGTGTGCGAGAGAGGCAGAGCGCAAGGGATAAGTATGCGGACGCGACCCGCCAGGGCCAGAGCCAACCTTGAGTCCAGTTGGTCCAGTCGCCGCGCGCGCGGAAGGCGAGGATGGGAGGTGGGGGGAGGGTTGCAGGGGGAGGGAGGCGGTGCCGGGTCCAGGTCGCTCGCAGCGCCTGAAGGTGACGATGCTGCAGCAATTGAAACACTCTGTTCGTACTTTTTTGCCCGCCGCCGCGCCACCTCGCCTCGTCTCCGTGTCGAAGACCGCGGCACGCAACGCCCTCCGGCCGATGGCACCGATGGCCACGCCTTGTGTAATGCGAGACTTCCCGAGACTCGCAACGAGCGTTCGTCACAATCATGGGGGAAGAGTGTGTATTGTTCGCCGAGAAGGATTCAGGCGGCGGGCGCGGCGCGGAGCCGTCCAATCCTGATACTGCTGATCGGAATATCGGCGCGGGCTCTGGGCCCGCCTGCCGCCAGGAGGGGCCCGTGACGGGCGGGCCGCGGGACGCACTGTAAAGGCGCAGTACGACTCCGGGAACGCTTCTGTACCGACCTGACCAGAAATACCCCCGGCGAGTACGGGCCGGGTATTCTGGGAGGACCGCGTGGACCGTAAAACGGGCCGAGTAAACTTAGGCCTGACCCGTGAGCGATGGGGGAAGGGGCATGTGTGTGTGTGTGTGTGTGTGTGCATGTGACCGATTTCATGGATACGCCACTTCTCTCCCCGCTGCCGCTGCTGCCGTTTCAGTGGGTGAGGCAGCTTGGTTTCGAGGAGGAGAAAATGTGCCAAATGGATTCCCGGAGAGACGAGAAGGCGCTCTGAGGCACGGGGTGGGGGCGTGGCAGGCGGCGTGAGAGGGGGGGGGGAGGGGAGGTCGCCCGCCTCTCAGTTTTCCCGACGTATGGGAGACACGGTGCGCCTCGTCGGGTAGCAGGTGTACTGCCAAGCGTGCCCGGGCCTCAGGGAGAGGGGGGGGGGGGGTTGACGGGGACAAAAGCGTGGGAGAGGGAGAGACAGACGGGGGCGGGGGAGGAGGGAAGAGGGAGCACTCAGTTTTGTTGAATGAAGCACAAAGGGACCTCATCGTCTTCGCGTTAAATTCACAAGAATAATCCGCCGTGAGGGTGGGGTCGGCGCCGGTCGGGGCGGGGCGGGGCGGGGCGGAGCTGTCGGCCCCGAGAGCCGCCTGGTGAGTCAGGACCGGCATCAGACCCTTCCGATGCGTCACCGCGGCGCGCGGCGTCCTCGCTGCGTCGCGCATACCGCGCATGCCGCTAACGGGGGACCGGCAGCTGCCGTCACGGGGGGCGGCCGGGGGCGGCCGGGGGTTCCCCGCGCCGCCGTGGCGTGTTGGGGCCGTAGGTCAGTGCGCCGGGCCGCGGGCCTCGGCCCTACACGTGCGGAGTGCCGGGTGCCGGCGGCGTCGACCTCTCGGGGTCCGCGGCACGGGGTCCGCGACACGGGGGCGCCGCCGCCGCGCCGGGGAGGTTAGGCAGCGGCCCGCTAATAACGCGCGCGGCCTCCACGGCCCCGTGCCGCCGCGAGGGCCGGGCCGGAGGAATAGCTCCCTTCTATAGAAAAGATCAAACAAAACCGGGGAAATAATGGGGTTGGCGGTGGGGAGGAGGGGGCGGTTTTACACACTTGGCTCCTGTGTGCTCGTCACACACACACACACACACACACACACACATACGTGCGGGGGCTCTACAGCGTCCTGCCCTGCCGCTCCGCCCCAAGCCGGCTGGGCCGTTGCTGTTCGCAGGCTGTACCTCCTGGCCCTGCCCGGCCCTGCCGGGGCGCACGACCCCTTGCCCTGGTTTTCAAGAGGCATCTCGTCGGAGGGGTGGCCGGGCGTTGGGGGGAGTGACGTCACGCGGAGCCGGGTGCACGCGCGGCCCGCCGCGGCCAGCCGCCCGGTCACGGGGGGTTCAAATCCGCCTTCAAGGCGCACCGGGATTTCCCCCGGCCTCTTATCATGTCGTACGCGAGGTGAGCTTCGACGTCAGCTCACACACAAGACGCCGTCGCGCGTCGCGCGCCTGCTCATCGTGGCCATTCGCGAATGTATCGGCACCATGTCTGCCCCCCACTCCTTTCCCGTGTCGCATGTTTGTGTGTAGAGGGGGTGCGGGCGCCTTCCGAAGAAGCCGCAGCCGAAAGGCCAGCTTATCGCGAAGCGTGTTTCGCCGCTCGGCCCAGTTGCCGCAAATCGTGTCAAGGCGCCCCCGTCCCGGCAGGCCCAGCCCCGGCAGGCCGCGCTCGGGGGGCGGCCGGCACGACGGCGTCCTGGGCGTCCGGTTCGAATACCGGACCGACCTTTGGGACCACGGGGGTGCCGGCGGCTCCGCGTCTGAAGGCGGATGTGCTGGGGGCGGAGCGAGGCGGAGCAAGGCGGAGGCCGGGGGCTGGCTGTGCACCGTCTCCAGCACCGCACCACCTGCTCCCACCCCCCGGCCCCGGCCCCGGCTCCGCCCGCCTCCCTCACAGCGATACAATACGGCTCGCCAAATCCCTGCTGCGCGTGACGGGGTCGGCCTCAAAGTCAAAAGGACATCAGTCAGCCGCACGGGGAGGAGACGAGATCCCCTATCCCTTTTCTATCCGCACCACCGCCAAACCATTACCATCCTCCTTGACGCCTCCATCCCTATTTCTTACTCCTACTCCCCATCCCCCCCTCTCTCTCCCTCTCTTTCGCTGTCTGTCTCTGTCTGTCTCCCTCTCCCTCTCTCTCTTCCTCTTTCACGCCCGCTCCGTTGCTCCCCGAGGAGAGACACATCCTAGCAGGAGACACACAGTCAGTGTGTGTGCGCGTGCGTGGTCGGCGCTTCCCTTCCCCGTCACACACACACACACACATGAGCATACACACGCTCACGCGCGTCCCGTTCATGGCCTCCGCGCGGAGATAGAGAGACGGGGAGGTATGAAATGACAGGCCATGCGAAATAATGCTGCGCGTGAGCGACGGTTCTCCGTACTCGCGTCTCTGCGAAGGCTGTGCGGCGGAATGAGAGGAAGCGAGGGAGACAGAGCGAGAGCGACAGAGAGAGAGAGAGGGAGGGAGGGAGAGACGCGAGAGGGCACGCACGCACACACGTGTACACGAGTAATTAGACTCGGTGGGGAGCGCGCCTTCTCCTAATGGGCGACAGGCGCAGGCGGCCTGGGGCGGCCTAGGGCAGGGCTCCGCTGTCCCTCAGCGTGGCGCCCCGCTCAGGGCACCGCGGCCGCCCCGTCCCTCCCCGTCATCACGCACCGCCCGCGTCACGGCACCCATCCATTATTGAGGCCGCGGCCGCGGACATGACACCGCTGGGCATCGCCCCCATCAGCCCCGGGCGGGCGGGCGGCAGCAGGCGGCAGCAGGCGGCAGCAGGCGGCACACCTGCGCCCCCGCGTGCGTGCGTGCGTGCGTGCGTGCGTGAGTGCCGCGCAGGCCGGCCTAACCGGGCTCTCGCGGGCGCGGACGGAGTGTGCGGCCGTAATGGATATGGGAAGAGGTGAGCCGGGCCCGGCCGCCCCGGTGCCCCGGTGGTGTAGCCCGTCCCGCCGGCCCCCGCAGCACTGCCTGCCGCAGGCCTGCCACAGGCCTGCCGGGCTCGTGCCTCCCCGCGCCGCGCTGATTGCGGAAGTTGCTCGGCGTGCATTCCTGCTGCCGCCACCGCCGCCACCGTCGCTGCAGCCTCGCGCACGGATACCCCGCGCGCGAGGGCGCCTCTCCCTTGCATGGGGTATCGATGCAGACGTCATTGGAGCAGGAAGCGGCGGCAGCGGCAGTCCAGCCAGGCTGCAGAGGGTGTGCCAAGCCCCCCCCCCCCCCCTCCTCTCCGAGGCCCCCTCCTCGTCTTTCCCATTGACCCTATTTTTCAAACCCTGCTCCTCCCGCGGCATAAGAGGCCTCCCCTCCCCCTTTCTCAACAGGATCCCTTTTCACTGGCTGCCTTTCTCCTCCTTTTCGCCCCCACCCCCTCATCTCCTCCGCACCCGCATCCTGCAGGGGGCCGCGAGGATCCTCGTGTCGAGGAGTCGCGTCGGAGCAGGACGAGTTTTATGAGAAAATCGAGGGGACGACGAGAGGGAGAAGGAGAAGGGTGGGGGGCGCAGTCTGACGTCATCTTGCACTAGTGCTTGGCGGTCCACCGCGCCACTACGTCGTAAGTGTATAGTACCACCCCACCATCGCCACCCCATCGCAGCCCCGGGCGGGCCGGCCCCCCTCCACTGCTCCCCGCCGCGCCGCCACTGCAGCCCTTCGGCCAGGGCCGCGAGGCCGCGTGCCCCCAACCCCGTGGAGCCCCACAGCCAACGCCAACCCCAACCCCTGGAGGGCGGCGGGGCGCGGGGCGAGGCGGGAGTGGCCGGCGGGGCCCGCCCGGCTAGGGAAGACCAGTGGGCCCAGTCGGGCCGCGACACCACGTGCGCGTGCACGCCGTGCCGACGGCCGCCGCCGCCCGCCTCCGCCCTGTTGTCGCCGCCCGCTAATGCGCGCTGACGCGGCGGACGGACAATAACATTACGCGGGGGCCGCGGGGGTCGCGGCGGAGGCAGGCGGCCGCCACGCCCCCGCCGCCGCTGCAGCCGCTGCAGCCGCCGGCCGCCGCCACCCGAAACAGCCGCACGCCGCCCGGCATCGCTCATCGCCGGCGCCGCCGGCCGCCGACCCTGGCTGCTGTAGTCGGCATGGTTGTCGAGGCCTCGGCGTCGTCGGCCAACCCGGCGGCCCCCGAGTCCGCCCTGCCGCCGGCCTCGGTGTCGGCCCCGGTCGGCCGTCGGCGGGGGTCGTGCCCGGGCCGCGGCTGCGGCGCGCCGCTCAGGCGGTCCCGCAGGCTCCGCAGTCTCCTCCTGCGGCGGCGCCGCGGCAGCCGCACCCACGGTGAGCCCCGCGCTGTCGGGGGAGGGGTGGGGGAGGCTGGGGTTAAACGCAGAGAAAGGTCTGGGGATTCCCCGCCTGCAGCTCTCGCACGGCGGTGGCGGAAGAAGTGCGGAGCCCCGCGCTAAACGGCACATGCCGCCTCGTTGACACCTTGCCTCGGCCGCCTCGGCGCCTCTGTTAGCGTCGGTGGCCGCGGCCACCCCTGGCGGCGAGGACGGCAGGCTTCCAGATGCGGCGGTGCGTCGCGGTGGCAAAGCGCCCGCGATGTCCAGGGTAGGCCGTCCCGCAGCGCGCGCCCGCTCGCAGGAGCCGAGATTGCCTACCCACCAGGCGCCCTGGAGGCCGCGGCGTCTCCGGCGGGCCGTGGGCCGGGGGGCCGCGGGCCTCCCGACACGCTCCACGCGTGGCCGCTCCCCGCTCCCTGCTCCCCCCCCCCCCCCCGGGTATGACGTCACGGCATGCAAATGCCTCCGCTGCGCCGACGTCCTTCGCCCCTTTATAATTTTGTTCCCCACTTTCTTCCGCCTCTGGAATGTAAATCTGGCCGGCCCGTTTAGTCCCGGAGCCTATGTGGCCGATTCCTTCCGCAGATGACAAATTAGCCCGGGCCGAGTTGGCGGGGCGGGGAGGGCCGCGGCGCGCGGGGCGCACGGAGCCAAGAACACCCCGGTATTGGCGCTGCCGCGGCCGCAGCCCCGCCCTCCTCGCCGCGGAAGGGACGCCTCGATTAAAGAGAACCGATCCTAACGAGAAGTAAAAGCGACGCCGCCATTTCCATAATAATTATAAAAGTCCCTGAATAATGAAAAGTCAATTAGTGACGGACCGCTTTGCGTGGGGCGCACGTCGGACCGGCGGGCCGAGCTGCGACTGTGGCGCCTCAAGCGGGGCCCGAGCGGAACCCAGACGGGGGGCTGAGGCCGGCTGAGGCCGGCTGAGACCCCGTCCGGGGTCGGGAGTGAGGGCCGAGGAGTAACGGGTGACACTAGTGTCCATGTGAGCAGCGGGGTGTGTTTTCCAGAGAGTTCGCGGGCGTGTTATGTTTCTGAAAACAAAGGGCAGGAAGAGAGAGAGAGAGAGAGAGAGAGAGAGAGAGAGAGAGAGAGAGAGAGAGAGATCTACACACGCTCTGTATCCGACCGCCCCCTCCCCAGCCCCCGTTGGAGGCCCCCCACCCCCTCCCCTCTACTCCCACCAGCGCGCTCCAGGTCAGCGTTGACGTCACAAGAGTGGGTGGGGAGGCAGCCGTGGTGGCACCCCCTCGCCCGTGGGGGCTCGTGGGGTGGGGGCAGGCGGAACTAGCTGCCTCGAGCCGAGCCGGGGCGGGCCGGGGCGGGCGCCGCGCTGACCGCAGCAGGACACGGACGCGGTAAACACTGCCGTAGCGCGCCCGAAAGGAAGCGCCAACTATCAAAAATACTCCACAGCGCTACGGTCGCTCATGAACGGCTGTCAAGTCTGTTTTCCCTACGCCGCGGCGGCCCTGACGTCGTCCGCACGGTCAGACACATTGCAGGCGAGGATTCAGGCGAGCGACGCAGAGCCGAGGCGCGGTGAACGGAACCATTTTATTTGCCGGCGGCGGCGGCCAGCACGATCCGCGCACAGCGCCGCGCTATTGTGTGCCGCGCGACAAACAGATCGCTGTTGGCCGCCCCGCCCGGTCAATGTCCGTCCCGCCGGGCCCTGGTCCTCCGCGGCACCGCCCCCGCGGCCCCCGCGGCCCCCGCGGCCCCGCCCCGCCTCGCGGTCCTCGCCTGGCCGTGCCAGGTGTGTTTCCCGCTCTTCAAGTCATTTTTGAGTCGGAGATATGGGGTGCCTAGGGCAGCTGGTGGAGGCTTTGCGTTATTCGTCTCTCGGCTCTGGTGGACGACTCTGTGAAGACGTCAGTACTGTCGCGGGCGCAGCCTGGCGACCCGGGCCCGGGCCTGGCCGCTTGTCAGGCACGTCTGGGAGGCGCGGCGAGGCCGGCGGTCACTTCCGGCGGGAATGCCCCTGCTGCGGCCGGCCAGGGGGCCTGCTGGCCCTGCTGGCCCTGCTGGCGCCCGGAACCAGTTCGGCTATCGGGGGAAGTGCGCTCGGCGATGCGCCCGTCGGAGGGGGCCAAGAGTGAGCCGCGACGGAGCCAGACCCCACAAAACCTTGCAATTGTGTGCGCGGCGGGCGACCGCGGGCGTACGCAGGGTGAGTCCCGCCCGACAGACAGGCTGCGCGGCCCTCTGGCGGCCTCGGCAGCGCCCGCACTCATTTGTGTGGGAATTGGAACGGCCATAAAATTTAGGATGCGGCGAGCGCGACAATTGGTCGACTTGGTCCCGCCGGGTGTGACCTCCCGGGACCTGCGCAGCAGGAACGAGTCTTCTCCGGGTTCCGCACTCACTCGACCGTTGCTCTGTTCCGCAGACAAGCAGCAGGAGCTGGACCTGCCGTCGCTGCGGATAGAGGACACGACGGACAACCGTCCGGTCAAGAAGAAGGATGTGGCCCGCACCACCAGCGGCACCACCATGTCGCACATCCAGGGCGTCAAACGCGCCCTCTGCCACACCAACTCCTTCACGGGCGAGCGCGTGCCTGTGCACGGCGTGGAGACCCCGTTCGAGGATGACCTGGGACAGGTGAGGACAGTCAACGCTCAGAAATGCGGCGCGAACGAAAGCTGTTGACAGCCTGGTCAATTCAATGTAACCTCTCTTGTCCTCTCAGATGATGTCTCAAATAGACACGTGGGGTATCGACATCTTTAGAATCGCAGAACTGTCCAACAACAGGCCACTCACAGCAGTGGCGTACGCGGTGTTCCAGGTTCGTGCTCTCCCAACATAACATTATTTCTTTCTTAAGAAACTATGCTTTTTGGCCTCATCTCATTCACGTGTTTTCACTTATCACAGGGTCGCGACCTTCTTAAGACTTTCTCGATACCGCCCAAAACATTCATAACCTTTATGATGACCCTGGAGGATCACTACGTAAAGGATAATCCTTTCCACAACTCCACACATGCCGCTGACGTGACCCAGTCCACAAACGTCTTGCTCAACACCCCTGCTCTAGAGGTAAGTGCACGATTTTCTTCTTTCCTTTTAATCTCCTACAAGCAAAGTTTGACGAGCCTTGATGTTTTAGTGATCGAGCGGTTTTCAGAGTCACAAACTGCTTCTTTAACTTGTTTTCCGCTGGTTCCATCACGCTAATGCCCAAAGTTAATTCCATGTTCTCTGTCGTTTTGCAGTCAGTGTTTACGCCTCTAGAAATAATGGCCGCTCTATTCGCGGCGACAATACATGATGTGGATCACCCAGGTCTCACAAACCAATTCCTTATCAACTCAAGTAAGTTTCTGGGACAGGGATTGCACTATACCGATGATGCAATTTCGCAGAGAAATAATATGCAAATTTATGTTATTAACAGGCTCGGAGCTTGCTCTCATGTACAACGATGAGTCTGTCCTAGAAAATCATCACTTGGCGGTAGCATTTAAGCTTTTACAGAATGAGGGCTGTGACATCTTCACAGGTCTTAACCGCAAACAGAGACAAACCCTACGTAAAATGGTCATAGATATGGTAAGTAGCAATAAACAGACTCCCAAATAGACACCAAACTTCTATTATATTTTCACGTGGCATGAAGCCCATTAGGGCAGGTGATGGCTTGTCCTTCAATGCTCCCAATGCACCCACTCGGCAAACCCAAGTGTGGGGTATCATGCTTTGCCTGCAGTGTGATGGCACAACACTAAAAAAGGGGTGATGTCTACCACTCTGTAAACAAGGCGCGACATCCAACTCTTGCGTTTGAAGACCTCGCCGTGTGGGATGGCCTACCCTGGCATTCGCAGGCGCTTGAAGTCGATTAAACGTGGACGTTTTTAAAGTGAACTACCCATTACCATTCTATTAGATACCTTCGACTGATGGTCTGTTTGATCCCTAGGTATTATCAACTGATATGTCAAAACACATGAGCCTGTTGGCCGATCTCAAGACTATGGTTGAAACCAAGAAGGTGGCAGGGTCAGGAGTGCTACTTTTAGATAACTACACAGACCGGATACAGGTAAAATTAGTAACAACGTGACTGTAAATAGTGGCTCACTACGTAGCGAAATAATTAATGCATCGTTTCTTTTTTTCTTGCAGGTCCTTGAAAATCTTGTCCACTGCGCCGATCTTTCCAACCCCACAAAACCCTTGTCTCTGTACAAGAGATGGGTTACTCTACTAATGGAGGAGTTCTTCCAGCAGGGAGACAGAGAGCGAGAACAAAACCTTGACATCAGTCCGATGTGTGACAGGCATTCGGCTACTATTGAAAAGACACAGGTTTGTGGCAATTCACGTTTGGCTCACGCTCGTGAGAATTTGGATCGTTGTTTACGTTCAATTTGTGTTTATCAGGTCGGGTTCATCGATTACATCGTTCATCCATTGTGGGAAACGTGGGCAGATCTCGTGCACCCAGACGCACAAGAAATTCTGGACATGCTGGAACAAAACAGAGATTGGTACCAAAGTATGATCCCTCCCAGTCCACCTTCCGGAGACAAGGTACTTTCTTGATATAATTTGAGCTCCCTACAGTCTTAGGCAATGCAAAATTATTTTAGGTCCTTTGAAATCCTCGGACAAATAGCCCACATAGCCTGTTTTTTCCAACAGAATTTTGATGTAGCACATCATTGAGTCGTAACGTTTCAAGTACACATATTTTGCACATATTCTATTGATACCTCTCAAAATTACCAAAAGTTAAACAAATTGTGTCTAACCTGCACGCTCTCTAGATTACTGCCCTCCATTGGCTTTTCTAGCTCATGATGTCATATTGCCCTGTATTTGAAATCTAGAAGCCAATCATTTATGATGACCGACAGTATCACAATTTTGGAAGTTTTGGACCTTTTGTTGAGTTGAAATGATTCTCATGGCATGTTATATGTGAGTTGAAGTTCTCTGCGCTTGCCTCTCTTGCCCGTCCTCCCTCATAGTGGGAACGTCCCCCATACGAACCGACCGTTTTGACTAGTTCCGTGACCGTGACCTTTCGCTTCGATCGATCATATAGAACGCATGCGTCATAGATGCAGATACATCTGCTTTCATTGTAGCAAAGCCGCGTGTTGAAGTCTTGGACCCTTCGACTGGCCTCAGCATAAGCCGATTCCGCCCTGAGCTAGGTAGCGCTCCTGTGCGGTAGCACACTGGACCACTCGTTCAAGCTTCCCACTCAACCTCGCATATCGAGGCGCACGCGCGCTTGGCTTGGCGTGTGTTTATCGGTTCGCGTGTCTCCACAGGAGGGCGGGTCTGAGAGAGGCGAGACGGCAGACGACTGTGCCGGAGTGTCGCGTCAAGACCGAATCCGCTTCCAGGTGACTTTGGAAGAAGGGGAGGGTGACGAGGAGCGTGAGGACGACGACGAAGAGGCGGCCGGGGGAAGCGACGTGGATGTAGCGGACCCCGCCAGCGCTGCAGGCATGTGACGGAGAATCATGGGCCTGTGTAAGAAACTGCATGAGAAGGTCCAGCTCTGGTGGCGCGCATCCAAGTGACAGCCCAAGGGGAGAGGTTGGACGGACACGGGGAAAGTTTCTGCCACTTTGTTTCTGACAGGTCGATAAATTGCTTTTTAAGTAAAATTCTGTTTTGTTTTCTGGAAAAAAATTAACTTTCGACTTTCCGTACATTTCAAGATTCTGTTTTACTGTTCGTGACGAACCGTTTGTATACTGATGTTAGATTTTTTTATTTTAAGGAAGTGACTCGCGGTCTTGTGCCGTTTTGTGATGTGTTCAAAATAACTTTGAGTTTGTCTGTCCTCAGCTGATCTTGGAATCGAATGAGCTAGTCAAAAAATAGTGTTAGTGTTAAGAGGAGAGAGTCTCTAGTGTTATTCTCCTCTACCTGTCCCTCTGTGGCCCTCTTCCCTCTACCTTCCTAGTGACCTGGCCTTGAAACATTTACAATCTGATTAGAAATGAACAACTGATTGTTCTCATAACGAACAAAATCTACATATTGATAAGAGTGCCGATTAGAGTATCGATCTATGCTGAAGCAGTGAATGAAGATCTCGTGCGGAACTTAGACATGTGTGCTTCAATTAAGTTTTGCGAACTCCTTACCCACATAGAATACGATATTGTTGCTTTTATTTGTGTAGAACCGTACTGTTGGACGATCAGGGTAGACACGAGAGTTTGGTTCTGAGTGGAGTGGCCGATCCTCCTACACCCGTTACTCTCCGGGCGTCTCCAGTATTTATTCAAATTGCTTTGTATTAATATTATCTTATGGTTATTATGATTATTACTACATACAAGAACTGCAAAGATACATCTTGCCATTATTTACATGTGCATAGCATATAATATATTTATTATACTTAAAATAAATATATGTTTTGTTAAGAAATAACACATGAAACATATCAAACGTGGTTTCCCGCTCTTAGAACAAATACTCACTTTTTTACATTCGAACGATGTAAAAACTGAACAAGTTCGCCCTGCCCCTTCTACGGCTGTTTGATTTCAGACATAATGTAGTTCGCCAATACTTTCTGGTACAATAACTGTCTCTGTGTTTCTAGTGTGCTTCATTCATTAGCCGACGTGCGAATATGTAGGTGACAAATGCAAGGTGCCCAGTCAGCTGTGTTTTAAGTATTGGAGTTCTTGTGTATGTGATTGTTGATCAAAATTGTTTTAAATTGTACAGAGCACATGAAACTAGCTTTGCATTTTTTGTCGTTGGGTTCTTTGCACAATATTTTATGTACCTTTTTTTTCGTATTATTCAGCCAATGATGTTTAATAATTTAATTATTTTCTTTTGTACTGTTGTCGATTCATTTGGTAATTTATTTAGTTTGTGAGTGATGTACAGAGAACTGATTAGTGTAAAGAGATGCCGGATGCTGGACGTCCGATCTCCCTTGCTGACCGCAACATGCCGTGCTAGCAGCCACTGCGAGCCTCCCCAGCGATACATCACATTTTTTTTTTCGTTCTCATCTTTTACTTCCATGATTTCCGGAACTGTTTATTTATTACCTATTTATTTTATTTTTATCGATTGAGTTGGGCAAGCCTTGTGATATTATTCCTCAGATTCAAAGCGTAGTGATTAGAGCTGTTGGGGCTCAGTTGTGTGTTGTGCGTTGTACGTGCCCGGCCGGGGAAGTCCTGTCTTCCGTCTCCGAGAAATTTAACAGTCAACGTCAACTAGAAGTATACCAGGGGATGAGAGTTTTTTTTAATAGATACACCTCGCCCCGCTAAAAGGGAAGGAAGGCGGAAATAGACCGTTCTCACAACAAAGCAGATGGCACATTCGAACACTTATTAAAAATTATTAACAACATTCAACCGATCACAAAAATTAGCACTGGTTCTATGTTAAATCTATGATTATCTTCCATGACTTCTGCTTTACTGTGAGGCCGCTTCTCATCATCGTCTCCTTCCTCTTCTTGCCACTGGCCAAAGTGTACAGCCATTCACTGAACAGCTAGTCGACGTTGACTGCAGAATTTTATAGAGAGATGTTTAAGTGGGTCGGGTTCGATGTTCTCCGTTTTTGTTGTTTTTTGTTACTTTTTTTCGTAGACCGCATGCACCAATGTTCCCACATCCTCAGTCCATGTTATGTGCTCTTAGCTTGCTGTGAGTTATGAAACATCCTGTGATCGGAAGATAAGTGAACGTTATTGATAAAAAAAGCGCTGAGAGTAAAAAAATAATATATCGTGTTGCGGAATCAGAATCAGAACGCTGGTCGTGTCTGGATTTCTAATTTTAAGTTTAAGCTTAATTGTTAATTGAGGGAACCTTGTAAAACAGTTCCCTTAAAAGTACAAGCAGGGTTCGACCTGCCACCGAGCCCGTGGCGACAACTCATTTGTTTTGCCGTTGCCAATATTTACGAACAACTGTGTCAATGTAGATATCGTCAAGTATCTTTGCGATGCGTCCGCAGATTTTCTTTGTAGAAGTATAGCATTCTCTCATCCTTGTTCTCTGTGCAAACGGAGCTCGTCTCTATGAAACCTGATATCTATTTTTTAACTCTTTTGTTAATACATTTTGTCATATAATGTATAAATCTACCTTGTATGTATTGTATTGAGATGATCATTATTTCATGTTTCACTGTTCCATTATGGGATCATCTACTGATTTAACAGAACGCTTCGTGTTAACAAGTACTGTATTATTTGAATAGTTTGTAATGATTGTACTAATTCGTTTAGCTCTGCTTATTGTTTGAGAATGTTGATAAAGCAGTTCTTATGTCTGTTCTAAACCTAATTGTAAAGCCAAAATCAATTTGTGACACTTCCTCAAAAATAACAATGCCGAGTTGTTTGTATTTGCTCCTGTGTTACAGAGTAATAGTTTTATTGTTCTTTTTTTTGTAATGAACAATTGCCAAAAACATAATTAACAGTGCTTCATGATAGCTTCTATGACTATCATTCTAAGAATTGTCCAGAATATAAATCCGTAGAGATGCCAACACTGTTAAAATATACCAGAAAACATGTTTTGCCAGTTCAAAATAGTATCTCAAAGCCTGATGGGTGTACGTTTTCTCAGTTGGCAACATAGTTGGCTAAACAGGTCATCGGTGCAGTAGAACAAAGTGTGGTGTGATAAATAACCCTGAAAACCCGCAGTAGACAAATGTAGTTCGCAGACAGCCACTTGCGTCAGAGTAGCTTTACTGTGTTAACTATGATAGAAAATAATAAGATAATGAGTCTTACCTGATAATTGCTTATGAGTTAAGCGAGGCAAAGCAATTCTATCTTCTCGTGAACGTACTGTTTGTGTCTTTTTTTAATCGTTTTAATTTGGCATACTCTGTAACTTGTGTGTGTATGTGACGTTTCTGTTGCCCTATCCTGTGCTCGATCTGCCGTACATAAGAAAAATAAAAAAAAAAAATTCTTAATGTATTTTGTTACTTTACTGACCCGAGCCCTTCATGTCCAAATTTCCCTATGTTCAGGGGATTGGTGGGAGTAAATCACTCTACGGGCCAGCGGTACAACTCTGCTGACGTAGTTACATGTGGCCGCCGCCAGAGAGCGTCCCCGGAAAACTGTCAGCCCCCACTTCTCTCTCTGAGCGTTTCTGTCGGCCTTTACATGACTGTCTCGACACCGATCCCCATGGTTAGTTCGACCCAGCGCCGCTAGATGGCGCCACCGTGCAACTGCTGCGCACTTTGCCCGCGGCCACGGTGTAGAGACATACACCGTGCCCGCGGCTGATACCGTCTGAGCGGACCATGATCTGTCTGGGCGGTTTGGTGCTATTTTGCCGATACATGCGCGCACGCGCACGACTTAACTACCGTAAAATGTTAGTGCAGGTGTAGTAGTTTAAATGAAATATCACTTACAATAAATAACATATTGACACAGCCAAGATTTATTGCGGTAACAAAACCTTTAGTCATTGTACCAATCAAGGAAAAGTAAAGAGAAGGACATTACTAATAAAAAGAACAAAATGTACACACGCAGTCCAGCATTGCGCTGGATAGCTTCACGAATTTGAGTATTCGCATCCCGAACATTTTCAGTTGCACCAACAACCATACTTGAAATACGTTCAACATCTCGCTCTTGCTGTAAAACCTTCTCAGTGAAAACTTCCTGAAGTTCCGCAATTTTAACCACCTTACGTTCAATCTGTCGAACCTGCAAAGTCAATAGAAAAAGCACTGTCAAGATTTGAAAAGTGGATTTAGCAACACAAATATTTTAAGCTCAAAAACATACTTCATCAGACAAACTGTTAAGTTCATTATAAAGCTGTGCATTTTCGGATTCAAACATTTGGAGTTCCTCAGCTGAAAGCTGATCATCCTCCATGGCAAATGGTGACGCTAGCTCTGCAAGGGCCGCTGAGCGAGCTGCAGCTAATGCTGCAGTGTTGTCGACATTCCTTTCTGACCTGCTATCCAAGGAATCCTCTTCGTTAACTGACTTCCCATCAGATAGGGAATCTTCTTTCATTCCACTTCCACTAGATTGATCCGATATTTTTCGAATTCTGTTATCTTTGCTGTCCTTTGTTACTGATATATTATTTGGATCACCTTCTAAGCGAGACATTTTCTGGGAGTCCATCATTCTTTTCATTCTTGTCATATGGAGCTCTGTATAAATCTGACAAACACTTTTCAAGTATACCTCCAGTAAATCAACTACAGATTGTTGATGCTCCTAAATAGAAACAGACAAATATCAATAATACAAAACATAACTTTGGAATTCAAAATTAAATAAATTACAGAAAAACAATGCAAGAGCTGAAGCATATGAATGACGGGACTAACCATAACTTGATATGCAACATCACAGCTATTTGTTTGTCTTCTGAAGTCATGAATTAATGCTGAGCATGTCTTCATTATTCTTTGAGCTCCAGCATCGATTTTATCTCTTTCAGAATCTGATAGTTGTGGGCCATCAGACAAGTAACTGGTCAAACTCAAATATCCTTTTCGGTGTTCTAATAAAAAGTCCCGTAGCCTTGAAATCTGTAAAAAAGTTAATGCTCTCTTTGAATTGTCACAACACAATATATATGCAAAAAAAAATTAATCGTGTGTTTACAATTTAAATGAAGCATACCTGTGTGACAATGTCTTTTGCTTTTGTTGCAAATAATGATTTCCGTGTTGAATTTGTATTTAAAATTCTGTTCTTATCCTGGTCGGATGATGAAATACCTAGTGCTTTATTTCGCACACGAACAGTCTTTACACAAGCCTTGAACAAAGATGTTATGTCCATGATGACAGAAGAGCTTGATATATTTCTTTTCAAAGTAAAATATGAAGTTACTGTATGACACCGAGGCACTACCACCGCCACTGGCTCTAGTAAACACGGCAACGACGACAAAAATATAAAATTCTCATACGCTGAAGGGAAACAAAAATTGTCATAACACATGTCTTTCTTTTGTTTTTTCTCCTTCTCATCTGATTGGTGGGCGCGATTTTCCACTGCGTGATTTGAATCTTGTTATTTTTACGTTCTTTAGTGATTAGTGAAAACTGATAACAAAACTCAACTTGTGTTACGATGGTCAAAAAAGAAAATGTCGAGCTTTGATGTGGTTACGAACGCCGGCACATGCTTTAATTAAAGCGGGATAGAAAGTTATTGGTACATCTTCCTTTAGTTCCATTTTAAGGTAACCTATGCTCTTATCTCAAGATACTTTCTGCAATAATGTATTTTATGTGACCTGTCGTAGAATTAATTAAAAGTGGGTGAGTAGCTGGATAAAATGTCCCCGTTTTGTCCATTTGACATTTCAAGATGTAGTCCCAGTGTATATTCCTAGTTGGCCTGAGTGATATTTAAATTCACTACAGCTTTCTGAGCAACCATTGTTGTAGGCTCAACTTCTTACCAATTACACTGCACTGATGTTGTCATGTTTTCAATAGACTTATCTTATTTACTCAATTTTGTAAATATGGTAGAACCAATAATTTTATGAACTGCAGAGAAGCCTACTATTCTCAAGTTGACTTCATGGCCAAACAGAAATTCCCTTATATTAAAATTGTCACTCGAAGTAATTTTTTTCTTTCTTTCCCATTTCAGTTCACTGAATACCTTACCAATATGAAGGAGGTGATGTATGATTTGAGTAGGGCCAAACAACGGTGCTCTAAGTGGCTTCAAAATAATCACCAATTTTTGGAGGATGCAAATGAGGAATTTCTCTCGGATGATCCAGGTGTCAGTGCTGACCCTCTTTCAGATCCGTTTCAGGGAAGCCTGACCTACTCAGCTGATGAGGAAACATCAAATCAAAGCCAATTAAGAAAAAGGAAGAAAAGAATTTCTTCACAGGATGAAGGTCTTTCTGAGATTAGTGAAGTTTCTCAAGATAACACCAAAAGTACCCGTCGCAGAAAAATTTGTGTAATTTGAATTTTTATTGTATTTTTCACTTTTTTCTTGTTTTTGCACTGTCACTTTTAGGGACTAGAACTATTTTTAAATATATAAATTGCTTCTAGCAGGAGGAGGCTGAAGCTGACACATCAGCTAGTGAGATGTCAGTGATGACAACAAGAACACCTCTGAACTTACGCGATGAAAAATTCAAACTTATTTGTGGTTGGAAAAATTGTGACTTTGTGACATCTTCTGTAGAGTATTTTGTAGACCACGTTGCAAACCATGTTCCACAACTTGATGTGAAGTGTAATGAAGAAGACAATGAAGGTTAGTTTCTGTCCCGGAATTTGTATATGATGATCGCATTTATACTTTGATACAACATTCTATTCCTTGTCAACAGAGGTTTATGCTTGTCTGTGGGAATCATGTGGTTTTGAAACGCCTAACGCTGATGAGGTAACTCGCCATGTCAATTTTCATTCATATCATACCAAGGCCAAGTATGTAGGAGCTCTCGTATGCAAGTCGTATAAGCTTCCAGTAAGTACATATATCAGGGATACTAAAAGTCGCTCAATTGCAGTTCAAAAACTATTTTTCCTTATCCCTCTATTACAGGAATGCAACTATGGTGCTGCAGGTGTGAATCTAGTCCCAGATCTACCAAAACCATTACAATGTCTGTGGGATGATTGTACCTTAACTACCAATAATCCAAACACATTCTTTGTACATGTGACATCTCATTCTCTGGAGATTCCTTCATTCAGAGAGAAACATGCACTCAAAGTTAACAAGTTCAAATGTTTGTGGAAAGGTGTTGTATTTCATACGTGGAACTGAACATTCCACTTTATTGTGGTGGTGGGAATTGTTTGAGATTGTTTCAATGGGATTTTAATTGTCTCCGTAGGCTGCAAGACTGAAGTCAAGTCCGAAATCAGAAAAAGGATGGCTGAACATTTAAGAGGACATTCAAAAGAGAGAGAGGCAGCCTGCCCAACTTGTGGAGTCCTTTACTCGAGTCGAATGAGATTGATTGACCACATTAAAAGACAAGCCTCTGAGGAATGTAAGTAATTGACTTCCCAAATGTAAATATGATGAAATTTTAGTTATATTTCTTTTATGTTCCTATTTTGTCCTTTTTCTTTTCAGATATGACTCACCAATGTACTCATTGTTCGCGATTTTATCCATCAGAGAGAATTTTGAGGGACCACATGAGGCATCATGTCAATCACTACAAATGCCAGTTTTGTGATATGACTTGTCCAACTCCTCATATTTTGGCTAACCACATTCGACACAGACATATTGATGAAAAACCATTTGCGTGTGAGCATTGTAGCTACAGGTGTGTAGACTAGAAGGTGACCTGCAGTCTAAATTTAACCTTTTGTCATTGCGATATTAATTGCTCTTCTCTGCAGGGCCAAAACACAGTATAATATGAGGAGGCACATGTCTACTCATTCTACAGAAAAAAATTTTGTCTGTGAGGAAGAGGATTGCACTTTCACTTGCACCACTCTTAGCATATTAAATTGGCATTATCGCAAGGTAATAATGCAGCTTCCTTTGCAACCCTCACTCCTTATTTCAAGATCTTTATGAATTTGCTATCTTTGCCTGTGGTTTCAGAAACATGAAGCGCTTCCTGTGTACTGTTGTCACATGTGTGATAGCAGATTTGTCCGGGGAGCATATCTCACTCAGCATTTAATGAAAAAACACAACTTTAGGTGGCCATCAGGACACACTCGCTTTAGGTGAGTCTGGTTAATTTGTAATTTAGTTTCTTGCTTTTTGGTGCTATGCCTACCTGTACCTACTATGTGTGCTATTCCTCTTAGGTTTTACAAAAATCATGAAGATGGTCTCTTTCGATTACAAACTGTGCGTTATGAGAGCCTTGATGTGGTGGAAGATATAAATAGGAGGGAGGGAGAACCGGCATCAGTGTTGAATACTGATAAAAAGTTCAAGATCTCAAAAATATCTGACAACAATGACATTTTAGCAGCCAATTTTGTTGTGCGGGTAGATGAGCCCTTGGACGATGATCCAGATGACCCCGATGCTACTTGTAATGGCACAGAGGGCTCCCCCAGAAGAGGTATGTTCCCATCTTCATAGACATGAAGACATATATTTGGATGTTTTTTGCGTTGAGTATGGTAAGAAGAAAATAGATGTGAGTTGCTGTAACTTTGTATTTTCAAATTTGTGTTTTCAGCATCCCTTAGCATGCCAATGTTGGATGTGGAAACTCCACCAAGAAAAGTGCTTATTTCATTTGATGAAGTTGATGAAGATGGAAATATAATAAATTCCAAAACCATGGAAATAGAAGAACTAGTGGATATTGAAAAATTGAAAAAGGCTCAGGTAGTTGCGGATGGAGCTCATTTGGATTAACTTTGTTCAATGAAGAAGAAAGGCAGGTTTCCTTTATAGCTCTTGCAGTTAATGTTTTTTAACTACACGCTTTATTTTTATTTTGATCATCCATCTCAAAATCTCACCTGGTGTAATTTATTTTATATCTCAGATATTTTAATTATGAGTTTGTGCTTCAGTCCTATTTTATTGTATCTATATTTTTGACGATCCTTTATTCTTCATTTAAAGTGGTGACTTCTGCCTGTAGAATTCTGGAATTTCTTTAGTAGCTGTTGAAACTCTTTTACCCCAATGACTGTGACATTATATTTCTGTTTTAGACGGTAGTAAAGATGAAAATAAATGTCAATATTTTACATCGCATTACCGTTATTTCTTTTTTATGCCTGTTTGGACGCCCGTTTGCTACTGGATGGAGTGTGACTGACTGGAGGTTGATTTCTGGTGTACACCTTGGAGTCGATATAGTTGACACATGGAACATCTGGAACTTCAGTCGTGCCTCGAATGTTCCCTGTTTTCCGGAGCGAATCCCTTCTCTGTACGGGTGTGCAGTCTCCATCCTCGCCAAATTTCGCTCGTCATCTCATTTGCATGGCATCTGCATCCCGACCAGTTCCCCGACTGGGCTCTGGCAGCTCTGGGGCGTTGCCGGGGCGTGCTGGGCGCAGCGGGGCGGCGGGGGGCGCGGCGGGGGCAGCGGGGGCCCGCCCGGCAGGCCCGGCCTGGGTCGAGGGTCGCCACTGCTTGCCGCGCATCGCGTCGCCACTTCACTTGGGCTCGTCCCCCCCGCAAGACCGAGACCGGTCCCCCAGCCCAGCCCAGCCCTCCGTGCGGCCGAGCGGTGCCCCCAGTGCCAGTGGCTGTCATTTGTTGTGAGTCGCGCCGGGCCGCCTCCGCTCCGCCCCGCCTCCACGTATCGCATCGGCTCGTATCAAGCTTCACCGCAGAGCCGGGCCGCCACGGCGCACAGCACGTAGGTCCGGCGCCGTCCTCGCGCCGCCCTCACGCCGTGCCGACCACCGCCAGGCCGGGCGTCGCCATGGCCGCTCTCAGGAAAGGTAACTCTCCGGACCGAGCCGCTGCACCCGCGGCCGGGTCAGCGACCGCGGCTCCGCATTGTGCCGTTGCCGCCCGCTGTCGGGGTGGCCCTTCGTGCCCCGGCTGTCCTTCCCCGCGGCCCTTCGGCTGACGGCGCGGCGGCCACGGCACGGCAGTGTAACCGCGCCCCCCTCGAGGTAGGCGAGCCGAGGCCGAGGCGGGTCTGCGAGGCCCTCCCAGGACCTCTGGCTGCAGACGGCGCGGCGCCGGGGTCCGAACTGAGGACCCTTCTACAGCAAGGCAAAGAGGGCACGCATGCCTTTGGGGGAAGGTCAAAGGGTTCGCAGAGATGTGGCGGGGGAGTGATGCTTCCGACTCCCCTTCGCCACGGGACGGGCCCGCCGTGGAGTGGTGCGGAGCTTTGTCGTTCGTACGTTGTTGTTCGTTCATTCAATGTCGGAAGTCGGGGCGCGGCCCTGCGGCCCTCCCGTCCCCTCTCGCTTACCTCGGCGGCTCCTGCAGCCCCACAGATAAGACTGCGTGTGTGCCTCCGGGGATGCGATAAGGATTGAATCACAGGGGGGGGGGGGTAATATTAGAGAGGGAAAGTGGAGGGGAGAGTGGTTTGTTTACTTGCCCGGCTGCTGTGCCGGGGAGAGAAGAGCCGCCATTTCCTTACACACCGAACACACATATATAAGCTCTCTCTCTCTCTCTCTCTCTCGCACGCGCACGGCAGCAATGTCAAGGCTGGCGGTCATGGCCACTGCCACCGGGGGGGATCCAACTGTGGCATACGCTGTGCGGCTGACGTTTCAACGCTCACAGCGCCTGGCGTGTGTGCGGCGCCGACCCCGGCACGCGCGCGTGTCGTGCGGGCCGGCCTGCCGCGGCAGCCGCGGGCGCCATGCCAGTGTGAGCGTGGCTTGACACCGGCACACTGCCTGTTTTGCAGCGGGCTCGCTCCTCCAGGCGGCAGGCGCGGGCCGCGGGACCCGCTGCGGCTCCACGCTCCCCAGCATGCCTGCGTGCTCGCACGTCCCCAAGCCGTACACGGTGAGTAGATGAGGCGGCGCGGCGGCCCGGCACCGGCCCGGCCCTCGGCGCTGACACGGCGCCCCGCTCTGCTCCGGTCCCCAGGGCCCCAGCTACGAGGAGAGCGCCCAGCTGAGGGAGAGCCTGCTGGTGCCGTGCCTCAAGACGTACTACAAGCGGCCGCTCTTCATCACCGAGGGCCACATGCAGTGGCTGTTCGACAGCGCCGGCCGCCGCTACCTGGACCTCTTCGGCGGGATCGTCACAGTTAGTGTGGGCCATTGCCACCCGTACGGACCTCTCCCTTACCCGGCCGGGCAGAGTCCTGCGCCGCGCCGTGCCGTTCGTCTGTGCTCGTGGCGCGGCGGTTGGTTGTGACGGTGAGCTCTCTGGTCGCCAGGAAGGTGACGGCGGCGGCGGTGGAGCAGATGGGCACACTATGGCACACCACCAACATCTACATGCACCCCAAGATCCAGGAGTACGCCAAGAGGCTCACTGACAAGCTGCCGGGAGACCTGAAGGTAGGTGGGGTAGAGTTCGTGTTCTGCCACCCCCACGGGGGCGGCTCCCCCGACCCGAGCACTGCTTCTGTGCGCCCCTCGTTCGAACGCTCTCAGGGAAAATGGCCCTGTGGTGCAGGTGGTGTACTTCGTCAACAGCGGGTCGGAGGCCAACGACCTGGCCATGCTGCTGGCGCGCCTGCACACCAAGCAATTCGACGTGATCTCGTTCAGGAACGGCTACCACGGCATGAGCCCCTACGTCATGGGCATCACCGCGCACTCGACCTGGCGGTTCGACGTGCCCGTGGCCCAGGGCGTGCATCACGTGAGTGCATCCCGGTCGCCCCCTCTCCTCCCACCGAGCGCGTCTCCTAACACGCCGTGTCCCCCCTGCAGGCCATGAACCCCGACCCCTACCAGGGGCTGTGGGGCGGCAAGCACTGCCGCGACTCCCCCGTGCAGACCACCCGGGACTGCAGCTGCGCGCCGGACCAGTGCGAGGCCGCCGACAAGTACTACGCGCAGCTGGAGGAGGTGTTCAAGTACTCGCTGCCCAGGGGCAAAGTGGCGGGCCTCTTCGCCGAGTCCATCCAGGTAAGCGAGGCGAGGCGCCCGCGAGAGCCGGGGTAGGCCAGCCCGCAGGGCACGGGTGCGCGGAGGCGCCGGGGCTGCCTACCCGCCAGGCGCTACGGCTGCCGCTGCCGCTGCCTGCCCTCTCCGCACTCACGCCGGCGCCTGACGCTGCTTCTGCTCCGCACCCGCAGGGCGTCGGCGGCACCGTCCAGTTCCCCAAGGGCTTCCTCAAGAAGGCGTACGAGCTGGTCCGGATCAACGGCGGCGTCTGCGTCGCCGATGAGGTACGGCACGGCGCGAGAACCTCCCGATTGTGCGAGTCGCGGATTCGAATACCAGCCTGGTGTGCACTTCGCTTCCAGGTGCAGACGGGCTTCGGGCGCACGGGCGAGCACTTCTGGGGGTTCGAGGGCCACGGCGTGCGCCCGGACATTGTGACCATGGCCAAGGGGATGGGCAACGGGTTCCCGCTGGCGGCCGTCGTCACCACGCCGGCCATCGCCGAGTCGCTGGGCCAGGCCCTGCACTTCAACACGTTCGGCGGCAACCCCGTGGCCTGCGCCGTCGGCATGGCCGTCCTGGACGCCATCGAGGAGGACGGCAGCCAGCGCAACAGCCAGGTGGTGGGCACCTACTTCCTGCGGGAGCTGGCCAAGCTGCGCGACCAGTTCGCGTGCGTCGGGGACGTGCGCGGCAAGGGGCTCATGATCGGCATCGAGATGGTGGGTGACCGCGCCACCAAGGCGCCCATGAACAACAAGCACTTCATGGACGTCTGGGAGGACTGCAAGAACATGGGGGTGCTGCTCGGGCGCGGTGCCCTCAACGGCAACGTGAGTAGAGATCTTCCTCACGACTGAGGCCGCTTCCACTTTCACAGTACTTTAAGAAAATGTGCTGTCTATTGCAGGTTTTCAGGATCAAACCGCCCATGTGCATCAACAAAGAAGATGTGGACTTTTCTGTGGCAGTGATCCGAAAAGCACTCCAGACACACACAGAGAAAACGAAACGACAGGCGGGCTAAACACTTCCGCTGCCCATCTTTCTGGCAGATACTGAAGCACAGAGTCCGTGAGTGACCCACAGAGAACCTGAAGTATGCGAAATTGAGGGGCTTGCTTTATTTTGTGGTTATTCAAACAATTGGAGTTTGAAGAGGTACAAAAAAAAAATGTGTCAAGATTCTTTTAACAAATATATACGTATATTTTTTGATACACCTATGCAATGAAAACAAAACTGTTTGTACAAATTCATGGTACTGTAAATATAGAATAAAATGGCAAATTTACATTCACTACTTTGGATTGTTTTAAACCTAAGAGCAGGCACTAAGAGAGATTTGCAAGTCAAAATATCAGTTTGTGATGGTAAAACCTTACAGCTATGAGGGACTCCTAGTTATGAATTATCACAGATGAAAAACAGCTGGTAGAGATACACATATTATTCAGCATTCCAACATCCTGGAAGTCTATAGACAAAGGTAAATACACCAGCAACCCTAGACTTTCTGCTTTGATCATTTCAATACTGACGATCCAGAGATTAAAACATGCATATTTCTTATCACATTACAGCCCAGTCTGTTATCCAACCGATAAATACTGGCACATTCACAATTAAATTCTATGTCTGTTCTATGTACACTCTCCTGCATATAGCTGCATTATTGAAACTGGAACATTAAATAGCTAACCTTTTAACCCATACTTTTAAAAATATAACATATAACCCCGAAAGTTACAGACAAAATTGTAACATGGCAATGTCACAATAATCCCATACCATATTTGAATTTCTTTAACCACACACTGTGATTCATCAAAACAAAAACAAAAAATGTCTAGTGCAAGACAATTTTTCAGAAGAACTTAATATCACAACAGAGGTAGAAATAATGGCTCAGTGCTTTGCAGGCAAAAACTATATGGAAGGGCAATTATTAATTCATAATGTCAGTCAAGGGAATGGAGAAATTTCACATTTCTGTCACATATGACATAATGGTGCCAAGATCAAACAATAAAATCGGAGGCACTTTTCAGTCCATGGCAGTGAGCTCCAGAGGCTGGAACTTGGTTTATTAAAGCCTCTCGAAGTTCCACTCGTGCCTTGTGAATAACATAGGCCATCAAGGAAACTCCTACTGTGATCTGAAAACAGAAAGCAGAATAATTTAGAATTCATTCCCTCACATCACACTCAAAGTTTAGACATAGTTCCTCCACATCTTCAACTCTGATTTTTTTCAGTTTATTACCTGAATGCAGAACATGATGTAACCAGTGAGAGGCGTAGAAGCACGATCTGATATGACATCACCAATGGATCGCAATGTGCTGCCAAGATATAGATTGATCATCTGGGCAGGTAGCAATCCAATGACAGTAGCTACAAGATATTGACCAGTGCTTATGCCACTCAACTGCAAAAACAAAATTTTTGATTAAAACAAACCATGAGGAAACAGTAGTATGGTATCAAGCAAAAGACCTTAATTGAGGGACTTACAGCAAATATTGTGTTTTGAATGCCAAAGGGTATGGGTGAGACACGAGCGAGAGCCACAACTTTAAAAGCTTGAGGCCCAGATATTACTCTCAGTATTGCATGCATTGTATCATAATTGACTAGTCTGATGATGTGAAATCTCATGTTGAAGGCTCGGATAGTGATATGTGCAATTGCTACCCCAAGATTGGCAGAAAATACAACAGTGATAAATCCATGAACAACTCCAAAAAAATAGCCACATGCAACTGTGAGGAGCATGTACCCCCACACAAAAGGAAATGAAACTAAGGTAAACAAGCCCACAAAAAGAATGAAGACTGCGTTTGAGTCCTGGTTATTTATCCATATCAAAATGGATTTTAGGTAATCTTTACATTCCAATAAAAGTATCAAGAGGACAATCACTGCAACTATTGAAAGTAGAGCATTCCAGAGAACACTGGTCTTGCACCTCCCTTTGGATGACTTGTCCTCCACGAGCTTCCTTGAATATAAAATGTCAACATCCGAGTCAATTGTGACTACGTCCATTTTGCAAATTCTAGTGATTACTTCAACATCAACGAGAATATGTGAGCCCCATACGAACAATAACAATACATGTAGGTTAACACAGCTGACTTCAGAGCAGATTCTACGCTAATATAATAACGCAGGAGACTAACACAGCAGAGACTCAACTCCAAAAGATTGAATAGATCCCTGATAGATCTAAGATAGATCCATTATTCATTCAGCTGATGGGCACCAGAAATGAGAAATATTTTGTACTGTCGTGCAACAAAACTGTGCCGTGAGTAGCCCGACAGCCGACGGCCGCCGCTGCTGCTGCTGCTGCGATTTTCTTTTTGTGTGTATGCGGGAAGGAGAGGGGAGGGGGCTGAACAGTTGAACCACGTAATGTATGGAAAATTCTACTGCCGTGATCAGCTGTTTATTGTGTTGGTTTGAAAGCTTGCGCGGTCTCTCCAGCTCTCTACAGTTATTGTGTCTTCCTCCCATTATTTCACATCTTTTCGCATTTCGATTGTTCCTGAGGCAACGATTCACGTTCCCTTTAGTTGTTTCTCTGGATTATTCTCAATGTCACTGAGTCTAAATGTTCAGTTTAGTGACTAATCTGTGGTACTCCTAACCTTTTCCAAATTTGGGTTTCACTGTCGGTTAAATATCAACAAATATATAGAAATCGAACATTAAAAAATTATTCTTTAATTGAAAGTTTCATCCTTAGTTTCGCCTACAAGTGTTCAAATTGAAATTTAATTATGGCCCTGAACAAAAAAATGCACCCCAGGAACCCATACAAGAAACCACCAAGTTTCAAAGAATTGGCTTTGAAAAATGAAGAGTTTCGCCAGCAAGCGAAAATTGACATAAGCGGCAAGGTCACAATTGACTTCAAGAATGCAGATGCCTTACGAGCTTTGACTAGAGCTCTCCTTAAGGAAGATTGGGGCTTAGATGTTGTATTGCATCCTGAGTACCTTGTTCCGACCCTTCCATTACGCATAAATTACATCCTTTGGCTAGAGGATTTAGTAGCTGCTCTGAATTTAAATGAATCAGGCAATCCAGTTTATGGCATTGATATAGGTGGGAAAGTGCTTTCAAACTATTCACGTTTTGTTTGTTCATCTCAGATTCCCTAAACTGAGCTTTTCTCTTTAGGAACTGGTGCTTCCTGCATATATCCCCTTTTAGCAGCAAAAAAGAATGGGTGGCATATGGTTGGAGTAGAAAAAAATGAAGTGTGCTTTAATTATGCACAGCAGAATGTTGCACGTAATAATTTGGAATCATTAGTCAAAGGTAGGATTTCCTGCTTGTTTCAGTTTTGATGTTATTTACAATGCGTAATTTTTAAAAAATCATTTTTATGATGGCAGTCCGCAGAAACTTTGGAGAAACCATAATTGATGCCTCTACTATTAAAGACTCATTCCAACCGGATCCTAACATGTTCCAATTTACAATGTGCAATCCACCTTTCTTTGGCTCTGAAGAGGAGGTTGAAAAGACAAATAAGAGTCGCTCTGCTCATACACCAAGACCCCCTCCAAACAATGCACGTACTGGCTCAACTAACGAAGTTGTTGTTGAAGGAGGGGAAGTAGCATTTGTTTGCAAAATGATTGATGAATCATTTCAAGTAAAGGATAGGATAAAGTAAGCTCTGATGTTTGATTTAATTGAAGCACATTCTTTAATGTTAAAAAAGAATAAAAAAGATGTACAGCTCTTCTACGTACTTATTTTTACAGGATTTTCTCCACAATGCTTGGTCACAAGACTAGTGTCTCTAAAGTATTAAAGTATTTAAAAGATCAAAATATTTGTGAGATATCATCAACTGAGTTTTGCCAAGGTCAAGTAACTAGATGGGGTTTGGCTTGGAGTCATGTTGTATGTCTGACATGTGAAACACTGTCAAATGATATTGTCGGAACCAAGCAGAAACCGAAACCACCTCTGCGTCATGTCTTTCCCAGGAATGCAGATAAAACTTTTGATTCTGTTGTTCAGAAACTCCTCCAGAAAATGGATCAGCTGGATGTAAGTGAATTTTTGTTTTTAAAGAACGTGCATTTGCAACTTGAAATGTTCTTTTTCTTTTTTGTTACCATGTGTTGTTTTTACAGGTACAATATAAATGTGTCATTAAAGATGTGAAATCTGTTGGCTACCAAGGCACAGCATTCAGCAACACATGGTCCAACCAAAGGAGAAAGAGGCGCGAACAATTGAAAAAGGACGGCTTGACCCCAGAAGGATCTGGATCAGAGGGCACCGGTGCTACCAGCCCCGGGGAAAGAGATGATGGACCCCCTCCTAAGAAAGCAAAGCAGTCCGAGGCTGCTCCTTTGGTGACCCTGGGTTTTGTGTTGCGGGAAGAACAAACCAAAGAAGACACCACTGATCTGGTCTTAGATATGTGTTGGCTAAATGGTCCGGGAGGCAGGGAAAGTGTTCACCAAATCATGCAATACATGAAAAATAACCTTTAACAGAGTTTACTGAGAGGTATAATAAAAAAAAAAAACTGCATATTCATTGGTTACCCAACAAAGGTTTCAATTTTATTTATTTTACATGACCTGGAACCATCAGAACAACAGTTCTCACATGTAGCCAACCGAGTTGTACAGATATATGCTTCATTATTTAATAACGATGGAAGATGCTTTCGAACCGCATGACATTTTAGTTTAATGGATTGAATGACAAATTGAGCAAGAATACACAATGATGCAGAGCACCTTCCAACATATAAATCAAATTTAACAGGTATCAACTGATGACTAGTGAAACACATGAAGATTCAACAATACAAAAGGAAAACTTTCATTATAAACTTTGCAATGTTTAGAAAACAATTGAAACATTACTTATTTCAGGCTTTGCTGCCATTATAGTCTTTTCAAAACTTAATAGGCATTCACAGATCATTATTGCATTAAAATTCTCAATTTTTACCTTACGCGGAACGAACTGTGACAACTCACACTTCAAACTTGCATGAAATGACAACTTATCATGATCCATGGCACCGTTTGGCCTAACAAGTAAATGGTAGAGTGGACAGTTATCATCAGCATTCAGTGAACAAATTTTTTAAATTAAAAAAAAAAACATTCGGAAAGAGTTTGATTATGGTCTTTGAATTGCGACTCACAACACAACACACAACTTTCACCAATCACTGACATAACTGGCCACCCCAGCTAATATGAAGGACAATAGTTCAACAGCTCTCTAAACTGCAGACCCAATGGTAATGTGCTCACATGAACTGCCATTTAACCCACCCAACAACTGGCACATCAGAATGGAAATTACAAAAATGGAGAGGGCATGCACGATCTGAATAGATTACCATTGGTCCTAAATTCCCACATTTTATGATATGCATCCTCCCATAAATACTGCAATTGCGTACAGGTATGCACTCCAAATGTTTTGCCTCAAAAAGACAGGTTGGTTTACTGAGCTGCTTGGGGAAGACTAGCAAAAGCCTTGAGCAAGACTAATTCGCATTTTAGACTTACAACCCTCAAACTTCTTTGAGCAACTCAATACGTACAAATATAAAATGCTCACTTGCCAGTCAGTCAGTAAACACAAACTTCAAGATAAAATCATTCTCACATGCTGGAATACAGAACAGCAATAGAAAACAAAAGAAATTGGTGGTGGGAAAAGCATGGGGGGGGGGGGGGGAGAGGGGTGTAATATTACTTGGGATTCCTGGATAAAGGATAAAAATTGCACGGAATTCAACTGCAAAGCTCAAATGTTCAAACTGTCTGATGCATCATTTGGTGTCAAGTCATGGGGTCAACAGTCGCGGCATTGGTGGAGCAGAGCATGCCTAGCTTAGGGTGCCCCACACCAGCCAAGGTGGAATGTTAACCAAATCAATTCAATCACTACAACACAGGGACTACAGTACTATAGCTACCACAACCTACTTTTCATGACTACTGCCCAGCTGTTTAGCCGGGCCAAGGAGTAGAGCAACCACTCTTGGCACAAGAGCGTTACATGAACACCTTAACTCAAGATGATTTTGATCATATCAATTTGCCCCACTGCACATGACACCCATCAACTGAAAGAGCACAATAGTGAGAAAGAACTTTCCCGGTAAAAAGATTTAAAAACAAACTTTGGTAAACATACTGCAGTTAATGGCTTTAACTAAACATGCAGGCAAATATAATGAGAATGGCAGATGTTAAGGATGGGATGACAGGCAATGATTAAGGCCACAGAATCACATTATTGCTTCAGTGCTCATGCCTTGAATACCAATGCATTTAATTCTAAAACTATAAAAAGGCAACATTATAAAAACTATTTTGTTGAACTCTATTATCTAGGGAACAGGGTATGACTTAATCTACAGGCTGGCACTCCTGTGCACACATATCACAATACAAACAAGCAAAAAGGCCACCTGCACATTTAACTGATTATGTGCACACATTTCAAACTATCAGCCTAAGATAACAATATGTTACTGAGAACAATTATTTGTCTTAGCACCTCAATGAAAACAACATTCTTGAGCCATAAAATAAATAGGCCCAAAAAATAACAGCCCAAAATTATTTAGAAGATTTGGTGTTTATAACAAAGACCCACTACAAAATATAATATGTGATGGAGTCCAGACGATTGAACACATCTCCAGAGTGGTAGAACATACACCAGTCTCACAGCAGACGCACAAAATAATATGGACAGATCAAGATGGAAGCTCGAATATCCTGCTGAGTTCCTGAACCATCTTGTTGCTCTGCAAACCACATCCCTTGCTGCAAGGGGTTCATCTTATTGCGGAGGAACTAGAGGAACGCAAAGCACACGAGCACTGAGGTGAGTATGCTGGTCTGGCAGCCTTTAATTCTATCTCCAACGTTTTGAAGCCCTTGGTAAGAAGCCCATGGCCAAAGCATTTTCACTTTGCAGTCACAATTGTTCAGGTCGCTAGTCCAAGTGGCTAGAACTTCCACCTCAACTTGAAGTGGCCACAGCAGTATCACTATCAGTCTTCTCAGTTGTTGGTGCAGCTGGTTTCTCTTCATCCTTCCCTTCAATTGCAGCCTTCTCCAAGTTAGAGGACCCCGGCTGCCTCTTCTCCATCTCTGCCTTCAGCATTTCAATGTCATGCGGACTGGGGCACAGATAAAGTAAAGTTATCATCTATTAAAAGAACAAGAAAAGCTCAAAAAAGCATAGACAAACTAAGCGATACTTACCTAATATGTAAGAAAAGGATGCCATTGATGACATTTAACATATCTAAAACTGAGCCCATTGAAGGAGGCTGTATCTGGATAGGAGGCAAAGCTGCCCCAGACTTTCCTGTGTATATTTCATTCATCTTCTTCTGAAGAACGACTGCTTGCTGAGTAAGATGTCTCAAGCAATCGGATGACTCTCTTGTCTTATCGTGGTCCTCACCCAGCTGAAATTATTATAACATATTCTTAACATGTTCGCAACAATTATTTCTAGTGCAGAGAGACTAAAAAAAAACTAACCTGCTTCTTATAAATGGCATAAGTTTCCTTCTCACTATTAAGAGCTGCTCTGAAGTCACCCATACAGCTTTGTGTTCGGGCTACAAGGTGGTAACTGACAGCAACCTTGATCGAATTGGCTCCAAAATAACGAATGTTGAGTGCTAAAGCTTTCTCAAGGAACCGCAGAGACAAGTCAAACTCCCCAACTGCATGAAGTATCAAACTAATGTTGCTCTGTGGGATGGTAAGAACATCAGCATACAGAGGATATTTAAATAACAGATTTTGAAGTTAATTTACTTACGTCAAGCAGTGCAATTTCAGGATGGTTTTCTCCACAGACCAGAAGTGCGAGGTAACGTGCACGGTACAGGAGCTTTAAGGCTGAGCTAACTTGACTATTAGCAAATGAGTACAAAGCTAGATGAGTCTATACAAGAGAAAAAATAACAAAAACCAAGAATTAAATCCTGTTGAGGGCTATAAAAATGAATTTAAAATAAAATAAGAACCTACATATTCTGTGATAGTGTTGGGATGGTCGATACCATTGACTCTCTCGGACATTAGAACAGCCTTTTGCTGATAAGACAGAGCCTCAGCATGGTCTCCCATCAGGTAACTAAGACGAGCTAACATTCGTAAACACTGAGCAATTTCGGGGTGCATTGCACCATAAACATTATTCAGCAAGTTTAATGCTTCAGAAATCAGCTCATATCCATCCTTCATATACCCTTGTGATATTTTACTCTGGCCAGTTGTGTAGAAGTTGTATGCATCACTCGCCTGAAAAAAAAGAGAACATAAAGAAGTTGACATAACTTCAAGATGCTACAAAACACAATCTCAAGTTCTGTCTTACCCTAGGGTTAATGTGTTTCACTACAGGGAAGATGTTAAGAATATCTTCCTCCAAGAAAGTCACCCTGTTTTTCGAGTCAAAAGTATACTCCCTCAGGAGAATTTGGATACCAGTCTTGATACAGAAGGACCTGGCAAGAGAGAATGTGTTACAATTTCTACATATTGTATTCCATCATTGAAAAAGTACACAAGTGTCTCTGGCATTGGACTATATTGCAAATATACCATTGACAGTTTGAATCAAACAGTTACCTCAGTAGAGATATCTTCTGGAGGCTGAAAGCCTGCACAAGTGCATCAATATTATCAACAGGAAGAATCCATCCATAATATGATTTCAGATCTGCTCGGAGTCGAGACCAAAGTGAACGAGGAGTCAGCGAGGCCCATTCAGCAGCATCCGCTGCTTGGATGGAACTGGACCCACGACCCTTCTTCTTATTGTTGTTTCGGCGTTTGGAGCGACTTTGGAGCTACAATAGCAAGATATCAGTTACAAATCTGCCGCAACAAACATTTTAAAGTGATCAATGAAACTAACCTCATCAGGTATTTGCTGGGCATGAGGCATGGCACAAGATGAGAGGAAGCAGTTCAGGAAGTGGCTGACTGCAGCTGACAGGCTCATAAGCTCCACAGACTGCATGTACGATGTCAGCAAGTGCTTTGCTGAGCGTGTAACCAGCTCACTGACAGCAATATGATAGAGATACTCTAGTTGCTGGACACTTGCAAGCTGCTCGGCAACCTTTCCAAGGTAGCGAATGTTAATACCACGGCTGTGAAGAGACTCCGCAAGTGTGGGACCATCCATCATGGGCAGGGAATGATCCAAACAATCCCGAATCTGATGACAAAAAAAAAAAATTATGATGCAACAGAACAAGACAAAAGAAATGGATGCTGTCAGTGAAGCAAATAATACAGAAACATACAAATCCAGGAATTTGTTGGGTAACCAAGAAACGGGCAGCATCCCTCACAAGATTTCGCTCTTTCTTTAACTGTTGTCCATCAGGATTCTCATGCTGGACTCCCGGGGAGTACACATCGGGGTTGAAACTAATATCAAATTCTGCTTCTTTAAGGGAGCCAACATGCTCAGCAGCCTGACGTACAATGGACCTTGTGCTCTCTTCCAAGTCCTTCTTGTCTCCATTAGTCAAAGAATCGGTAAAGCTTTCAACTAACTTCTTGGCCTCATCAGCCTCCATTTCACTATCCTTGTCCTTATCATCCTTTGAGTCCTTCTTTGACTCTTTCTTTTCAGCGTCTTCTTTAGGTTCACTAACTGCTTTCTCCTTAGCGGAATCCTTAGCAGATTCAATTTGCTTGCGCTCCTGTTGCTTCCTTCCAAGCTGCTGAAGGTGCACAGCTGCATATTTGATAAATTTCAAGTAGCATGACTCTACATAAGCATCAATCAACTCCTGGCGAAGGCAGGAGAGTTTGTGCTTATGTTCAATGGGGAAGCCCATTGAGCGAACTTCTTCAGGAAGGGGCTCTTCATCTCGCAACTTGAGGAAATTGACATCTGGGGGGAAAGTTCGCAGCAGGTCCAGAATATAATGACGACCGTCATTGCCAATGATACCCTTACATTCCACAGACGAGCACAGCTCAACAACTTCACCCTTGTCATTTAAGACCTTGTGAGGCTGGATTTTCAGCTGCTGGCCTGCCTTAGCAAGCAGCTCCATGTACTTGGGATGGGATAGAACTGTTTTACCAAAATCAATAGAGCCATACACCACTGACTGCTCCTGCTCTCGCTCCAAAATACCAGGAATGATGGACTGGGCAGTTACTCGATAACCTCGATAATCAATGACGACGGTACCCAAGGTGTATAATCCTGGCAAGTCTACAGCACTGTACACCCTCACTCCCTGCAGATCATTCCTGGGGGCAACAAATGCAGCAGCATCACCACCCAATTCCTTATAGTGGTCCTTCACGTCAAAGCCCAGAGAGAAGAAAATATTGTTCCAAATAAACATTTGCATCTTGGACTCATCTCCAGGGTTGATCGCCATGACATTACCATCAATTACCGCCATGGCACCACGAGTAGCAGCGGCAACAAAATCACTGTGTACTTTGAAAATTGCTCTCTCTCTCAGAAGTCTTTCAGGCAGATTTTTGCGGGGCAACTCTCGAGTTGTTTGAAGCTCTTCGTTCCAGTCTCTAGTTTGTCCTGGAATGTGCTCTTCATAGCCCAATTTGGATGAGAATGTGTCTTCTGCACGAATAGCGTCAACGGTATGTTCCATTTGAGGAGCACACCATGCATAAAGTTGGTATGGAGTTGCAACTCTCTCAAAAATGTGCCTCTGTGTACGTTTCTTCTGGAGGGCAGAGAAGTTTCGTTTGAAGGCAGGGCTAATTTGACTCAGAAGTTCAATCAAAGAGTGACAAAGGTGGCTGGGAGATGATGGCTTGGGATTAAACTCTTGCTCTGATGATTGGTTCACGAAGAAGCCTCTTGAACAAGCAGTTATGTGGAAATGCTTCTCTTCAAGAGTCACAACATACAAGTACATCAAATCACCGTGCATTTTCCTGTACCCCGGAGGAGGATTCCAGCCCGACGTTGTGAGGACCTTCACACACTGAGGACCCTTTTGCTCCTTATGCTGTGGCTGGATGGGTAGCAGGGGACGATCACGCCCGCCGGGCATAATGTAGTCTGGTGGGGTGCAATCCACACTTTCTGGCCGTCCTTTCTTCTTCTCCATGATGTCACCTTGAGTTATTACATTCAAAAATGCAAGTGAACTACAATCCACACCATTGTATGCGTCTGCAGGGTCAAGTGACTTCAGGAGATCTCTGACATGTCGAACATGGATACGAGCTTCCCTCATGGTATAAGGTTCCTCAACAACCTGATAAAACAAAATTCATTAGTATCCGGGAATCATTTTTGAGGGAAGAGATGTATCGAGAGAAGTACCAGGCACTTACTTTAATCACTGATCCCTCAGCAAGACCTTCAATGTTTTTCAATTCAGCAAAGTTATCAAGGGTGTTTCCCTCCAACTGAAGGCTGAAGCATGTCCTATGGCAGGTATCTTCCCTGTCCATCAACAACTGATGAATTTCTTGTACTAGCTCCATGCTGGAAACCTGGAACAGACAATAATGCAAATCAGAATTCCCGGTCAGACCAGATCATACTGTTGAGCAGCACAGGCATGCATTGAAATTGTGTCCAGCCATACCTGAATGTCGAACGCTTCAATGCCAGGGCTGACTATTTTGACTGTGAAGCCCATGTCTTGGATGAACACCACTTCCTGCTCGTCCTTCTTTGTGGCCTCCTCCTCTCCATCGGCACCCTCCACTGCTTCCTCGCTGCCGGAGTTCTTCTTGCTCTTCTTGCCTTTGTGCACTCCGTTCACCTCCTTGCCCTTCTTCTCGCCGGCGTTGTTGTTCTCCTCCTCGGAGGCCGAGGCCGAACCGTTGGTGACCGCATCCGAGTGTCCGTTGCTGAGGTGTTCCACCTTCATCTTGAGCCCCTTCTTGAGAACCTCGGCAGCTGTGGCTTTAGATCCGCTCACTGAAGACAGAAACAAGAACAAAAGAATATCAGCTCCTTGCACCCAAGAGTTTGTTGAACTACACCAGCACGTGGGGTCTATCAAAAGCGTTGATGAGACGTCCAAAGGCACGGGGCACACACGCGTATCCACCGAAGGTTGTCAACTCTTCCCCACTAGATGGGAATAGTTTGGATATGAATCGATTGCGGTGGAGCGGCGCTGGGATATCGTACAAGCGATCGACGCCTCATCAAGACGACACACGCACCGCATCACAGGCAGCGCCGCCTTCAGGCCCGAGGCTCACGAGGGGTCAGCGCTCCTCGCCGCCCCGCCGAGCCCCCGCCGCTCGCGTGCGAGCGAGCGAGCGAGCGAGCGAGCTCATCAGATAAGCCGGCTAAACGCGATCACACACGGGCCGGCGCGGGTTCAAATACCAGACAGACAAAGCCTCTACAGCCGCAGCTCACAGCCCGAAGATGTCGGCAAGCCCGCAAGCCCGCAGCCCGCAGGCCCGCAGGCCAGGACCGCGAGCGGCGCTGGTGGGCTCACTACGCTTCCCATGAGGCAAGAGGGGCGGGACTAATTGAGATGGTTAGCGCCCGGAACATGGCGGAGCAGCGGCGGGGAGAAGGGGAACGGGCGTTCCAAATACACCAAACGCAGCACGCAGAGCGCCAAACGCGGCGGCCGCGGCGGCCCCGGTAGAGGCAGAGACCCCCGCTGCGGGGAAGGACCGCCCCCGCCCCGCCGCCTCCCGATCCGGATGGAACAGGATGACCCCGCGCCGAGACTAGAGCACGGCACAGTCGGTCGGGCACAACCACATAGAGCGGCCCGCCGGCTCCGCGGGCTCCGCGCACGACTGCCCGCCCTCGCGCATGCGGCGCTCCGACTTTACACCGAGCGTAGGTCGGGTCGGGGGGCCCGGCTGGCCGGCCGGCCGGCGCTGCCCCCCCCCCCCCCCCCCCCCCCCCCCGCCCACGCATCCACCCACCGTCAGCCGTCTGTCAGCTGACGGGCCGGGGGAGGGAGGGCGGGGTGGAGAGGCGAGGTGAGGGGCAGGACTCCAGTCCAAGGCCTCACTCCCGCCTGGCTCAGCTCGGGCCAGTGGGGCACAGCGGCACAGCAGGTCTCCAGTGGGTCCCACGTGGTGCGGGCGGAGCCGGTGCCCCTCCCGGTACGACCGTACCTGCAGGTCCTGCAGGTGCTCCGCCCGCCGCCGCCTCCGCAAGAACAGAGGGACGAGACGGAGCCACCTGTGGCCGAATGCAAATGAGACACCGTAGGCAGCGCCCCCACATTCGGCACACAGGCGCTGGCGGAGTGCGAAATTCGCCCCGAAGGAGCTTAGGAGGGCCTTGGACCGACCTGGGTGGCGAGTGTGCGCGCGTGGCCGATGTGGATGTGCCGTCTCCAACGCCGCGGCCGCCACGCCGCTCTAGGAGACGCCAGCCCGCTCGGGCCCAGGCCAGGCAGCCTCCTCGGGGGCCCTCGGGGGCCCGCAGGGGTGTGGGACACGGGGGGCACGCGGCGGCGTTATTTTGGGTCTAGGGGCCGCTCATGTGCCAAGTCGCCGCGGCCACGAGGCACACGCTGCCGTGGAACAAACGAGGCAGTAGCAGGAGGAGATGGACAGGGAGAGGGCCGGGTGGAGCCGCGAGGCGGGGCGGGTACAGGTACCACGCGGCCCGAGCGGCGCGGCGCGGCGCGGCGGCGGGCGGTGCGGTGCGGGGCTCCGAACCCAACTCAACCAGCCTCGTGGCCTGACGCCCGTCCTCAACCCCCCCCCCCCCCCCCTCCTCCCCACACGCCTTCAGAGCAGGGAGCAGGGTCATCAAAATGCAGCAGCAGCTGGCGACACATGTCCCACTCCACGCGCATTGACGGAGACATAATGGGCCCGGCGAGCCCGGCCGCGCCGGATCCCACATACCTAACCACGCCGCTAACGGTACGACACCGCCCCGAGCCGCCCCGGGCACTGCGTGTCACGGAAAGGGAGATGCGTCGCGGCAGTCGCGGTCAGGGAGGGGACGGGCACAACCGCCGCCACACACGGTACGCCACGCCACGCCACGCCACGCCACCGGCTCTGTCCTGACCCTTTATCTCCCTCCTCTCCAGACTAGCAAACAAGGGACGCGAGCAAAGGTCCTGGCGCAGGCTACACACCGGGGCACGGCACAACAAGGCGGTACAATTATCTCCCCAGCTGCAGCTGCAGCGCAGCCGCGGCCCAGAGTGCTGGTGAAGGGCGGCAACGGCACCGGAGAAGAGGGGACGCAGCCTGCGGAGCTGCGGAGCCGCGGAGTGGGGCAGAGCAGGCACATGTGGCGGCAGGCGGAGCGGGGCGAAGCTGACCCCGCACCGGCAACAGCGGCACGGGGCCGAGCTTGACGAGCGTCGACTGTGACGCCGGACAGCTGGGGACGGCGAGGGGACGCAGAAGGGCCAAGGGCCCACCCGAAACCGGCGAACCTAGGACTGGGGCTGGATAGACACACAAGCAGGAAACTTGAGCCCCAGATCTAACCACGAGTAGCTGGAGTCCCTCAAAGAGGGGCAAAACTGAATCAGAGAAAAATTCGTACACACGCATGCTTGAGAATACCAGGAGTATGAATGGTCGTATGGAAGAGTATGAATGGTACAGTGAAAAATTGTCGATTTACAGTAAATTTTACAAGATGCATAGTAAAAATACCATACCAAAATCTTTTAGCATTAGGAATAATAATAATAACCAACAGATATATGTCGACATCTTTCATGGCTGTCTTTTCATCTCCACTGGTATCAATAAACTGGGGAAAATTTCATCAAAGAATGCAGAAGCTTCCCTACAATAGTAATCCAAAATTATTAAAATTACATCTCATCACTATTAATAACGAACCAAACAATAGCAGCACTAATCTGTGCATACAAATTTTTGGAGCACCCTTGAATTACTAACAAATATTGGGCGGCATTGAGATCTGTAAAACCGAAGCGAGTCTTCGGTAATTCCACAAATCTAAATCAGTTAAGAGTCATACAAAATGTGCGGTTAATCTCCTGCGATGGGCATAAAAATTTAATAATCATAAATCGTAAATTAACAAAAATTGATGCAGGGACAAAAGAGCATTAGCAGTTTGACTTGCACATGGTAAACACCACTACTTTGATGAAGCAGGGGAGTTTCTCAAGGCGCATGGAGAATGGATGAGACATTTGGCTGTGATATAGTTCGTATCACAAAAAGAGCCGGCCATCAGAACCGGGATGGACGAGTGCATTCCAAGATCGTAGACCGGGGAGCAAACTATCTTTTTTTCGCCCTTCAATAACCTCCAGCAGAAAAAAACAAGCACGGAACCCCGACGGCCAGAGACTTTGACCACCGCTTCACAGACTTGGGGAACCTCGAAACGAACAAAACTGCGCCAAAACACGATTGACAACGAGGCCGCGAACTTAAAACAGGGACTTGCTCTTCTCGTTCATAAGATCAGACTTCGACCCCTCCTTCCTTCATGCACGGTTACATCAGATGAACCCGGTGCAGGTCGACCCCCGCGTATTCGGTCCCAATTTTTGTCACTAACCAGAATTGGCGACAGTCGTCGACCCATTACTCGTGCTGCTTTCTTCTTGTTTCACTTCGACACCATTAGCATTATCCGCGACGGAACCCAGAGCCATATTCTCATCTGATTCACTCTCAACCGCGAGTCTATGAGATCGAAACTTTAGCAGACTGCACGTGCGAGCCCAGCTCTGCGGCCCCCACTTCGGAAGCGAGACGAAGGAGGGCGCTGATTGGTCCGCGAACAGCCGAGTACTTTCCACCAAATCGTCCTCCCACTGACATCCCCTCAAAAAGCAGTAAAATCTGATGAGTTTTTACCGATTTACAAAGGACTGCAGTAAGAGGGATCGCTCACCGACGAGTTCCTTGCGACGAAACTTGAGGTTTAAGTCGATGATGCTAGCGTCTTGCTTCCGAACGGACTTTCTCACTCCGTCGGACGACGCAAGGCGGAAGCGAGCACAGCAGACAGCAAGGGCATGACAAAGTGCGACCGGTTCCGGGTTTTAGTTTGAATAGTTTCTCGCTCACAAAGACAGAAAACGTGGGTCTCAACCCGTGCCAATCGTGCACGGAATGGTTTTGAGTATCTGCTTTGCAGGCAAAGAGGTCTTCGCGCGGTCATGGCGCGGTTCTGGAGGCCGCTTTAGCCTTTCCCGGGACTCTCAGCGAACGCAATTTTTCATAGTTCTCCGCAGGCAGCGCGAGCCGCGCGAGCTCCGCCTTCATTTGAAAGTACGCGAGGATCTGACTATCTGATGGAGGTGCGAAGCCCCACTTTCATGAGCACATGCTGGGAGTAACTCATTTGTAGCAGTAAGGGAAAACTCTACGCTCAAAATCTACGCACAAGGAAGAACGGTTCACCGAGCTCCCAAAAAAACGGGGGAAAAAAGTTTCGGGGAAGTACCAAAAGCGGCTACGTTGCTACGAGCAAAATAGAAACAGAAATTAAAGCAATGACATGAAATAACTATGGGGCGCACAAGATCCTGGACAGCCACTGAACAAAGCCTATTAACGTTCACTGTTTTGCCCGTTGCCCCTCTCCCTCTCTCCCCGCACACTGCACCGAAAAGAATGGAGTCGCTTGGAGGGGGAGGGGGAGGCGCCAGCCCGGGACCCGGGTCCCGGGTACTCCTGCTCCCGGACCCACCTCGGCCCGCGGCCTGCGAGCCGGCGGGATGGCAGGGTAGATGTCGGGCAGCTGGCAAAGCGCGCGGCACGCCGAAGCTGACGGTCCGGCCGAACGTTCCGTTGTTCACATCTGCGCCGCGATAGACCGCGACGGCGACTGCCGCGGGGGCCTCCTCTTCCTGACACCACCTGCACCGCCTGCACCACCGCGGCCGCAGTCCAGCGAGGCGACTTTGTCGCGAGGTAAGGCCTGTCTGCACTGCCCTCCCCGAGGCACGCGTCGCGCCCGAGACGAGACTGTGTGGTCGACAGTTTGTTCAGCGGGTTAGGGACGCCCAAGAGTTTGCACAGATTGTTTTTGGCGCCATTAAGCAAGCACCGCGTCTAACGGCAAACCGCGAAAAATTACGTGCGCAAAACTGTCCTCGTCGCGAAGATTTTTGTTGTTGGTCAGCCGGGCTGGGTAGGCACCCAAGCACTCGCAGACTTCGCGGGCGCGTGCCGTGCGCGGGCTGCGGCCCCCACACGGCCGACATGCTCAGGTTGAGGAGAGATCTGGCCTTTAGCAGTAAATTTGGTCTGAAGAGAGTTCTAGCTTCTGGCGTGGATTTGAAGCTCACGGCGGCATGACCCGCACCCACTCGAACGTGAGAAGCGGGCAATACGCGTGTAGGATGGCGAGGCAATGGCCGCGTAGTGTCATAAAGCGAGGGAAGGCCCGGCGGCAGCGCAGGGAAAGCCGCGTCGCGGCGGGGAGGGTCGGGAGGGGGGAGTGCGGGGGCGGGCGGCGGGCAGCTGCGCCGCTCCGGCTGCCGTCGCTGCCGTCGCCGCGGTCCGCGCCGCTCGGGGAAGCACAATGTATATATGCAGTATTACGGAACGGGTCCACTCCGCTCCGCGCGGCTTTTTTCTTGTGCCCGTGCGGTGTGACCTAACGCCCGCCCCCGGGAACAGCGTCTCGTTCACAGGGGGCGGGCGGGGGAGTGCGGGGCGGGCGGGGCCGGCCGCCCTGGGAAAATGTGCGTAGGGCCTGAGCCGCGCCGCCGCCGCCGCCGCCGCCGCCGCGCCGTTTGCAACAACGACGGCGTGGCGCCTCCTAGCCGCCGGCCCGCCGCCGGAAGAACTCCCACACGGCCAGGACTGGAGCTGCAGCTGCAGCTGCATGCAGACAGGTGCCCGCCACACGCGCCGCGCCGGCAGTTGTACTCGGCATAGTTTTATTTCATTTGCTTATTTCCCCCGCTGCTCCTCTAGACTTTCGCTTTTGGGGTCCCAAGTGGATGACGATCGCGAGTGTTTCCCCCGTTTTCTGCGATAACCGACGGTGAAAGCGCGTATCTTCCAGCTCGGCTCTTAGCCGGCGCGCTGGGCTGGAGCCGCTGGAGTCGGGACGGGACCCGCGGCCCGGGGCCCGGACCCCGGGGCTCTGCTTATTGTCAGGGTCGTCACGGCAGCGTCACAGGGGGGAGGGGGAGGGGGGCAAAGAGAGTGAGAGGGAGAAAGGGGAGAGACACGGGGACGGGGGGCGCTTTCCCCGTCGATAGCGGTGCCCCGTGGAGAGAGGGTGGTCGCCGAAAAAATGCGGCGAAAAAAACTGTCGAGCCGGGCAATCAAATCCAGACCATCACGGCGCATGAAATCGCGGCGTCCGCGTCGCGTCGCCTGGCTGGCGGCGGGTGGCGGCGGGCGGGTGCGGGCGGGGGGACGTCGCCGTGTCGGGGCCGACACAGCTGGTCACAGCAGCTCACGGCATCCGGGCATCCGGCCGGACGGGGCGGGCAGAGCGCCTGGAGCCGGCCTGGAGTCCAGGGTTAGGACAACACAAGGCGCCATGGGGCGCCCGGGTGTCGCGTCTCCGGTGCCCCGGTGCTCTCACTGGACAAAGGACGGCGACGCGGGCGGCGGCGGAGCGGCAGGAGCACTGCAGAGGTGCATGCAGGCGCACGGCGGCCGGGGAAGGACGCCGGGGTGTTGCAGCGCCGGCCATCATGTTGGCGCAAGGACCTCGCAGATACAGTGTCGCGTGCACGCGACGGCAGGAAGTCCGCCGTCATCCGCCGACGAGGTCTCAAACCGCTCAAGCTCTAGGAGTCGAAGGCGCGGAGGAGACCTTCGCGGCACACCCTGCGCATACCTGCCCCGCTGCCGAGGCGGCAGAAAAGCTAGAGGGTCGGGGAGGAGGGCGTTCTCGGGCCGGACGGAGCACCCCGCGCGAGCCATCGATGGTAGCTTCTCCATGCTGCCGCGGGTGGCGCCATCTCTCGGACACTTCCGCCACGGGTTAGTCACGAACTGCACCCGCAGTACAGCCAAGCGGCGCGAGCTGACTACCTTCCAGGTGCTGACTCGCGCGGGGTGCTTCGTCCGGCTCGAGAACGACCTCGTCCGACCCGTCCGTGTGCGCGTGTGTTTGCGCGTGTGTTTGCGCGTGTGTTTGCGTGCTCGGAGGTGACGGCGGGGGTTGCCGGGGCCGCGACAGCAGTACTGCATTGTCCGCCCTTGCAGTTGCAGCGTCCGCAACCACAGGTGGCCGCAGGCGGCTCGCCGCGGGGATGGCGTCGCCTCCGCCGCCGCCGCTGCTGCTGCTGCTGCTGCTGGCGCTGGCCGCCCAGGGCGCCCTGGCCATCCTGACCGACAGCGGCCTCCTGGGCGAGCAGCTGGGCGACGAGGGCGGAGCTCGGTGCGCGCGCCGCGTGCAGCGGGAGCTGGACTCGATGAGGCGGTCGGGGTCGGCCGCCAGCTCCTCCCGCTCCGGCCCCGGCGCCGGGCAGCTCGCCCACCACCACCAGGCCACCATCGACCTGACCGGGTACGCGCTGCACCAGCCGCTGCGCACCGCGCCCTACGACATGTACGTCACCGGCATGAGGGTCCGCATGCCCAGCCAGACCGGGTGGGTAAGTGTGAATAGGCTTGGGGCTGCCAGGCAGCCCGCGGACCGCCCCGGTCTTCCCTGTCTGCTCATCGGGCTGCTCTGATCTGCCCTGCCCCGCTGCAGGTGCGCGTGGAGCGGTGCCAGTTCGACGCCCGCAACCACAGCCTGGACACGCGGCTGCTGTTCCGCGACCTGACGGTGACGGGCCACGTGAAGCTGTACGAGGACGCGGTGCGGCCGGCGGGGACGTGCACTATGACCCTGCGGCTGCGCCGCGCCGGCCTGGGCTTCACCGCCGTGCCCGCCGCGCCCGCGCCCGCCCGCCGGCCCCAGCTATCCCTGCCGCTGCCGCTGTCGGGCCGCCGGGTCGCGACCGGGACCCAGCAGGCGCAGGGCCTGGGCCTGGGCCTCGGCCTGGCGCCGCTCGAGGTCCGCACCGACGCCCGCTTTGTGGACCCGGACTTCGTGTCCGTGTACGCCCACGGCTGCCCCGCCCCGGGCAACCAGGTGCACATCGAGCACAGATCCGACAACCTGCACCTGCTGAGCGACCAGCCCGAGCCCAGCCAGGACTTGGTGAGTGGCGAGGCGATGGGCTGCTGCTGCTGCCGCCGCCACCACAGGAGCTCATGTCGCGCCCCTATTCTCCACAGGACACCGCCGGCGCCGTCGGCCCGGCCGGAGGCCACGAGCCCCAGGTGCGCGACGACGACGGCCGGGATCTGAGCGGCGAGATGGAGGACGTGTTCCTGCGGGGCATCCGCACGCTCCTGGCCCGCTACATGGAGCGCAGGCTGCAGCCGGCCCTCAGGGACGCGGTCATGGCGGGCATGGGCTACTCCGTGTCGTACGGCCGGTGAGGCGCGGCTTCATGTGCCACGCAGGGAAGGAAACCTCCCCCTCACTAGCCGCAACGCCCATGACCAATTAAAAAACATGGAAGGCCCGAAGAAGGTATGACTTCCTTGCCTGTGTAATTATTTTGGTGAGTTTTAATTTATTTCAGTTATTTATGTGAAGTTGTCATGTAGTCTAGTAAGTCGTGTTGTGTTAGCATTTAAGAAATCCAACCATTGTCAAAAATGGGCTTCTCCTACTTCACTGTAATAGTGAGTTCCGCATTGAACAAACACAGTGCTTTAATTGTTATAAGAGTTGTTGATTGTTTGAAGCTGAAGTGAAATCAAAGACTGAGGTGAGGGTCATCATAATAAAACACAATGGTAAATGAAATCTGTTTTTATTGACTTCACAATCATGATTTGTTGATTGGCTGGTAGAGTTGTTGTCTGTAATAATAGAATAATACGGCACATGAAAGTTAAGTCAAAATGGTGTTTGTTAGTACATAGATCAAATTATAAGAAACAGCTACACTCTCAAAAGCTCATTGGGCAGAATATAAAATGAAACATTGCACAGAGAAGAGAATGCACCATGCATTCCACATTAAAACTAATCAAAACAGTGAATAATAAAACTAAAATAAATACTACACAGTGCTACAGACAAATTTCCTCTTAAATATATACACGAGAAATCATTAACACTACTCCAAATCCTATACATAAGCAACACTTTTAATAAGATCGCAGTAGTTCATATTCCCTGTCCTTAGTTTCTTTTTGATACACACAGCCAAATAAGCTGCAGATGCCTATTGCTCTGAAGAAATGAAAGCTTATAATTACTTGTTCCAAAAAGAAAATAAGAAAACCAGCAAATATCATAAATAAATATATCTACAACGAAGTACACAACACTGCACAAAATCATTAATGGGCGAGTTTCTGTACACAAATTACAATTATCCTGTCAGTAAACCTTCTGACGTTGTTAGTAAAACCTGAATACAGTTCATGATGCAATATGAACAATTGATACAAAATTGTGGCATATCACTTGCAATATGAGAGCACTAATGATATAATCTAGACAGAACACAGTACACTATTTATTTTCTGTTACGTGGAAGTCCTTTACACAATTAAAATAATCCATCAGAGATTAAAATAGGTAGCAGCAAATGAATGATTGTTATTTTTAAAAACATGTTCCATTATGACTAGCATAAAAATAAAGTCAACCCTCTTTCTTGAAGGCGTCCGTTTGCGTGCTTTCACATCAATACAGTTTTCACTTACCAACTAAATACATCTAACAACAGTCAGTACGATGATGGCATTCACAGTTCATTCAAATCGAATATTATTTGTACTTTTAAGTTAACCTTTAATGCCAAAGGAAAACAAAAGATAAAGCAACACTCCTGAAATAAATGTGACAGACTTTAAATGTGTTCAAAAATAGATAGATCACATGAGTTGTTTCAATGAAAATACAATGGTGGGCTTTAAAATCCGCATATTTCAAAATGCTACAGGTGATGAGGTGACTAACAAATAAAAAGATGCCCTACATAACTACTTCACCTACACTAAAATATACAAAACCACGTAACAAGAGACACATTTTGAACAGATTTGCAGTGAATAACCATCTGCTCTCAGACGATTTGGCACCACCCAGACATCATAAAAAATTCAGGTACAAATGACATCAGTGTCCTTTCCTTGCCGGATCACAGGATGTCAGAGAAGCTAAATAAATAAGCTCCTTGAAGGAAATATAAGGTACAAAACAAGTAGGAGGTAAGGGATTTCCAAAAAAATTCCTCCAGAACTTTTAGATAATTTCTCATGAGAGAATGACAATGTCAATAAATTTCTATCCAAACAAATAATAAACGTGTAGAAGCAACAGCAAAAGGCGTTCAACAGTTAATAAAATATATATACACAAACACACAATGATGATGGCTGGGAAGTGAAAATACGTCTAAGGCAGGTTGAGACAGAACCAACTTGCCAAACACAAAACGAGGGAATCCATGAAAGTGACAACATAACACTCTCAAGACTAGACCAATCAAACTCCTTGGTTCAAGATTTATCAGAGCAGCATCAATTGAAAGTATTGCACAGATAAAGCTCAAATGACATTTTCAGTACAGTAAATTTTTCTTAAACCAAACATTCTTTCATTCCGTTAGGTCTCAACCAGGTTATAACAGCCATTCTCAAGTGTTGAGTGATACTGGCTTCTTCCTAGGTCGCCTGCCAGGATCGAGCAAGTAGGACATATCCAATGGCTGCTTGCACTGCTGGTTGGAAAGAAGACGTAGTAGAATCCCATTCAAGTGGCTGCGTTGCTTCTCTCGCTGAGGGAAAAAACAAAATCAAATAAGTACCCTCAAAAACAAACCACAGGTATATCTGAAATGGGAAGACATTTTCAAAGCAGCAACATAGCAAAGCAGACTCCAAGAAAGCAAACATAATCAATGAATTAGCATATTAAAAAATATAAATCCCTGAATGGAAGTTTTAGTGTAACAAAAGCAAGCATGCAAACAAACAAAGCATTTGGCACATGCCTTTTCGGCTAGAGTAGAATCTCTTACTCGTGCAAGGGGCACCTCTTCTTCCTCTTCTGTGACAGATGACTGAGACTGCTGCATAGACTTGGTGGAGCTAGCGTCATCTTGGTTTCCTCGAACGCGAGGCTTCAGTGGTGGGACAGTCCCATGCGGCTGGAAAAGGTGTCAAATTTACTTGCAAGAACTTGGCACATTCAAATGACAGAATTTAGTTCTTAAAAAGACAATACATACTGTATATGTTCTCACTGGTTTCAACCGCGTTTCAAAGGTTTCGAAGGCGTAGCTCTTCATACATATATTGGCCCTGCTTTGAGACTTGGAAATTTTGTAGAACAAGTGGGCTGATTTGTCCACTCGGTACTCACAAATGTACACATGTTCTTCAACAGCCTCAATGGGACGCCCCTTGCAATATGTCATAGGATCAAGCACCCAACATCTTGCCCAAATAAGATCCAATGATATGATCTCATACAATGGAACACGCATTACTTCATTGGGGTAAAATTTCCGTGTGGGCTCATGGTATGTCTCATGAGGACGAAGATAGTGGTGACCATATGCAAAACGTTCTCCGCTGTAAAAGTAAGTTTAAAAAATGTCACAAATGGAAACAAAAGTCACAAACAGTGAGACCATAAATCAATAACACTCACTTTTTATCTTTCCACAACCGTTCAATTCTGAAAATATCCATGTCACCATATTTAGGGTCTTTGATGGTTTTGTAGGTAACTTTGGCCAGAGAATCACCTTCTCCCTCTAGCACATCTCTTAAAACATAGACAGTGTCTCCTGAAATTATAGTACTAGTTAGGTAATTGTGTACAGCAAACACTCCTAATAGGAACTACAGAGGAAACAAAATAGGGAGACCTTTTCTAATCTGAAGGTCACTTCGCAGTAATGTGACGAACTCTATCTGACCATCAGGGGTATCAGAACAAGGCTGGGTATCCACGGGTATTTCAGGTATCTCAAGATCAATGGAGCGGGGTTGGCAAATTTCACAGAGATAGTGTTCAAGGGATGAATCAGCCTTCACACAGTCACAATGCTGCCACACCAAGCACCGTTCACATTGTATCATAAGACCTTCATCACGATATAATCCACAGATGCACCGAATTACATCTTCCTCATCTGCTGTGTAAAAGAAGACCAAGTAAGTTATTGATACTCAGTCATAACTGGGTGATAAAAGTTAATGAATTGTAAGGACATATATACCTGGATTTTTCTCAGCAATGAATGAAGCTGGTAAAGTTTCACCTAACACATCAACAAGTTGAGGATGAGCTTCTTTCTTTGCATCTACATAAATCTTTTTCAGTCGTACAGATGCGATGCCCACATTAGTGGTGCGCCCATAGAACTTCAGGTTGTTATTAAGTATTCTATTAACATCATGATCAAAAGCTTCCAGAGTACAATAAAGACCAGAGTTGATGTTTTGCTCTACAGTTGAAAAATCGAGAGGCTCTCTAATGCGTACATAATACAGGGGAAGCTTTCTCTTATTTGGAAGTGTCATAAATGGAGTACTCAAAGCCTCTCCTTTTTCATCTGAAATAGAAAAGTAACAGTCAGATACAGGAACAAGAAACATACACAAATGCATACCAGGTGCATGTTTATCTACAATTTTAATGTACGTCATCTTCTAAATTTCTTTTAGTCACACCTTTGGCTGATACCACAACATTGTAGAGATCTCTTAACACACAGGCAAGCCTTGCATTTCGGGCAAGTTCAGGATTGTCTTCAGCTTGTGCCAACCTTCTTGTCCGTACATTTCTTGGAATTGAAAGGGCATTAAGCTGTGTAAGGAATACGTCGGATTGCTTAACATTGGGTGGAGCCTGCTGTGGAAAGCTTTCAGCTCGTTGAGTGGCTTGTTTAAGTTTTTCTTTCAATCTGCGTACCTGAAATAAAAGCAATCAAAATCAATTTAATCCACTGAAGGACAAGGGTGAGGGTGGGGTGTGAGGTATTTCATCCAAACTCACCTTTTCCAAATTTCTCAATAGGAAGCAATGATGGTGCTGAACAAAGCAACGTTGTTGGTGCGACATTTGACGAATATTTTGAGTTAAGAGTTGACTTACACGCTGAGCCTCAATGCGCTTTCTTTGCCTCATATTTTCTGCTGCTTGTTCTTTATCGTTTTTACGGCTTGCTTTACGCTTGCATTTGCGGCTACCCTTCTTTTCTGAGATGTCTTTGACACTAACTTTAGATGAGGAACCATTATGGTTTGATGGCAACACATTTACTCGTTGTGATTTGCCACCAATGACGCCTCTGCATTGACTGGACCCACATTTGCACGGCTGAAGGAAAGAACAGCAAATAGTGAAAAATAGGATAATACACATATTGATAGAGAAAAGGAACTTTAAGAAAATTGCAGAGCACACATACCTGACCCTCAGCAGCATTAAAAAGAGAGAAATTATAGTCATAGCCTAGCTCTTCATTAGCTTCTATGTCTCTGAGGGCAAAAAGAGCCATTCGGAAAAGACCATTGACACTCCACTTCTGCATCTCACAGTTTGGTTCACAGGAGTGATTGACAAAGCGGCCTGTACGGGCATATGCAGGAAATTTATAAAAACATGTGTCATCTCTTCACTATAGCACTATATAAATAACAAATCAATACACATACCATCTCCACCCATGCGGTGTCCATCAATTACCAGACCACCATCCAAATGTAGACAATAGTGGTGTGTGTCTTTGGTGTATATAGTTGCCATACGCTCCTTAAATTCTTTGTCAGATACCACCTCACCGACATATTCCAAAATAAATTCACCACTTTTGATCGGCAACTTAGCACGCACACCCCAACCCTGGAAAATTCAATTGGAAACTTAGTACAACTACATTTATTCATTTTCTCATGCAAACGTGTAAAAGAGGGAGTGCATAATGAAATACCCTTGTACATTTAAACCTCTATTAAAGCATAAAAAATGGCGATAAAACAATACCTTTTCCTTGGTCATAAATCTCTCCAACCCAGGAGCCCAATCATGCCTCTGAATCTTTTGATTAGCACAACGGTCTTTAACAGGGCAGATAGATGGAGCACACTCTGTGTACACAAGTCTATTGATGCAGTCATCACCACATCCTTTAACATCACTTTCAGGCATTTTACAGTTACAAGACTGAGGCTCATGCACATAAGAAGGCTTAACATTGTTGTAAACATCTGAACAAAAAGATTTGATTCCATATTCAGTAAGATGTAAAACAAATGTTTACTGTTAATCAGTAAAGAGGGAAAACCTACTTGTTCTAAGTTTCTTGTAGTTCCATGAGGGAACAATGTCCCGTCCAGGTAGCTTATTGTGAGTATGAAGCCACCACAGGTCGTAAGGTAGCTGAAAGTTCACTCTTCGCTGTCGCAACCATTTACCGCAATGGTATGGAGGAGGCAAAAGGCCATGGGGATGATCTTCAGGCTTATATTGAAGTCCTTTCTTGCTATCGCCAACTGGGCGTGGTCTAGAAGGAAAGTAAATAGGTTGTCATCTTAAAAGACAAGGAGAGCTTTTCGAAATAGATTCCAGCACTAGGCTCAGTTGTATGCCTTAAAACAAAAAAAAATTCAACTTACTCATCTAATTTGAAATAATCTGAAAACAATCCAGCAGGCAAATATTTTTTTCTCCACCTCGGCTGCTTGGTATCTTTCAAATCAGTTTTGGAGGTTTCATCTTCAGAGAGAGCATCTCCTGTGGGCCCAGTATTGTTTGGTGGAGGAGGTTCATCAACATCATCACTGAGTGAAGGAGAAGCAAACCAAATTAGAACCAGTAACTGATGCTCAATAAAAAAAGGCAATACTTAAAATGCAGCTTACCAATCAGAATCCTGACTGTCCGCATCCATTTTCTGCACAGTTCGAGGACGTTTCCTGACACGGGTATGGCGTAGTTCTACCGACCCTGACACTTCATCTCCGTCATTTTTACGCTTTGCTCTAGTTCTAGAGTCAGTAGCTGTAGGCTTGATTGTGCTGACTGTCACAGTTTCGCTTCCTTCTTTTTCTGATTTTGCACATTTACTTTTCAATGCATCTTCACACAATGATACTGCAGGTCGTTTCATAACTCGTTTTGGCCTTTTTCTCATTGAGCTGTTCTTGGGTTTGGAGGCAGGTTCTTCAGTTCTTACACCATCTTCACTATTATCAGATTTAATAGCTTCATCACAATCAACAGGACCTGATGGTGGTGGAGTTTCAGTAAACTCATACGGGTCATTGATAGAATCATCACTGTCATCAGAACTCCACTGAGAAGGCACAGGTTTTGTTCCTCTGCTGGCACTAGATAAATGTAAATCAGGGAGCGGAATGTTTTCAGAAAACTTAGCCCGCATTGCTCGAATCACAGCTTTACTTGGTTTTCGCACTTTAGTGTTCATTTTAGGATCCAGTCTTTTAGTAAACCCTGCAAACATGTATTTTTCAGTGTTTGGAAGTCTATCTGTGTAAGGTACAATTGATGAATCATCATGGTGAGCAGAAACGTTATGATGGTTTTCCAATGATGGTTTCACATCTTTTGCATCCCTTGAGCTCAAAACACAGTCTTCAGTTTTAAGTATCACAGCTTGACTCTCTCTCTTGTTTGCTATTTTGATGGCACTTGAACCATCATCAACAACTTCTTCCTTTAGCAGAACAATTCCCTCAACGGTAGAAGTACCAGCAGAATCCCCCTCTAACTTGACACTGTCTTCTTCAACCTTTACATCATCTGGAAACGACTCCTTCTTCTTCTTTTTGCGCTTCACTGGAAAACCTGTGCGGTTGCATTTCCGTCTCCGTTTTGGTACCACCATGTGATTTTTTAGCTGCTTTGGTTGTTTATCCTTCTGATGAGAACCATCTACAGAATCTAGCTTTTCCACATGTATTCTTAATTCCTTCAAATCAGAACTTCCAGCGTCAGTGTCAGCCAAAACTGCTGTTTCTTCAGTCTTGACCTCTGACTCACTTAATACTCTTTCACAGGATATTGTGTTTTCCACATTTTCAACCTGTTTGGCTTTGGCTTTTGTCTTCATCTTGGTCTTCACATCCAAATCAGTCTTACAAATGTCAATTCCCGTAAGAGACGAGGGTGTTGAAGATCTCTCTGTAGGTGTTGAGTCTTCAAGGCCTATATCTATGGCTTCTGCCAGTGGAAGACTTAGTAAGTTTTTCTTCTGTCTTAAGTTGTGAGAGGTGAGGGAAAATGATTCTGATGGTTCAGCACTAACAGCAGCATCGGGGACTGTGGGAGGTGTTGAGATCCCCTTGAAACTAGTCCCAGAACCACTAGTTTTCAATTTAGAGAGACCAGCAATAGCACTCTTGACAGGAGTAGCAGGCAAAGATACATCAACAACATAATGCTCTGATGATGATGAAGGTTCAAAAATCCCAGATTCTGGAAGTTTTGAACCGCCTGGTGAAAAAGCTTGAGGTGCGGGTGGAGGAGACAGCTTGGTCTGAACAAAGGGAGGAGGGATCTCCGAAATAGGCATCACTGATGGAGGTACAGGGGAAGATGACACGGCAGATGTAGTACTGCGTAAATTTGATTTCTTCACAGCCTGAACAGCCATTGTGCTACTTGTGGTGGAGTGAACACTTGCTTCAATCTCCTTTCCCTTTCCAACTCCTTGCTTGCCTTGCATTTCCATACGGTGACGCTTCTTTGGGGTGGTGATGACTGATCTTGGTGCCAAATTTACAGAGGGCACATCAGAGGAATACTTGGTGATACAAGCCTCAATGGCATCATCATATGAATTTCGTATCAATTTACCATCACAAACGGGTACCCCCAAGCTACTTTTAGAGCTTGAAGGTAGACTCACAGCAAAGTTTGATGAGCTGCCCGCCGAAGCAGAGCTCTTGCCACATGAAACACTGGAGACTGAACTTGTAATAGGTGTACTGGTGGAAGTACCTTGTTGAGAAGAGTGCACCGAGGACAGTCCTCGATGCACATCCGACATAGGTGCCTTGGTCATCAACAGACTACTATCAGCTACAGATTTTACAGGAGCATTGGCAGCTGTGAGAGTCTTCACCACAGGATTAGTGCCACTTTTAGAACTGGATCCTTTTAAAGCAGAACTATTGGAACCATTTGATTTAGCAACCAATACACTATCACTGTCTCCTTGCACAGATTTGGTTGATATAGCACCTAGGCCAACAGAAACTGCACTTTTAACACCTGTTGGGCTTGATGCCCGAGGTGAATTTCTGCTGTTAGGTGAAGAAGATCCGTATAGTCTATTTGTGCACGCAACAGCTAATGGTGTGCTCAGTGTCTTCTCCAAGTTGGTCATACTAATGCGACCAGGCAGAGACTCATCCTTCCCACAAACGCTGGCAAAACTAGCGGACGAGTCAGCTTTGCTTAGAATAGTTGACCCGTTAGAGACAAAGTCATACGGACTACTACTCGTAGCAGGCATAACAACCACTTCACTAGAGGAGCTGGATGGTGAAGGGGCACCTCCCTTCAGAACATAACGATTGAATGATGGTCGAGGGTTGTTAACACTATTGCAGATGGAAGGTGGTGTTGTGGACTTCCCAATGGAGGGTATAGCATTCGGTGAGAGACTCGATTCATTCACAGTAGGTGCAGCAGCTTTGCTTTGCACATTTAAAGTAGTTACAGAGGAGTTGCCACGACTGCCTTGACTTCCAATACTCATCACACTTGCTTTACTACTAGTGCTAGAGGTTGGACTATCATCATTATTGCTTTTTTTGTCCTCAGCAGATGAGCTGACATCTAGAGACATCTCTGGTGACGAGGAAAGCCCACTCTGTTGGTTAGGGGCAGATGAAACATGATAATGCCTTTTCTTGAGTGGCAGCCTTTGCTCATTATTGGCTTCTGGTCGCTGTCCCTATAACAAACAATGCAACATAGAACCCTCATGCTTGCCAAAATCAAAATCAAATATAACAAAAAATAGAACCTTTGGTGTTTCAACTGCACTCTTTTTGGGGCGCCTCTTTCCTCCTGTGCTACCCTTATCACGGCTGTCTCTGGCAGCAGGTGTCACAGGAGGATTGGTGTTATCTGCTTCAGGGCCAGAGTCTCGATCACTATTTTTTGATCGCTCACTTCCCTTCCGTTTCTTAAGTATTCTTTTCACTCTAAATATTGAAGGCAATCTGGTTCCTTCACTTAGCCTACAACAGCAACATTATTATCATCACTTTACAGGAAGAAAAGTTTTATGAATAGACAACTTCAACGAGATCATGAAATCATACCGGGAAGGCTGCTGAATGCGTGCTATACAGCAAGAGCGCTGAAAGTCAGTAATCAACTTTTCTAGCTCTTCCAGAAAACGAGGGTCAACACATCTGGAATGACTGGGACGTCTCTTATGCCCTTTCCGCCTATGGTGTTTCTGATGCTTGTGAGGTTTCAAAGCTTTTGGTAGCGCCACCACTTTCTGGAATCATAAGTAAAATTGAAATGATTGAGGTCTTCACAACACTTACCAACAGTAAAGCACAGGGAGACTACCTCAACTGGACGCTGGGTTTTGGACGGGCGAACATTGGAAGGGGCACCTGGTTGAGAAGGTAAACTAACAGGGTCTGGTTTCACAACTGCAGTTGAGCTAGATGAGAGCAGGACTGCTGCTGCTGCAGCTAGGCTTGCTGCAGGCTCTCTTCTCCTGCCTTTCTTCTTTTTCTCAACACCGGTTGGAATCCTACATTTAGACGATGATGATGATCGACTACAACTTGGGGAAGGTGAATCTTGTTTACCATGTGATAGTCTTCTAAAAAGCCCCGCATCCTTGTCAGCAGTAGAAAGTTTTTTTGATTGGCTTACAGGGCCATGTCCATAAGAATAACTATCAGAACTTTTCTTGACGCGATCACAGACGGTTTGGAGTTTACCAGCCTTCCGGTGCACTTTCTCTTTCCTTTGCCCACTGTAATTAGATGGCTTGAAGAGGCTGGTAGGTTTGGGTGGGCTCGCCTGATAGCTCTGACAAGCTTGATTCTTCTTCTTTTTCACTTCTGGCAGTTGAATTTGTGGGAACTCCGACTGATCACACTGCACACCCTGGCTTGTCACTTGAACTTCACGACTCCTATGTTTAGAATATGTTAAAATTTTATCACAGCGTTCTACACTCTGATCTGAGCTTTCAGACTCTTTTGGATGCATCTGCTTCCGGCTTTTGTTGTGCTTGTTGTGGGCTCTGTCTGAGGAATGACTATGCTTACTTAAAGATTTTGAGCTATAAGGGAGGCATGGTTCAAGGATGGGAGGGTTCTTTTTAGGTCGTCCTCGCCCTCTTCTTGCTGGTGCTGGTAGTAATGGAGATGAGCAGGTAGTTTCATCAGAATCATCTACTAAAGTAATGGGAGGTACCCGAGCATCCTTGTGGTGTTCCACATGGGTGGAGCTCTTCTTGGGAGATGATTTTGAGCTTGATGCTGGAGCAACTTTTAATGAAATGTGTTTCCTACAACATACATTGATGGTAAGAGAGTGAGGCATATTTTGTAGGGAACATTTATAAATGTATTTAATAATAAAACTAACCTTCTGTGGTCTTGACTGTTGATCCCCCGGGGCGGAGAAGAAATGCCTTTCCCGAGCTGTTGTGGAGGGTGTTGAGGAGAATGAGCAGGTGAAGACTGGTGCCAAGGAGATCCAGCAACACAGTATATTCCACTGTCAGGAGAAACATTGCTCACAGAGCAATAAACTTCAAGATCAGCTGGACCCGTTCTGGCAGATGCACCAGAAACATCACCAGAGCGAACTGGTAAGGAACTAGTAGAAGGATAATGACCAGGATGTCTAGGCCTTGCAGACTCTTTGTGGATGAGATTACCTATATAAAAAGTACATGTTTTTAGAATGCTTATAGTACATGTATAGCAAATACTACTGCAAATCTCAAAATTGGCCTCTGCAAATGTTCGAGAAAAAAAAAAAAGGGGGGAAAGAAACATGAATAACACAAGTCATGTACCATGTTTGGATCCTGAAGAACCAGCTTGCAAGGCACTACGTTTCCCTGATATGCGCTCGGTGTTCTCAACAAATTTTTGTAAAAGACTGGAAGAATAGTGACCTCTTCTGTGATCTCCTTCATCACTGGACTCCTCCTGTTCTTCATTTTCTATTTCCTCCTCGACATCCGCTGGATGAGGGCCTGATTTACTTTTGGATTCAACCTGGATTCTTTTTATGGCATCATTTACAAGCTGGAGGGTGCAAAATGAGAACTATAGAAACACAAAATAATGTAGATCTCATTAATATACATGTCATGAGTGAATAAGAAGGTACCTGGGCAGGCAACTCCATATCACTGCTAGAGTCATTGGCCACAGAAGTGACAGTGGATGAGTGCTGAACGGATGAGCTCGGGAGAACGGTGCTCGCTTTCCGCTCCATCTTTTTATTATCACAACTTTTGGCATCTCTGGGGCTCACTGATGATGAGAGTGAGTTCAGGCCAGCACGCGACGAGGAGGAGACTTCACCGCTCGAGCCCTGAAACGCAAGGCGCCACTAATTAGGGGGAAAAGATGGAAACTTTGACTGGCACTGCCGAACGCCTAACGTGGGCAGCGGGGTCGACAGAGTTCCGCCTATCTCAACCACAGCGGACAAGAACGGAGCGTATCGAAGCAAAACTAAATTAGAGCCCCGCGATCCTCGAGTGGCAGGGGGACTTCCCTCGGTTTCTGTGCGACGGCCGCGACAGCTTCGCCACAAGCGTAATAGTAACCACTCCGAGAGAGGGGGGGGGGGGGGGGAGTTCGGTAGAGTTCGGTAGAGTTCGACAGATAGGCAACCCGGCGGCCCGGTGCCGGCGCTGCCTGTACGGAGTTCAAGGCCCGCTCCCAGCCGCCAGATCCGCCGCCTCTCGGGGGCAGGTGACCATCCCCGCGGCCCCCGCCCCGCCCCTCCGCCATATCGCAGGATCATCTTGCAGGGCGACCGAGTCGTGCCGCGCCAGGTGCAGCGGGTACGCCGCGCCACGCCGCGCCACGCCGCGCGGGTGCCTCGCCTCGCCCTCGCCTCGTTCGGTACGCGGCCGCAGTCCTGCACGCGTGTGGAGGGGGGGGGGGGGGGGGGGGGGGGGGGTTCGAACAAGACTAGCACAGCGGCCTCACCTTGGCCCTGCCGGCAGGCCTGCTCATGGGCCTCACGACGGGGTCGTCCGCCCTGCGCCTGAAGGCGCGCAGGGGCGAGGGCTTCATGAGCAAGTCCTTGGCCTTCTCGCGCCTCTCCTCGTCCGCCTCCACTTTGGCACGGCTCGGTGTCCTCACGGCCTCCTTCCTCTGGTCCTGGCGCTCGTCCTTCCCGGAGGACTCCTTGCGGTGCGGCGCGCCATCGTCCTTCTTCGGGGCTCCCCTTCGCTCTTCCGCCCTCCCCTCCTCTTTGGACGTCGGCTTGCCAACACCTTCCCCTTTCTCTTCACCCTTTTCAGCTCGATGTGCGGCCACCCTTGATTTCGGTCCCTGAGGAAATTGTTAATGCGTTGAGGTTCCGAAACTCTATTTTACATAATGATCATTTTACAGAACGATTTTTGGTTGCTGTCTATGACTTACCACACCAAGCTGCGACTGTTGGGAGGAGGAATTCTGCAAGAGATTAAAATAATGATGATGTTTGCAAATAAAATATAATTATTATGGCAGTAAGAAAGGAAATAAGGATTAAAATTTACCTTCTCCGATTCACGAACGGGTGTTGGACTAGGAGAGGAATGACTGGATCCACTACTGCGAGATGAGCATGAGCTATCACTTGAGGCTGAATCAGAATCTGAATCATATGAATTTTTGGAACTACTCTCAGAGTCCTGGCAACATACGATTAGAAGAAACCAGTAAATTTAGAACTGATAGCACCCATAAAATTACATACAGCATGACATTAGAAGGATATTACGTACAGAGTCACTAGCAGATCCGTGAGCAGTTCCTGACTCAGAATCAGCATCATCACCATCAGAATTGGGTGATGATGACTCATTATCACTAGATGACTCATCTTTCTCATTATCATCATCTTCGTCTTCATCGTCGTCATCTTCATCCCCACTGTCACTGTCTTCGTTTCCTCCTCCTCCTTGGCCACGATCACTTTCTGACCAACCCATTGGGCCCGATGTTGGCAAAGAAGTTGTGGGAGAACCCTAACAAATAAACAGAATGGAATTAATATAAAGAGCAAAAAGAAAAAGGAAGTAAAGGGGGTTTTGGAGGGAGTGACAGGACAAATCATTGTCAAAGACAACCTTAATGGCATCCATATCAACTGTAGAAGGGAGGTCCTCTGGTTCTGAGTCTTCCGCTGGGTGGTGTATAACAGCACTCCATGCTGAGCTTGTTAGGATGTCTCCAGAAACCGGTGAAAACTGGAAACGACAAAACAATAGGTAACATTCTTAACCTACAAATTACATGCTACAAAGAAATACAGTATACATTCCAACAAAGACGAAGTTACTGAAAACCTACTTTCTTGACATCCACTGGGATGGATGCATTAGGCAAATTACTCCTTTCCACATAGTGAATATCAGAGTATGATGACTTATCGAGCTGTGGCATGCTATATAGCTCCATGCAGCTCTTACAAGGTTATCATTGCCAACTACAAAGAGAAACAAAAACAGACAAATCAAATATTATACACAAGCCATGACATTTCCAAAGTATCACATCTTAGCACAAATAAGCTCCGCGCAGTAATATTTTTGCTTTTACGCTGTTTAACCTGAATTCCAAACAACAAGAAACTGACTCCTACTACTCATAGTTTAACCACGGGTAAATTTGAGTTCAGAAAATGGCTGGATAGTGATCTTACATGATAACGGCACACTGTTGATTAAAATACAAATTCAAACAAGAGAGAACAAAAGTCAATCATGACACGGACATTAATCACATAGGTTTACAAACATTCTTTTTCACATGGCATAATAGACATTACATCACACCTTTCAAATATCATCACAACATGAAATAATGAATTAAGTGAACAAGTAGGTTTAGGGGGAAAATCTGGTCAAAATTTTTTGATACAACCACAGCTGCTACAATATGTAAACATTGACAATAAGAGGAGGGGCCCCTGAATGGCATGTGAAGTGCACCAGATCAAAGGCACTGTTACAACAGGACAGTACGCGGCAAGAGCAGGACGTGGTCAACGCCCGCCTCTCGAAAACAGAAATGCCAAGAACACCTGGTCGCTGGATCACATGAAAACCAGGTTAATGAAACGGGCCGCGGGCCGCCCTTTGACTGGCGCCTCCGCCTCGGACCTTGTGCAAGTCTCGCAGCGGGGCCCCGAGCGCGGACCGTGGACATAAACATTGGGGTCAGAACTCGAGAGGGGCGAGAACGACTTCGCTCCCTGCCTTCACGCCCACCAGTCGCTCGCCCGACGGTGCCACACGAAATTCTTTTGGCGGTAAAAATGTACAATGCACTTGGATGCCCCGATCACAACACGTCTCACAGGTCTCACTAAACATGTAGTTTCTTCTTAAATCACACGGAAATGGGTCACTTGTTACCGACGCCCGACATCCGCGAAGAATAAGGACCCCGATCCCACTACACTGCACTCGACCAGTCGCCACAACACCCGTTGCGGGACAAAAATTTCACTTCATTCACTCTTATTTACCTAATTCCTCTCCATTCTTCATAAACACTCCAGAGCCTCACAAAATGGCGGCGGCGGTCAGTTGGCACCGCCTTCACTGCACTGCCGCCAATGCGCATAAGAATCTAGGAAGCTTAGGAATGTTTATCAAGCATTTATTGCTAGAGAAACTAAGTTCTGAGGAGTTTCACAAATGAGCGTGGCCAAACAGCGGGATTTCACCGGCAAAGAGGATCTCAGTTGGTCCCGCTAGACATGTACGAACGGATGTGAGTGCAGTGCAGTAGCCAAAAATGATCTGGAATGATTGGGGGAATGCCGGAAACCTCGCGAAGTTTACAGGCGGCATGGAATAGTCAGTTTTACTACATTTTGCAATAAAAAAGGGTGGACATAGTAAATTATTTGTCATCGTTGATAAACTAAAATACACCACAGGCCAAAAATAAATCAATAATAACCCCAGCTAGATTTGAATATTCCGCTGAAACAGGGTATCCAACTTCAACGTGCTTAAATAGTAGGGAGTTGTCATTTTCGTTAGCCGAAATAGTTTACTACAAAAGTAGTGATATTCTCGGATTTTCTTATATTGGGGTGTAAGGTTGCTACCCGTCTTTAGCCGAAACGTCATTCGAAAGGTTGCGCCCCAAAGAAAGTATCGATTCGTCGTGGTGATTCACGCGCCAGACGGCCCTCGCTCAGGGACGACGACAGCGACGACAGTCGAACGGCTGGAAAGAAAGAGGAGTGAGGAGGTAACTTTCTAGACACTGGCATTGCGCAATAGCGGGGAACCACAGGGGAACTGTTGTTTGTGCTCGGCCCGCCGAAAGTTTTGGAGTGCGGCGAACACCATCATATTTTGTGCGATTTTTTACGACCAGTGTCCTGAAGTGTGTACCCGTATTATCTTCCGCAGACGCCCCGCAGACGCTCGCTCTAGGCTACGACCGCCGCTCAGCTTGTTGACAAAGTTGACAAAGTTGTTCCAGAATGTCTAATTGGCAGCCAACGTCAACGGGATACTATCCTGATCAAGGTTCGTATTGTTTATACACTGTATGATTATACACTGCGTTTGGGTGCTGAACAGATACTGCATTGGGCACAACCCACTTGCACCAATTTTTCATCATGGAGATTGCCTTGTCCTGCCCTTACTGGGTCTTTGCTGCTGCTTATCTTATTATCTTATCAAAAAGTTATTTTCTTTCGTGCCAACTCAACAGGCTTTCAATTTGGGCTCAGTTCTTGATGCTTTTGCTGTGTTACTGACGTTAACTCTTATTTCCAGATCCCAATAAGAGGTTTGCAGGTGCTGGAGCAGACTATCCTCAACAGCCATCATATAATCCTGGATATCCTGCATATCCTCCACCCCAGCCTGCTGGAGTGCCTCCTCCCTACGGTGCTTTTGTGCCACCACCTTCTGTCCCACCATACGGACAAGGACCGCCACCTTCTGTCCCACCGTACAGTCAAGGACCGCCACCACCACAAACCAACATGTATGGGGAATCCGGAGGCTACCCTGAGGATCCCCTGAATGATGCTTCATTCTCCTTCAGTGATCAGAGCATTCGTCGTGGCTTCATCAGGTTTGTGCCTCAAACCTGGGCTGAAGGGTGGCCCCCTCGGCTATATTTTTATTACCATCCCCTTATTCTTTCTTCTGTACCTTTATCAAATCTAGGAAGGTGTATCTCATTCTTATGGCTCAGCTCTTGGTGACAACAGGGATCATTGCATTTTTCACCTACCATGAGAAAACCAATCTCTATGTGCGACAACATGTTGGTGTTTTCTATGCATCCTTTGGAGTCATGTTTGTTTGCCTTATCTGTATGGCATGCTGCGGCTCTGTTCGCCGCAAGGCACCAATGAACTTCATCTTCTTGGGTATCTTTACCATTGCTGAAAGCTTTATGCTTGGATGCTGTGCTGCACAGTTCAGGGCTGAAGAGGTGAGTGCTTACTTCCATTTTTTCTCACAGCAGGTGTGGATTAGGTTTCATATCTTACATGAGCGTGTATTGTCTTACCATTGTTTTGTGCTTTACAGGTTGTGATGGCTGCTGGTTTCACTGCAGTTATCTGCTTTGCCCTCACTCTCTTTGCTCTCCAAACCAAGTGGGACTTTACTGTCTTAGGCGGAGCCTTATTTGTTGCTGTCATTCTTTTGTTTATCTTTGGCATTGTGGTTGCCTTCATACCTGGCAAGACCGCCCACATTGCTTATGCATCTTGTGGAGCTCTTCTCTTCTCGGTTAGTGGAAGTATTTTACTTCTGGTGTGTTTTATGTCCATGATAGAAAAATGACTATAATATTTGTTTTGGATTTCAGCTTTATCTCATCTATGATACTCAAATGATGATGGGTGGAAAACACAAGTACAGCATCTCTCCTGAGGAGTACATTTTTGCTGCCCTGAACCTCTACCTTGATATCATCAACATCTTCATTTACATATTGAGTATTATTGGAGCATCTCGTGATTAATTTGTCCCTGAAAGATGCTTTTGACTGCACCAGCGAAGGGATAGATGCATAAGATTGCTTTGATAGCCCTTTGTTCTAGTTTTGCAGTACTGTTTGATTTGCCTAAATGTGATAATATTGTAAGACCGACCTATAAATATTCTCTATATTTTGAAACCTATGAAAGCACCAAAGTAAAGAGGAAACTTCAAGTTTTAAGTTCTTCATACTGATTGAATACTTTTCTTTTTGAATGGTCTGGGGTAACTGCACTTTGAAGAAGTTTGTTCTTCGATTTTCCATTTTTGCCATGCATTTTTTCCATAAGTTTATTTCAATTGCAATTCATGCCATTACAAATTTTTATCTCCTAGCCTTCTGGTTTGTTAGGAAGGGTACTGTCTGATATTGGGTAATGTTTTGCATGTTTGTTTTTTTCTCTAAATAATTTTTTTTTGCTTTTCGGTTTTGATCACCTTGACGGAATCCCCCTCCCCCGCCTACCATGTTTGGTAGCTCCCTGGAAATGCATGTTTTGAAGGAGCTCACTATTGTAAAATGTCGCATCCAAATGGATCAAGCACAGGTTCCTTTTAGGTATTGTTATAGGGTGAGACTTCAGATGAATGGATGTGCTGTGATGAGCTTGTGGTAGGACTGTAAATTGATAAATCTTTGGTACCTGGTGCAGTTATTGTATTTTATTATCCTTGACGTCTGTTTATATCTTTTGATGTTACTGTTTGCCAACACAAGCTTCTTAAATATTTGCTATGGAAAAACAGCCAAACAACTTATTTGGTAAAATTTTTTGAATGCTGTAGACTTGTAGTATTTTGGCTCTTCTTTTATTTCATAATCTCATTTGTACATTAAGTGTTTCCAGGAACACATTTGCATTATTATTGCATGTATGCATGAATGTCTATCTTTAATAAGATAATTGCAAGCTTCTGTTTCGATGAAAATTATTCGTTCTTGATTATGGTTTGTTGTGTATTTCCCTAGTTTGTGTCGGGCTATGTGTATATTAACTTTTTTTTTTCTTGAAAAAACGAAAAGAATATAAAATAAAGACTTGTAATTATGCCTTTTACTTTTATGGAAAGGCAATTTTATGACTGTATATTGGTTAATTCATTTCACAGGGATCTTGAATTCTACAGCATTTTGTGGGGAAATGAACAGTCCTTGAGGTGTGTTGGAAAGAGACAAAATGTGTGCAGACCACATTGTTTAAGAGTATTTCATACAGTCATGTAAAAGAGTCTTTTCCCTGAACTTGTTTGCTGTGAAAGTAAAGGCTAAATGTTCACTGTGACGCAACAGCAAACTTGTTAATACAAATTTTTTTGATTTACTGTAACAAATTTTGTCTTAGGTTACTATGGCGTGTGATGGACTTTGATATGATGGCACAGTGGCTGAGTCAAAGTTGTTACTTAACTTATGGGAAATGCAAATGCCACTTGTGGAATTTTTGTAACATTGTCTTGTTGATCTTGTTTAGAAAACCATTCCTATGTGACATTCTATTGAATAGAAGTCTGCAAACGTTTGAGGTCTTATTTTTTCTCTTTTAGTAACCTTAAAACTGATGTGACTATCTTAGTATTTTATTTGTATGTTTCTTTTCTCCAATGTCTTGTGTACCGTCCTACTAAAGGCCCTCAATTTTTTTGTTTCTCTTGATCTTGTATATTATTAATATGTAGTTACTTTTGGCACTTATTACACCTACATGGCTAAAATGAAGATTTGTTTTGACGGTGGCTCTAACTACCTGAGCTTATCCGCTTTCAATCAAAATCATGTGCCATTATGTATGCACTAACTTCAGCTTCTGTGTTCCCAATCCTGATATCTCGTTTCCATCTAAGATACTTGCGAGCAATGTTCTTGATAGTTTGTTTCGTCGGCATTTCTTGGTTGTTGCATGAGCAAGGACTTTTGAGGTAATTTAACTGTCTATACGGTACAGGTTGAATGGAAAATATCAGTCTTGATTCAGTGTCAGTACTGTTGATTAGCGTTTAACAAGTTTGTAATTCAGTATTGAAATTACTTGCAATTTTTGAAAAATCAGATCTGTGGAGCAATGTGTATTTATTTACAATGAAAATAAATGTTACAAGGTGACTTAAATCTCTGTAATTCACACCTTAACAAAACATGTACATTTAAGATGACACTTGGTGAATAGCAAACTTGTGTTCATGACTTAACACGAACACTTAACACTCACACTCATAATATTTTGATATATTAAATTTATACTTACATTCCTATTCATACACATACCACATAAAATGATAGATAAACAACATCCTAAACTCACAAACACAAGAAAAATGTTGTAACATGATGATAAAGATACAAAGCTTGTGCACTTCATAGGATCCAATTTAGGCAACAGAACACTTTCCTCTGTTTAATCCTCATGAAGGGCCAATCAAGTTTATTTTATTCTCAGTAAGTAAAGTGGCCTTTGAATTACGGTCTATGAACATTATGTAAATTCCTGCAAACCCAACACACGGTTTTCAAGTTCACTCTCAATCTCAGTTTGCTCATGCTGCTGGTCAGTCATCATTCTCTCAAACTGACATGATGCACACATTCCACAATATGCACAAAGATTCCCCATCTGCCAAGTCGATTGAGTAGAACTGAAGTACAGGCAGGTGACAACAAATAGAACTAAGTACGGTCACAACTGATAGTGATCTATTACTAGGTTTCATGTTGCCGACATGTACTCCATCGCTGAACCTGAGGCACTTCCTTACAAAATGTCAATTTAACTCAAGGGCCATCTTTCATACAGGATAACAAAATAAAAAAAAAAGATAACAAGAATGACTGAAAGTTATAAAGCACTGCAGCACAAAACGCTGGGGTTAAATGTGAGGAGGATCATTGTTCAATGCGCCCCCAGGCAGTAAATAACATTTGAATTTTTTTTAAAAACCCATACAACAATCTTATGAAGTTGAAACTAATTTTTGAAGGAATATATCGGTAAAATTTGCATGAGAGATCAGGAAGCAGCCACCGCCTTCTACACATTGTTTTAGTCATAATCATTTGTTCCATTTCATTACACGCATGATTGCTTCATAGAACGGTCAAGGAGATTAAGCTTTCAGCAAATGTCAAAAACCTCAAGAAATTCATGGTCGCAAGCTACAGGAACCATTGTCTGCTTTCATGTTACACATATCACAGAGGAACAACCACGTACAAGTCAAGCCTTGACATCTCATTTTCCGCAGTCTTACCAGCCAGCCACACTTTACCCACAAGTTGGTTTGGAGGCCAGTCCACTGGTGCACTCACCAGGAGCTGCACTTGATTCCTGCATTACGGGAAGATAGACAATGATGATGTATTACTTGGCCTCAGCACGTGCCTGAGCCTGCACATCCACATCACGCTCATCATCATCCTGAGGTACCTAAAAAATTAAGTTTTTAATTAATTTACGATAAAATGAGATGAGAAGCATCATCGATGTAAAGGGTAATGCTTTAGGAGCCTCCGATTCAAATATTCAATTATTGGAACGCAAATCATTCAATGAAACTTACTGGCTTTCCACGGATGTACATTGGCTCACTCTTGCCCATTACTACATCTTCTGTTATGTGGACACTAATGACATCTGAGCCAGGAATCTCAAACATTGGTTCTAAGAGTAGTGTTTCCTGCAAAACCCATATAGGAGGTAAAACTAATGGTTTTATAAAGATTTCATTGGAAAAGGTAAAAAAGCAGACACTCACCATAATAGCTCGTAATCCTCTGGCACCTGTTTTCCGTTCCATTGCAAGCTTGGCAATAGCATTAAGTGCCTCAGGAGTAAATGTGAGGTCAACTTTATCCATCCCTAGGATTGAAATGGTAAAAAAAAAAAAAAAAAAAAAAAAGCATTTTACAAACAGAGAACCTTTAAATATCACTGAAATTACAATATTGTTTGCTAAATTACCCAATAGCATTTGATACTGTGGAACCATGGCATTACGGGGCTCTGTCAAAATGCGGACTAATAGCTGCTGACTTAGTGAATGGAAGGCTACCAGAACCGGAAAGCGACCAACAAATTCCTGTTTAACACCACAAATGGAAGAGACAATTCACAATACACATTACAAGCCCTAAAAAAAGCATGAGACAACAACTTACCGGAATCATACCAAACTCAATCAAATCCCTAGCTTCCACTTGTCGTAAGTAAGCATCCCTTTCCTTGTTGTCTTCTTCTGCTGAAGAAGCAGGATTTTGATTAGCTTTGTCTGCTAAAGAGGCAGCACGCCTTCCTGGAGATTCTGCTGCTGGGATACCAAAGCCCAAATACTAATCCAAAGAGAAAGACAAATTTTATTTCCTTTTTACTTCAGTTTAAAAACCCATAAAAATAAAAACCTAGAAAGAACTTACCTTTTCATTTTTTCTACGGCTTATCAGCCTATCCAGACCATTGTAAGCTCCTGAAGCCACGAAGAGGATGTTAGTGGTATCAACCTGAACTGTTTCGCCTCTCAACTTACGAGGAGAGTTTCGTTCTGGGACATTCACTATAGTTCCTTCCAACATCTATGAAGATAGAAAATAACAACATAAAAATATAAAGGGTCATACAGTAAATTTTGGTTTGAGATATTTCCAACATTGATTTTCAATAAATACCTTAAGCATGCCCTGTTGAACACCCTCTCCACCTACGTCTCTTAGTTGGTGTATACCAGGCACTGCTCCAATTTTGTCCACCTCATCAAGGAAAACAATACCTGCAAATCCAAATCACATGTTATGCATGTTTAGAACGAAGCAAAGTCTTCACAAAAGGAGCAGAATAGCAATGTATGAAGAGTTACCCATTTGAGCTCGTTCGACACTATAATTGGCATCCTGGAGTAATTTTGCAATCACACTCTCTATATCTTCACCAACATACCCAGCTTGCGTAAGTGTGGTGCAGTCGCATATGGCAAAAGGAACATCCAAGCACTGTGCAATTGTTTGTGCCAAGAGAGTTTTTCCTGTAAGTGATGAAATTTTAAATTTTATTTTTCCTGTAAAACTAGGATAGTTGTGAAGAAATAGTAAGTTATATTTCCAAACCTGATCCAGTGGGACCAAGCAACAAGATGTTGCTTTTCTCCAAACGTAAATCATGGGAATTGCTGTCTAATATATCTGATCCACTGTTTATACCTCCAGGTTGACTTTTCTTTGGCTCAGACTCCTGTGATTGTTGAAAGCCCATGCCAAAGGATGATGATCCCATTCCCGTTACATGAAGTAAATCTGAAGGTGAAACAAATACTCACACAATAAAAGTAAAAAAAAATAGATTAAACTTGGTATACAGTAAATGAAGACAAAATGTCTCATTACCACGGTGATTCAGGGCATTCTGATGTGGAGCTTGCTCCATGACTGCAGCATCAGGGCGCTGACTTCCAGCAGGAATGTTATTATAGATTCGCTTGTAATGATTGTAAACGGCAACACTCAAGACCTTTTTAGCGTGCTCCTGTCCAACCACATGCTTATCCAAATAAGCGAAGATCTGTAATAAGAATTAGAATAATCATGAGGCAATGATGCAAAACAAGGTCACAATAATTAAGTTAAGGATTTGCTTAGTGGAACCTTTTTAGGAGGTGGTGGTGGCTTTCGCATGACACCAGTTTTGGTTTCATCTCGTACGCCTTGCTGGTCCTTCAGTGATTTTTTGGAGTCCAACTCAGACAAAACCACAAAAAAGTGATGGCATTTTTCACATTTCACAAACCTAGTTGATGCTGTGGGAGAAAATCACCAAGAAAAGTGTGAAATAGTGTAAGGGAGACTAGTTAAGAGATGATATAGTAAAAATACACAATCTGTCTTCATGGCACATACAAACAAAAGTTTCAACATGAGTGCATGGATCACCACACTTGGGACAGCAAAGTTGATTTCCACCACCATCCTTGCCACCACTTGTGGATGAGGTGGTAGTTGCTGAGGAAGAGCTGTTGCCACTGGAGGAGGGCTTTTTGGAGTCTGATCCGTCTCCTGGTCCAGCACTACTGTGTTCTGAGCGGGTTGAGCTCAACCCACCAGCTACACAGTGGACATGAGAGTGTGGTGTAGATCGAAGTATTGATGAATTACAAACATTCAAGGCTGCAGATATAGATGTTGCTGACTGCGCTGCTGTTCGGTGCTGAGTTAAAGACAATGAGCCTAGAGAAAGTAACAGATTTAAAATATTGATTTTAGTATGAAGAGCCAGTCTTAGACTGCCTATTTAGAATAGATGGGATAGCAGTTATTTCAATATTCTCACCATGATTTACTCGGCAACTTCTAGTCACCAGTTTTCCTGCAGTGACAATTCGACACTGTACACTGCTCATTGTAAAGCTATTTTGAACAAAGGCTGTTCAAATAAGTCAATTGATCCTTTCTGAAAAAGAAAGAAAAAGAACAGATGTTAGAGAGATCACAGCATATAAAAATCAATTCAATGGTTTATGATTAGACTAGTGTAGAAGTGTAAACATGAACAATTTAGCACATATGACTAACAAGAAAATTAGACAGATTAAAGGAGTAGGAATTCAATGGTCAATATAACACATGCAATGTTTTTCAAAACACTGCTTGACGGCGCTGTGTCGAATCAGTAGATAATACAGTCGGGAGGTTATGGTACCAATGCCAAGCAGACAGCAAGCGAAGAAAGCAAGCTCTCCGCTGACATTGAAGTATAATAAACAAGGTGACATAACCTCTGCTCCTACGGAACGGAGTACAGAGCGGGCAAAGGAAAATGGCACACGATTCCAAAACCGATAATAATTATTTGCGTGCTAAACAGAGAGCTCGTAATGCACGGAAAGTGGCAAAATGTGCAAAGCCTAGCTGAGCTGAGAAACGATGCGCACTCTTTAATTGTACAGCATCAATCATTTGTCGCTTTGCGGTAACAACAACAACGGACACTATACAACACTTCCAAATACGTAGGAGAAAAATCACAGTAAAAGCCTAAAGTTACACAGTTACAACATCCCACATCCTGATTACGAAATGCTTACCTGCGTATTAAAGAGTACTGCGGTGTTTACGAAAAACTTATGCCAACCAACTGAAGAGGGCGGCAGTGTGCAGTGGTTTAAGACCAGCTGTTTACTCCCGTTCGTTTGGCAAGAAACATCTTTATTTTTGTCTGTCCTCAGCGAGCAAGGTCGTCGTGTCCAGCCAGTTCAATCCCACTCGTTTGGCAAAGCGTGTCAGTCGCCAGATGGCCTCCGGCGGCGACGGCCAACGCAGTGCATCGCCGTTCAGGCAGCCAATTGTGCACGCACGTAAAATGAATTGCCTACCAGCGAAGGCTGTCATCGGCTTGTCCGCAAAACAATCATCTTGTTGGCGGACAAACCTCTCGACCGTACATTAAATGTTGTCCCGCTTCGCTGCATCTTCTAAGCCATCAATTATCTCTTGATTCGCGTACATTTTATTCCACGTATTATGAGTTATACCATATTTCGTAAATTTGGTGATCAAATTAGGATTATTTTAATTTCTACGATGGCTTTGCCTCGATGCAACACACACCTAGTAAATAGCCATATACTGCAATCAATTTTCTTTTCCGTTTTTGCGGCCTGGGTCACACATTAAACGACATCACAGCGAAAGTTTTATGAGGATCAACGCGTTATAAAGACCGCAACTCCGGCGCGGTGAATTTATATTAACCGCCGCACCCCATTGTTACACTAACTTAGGTACTTCCGCTTCCTTCTCCACTTCGTGCCGCTGCGAGGCTAGGAAGATGCGAGATGAGAAATTGCCAGTGCCACTGCGAGGCTAGGAAGATGCGAGATGAGAAATTGCCAGAGCCGCTGACTCCTGAGGGTACGGGTAGCCGCCGCTAGATGTCGTCTCGGGGGAAACTGCGACCCCTTTTACCCACCTCGACTAGCCTCGACACCAAACCTTAATTAAGCGCGGTTGGCCCCGCTGACGGCACGGTATGAGCGGATCGCGATGTATATTATGGACGATTTCGTGGTCCACGGTTGTCTAGAAGTGTGCCGGCTTGCATGCACGCGCGCACGCGCACGCCTTGCCAGACCACAGGTAGCACATTGCACAGACCGTGGTGTCAGACACCGCGGCACGGACTCCGGACTCCGCGAGCGCGCCGGTCGCCCGTGCCGCCCGTGGCCGTAGCGTGGCCGTGCCGTGCCGCGCCTGCTCACGCTCACCCCCACCGTCACCATGCTGCTGGCGGTGCGGTGGCGCGGTGCGGGTCGCGGCCACCGCTTTACACCCAGCACTTGACTTTGACAGCCCCCCGGGTAGGGTAGGAGGGGGGGGGGGTTAAAGACGTAAAAGCCCTCAACTTTACGGCGGGGCCAACAACGACTGCGACCACCTAACCTACCCCCGGGCACCGAGCGTGCCTGGACCCCCCCCCCCCCCCCGCCCTCGGCCGGCGTCTGCGGCGCCTTTTCGGCCTTCCTCACCTGCGTGTAACAAGGATGACGCTGCTGCCGGCGCGGGGGGTTCACGCCCCGCCGACGGCCGTGTGGCTCGTCAGGGAGGTTTTAGGGGCGGCAGGGGGAGGATTGCCGTTTTACAGGGTTTTCGTGTGGCTTTTTGCCTACCTCCCGAGGAGCCGTCCAAACCCGGAGGGACGGGGGGTGGGTGGGTAACCCCCCCCCCCCAATAAAACCACCCTAGTGCACTGCGTGTCACGTGACGTCACTGAGGCTGCCGCCGATGCCATTATAGGGGTTGTTCCAGTATTACACCGTGCCGCCTTCCCCCCCCCCCCCTCCTTCCTCCCGGACGCGCCCCGGAGGAGAGCCCTTGTTAAAATATACGGGAAAGAGTCTTGGCTCGGCGTGCGCCGTGCTCCGCGCCGCCACTCGGGGGAGCACCGCTTGAAAGAGAAACGTGACTGGTAACACGATTGGACAATTGCGGATTAGTCGTGGCAAAAGAAGTGGAGTGGAACAGGACACTCCTGGCTGCGCGAGAGGAAACACGCAAACTAACGAGGTCCTCGGCGTCGCACGCACCAGGCGCGCCGCCGTCAGGTGAGAGCGGAGCGGCGGAGCGCCAGGCGATGCCGCCCCGCCGCCCCCGCAGCCCGCCCGCCGGTCTGCACGGACCCTGACTGGGAGGGGACGGACGGACGAACACGAAACAGGTAGGAGGAGGAGGAGGAGGGTCAGGGACTGGAAACTGGTTTAGTGCCTGTCAGCCAGCAGCGAGCCCGTCGCTGCACAGAATGCAGAAGCTCTGAGCTCGGAGACGGGTCGCTGCAAAAAAAAAGAAGTCCGTCTTCACAATGTTATTTTTTTCAGTTGAGAAGCGATTGAGCGAGTGACTGGTAGCTCCTCCCGGATCACGGAAGCAACACGCGCGCGCGAGCAGGGAATGAGAAATCATGAGGGGGGGGGGGGGGGCCGTGAAAGGGGTGGGCTTGCGGGGCTGGGGCCTGCTGCCGCTGCTTACGTATGCCCTGCCCGCCCTGCCGCGCGATCCCGCACACTGTCTTCGTAGCTCTGTCTCTGTCGCAGTCGTGGTCTGCCCCGCAAGAAAGCACAGAGAGAGAGAGAGAGAGAGAGAGAGAGAGAGAGAGAGAGAGAGAGAGAGAGAGAGAGAGAGAGAGAGAGAGAGAGAGAGGGGGGGGGGGAGAGATCACAGTGTTCGGAATGGGGCCGCTGCGGCCGCCGGCCCGCTGGTGTCCGGACCGGAGCCCGGAGCCCGGGTCCCGGAGCCCGGCCCGCACGTCCCCAAGGCAGAGACATCAGGCAGGCTGGGGCCGGCGGCGTGCAGTGAGGCTGGCCCGACTCCACGCCGCCGGGGCGGGGCCCGGGGCCGCTTCCGAACGCGCCGCCGCCGCCGCCGCTGACTGCGAGGACACGCGGACCTCCTCCTCCTCCTCATTTTCGGACGCCGATGCCGCACCAGCAACTTTCATTCATCAGCGGCGCCCCCAATCAAACTGTCGGCACGCGCCGCGCACGCGCCGCACACGCGTCGGCGGGGCGGCGGCGCACGGCGGGGGCGGGCGCGCCGCGTGGAGACCAGAGTGAGAACTGAAGCCCGTCTGCGCCGCCGGCTTCCGTCCCGCGGCAGAACGCACAATCCTCGCAACAAAAACCAGAAAGGGATGGCAGGCCTTCCTGGGGCGGCGACAAGAAGTGACAGGGGACCGCATCATGAGAGGGGGGGGGGGGGGCGAGGTGTGTGTGTGTGTGTGGGGGGGGGGGGGGGGCGACAAGATTGTGGGGGGCACCAACTTCGGTTCGCAAGCCCTACATTTTACATGGCTCTGGTGCCTGCCGGGGTAGCAGCGGTGGGGCTTGCAGCCTTGGGTGTCTGCTGCTGCGCAGGGTAGGGGCGAAAACCCGACTTTACCAGAACGAGAACGAGAAAACCGTATCGAAGAAACTTGGTCAGGAGTTTTGAAAAACGCACCTGAAAGATCAGAGTAAGGCCGGGCGTCGGGCAGCCGCAGCTGCGGGGCTGGGAGTTATGAGTTGCGGCCGTCTGACCGGGGCGGCTCGCCTCGCGCTCATGCATGGAGACGCCGACCTTTCCGTCGTCTGAATAATTGAGCTGTCGAAGGGAAAATAGAGCCCCCGCCCCCTCTCCTCCCCTCCCGCCGGGCCGGAGCGCCCCGACAACCCCTTCCCTGTCATCACGTCCGAGCATTCCCGCGCCGCCACACACGATTTATGCAGGATCGGGGTCAGGGCAGATAGGTGTAGGAGGGGCAGGGGGTGGGGGGGGGGGGGGGGTGCTGGGGGGAAGGTCGACCACCGGCCGCAAAACGGTTTAGAGTGCTGCCCGCCGGCACCGGCCACCAAGCTGACTTAATGCCACACTTCCCGAGACAAGTCCATTCGTCGGTTCGCAAGAAATATTGCCAGTTTAGACCGAATCTTGTGATGTTCTCCCCCCGAGGAGTGAGTTGAGAGTATGTGTGTGTAAAGGAGAACGAGAGTGAGAGAGAGAGAGAGAAAGAAGAAGAGAGAGAGAGAGAGAGAGAGAGAGAGAGGGGGGGGGGGCGAGGGAGGGAGGAGATAAGATCACGACTCGTTGGTGCCGTGATCATCGCGGCCTGGCAGGCAAACCCAGGCCCTCCTGGCCCTTCCTTAATTGGAGGCCTTCCAGCCTCGCCCGGCCTCGCCTCTCCGCCGGCACACGTTCGGTTCGGTCTGACATCGGCTCTCCGGCGGAGGAGGGGAGCGGTGGGGGGGGGGGGGGGGGGCGCCTCAGGGGGTGCATTCAGCACGCGGCAGCAGCTGACACCCCCGGGCTCTGCGCGGCCCCTCACCCCCTGCCGCGCCCCCACCCTTCCGTCGTTAATTCCAGGGCCCCGCCAGCCCCGACTAGTGCGGCTGCGGCCGGCGGCTTCGTAGTTATGCAGCCGTTCCTTCCGCTACGCCACGCCACCCTACGCCACGCGCCGCCACGCCAACCGCGCCCCGCCCCGCCATCGCTCGCTTGAGCTCGCGGGACTCAAAGGGAGCGCGGCCCTTTCGGGTGACGTGTGACGCCGCCCGGCGTATAAACCCGTTTACTATCACGTCAAAAACATCTCCGTCCTCGTCCTCCACTCAGCCTCCGCCCCACCCGCCCCCCGACGCCAGAGCTCCCCGCGGGAGCGCCGCGCCGCGCCATGCAGCCCGCACGCGCCGTGGCCGTGCACGGAGCGCGCCGCGGGGACGACACCCGCGTTCTGCGGGGGGCCGCCGAGAAGTGAGGTTCATATTTTTACAGGGCGCGGCAGCGAGCTGGTGGGTCTTGGCGGCGGAGCGCGGTCCGGCCGGGCCGGCTGGCGGCGGCACCCCCGTCGGCCCACGGGGGTGCCGCGTTGCTGCGGTGCAGCCGGAAGCGCGTTGCGTGCGGCCGGAAGCCGGAGCCGGAGCCGCCACTTCCTGCGGGCCGTGCTGTACGCCTCAGAGGCTGCGTGCTGGGGGCGGGGCGGGGGCGGCGCAGGGGCGGGGGTGGGGCGGGGGCCTGGCGGGGGCGGGGCGGGGAACACCCCCGCGAGTGTGGACAAGGCTCCCGGCCGCAGCGGCCCACACGGCGCCCCGACCCGTCCCGACCCGCCTGTCCCCGCGTGCCGCGTTGTCCTCGGGCCGAGGCGGGCCGCGCCACCGGCTGGGCACATCAGCCCGTCCCGGTGAAATTGAAACCGAAAGCCCAATACAAACAGACAAGGCCGACCCCCGGCACTGGAGAGCAAAGTGAAGGGGATGTGAGGGGGTGGGGGAGCGTGCCGAGTTATAGTGTATACAGCCGAGCAATCGGCTGGGACGGCGAGGAGGCGGAGGCCGAGACAACGGCCCGAGAGGAGCGGGAGAAGCGGGGGAGGGGGGGGGGGGGCTCGGCGATTGTAACGTGACTTCCATGCCTGCCGGCGCCCTGCGGCAGCCCTGCGGCAGCCCTGCGGCCCGACCGCTAGGGCCTCCGCCGGGCCCCGTCCTGTCCCGGCAGCCACGACGGCGACGGTCTTGGAAAACTTTATGCGAACATGCGCCACCACTCCGCAAGTCCACTTACACCCCCTAAGCGGGCCGGTACGTGATTCCGCAGGTCCCACGGGCCCGCGGGGGCCAGGGTCAGGTGACGCCCCCCCACCCCCTCCTCCCCGCTCACTCACCTGCGTCCCTGCTGCCGACTCCTTGGCCTTGTCCACTCCCTCGGAGGAGCACCCCCTCCTCCCCCCGCCTGACCTCTCTCCTTTGACACTTCCGCAGCACCCCGCGCACCCCCCCCCCCCCCCCGCACCTCGCACACAGACGTGCGTGCACGCAAGGGGAAAATAAAAGAGGGAAACGAGCATTTCCGGTTAGCGCATCCGGTGTGCAGCGCGCTGCCGCTGCACCGCCCGCTGCACCGCCCGCTGCACCGCCCGCTCTTCCGGCACACTTCCTGCGCACGCGCTCGTCGCGTGTCGCAACATATGCGCCGCTCATTGCAACTTTTCCACATTTTCAGGAAGCATATGGGAACTGGAGGCCAGAGAGACAGAGTGAGCGACAGAGAGAGGCAGAGAGAGAGAGAGAGAGAGAGAGAGAGAGATAGAGAGAGAAAGCGGGGGAGGGGGGGGGGGCGCAGCAACTCAGTTTCTATAATCCAGACAGCAGTTCGCGCGCACGCCAGCGCACATGCTGGTGAATGCGCACCCGGGGCCCCTTCTGCTGCACCAGGCTCTGCCCGGGGCGCCGAGGCATGCGCCGCACGGCAGTCGGGGCACAGTCGGCAGTTTCCGGTATGTGGCGAAAAAACATCGAGGGGAGCGGGAGGCGAAGAAGAAGAAGTAAGTGTAAGGTGTTCGCGAATGGAGGTCAGACACGTGAAAAGAGCGACAACTGCGCGCCGGGGCCAGGGGCGCCAGGGGGGCCAGGGGGGCCAGGGGGACCAGGGGGGCAGGGGGGCCAGGCCACAGGCACCGCGCACCGCTGGGAACCACACCGCAGCAAGGGGGCGATCGCTAGCCATTGGAATCAATGCTGTGTGCTTTATTTTATTTACGCCGTTTACCGACGTATCATTAGAACGGGTATGGCTCGGGAGTGCGGCGCTGTGCGACGCCACGAGCCGCTGCTGGGTGGGGAGCGAAGGGAAATGTAGGGGGATCCTCAAGTGGCGGTTCTCTCTCTCTCTCTCTCTCTCTCTCTCTCTCTCTCTCTCTCTCTCTCTCTCTCTTTCCATCGTCTATCTGTCTATCTCTCTCCCGGCCTTGAGGAGGCAGGCCGACACGACGGGGCCCCGGAAGGGTGCATGCTTTTGTGATGGATTAAACCAGACGAGGACGAAAGATGCACGAGATAATGGGGGCAATAAGCCATGGGAGGGGCGCGCGAGCGCGAGGGAGTGAGGAGATAGCGGCAGGGAGGGTGAGACAGAGAGGGGCGAAGATTGGGATAGATTGAAGTGGCGGCGCGGGGGGCGGTGGGGCCGCGGGGGGTGCGCGGGGCGCGGGGCGGCGGCGGGGCGGCGGCGGGGCAGCGGCGGGGCTCGCTAACTGACACCAGAGACCCGCTCGGCCATAACTCATCACATGCCAGACGAGGATCCGGACCGAAAAATGAATTAGAGGCTAAAGCCCGGCCAAGGGCGCAGGTGCATCACCACGGTGGCGTGCCAAATGGCTGCGCAGTGCTCGGCGCGGCACTCGGCGCCGACCCGGATCCGTCCGCCGCCGTCCGCCGCCGTCCGCCGCGGTGCGGGCGCGCCTCGGCCCTCGGACAGCCCGCGGCCACGGCGCCAATGCGGACCCCGCGGGGCGCGGCGCCTCTGCACCCCTGGGGGCCTCCGTGAGACCAGTAAGGGCGGCAGTGGCGGTACAGGTGCACCGGCCGTCGGGGGCGTTACTGGCGGCCTGCAATAAGATGGACTTGCTATCGCCCCCGCTGCTGCTGCTGCTGCTGCTGCTGCTGCTGCTGCTGCTGCTGCTGCTGCTGCTGCTGCTGCTCCGCTGTTCTGCAGTCCGCCTGCGGATGGGAGGGTAGGCCGGCCCGCACTGCGCGCGTGCGCGGCGGGCTGGCCTACCCGCCCCACCGCAGGCGCCCTCCCCGGCCCTCCCCCGTTATCGGCCACCATGTATGACCTACGTGGGGGCTCCGCAACAGTCCATCACCACGGGCCGTGTGGTGGGGCGGCGGGCCCGGCGGGCCCGGCCACACGGATGGCCCCGCGTTCCGTGTGCTTTATTCGGCCACAGGTGCCACTTTGCCCTCGTAAATTTGTGGGCCGGGGGAGGGGCCGTCCGAGGGCCGAGGGGGCAGCGACATGACGGCCCGCTTTATTTGCAGGGCGGGCCACACATTTTACGACACGCGCGTATCGGCAGGCAGAGGCGTGGCGGCGCGTGGCGGCGCGTGGCGGCCGGGGGGAGGTCTGCACTGCAGGTGGCCGGTCCCGGACCCCGGCACGGCGGCGGCTCGCCTCTGATCGCCTGCCTGCCTCGGCCCCGGAGCCGCTCATGGGGCCGCTCAGCAGCGCGGCCACTCCTTTTCTCCCATCTCCCCCCCCCCCTTACTCTCCGAAGTCGACGTGAAGTCCCCGATCGCCGCCGCCACCGCCGCCCCCTAACCGCGGAGCCTCCCGCCCTCCCCGCCGCCGCCTGCTCCCCGCCCCCACGCTCATTAGCTACCACATTACGTGGCCCGCGCGCTCAAATTTTCTCGCCAAGGTCGTGGAGGTGAAAGTGAGCGCGGAAGCAACCGAGCCGGAGGAACAGAGGCTTGTTTGCGCCAGGAGGGAAAGGGGGGTGATAAGATAACACACACGGCGGGGGGGGGGGGGGGGGCAGGCGGCCCGGGCGGCTCTGCGGCGCTGCCGGAATGTTCGGTCGGAGCGAGATGGATCTCAGCGGGTAGCCCCGCGTGCCCCGCGCCGAGAGGTCGCCTCCGACCCCTCCGGCCCAGCCCCCACTGCCCCCGCTGCCCCAGCTGCCCCTGCCCACCTGACAAGGCCTAGGAGGGGATACACGATTCAATTACTCCGACCCGGACTCACCCCGGCATGCCTGGCTCCGCCCGGCCCCGCCCGGCTCTCGCGGCTCGCTGATCGATTCCCGCGCCACGCCTGCCTCACCTCGGCGGCTCCGCGGCGCGGCCGGCCGGCTCTCCCGCGGCTCTCGCTGCTCTCGCCCTCACGATCCCTTCGATTCCGTTCCCCGGGCTCTCATACACCACGCCGTTCATCCAAGCAATCTGTGCGGCCGTGACAGAACGGACCCAATCTCGGCCTAACCGCCCCCCCCCCCCCGCGCCCTGCAATGCGGGCCTCGCCTGCCGTGCCTCGGCCCGGGAGGGTCTTCCGCCTGGCTTAGGTTCCCGCCGCCGCTGCAGACCGGCCGCACAGCGTTCAGCTGCCCCGGTATGGCTGGCTGCTTCATTTACAATCCACGATTCGTCGGGGTTTCCCGGTGTAATGAAGGAGAGGCTCCCTTTAAGAGCTCGCGCCGTATCGTGTCACCGTTCACATAGCGCCAGGCGCCTGGGGGGAGGGGGGAGATGCCTGAGCACCGCAACACGTTCCCGTGGCATGCCGGGGGGGGGGGGGGGGGCGGTGTACCCGCTTAATTGCCGGGCCATTAAGAATGATTGAAGTCCCTGCCGGGGCTCGGCTTATTGCTGTTCCTCATTTACCTGCCGCCACACTTTTTGCGCCGCCGTGTTCCGCCCGCCAGCACGCGGCCCACGCGGCCCGTCCGCTTAGCTGCGCAGTGCGGTGCAGCGATGCCGAACCAGAACCACCCCGCCGCCTCTGCCGGCCTCCTCCGGCCCGTCTCCGACGCCGAGGGCCACGCTGAACGGCTACGTCGGCCCGGGCGACACACTTTCTGACGAAGGCTGCCGTGGCGCCACCCCCGGGGAGGGGCGCGCGCCCCGCCGGCCCTGCCGCCGGCCCGCGGGGCCATTCTTACAATTAGTTGGCGTGCAGCCAGCGGCCGCGTCGGCAAGGTTGTTGGATCGGGCCGCCCTCACCGCCCCAGTTCACACACTTCCGGCACTCCTACACTGCACCCCGGCTGCAAGGGTACTGCTGGCGGACACCCGGCCAGGACCCGCCGGGCCTCTGACGGCGTCCTGACGGCTTCCTGACGGTTTCCTCTGTGATAAATGCCAGAGGGCCCCCGAGGGCCCCCGAGGGCCGCCGAGGGCCGCCGAGGGCTTCCGAGAGGGCCCGCCCCACTCGCGGGCGGCCGAGTGCGCTGCGCTGCCCGTGGCGTGCGCCGCCTGTACCGCCGAGGGCCGCCGCTGCCGCATTCTGGGCACGTTTGGGGCTGACACCCCCAATGAGTCGCTTCTTCATCCCGTGTGTTGCGATAAGGACTCGAGTCTAACGGCCGCCGCGCCGAGGGCCGCGCCGAGGGCCCGACGGCCGGCGGGGCCGTCCGCAGAGCACGAGGGCCCGTCCGCAAATACGAAGCGTCCTCCGCCGTCCCCCCGGCCGCGGGGTGTAACAAACGCGCCGCCCTTCGTCGTCGTCCCCCGATGACCGCGACCCACATCGGACGCCGGAGCCTTCCTGGCCGACAGGGCGGCGCCGGCGGCGTGCAGCGGTGCGGGGGAACGCCGCCTCGCCTCGCCGCCTCGCCAGCGCCACGGCCGCCATTATATACCTCCGCACCATCCATCAACCCGTACTCGATATTTTTCAATCTGCTTTTCCGCCCTGAAAGTGGCCCCAGGCCGGAGCACATTGAAAGCGAGGGCGTACAAGAGAAGGTATGAGGCCGGTTGGGGGAGGGGGGGGGGGGGAGATTCGTTCGCCTGCAGTGCGGGACCCCTCTCCTAACCTCTCTTTCTCTCTCTCTCTCTCTCTCTCTCTCTCTCTCTCTCTCTCTCTCTCTCTCTCTCTCTCTCTTCTCTCTCTCTCTCTCTCTCTCTCTCTCTCTCTCTCTCTCTCTCGCCCGGCGAGCTCAGCGATGTGCGGACGACGGGGTCCTCGTGCTCCTGCCGCCTTTTAGCAATAGTCGCGGCCAGGACGGCGTCAATGCAGGCGGAGTGCGTCCGTCGCCGCGCGCTGTCCTCCGAGGTTAAAATTTCAGTACCTCTGCTGCGGCGGGCGCAGAGTCCACAGCGGCGGGGTCAGATATAATAGTAATGCAGGCCGGCTGGGTCGGCCGGCCGAACCCTCCCCTCCCTCCCCCCTCCCTCCCTCCCTCCCTCCCTCCCTCCCTCCCTCCCTCCCTCCCTCCCTCCCGCCCCTCGGCCCCCTCGGCCCACTCGAGGCGTCGCGTCCCGCTGTCATGGCGCATGGCAAAGAAACACAGAATGGGCGTCACGGGGAGCCCGTCGGCGACCAGGAGCCGCCAGGAGCCGCCAGGCCTGCGAGTCCGGGGAGGACGCTTTAGCGCGCGCAGCGGACACTTAGCGTAAGCACAGTTGTTGTTTGCACTCGTTTGGAAGAGTCCTGAATATCACATGAGAGCGAGCAATTAAAACGAGGGGCGCGGAGCGCAGCGGCGGAAGAGCGGGGGAAAAGGGACTTTGACGTCTGCCATCCTCCCCTGATAACCCGAAACACCCGAAATTGTGCGGCGTTCTGGTGGGGATTACGCGGGACCATCGGCCGCCCCAGTAAAATTGTTCCCCGCTCTCCTCCGCGGCCCTGCAGCGCGTGCGGCAATTTCGAGCCCTCCTTTTTCACCACTTTGGAAGGTGGACTTTGGCAGGCCATTATAAATTAGTAACAAAGAATCGGCCGCCGGATGCGGGAGCTTTCGAGTTTTCGCCCGGTGCCGTCTTCGCCGGGTTCGTCTGGAGTTCTAGCCTTTTGTTTCGAATAATGCACGCAGCGGAGGGGGCCGGGGGCCGTGGCGCTGAAGAGGCTGGGGGAAGGGAGGGGCTAACTCCATCACGGCTGCGGCTGCTGGGTTCCTACATAAATAAGGCGCATCGGAGGGAAAACTTTTCTGATGGGGTGTAATTGTGGCTCCCCCGCCTCCGCTTTGATCTTGATGCGGTTTTCCCTTCTGACCTCCATATTTGCGTGCTGTGTAGCGTCTCCCGGCTCGCGGCTCTGCGGCTGCGGTGGCTAACTGGGGCTGCTACAGATAGACGCAGGGTCCCCTCCATTCCCTCCTAGAATGCCCCCCCCCCTTTACCCTCTCCTCAGATATGACTCTTTCTGTCCTGCCTTTGCTCGCTGAGTGGGTGAATTACTATCCGGCAGTGCTTGCCTCCAGCGCGAGCGGAATACGATCCGGAGCCCCGCGGGGGGCCCGGCGGCCCCCTCCAGGACTCGGCCCCAATCTGTCTGTCCTCTGTCTGGTTTCCGTCCGGCGCTCTCAGGTATAGTACGCTCGCAGGCCTGCACGGCGCGGCACGGCGCGGCGCGGCGCGGCACGGCACGGCGCAACATGGAACGGCCCTCTGGAGCCGCGGTGGTCCGCGCGGCGCAGCAGGAGCCGCTGGCGGGGCCGCGACATACGTGGGGGTCTGTGCGCCGCGTCGGCTGCTGACAGGCAGTGCCGTGGCGGCGCGGCGGCCGCGGTGCCACGCCTGTGAGCGCCACGCGCCGCCACGCGCCGCCACGGGCCTGACAGGTGCGACAAAGGTGTGCCTCCACACCCGCGCCGCGCGTACGTATGACGCGATGCCACGCCCCCGTCACGTCCACGTCACGTCCCCGTCACGCCGCTGCGATGCCGTGACTTTGTCAAACACGACCTCATCGCTCCCATTAATATACTACCTCCACGGTACATGCGAAACCGATTCTTCGGAACGGTTGTAGAACGCTGCTGGTGGGTGGAGGGGGAGGGGGGGGGGGGGGGGGGGGGGGGGGAGGGTGATGGAGGATGTCAGTGAAGACCCCGAGCAGGCAGGGGCGCGAGCCGCCAGGCGGGCCGGGCTGATCACCAGGTGGACAAGAAAATGAGAGACTGGCGAAGAGGGCCGTGAGGGAGCGAAGAGGAAAGGGACGCCGGGAGAAGGGCTGTTACACTGCGCTGATTTATTTTCATGATTACCTCGACCGCCTGTGTTCTCCCCTCATCACCGCCTCTCTCTCTCTCTCTCTCTCTCTCTCTCTCTCTCTCTCTCTCTTTCTCTCTGCGCCTCCACATGTTACGACGATCCCTGAGAGCCCCCAGAGCCCACCGCACTCCGGACCCTCGCCACGTCCGCGAAGTCTTCACCAGCACAGTGATGGTCTGGCCGTAGCCAAAAGTGGGCGAAGTTCCGTCGCTGCCCGGCACTGCCCGCGGCTTCCGCGGGCCCTCACCAAGCCCTCACCAGCCCTCACCAGCCCTCACCAAGCCCTCACCACCCTCAAGCCCTCACCAAGCCCTCACCAAGCCCTCACCAACCCTCACCAAGCCCTCCGCCGCCTACGCGATGGATGTGCGGCCGGCTCGTTGTCTATTCAAAAACTCCCGCCGACAACAAACGGCGGCAGCGGCGGCGGCAGCTGCTGCACGAATTTATATTCATTGTCTCGGCGCCCCGGCAATTAATTCGCTGCTTCATTATTTCTCTTTTTGTTCTCCTTTCCGTATTCCTCGTTTTGTGTTTCTGACAACACGTCATTCCTTATTCGCAGGCCGGCGGCGGCCCCTGGAAGCGGCGACACGCGCGCCGGCCATCTGTACCCGTCCCCGGGAACCAGGCCATGGTCAGCGCGCACGCACAGCGCACGCACGGCGCACGCACGGCGGGGGGCGCGGGCCGTGCAGCACCGTGTAACGCTGTATGTAGCCCGCATGTGCATCACGTAGGGCCGCTTGCTTGCCCGGGACGCACAAACAGGTAACACTGGGCGGGGCGCGGAGGGCGGGGAGGGAGTGCGGGGCCGCCTGCTACCGCTGCCGCCGCTGCCGCCGCTGCCGGCGCGGCGGGAAGCGAGGCGTGACTTGGCTCGGGTGGGCGTTGTTGACGCTGGCCTCGTGTCATCGCTAACTAACTCAGTGTAGCGACAACAAACGCATTAATTACCGGGTAACGAAGGCTGTGGAAGCGTGAGCGCTAGGGCTGAGCGTCAGGGCTGAGCCGCCAGGGCTGAGCAGCTGGCGTGGACAAGAAGCGCGGCGCCACGGCTCGGAATGGGGCGGCAATTTCAAATGCGCGCGGCGTCTGTTTATGGAGATTTGTTATTGGCGGAATACCCTACTGACTACGGGTAACCTGAGTCCACTGTCACGGCTGCGTGCTCACTGACTGGGATACCACATTGTCAGCGCCGGGAATGTCTTAAACTTACACCCCGGCCGCTACCCCAACAAACAAGCCCACGCGGTTTCCGAATTCAGTGGCAGTGAACATGAATTAATAAACCGATTGCATTTAATTATTTCGCTGGGTCCCGAAGCCGACCGAATGCTTGGTGGCGCTGGAATTTTAATGATGGTAATCGATACTTTGATGTTTTGCCCCGGCCGGCTTCGCGGCGCTCGCCAGCTGTTAGAAGGGTCGTCTGCCTGTTGTTGTTCACCGGCGGGGCCCGGCCCTGAGCCGCCGTTGTCTACCTCCCGCCGCCACACATTGTCGCCTCCTGCCTTTGCGATTACTATCACCAGCTCGTTTGCAAGCGCGCTGCCGGGCGGTCGGGGTGGCGGGGGTGGGAGGGGGGGGGGGGGGGGGCTTGATAAACAGCCCGGGTGTTTAGTTGACCTCCCGGCCCGGCCTACCGCGCCTAGCCACAGCAGCACGCGCGGCTGCTGCATGTTTGCGCAGCCACGGAGGGCCACGGAGGGCCACGGAGGGCCACGGAGGGCCACGGAGGGCCACCGCGACGCCGGGCAAACGCGACGCGGCGACGCGCAGCTTGCTCAGAAAATACATTCATGCGGAAATTGCGGCGACGACATTTTACAAGCCACCCTCTCCTCCCCTAGGCCCTCCCTCCTCCCCCTCTACCCATCTCCCTCCCCCCCCCTCCCCCTCTTCCTCCCTCTCGCAGCACCATCCGCCGGCAAAGTGTTCCTACGGCCTTCGAAGAGCGAGAGAGAAAGAGAGAGAGAGAGAGAGAGAGAGAGAGAGAGAGAGAGAGATGGAGCCAGATAGATGGCTAGATACAGAAATGAAACTGGGAGCAAGGATGCGACATCAGCTGTGATGTTTCAAATTCAAGACTGGTACAACTCGTGGCCGGCCGTGGCGGCCGAGGCCTGGCCAAACAGCCCTCCGCGCCCTGACGGCCGGCCCATGGCTCGCCACCGAGAAACAAAAAGAATTAAGCACAAGTTGGCGGTGAGATATGGCGGCTCGTGGAGGCACTCTGCTTGGCGCAGCGACTCTGAAGAGCGAAAAAGTCACAAGCCCCGAGATATATATAATTGTCAAGTTTCGAGTGGAGGGGAGGGAGGGGCGGGGCGGGGCGGGGCGATGTGATCTGGGCCGGGCGGGTGGGCGCTGTGCTGATGCTGCTGCTGCCGCGTGGTGGAGGGAGCTCTGTGGAGGCTGCGAGGAGCTCTGTGAGGAGCCCAAGAGCCCCGTCTCTGAGAGGAGAGGGCGGCCCGAGGCCTGCGGAGCCGCCTGCGGACCAGCGGACCAGCGGCCTCTGGAAATACATCGGTCTCTGCCTGGCTAATTACCTGCGTGGGGGTGGCGGTGCGTCGCGGACCTGCCGACAGTCCCGAGCGGGCCGCGGGGGGCTGCGGGGGCCCGCGCTGGAAATCAATTCGTTATTGTGGAAGCGATCCTTTTCAGTCTGGCATTTTATTTCGTATTGTCGGATTTGCCTGTCACACGGAAAATTCAGTGCTAGTATAGAAACACAACTTTCTATAATAGGTCTATCGAATCGAAAGGATAGAAATCCAGGTCTGGAGTTATCGAATCACTCACGAGCGTTAATTCCGTGTGGACATAATCAATCAATTTGCAGATGTAAATTTCAAATTCAAGGTGGAAGATCTCATGGAATTTTAATGGCGGGGGTGGGAGGGGGCGGATCCAGGCCGGCAGCCGCAGCAGCCGGAAATAATTAGTCAACCTGCTGCGGAGTGAAAGGGGCGAGCGGCGCATAAAGGCGGCGGCAGCGGTGAATAAACGTTCGAGAGGAAACGAACGGCGAAACGAAAAGGGAGTCGCCCTTTTATTAAAGAGGACGAGGGGCGTAATGGTGAGTAATGGCGCACGCGGTGCCGCGGCGGCAGCCTCGTGTCTGCTCGCGGTGCCCCCGCGCGCGGCCGTACCGCGCCCACCTGCCTGCCTGTCTCCGCGGCGTGTCGGCCTGCCGCGACACGGACACTCGGATTATTCAGATGACTCACACGCCGCCTCAGCCGGGGGTAGTGATCGTGAAAGGTTTGGGAGAGAGAGAGAGAGAGAGAGAGAGAGAGAGAGAGAGAGAACAGTGAGAGAGAGGGACAGGGTGGGACAGACCGAGACGTGGGGTCGCCTCACTCGTCTTGTTTACTCGCCGTGGAGGTAAGAGAGCTCCGACCTGTTGTTGTGTTTTTTCGAGGACGCGGGTTCGCAAAGCAGCCCCGCCTCTCCACGCTCCACGCGGCGCCACGCCTCATCCCAGGGCGGCGTGTGCGTCATGCGGCAGCCATCTTTTCCTGGTCCTCTCCACGGGTTTGTGGGTCAGGTCCCGAGGGCAGGGCCGGGCGGGGCCGGGCGGGGCCGGGCCCCAAAGTGGCGCCCCGCCGCACCCCCGCACACCCCGCAGCGCGACATGTTTTTAGTACTCCCAGTTCCCCCCAGATAATCCCATGTCATATCACTGTGTAATTGGCGCTCCTATCAAAGGAGGCCAACGACGCGGTGACGGTATAGGGGAGAGAGAGAGAGAGAGAGAGAGAGAGAGAGAGAGAGAGAGAGAGCGGCAGGGAGGACGGGGAGTGGTGCTGAGAAAAGAGACAGAAGATGTGGAGATTGCGCTGAGGGGCTGGCCTGGCTGGTAGAGTGCCCCCGTTTCCGGGCCGAGCTGCGGCGGCGGAGACGATCAAGTGGCGGCGGCGGCACCGCCGCAAGGCACGCAGCGTCGGCGCACCCCAGCCTCAGCCCCAGCCTCAGCAGATGCTTATCCTGACGCTGCCCTGCCGGCTCGCTAGCGCCGCGTAGCGCCGGCCGGGAGGTGTCCCCGCGGGTCCGGCAGCCCCCGCCCTGCGGGTCCAGGCAGCCCCCGCGGCCTGCGGCTGGTCCAGGCCTGGGCCCCCGCGGCCCTCAGCTCCCCGGCGCCCCCGGCGCCCCCGCCCCCAGGCGGCCACGGCCCCCAGGCGCCCGCAGACCGTGCCGCCGGCTGGGAGGGTAAGTGTTTCGCCCTTTTCGGGGCCCTCAACAAGAAGCGGCGTGGCCTATCGGGAAACGATCTGTCAGCCCCGCCCCGCCTCGGCTCCGGCCCGGCCGCCGCGGCCCCGGCCGGCTGTGCTAACGCACTCTCTCTTCCTCACACCCCCGTGTCTGCCACAGCCTCCCCGCCGCGGCGTGCAGCGGGGGCTGTGTCGGTGGCGGCGCGGGGTAGAGATGGATACGGCGGATAGCGCGGGCGGCACGGCGATAGATACCGGCAGACAGCGGGGCGGGGCCGCGTCGCCTCGCAGCACAAGCACACAGGGCTCAGTGCGGGGAGCAGTGCGGAGCAGTGCGGAGCCAGTGGAGCCGACACAACACACCGCTCCGGCACGGCCGCGTACGCCAGCTCCAGCGGAAAATGCTGTCCCCTATCGCACGAGTATCGCATGAGTGTCGGGCGAGGGGTATCCCAGTGCTTCCAGTCAGTGTACGCCTTCCAGTCCAGTCACTCTCCTGTCAAAGTCCAGTCAATTTCCAGCCGGACACGTCGTGCGGATACAGTACCGGAAGCGCACGACCAGCCCGCACCGAACCTCGGTAGCCGCGTGGTTAGCGGGTACAGCCGGCGGGCGGCTGGTCGGACGTTCAACTCTTTGCCGGTCCGTGCACTTTTTTCTTTTGGCTCAGCTTAGACGACGGTGCTTAAAGTATAGGGGGCGCGCGATGAACACCATCGCGGCTCTGTGGCCGCGTGGGTATAGTGCATGACCAGCAGTGGCAGGGTCGTGGGTTCCAATCTTACTGATTCCTCTACATTTTTCTTGTGTCTGCGCTTGGAAGACAGAGGGTAAAATATACTCCCGAACGTGGCGTCGGTATGGCTGTCTGAGCGGCCGTGCGCGCTGCGTCACTGAGAGATGCAAGCGTTGGGTTTCAACTTGAAGATTCCCGCAGCACGGTCGGGCTTACCCCCGTTCCCGGGTCCGAGGTTCTCTCGGTCGCCCGGGGCTTCCGGCGGGGGGGCTCTGTGTCTTCCAAGGAAACTTGGTTCGGAGACTCGGGTGTATGCTACGGGGGTACCTAGGGTTCGGTGCCTTCGTTTTCGCTCCCTGTGAATCTGGCAGGTAAGGACACGCCGTCGCGACTAGGGTTCGTCGTGAAGTACAGCAGCTTCGGCTGTGTACGATATAGGAAAGCCTACCTCCCCCTCAATCCGCTCGGGAGTGGCCGCAGTGCCACAGACCAACCAGCCAGTCGAAGGGAGTTGATTCCGGAAATCTGGCTGGCGGAAGGGGCTACATTGACCGTTGCGGAAGCGTGCCCCTGAAAAAGGCCGCTGCGTTGTGCCTGTGTCTTAGCGGCGGTCGATACCTGGTACACCGGTTCCCATTCGAACACCGAAGTTAAGCAGGAGGGTTCCAGGCGGAGGCCTGGGACGAGGTAGTGCCCACCCATTTTTGCATTTTTAAAAGTATCCACATATTTCTAAGCAAAACAAGAATATTTCCGTTTTGAGTTCTGGTCATGGTAGGAATAAGTTTTAACCTATTTTGGGGTGGGTGACAGCTCAGAGCACAGAAACCATAAATGATCGTGAATTTTTCATTCCAGTCAATGGAAAAGTCCGGTCCAGTCACCGGTCAGTGTACACCCGTCATGAGGTATCCCTCGGCGGCGGGCTGCGCTGACGCCGCCGTGCCCCCTGTGGGCGGGCACAGGGTCCAGGGCTTGCACCACCAGCTCCACCGGCCCCGCGGACCGCACTGATACTTGCGGCGGGAACTGCTCTCGCATCGCGCTGCCCGGATACCCCCGCGCCCCGCAACCCGCGCCCGCATCCCGCCCAGCTCTCCTGCTCTGCAAAGGCCTGCGGCGATCGTATGACAGCGGGGAGGCGGGGCGGAAGTCTCCCGCTCTGAGATGGACGCAGGGAGGCCAAAGGGAAGGGGTCTGGGAGAAGGGCGGGAGGCGGCGGCGGCGGCGGCGGCGGCGGCTCAGAGGCGCCGAGCGGGGTGGCGTGAGATCGGATTTGCTATCAGTTTCAGCTCTATCCGCCGGCGCTGACCGGGCGCCGTGGCCGGCGCGTGGCCGGCGCGTGGGCAGCGCGTGGCGTGTCCGGCCGCGCGGCCCGTCCACCTCGGCCGCGCCGCGCCACGCCGCGCCTCGTCCTCGCCACGCCGCGCCAGCGGACCAAAGGCTAAGGCCGTGGCTCGAGGCCTCACACTCTGCGCTGCGGCTCGTTGTGTGGACGTGGCCGAGGCCTTGGCCGCGGGTCCGCCGGGGACGGCCGCCGCTCGCTGATGACGATCCCTCCCACGCCCGGCCCGGCGCCCCCGGCGCCCCCGGCAGCCCCCGGCGCCCCCGGCAGCCCCCGGCGGCCGAGGACGTCGACGATGTCTATTCCGCTACCAAATCGGCTCTCCGGGGACCGCAAGTCGGCTGGCCTGTGCGCCGCGCGTCGCAGCGCCGGGGAGGTCCCAGTTGTGTGTGACGCCAGCGCCGCGCCAAGGGCTTGGCCAAGGGCTTGGCCAAGGGCTGGGCCAAGGGCTGGGCCGAGAGGGCCGAGTGCTGAGGGCCGAGGCCGGCCGAGGATCCCTAAAGGACGCCAGCAGGAGCAAAGCCAAAGCGGAGAGACACCGAAAAGGGATTACTCGGTTACAGCGATTTCATTGTGCGCCATCAGCGTGTTTCGTTTCCCGTTTACTTTTCATATTTATTTTTAATATTCATGATAACACGGCTGCTCGATAGGGCATTCCCAAGAGATTGAAAACGGAAGTGACAATGACGCCTTGAACAGCAGCACACTCGACTGTCCTGGCTGGGACCCGGGGACCGGCAGTGGTGGAGACTGCTACCCACGCCGCTGCCGCACTTCAGGAGAAAAGGCCCTGGGCCCGGCGGGAGTTCCGATCCCGATCGGCCGTCGGCCGGCAGCCGGACGAGAATGGCGGCCCCCGTGGCTCCGCAGACTCCGGGCTCCGGCCTAGGAGAAGCCGGCAGGGCGGATGCAGGGTTTTGGTTTCGCGTGGAACAACGGGAAGGAGACCTGCTCGTCCCCAGCCGAGGCGGGCGAGGCCGGGCGGGCGGGCCAGCCGCTCGACGGACGCTGATTAAATAAAGAATGCAAATCTGGGGGAGGAACGTCGATGTGGAGCGGCGGGGGGAGGCTTAGGCAGGTAGGAGCCAAGGACGGGAGGACACAATGCAGGGGCCGGCGGCTGGAGACGGGGAAAGGGTTGCCAAAGTTTATTCTGCCCCTTATTTCTGTGAGAGAGATTCGCTGCCGCCGTGGGGGCTCCGGGTCCGAGTTAGCGAGCAGCGCGGCGGGAGAGTCATCTCGTTCCCCGGCGGCAGCGGAGGCCGGCCCGGCACTCCCACGCCGCTCCTCAATACAACCTGTTACAACGCCGCACAGGCCGCCGTGCGCCTGCCGACGCGTCTGCTCGGTGCGAAGGGGAAGGCCGCGCAATCTGGCGGCGTCCCGTGCGGGCGGCGCGGGCGCCGGCTGGACCGAAGCGACGCTCGTGACCACGACGCCCCCTCTGCCCCCCCTGCCCCCTCTGCCCCCTCTGCCCCTCTGCCCCCCTGCCCCCCCTCCCCTCCCCTCCCCTGCCCCGTCTCATCCCCCGGCATCATCATTGTGTGGACGGAATGGGAGAGTGATCACCGCGGGCCGGGCCGCGGCCCTGCGGGGCCTGCGGGGCCGCCGTCCGCGTGCGGTGCCGTACGAGGCGCATGGGGCCGATTACCCCCCCCCCCCCCTCAACCCCCAGCTCTTAGATCGCATCCAAAGTGTTACGAGAATCTCGGGGTCACGGAAATATTTTCCTTTTCCCACGACGAAAGGTTGTACGACAATCCGCGCAACACTTCTCCGGGAGTTTTTCGGCGGCAGGGGCGGCGCGGCGCGCTGGCGGAAGCAAAAGGCGTGTTAAGATAACAAAGGAACAAAACGAAAAGGGCGGGAGATAACAACAACGGGCAGAAGAATCGCGGAGCGGGGCAGGGAGGGGAGTATAAAGGAGGCGGGGAATGAGGAGGCAGGAAATGGAGAAGAGAGGGCGAGGCCGCGTTGTCAGCCGTCGCCCGGCCGCGCTGTTCGCGCGCGAGTGTGCCGCCCGGGGCCACGGCAGCCCCCGCCGGCCCCGCCGGCACCGCCGCCACCGCGGCCGCCGCAGCAGCGACCCTGTCCTGGCCGTGTCGCCGGGCTCAGTAACTGGCGCGCGGCCGGGCGGCAGTTGTGCGGGTTAGGGCGACCGGCCCCGCCGCCCCCGCACAGCTCGGCGGCACAGGCACAGCTCGGGGCCCGGGGCGAGGATTGCTCTCAGCGGAGGTGAGAAGAGCACACCAGTGTCTTGGGCCGCCGGCCACGCCTCGCTCCGCCCGCCCCGCCCCGCCCCGCTGCCGCGGTGTGCCGCCCCTTCAGCTTCTTCCCGCGACCCCTTTTCTAATCACAAAACCGGGAAATGTAGGAAAAAACCTCTCCAGCTCGCGCGCACAAAAAATATACAAATAAACTCACCGCCGTGGCCTGTCGCGGCCTGCTGCGACCCCGTACAGCGGGCACGCCAGGACGCCGATAACAAGGGGTTGACTTGCTTGTACAGCGTTGCGTGCGGAGCCGAGGGGCGGCCGCCCAGGCGTGTGTGGAGTGCGTGTGTGCGTGTGCGTGCCTGCGTGTGTGTGCGTGCGCGTGTGTGCGTGCGCTGAGCCGGCCCGCTGCCGCCAACAGCCGCCCCGCCCTCCGGGATCGCGGCCACGCACGGGTGCCAACATCACGACCGCAATAAAGGCGGCACTAAAGCGCACGGCGGGCGGCGGGACTCTTGGAGCAAATCAACCGCCGCGCCGCACAATTATTGCGCCGCTTCCCTGCGAGGCCGGCCCTGCAGGGCCCTCGAACCGCGGCCGCTCCCGCTGCACCGGGCACCGGCACCACCGCGGCCAGGGGACCGGCCGTGGCGTCGTGCGGCCGTGTCGTCGGGCCGCGCACGGGCGCACGCCCTCCCCTCCCCTCCCCGCCGCCCCCGCACCACCGCCGCCCCCCGGCGGAGCCCCCCGCGGCGCTGAGTGGCGCGCGCCTCCACGCCGCGCCGCGCCGCGCGCCGTGCGCCGCCAGGCCGCCAGTCTCGAATCGGTCTTCCCCCGAGCCTCACCGGCCGCCGAGCCGCCGAGCCCGAAGCGCCGAGGCCTTGCCGACTCCGCTCGCGTGCCGCCGTGCCGCTGTGCCGCGTGGGCGCCCCACTGGCCGCGGAGGCGTCGCGTCGTACCCGCCGCCGACAAGAGCGCCGTGCTGGAGGTGCGAGGACGGACGCGGCGGCAGCGCGCCGCAGGCCCTGCTGCAGGCCCTGCAGGCCGCGCCGCGTGACAGCCGGCTCGCGTCCGGCCGGTGCAGGCGACCCGCGGCTCGGACCGGCAGCGGGGCCGCGCACCGGGAGGGTGACGTGCTTGTGGTGATCGGGGGCCGTGCCCGCCGTGCCCGCATCCTGCTCAACTTGCTGCTGAAGAGACCGCAGGATAACCGCAGCCGCGGCGCAGCGCGTCGCACCGCCGGCCCGACGGGTAGGTCACGTGACAAGTCCAGCGGCACGCCGCACCTTAATTCGAGTCCCGAAAAAAATAGATAAAACTGAGGCAACTCTGTCGCACTCCATGCCTAAAAAATAACAGCACCTAAAAAACACCCTTGAGTTTATGAGGGATCTCTTCTCATTTTCAAAAGGCTTTGTCAATCAATAAATAGCACGTGACACGGCAGCCACAAAAATGACTGAGATCGGGAAACGATTTGGAGACGTGCGGACGGAAGCTCGCGGTGTTGATGGAATGCGGCCGTGAACGCGGGCAAGGGCACTCTCCTGTGTCGTGCGCCAGTCGATGGCGGGGCCCCGCCAGCCCCGCCAGGCCCGCCAGCCCGCTGAAGCCATGGCTGAAGCGCGGGGCCCGCCGTGTCGGGCGGGATTCATCCAGCGCAGTTGACGGCCGCTGCCGCTCCCCTGCCGCACCGCGGAACACGTTTCTCGCATACAGCCTGTCGATTTCCTTGTTTCGTCCGGCGACACCCGTGCCCGCCGCGGTCAACCCAACCTGTACACCTGGGTGAATCCTTGGTTAATCATCATGTGTGTGTTGGGCGTTTGGCGATTGAACGGAGAAAATAATTATATTTGGACAAAGAAAATTATTCTTGCATCAAGTATTTTTTTTTCGCTCGACGCCCATGTTCTTGGTTTCAGCAGTACCCAGTGCGGGTCGAATAAGGTCATTTCTGTTTGCTCCTGTGTGCGGCGGGGCCTAGCCTGGTCACACGCCCGCTGGAGCTGCGTCGTCGCAGGCCGGCTTTGCACTGTCATAGAGAGGCGCTGTCACGGCAAAACGTTTTTACAAGGAAATGAACACGGCACAGAGACACACCCCCTGCGGGGGCTCGGGGCCTGCGGTGCCTGCGACGACGGCCCACGCGCCGCGGGGCGGGTTCCCCCCAGTGCCACAACTGGCGTATCACCGGCGCAGGTTTTTTTTTTTTTTGACGCCCCGTCAGCGGGGTATTGATGGCTCGGGGCCGCCTGCGGCCGCCTGCGCTGCCTGCCGCCACCAGCTGGCCGCCCGCGCCGCCCGCGCCGCCTTCGTAACGTACATATTCCTCTACAATCGATTGGCACTCGGCGGCCGGGCCGTCTGCTCCGCCGCCGTCCGGCTCCGTCCCTCTTCCGCCGCGCCGCGGATATTTTTACCCGGCACAACAGAGCGGACGCCACTAGCGCTGCCGGCTCGGCTCCGGGCGGCGGCCGCCTCCGCTCGCCCCCTACGCAGCTCAGCAGCTCGCGGCACGGAGGCAGGCGCGGAGGCGGCCGCGGGGCCCCGTGGTCCCACACAGTGACCGTCTCGCATCTAACAGTAGGACGGCCGCGCGCCCGCAGAAAAAGTAACGAGGAAAAAAAAAACAAAGAGAAAGGGGGAAAATAAAACATCTGTCGCTGTCGCCGCTGCCCGCCTCAACTACTGCAAGGCGGCACGAGGCGATTTGCATCGTAATCGCTTGAGGAGCGGGGCGAGAGCGGTGCACAAAGGCCGGGACAACGCGGCCACTCAAAGTCGGCAGTCCGCTCCGCCGGGGACGCGATGGTTGTTTTGTCGGGGGACCTAGACGGGGACCTAGACGGGGACCCTCCCGAGCAAGGCGCGTCCGACACGGCGGCCCGCTAATGTCATCTCTCACCTGCGGCCCCGGCGGACCCCGGCCCGCCACGGGACGCCACTGTTCGGGCGTCCCGAACGGCGCGGCCACCAAGTCATAAAAAGAGATTTTCTCGACTTTTCCTCCGGCCGTGAATAATAAGGGCTGGGCGACCAAGGTCGTTATGCCGCTCCCTTAAACGTGTCGCGGCCGTTAAGGCCGGCGGCGGGGCGGCGGGGCGGTGGGGCGGCGGGGCGCGTGGCGCGGGCAGCGTGTCGCGTGCCGGGGCCGGCGTGTCGCGTGCCGAGAATTAGCGGCGCGCGCGGCGCACGGGGGCTCCGCGGGGGCTCCGCGGGGGGGCTGCGGGGGCTGCGGCCGGGCTGACAGGCGATACCGAGGTCCGCTCTCCTTACCGCGGGGGGGAGACACGGCCGCAGGGCCTGCTCCGTGCCGGTGCGGACGACGCGGTGCTCCTGTGAACCGGGGTCGCTTTCGCGGTCAGGCGGCCCCGATCGGGGGCCGTCGGAGCCGCGAACATCGTCGAATTTCACCCACCGCCTCTATGATGGCGGTATAGAAACCGCAAACGTATACATTCTCCGACGGATTTCTAAACTGGAAATAAAAACTTGATTAAATGATGATGCGAGTTATTTCTGCAAAATCGTGATATCCTGTGATGCTGGTTGTGCCGCAGCGATGGCAAGGGACCCGGTCCGCAGTGGGCCGGCGGCGGCGGGGCGCTCCTGCCGCCCGGAGTGCATCATGTTGATGTGTGGACAGACGGGCAGATGGGGGCGGACAGCGCTCGCGTGACCGGCCAGTCCGAGCCGAGCCCGCAGGGCCCCGGAGCCGGCGGAGCCCCGCGGAGCTCCGGGCCACCGGAGCCCGCCTCACCAGCGGCTGGCCGGCGCTGGCCGGCGCTGCCGGGGCGGGCAGGCCTGATATCGAGGAGGGCGCGGCCGACCCCTTGCCCTGCCGGCCCTGCGCCGCCGGCCCTGCCCCCACACCACGAGCCCCGCCACCACCCGCCGCGACCCACCGGCGACCGCTACGGCCCGACCCGCGAGGATCGCGTGTTAAACCGCCCTGTGCCCCTCCACAGCACGGGGGGCACCGGCGGTGGCAGAGGCCAAGGCCCCCCCAAGGCCCCGCCAGGGCCCCGCACCCCTGCCCCGCCAAGGGCCCGCCCCAGTGAAGGAATCTTCGTATTTCCGCTGAGAGCCGCAGAGCGCGGGGCGCCGGTGACAACGCCGAGGGACTGCACTGCACAGCACTGCGCCCAGCCTCTCGCCGCCTCAAAGCCCCCGAAGGCCGTCAGCCGCCCGCGTCCTCCCTCCCTCCCCTCCTCTCCCTTTCACTCCCCTCCCAATGCGGCTATCGATGATGGAATCCCTGAGCGCCGCGACTGGCGGGCGGAGTGTTTCGGGCGGGCGGCGACAACTGAATGCTCCGGCCCTGTCGCGCCGTGATCGCTGCTGACGTCGCCCGGAACGGTTCGCGGCATGAATCCTGCGGCCGCGAGGCGACCGCTGTTGTGGCTGGTGGGAGGTGCCGTTGGGGCGGGGGGAGCCGTGGGGCGCGAGCGTCCCGGCCCCGCACCGATAATATCCGTTATTATTCCGGGAACAGTACAGTTCTTCTTGACCTAAGATTCTTGGAACATTTGGCAATTTTCTTGCGGCAAGAACGGCCGCCGTCGCGGCCGCGAGGCGTGTCTCCGGCTGGGTGAGGGAGGGCGGCCCCAGGCGGCTCCACGGCCGCTGCGTCGCGGTACAGAAGGCGACCGCAGGGCCGCAGGGCCGTCAGCGGCGGCCAAAGGACCGTCGCGGCAGGGCCCCTCGCTCCTCCCTCCGGCATCCGGTCGCTGCCGCAAATCGAAAATGCTTTCGGACGTGCAGGAACGCGAGCGGAGCCGGGAGGTTGCGGCGTCTGTGGCACGCCGCACCGCTGCTGCGGCCCCCAGCCCAGCTGCTCTCAGTGGCCCCCTGCCCTCCGCCGTACAGGTCCTGGGCAGCCCCATGATGCCCGGGGCCGCCGCGGGCCGTGTGTGTGCTTCATCCTCCGAGGGGATGGAAAACGGTGTCCCCGTCCCGTCCACGTCCGTTGTCGCTGCGTTATCACGTCGGCGCTATCTGCTGCGGCCGGCTGGCGCCCTCGCCGCGCTCCCACGCGCTGTCAGGGTCCTGGCAGAGTTTCCTCCCGGACGGGACGGCCACGGCTCGTTAGAAGTAATGCACTCCGGCTTTCCCGCGGCGGCATTGGGCCAGGCAGCGCGGGTCCGGAGCTCAGTCCGCCCGGCAGGCCCTTTCCTCCCGAGCACCGCGTCGCCGCAGCGGCGGCCATCCTCCGTTCGCAGGTCGCGGCCGAAACCCACATCCATACGTCCCCACTGGGACAGGCGGACACGCCGAGCAAGAAAAGGGGGAAAGAGATAAGGGACGTGGTGTTTGGGTTGTGGAGGGGGTGGAGGAGGGGGCGGGGGAGTTATCGACGGTAATGGAAGAAAAGTTGTGGTGCTGGTCTGGCAGGCCCGGCAGACAGGCCACACTAGCGACAGCAGTGTGTCCGTTGTGTGCGGAGGGGGTGAGGGTGAGGCGGGTCGGCGGAGACGCCCGGCAAATACGTGATGGAGGCGACGACACTCGCTCTGCCGCCGTGTACGTGGCCGCCGAGGCCCGCGGACAGCCGGCCTGGGAGCGGCGGCCGGCGGCCGGCGGAGTGCGGCGGGCGCCCGCGTATCGGAGGGTAGGCCGTCCCGCAACACACCGGCGCGCCCCGCGGGCCTACCTGCACGGCTGTCGCCCGCTGCCGCCACGGGATGACAGTGGACGGCATTAGCGGAAGACTGATGAACAGGACGGGGCGTGCGGACGCGGCCCGGCCCGGCCGGGCAGGCGGGGCGTACTCCCTTTGCGTACTCCCTCGCTGCCGGGCGCCACACACACACACACACAGCTGCCGAGTCGGGCTGAGTGAACAAGTAGTGAGCCCTCTGGTTTGAGGCCGCGCGGCCGCTTTCTGAGCGAGTCTTCGTCGGGAATCACGGCACGTTCTGTGAATGAGGCTCGGGTCGGGCGGGGCCGGGCGGGGCAGGCTGAGCGGCGCAGACGTCGCGGCGCCCCCCGCCGTATCGCTCTGACGAGGCGGGAACACTTTATTTTCGCCATAAATCTCCCGGCGAGCCGCGAGGCGCCAGGTGACGCCGCGGCGATGTCGGAGCGGAGGCCCGGCGCCGCGTCGGGCCGCGTCCCGGGGCGCCGCCTGCTAAACACGGGAACATAAAGAGCCGCGGGATAAAGAGGGCCGGGCTGGCGTGTCGCGGCAGCGGCGGCGGCAGCGTCGCCAGTCCATTGCGGACACAACGGCGGGGCGAAGCCGGGTCAGACGGGGCGGGCTCTCTCCGTTTCTATGGCCCTTCATACTCCTGCACTTCCTCCCGGCGCGCTCAAATCATTTTTAAAGCACATTCGGCAGGTAGTAATGGTGAAAGTTGTCGACGAGCCGTTCCAAGGGAAGGTTTTAAAGCACGGAGCTTTTAGGTTTGCCGGGACTCGGGGCGCCCCATCTGCCTCTCCCGCCGACACGTCTCCGTTCCGGCCGCGACGAGCGGCGCGGAGCGAGCGGAGGGAAAGCAAAACTAACGGCGGCGTTATGTGAGGCAAACTTTGTGTGCGCCCGGGTGAACTATGTTAGGCCGTCAACGTCTGGGCCGGGGCCTCGGCCGGGCGGGCCGGGCCGGGAGCCTCGGCAACGCCATTGATCTTGACCTACTGACGGTCTGAAGGCTGCGAGGCAGGATAGTTTCAGGCAATTAGCTGTTGTGCCGTTCCTCTTGATGCAGACGGAGGCGCGGGGGTCTGGAGGGATGGCCCCGCCGCCCCCCCGCCGCCCCGCCGCCCCGCCGCCCCGCCGTGCGGCGCCTTTGTGAACCTACCCGTGATGCTGAGGGTGCTGCTGTGCCACTGTCCCACAGCGTCCCCCGGCCCCGGCCGCGGCCGCGGGGGTCTGCACCGGGCTGCACCCGCAGCGCTGCAAGCCGCCCTTTGGCGTGCGGCCACGGCCACAGCCACACGCAGCCAGGCCGGGGGGCGGCCCTCGTGGCCTCGGCCCCAAATCATGGCCCGGCGGGCCCCGGGCAGCGCGGCGCCGGAGCCTCGACAGGAAGAGAAACTTTCTGACCGCACTGGCTGCACCATGCATTGTTGGAGGATGTTGCCTGAAAAGTTGTCTGCAAAAAAAAAAAAACTTGGCAAAAATGCTGGCGCGTGCATAAGCATTTTAAAAAATCATATTACGTAGTTTGGTTGCGTCCGGTGTGGTTCGGAAGCCTTTTTTTGCGCCATTATGTGGAGTTTTTCTGAATAGAGATATCCCGTTTTGGTGGGCGTGCGCTTCTTGGGCACAATGCGAACGCATCACATGCCGACCGGTGCGGCTTGTGCCGGGCAGTGGCGTGGATGCAGCTGTGTGTGTGTGTGTGTGGGGGGGGGGGGCGCCACACGCAGCCCCGCCCCGCCCCGCACGGACCCGCAGGGATATTGTTACAGCGCAAAGCACCTTCGCTGCTCCGGAGCCCATCCCACCCCCCGAGCGCCCGGAGGAGAGATAAAACCTTTAACAAGAGACTGGTTGTGTGCTTTGGAGTCGTCTCACTCTATCAGTTGGATTGGAAAAGGGGTTGGTGGAAGTGGCTGCCGGCGGGCAGCAGAGGGGAGGGGGGGGGGGGGGGGGGGGGGTGCTCCTGGCTGCGAGCGGGCGGGGGGGGGGGGCGAACAAAGCGAGCGACGCGGCGGCACGGCGGGTGACAGGCGGGGGCGGCGACGAAAAACAAGCTTGGCTGTTCTATTCATATTTCGCAGCATTCCGCGCCGCTGAAGAATAACTTGGGATGAACTGGAGAGCCGCGCCCTGGGAGCGCCCGGTGCGCCGATACAGGCTGGGGGCGGCGGAGCTCCCAGGCGGCCCGGCGGGGGAGGAGGGGAGGGGAGGGGCGGGGAGGGGAGGGACGGGGTGTTGTTGGCTCAGGTCAGCGAATGGACGGGGTGTCCTCTGTCGACCTGGGAACTGCGTCGGGGTTGATGTGTCTGTGTGTGCGTGGGAGTGTGTTTGTGTGTGTGAAGAAGGCGAGCGCTCGGGAGGTAACCTCCCAGTATTTGCGAGCGTCTAGTCGCCCCCCTCCCTCAGGACGCCTCCCAGGGGTGGCGCAGGCGTTTCCAGTCACGCGGTATTTGCTCAGGGGTAACGGACGGCCCCGGCCGGTATAACGGTTCGGCCAATGAGGTCATTTTTCCGTGTCCGGCCGTGTGGGCGCCGCGTGCGTTGGCGCGTGCGTGCCGCGTGCGTGGCGCGTGCCGGGTAAGTCCCGGCGCTGCGGGGGGCGCCCCACTCCGCACTGTGTGCCCCGCTCCCCCCACCCGCTCACGCTCTGCGGGCTGTTTTAGACTTGTAAACCAGAGGACGTGTACCAACCCGGCGGCGACGAAAAAAAAAATCGGGAGCAGAACTTTGGCGTGGCGACCGCGGCCGCGGTGCAACGCGCGGGCGACACGTCACCCCGGGGGCTCACATAGGGCTCACGGAGGGCCCGTAGGGCTCCGGGAGTGGCCGCCGTCGTCGCCGCGGCCGCCACGACACAGGGCGGGCATATTCATTTACTTCGGTGGAGCCTGGCAGGGCTCGGGCCTGCCGCCGCTCCGCCGCCGCCGCCGCCGCCGCCGCCGCCGCCTCGCCGGCCCTGTGTGCGCTGCACCACTCATACAAATTCAGGGCCGCATTACCATGGCGCCTGTCCTCTACCTCATTTTGCAATCGTTTCTTCTCGCCGCCCCTGCTGCCCGCTGCCCGGGGCTGCCTCTCCCCTCCCCGCGGGCGGCAAACACAGGGCCGCGGGGCGGCGCGGGGCGGCGCGGGGCGGCGCGGGGCTGTAGGCCGCAGAGTCGAGCCCTCGACAAGCCCAGCCCTTCGGCCGCCCGCCACCGCCGCCCGCCGGCCCGCGACCCTTGCATCAGACCGGGCCTCGCTGAGTTCGGCCGCACTCCGATATTCGTACTGCGCTCACTGGCCCAGTTTGCGTTCTGCTGTGGCGCCGTAAGGCAAAGCGCGTCGGGATTTGCATGAAAAATCGATGCTGGCGTGTAGCGTGCAGCTCAGGGCCGGGCCCGGCCGGACCGCCGCGGGCGCCGCGGGCCGCGGGCGCCGAGGCGTCGGGGCGGGGTGGGGAGCGTCCGAGTGCTGCCGCCGGCAATCCCAGCCCAGACACCATGCGCCACTTGGAGTCCCTTCAGGGACCTCCCATGAAACCCACTCAAGGGCAACTCTTTCCCCACGGGACGTCGGCATGGTATTTCCATGGGACGACCAAGGTCCCGTATGGTGGGTGCCCATCGGAGGCAGGGTCATGGGGAATCCCTTGGAAAAAAAAATTTGCTCGTGGTGCTTTATGGCTTATTTTTTGGGGGGTCATGTGTACTTTGCTTCTGACTTTTGGGGCTTAGAGTTGCCGCCGCGTGCACCCGCGAGAAAGAGGTGTTGGCACGGCAGAAGGTGTGAGTGAGATGGAATCTGGAACCGAGGGGGGTAGGGGGGGAGGGGGGTTAGGGGGCGACGTGCGTCAGGCCGCGCGAGTGCGGCGCCCGCCAAATCACCGATCATTCATTCATTACACGCATTGATAGGAAAACACGTGCGGCTATCGGCTCTGCCATTCGCGCTTGACACTTAAGCCCCCCGAGGTTGTTCCTCTGTTTTATCCCTGCTGTATCGGATGTCGTAAAACAGAGGGAAAAAAACGGGAAATCCGAATGACGCCGACAGAACAAAACAAAACGAAAATAGGACAAGAGAGAAAGGAAACTGGTTGGACATGACAGCGAAGGGGAAACCACGCACGCAATGAGGGTGAGGAAGAGGGAGGTGAGGGAGTGACGAGTGGAGAGAGAAGAGGGGAGGGGAGTATTGTTGGCTGCGATGATGGGATCGTCTCGTTGATGTAAACGGTGCGTACTCACCGGCACACAGCGGGGCACGGCGGGCGTCAGCGGTGGTGGTGGAGGGCAGCGGCGGCGGCGGCGGCGGCCCTGTGCCGTGCAGTCGTCATCGCTTTTATGAGAGCCGCCAGACATATCGCGTATCCCTCACCCCCGGGCCTCGCCTGCCCGCACTAAAACCGCGCTTAGTGACGCCCGCGGCGCGCACTCACACACACACACGCACACGCACACGCACGCACACACGTGAGGGCGGCGCCTCCATTCCCATTGTGGACAGACCGAAAAGGAATGTCGAGAGCAAAAGGCCCTAATCTGCGCCGGGGCACCGCACGTGAGGGCTGCGGGGGCTGCGGGGGCAGCGGGGGCTGCGGGGGCTGCTGCGCGCCCGCAGACTCATCCCCCCCCCCCCCACACACACACACAAACCCCGGCCGCCTGCGGCGTATAGAGTCCCGTAAAAGCGGCGTAAATAAGGCCATTAAAGCAGCGGTTTTGAATCGCGCGCGCGTTTCTACATAACAACATTTTTTTCTTTTTTTAATGAAAGGAAAAACGATGGTGGCGGTTCGGTGAGGCGCGGCGCGCGGTCGGCCCGCGGCTCGCGTGACGCACCGAGGCCGAGGCCGCGGCCGCATGCCAGCCGACGCCGCCAGCCAGCTACTGTCGGGGCCCGTATTTTAATTCGGAGGAGGAAGTGTTCCGATTTATCACCGACATGATGAAAACGTAACGACCTCTCCGCCGGCATTCCGCCGCCGCGCAGTCGAACACGCGGGAGACCGCAAATTATTGCGAGATGTAATGTAAAATGCCTCGGTATCGTCGAGGACATGCTCTCGACATTTTCGCTCTCGACGCGGCGACTTGCCACAGTGCATTTTGTACTCGGCCTCGTACAAATTACAGTAAATAAGTAGAAAAAATTTTTTTCTCCCGGATTGATTTAAAAAAAAAAGTTGGGACGAAGTTAACGGCACAATGATCTTGCTCCGAGAACGGTTATTTTTCTGGGCGTGTATGGCTGCGGCTCCACTATCGGGGGTTTGCAGCTGGGATCTCCGCCTCGCTGCCTCTGCCTCTCTCCCTTGTGCACACACACTCACACACACGCACACACACACAGGAGCACCCCGAGGGGGGGGGGGGTGCGGCTGCGCTGCGCCCTTGGCCCAGCAGTAGGCGTCTCCATGCGGACCGCACTTACCAGCCCCTAAGGAGGAGATATGGCCAACCGATTACGGCCCGATGACTGAGATAAAGCTCGGGGCCCCGCGCAGGCTGCGCCGAGCACCCCGCGCTGCTGGCGAAGCGTTGTCGGCGCAGCGGCGTCCTGAAGGGCGGCCGATGCCACGGGAGATCCCCCCGGGGCCAGGAAGGGGAGTGGCGGCGAACCGGAGGGGGCGGGGGGGGGGGGGGGGGGGGGCCGGCGGGGGCCGGCGGGGGCCGGTGGGGGCCGGAGGTGTGGCGGTCGGGGAGTCGGGAGGTCTGCGGTTAGCGACGGCTTGTCGGTGAGGGCCGGAGCGGCCGGAGCGGCCGGTGCGGCCGGACCGGGGAGATGTAGCCCGGAGGCGGGGGCCCGGAGGCTGGGGCCCGGAGTCTGGTCCAGTAGTCATGGACCGCGGCCCCCTGAGCCCCACGCCACGCTCGGCCTCCTCCTCCTCCTCCTCCCCCCGGCATCGGCAACATCCCGAATCGTGGTGGTAATAATTACACGCCTCGGGAACGGGCCGGCAAACCCATTATTGGCCGTAACACGGTCCCAATTTTACACGCTGGAATCGAGGTTATTTCGCAAATGCGGCGGTTGAATGCCGAGTAGTCCTCCTCGCTCCCCGGCAGCGTCCTCCCTCCTCCTCTCCTCTCACTCCCTCTCCCCCTCGCCTCCATCTCTCGCTCTCACTCTCGCTGCCTGCCTCTGCCTCTTTCTCCCCCCGCTTTTCCCTGCCGTTTTCCCTTCGACGGCTTCAATCCCAGCCCGGGGGGAAATGCGGCAGTAAAGCCGTGATCATCATTCCGACTTCATCAGCACAACTGCCGCCCCCCCCCCCCTCGCGGCCTCGCTTCTTGTTCCGCCTCTGGCGCCGACAGTGTGGCTGTCGTCGCTAACACGGTTTGCAAAACTTGCCGGAAAGCCACGCACACCTTTTCCGAAGCGCGACTCTGAAAGCGGGGAAATATGCGCGGGGTCTCTGCCTCGCGGGGTCGCGTCGCTCCGCGGGCCCCGCCGGGCCCCGCCACGCACCGGGCCCGTTGCACTTGTTGCCCCCGAGGACTATATAACGGACTGGCCGCACGTCACTCGAGATTCTTCTCTGCGCAGGCCTCTCGATCGGCACTGCGTTCGACTGCTTCGGTTTCGAGTTCTCCCCCGGACTCGCGCGCGGCGGGCGACAGGGGCGCGCGCTGCTGCTGCTGCTTGGGATTCAGGGAAACGAACTTATAATTCAGTCGAGTGCGCCGGGGCTGATTGGGTGCGTGCGACGAATTCAAGAGCCCCGTCGGAACGCTCACCCGCCCCGTCCGAGAAGTGGGTACCTCACACCGCCAGCGCAGCGCGCCGAACACGGCAAACCTTCACCCCGAGTTGATGTAAGGTTGCCATTTATTCCTGCACTACCTCTCCCAAATCTCTTACCCCGTCTCGAGGAACAAACACGAAGGCACGGCGAAGGAGGCGCGTGGCGGCGCGTGGCGGCTCTTGGCAGCGCGTGGCAGCGCCCCCGCGGCAGGGAGCTTTGGCGATGAGTTTGTGTGCGCTGCCACTCCAAGTCCGTACCAACGCCTCCAGAGACACGGCCCCGCGGCCTACGCGGCCCCACCCCGCACCATCTCACTCTCTCTCTTTCTCACTCTCCCTACCCCCGCCCACCTTTCTCTCTCTCTCTCTCTCTCTCTCTCACGCTCTCTTTCTGTTCCTCTCACGATCTCTTTCTCCTTCTCTCTCAGACCACTGCCGACAAGGTGACGAGGAGAAACACATCGCCGCCAAAGCGAAACATTTTCACCCACTTGTTGTGAGCGTTTCTGCGAAACCCGTCAAATATTTACAGGTAGAGCGAGAAGGAGGGGAGTGAGGCGACGGGAAGATGAGGGGGTCGGAGAGAGAGAAGTGGGCGTCGGGCAAAGGAAAGTGACTGACAAACAAAATAAGACTCGCACATCGCGGCACCCTCTTTGTCCGCCCAAGGCCGTGGGACTTTGTGCTCTTTGACCGATTTTTTTTCAGGAACAAATATTATATCTCTTGAGGGCTTCCTTTCACGAACAAAATAAATTGGGTTAGTGGTATTGGTAGGAGTACCGTGGAAGTGTATGCGCGTATGTTGTGCGTATTTGGTAATGCGCGCACGCGACCGTACGGGTCCACAACCGGGTGGGCAATTGAACGCTCCCTTCTAGAGCCCAGAGGATCCAGGTGGGGATGTGCGGGTTGGGGGGCACCCTGTGTCCGCCAAAGTGAGTGCCCGCCGGCCCAGACGTGGGGGTCATGGGGAGCGCCAGAGGGGCAATAAACACAGGTGTGAGAGGCGACACAAGGCCATTTTATACCTAATTTTTCTGCGTTCCATACGGCGCGATGCCCCCCACTTTCTCCTCTTTATATTTTGTCCACGAATGTCAGGTGCGCATGGCGCGACGGCCGCGTTTGGCCCCGCATTTCACCCGCGGTCCCGGCCGGCCGAGGCGCCGCCACCTTGAGAGACTGTGGTGGGACTGTGAGGGGAGAAAAGGGGCCGCGGCCGGGTGGCGCTGAATGTCGCGGTGTGCACAGAGTCCCCCGCCCCCCGCCCCGCGCCGCGGGATTGTTTGAACAGGGACGGCGCCCCCCGCGGCTGGTTATTTACGCCGGGGAAAAATGAAGTATAAAAAAAGGACGGTCGTCGTGGCAATTTTTGGGGGGCCCCGGAGCGGCGCGGAGGGCCCCCGTTGCAGCGGCTTTCACGGGTTCCGCTCTTCCGCTCGGCAAGGCTCGGGTACTAATGCCTTCATCGGGGCTGATTTTCCCTCCGGGAAGACAAACGAAGAAGGCGGCCGTGTCTTTGTGGGCCGTCGCTCAGAAGCGCCGCCGGTCCGCCGGTGCAGCGGCGCACAGCGGGCCGCGGCGCGGGGCGGCCGCCGGCCTTCGATCCCACAGGGATAACGGCAAAAGGGTTCCCATGCATAAATTTTCTACGGCGTTTACCTAACATTAGAGGGGGAAAACATACCGTGGAACTATAATGGACTTATGCCTCCCCCCCCTCTCCCCCCGCCTCCTAAGCGCTTTCCTCCCCCGCAGTGCCTCTTTGGGACAAACAACCCCCTGCTGCAGTGGCCTAGAAGAAGGGGCTCTGTAGGCGGAGGGCTTATGCAGCGGCGCCCGTCACAGGCCGCCTTCACCTTCGTCTCCTTCTTGTCCTTCCCGGATCGGTGCCGCGGTATCGGGGGGAAGTCAAAGTCAGTGGCGACGTCACGGCGGTGTACTGCTGCCGCCGCTGCCGCCGCTGCGGGGAATGCGGAGCCATTAAAGTCTCATTACTGGTCGCGTCACCGGCGGCCGTCGTCACGGGGCGACGTGCCCCCCCCCCCCCACTCCCAGCCCGCCGCCGACGTCCCCAATTCTCGTCAATAGTGGCGGGCTCCGCTGCGGTGCCGCTGCCCCCCCGCGACCCCACGGCCCGCGAATGCCCCCAGGGGAGCCGCGGGGGGGCCGATGAGGACACCGCAGGACACCGCAGGACACCGTAGGACACCGTAGGACACCGTAGGACACCGCGCACACGCACAAGGCAGTTAGTTTACACAGGTTGATGAAGCAAACACGGTGGCGGGCCCCGCGGACAGCGCTGCGCTGCGCCGCCGACAACTCCTTCCCGTATTAGATACCAGCGCTGCCGTCGGGGGGGGGGGGGGGGGGGGGGGGGGCGCAGGGCGAGGGGAGTGGCCGAGGACTGTCTGCGCCGCGCCCCCGCCGCGACCCCCGTGATAGGAGTGCGGGAGAGACCCTGACGGACAAGACAGCCAGAAGTGCACTGCCAGAGCGGAGCAGAGCGGAGCAAAGCTCTGCTAGGGCGGCAGGCGGCAGACAGCTGCGATGCTTCCAACTTTAATACTCTCCCCCTCCCTCCCTACGAGGCTCTGGCCGTGGCTGCGCCCCCTCCCTCCCTGCTACCCCGGGTCAGCCCTGCCGGGCCCTGCCGGCCCGCCGCGCGGCACGCTCCGACAAGTTTAGAGTATTCATAAGAGGGCGGTGACGGGGACAATAGCCGGCGGCGGCCAGCGCCGCGACGTGTGCCCTCTGGTGCCCTTCCTCGCCCCTGCACACGGCGGGCTCCTCCGGTGCCCCGCCGCCCCGCTGCACCCGGGCCCCCCGCGTCGTGTCGCCCCCGTTGCCGGCCGTCGCTACTGCTCCGCCCTGCGCTCCGCCCTCTGCTCCGCCCGACTCCGCCCTCCCGGACCGCCGCCGCCGCCGTCATCGCCGGCTCCGATCGAGACATTAACTCGGCCGTCTCTGATCCTTGGCTTTAATCACCCCGAGTCCCGGGGGGACTAATGGGAACGCGCTTCCCCAATAGGGCTGCGCCGGTCCGCTGCGCCGGTCCGCGCTGCCCCTGGGCTATCGATAATACCAAACCGGGCCGCGGCGCACGGCACAGTTTACCGGCCGGAGCCGCCGGAGCAGCCGGACTCCGGGCCAGGCAATCAGTTTATTGGTTACTCTCCGTACGGCGGAATTATCCGATGATCCGATTCCCGAGCGCGGCGCGACGTCGCAAGCGGCCGGCAGCGGCGGGGCACGGGAGCCGGGCCGGAGCAGCCGGAGCAGCCGGTGCCGGCCGCGCAGCACTCGCGGCCCCGTCAACCTGTTTCCACAAAAGTGGTCCGCATCACGGCTCTCATGCATATTTGAATGTCGCGGCCATCAGGATGATGGGGGACCTGGAGAGGCGCGCGTTCACCGGCACACTCCACTCCGCCCGAGCAGCCCAGCCCGGCCCGCGGCCGGGTACGGGCGTGTGTGTGTGCGCGCGCGCGTGTGTGTGTGACCTTTGGCGGGTTCTGCTACTAATACCCCACGTGGAAGCACACGAGTATTGCACTCTCCATTTATCTCGAGTACCATGGAACGTGGAACATACTGATGTGGTGCCTTCGTGGATTGTGATATGCTACATGAAAATAAATACTTCTTTGAGACCGCAGCTCAAAACTGTATGAGGCAAAGAAATCAAAAAATAATTTTGCCACGATTTTTTTTTCGTTCCACCTGACATTTATATGACGTCGAGAAACACGCCCACACATGACAAGGAGTTTGATTGTAACTTTTTGGAACAGGAATTCAGACTTGGGACTCAAAGAACGATTCCATGTCACAGAACACGAGGGCGCCCTTCACGTTCTTTATATGCCGGTTGTATTTCTTTACATTTGCGGTGGTCGGCCTTGGCTTGGCCGGCGGCAGCGCAGGGCGTCAGGCGTGGCAGGGCGAGGGCTGCGGGGCGGGCAAGGACAAGGGCCCGCAGCCGGCCGCGCCGCTCCGCACTGCCCTGCGCCCATTTTCATCAAGTCGGAGATCCCGGCGGCAGCGGCGCGCAGCGAGGCGCAGCCCAGCGCAGCAAGGCGCCCTCGTGGAGGGCCGCCCCCTGTCACTCATGACTCGTGAATGCGGGAGCGGGCGTAGCGAGAGCGGCGGGGCCGGGCCCGGGGAAGAAGGCGAGGGCGGGCCAGACTAATTGGACACCGTTTGCGAGACAGTCGGGCGGCGCGGACGCGGTGCAATGAGGAATCGGGCGACAAAGTCGAGACAAGGCCGAGGGCGGCGGCGGCGGCCGGAATTAGGAGGGGCCGGAGTGGAAAACGAGGAGCGGGCGAAACGGGGGCGAAGTGACAAAATAGCTGCTGGAAAGAGGTTTGCGAACACCGGAAGTGCGTCGCGACGCCGCGCGCGCGCCCCCCGCCCCGGCGGAAGCGCGCACGGGGTGGCAATTCTCTGTTTCCGGGGGGAAAATGGTTTGCGCAGGTGACACGACACGCGAAGGTAGGAGCGTGGGGCGCGGCGCGCTTGGCAGGGGTCAGGGCAGGCGGGCGCGGGCGGGCGGCCGCGGGCGAGGTACCGCTCAGGAAATATTCGCCGCTGAGCTCCAGAGAATAAAGGCACGCCAGCGGAGCACGGCGGCAGCAGAGGGACTGGCGAAGCAGCCGGCCGACCTGGCGAGCCCTGCGGGGCGGCGGGGCCTGCTGAGAGGTCCCCGCACCGATATTTCCCTCTCCGGCCTCGCCCGCACCAATACGCCCTCCTTTCAGCCGGCCGCCGTTTGAACTGCGCCGACCTAAAGTGCCGTAATCGCTTCCAGGCGGCAGCGCCTGCCAGGTAAAGTAGACGCGGCCAAAGCGCTGCGCCGGCCGCCGCCACTCTTTGGAAATCGAACAGGTGTTGCGTGGCCTCGCTGCCGCAGCCCCGCAGCCCGCAGCCCGCGCACGGGCCTCAGGCATGCGCGCCGGACGGGCGCTGGCTGGCCCTTTATCTCTCAGCCTCAAAGCGGCCGCGGAGGCCAAGCAATTCCTGAAGAAGGCTGCCCGGCTCCGGCTGGCCGCGGCTGGCCAGCACTTTGACGGCCCGCCCCGCCCCCCTGAGCCCGGCCCTCACTGCAGCCGCCGCCCGGAGCCGCGCCGCACTCTCAGCCAATCGCTGCAGTCGGCGCCCGAACCAGTTGGCGGCGGCGGCGCCACGGCTGCTGCACTAGCTGTTTATGCATTTGCACCCGCCACGAGAACGCCGGGGTGCCAAAGCAGCGACAGGGAAATAAATTGGGAGGAAAGTGGAATACCAAATTGTGTTTCCAAACCGAGAGCGGAGCTGGGCGGGGCGCGTGCACGCACGCACACACACAGACCGACACGCTCCTGCAGGATGCCGCCCCGTCTGGCTGTCGCCCCGGATCCCATGTGGTGGCACATGCTTTATTCAGAAATGAGGGGCGGCTCTGGGCGGGTGGCTGGCCCCGCCGGTCTCAGGGTGGTGGATGTGCTGTGCACCCCTGCCCCGCCAGCTCCCCCCAGGTGCACTCCACTCCGCCCCGACCCCCACAACCTCAGCGTCACATCGTTCGCAAGAACAAGGGCGCTATACAGCATATTTCGGTTCCGCCAGCCGGATATTCCTATAACATAACAGACTATATTTTCCTTATTCTTTTAATGGAACTTACGTTCCGACGCCTCAGGTGGAAAACTCGTGGGCGACGTTTCAGTTTAGATCGAGGACTCCGTTCCACTCGGCCCCACTACGGTCCCCGGTCGGCCGCAGGACGGCCACCGCGGCCCGGCCGCAGCACCATGTTTATGATTTTGCGATAAATGCCCGAGCGCTGGCCAGGCCGCTGGCCAGGCCGCCCCCCGGTCGGGCCGCCCTCGTCCTGAGCCGCTATCACTAAACAGCTGACACCGGCCGGCTGGAAATGTATGGGGTCACGCATGCCTGGCGGTGAACGCGGGTGAGGCCCGCCCGGCACCGCCCGGGACTTGGTCTCCTTGACGGCGCACGAGGGTCAGCGCAGCCAATAAAATCACGTTTTCGGAACTCTGCTTTTTTTTCACCATTTTTCTTATCTGCTCCTGATGGTGACGCGTGGCGGCCGGGGCAGCGCGGCAGATCAGCAGCGCCGCGGGGAGCCGGCGATACCGTGGAATGCGGCCTCAATCTCGCCGAGCGGCGCCTCATTCCCGGCGTTTAATTAATCGCGAGCCCTTAATGTATGCCGGCGCCGTCATCGCGCACTTCATCCACACCCCGATTGTCCCCCCCCTAACTTCTCCTACTCCCCTGCCTTACCCTCATCGGCCACCGATTCGTCTGTCATTTGGATCGGTCAGGGAAAACGCGTTCCAGTGGAGAGGCTCTGGCCGGGTGCCGCGGCGCCGCGGCGCTCCGCCCGCCCAGCACCGGCCGGCTCCGAGCGCTGGCAGTGACTCGGCACCGGCCCCTCCCCGCCACCACCTCTCCCGCCCTCAAACTAACTTTCGATGTCAAAAGCGGAGACGAGATGTGAAACATAATGAATGGATTGAGGTGGTAGGGGCTATCTCTCCTCCCGCCCGCTGGCTCAGCCGTGCGTCATGCCCCGAGGTTTCGCAGCACACAGCGCACAGCACACAGCACAGCGCCGCACCGTGCCTGGACACACAAAACACCGAGTCGCTCTGGCAGTTTGCAGCTCATACATTGTACACGTGGAATTTCGTTACGTAATACCTCCGCCTCGGCCATTTACTCGCTCCGCCGCGCTCCGCCGTCCACGCCTCCGCCCCCTCCCCCCCACTCCCCCCTCCTCGTCTCCTTTCCTCTGTCTCTGGTCTAATGGAGTTTGCTTGCTCCAACTTCACCTGCCGCCGCCCGCCCCCTCCGACACCATCAGCCATCATACCTCCGCCGTATCGCACATCACGCGGAGAAAAGTTGTGCCCGGCTGCTGTTATGAGCGCCCGAGCCGAGCTCCCCCGCAGCCGGAGGCCGTACGGGACGGGGGCACCGAGGCAACGCCCGTGCCGGGTGGTGGCGGGGGGCGCCTGCCACCGCCGGGGTAGGCCACCGCCGGGCCGCCGGGCCGCGCGGGCGGCCTACGCCGTACTCCGCGGGCGCTCGGGGGCCGGCCGCCGCCGGCCTCCCGGGCGGCCACTTGAGAGGGACCGCTTCTCCTCGTCGGCGATCCATCCTTCTTCATCAGCCCTGAGCGAGTACCGCGACACGACAGCGGCGGCGAGGGCGGGACACTTCGGGGCGCCGTCGTCAAAACACGGGCGATGACATTTGCGTGGCCTGCGGGGCCCGTCAGCGTGTCCTGAGCAGGCCGCCGGGCGAGGGGAGAGAGAAGTAAGTGTGTGCGTCTGTGTGCGAGGGAGAGGGAGAAAGACAGACGGAGGCGCGAGTGGGGACGACAGAGAGGAGAGGAATAGGGATAGAGAAACTCGCAAGCTTGTCGCCCGCCTGCCATCCATCCCATTGTACCTGATGGGGTGAATCGAAAACCGATATCATTTTCTGCGGCGCGCTGCCGTCGGGCCGGCGCGCTGTCGCTTGTCTGTCTGCAGGCGGAGAGGGAGGGGGGGGGGAGGAGGAGGGGAGGGCGGCGGAGAAGGCAGAAGAGAGAGAGAGAGAGTCAGCAAAAATATTAAGAACATTATTAAGAGAGCGGAGCAGAGTGACGCAGCGAGTGGGTGGGGATGAATGTGCGCGAGCGCGCACGATTGTGTGTGTGTGTGTGTGTGTGAGTGTGAGTGTGTGTGTGAGAGCGCGGGGCGGCGGGGCGGGCTGACTCATGCACCCAATCCATCTGAGTGTCGGGAGGCGGCCGGGAGCCAGGTAAACGATCGTCGTGCCGCCTGGTTTGCAATTCCTGCCGGAGACCGCCCCCCGCCCCCTCGGCCCGCTCCGGGGCCGCGGCCATGCCGTTCGTCTGCACGGGCGGAGCGGCTCCTGCCGCCGCGGGGCCGGCCTCCAGGAGCCGTCCACATACCACGTAACGCCGCCACACGTCCTGTGATGAGGTGTGTGCAAGCAACTTTTGGGGGGAAATTCCAAAACAATTGTTACGGAAGTTTGTACATCACAACGATTTTTAGAAGATTTTACGGCTTAGTAAAAAAAGGTTACATATTTTAATTTATTCCCAATAACTGTTGTGCATAAAATTAAAGTTTTTTTTGGGAGGTGGGAAGTACAAACTTTTTTTTTGAAAATTCCCAAACAGTCGGAAAAATTCGTATCACAAACTGTTTGGAATTTTTAAATAAAGTTTCTTTCCACGTAGGGACAGAGCGATACGGCAAAGCTGCTATCGCCGCATTTACGGGGGGTCGCCTCCCCCACTGTGAGCAGAGGGGGCCCCTCCTGCAGCCTCGTCACGCAACGCTGCGCCGCGGGGGCGTAAAGGACCACGGGAAGGGCACAGGGCGCCGCTGCCGCCGCCGCCGCCGCCGCCGCCGCCGCCGCCGCCGCCGCCGCAGGGACACACTGTTGCTCCCCGCCGTGTCGGCATGGGAGTATCGGGGCGGCCGCCGGCTGTGCTGCTGCTGCTGTGCACCACACCGTACCCGGCCGGCTCCGCCGCTACCCTTACTGCATAAGCCCGACGGGGACGGCTCGGGCCGCCGGCCGGAGTCCCGGAAGTCGGCGCCGCGTAAGGAGCGCCAGCGTCCTACCCGGCCGGGAGTTTCTTTACGCAGCGAGAGACGATTCCGCCGCGCGACGCTCAAGTTTATGCTATCCAACTGGCCGACCAGGAGACCTTTTATTCCCGTCGGACTTTGTCGCAGCAGCGGCAGCGCTGCAGCGCTATGGGAGCCGCGGCTGGCGGGCCACGCGCCGGGCACGCGCCGGGCACGGCACGCACCGCCCAGCCCAGCCCAGCCATCGCCCGGCCGGAGAGATAAATGATTTCCTACCTCCCACTCGCCTGCCGCTCCTCTTTTGTCGCCCTTCTCTGCCTCCCCCACCCCTCCCATTCTCTCTCTCTCTCTCTTTCTCTCTCTCTGAATTATTCAGAGCGCGCAGCGGCCGAAACAGACGACCGTCACGTCTTTATCAATTCTTAAAAATGTCGCGAGCCGCCAGCGGCGGGGGGAAATATCGTCGGCTTCCGATGGACAGGTGGCGCCCGCGGTCCTCGCGGCCCCCGCGGCCCCCGCGGCTCCTGGGGGCTCTTTGTGGCGGAGGAACAGCCACGCCTCTTCCATCCCGCCCTGAATATCGCATGGCGGCCGGGCAGCGCCGTGCGTGTGTGTGAGTGAGTGAGTGTGTGAGTGTGTGTGCCGTGCCGTCTGGAGGGGGGCGACCCTGCGCCCGCCACCCCGGCACCGGAGCCGCCGTGTTGCTCCCCAACTAGCCGATAAGGGCAGCTAACATTTGGTTTCTGGGGGTCTTCTGGGCAAGTGTATTACTGCAAAAAGAGTATGTGACACCTCGGGCCTCGGGGCGTCCCCTTGTGAGCGGGGTTCCCGGCGCTGCGGCGCTGCGGTCCGTGACGCCGTCCCCGGCGGCCGCCGGCCTTGACCTGATCGCGCCCTGACGACCGCGCACACCCCGCCACGCCCCGCCACGCCACGCCACGCCACGCCACGCCACGCCACGCCACGCCACGCCACGCCACGCCACGCCACGCCACGCCCCCCTAACCTCTGGAGACTGGAGGAGACTCCAGACGGCAGGGCGGGCAGAGAGGAGGGCCCCGGACCCGCTACTGGTCCTCTGCGACCTAGGCAGGGCAGGGAGGCAGCGCGCGGCGCTGGATTCATGACCCCCCCCCCCTCCAGCCTGTACTGACCCCCCACGAAGCGACATGGTCCGCACTGTACCAGCCGCGCCTCCAAGGTCACTTTTTGCTCCCCTACGATGCCGCTACGACGACGACCACCACATATATCTACCAAGACTCGCCTCATAATAATAATTTCCATATCCCTTTTTTTAAAAAACAACTTGTTTTTCCCGCCTTGACTCGGGTGTAATCGGCACACACTCACATGCGGTGACGGCTCCTCCAAGGGCCACGCTGCCTGCGGTGTACTCGGCCAAGGGAACGCCGTGTACGTGCGGCTTTTGCCTCGTCTGTATACACGCAATCGGTTCATCGTGGTTCGGCGCCACGCTCCGCCACGCTCCGCCACGCTCCGCCACGCTCCGCCACGCTCCGCCACGCTCCGCCACGCCCCGCCACGCCCCGCCACGCTTCAGCGCCCTGCTACGCTCCACCCGCACCATTCTGCCCCATACAGTGCGCCTTTTATCGAACTCGTCAAGATGACATTCAGTGAGCGCGCGCGCGTACGCGCACACACGCACACAATCCCCCCCCCCCCTCTCTCTCTCCCTCTCTCTCTCTCTCTCTCTCTCTCTCTCTCTCTCTCTCTCTCTCTCTCTCTCTCTCTCTCACCACACGCATGCTGAGCCAGCTATACACAAATGCCACATCCAGACCGTGAAGGCAGGGTAAAGGGAAACGCACAGACGCAAGGGTTGTATCGTGAGCGGGCGCGGCGGTAGCGGCGGTAGCGGCGGTAGCGGCGGTAGCGGCGGTAGCGGCGGTAGCGGCGGCGGCCCCGAGTCCTCCGACTTGCTCCGGCTCTCTCTCACCGCCACACCTCCGGGCCGGGATTCGAACCCGTGTCCCCGGACCGGAAGGAAGTGGCGCCTGGCCGGAGCCGAGCTCCGAGCTCCGGCGGTCCCAACCGCCGCTCCGGCCCCTCTGGCCTCCGGGGGAGGGGCGGCCGACCCGCCCTCGCTTACTTTGCGGCTGGAAATGAGCAAGGTGCAGATTACTGTAATAAAAAAAAATCTCAGGTCATTAAATTTGTAACGATCTGATGCGGTGAATTCGTCTCTATAAAACGTCGTCATCGGGTTCTAGAATCATTATGATTGTATGCGGGTTATTGGTGGCGGGAGGGGGCTGGGCCCAAACCTGAACCGTCAACTGCGGGCGCAGCGCAGACCATTCGGCAAGCGGCCCAGCGGCAGGCGACCGGCAGCTGGAGTGGCTGGAGCGGCTGGAGGGGCTGGACGGGCTGGAGAACTGCGGAGGGTCCTCGGGTGTCGTCGGCTCGACGTGCCGGTCGCAGTTTCGCCCCTCCCCCTTACGGGCCGTGAGCAGCGCGGCGACACCGGCTGCGCATCCGCACACGACTCCAGCCGTCAGGCCGCCGGGGCCCGCCGCCCCCCGCAGCCCGCTGCAGACGCCCCCAAACGTGCATCTGCCGATAATGTCAGACCAAAAATGCCACGCTGCTTTACATTTATATTTTCGCTGTCTGATTAAACGAGTAAGAAACTCGGACACGACGATGGTTTTTTTTTTTTTTGCGGATTTGTTTGCTTACCGATGGTGCCAGAGTGACGTCTGTGTGCAACTGGTATCGTCACATCTGGCGCGGCCCCATCGCGTGTGCGTGCCTGCGGCCGCCCCTCCGCCGTGTCCGTCTGTTGGTGTTTCTGTTTTTCCCCCCCGAGCCCGGCCCCGGGGCCCGGCCAGGCGCGGCCCGTTGTTGGTCGTCCCGTCACGTTCCCCGCGCGGGCGGCTGAGGGCTGAAGAACTGGAGGTGAGGCGTGGGGCGGGGCGGGGCCGGTGTCATACGAGGCATCCCACACACACACACACACACACACACACACACACACAACTGCCTGAAAAACTCCCCGGAGACGTTTTTTTCCTCGGCCGCCGAGGCATCCATCATGCCCGCGCCTTCGGTAACGCGTTGAAGAGTTTCGCAGCGAACGACCAACGACCACCTCCGTCCTCCATGAGCACATGACTCTCCCGGCGCTGCCGTCACGGATGCGCAACCGACATTTTCCCTTTATGTACTTATCTCTTCAAAGTTAATGTGCGAGGCCGGGTTTTTTCTTGTGTTGTCGTGTAACGCGGGGCGGGTCGGGAGTCATCAATGTGAATGTGTGAGCGGTGGAGTTTTCTCCCTCTGGCCGTCGCAGTGCGCCGCGCTGGCCGCGGCCCCCGCTGCCCCGCGCCTTCAAGGTCAGGGAGAGCACGTTGCCCCCCCCCCCCCGCCGCCCCGCCACGCCCTGTCACGCCTCGCCACTCCAGACCGCCGCCGGGACGGCCGGGCGAAGCGTCTGGTCACAACTGCAAAACCGCACCGGACAAGGGAGCCGCTCCGTGCGGCCCTGTTACCCTGCTGGCTGCCAGGCCCTCCGCGAGCTCTGCGGTTGGAGGGCGTTTGTTGGTGGCGGTCTCACTTCAGCAATAGGAGCGTGAGAGAGAGAGAGAGAGAGAGAGAGGGGGGGGGGTATGCATGAGTGGCCACTAGCCAGCTCTGCCTCTGCCCACTGATTTAACGATGGAATCCCTCCCCCCCCCCCCCCCCCCTCCCCGGAATGTCGTTGGCCGAGCCCCCGACCACCTGACGAGCTGAGACCATCTGCCCCGCTCTCTCGGCGTCGCTCTCACGGCCCTGTCGCCGGCCGCATATGTGCCTCATGCATCGCAAAGTCAAACACAGCAGCAGCAAACCGCCTGGTAACCACAGGCGCACCGGCGGCACCGGCAAGGGCAAGCGCACTGGCGGCGGCGGTGGCGTCAGCGCTAGCGCAGAACGGCGCGGCCCGCCCCCCCCCCCCCCCCCACACACACGTACACACACCCTCGCAGCCACTCCCCCACCTCTCACTCCCACTTGCGCCCCATATACTCGGCGCCGCTCGGGATCCCCTGCGTGTTGGTCACATCTGCACCGATCACGGCCGCTGACAGGGACGGGGCTATTGGTAGTGACGGCAGAGTGAGTGAGACGGGGGACCCGGCGTCGGCGGCGTCGGCGTGACGGCACAGCACCGGGGAGGCAGGGGGCGCGCCCAGGTCTGGCGTCTCGTCTCAATTGTTTGATCTGCTGCCCTCCTCGCTTCTAATCGAATGAAACTCGAACACGTCGGGGAGAGCGCTACGGCGCGCTACAGGAGGGAGGGGGCGGGGGCTCTCTTCATCTTCCCATCGCTGGCGAGCTCCGGCACAGATCCGTGACGTCACCGTAGCGATGGCGTCGTGCGAGCCGGCGCGCTGCCGGGACAGAGGACAGGCAGAGGGGCGTCCTCGCGCCGCCGCCGCCGCCGCCGCCGCCGCCGCCGCCGCCGCCGCCGCCGCCGCCGCCGCCGCCGCCGCCGCCGCCGCCGCCGCCGCCGCCGCCGCCGCCGCCGCCGCCGCCGCCGCCGCGGGGCTCCGGCGGCCCTGCAGGCCCTCTGCCTCAGGACGACCAGCCCAGCCCACGCCCGCCGTGGCGGATGCGGAAATTAACAAAACCAACCAGCCTTTTTTTTTTAACGCCCTTGTGGATTCACCACGTCGTGGGGGCGCCGGGGCGCGGCCGCTTGGGAACCGGCGGGCAGAGGGCTAGGAGGGGAGCGCGGCGCCGCGTGTGGTGTGGCGCGAGACGGAGCGGCCAATATAGGTTTTGGATTAAGCCCCCCCGGCCACAGCCTCCCGGAGGCGCCGCCGGAGCAGGCCGGAGCCCCGCGGGGACCCGGGGTCCCGGGGACTCGGGCATGCAGCCGGAGTGCCTCTTTGTGCTGCGTGCCGCGCACGCCCTCGCACAACATGATCCCCCCGACGGCCCCCAATGTGCCGAGTCTTCCGCCGCCGCCGCTCCGCCCGGGTATGATTTATTCATTTTTATGTCCCGCGACGTGTGTGCGCGCGCGTGCGTGCGGGGCTCATGCGCCGTGCCGCCGCCGGCCGTGTGCGTGCACCGCGCCTATTTGTTTTTTACCTCGTGGGGAGCAGGGAGAGGAGAGCAGGAGGCGGCGGCTGCAGAGGGACGACCGACAAGCTCGCACACCAAAATACACAGCCGAAAGCCTTCACAGCAGAACTGTCACATTCCGCGCATGGCCTGGCCCCGCGACATTTGACGCGCACGTGCACTTGCACGTCGAGGTGCTCGCGCACGTCTGGGCCGCACCTCTCGCCGCCTGGCGCGCGGCGTCGAGGCGGGCGCTCGTTAATAGTAATCCCCTCCCTGCCATTAAGTGCTCCGCGGCGCCGCAGGCGCCACCGGCAACCTTGTGAAGCTGGAGCACACTGGAGAAAAACCTTACACCGTCTGCATTTTTTTTTGCAGTTATATAACCAATGATGTTGTGATTCAATGGGGTCATCATGGGTCATTTTTTCACAGATTTAGAGAAACTTGTGGGAAATTTCCAGACCGAAAATTACCCACCCCGATTAATGAGGTCTTGTCAATAACAGTCTACATACTTTTCGTCACAAACTTTTTGATCTTCGTCATAAGTTTTGCAATCTCTGTCACACATTTTGTGGTTATCCTGTGTAGAACAGACGTGTCCGCAGCCCCGCGTCGCTTCCTGCGGACTCCTCCCATGGCTGGTGTGTACGCTGTCCGCCCTCGTCCCCGTCGGCGGCGGCCGATCGGAGGAGAAAGACCGTCGGGGTCCGTCCGGCCGGCCGGCCCGGTGTACCGAACACTCGGTGTGCCCCACCCCGCCGGGGAGCGCCGGGGAGCGCCGGGGGCGGCGTCTGTGTTCAATCTGTTCTGTTTGGCCAGCGCCCGTGCCCCCGCTCTCTACCTCTGTCTCTGACAAAAGCAGGTCAGTGTTCTCTCACGCGTTGAGAACACACGTTCTCCTGCCGTGCCCGATGGTCGCCGATGCCAGACCTCTGGTGGGTGGGCTTGGCGCGGCCTCGAGCGTGCGGCGCGGGGGCTGAGACTGGGGGGGGGGGGGGGGGGGGGCAGCATTGTCACTGCCTTCCTGGGCCCGCAGCGCGTGCATGTCGTACATGTTGCACACGGCCGCGCGCGGGGGCGGTAAAGCGGTGGCCCCGACCACGCGGCCCGGCCGGCCCCACCACGGCGGCGCAGCGGCGGCGGCAGCGGCGGCAGCGGCGGATGTGGCCGTGGGCGGCCGCGGCGTCCGGTTCTGGGCATTGCGGTGATGGAGCGCCGAATACTGAACTCCACTGCGGCCACGGCGGCCCCGGGGCCCCCAGCCCTGTGGGCACACAGTGCGGCGTGTTTGTCCACCCCCGCCGCCCCCGCCGCGCCCGGGCCAGGGGAGGCACAAGCACAGGGCGTAGTCGGGCTGCTGGACTCTATGACATCCGGCACATCGGACACCGATGCCGACGGGCCGGCTGATCTTTCCAGGCGATTCATCAACGTCCGCCGTGTGTGCCTCCAGCAGGGCTCCGGGCTCCATGCCAGCCTAGTCCCCGACCTCCAGAAACTCCAGTCTCCACGCCGCGGTCGCCAGTTTCCAGTCGTGAGTCCCCGTTATGGTCTAAGATGTCCCCACCCAGTTGATGCCGACGACAGCCAGGACGGTGGGGACCTTCGCCGCAGTGAGCCGCTCTGCCGGTGACGGGGCCGCAGGGCCGGAACCTGACGACGCTGACCCTTATAACCTCCCGGCCCTCCTCCCTGGACACACACTCACACAGACACACACACGCGCGCGTGCACGCAAGTGCCTCTCTCACCTTGCCTAAGGGCGCGGCTGCTGCTACAAGACATCTGGCCGTAAACCAAATTGATGAGCGGCCGGAGGGAGGGGAGGACAAAAAGCATGAGAGGAGGGTTGGCGGGGCATGCCGCGGGCAGCGGCCGCCGGGGCCCAGCAGCGGGGCCCAGCAGCGGGGCCCAGCAGCGGGGCCCCGCCGGGGGCGGCCGGCGGTCGTGCCGGCGACGAGGGCCGTCGGCACCCGGTGGGAAATAATGCGACTACAGCCCGCCAGCGGCGCCGCCAGCAGCGCCGCGCCACGCGTCGTGTCCCCGGCGTCCCCGTGGTGCTGCTGCTGGGGGGGCCTCCGCCCTCCCCGGTGCCGGCCGCCTGTGGCCGCACGCATCGCTGCCGACTGTGACTCCTGTGACCGTGTCCGCCGGCCGCGCCGAGACGCCTGCGACACGGCGGCGACACGACGGCGGTGCAGCAGGACCCCCCGCGGCCCCCCGCTGAGCCCCCGCGCTGCACCCCGCCCTCAGCCCCAAGCCGGTTGTTGGGAATGCATAATAGAGGAAGCCGGGTGGCGCGGACGTGAAACCACCAGTCACCGGGCGGCATGATCGGTGGGAAAGGGGGGGGGGGGGCAGCGGCCCCGGCGGCAGGGCCCCGTCAAACAACCCGCATTACAGCCCCATTTCCCAGACCACCTGTCTTTGAGACGACGGCCTGCGTGTCGCCCTCTTTGGCCGTGTGCAGCGCCGCGCAGACCCTCGTTACGCCACCACTGGCCGTCACGGGGAAGCCAACGGACGTCGTTTTGGAAACCGACGTATATTTTTTTTGCATGCACATTTTTTAAAATTATTTTGCTGGGAAAATAAACTGCGTTTTTGTGGGAGGCATCATGTTTGTCCCATGACGTTCCGCAGCGGACCTCGCTTGCGTATGTATGTGTGTGTGAGAGAGAGAGGGGGGGGGGGGGAGAGTCGAACAGAACTCAGCTGTCGCCCGGCGGCCGGAGGACAGTGTTTTTCTCCATGACAATCTCGGCGTCCAGCCGACCGTTGCCGGGGCACCGCCCCGCCCGGCCCCGCCCCGCCCCGCGCCGCTCGCGGGACTGTTGCCGGTGCAGAAACTTCTTCTATTTATTTTAGCCTACTCCCCCACTCCTGCTCCGCTGCAACAAGGTCAGCGTAATCTCTCGGCGCGCCACCGAGAAAAGAAAAAGTTTTGGCCCAGGTTTTAAATGCTTTCGCCCGGAGGTTCTGCGGGTGAGCACAGCTTAAGCAGGTGAAGAAAAAAAAATGTAACGAGTAATGATAAACTTTTTTTTTGTTCTCGCCGTTGTCGGTAATCTGTCACCTGTCAGGCGAGCAGGGTGAAGCCGCTGCCTGCGGGGCCGCGGGCCGCGGGCGGGCGGCGGCGTCCGGCCGGCCGGCGGCGGGCTGGCGCGGCCAGGCACCGCGGGCCTCGGCGTATCCCGGGAAGTTTGATTAAAGATACGTTCCGCCTTTTGACTGATCCCTAACTTTTCACGAATTGAGTTTCTGAAGGGCTCAGACACGGCCTCCCCGGTCCCCGGCCCCCGGTCCCCGGCCCCGCGCTGCCAGCGAAAACCTAGCTCTACCGCAGAAAGGGTAGCGCGCGAGCCGAGATGCAGCCTTTATGCCAAAAATGAGCGAAACGTCAAAACGGATGGAGGTCCAACCCCCGGCGGGGTGCCGGCCGGGTGCCAGCCTGCGCACGACTCCGACTTGGCTCCGGCGGCTCCGGCGCGGCTAGACTTCTGTGATTAAGTCGTGGCGAGCGCGGCTGGTCAGCCATTTGGCAACCAGGCGGGATCGCGCGCCGTATGTTATCATCTGGGTTTTAATGCCAGATAACGCTCCGTGTTTAACCAGGGAAAAATCAGCGAGGGAAAAAAAAACAGTGGGGGGTCTGTGCTATCAGCCGTGCAATAACCAGTGCGGGCCGCGCACAACGCCGCGCAGACACGCCATGAGCACGTCACGCCACGCCACACCACGCCCGTCCGAGTGTTCTCATTACTCGAGCGGAGCGGAGCGGGGCCGCGCCAAAGGTTCGCACTCACTATCAGCACGGGGGCGACACAGTTGAGCGCGGGATACAAATTTAATTCTCTGTGCCGGGGTGAGTGGGGGGGGGGGGGGAGGGGGGGACTCAGTTCTTGTCAGCACGGCCCCAGCCGGCTGCTGGCTGCAGTGCTCCGCTGCCGGGACAAAAAACCCACCCCCAACCTGATTTGCGCAGAGGGAGAGGGGGAGGTAGAGGGGGGCCAGAGAAGTCCGGCCTTTCAAGGTGTCGAAAACTTTTAATTGAGTTGCCCAGAGACAGAGATGATATTATATTAATTCTTTTGTCGACGCAAAAATAATGGTGTGAGTGGTGGGGGAGCAGGGGTGCACTCATTGTGTGCGGAGAGCGGTCGGCGGAAGACCAAGAGAGGACCCGGCGGGGGGGGGGGGGGGGGCGCAGTCCTTATCTTATGCTAAGCCGGAACAGCAGCGCCTGAGGTAGACCAACCCTCCCCCCCCCCCCCCCCCCCCCAATGCGCTCTCTCTCGCTCTCTGTCAGTCTGTCTGTCTCTTCCTTTCTGTCTCTGCCTGTCTGTCTCTGCCTGTCTGTCTCTCTCCCACGCTCCCCGCTCTTAAAACGAACGACGGCCTTCTGCACAGTCCATCTCACTCTTGCTCTAGTCTTTATTTGCAGCGGGGGGGGGGGGGGACTCTCCGCCTAGCGCTGCCCGGCACGGCCTGGCCGGGGCACGCTTCGCTACTATGGCATTCATTGCAGCGCCGCCCCTCCTACCCCCCCCCCCCCAATCCTCTACCCGGGTGCCCCCCTCGGCCCCGCGGGTCACAGCTGTGCGCAGATGCAACGCCAGAACGCCAAAAGCGGGGCCGGATGAGCACGCAACACCTGCAGTTTCGGAATAACCCGGCGTTGGACCTCTCAACACTTCGAGAGAAAAAAAAAGGCAGAAAGACATACAATTTATAATTTCTAGCCCTTTTAATTCTTTTTAACGCAAAGACGCCATTTTCACGAGTCCTGCCCCTATCACATTACAGCACGCCCCCTTAGCCGCGTGACAGAGAAGAAGAATTTTCCGGACGGCTCGGCCTACGGGCCACGAGCCTTTCCCCCCCCCCCCCCCCCCCTCTCTCTCTCTCTCTCTCTCTCTTCGGACGGTCCTCTTCCTTCCTCCCCTCTCCATCTCCTCGACACTCCGATAAGCACCGTACTGTACGAACCCCTCCCCGCCCCCGGTGACCTTTGCCCCCTCCGTGTCGGCCGCGATGGACGAGCCGTGGCGGCGGCTGGGCGGAGGCTGGCGGCTCCCTGTTACACACTACACCGAGCGTCGCAGCCGCCTGCTCGCGGCCTCCGAGGCCGTCGCCAGGACCCGGTGGGGCTGTCTGCGGCGGGGCCTCGGCCTCGGCCTCGGACCGGGCCGCGGGCCGCGGGCCGCGGACCAGCGATACCTAACCCGGCCTCCAGTTGCGGCCGCTGCGGGCACGGCGGCTCCGGGCCCTGGCTCCAGCAGGGTGCAGCAGTGCAGTGCGAAGGGCCACGCGCCGCGCGGGCGCCGCTGGTCTCGCTGGTGGGGCCCCGGCTGGAGCCCCGGCTGGAGCCCCGGCTGGGGCCGCCCACACGCCGATACTCGATCAGGACGATGCTGCTGCTGCTGCTGCTGCTTCGCTTGTGCGGAATCGTTCGCCCGTGCAGCGCCCCTCCCCCTCACCCCCACCACCACCACCACGGCCGCCGCGTGTTTGTCGCACTGCTATCTTTCGACCGAACCCTATAGAAAACACAGAGAAAGACTCTTCGACCTCAGCGAACTCGTGAGGGGCGGACCTGCACCGACCGTCATACAGCCGTAGCGTACTGCGAATAGCGTACTGCGTACTGTGAATAGCGTACAGCGCACTGCGTGCTGCGTATGGCCTCCGAGAACTCAGCCGCCGCCCTGGCCTCCGTGTTATTGCAGGCTGCCGGCCGATGGGGGCGGACGATGGCACGCGGGCAGCGCCGGCGCCGGGAGTCACCGCCGGCCGCGGCGGCCACGCGAGCCGCACGCGCCGCCGCCACCGAGGGCGCCGCGCGCCGCCGCCGATAGCTGCCCGTAAGTACCCGCAGCACCCACCCTCTCTCTCTCTCTCTCTCTGTCTCTCTGTCTTTGTTTCTCCCTCTCTGTCTCTCTCTATCTCTCTGTGACGCTCTGCAAGTAATAAATCTTTATTTGAAATGAGACGCGGTCAACAATAAGAAGAGAGAGGCGGGAGGGGAGGAGGAAAAGTGAAAGTAAGACGCGAGTGACAGACGAAGACGTGCGAATGGCATTTTTTTTGTTATTAACATTGGTGCGCCTTCGCGGCTGGCGGCGCGTTGACACGTATTGGCCTGGGAGCGAGCCTGCGCGGCACAGCAGGGCACAAACAGGGCGCGGGGCATAGCAGGACAGCTGGCCGGGCGGGCGGGGCAGAGCCGGGAGACCGTGGCACTGGCACGGCACGGGTCATGATGAATGGAGCTGGTGGAAAAGGGGAGGAGGAGAGGGCTGGCGTCGGGACAGGGAGGGGGACCCGAGGCGAGGCGCCGCACGCAGGCCTATCACCATGTCCTCTCTGCTGAAAAGAGATTTCCACGCGCCGTGTGCGTGCTGAATGCTATAATAAAATTGCCCTTTGTTGAAAAGATACTGCTGTCGACGGACCTCACCTGGGCGTGCGCTGAATTTATTGCTGAAAGTGATGAGAGGGGGGCTGTTACTGCGGGAGGTGTGGAGCTAGCTCGTGTAAGCCTAAGCAGTTTTTACACATAACCCTTGATCACAAGCCGGAACGTACGTAATGGATTAGGCGAACCCCCTTCCCTTCATCTTTATCTCTCTCAGACGCTGTCGTGCTGCCTCTCAAGGCGACGCTGCTCCCACTCCACATGATGCATACTCAGTACAGTACTCGCATGTCGCTACCCGCGGCGGGGCCCCGTGGGAAACTCGCCCGCCTCACCCTGGAATTGGACGTCAGTCAGTATCCGCGTGTGTCGGCGGTGTCGGCCCTTGCTGCCACCCGCCGCCGCCCTTGCGAAGTGGATATTGTTAATGTGTAATGTAATGCAGCGGCGGTGCGGAGGGGCGGCGGCGGCGGCGGCGTAATGTGACACTCGCTTGCAGGCCGGGCCCCGCCGGGGTCCCTCGGGGCGCTCCGCACCGCTCCTGACGTATTCATGGGAGGTACAGCAGCGCTGCGCCCGCTGCGCCGCCACGCCGCTAGGCCGCCAGGCGGCGCGCCGCCGCCGTGCTCCCCTGCGGCTCGGCGGCTCGGCGGCACGCCGCCGCTGCACGGTTCACGACAGAGTCCCGCCCGGCCGCGGTCCCTCCCCGGACTGGACTTGGCCCTCCCCCGCAGCCGTCGGGGCGCGGCTTTTGTACTTCGTGCGTGTGGACTTTCGTCGCCTGACAGAGTTTCGGTTCCGTGTGGCAGGCTTCAGTAAATAGGTTGCGAGTGTGGCGTGTATTCCGGCGGGGCGGCGTCGTGGGGGGAGGCCCTGAGGCCCTCGCCCTGCCCGGACCACGATTAACAATTAACCCCTTCGGGGGTCCACGGAGCACGCACCACGCGGCCCCCGGCGGCCCCCCGACCCCCGGCAGGCACGCCGCCGCACCAGAAGCGTCCGGCCGGGTGTCGCCGCCTGCCGCCCTCCCTCTGGAAGTTTGGTGGGTGTAAGTGAGTTACTCGGAGGCCGCAAGAAATGGAACTGCTCTCCGGCGGCGCTGCCTCCGGGAGAGGCGGGGCCAGGCGGGACAGGACAGCGGGGGAGCGTGGCGCCGTAATGCGATTTATTGTGAGCGGTGTATCGGGGTCGTGTCAAGGCCGAGCCGCGAAAGCGACCCAAATCGCACCGCGGGACGAGGCGGGCCTGGCCGGCGGCGTGCACTCGACGTCGCGATTGTGTGTGTGTGTGTGTGTGTGTGTGTGTGTGTGGAGTTGTGCCAAGCAAAAGTTGGCATCGCGACTAAAGCCACATTTCCCTTCCAGTTACTGTGTGTATGTGTGTGCGTGCGCCGCTCTCTCTCGCAAAAGAATCCAGTTGACAAGGCGAGGGCCAGAGCACGCGATTCTTCAAAGAAACTAATATTCTCTCATGCACTTCTTCGTCTTCCCCCCCAGCGATCCCCGCATGGGTCGAGTGCAGAGCACAGCCTGGAGTGGCTTGGAGCAGAACGCAGAAAGTGAAAAGATCCACCACAGCTCTCTTTTTGTCTCGGGAAAAACGAGAAACTCATTTTTTCCCGACAGCCCGATGGTAAATTGTGAGCTGGACGACACACCTGGTGGCCTCCATTCCGGCCTACCCGCCGGTCCATGGCGGGCAGCCCACATGGCGGAGCCGTCAGGGCCTTGTTAGAATGCATGACGGCACAGGAGTCATGCACACAGTCCCGCCGGGAGGGCGAGGGAGGAGGAGGCGGGGAAGAGCGTGGAGGGGTGAGGGGGGGGGGGGCAGAGGGAGAAATGGAAATGGCAAACGAATGTGCTGGAGGGGCAAGGTGGGCAGGGCAGGGCAGAGGGGCTTAGCTTCGCCACAACGTGTCTGAGAGACACAGGGGCGCTCGGCGGGCTGCGGCTGAGTCGGGCACTAGGGGACGGGAGGGGCGGGAAGGAAGGGTCAGGGCGGGGGGGGGGGGGGGGGGGGGGGGGGAAGGGGTGACGGGATTTGAGAGGCACGGCGGAGCGGCTGAAGCCCTCCGCGCGTCGCCGAGACACGTCCCCGCACACATGCCGAAAGCCTCGCGACTCGCGCGGTGCGTGTGTGGAGTGAGTGGAGTATGTGGAGTGAGTCGGAGTGAGTGGAGAGGAGTGGAGTGGAGTGGAGTGGGGTGGGGTGGGATGGAGTGCCGCCGGGTACCGCCGCCCCACTCCTTATCGGGACGACTCTCCTGCGAGTTGGTAATTAGTTTGCCACACGCAACGGCAGGGGCGGCAAGGGACCGGCGGGCGGGGGTCCGCCAAGTTGGCCTCCTTCGGCAGCGCCCGGCCACGCCCGTGTGTGCAGCAGGGGTGGGCGGCCCGCCGGGGGCCGCCGGTGCACGCGGGCGGTGGCGGGGCGGCGCGGCAAGCCGCAGCACCGCAGCGCCGGCGGCGCCGCCAGCGTCAGCGCGTCTCAAGACGACAAGGGACAGAGGCAGATTGGCACGGCATTCTGTCGGAGGAGCTCCGAGGAGAGCCGCGAAGACGCCTGGCTGAATTGGACGCGACTCGCCGCCGCCGCTCCCTCCCCCGCGGTCCTCAGTTCCCAGACGAAACTGATTGCCTTTCACTGCGCACGCCGTGTCTTTACTTTGCTTCCCGTCCCCCTCTTCTCGGCCTTCTCTGTCTCCGCCTTGCCGGGGTGCCGAGGTGGCACGGGCCGACGGCGCCGGCCGCCGCGGCCCACTCTTTCCATCAGCGGGGCGGGCCTCTCCACCGGCCGGGCAAAATTACTTTGTGACATTAGGGATGGTGCGGCCCCCGCGGCCCTGCCCCGTCGAGGTGGAAATCTCTTTAGCGTATCAAAGTGATCGAATTAAACTACATTATTGGTTGTCAGCAATAGGGCCGTCTAGCGCCTGATCTCCACCCCGGCGACGTCCTTCGTTCCCGCCTCCGCCGCGGGGCCTCCGTAAGACGGACTTTGGCAATTAAAACACGCCCGGGCCCGTCGACAGCGGAAAACAAGTGCAGCCAATCCATGTTTTAATAAGCTCCAATTTGTTTCGATTCGTTCCGCAATTAAAACCTGTCGGCGCTGCGCTCGTCGGCTGAATATCTCCGCCGGCGGACGCCCGGGCCACGCTGGGGCGCAAGGGCCGCCTCGAGACGGGGGGTTGCACGTCGTGCCGAGCGGGGAACTCGACGGGTACGCATAAATTTTATCAGATTACTCCGGCGAGCCCCCTCCCCGCTGTCCTCGTAGAAACCACTTGAGCCGGGCTCAGACCCGCAGGCCCCGGTACGGGCTCCCCCCCCCCCTCCCCCGGACCCCCGCGGACCCCGTGCCGGAGGATTTGTGAATCATATCAACCTAAACCGGCGCCGCCTGGGAGAGACAATTCTCGTGCAAAGATCCGCGGCGACCCGCCGCCGGATCGAGCGCCGCCCTCCGACAGTGAGCGTCAGCCCCGGGTGAGAGCGGGTGCGGGAGGGCGGCCAGGGGCGGCCCACGGCCTCATCGCAGGGCCGGAGCCGGCCTGCCGGAGTTGGAGCCAGCCTGCCGGAGCCGCCCCAGTCCCGGCAGCGGCTCTGCGCGGGGATCGGATCCCCGTGGCGGGGCGTCGCGGCTCCGGCCGGATCACTCATCGACCTCCCCCCTCCCGTCATCGGCGAGCAGCCGGCTGCACGGCGTTGACAATGAGTCGGATGACGCCCCCCCCCCTTCTCACCGTTGCCCTCCGGCCAGCGCCACGAAGGGTCCTCGGCTCGGCGCTCGGCGCGGCGGGCTGGGCCCGCGGATCGGCGGCGCTGATCACCGGCCGGGTGCGGGCCGCGGTGCGGCCGTAATAATCGCAGCGCCATGTCAGCCCGGCCACCCCGGCACCTGCCAGGACCCCGGGGCCCGGGGTCTGTTTGGAGGCGGGCCAAGCAGCGGCACTACACCGCTCCGCCCGGTGGCCGTCGATGCCCTGCCCAGCGGCGGTGTGCGGGCAGAGCGCCGCGGTGGGTAGGCCGCCCGGAGCGGGGCGCGCAGCCGCGGCGTGCGGGCTGCCTACCCTGGCTCCGCGAGGCGCCTGCCGGACCGCGCAGCCCCCGCCCCCGGTCTGCTAGGCTGCCGTGTGTGGCACGCGGCTCGCTGGCCGCTCGCATCGCTACGCTTTCATCTTCCAGCGTGTTCCTCCCAAAGCCGAACCAGCAGCAGCGCAGACTTCCTCTCATGCGTCCCCGAAATCTGCAGAGGCAATGCTGCAGCAGTGGGAGTGGGGCTTCCAACTCAGCGGGGGCAGGAGGGGGGGGGGGGATGCCGCGGGTTCGGAATGTGCCCGAGGTCCAGCAGCAGCTGCATACCGCACCACACGCCAAGATGTACCGTTCGACGATATAACTATCAAAGTTCGATCTAGCCGGCGCCACAATCAATATTTCGCCCGTCCAAAACTCTGCGGTAACAGGCGCTCGGTTGCGGAAAACCAGACTCGGCTCTGCCCGGCCCCACGCGACAAGGAACCGACCGGCGGCGGAATCGAAATTCAGTGACCTCTTAATTGAATGTCCGAATCATTTCTCCCGGGGTCGGGGTGCCTTTGTGGGGGCCGTGGGTTTGCGGGGCCGCGCCGCCCCGGGCCGAGTAAGTCACGGTCGGTGCCCGCCGTGCCGGCCTCTTTATATACCCCGCCACGGTCCCTCGGCCCAACCCTTTGCTCCCCCCCCCCCCTTCCTCCCCCTCCCCACCCCTCATTTCCGCCGACACGAAAACAATTACACGTCCGATGCAAAACGTTTGCAGACCTCGCCGAATCGACTAAAGCTTTCCTCAATTTTCTCCCTCTGGACCGCAGCAGTTTCGGGAAGGAGCGCTACGAAAATGATTCGCGGGATGGAGCCGTCCTAGGAAGAAAAGTAAATGAATGAGGAGAAAGATACTCTTGCTGCGGCCCCGTCATTTACATGCAAAAACGGTGCAGAGGAGGAAGAGAGAGGGATGAAGATGATAGGATGAGGGAAGGCAGTGCGGAGAGAGAGAGAGAGAGAGAGAGAGAGAGAGAGAGAGAGAGAAAGAAAGAAAGGGAGGGGAGAGAGGGAGAGGGCAGCCTTGCCGTTGTCACGGCGACAACGCGCTCCTCGTGGACTGTGACAAACCGCGGCGGCCGGGGCCATGCATCGACAGAGCGCTGCCTCCCCCACCCCCCTCACAGACGTGTGCGCGTAGGCGGCGGGGGCCCCCAAGGGCACATCGGAAAGGGATGAGAGACGCGCCCAAGGCCTATGGCCATGTGGCTCTCCACCGGCAAGGCTACGGTGTTGATGTTGATGGAGATCATCAGCGGGGAGGAGGGGGAGGAGGGGGAGGGGGAGGGGGAGGGGGAGGAACACGATTTGTTATGGCGGCGGCGGCGTCTGGCCTGCCCTCCGGCCCCCGACCCCCGAACCCCGGCCCTCGGCCTCCGTGCTCCCGTGGTCGCATTGTGCCTCGGAGGGGCCTCACGTTTCATGGCTATTGTGACCGGGGCTGGGCCGGGCAGGGTCGGCCCCGCGGTCAGTGTAACTGAGAGCTCTCCCCAGCGGACTGCAGTGGCGGCGGCCGGTGCAGCCGTGGCCTCGGGGGCCAAACCGCGCGCGGCGAAACAGCAGAGACCCGGCCGGCCGGCCCACCGAGCCGACCCGGGCTGCGGCAGACCGCGGAGTGCCGAGATTTGTGGAAAACTTGAGTCCGGGCCGGGGGAGTGCGGGCGGGTGGGTCCGGGGTCCGTGGGGGCGGCCGCGGCAGCTGCGTGGTTACTGCCGGGCCAGCCGAGGGCAGTTGAGGGCCACTGCCAACAAAGGGAGCCGGGAGCCGCGCTAGTCGCTATGACTATCTGCGTGGCGCTCAGGGCCGGCTGGGGAGAGGAGACTGCGGGCCGTGATGCAGTGAAGGTTGTCTCGGAGGCGCCAGAGGGCCCGGCAGTTGCAGCGGCTACGGCCGGCGGCCCTCGTGCTACGTCCGCGGGGGCCGGGCGGGCGGGCGGAGTTGTAGTCGCATTAGCGCGGGGAATGAGGCGTGCTGTAGGCCGCCCCCGCCACGCCCCCGCCACGCCCCCGCCGGCGAGTCAATACGCTACAACAGCTGTCGCCTTCTCACCTTCCGCCCCCACACCCTCCCGTCCCGCCTCCCGACAGCCTCACCCACGGACGACAAGACTTACAAATTTCACAATTAAGTGCGCAGAGCCCGGCAAAGCCCTTCTCAGCCGCTCCGGACCGCCGCCGCCAATGCAGAAGCATTTTCGCCCCCGCGTCCGCGGGGGAGAACGAGGGATTTCGCAAGTTGGCGTCAAATTTAGGCAGCGCGCCTGGCAGATGCTTGATTTCGCGAGCGACAGCGCCACGGCTCTCGGCTCTCGACCACGCAGGCCCGGCGAAGAAACTTGGATCTGCTGGTGGAAAGGGCTGCCGGGGCTGCCGGGGCCGGGGCAGATCTCCGCTACACCCCGCCGCGGTGCCGCTGGTGCCGGTCCCGGTCTGGAGGTGAAACTTCCCAAAACACTTGTTTCGGTCTCATGCAAAGTTTGCACTGCTGGGAGTGTAGGGGAGGCTCCGGGGGATCGCGGGGGGCGGGGGGCGCCGGCAGCGGCAGTGTGGGGGCGCTCTGCTCTGCATTCGACAGCCAATCCGGGCGTTATTGAGAAAGGCAGAGCGAGAGAGAGAGAGAGAGGAGGGGGGAGGGTAACAAATCCAGGGCCGTCTCCCCATTAGAATCTAATGGCAGGTGGGGGGGGGGGGGGCAGTGATCCCCGTGGACCGAGCTGGAACCCGCCGAGCGGTAGGTCGTCTTTGTGGGGTCGTCGGTCGGCCCTTTGGGCGGCGGACAGGGCGGCACGGGGGGCGCCGTGCCGCCTACCCGCAGAGCGTGGACCAGAGGACCAGAGGACCAGAGGCATGCATGCACCGGGGGAGCGCAGCCCGCAGCGCCGAACCCCCGGGCCGTGCGTGTGGTGCGGAGGGGTGGGGGGGGGGGGGAGGCGTCGGCCCTAACGAGCACGGTGACGGTGTCCGAAGCGTCGGCACGATAAAAGAGGAAAAGGTGAGCGCGCTGGACACGGCCAGTGCGGCCGCGGCCCCAGGACAAGGCCACGCGGACGGCGCGCGGACGGCAAGCGGAGGGCACGCGGCCGGGCACGCGGCCGGCACGCGGAGGGCACGGCGGTGGGTCGTTAGTCAAACGAGGGGGAGCGGCGGAGCAAGCACGGCGAGACTGGGCCGCGCGGCAAAGGCCAGCAAGGGGACGGGCGGCGCGGCGGGGCGCGTCGGGGGACCGACATCCGAACATCGTCGTCCTCCCCGACCGCCCTTGCTGCCGTGCCGAGTCCCGGTCCGTCCGTCTGTGTGTGTGTGTGTGTGTGACCCCCGGTACCCCCGGTACCTCCGGCCGCCACTGGCCACAGCTACCCTCTGCGCAGTGCCCGGCACAGCCCCCCCCCCCCCCCCGCCCCCCCGGGGTCGGGTAGGGTACGGCACGGCACGAGACGGTACGCTGGGTACGGGCGCTCCCCGCACGCTCCACGGCATCTCTGCCTGCTGTACACCGTACGCGGCCGCTGTGCTGCACCCACTCATTACGTGCCGGGTAACGACGCGCATGTCATGAGCGGGGGCCCTACTCGGTACTCGGTACTCTCTGTACTCCGTGCTCTGTGCGCTCTCTACTCGGTACTTGTGGTCGGTGTGCACGCGCCCGCCGTCCGGACGAGATAGACAACCCGGCCTGCAGCGCTGTGTTCAGCCGGCCGCCCACTGTGCGCCCAGAGGCCCGGAGGCCCGGAGGCCCGGAGGGGCGTCGGCAGAGGCCGGCAGGGAATCCGCGGAATCCTGCCGACAATAGGGGCGGCGGGGGCTCTTTCCTCGCGGGTTTGTCGTGGCCGGCCGGGCAGGCCGCCCGAGGCGGGTGGGGGGCGCCGCTGAGGCCGCCGGAAATGACGCCGTGGCCGCCGTCAAGCACCTCTCCGTGTCGGCCTGACCCCCGCCTCGCCCCCTCTAAGCGGTCTGCCGCGGGCGTGCGCCTGCACTATTATTTTAAGGTGCGATGATATCGCTGCCGCAGTATAAGCCTCCATAAAAATAAACTCGGCCCCGGCCGGCGGCGCTGCAGGCCGCAGGGGACTGGTCGGCGGCGGCCGAGGTCTCTGAACCCCGGAGAGGCGCTGCCGGGCACCCAAAGCGGGGGGCCCGGAGACAGCAGAGGGAGCGGAGCCGGCAGCGGGGACGGGACGTCTAACGTCCTGGGATTTCGCAGCATTCCTGCAGGAAAATGCTATCTTTGCAATGTGTCCTATTTCGCGGGCAGAGAGAGAGAGGGAGAGAGAGAGAGACAGATGCAGAGACAGACAGCAGTGGAGGAGAGGGAGGGGCCGGACAGTGCCCGGGCCCGGTGCCGGTGCGGGTCCAGAGAGCCGCAGTTCTGTACGTTGACGACACGCGGAGTCCTCCTAATCGGCCATTGACTTCTCCGCCGTGCGGACGCACGAATGCACACGCTGCGCATCCCGACCACAAGAGGACATTCGCGGACATGCCGCGGCACGTTTCAATATTTACGCGCAGTCGCGCGTGATTTGCGACTTTGCATATGAATAGCGACGGCGTCGTGTTCGCAGGGTGGTCACTTCGGGATCCCCGGGCGGGACAGACTCCGGGGCGCAGCCAGGAGGAGTGCGGATGACTCCGGCAAGAACGGCGCGGGCTGCGGCGGGGTCACCTCCCCCCACCCTCCCCTCCCCGCCTAAATCAGCTTAAGTCCTGCCCGCCGCCCCTGTAAACCCTTCACTCTCGGTGGCGGGGTGCCGGGGTGCGGCCGAGACGGGGCGGCACGGCACGGCACGGGACGGCACGGCACGGACGGATCAGTGAGCAAAACATCCCAAAGCCCCCCATTTGCCCAGATGATCCCGACGTGGACAATACGTTTGAAGCGACGAGATCTCCCTCCGGACAGAGCCGCTTGGGGTGGGGGCCCTCTGTAAGCGCGGAGGAGGGGGGGGGGGTCGCCCACTGCTGCTGCCTCCGGCCGCCGCCACAATAGTATACAAGTATACAAGTTAAATTTTAACAACGGGGTTGCCGTATGACAGTCGCAGTGTCCCTCTGTGCCGCTGGGCCCGGATGCAGGCCCAGATGCAGATGCAGATGTGCATCGCCTCTGTGACGTGCCCCGCCGCGCCCCGCCCGGGGGGGGGGGGGGGGGACGTGGCGGAGCACGGCGAGCCAGTGCTAATGAATGCTCTCCGACCCGGCACTGCCGACACTGCTCTCTGTGCAGCTCCGAGGGAGGGAGGATGTTCCTCGTTTTCAGCCCCATTGCATTTTATGAATACGGCCGCAGAGACAAAAGGGAAAGCGCGCAGGGCTTAAGAAAGGCGAAACGGATTGAAAAAAAAATTGGGAAGGGAAAAAAAGAGAGAGGGAGAGCTCGAGAGAAAGAGAGGGAAATTGTACAAGATTCTGTGCCGGGGATGCTGGGGATAGAAAGGCCGGGCCGACGAGGACAGACAGAGCAGGCCAGGGGTGGCAGGGGGAGGGGAGAGAGAGGGGAGGGGGGGTGGTAGGGCTCCTACTTGACACAAGAGTAAGCCCCTCTCGCGCGGAAAGGAAGGTCAGGGGTCACGGGACAGAAAGACTGGTACACTGCCTCGCCGTGCTGCCGAACGCTGAGCCATTCAACGTGAACGCCGACGGCCTCCGTCTGTCTGACCGCATTCCAAGGCTGATGGCGTCTGTGTGTGTGTGTTCCAGGTGGTTCCGTGAGGGCTGCCATGTGATCGCGGCTCCGCCATGCTGAACCGCAGCCTGTCCTCGCAGCGGCGGCGGCGCGCCTCCCGCAGCGCCGCGTCGTCGCCCAACCGCCTCGGCGCGCCGCCGGGGCCGACGGGGGCCTCGCGGAGCCCCCGCGGCTCCATCTCGGCCGCGTCGGGCATCTCGGCGCTGGGCGTCGGGGGAGCTGCGGGCGCGGCCGGCCCCGGAGGCCCCTCGGGCCCCGCCGGGGGCCGCAGGGCCAGCATCTCGGCCGGCGAGGGCCTGGCAGGGCTGGAGGGCGGCCACGGCGCGGGCCTCGGATCCGGCCTCGGTCCCCCGACCATCAGCAAGACGAGCCCCCGCGGCACGCCGGGCGCCACGCCCGGGACCACGCCGTTGGGCTCCACGCTCGGCCTGGACGGCGCCAGCCCGCGCGGCTCCAGGGTCGCCCTGGACGTGGAGACGCCGGACTTTGACCGCGGCCACCGCAAGAGCATCGCCCCGGAGCTGCTGTCCGGCGAGATGACTTCGTCGCGCTCCCGGAACACCCTCGCCCCCGACAAGAGCAGGTCGCCGCGGAACAGTCTCGCCCCGGAAGCGCTCTCGGGCGACTACACGCGACGGTCCAGCCTGGCGCCGGACTTCAACCGCAGCCCTCGCGGCTCCCTGGCACCGGAGTTCAGCCGCAGCCCCCGGAACAGCCTGGTGCCTGACTACAACCGCAGCCCCCGCAACAGCCTGTGCCCCGACGGGTCCGCGCCCGGCCGCAGCCCCCGCCACAGCCTGGTGCCCGACGCGGACGGCGGCGGCGCGGGCGGCGGCGCTGGCGGCGGCTACAACCGCAGCCCCCGGCCCAGCATGGTGCACGAGCGCGACGTCGAGTACGTCAGCAGAAGGGAGCGAGACAGGGACCGAGAGCGGGACCGGGACAGAGATCGGGATCGGGACAGAGATCGGGATCGGGACAGAGATCGGGACAGGGATCGGGATCGGGACAGGGATCGGGATCGAGACAGAGATCGGGATCGGGACAAGGACTACGGCCGGGGACTGCGTGGCGACAGCGACCAGAGCCTGCCCTTACCGGGCCGCAGCCCGCGGCCCAGCCTCATCCCTTCCGACGTGGAGTTCAACCGCAACCCGCGGCCCAGCATGATCCCCGCCGACGTGGAGTTCAACCGGAGCCCGAGAGCGAGCATGGTGCCCGGCATGGCCCCGGAGAGCGGCGAGTTCAACCGCAGCCCGCGGCCCAGCCTGATCCCCGCCGACGTCGAGTTCAACCGCAGCCCGCGCACCAGCCTGGTGCCGGAGGCGGACTCCCGCAGCTGCGCGGCCAGCCCGCGGGGCAGCATCGGGGCGCTGGGCGGCTCCGGCGACCGGGAGCCCGGCCGCTCCCCGCGCGGCTCCTACGTGCTGGAGATGGGCATGGGCAGCCTGGCGCGGTCGCCGCGGGGCAGCATCGGCGCGGGCGTCGACGCCTCCCCGTACAACCGCAGCCCGCGGGGGTCGCTGGGCGCCGACCTCAACCGGAGCCCCAGGAACTCGCTGTCGCCGAGGGGCAGCCTCACCGGCAGGGGCAGCGTGGACCTCGCCATCGCAGGTGAGTACACCGCACGCCACTGTCGACATACCATAAACATTAGGGCCCCCCACCCGCGCCCCCCGCCCCTCCTCACCGAACAACGGGGAAGAAAGCGCGGCCGTGGTCCGAGCCTGAACCGCGCTGCGTGCTCCGCCCCGCCGCCCTCCTCCTCGAGTCCGCTCCCCTCCGCGGTAAGAGAATAGCCGCAAATTGTAATGAGCCCGGCCGGCGCCCCGACCGGCTCCAGCAGCTGCCGGCCGCTGCCGTCTCCCCGCGCGCGGACGGAAACACCGCGACCTTTCCGAGCCGCCCGTCTGCCCGTCCACCCGCCTGTTCGCCCCTTTCGCTCGAGGCCGGTGGAGTAAGAAAGGACGGAAGGTCTCCTATATCAACGTGACCTGCCAAGACAATGCCAGGGCCGAGGTGGGGCACCCGCGTAATCCAAAGCCCGCCCCGTGACACGCCCCCGGGCCGCCCCCGGGCCGCCCCCGAGCCGCCTCCGGGCCGCCCCCCGGCCGCCCCCCGGCCGCCCCAGAGCCACCCCCGAACCACCCCCGGGCCGCCTCTCGCGACGCCCGCCGCGACACCATGAATCTAGGAAGCCTTTCCATTTTGTATGCGTCTCCTTGTTTCACTTCCCGAGGGAACTCCGTTCTATGGAAACATATGGTGTTCGAAGAACTACGACGCAGTCCCACGCACTCCCTTGTTTGCCGCCGGCCGCGCTGCCGCGCTCCGCCGGCTCTGCTCCGCTCCACACTCGCTGAGGGAGGGGAGTGAGAGGGGGCGGGGGGGTGCGGTGAGAGACAGACAAAGATGGCCAAGGAGCGCGAAGGCGTTGTGCACGGGGAGATAAGAAACGGCGGGGGTGGCGGCGGCGCCGTGGCGTGGGTGCGGGTCGCTGACTTGGCCCCCCGGGGGCGCCGCCGCGCCGTTGACCCTCGTCCAGCCTGTGCCGCCGGGCTGTCCGGCAGGAGCACTGCCAAACACTGCGACTCCGCGTGGCCCGTTGGGCTGCCTACCTCCCCGGCTGTTAGTACGCAATGGGGGTTGTGTGCGTTGGGCTGCCTACCTCCCCGGCTGTGAGCGCAGTGGGGGTTGTGTGCGTTGGGCTGCCTACCTCCCCGGCTGTTAGTACGCAGTGGGGGTTGTGTGCGTTGGGCTGCCTACCTCCCCGGCTGTTAGTACGCAGTGGGGGTTGTGTGCGTTGGGCTGCCTACCTCCCCGGCTGTGAGCGTGCAGTTGGGGGTTGTGTGCGTTGGGCTGCCTACCTCCCCGGCTGTTAGTACGCAGTGGGGGTTGTGTGCGTTGGGCTGCCTACCTCCCCGGCTGTGAGCGTACAGTAGTGGGGCGCCCGCTCACCTTGGGCTGCTTGGGCTCGGTATCAATGTGTCGCAGGTCCTTCGCGGGCCGGGTCGCAGCGGAGCCCGTCCCCCTACCGGGGGCCCGCCAACTCCGGCCCGGGCAGCGGCATGCCGGGGCGAGGCACCACCTACAGCACCTCGTGGACGGAGGCGGGCTCCAGGAGGGCGTCCAGCAACCCTTCGCAGGTAGGCCGGCGTCTCCAGGGCCCCCGACCGACAGCGCGCACCTGCCGCTCACCGAGTGCCTTGAACCTGTCCCCAGCTGTCAGGGGACGACAGGCGGCAGCTGTGCACCGAGCACACCAAGCTGGCCGCCGAGTCGGCCACGGGGATCACGTCTTACGGCTCCGTCATCTACCAGCTCAAGGACGCCAACATCGAGGCGTCGGGGGTGTTCGACTTCCTCTGCAGAGCCGTGGGCATCGTCTACAAGACAGGTAGAGGGCGCCGCTCAGGATACGAGCCCCGCGCGCGCCTTGAGTACAAACACTCCTGTTTCTCTTGTTGCAGTTGTGGTCAGCATCTTACTTTCCCTTCTCTCCTTGATGCCACCTCTGATGGTTATTTTTGGTAGGATATCGTTTCTTTTTTATAAAATGAACGGGCGCTTTTCGTTCCGACCCCACTGAATGTGTGTCTGTGCGATGCTCCCGCAGGCATCAAGTACTTCAAGGACTGCCCGACGGAGCCGTACCTGCCCGCGTACATGCTGGTGGGGGGCATCCTGGGCACGGTGGGCATGGTGTGGCTGGTGCTGCGGCAGGCCAACTCGCGGCGGTACGCGGAGCTGGGCGCCGGCCTGGGCACGGCGGCCATGGACTCGACGGTGGGCCGCGGCCCGCTGGGGCTGCGCATCGCCCGCTGGCTGCTGGCGCTCTTCCTGCTCGTGTGGTTCGGCCTGGGCAACTACTGGGCGCTGCACATCATGTGGCCGGCCTACGCCGCCACGCTGTTCGAGCCCAACGCCTGGTGCGACAAGGTGCTGTACGTGGCGGTGCTGACTCACCTGGCCGTCTGCTGGGCCGTGCTGTCCGCGGTGCTGGCCGTGGTGCTGGTGCTCATGTGCTACCAGCTCGCCACCCCGCTGGTGCTGCGGTACAAGTAGCACAGGGGCCCGCCCCTGCCTGTGTCCAGGCCCGCGTCCCACCGGCGCAGCGAGTTCGTCCTCGTGAGCATGCAGGAGGAGAGGCCGGACTCGACCACGCCGCCGACGGACCCCAGGGCCTCCACCAGGGCGCCCGCCCGGGGTCCCGCGAGGGCCTCGGCGGGGTCCCCGGCCACCGGCAGTCGGGGCGGGGCGGCCGGCCAGGACCTGGGCAGGAGGGCGGCACCAGCGGCAACAGCACCAGCCCGATAAGGACTCGGCGGGAAACCCTCCCCTCCAGGGGTTGCCGTACATAGGTTGTGAGCCACAAGGATCATCGCGTCGCAAGCGAGACTGATTGTTGTTATTGTAATTTTTTCAAATTCTTCCCGAGTGCTGAGGCTTCCATCGGTGCGACGACGCAGCTGCCGTGGGAGGGGCGGCTGAAAATGCGCACGAGTTTTGACAACGGTACTTCCTCAGTGATAGCAGACGGACGCACCACGCAGTCGCCTGCTATGACGCTTCCTGTGTAAAAATGTATGGTTATGTTTTGTTGCAATCCCTGTGTGTTTATGACCGCTTTTCGGAATTTCCTGGTGAAATTTATTTTTAACTTAGCTTTTGCGAGTTCACAAATAACATGGAGACGTGTGCTCAAGACCAACATTCTGCGGTATTTTTGGACCACCCCTGATTCTGTAACCGTACAATTGTACGGTTGAGGTCTCGCGGAGTTATAGGTACTAATTTATGTAACCACAGAGGAATTTACCTAAGCGATAGTTTAGATAGCAATTTTCAACGCTTCAAATTATGCGACATCGTTTGATGCGGATTGCCATTGACATATGATACGTGACATCTGGTCTTCTGACTTGATCGGGAGGCGCGTGCCTTTCTTGTAAAACACGAGAAAAATCTTTATACTTCCATATAGAATTTAGTTTTATATCATGTTTCCTTGTACAGCAATTTTATACTCTATCCATTATACATTTACAATACTATAAATTGTTGAATATTTGCCAAGTTATACAATTTCAGAGCTATCAAATTTTATTTTGTAAAAGCATATGTATATTTTGACTCACGCAGTTGTAGTTTGATTTTCGTTCGACGCAAAAAAGTTTGTAAAAATATTTTTGATGCCCTATCAACAGCTTCGTCCAACCATATTCGGTGCACACGGCGCATATTTGGTTTGGCATTTTTGAAGTTTTTATTCTGCTGGGCCTGGGCATATACATCTCTTTTTATGACAACTGGCACTGACAAAAACATGGGGGACGGAGCCAAATGCCTCTGCTTTTTGAGACTGTTGTAAGAGCTTTAATGGTAATTGAACACGGGAACCTACGCTAACATATCTGATACTGAACTAATATTCTCGATAGGGTGTTTCAGTACTAATAAGCGATAACTATGAATCTGTGTTTAAGTGTTTAAAAGGTGTTATGCATTTCACATGAGTGAATGCCATATCGTGATGCTGAATATGGGTGCAATGGTTCTATTTATTTGGTGCTGGGCTGGTCGCTTCTGTGAAGTTATCTAGCACACAGTATGCATTTGGATCTGTTTGTTCACCTTTTTAAGGGAATGTTTAAAGTATATTTTTGCTATACACACGCTAAGATGTTAATTCTTCTGCATTATTTACGTCAAATAAGGAAACGGTGCCGTATCAGATAGTGCATATCTTTTTATCTAGGTTAAGAAAAAGGTCTATCTAGGGTTGTATTTGTTTAATGGCATGTCTAAATCAGGAATGAATTAACTGTCAGTTGAGGTTTGGGAAGAAGCTTTTGAATGGTCCAAATCGAAGTTATAAAGCAAAACCTGATGATTTGTATGGAAGCGAGGCTATACCACAGTACATTCTAGGTACCGGTTACTCACTGCAATTGTCAGGTGGACTTCGAGCATTATCTTGCCCTTGATTATCTCTCTATCTTTTACCTCTCTCTCTTCTTATAGAAATATAAGCCTAAAACGGAACATTTAAAATGCTGCCATACCAGAGTAGGCCTACATAAATCAATTCAACAAGATTTTTGGAAGAGATAAATTGCAGCAGTTTTGTAACCCATTCATTCTTCCCACGATTACCAGAAATTATACATTCACGTACAAATCGTAACACAACTATTTTACGAACGAACAAATAAAAGTCGCTTTTATGATCTCCTGTGCCGTTTTTTTCTCTGCACGCCCCGCCACGAACAGAGCTGAACTTCAATTTCGAGCTCCGACACGTCTGACTTACGCAACGGACACGGAAAACGACGAATGGCTTATCTATACACGTCGCTATACTAAGCATCATGTGAGTGGGAATGAACAAGCGGCATATGGCGAAGGGAAGACTCGAATATGTGTCGCATTTGTATGTAAGAGCTTATTAAATCACCGCGCGGACAGTCTTCGCACCCCACCCCGCCCTCCCCCCACACCCTTTCCCAACCGCCGCAGCCATGACTGTTTGAAACTGTAGCTCCACCCCTAACCAACCCCCACTACGGGCCCGCGCGGGGCGGCCCGCCCGGGCCTGCCGGCTCTGGCCATACGGTCTGTCTGACAGCGCTCCCCGTACCTGATTATTTGTGAGCACCGCGACCCCGCCCCTCTACCCCTCTCCTCCCGCACTCCTCGCGCGTCCTTGTGCGTGTCGTTCTCTTTCTCGTTTTTCATCGCGCGTCTCACGTTCGCCGTATCGTGTTCGACACACTCCGACTGATGTACACCCCTTAACTCGCCCCCGGCCACCCTCCCCTTCGCTGCAAGCAGAAGCAAGAGGGTAGAGAAAAAAATTGGCCTTATCCCATAATATCAGTCGGATAGTATGCTTCTGCCGCTGAGGTAAAGTGTAAAATAAAGGGTATTGCAGCAGCGGCGGAACAGCGCCGCAGTGCGTTCCGTTCTTTCATGCCCCTTCGTTAGTGTGGCGTATCACTCGGGGGTGGAGTGACTGGGGCCGGGAGGCGAGAGGTCGCAGCTCGCGGCGCTGCGGTGCCAACACCGCGCTGCCGGCCAGGAGCAGCTCGCGGGGCCGCGGTGCTCCATTAATCACATTCCGTGGACTGCGCTCCTCCAGAGCGTCAACACAGGCCGTGCCGCGATCAATCACACAGGTAAGCAGGGCGGCAGCGCGGCAGCGGCAGCGGCGGCAGCAGCGCGGCGGCAGCGGCAGCAGCACCAGCGTCCGGGCGGAGCTCCGCAGCTCTGCAGCTCCGCTCTGTGGAGGTCCTTAAGGGCGGCCAGAAGCCTCTCCTCCCAGCTGACGGCCCCGGCCAGACCGAGACGGCCACACGGCCACAGGCCGCAGAGGGGCCTCGTAGGCCACGGCCAGGCGGGTACACATATATACAGTACCGCCAGGGGAGGGCAGGCTGCAAAGCTCGGGGCTCAGGCTCCGGGGAGCGGCAGAAGACCGGAATCAATCAACTTCTCTGGGAGCGGCGGCGGCGGCGGCGGTGGCTGCAGGAGCTCGCCGCCATCAGGGAGTAGAGCCGCGCTGCGGGGCCGCGGAGCACCTAGGCAGACGACTCGCAGGCGGGACGCGAGACACCGCGCGGCCCCACCGGCACTGCAGTCCGCCACCAACTTAGTTTACTCTCTTTCGGAATTTTGTTACGGATGAATAAGCAGCGAGCAAAGGCGGGGGCGCCCGCGGACGGCACGGCACGGCAGGACACGGCACGGCAGGACAGGGTGAGAGGGTGTGCGGAGCGGACGGGTTGTCTGTCTGTCGCACCGGCCGGACCGCAGCGAGAGGGGGGGACACCGATCCTACTGTCCTAGTCGGCTCTCGGTTATTATTGCAAGATCTCTGATATCCGGTGGCTAATCTGCGCTGTAAATACGGCGACGGGGGCGGCGGCGGCGGCGGCGGCGGCGGCCCACAGAACGCCGCAACTCGCACCACCAAGAGCTTCCGCCGGCCCTCGCGTCCCGCCCGGGCGATACTCGGTCAACACGGAGGGTGAACACCGAGGGGCGGGAGCCGGGGACGGCGGGGACGGCGGGGACGGCGGCGCGGGTGATATTTGCGGACCGCAGTGTGATCGCGTTCGCAGCCCCGGGCGGCCCCGGGCGGCCGCGGCCCCGGCCTCGGGCCTCGGGGCTCCGGGCTCCGCCCCGCCGCCACACCGCAGTTGGAACCGCACGCACAAAAGCGGCCGGACGACATTCACTGCTGATTAAGGGATTAGCGGAGATGGAGAAGGATGTCCTATTTGTCGACGCATTGTCTGTCCGTGCGCCCCGTGTGTGTGTGTGTGTGTGTGCGAGCGCGCGCGCGCATGTGTGCGCGTGTGTGTCTGTGTGACGGGCGGCAGCGCGAGTCCCGTGGGAGACACAAATAAAACGGCGTGGGCCGCGCGACGCCGCGCTTACATGGTACACGCGTCTTCCTCTTTACTCTCTCTCTTTCTCTGTCTCTCTGTTTTTCCCACTCTTTCTCTCACCTTGCTCTGTCTCTCACCTCGCTCTGTCTCTCGCCCTCTCTCCCCCACTCTCTCCCTGCTTATAGTCGCCACGATTCTAACCTCGCTCCGCACGACCCCCGCGTCTCACTCGGCCCCTCCCCTCCCCCGTGCCGGGGCGGACTCCGTGTGGCCGACAGAGGAGGTACTGTACGGGGAGGTAGCTACTCCTGGCCGTCCTCACGCACCGCCCCCCGAACGTGCCCCGCGGCCTGCGGTGCCCGTGGCTGAGCACACAGAGGCCCGCGGGCCCGCAGGACACGCAGAGGTAGCGGCGGCAAAGCCGATAATCGGAAAGGAAATCCATGTGACAAACTGAGCGCGGCGCGCGGGGCTCGCCGGCGGCGGGGGACGGAACGTGTTCGAATTGGCGAATATGCGTAGTCAGTACTACTCGTGGAGCGCTCCTTGAGCGGCAAACGGAGCGAGGAGGAGAGGGGCTTATTTCGGGAGGGGCGAGGATGGTTCTCTCTGTTTCTCTCCGGAGCCGTCGGCCGCAACAGCCGGCCGCCGCGCTGCTTATGCCTCGCCGCCGGCGAGGCGTGGTCCTTTACAAACACGCACATGAAAAGACGTTCTGCTCTTCCAAAGGATATTCCAGAGAGATGCGCGGGAGCGGCTGCCGTACGGCGGGGGTCTGCGCCGTGTGTGCTTGAGCCGGCTGATAGATTGCGAGAATTGATGGGTTCTCTTGGGTTTGGGGGGTGGGGTCGCCGGGTGTCTCGGGGTGAGGGAGGCGAGGGGAGGGGGGGGGGCAGCGCTACTGGATCAACGGCGCAGCAGGGAAGGGTACTATAGGTCAAACGCCGCCCAACGCCCCGTACAGTTAGTTAACGCTGGTGCCGGACAACGTTGTCTGCTGGAGCTGCTCGCAGGAATGCAACGTCTTCATCCGCCACCCTCCCCAGGGATATTATTCAGAGAGTAACAACTTATGACACAGCTAGTAAAAAGTGACGAGCAATAATAATAAGAGAAAGCGTCGATAGGGTATTTCAATAATAGCCAAACCGGAATCAGTGAGGGAGGTGTGACAACCTCCAAACCTGTAGTGTCAGAGCGGGCGCAGAGGAACATCGACAGGTAACCTGCGCCATGGTAGATCCCCATGTCAACAACTCTGCTGTTTCTTTTTTTTTGTGACCAAACACCTTCTTGAAACTAAATACACGGGGGTCCAACACGAGCCGACTACAACGCCGGCGCAACGCCATACGTCCTGCTCGATTCTTCATATCGATGTTCCTTGCTTTTGGCACATGCCGTATTGCCCACACTTCGGATGGGCAGCACTATCCCGGCACGGCCACGGCCAGATTAGCCGCCAGACAGACAGCCTCGCCTCGCCGCCCGTAATCACGCGAAAATATTTCTGTAAACGACGTCGTATCATAATAAGGGAGCCGGGATGGGCACCTAGTTATGCCGGCCGAGAGATCATCCCGACCCTTTATGCGCTTTATTTGAACAGTGAGGGGCGGGGATATCGCGCCACTACGCTATGAGATATGGGCAAACATTGACGGGGATTTTAAAACGTATACATGCCGAAGCGAATCGGAGCAAGCGGGGAGGGGGTGAGTTGAGAAACCCGTCCGCCCGCGGCCGCCCGCGGCAGCCCGACCTGGTGTTCCCCACACTGAGCGCGTCAGGCGGACGATCGCTCACGATCGCTCGTGTTTTTTTCTTTTTTATTATTATTCCCCCGCAATAGTGTCCATGTCGTGGACGGGCGTTGGCGGGGAATGCCGATGCGCGTTCTGCTTCTGGGGCCCCGGATTTATGAGGAGAGCGTAGGCAAGGCTATCTGGCCGCGCGGCCGTGGTGGGAGGATGCCAACTTGACTGTACAGAGCGGGGCGGGCGGGCAGGCGGGCGGCGGGACAGTCTTTATTTAAAATCCCATTACCTCCCTGTCACTCGCTGGAAAGCGGCCCGGCCCCTCCTCCCCCGCGCTCTCCCGCCCCCCCCCCCCCCCCCCCACCAACTTGAGTCTCGTCACCAATCTCCTTATTCTTGCTACGACGCCAGAGAAAATCCACCGCCCCCTCCCGCTCTGAGTGTACTTTGCAGAGTTTGCCCAAACAATAACGTTTTATGAGGAAATTGTAAAAGTACGAGTGCGCGCGGGAGCCGTTGCTTGGAGCGATGCGGCGCCGGCGGACACATTCACACGCTGGGCGCGATCTGCGGCACTTGCGGGGCGTCAGGCTCCTCGGGCGGGGCCCGCGACACGCGGTGTGAGGCCAGTTTAGAGGGAGTGTGGCCGCGAGGCAGCACAGGGGTCGTAGCGAGGGGGTGTAATGCTTTGCTGCACACATCGGCCGGGTGCCGGGCCCGGGGTGGTGATGAGCGCGAGGCGGGGGTGTGATGAGGGAGGGGTGGTGATGAGCGGCCGGCGGGGGTGTAATGAGGGAGGGGCGCGGCCGGCGGGGGTGTAATGACGTAGGGGAGCGACCGGCGGGGGTGTAATGAGGGAGGGGAGCGGCCGGCGGGGGTGTAATGACGTAGGGGAGCGGCCGGCGGGGGTGTAATGAGGGAGGGGAGCGGCCGGCGGGGGTGTAATGACGTAGGGGAGCAGCCGATGGGGGTGTAATGAGGGAGGGGTGGTGATGAGCGCCCGGTGGGGGTGTGATGAGGGAGGGGAGCGGCCGGCGGGGGTGTAATGAGGCCGCGCGCGCCGCTGATGGTAATCTGTTTACCAGGGCCACTCTTCGGGCACCCTCGGGAGCCGCGTGCCGGGTGCCTCCGTGCCGCCGCGGCATCGGAAAGCGATCAGGAGTACGGTGGCTTGTCTCTCTGTCGCTGTTGATAGAGTGCGTGTGTGCGCGCGCTCAAACTTGGCCGCGGGGACTGCAGAGGCTCCGGCATGTTTGTGGGCTATTTCGGATTCTCCCTGCTGATCCATAAACAATTGTAACGGTATCAACTGGAATGAAAAATTCACGATCATTTGTGGTTTCTGTGTTCTGAGATGTCACCCACCCCAAAATAGGTTAAAACTCACTCCTACCGTGACCAAGACTCAAAACGGAAATATTTTTGTTTTGCTTAGAAATATGTGGACTTCTAAAAAATGCAAAAATGGGTGGGCACTACCTCGTCCCAGGCCTCCGCCTGGAACCCTCCTGCTTAACTTCGGTGTTCGAATGGGAACCGGTGTACCAGGTATCGACCGCCGCTAAGACACGGGCACAACGCAGCGGCCTTTTTCAGGGGCACGCTTCCGCAACGGTCAATGTAGCCCCTTCCGCCAGCCAGATTTCCGGAATCAACTCCCTTCGACTGGCTGGTTGGTCTGTGGCACTGCGGCCACTCCCGAGCGGATTGAGGGGGAGGTAGGCTTTCCTATATCGTACACAGCCGAAGCTGCTGTACTTCACGACGAACCCTAGTCGCGACGGCGTGTCCTTAACTGCCAGATTCACAGGGAGCGAAAACGAAGGCACCGAACCCTAGGTACCCCCGTAGCATACACCCGAGTCTCCGAACCAAGTTTCCTTGGTAGACACAGAGCCCCCCCGCCGGAAACCCCGGGCGACCGAGAGAACCTCGGACCCGGGAACGGGGGTAAGCCCGACCGTGCTGCGGGAATCTTCAAGTTGAAACCCAACGCTTGCATCTCTCAGTGACGCAGCGCGCACGGCCGTTCAGACAGCCATACCGACGTCACTTTCGGGAGTATATTTTACCCTCTGTCTTCCAAGCGCAGACACAAGAAAAATTTAGAGGATTCAGTAAGATACGAACCCACGACCTCTCGGTCGCTGGTCATCCACTATACGCATGCGGCCACAGAGCTGCGATGGTCACTTTTGAGCGCCCCCTATACTTAACACACCGTCGTCTAAGCTGAGCCGACAGAAAAAATGCACGGACCGGCAAAGAGTTGAACGTCCGACCAGCCGCCCGCCCGCTGGGCTCGCTAACCACGCGGCTACCGAGCTTCGGTGCGAGATGGCCGTGCGCTTCCGGTACTGTAGCCGCACGACGTGTCCGACTGGAAATTGACTGGACTTTGACTGGAGTGTGAATGGACGTAACCAAACTTGTGCGAAACTCCGGGCCGACCACTGTCTCACGGAGTGGGACAGTATTTTTTTTTTCGCTTTCAGAAAACACGCGTCGTATGACGATGGTGTTTCCGGGGCGCCGACGCTGCCGGCCCCGTGTGTTGTTGTCATGACAAACTCCCCCCCCCCCCCCCCCGGGGCCGGCCGCGCCCTCAGCGCGACGCACTCATCCGTGGCGAAACGACTCTTGTCTTGATGGTGTTCACACCTCCCGCGGGCTCCCGGCTTCCCGCAGCGTTAGACAGCACCGTTACGGCATTGATTACCGCCACGCCCCCCGGCCGCGGAGTTTACGAACCGCGCCGGCGACAAAGGTGCCGTCCCGAAGAGCTGAAGGTGGGAAGGCGCCTCGCCGCAACCCGCGCATTGAGAAGCACACCGGACACGGTGTCGGAACGCAGTTTTATATTACTGTACCCGAAAATGTTGCCGCAGGACCTTGAGGGGTCAGGGGTTTTCCACCATGCTCTCGGATCGTTCCGCAAAATCCCTTGCCGGAATGGAATTTCTTTCCTCTCGAGGAGGTCCCTCCGAAGGCCGTGGGTGGAGGTGAGCAGTTTTCTCTTGCCTCGCCGCCGGAGCTCCTCCAGAGAATAAAGTTTAGCGGGTCTTCGGCATGGCAGAATTGGCGTGTGCGCAGGAGGCCGGTGGTGGAGCAGCCCGGCGGGCCGAGGCCGGGCCGAGGCCGGAGTGTTGGCTATGAAGTGAGGGATGTTGGATGTGGGCGAGAAAGGGGAAAGGGGTGGATGTGGCAGAGGGGCGGCGGGCAAGCCGGGGCATACAGGTGTCTAGGGGGAGGGGAGGAGGGGGCACCGGAGGTGGAAGCGATAGCAGGCCACGTGACCCACTCCCCCCCCCCCTCCCCTCCCGCCCTTTCCGACGGTCGCCCTTGCCCTTTCCCGTAAACACATCCCTTCGCCGGGCCATTCTCCTCCCCAATAACTATCCATGCCACCCCTTCCGCTCCGCCGCCGCCCGCCCTGCCGGGGGGGTTGCGGCCGGTGGGCCGGGCTGGGCGCCGCTCGCCCGCGGCACCGCTGCCAGACGCCGGGCCGCGCCGGGCACGGCCAGCGCGGCCAGCCTGGGCCAGGGGGGCGGCCCGGCCCATCCTCTTATTGGCGGCATTCAATAAGCTAGCCCCCAATTTCAAGTTCATTTCCCACGCAGTCACACCGCACGCTCGCCCGGCGGGGCGGGGTGGGGGAGGACGGGGTGCTGAGTGGAGTTGCCTGCGGTGCGGTGCCTGCGGTGCGGTGGTGACGCCGCGCACCCACCACCCGGCCCCGTACCCGCGGAGACCCCAGCGAACGTGCACCACAACCATGCTCCCGCGCCCGGTGACACCACACTCCGAATAACTCTCCAAAGACGTGTTGGGCGTCCGCCGTTGCTTTTCGCAGGATGCGGTTGCGAACTGACCGGGTTCCGTCTGAGGCACGGCCGGGCACGCCCTGTGCGGGCACCGCGGCTGCCGCCTCGGAATACTACACGGCGCCCCGCGATGCGGAGAGACGCGGGGGAGCGTGAGAGAGAGAGAGAGAGAGAGAGAGAGAGAGAGAGAGAGAGAGAGAGAGAGAGAGAGAGAGAGTCCCGGGATGAGTCTTGGGGCCGGCGGGGCCCGGTGGGGGCAGGTCAGGCGGCAGCAGGAAAAAGTTTTCCAATAAGATCCCCGCGGAATATGAACTCCGAGAGTCCAACAAGTTCCGTATCGGGATTCCATCACACTACTGGCGGGCCCCGACCGCGCGCCCCCCACGCTGAATGTGTGAAAACAGCTGCCAGGGGGACCGCGCGGGGGCCAATCCGCTCCGAATCACCGGCTGCCAAAGCACAAGTATTTGGACCGACTACGGATTCACCGGGAAATGTTTATAAGCTTTCCACGCACGCACGAATGACGCAAACGCTCGTCGCCGCTCGACGTTGCCGCGGCTGCTCTGAGGGCCTCGTCGGCAATACTCCTCTCGCACAAGGAAAGCCGTTGCCAGCCACGGTGAGGGAGCCGCCCCCCGGTCTCCCAACGGACGGCGCGGCGGCGGACGGCTCCTGTCATATTCACACATCTCACACACGGGAACTGATCCGTCTTGGCCCTCGTGCCGGGAGGATATTCAGCGGTCAGACAGTCAGTCTCGGCTGGAGTGTGCGTGCGTGTGTATGTGTGTGTGAAGCGTGTGTGCGCGTGTCGCTGGGCCAACAGTGACGAATCGCTCGTCAGGTGGGCGACAGGCAGGCGTCGTGTCCATCACCATTATTCGCACCAGACATTCCCTCCCAACCCCTTGAAGAAGAGGCACTATTCGCACTATGCCTCCACACCTCCGCAGCGCCCCAGAGCCACGCCCACACTGCGGTGCGCGACGTCCGTCCGGGAGGTTGTGGCGGCAGTGTTCAGCAGCGCCGCCGCCGGTCTGGCTGTAAGTGCGAGAGAGATGAAACGTCTCATTTGACAACGGCATAGTGCAAGAGATAGATGCATCTCTCTCTCTCTCTCTCTCACGACCGCAGTCAAATGGGGTAGTCCATCTCCCTCGCATTCATAGGGAGCAGACGGGGGTGGTGCACCCGTCGGCATACGTTTGGCGGCGCGTCGAGTGCCGCACGCGTGCCCCCACTCGGCAGCGCCGGGGCAGGGCCGGGCAGCGGCCGCCGGACACGCGACCGGGGTAAATAGTGCGGGCTGCCAGGCTGCCAGGCTGCCAGGCCCGCTTACTCGTGTTTGCCGAGCGATACGGCGGGCGAGCACCTACAAGTGTGGGAGCTGTCGCACATCTCCGCTCATTGATTTATTCAACACGTTATTCATTTGAACCATGCGGCGGATTATCGGACGACGGTCTCATTCGTTCACTTTCTAAACCTCGCCCTGATGAGATCAAAGAAAAAGAATGATTGGTTTTGTACTGAATAAATTGAATTTTTTAAAAAATGGTGCGTTCGGTTTTCCTTGCTTCTAGGCCGTTATCCATTCATTCAGCGTACCGACTAATTATCAATTTTACACCCCAACTTTTGACTACACACGCCGCTGCCTAGTGCTGGTGCGTCGTCTGCTGCGGGCACGGTCCGTGCCGCCGCGCCGTGGCCACGCTGCGGGGGCCCCTCGGAGGCCATCGGTGGTGTGCCAAACAGCAATTACACCAGCAGCGGCAGCGGCGGTTAAAAAGAAGAGGGGCGGCCGGCCGGGCGGAGCAGGCGGGGGGGCACGGCGGTACTTTATGTTGGGAGGTTAGTGCGGGGCGGCGGGCGGAGGGGCGCTGCCCGCGGAACCACACTGCAGCGTTTGGCAGACGAGTCGCTCCGCGGCCCCCGCACCTCGATATTGACATTTCGCGGCAATTCATCTCTGCGTCATCCTGCAATATGCGTGTCATGCAAAATGTCAACGGCGCTCCGACGCGGGGGCTGCGGGGGCTGCCGGGGCTGCCGGGGCTGCCGGCCCCGCCGCGCTCCGCCGCTCCGCTTGGCAGCCGCACCCGGCCGCCCTCTCCGCGCCGCGCCGCCCCGCCGCCCCGCCCCGCCGCCCCGCCGCGCGCGTGTAAGTGCAAACAAACAGTGGAGATTGGAGTGTGGCCGCGGACTGCATCGAGTGGCGGGGGGCGTGCGCTCCCCCGCGCGGCGTCCCTCTCGCTCACACCGCGGCGGCTCCGTGGGGTGCTGTTGTAGCGAGAGGGAGCGAGAGGGAAGGCGGCGGTATTCACACGCAGCTGTCCTGGGTGCGGCACGATCGGCCCCTTTGTGTTTGTATTTTTCAGTTTCCTGTTTTCGAACATCCTGACCATAAGGCCATGTTAATTACAATAAATGTTACTTACCAGTCGATCGTATAATTGTCATGACCTCAATTTTGCGTGTATTCTTCTTCATGCGGTTCGTTGAAAGTTCCCTCGGCAGGCACCAACCCTTCATGTACAGTAACCTCACAAAAGAAAAAGCTAAGGAGAAAAAACGAAGCGAATAAAATAAAACAACGGCTTTGAAATAGAAGCGAGGGAAAAGTCACACATCATACTGCTCTGGCGGATAACTACAATTAGAGAAACTCGCATGGCAATACTGTGTTTAGGGAGTTCACGTCGACGGCTAATCAAGTAGTGAGCGCAGCTGCAATTACCTCCCGCGACGCAGAATAAAAACTCTCCCCCCCCCCCCCTCCGTCCCTCTCTGCCTGTCTCACACAACTATCGCGTCCTCTCTCTCTCTCTCTCCCTCTCGCGGCACAGTGTGTGTGTGTCACCCCTCCTCCCCCACCCCTCCCCTAATACCTCCCTGAAATCCCTTTCCAACAAGCGCGCGTGCCGGTGGCAATCGTTTCCGAAAGGGGGGACAAAACAAATTAAAACAAATTAGAGGGCAGAGCGGCGTACCGCCACAAACTCGAATGGCGAGGCCGGCGGGCAGCGGACGGCGCGCTGTGTTCCGCTGCTGGCCGCCGCGGGCGCAGCGGGAGCGCGGGCCCGCGGTGCAGGCGTGCCGCCGCCGTCAGCAACAGCGCACCCAGCCGCTGACAGCAAGGCGAACGACCGACGGCCGCGAAAAAAAATTAATAAAATGCTCGACGGTGGTGAGTTTGCAGTTGCCGTAGAGGAGCCGCAGGAGCAGCAGGACGCATCGCCGGCTCCTGCTGCGAGCCCGTGAGGGACGGGGGCCGAGGAGGGGCGCGGCTGCCGGCGTGGGGGTGCCGCGGGTGCGGCGGGTGACGCCGCCGGTGGAACTGCGACGAGGTGCGATCTCCTCCGCAGGCGGCCTGGAGGCCCGGCGGCCCGGCGGCGCGGCGCCGGGCCCAACTTTGCTCATTACAACTCAATGTCGGCGCGAGCGGCCGGGGAGTAAATCACCGGAACGGGCGGGCGGGTCGTGCCCCGCCGCGGCGCGCCGCCACGCAGAGCCGGGGGAGCGCCCCCGCGTCCAGGTGATGTGTCCCGGGGCCTACAACGCCTCGCAGGCGAGCGTGACCGCCGGCAGGCGACGGGGTGAGGTGCTGTGCTGGCCGCCGCTGCCGCCGCTGCTGCCGCCGGGCCTAACCCGCCTCCCGCGGCCGCTGCCGGACCCCCGCGCCGCCCTGCTGAACACGGCCGGAAGGGAGGCCGCTGCCGGGCGGCCGGCCGGGCCGAGTCCCGGGCCGCCTGCCCGCCTGCCCGCCTGCCCGCCGGCACCCACACCCGCCGCGCCGGGGTCTGGGCTTGGGCAGCCTAGGGCCCCGGGTCCCGGGTCCCGGATCCGGACCCCGGCCGCCCGGAGTTCCCGCTGGTTCCGGCCGGAGCAGGCGCCTCCAACAGCCAACAGCCCCGTGTAGTACAAAACGCCTCTGTAGGGTTGGGGCGGGGAAACCACCCAGAAAATTAATCGTCTACTCATTTCCTTCGCCTGCACTTCATTCAGATCTGCGCGCGGAACGGCTGCGTGGGGGGCTGGGCGGGAGGGGGCAGCGGGGGGGAGGGGCTGATGTCTGTCTGAAGCGCCGCGGCTCGTGACCTGAGAACGTACGCGGCGGGGGCGGACGAGGAGGGCCGCGGGGACGCAGAGGGCCTTGGGGCCCGACCGGGGGAGTGGGCACTCGGAAAGCGCCGCCGGGTCAGCCTCCCTGCAGAGGGGTGGCGCGGCACAGCACAGCGCGCGCTCGCTCTTTGGAGTTGTGTATAATTTGCAGTGCGTTTAGCACCCATTATGCGTGCATTACAAGGCACGCGCCTGGCCGTCGCTCGCCGCGCGCGCAGCCAGCGGCGGCGGCACGCCCCCTCGGCACGCCGCCGCGGGCTACGGCAGCGGCACTGGCAGCGGCAGCGCCGACGGCGGCGGCGCGGACCGGTGCATGACGCCCCCCCCCCCCCCCCCCCGACGCGATCGCTGACCCAACATAGAGCAGACGCGGCGCCCTGCTCGATGAAACGCTTCTGCAGATTACTCCCCAGCTGACAGGAGGGCGGCGGCAGGAAGCCGTGAGGAGCCGCGGTCATACTCGGGAAACAGTTTGTGGGAGGCTGGGCGGCCCGTGCGGCGCAGCGGCGCAGCGGCGCCGGCGGCCCCACTACACCCCGCCTGCCGCACAAGGACACGGCCCCTGCGGTCCCCAAGGGCGCCGCGCGGGGGGTAAATAAGTAGCGAGCAGCGGAGCAGCGCCGGCGCTATCCGCAGCACGTGGGCACGGCGGCATGGCATCGTAGTGCCTATAACGCTGCCGGCCTACCGGGAGGGGCGGCGGCAGCGGCGCCGGCGGGCGATTTATGTGCCGTAATGTGTGTCAATAGGTCCGACGGCCAGGGTTATGAATTCGCCCGCGTGTGCTCGGAGAGCGAGGGGGAGAGAGCGGGAGATAAACACGGGAGGGTGTGTATGTGTGTGTGTGTGGGAGGGAGAGAGAGAGTAGAAACTTTGGGAACACACACTCACAACCCACTGTGGCATGAAGTACAACGGCACCGATAGCATCCAGTGCAGGACGGCGCAGAGGGCACTGCTGCTCCCCGCTGGCCCCAAAACCGACCACAACGCCTAAATGGCCCTCAGGACATCTGCCGGCGTGTGTTGCGTGTTGCCTACCCTGAATCCCCGTAAGGTGCCATTGTAATTTCATCCCTCTACAGCTCGGAGTCAAATCCTTTCTTTTCGTCAAAACTATCGACGTGCAAAGCGGCATCGCGTCGGAACGATTTTGTGGGTCCTTTAGCGCGGCCCCTACCGGCGGCATGATACAGTACCGGCAGGCCCGGCGGGTGGGTGGTGAGGTGAGGCGAGCCGGCCCACTGTTGCTGCAGCCTGCAGCGGCGTGCGGAGCAGCGTGGAGTGGGCAAAGGCAGTCCGAGAGCCCGCTCACCCCGTGCAGCAGGAGCCCCCCACCCCCGCCGCCCTGCCGGGCCGCTGGCTTGGACAGGTTGATGGAGCAGCGCCCATTTTCCAATGAATACTAAGGACGCCCGCGAGACGGCCCGGCAGGAGGAGGCGGAGCGCGGCGGAGCGCGGCGGAGGCGTTGCGGCCAGCGGGGCGGGCGGCCGCCTCTCTATCTCTCGCTCTCTCACGCCGCCGGGCGCCGCCGCGGCCACCACCGGGCCGGACAGAGACAGCGACATCCTCGCGGCCGTGGGGCTCCGGGGGCGGAAGCAGCCCCCGACTAAAACAAACTGTGGGGCGGGTCAGGGAGCGAGCGCCAACACCGCCATCACCCGGCCGGGGGCGGCCGGGGGCGGCCGGGAGGTGCGAAGCGCTTACGCCCTCCCCTCCCCTCCCCTCCCCAAGGACGGGCCGCCTCCGGGCCGCCACCGGGCCGGCCCTGCTGGGCCCATAACAACAGCCTATGGCCCTGTAAAGTGGGATTACAGTTGAGAGTGGGAGCGGGTGGGCGTGGGGGAGGCAGGGAGGCGGGCGGCGGGGCGGGACGAGCCGGCACGGGACGGGTTGAGGGGAGGCGGCGGCGGCCGGCGGAAGGGGATGTGGTGGGAAGCGCGCGCGCACACACACACACACGGCGGGGCCCTGCCGGACGTCCAGCGCTGCTCAGCTCGCCGACCGTCCTCAGCCGGCCCCGCCTGGCCCCGCCCCGCCGCGCGCCGCAGCCTCCACGGCCGCTGTAACAGCAAACACTGATTATTAGCTTCGCTGCATAAAATAATGGGGGTGGCGCGTGCACGTCCTTGAACCCATCACGAACACGCACGCAACACACAGACGCACACGCACGCACACACACACACAGCGCGCGCGTCTCACGTAATGAAATCGTAATGGCCGCTACTAAAAGTGCGCTCGCGCAAATTATACAGTCCAGCGAGCTGGGCAGCAGTGAGAGGGTGGAGTCCTGGTGGGGACGAGGAGCCGGTCACCTCCGATCTCGGGGATCTCAGCGTGCTCGGAATGTATTCATCGCTTGAATATTGTGATTACTCGTGAATACTACATGAAATAAATGTGAATTATTTGGCCCTCCTCCCAATCGATAAACGCAACTGTATCCGCCGCCTCAACACAGCGCACTTGAGCGGCGAGACGCCGATGATGTGTCGGGGCTCGGATGTCGGTGAATATGAATACGAGCACCGCCGCGGCGTTCGGTTGGAGCTCAATATTCCAAGTGGACTCCCCCTCAGAAGGGGAGGGCTCGGCTCCGAACCTCATGACGACGCCGTCCACAAGTTACGTGGCTCCGGCGGCTCGCCGTGACGTAACGTGACGTAACGTGACGCGGCCCTGTTTGTGGCGGCGACAGCCTCGCTGCGGCAGTTCGGGGCGAAGCGCGCCGAAGCGGTGTGCGAGGCTTTGTGGTGCAAAATACATTGAGTTGGATATTCCGGTCGGCGGCCCCGCGCGTCCCCCGACGCCGCGTTGCGTTTGCGCGGAGAGCGAGGAGGGCGGGGGGAGCCGGGCCCAGGGTCGCGCATGGCCACACGCCGTACCTTTCATCTCGGCCCGCATCACACGGTGAGAGGAGGAGCGGGAGGGGGGGAGGGGGAGGAGGAGATCTCGAGGAGGCAGAGATGAAGAACGCTGCGGCGACACCTTTGAGAGGGTGCGAAATCAGCCACAATAAAAAGAGGAGAAGAAAGAGGAAGAAGGGAGAGGATAGGCGCGCGGAGGACGAGAGGGGAGGGGGAAGTGGAGATGCGGGACAAGCAGCGAGGAAAGGACAAGGTGTGGGAAGTGGGCCTCACTGCGTCGGGGATGGGTGTCGGCGGTGCCGGTCGCCAGGGGTGGCCGGCGGCCGGCCGGCGGCAGTGTCCCGCCCCGTCCCGCCCCCCGAGGACCGCGCCGCTGCCCGCGGCTGCCTGCGGCCTGCGGCTGCATTCGGCTGCATTCCTGCAGCGCGGCCCGATTAGTGCCGCCGGCCGTGTCGCGCCCCGCCGGGGTCCCGGTCAGCGGCCTGCTCCCGCCTGCTGCCGCCGCCTCAATGAGACGCGGCGCGGGGCCGGCCGGCCGGGCTTTCTGTGCGGGGCCATTTGTCGCGAGGCCGATTGGAATCGGGCCAGCGAGCAGCGCAGCGGCCGCTGCCGGGGCCGGGCCGGGCAGGTACGGAACACCTTCGTGCCGAATGCGCCGGCCAAACACGGAACACACGCCTCGCCGCGCGCCCCGCCCGGTGGGAGAGGCAGGCAGCCGTGGGGTGCTCTGCCGATGACCCGGCGGGGCACAGGACCAGGCAAAACCACCCCAGTGATCATGACGGGTGGCCGAGGCCGCAGCGTCATCGGCCCCCGTGGCGGCCCGCCTAGCGTCGCTTATTTCCTGTTTGCACGCGCGCACTTTCCCATGGGGCTAACCGTGCTGGGCTGAGCGTGGTTTTTCTGGTGGCCCTCAGCGGCAGAGCAGCGGCAGCGGCAGCGCTACGCGTGCCCTTTCCCCCGTGAATGTGGGGCTGCATTTCCACTCGTGCCGGTGCGTGTGCGGCGCGTGTGGGGCGCGTGGCACCGTGGCTCTGTGAATAAGGCCCGCGGCTGCCGGGGCCCCGGCGGCGGGCTGCAGGCCGGGGCCCGTCCTGGCGGTCCGTGGCTAATCCCCACCCGCTCCCCGGGCCGCCCCCAGCAGCCCCCGGCCGCCCCCGGCCGCCCCCGGGCCCCGATAGGCCCCCTCCCACTGCCAGCACGACGCTGCTCCTCCGGGACTCCACAGCGAGGATAAGAAACGGAAAATATGCGCGCAAGGACGTGTGAGGAGCGGGCGGGGCCCGCCGGCCTCCTCGCTCGGAGATTTAGCCACTCTCGATGACGGCGGGCCGTCCCCTTTGTAAGGGCCTGCCGGGCGCTGCCGACTCAGCGGCCCGGGGCACGCAGGCCCGGCCCGTGGCCGAGACCGTGCCACTCATGAAAACGTACTTTGCGCTGATATATGGGCTGCGGCGTGGGCGGGGCGGGGCGGGGCGGGCGGCTATCCGACGGCCCGCCGCGTCCGCCCCGTGTCGTGTTGTCCGCTGTTTGGGACTCGGGCCCCGCAGCCGCAGCCGCAGCGGCCGGGCCGGGGTGTCCGGCCGGAGGGGTGCGGGCCGCCTCCGCCTCTCTGCGGCTTTCTGTTGGCGATGAAGCGCTGAATGGGGACGCGATAAAAGGCGTAAAATACCCGGCCGGCCCCGACTCCCCCGGGGGCTGCGCTGGTTGCTGCGCCGGCTCCCCTGGCTGCCCTGCGGGGCCGGGGCCGGGCCCTCGGGTCGCTCGGCGGGCCCCGCGCCGCCCGCACGCGCAGGAGAGACCGTCCTCGTCGGAATCATATTTTACGTCCCCCGGCGGGGCGGCCATCGGCGTCGTCGGCGGCGCAGCTGCCGCGTCACGTTGCGGCGTCGCGCAGGCGGATTAGCACCGCGGCGGGCGGCGCGCGTCACTCACACGGAGAGGAGTGTCGTGCGGGACACCAGACCTCCAGGCATTACACATTACGTTTGATTCTCGCCCTATTTTGGGGCCGGAAACGCCACATTCGAGGCAGCAATGACGTGCAGGGCATTTGCGCGGGGCGCTGGGAGCCCCAACCTCCTAACCGAGAGGGAGCGGGTTAGCTCGGTGCTGCATCGCCGTCGGCCGGCCCCGCGCTGCGCCGCTCCTCCCACCACCTGCTCCTGCTCACTACTGGGTCCTCCTTCTATCTCTTCTCCTCGACTTCCGTTTCGCTGCGCGCCTTCGTGTCTGGGTACACATTCCGTGCCGTTGCCCCCGTTCGGCGTCGTGTGAAACCCCGGGGCACCGCTGCCTCCGCCGCCCCCGCTGCTGTGCCCGCGGGGGACCCCGGACCCCGGCTGCCTGATAGCGATCGCGACTCTGATGCAGGTGTATACGCCAGACTGCGCGGACGAGTGGGGCGACGCCGAGGACATGCCTGCGGCACGGCGGCGACACGGCGGCGACACGGCGGCGACACGGCGGCGACGCCCCGGCCACTCGTCCGTGTTTACGTTCGCCCCTCAGCCCTTGCAGCCCCTCGCAGCACGGCCGGCCCACACAATGCCGAGCGCGCTGAGTTATTGAATGGGGAGGACAGGTTGCGATCGCCTCAAAGGATTACAAGGGACGTAAGAGGCTATCGATAGAAGGGAGACTGTTTCAGCCGTGCGGGCCGGACGGGCGGGGCTCCGCGGGGGCCGCGGGGGCCGCGGGGGAGTCTGTTTGCAGTCCCCCATTCTCATCGTGCCATTTATCTCTTATTCCGAGGCCCGCGGGGCCAGGCGGCAGCGGCTGCGGCGGCGGTGGTGGTGGTGGTTCATTTCAAACAACGCAACCCGTCGACATCCTGCATTCAGGCCTTCTTGTCCGCCACTCGGATGCTGCCGCCCTGCTGCCCTGCTGCCCTGCCGCAGCTGACGTGCGAGCAGGAGACGGCCGTTTGCGCTTCACGTCCAAACACACAAGCCAAAGCGCTGCCGCCAACAGTCCGCCGCCACAAAACAAACCCCCCGTCCGCGGGCTCTCATTTGAATAAATTTCCCCGCGACAGTAGTCACTGCATTGAGTACATTACGCACGTATATTGTTGCCGGCCATGCAGCGAATCACTGAATTAGGCACGAGTCGGCGCAATTAACGGGGGCTGACTGGTCGGCCGCCGCAGCCGCCGCAGCCGGCCGGAGTGAGGCGCGGAAAAAAATATTATTTATGTTGACCGTCCTGCTGTCGCCTCAAATGTGCTCTTTGCGCGGCCGGCCCCGGCCCGGCACAACGTGGAAGGGCAGCGCCGCTCGAGTAATTGTGTGCTCACTTTTTATTCCTGTGGCCCTGCGAAGGCGTAGCAGCCATGGCGCACGATCCATAGAGATAGCGACGGGCTCTCCTTGTCCGGGCCGATCTTAGAAAAGGTTTCAAAAGGGTGGCGTTCTTGACGAGCAGGCAGGAACAGGCCCCGCAAATTGTATGTACTGACAGACAAAAAAAAAAGAAAAAGAAGGGAGGCGAAGTCGGTATCGATTGGTCCGCGGTGAATGGAGTTGTCTGGGTTATTGTGGCACGGGCGGCGGCCGCGGCTCCGCGCTCCGCTGTCCGCCACGGTGAGTACAAATAATGAAAATCTCGCCCAACTCATTTACCAATTACGAATTCCACTCCGAACTCCGTGCGTAGACGCGCGCTGTAAGTCCCCCCCCCCCACCCCTCCCCCAAATCTCGGTCAGCCGCGGAGGACCGCATTTCGGATTTGTTTACACGTTCTGCTATTCGCGAAAATCGGGAGCGGGCGTGGATAACAAATCATCCGATAGAGTTTGTTAATGCCCGGAGTGCGCGGGAGCGGGGCGGGGTTGTGGGGCGGGCAGCGGGCGGGCGGGCGGGCGGGCGGGCCGCTGGGTGTGGCATGGCGCCCGGCGGCCGGCGGCCGAGGGGCGCCGTACGCGCGCCGGCTGGGCAGCGCGCCGCTCACTCCCGTACGCGGGGTGCCTACCCGCCGGGGGCTCCGCGGCGCCGGCCGGCCTGGTGGTGTGACCCAGCGCGGGGACGGAGGCCGGGGGTCCGGGGGGCCGGCGGAGGCCTCGGCAAGCGCACTCCGCCCGCCCACCAGCCGGGCTCGGCCGGCCTCGGCCTGCCCAGTCAGCTGGAAGTGCGCCAAACACGCTGGCCGCGCCGCGGGCTGCCGGGCCGCCGGGCCGCCGGGTTTGCTGTTTGGCCAGCGGCGCGGCGGGCCGCCGGTGCCCTTATCCCCGTGATGTTGCTGCCAGGAGGTTTACACAACTGTGCGCAGCTCTCAGGCGCCCGCCGCCCGCCGCCAGCCGCCCGATGTCCCCACGAGCCGGGCCGCGAGCCCACCTGGGCAGCAGCAGCAGCAGCAGCAGCAGCAGCAGCAGCGGCGGCGGCGGCGGACTTATTGTTTCTGGCCAAGGACGGAAGACCGGACGAATGAGCGGCCGCGGGAGCTTTACCGACTCGGAGCACGCGAGAGTGTCCCGGAGGGCGGCCCCGGCGGCGCACCCGCGGCACACGACAGACGCCTCCTTATCGGAGACCCGTCCTCACATATTTCTCACCGACGCTCCCATATTATTAGCTATCCAATTCGTCGGCAGCAGATTGCCGGAGCGCGCTGCCTCGCTGGCTGCGCTGGCTCCGCTCACCCGCGAACGGAGAGGCTAGATCGATAAGGGCCGCTGTTGCTGTTGTGCCGCCGAGTTAACCCTTACGTGTCCTCCTCTGCCTCACAATGCGGACACAAATTTGCCTCCGAGTGCACCCTTTGAAATGCCACATAGCAGTAAATAAAAGCGCAGGCAAAAACTGGCCCCCCTTTTTGGTTTTCGCAATTCTGCCCCTCAACCCGCGCTAGCTCCCTCTTGTCATCCTCGTACGGGAGTGGGAGAGAAGAGAGAGAGAGAGAGAGAGAGAGAGAGAGAGAGAGAGTCACTACTCGTTGAACCAACTCAAAGGGGTGACATCTGTATCATATCACAAGAATAGAATCGCTAAAAATGTTCGTCTTGTAAATCTTGATGACGGTTCTTGGTCTTCATCACACAACACATCTTACTTCCACACTTTGGCGATCTCTCCTTTTGGCGATCTCACTTCAAAGCCGGTTGACAGTGACCTAATTTCGCAAGTTAGGGATTTTTTTTCGGTATAAAATCAGCCTTTACAGGCATCTTCCCCTTCCTCAAATCCTTAAGCAGTGTCTTTTCTCTCTCTTTCTCTCTCCTGAATATTCGTCTCATTCCCTGTTTTTTCGCCCCCTCCTCTCTTTTCCATCCTTCTCTTGTGCGTAGCACCGTTGTTTCTCCACCGCGGCGAAATCACGCCTCATCTTATAAATCACTCAATGTCACACCCTCTTGTTTTACACGGCTAAGCATCGACCCGCCAAGAAAGGGTGGGGAAAAAACCGGGAGAGAGGGAATAATGTGCAGAGAGCAATCCTGATGGATGGCGAGTGACACCACAAATACGATGCCACCCCCCCCCCCCCCCCTCTCTCTCTCTCTCTCTCTCTCTCTCTCTCTCTCTCTCTCTCGCTTCTCTCTCTCCGGGCTTTATCGTTGACCAAAGTCGAAAAAACTCTTTGTATTTCCGTTCGCGCGGCCAAGTGCAGCGCTGCATAAGAAAGATATGCAGCTGAATAATTGGATACGTCACTAAATTTAAAGAGCAGCCAACACGGCGGCTCGGCTTGCCGGCAGCGGGATGAAATGCCATATGAATGGTTGCTGATTGCACGTGAGCACCCCACTCCCGGCGGGGTAGTTTCTTCGCCTTCTACCCCTTTGTCCACTCCTCTCCCTTGCTATCTCTCCGCCACTTTCACCCCTCCCCCCCCCCCCTCTCTCTCTCTCTCTCTCTCTCTCTCTCTCTTTCTGCCTCTCCCCATCTCTCTCACATACACTTTTTACTCATCACTCGACTGGCACCTGCGCCATGGACTGAGACAAGCGCTTTCGGGGATTTGAGTAGCTATAAAACACATTCTGAGGTTTTAATTACACCCATATGTCTTTTTTCCTTTTCTTTCCGTATTATTTTTTTCACCTCTCATGCGACCGCGAAATTGAAACGTTGACGTCAGAGAGATGACACGCTAGGCGACGCACGAATCCGTGACTGTACGCAGCCGGAATTCCCCTCTACCAAGACATGTGCGTTATAACTGTCCAAAGTTTCACAATCTCCGCCTTTCATACTCAAACTTCGAATACGTTCCTCAGCCTCTCGAGTTTATATTTTCTTTGAAATCCCACCGTACTGCGCGTTTCTCCTCGTCCTCTGCTCTCGTCGACGCGTATATTTTGGTGTAAGAAATATGTTGTAAAGGGACAAGCGGGAAGGCTGTACTTGTCGGACACGACATGCGGGCATCCCACAACAATTGTAAAAAAAAAATTATGACGGTGAGAAATTGCGATTGTCTGACCGTGCCGTGAGATTGGCGACACTGCGGCGGGTCGCGGAAGCCGCGCCACACTTGAAGTTGTTGCGGCGTTTAAGCAGCTCTCGAGTGGCGCGGCGACATTCTCATACGAGCGTTACCTGCAGGTCCGCCGCCGCCGCCGCCGCCGGGGCGAGTGTCATCAAACATGGTCATAATGTTGCTCGTCACGTCAGCGAAAATGCCACACACGCATTAAAAAGAATTAAACAAAGCGACCGGCGAGGGGGAGCCTTTAATAGAATGAAAAGGGGTTTATAAAGGTTGAATGGGGCGACCGACCAGCGTGTGCACCTACCTCACGCGCGCGCACACGCACACACACACGCACACACACACACACACACACATGGCAGGGGTGGGGATTGTGCACCTCGGCACACAATAGCCGGTCATTGTCAGGCCGTGATACCATCGCCCGGCACGGATGCACCCGCCGCGCCACCCTCCCATCGAACCACTTTCTTTCTCCTCTCAAGTAGCAGTTTTCCGCGCGCCGCTGTCGGCCGCTGCCGGGAGCTGCGACCCTTTCGCCGTCGGCCGAGGGGCGCCGCGGGTTTCCACAGTGGCAGTCCGACGACGAGTGCGAGGGAGAGACGGGAGGTAGTGAGTACCCGGCCGGTTCCAGCATCTCTCTGCCGTCTCTCTCAGACCTTATTTTCAGTGGCTGCGCTGACAGCCGTTCACCCGCATTTCACGGCGCGGCTGGGTCTGAATGGCGAGGGCCCCGCGGCGGCATTCTGTGACATCACGATCGGCTCGAGTGGGGGCCGCGCAGAGATGCTGCGTGACAGATTGTGCACGTCGCGGTGCTGCGCGGCTCGGTGCAGCGGGGAACTGTGCAGCGGGCCCCGCACGGCCGCGGCCCCACGGGGTGACGACCAGCTCCTCCGGGGGCGCTGCGGCCCGGTAACCGGCTCTCCCCGCTTGGCTCTCCCCGCTTGGCACTCCCCGCTTGGCGCGCCCCGCTTGGCTCTCCCCGCTTGGCTCTCCCCGCTTGGACTGCCCGCTTGGCTCTCCCCGCTTGGCTCTCCCCGCTTGGCTCTCCCCGCTTGGCTCTCCCCGCTTGGCTTCCCCGCTTGGCTCTCCCCGCTTGGATCTCCGCGCTTCGCTCTCCCCGCTTGGCTCCCCGAGCCCCGCAGCCCAACCGCCGGGGGTGTAACGCGACACCCGCGTGTTGTGACGGCAGCGGGCCGCCGGTGACGGCGACATTACGCGAATGAAATAAAACGCCGACTGCGGGCCCTCAAATTGCTCTTTCACAGCTCTCGAATGGAAGTCAGATGGGATCAGAAGTCTTTTCTTCTTCACTTTTTTTATTTATTAATTTTATTAAAACGTTATGTCAGACATCGCTGGGAGGAGCACGGGTGCGATAGTAATCAGAGCCGAGCATCACAAAAATCTAGAAAACCATTTTAAAAAAAAAAATTGTACTGATTTTAAATTGATAGACAATGCTTTATAGAAGAGATGGAAATTGACGTGTTTTTTTTTCGGACCGGAGAATAACCGCGCGCGGCCAGAAAAGGGCAGCGGCCGGCAGAAGCCGTTTTCTCCGCTAAGCGTAAGATTGAATGGTCTTGGGGGCGGCCGGGCGGCGGCCTCCGGTACACGGCCGCCGGTACGCAGCGAGGCAGCAGCAGCACGGCGCGCAGCGGAGACGCGCGCCGCCCGCTACTTATGTAAGGCCTTTACAAGTCCGGCGGAGCGAGCGCTGCTCATCGCACGCCACAACAAGCCGCCGCACAAAGAGTCGACGAGCGATCGCGTCAAAATCGTTTAATCTCCGCCGTTGTCACCCCGCGCGGCCGGGCACACGGAGGCTGGGTGGTCCAGCAGGCCGGCCGCCGGGGGAGGGGCCGCGGCCCGGGCCGCAAGCCGCAGGCCGCTGCTGGAGGGGCGGCGGCGGCGCGGCAGAGGGGCAGCGGCCACGGAGGCGGAAAACGTTATCAATGCGAAGAGGAAAACTAATTTCCTCGCCCGGTGCGAAGAGGAGATTTGGAAATAAATACCGCCTGTCCTGCTGCGAGCGATGCAGAGCCGGCGCGTGGTGATTTTTCTTATTTTCCAGCGGACGGGGCGGGCGGCTCCGCTGCCGTGCGAGCACAGCCCGCCTGCCGGGGTGATGCGGCAGCACAGGTAGCGGGGTGGTGGTGGATCGGAGGGAAATGTGGAAAGTCACTCTGTGACTGGGCCCCGCTCTGCGAGGCGGCGGCGGCGGTGCCGACAGCGCAGCACAGCCGTCCCTCGTTATCCTGAAATTTATTCACCCTCTCCAGACGCACAAACTCCGCGCCGCGCCGCGCGCTGCGAGAGCTGCGAGCGCGGCTTTTGCATATTTTTCTGCATGCGCGATGAGTCCCTTATTAGTGTGATTGCGTCAATAGTGTTGGCGCGGCGCGGCCCGCGGGCTGCCTGAGCTGAGCGTCGCTGGCGTCGCCTGCCGGGCCGGGCAGGCAGCCCCGCGCGGTGCGGGCCGGCCTACCCCGGGGCCCTCAGGCGCCCTGTCAGATCATCTGCGGCGCCACCGTGTTCCTATCGGCTCCGACTCGGATACCGTTCCTCGGGCGGCCTCGTCGTTTCCCACGGCTCCCGCCGTGATTAAGTGGTGTGGAATTAGCGAACGTTCCCGGCGGCGGTGTGAGGAGGATGCCCCGCCGCCCGGTAACGCGGCCATAATGTGCACCGTCATGACAGGTCATGGCAGCGCCGGACGCCTCGGCTAACGAGCCCGTAACTGTGGCGGTGTGGTGGTGGCCACCGAGCACCGCCGAGCCGTCCAAGCAGCCGCCGCGGCGCTGTCAACAGTGCTGCCAACAGTGCTGCCAACATGATGTCACGGCACGGAGTTGTCATATCGGGCGCGGGCGGCCCGGAGATTCACAGCTAGGTTCGCGCTGCAAACTCTCTCTCTCTCTCTCTCTCTCTCTCTCTCTCTCTCTCTCTCTCTCTGTCTCTCTCTCCCTCCCTCTGTCTCCGATCTTAGAAACTCCTCCCGTCGCACCCGCGCACGCCCCCGCAGCACGGCGCCGTGTCCCGTGGGAAGCTGAGGGGCGTGATGTGTTCACGTTTCCACTGTGTCGAGAGCGAAGTTACCGCTGTGGACTCACTGTCGTCGCCTCTCAGCTGTGATATGCCACTCCCGAATTCAACTGTTAGCCGTCTTACAGAAATTCTATCATTTTAGAACTTTGCGGTTCTTTGGGATTTTGGGGTAGTTTTTTTTTTTTTGGGGCGGGGGGGGGGGGGGCAAGGTAGGACCCACTTATAATCGGGATCTGCGGAAAGCGTTTTCATGGTGATTCAGAGGAAAATCATTAAAAACGTCTTGCAATATTATTGTTTTAATTTGTCATTTCATTCTTTCTAACATTCATATAAATAAATGGGACCACAAAATATGTATATATCTTGTACAAAATGTATAAGTACTTCTGAGGAAAATAGATGATACGACCCTGATATGCTTGGCATTACGCAGTGAATTGGTTGACTGTCTCAAAAAAAAATATTGACCATGGTCCACAGATATTCCAACATATGTGCAAACATTTCATAACTTTGTACTATATACTGCAATCTAAAACATAATATATACATGCTTAAAACTAATAAAGACATTTGCTTAACCTAGGTCTCGACGGACTCTTATCACATGGTCGAACAAAGATGCTCGGTTAACATTAAAACTACCGCCGTAGCGTCAGAAAGTCAATATGCACAGCTGCAGATATGTCTCCAGGGCGTTTACACAGACTCACTCATGCACAGGATTTTGCAGGAAGTCACGGCTATCACAATTACTTTCAGACAGGCGCGCCAGGCATTTCTCACAAGTCGCCGAGCCGCTCCGTTTTCAGGGCCTCCACCTTCAGGTTGAACACGGTCTCGTCCGCGGCCAGGCTTCCGGCGCTGCTGCCGCCGTCGGTATCCGGGTGCGGGTGCTGCGGGTGCTGCGGGTGCAGCGGGTCTCCGTCGCGGTGGCGCTGCTGGCTGCCGTCGTCCGGGCCCTCGGAGGGAGAGGAGGCGGTGACGGCCTCGTCGGCGGCCTCGGTGGCCTCGGCAGCGGTGGAGGACGCCGACGAGGATCGGGGCCTCTTTGCGGCGGGCGCCTGGCAGCCGCTGCGGTGGCAGCAGCACTTGCCGCCGTCGTGGCCCTGGTGGCCGCCGGGGGCTGCACCGTCCGCGGGGCCCTCCTCCTCCTTCTTGCGCTTGACGCGCCGGTTCTGGAACCAGATCTTGACCTGGTTCTCGCTGAGGCGCAGCGCCGTGGCGATCTGGATGCGCTGCATGCGCGTCAGGTACATGGTGGTGGCGAACTGCCGCTCCAGCTCCAGCAGCTGCGTGCTGGTGAATGCCGTGCGCTTCCGCTTGCTGGACATCTCGGGGCCCTTGAGGTCGAGCGGGACGTCGTCTGTGGGGGCACAAGAGAAGGATGGTCAGAGTCGGTCAGAGACACGGGACGCCGAGCAAGCTGTCCGGGACGCCAAAAAGTGACAAGGAATTCCGCTCATTTTTTTTATTTATTTTTTCTGTCCAGGGTGCCGGCCGGTGCTAGCCGGGCAGGAGGAGGGCCTACTTTTGAGGATTGATGTTTCTGTCATCAACGCCCAGGGCGGGGGCTTTGTCGCAATTTTCCGGTCGCCCACAGCAAAGCCAGCGGCCGGAGGGGTCACGGGTCACCGGGCGAGGGGCAAATAATCCTTTGGGCCGTCGAGGAGAGCCCGGGCTAAAGTGCAACATTTTCCCATCGCGTCGGAGACTTTATAGAGCGGGGTGAAGTGTACCTCTGGGAGAGCCCCCCTCTCGGCCGGCGCCCCCCGCCCGGCCCGGCCCGGCAGGAGGCGCCTCAGCGGGGCCTTTAGGGCCAACCGCTCTGCCCTTTCTGGGACACGGACCTTATGGGGCATCGCCTCATTTCGTCACCGGCAAAGGGGTAACCATGGCGACCGCATGGCTTGGCGGGGCCCGAGAGGCCTTCGCCGGCCTCTGCCAGGAGGAGAGGTGCGCGGCGTGCGGCCGATCCCAGATTTAAAGAGGCCGCAATTTGGGGCGGAGGGATTTGTGCGGGGGTGGGCTGCGGGCTGCGGGGCGCGGGCTAATGCCGGCGCCGCCATGATGTCGGACGGGCGGGGCGGGGCGGGCGCTGACCGGGCGGTGGACGCGGCGGGGTCAGCCACGGCCGTGTGTCGTCGGGCCCGGAGCTCGGGCTTTGCGGCCTCGGCAGTTATCTCGCCAGGATGCAGCGACACCGCACGGAACGGGAGACAAAGAGCGGGGCCGGAGCGGGCGGCGGCGCAGGAGCAACGGAGAGAGACATATTTTGTTCTCGCGGCTGGCGCCGCCGGCACCGTAAATCACGCGAGTACGTGCGTGGACCGCGGATGTGTGTCGGGCCCCCGGGGGGGGGGGGGGGGGGGGGGGGACGCGGGGGACGCGGATGCCGGCCGGCCGCTGCCGTGCTCCGTCAGGGGGGGGGGGGGGCGGCAGCGGCGACCCGCCGGACCCGGAGCCGAGGAGAAATAGAGCTGATGTACTGACCTGGGGCGGACCTCCGCGGGCTGGTGCTGCAGTGGCTGAGCGGGCTGCGGGGGCTGCGGGGGCTGCGGGGGCTGGCGGGGCTGGCGGGGCTGGCCCGGGGGCTCACGGGGCTGATGCTGCCTCCGGCGGGGCCCCCCAGGGGGCTGCCCAGGCCCCTTCTCGGGCACGGCGGCGACGGCGGGGAGACGGCGGGTCTTGCAGCGAGATGCTCGAACGACAACCTCCTCTCACAGCCGTCATCCCGCTCTCTCTCCCTCTTCAGGGCCTGCTGCGGCTGCTGCGGGGGCGGCGGCGGCTGGTGGCGGGGCGGCGGCGGCAGGGGCGGCGCCTGTACCGGCTGCTGCTGGTGGTGCTGCTGCTGCAGCTGCTGCCGGAGCCGCTGGCCCAGGAGCTCGTGGTGCCCTTGCTGCAGCGCCTGGAGTGTGTAGTCTGCAAACACACGGGCACGGAGTTCGTTAGCGGCGAGTACACAAGCAGGGCGCACGCGTCGCGCAGAATTATGGCGGCGCGGCCACACAGCGCTGCCGGTAAGCAGCGGGCTATTACAGCTACAGCACGCTCCGCTGGGGACGACTGCGAGGGACAAACCTCAGATAGATACATCCTTGCGAAGCTCAAAAAAAAAAAAAAATAACTTCAAAAATCCGGAAGATGTGCCTCGCGGAGTGTTTCCCCAATGATGATTCCCTTTAAAATTCTTCTTCATATTTTTCCTTGGGCCCACACTGGCCCTGCGCATCTTCAGCAGCCCTCCGTTCCCGACGTCCTTGCAAAACTTTTCCTCGGCGTAATAATATTTCTGGCGATAATTCCGAGAAAACTCTCGGCGCGTCTCACGAGAAGGGCCTAATAACTTATATTTGGAAACTAACTCACCCGAGGGGGACGGCGATTGGTGCAGGCTCGGCCTGGCGGGCACGGGCCGCAGCACGAGCCCCGAGGGGGGCGCGCCGACGGGCCCCACCCCCGCGGGGCCCACGGGACCCACGGGCCCCACGCCCGCGTACAGCCCCTGCAGGCCCTGCAGGCCGTGCAGGCCGTGCAGGCCCGCGGGCAGCGCGGCGCCCACGGAGCCCCACAGGTAGGGCGGCAGCGGGAAGGGGGAGGGCGGCAGGTGGCTGGGCCCCGCCGGACCCGCCGGCCGGGAGATGAGCGAGTCCACCAGGAAGGACCGCGACATGGCGGCGGCGGCGAGTAATCCACAGAGTCGCGTGCGCAGTGCGCGCCGGGCGGCAGGGAGCGGCAGCGGGGCGGCCGGGCGGCCCAACTTTTCTCGTCACCGCGATGAATGGAAATGAGGTGCTGAGCGCACTGGCTGCGGGGTCTACGCGAGGGGACCGGCCATCTCGCGGCGCTGGGCTCCACTGGCTGCGCGCACTCTCTCTCTCTCTCTCTCTCTCTCTCTCACACACGCACGCACGCACGCACGCACGCGCACGGCACTCGCGTCTCACGGCGCGGGGTTCGGCTCGGCGCGGCTCTGCGAGGCACCCCCGATGACGGCTCGTTGCGTTCTGAGGTCCTGTCGGGTCGCCGTCGGCTGCAGGCTCGACGCGATCACAACAAACGCACAGCCGCCGGCCTCCCCTGCACCCCTCCCCGCCCCTCCACAGACCTCCCCTCCAAGTCTGTTCAGTCAAAAAGTGGGCAGGCTCCTCCCCCTGCACGACCCCCGCCCTCGCCCCGCCGCGCCCCGGAGGCCCGGAGGCCGGCAGGCACCGCCTACCCGCACCCTATCAATGGACAAGACCCCGCGTACGTGTGCAGCGCGAGGAGCACGCCAAGCGGGTCAGGCAGGGCAGGGCTGTCCGGAGGAGGACCGCCGGACCCCCGTTTCCGTATGTGAAAGTAAGGGTTGCCGCCGACAGCCCCAGAGCTAAACCTCTCGGATGGAGACGACCGTCACTAATAGTTTACACAAAGAATCCTGACTCTTTGTCTCCAAAACCTCCTCCCTCCTGCACCCGCCTGGCAGACCCCAATCGTTAATCTGTTAAAGTCGATATTGGTCCTAGAGTGTCCACACACAAATTGGTAAGGAACTCGATGTAATACGGATTGAAATTCTTCCGCGGCATGTGTGCCTTGGAAAGCGGAGAAGCATCCGAGTCCTTGCTGGCCTAGACACCCTCCGAGTCGGGGCGTATACTCTAGGACGACGAGGCTGTCCCTTCGGGAGCAGCGGAACGACCGTAATTATCACCCACACAAAGGCAACAAACATCAATGCGAGCCGGTCTGCCATCCTTCCCCGGACCAACTATACGTGTGCAGCGCGAGGAGCACGCCAAGCGGGTCAGGCGGGCACCCGCCGCCGGCCCCGCCCGCCGCCGCCGCCCCGCTCCGAGGCTCTCGCTTCCTCCCCCTCCTCCCCGCCTCCAACAATCGTTAATCTGTTAAAGTGATATTGGTCTGGCAAATTGGTAAGGAACTCATCTTTTATTTAGGAGACATATGGCCTCTAATGCTTATAAGGGAGGCCGGGGGGGACGCGAGCTCAAGTGTTTTACGCGGGGCCGGACCGCCAGGTCCCCGCGCCGCGGAGAGACGCGCATTATTTGTAGCGATTCCTCAGAAAACTAACGCGTGGCGCGGCGGGCAGTGCGGCGGCGGCGGGAGCGGATAATAAGCAAAAAGCATCCATGGAAATGGCACAGGGTGACCGGTTCCCCCCCCCCCCCCCCCCCTGCGAGCCGGCCGCGGAGAGGACAGAGAGAGAAGGGGTTGGCAGAGCCGGCAGAGCGCGTGTGTGTCGGACGGAGAGGAGGTGTGTTTTGTTTCGGAAGCAGCGTGTGTCCGATGCAGGCAAGCAGGCCTGCGCTTCACCGGCCGCTGCTGCTTGCCTCGCCGCGTCCCCATTGGTGCGCGGCTCGCCGTCAACCCTTTATTTTTTTCTGCCGCGCCTGCCACGGCAACAGCGCGCGTACCGGCGGGGTGCAAACATGGAGTCTGGCGGAGCCGGGGATCGGGCGGCGCAGGCCGGGTGGCGCGCCCGCCCAGCACAGCGCCGCCTACGGGACACCGCACCTAACTCACTCACTCCCATTCGGCTAAGGCCACGTGAGTGCTTTCCTCGTACGGCCTCGCAGGGGTTATCGTCCACACGCAGCGGTCTGCGCAGCGATCCAAAGTCTTTGCACAGTGCCTAATGAGTGGAACGCCAAATTGTATGTGCGTTTACATTAGCACCCCCTCCCCCCCCCCCCCCCCCCCACCTCCTCCCTCTCCCGTTTTTTTCGGCCGCTCTCACTCACTCTGAGGGCGCGCCTCTCACCCCGTGGCGTGTGTGTTTGAGCAGCGCAAACAGAATGCACGGCCGCCGCCGGAACACACGTGCGGACGCTGTGCGAGGACGCGCGAAACCATTCTGTCCCAATTACTGTGCAGGACCGAAGTGGGACAATGACACCCGAAGACTGAATTTTCCATGACTTATTCGCATCTCCGCCGCACTGCCTACACCACCCCTACCGTTACCTAAGATATTTTTCCGCGTGGCGTTGACGTAAAAATGACCCCCCATTGTGATACTACAGTACCCAGCTGCACTCGATCTGCCGGTTGCATTAAAATGTATTGAAAGGCAGGCGTGCGTAAAAGTGTGCGCAAACATGGGCACAAGCAGCCGTGCAGGGGCGCGGCACCAGCACCACTGTGTCGACACTGTGTCTACAGAGAGTGCACGAGGGGGAAAAAACTAAGCCTCCTTCACTGTTATCGTAAAATGGTTATTTGGTCCAGTACATGAATTCACGCTTTCACTCGTCTCTCCATATCGGACCGACCCCGCGAAATCACACGGCAATTAATGCTCTTGCATTAAGGGTTGTGATGATGTGCCCAGGCGGTAATCCGAGGATGCAGAGAGGGATGAGTCTAATGGGCGCGGCGCGGCGCGGCGCGGCCCCCGACGCACGTGCGTGGAAGCTGGTTTTATTGGGGGAAATCTGTAATTAGAGGCTGTCCTGGCGTGCGGACGCGCGCGCGCCCGTGCACACATGCGGCACTCGTGCACCTCGCTATTGCACTCGTCTTTCCCGCGCGAATGTCCAGATTTGGGTGTTTGGTTGTCAGTGTTTGGGTCGGGCATGCCCACGAGAGGGGGCTGCGTGCGGCGCGCATGGAGGTGCGAGGAAGTAAAATATTTCTCCCGATGTCCCGCGACCTCTCTTCGACGTTCGGTTTCACACGGCCGAGGCCTCTTCCGTCCAGATTCTGGCAGGGCGTAGCGAATGGCCCTTCATTAACCTCCACGCCGCTGCCGCCCGAGTGCACACCGGCACGCAAGGGACCGCGAGAACTGCGCGCCGCGCCCATCCCCGCTGCAACACCGTCCACCGTCCCGGCGAGCAATAGCAGGGCACTTGACTCCGTGCCGAGGTGAAAACCCGGATCACCTCACGCATGGGGGATGCTTTTTTCGCACACATTTCTGGTCTTTCGTTCCTCTCTACAACTCATGATGCACCCCTTGTGGAGATCTTTGTCCTGATCGCCGCGTCGTTTTCATATTACTATTACTACTTCTGAAATAATGGCGGGGTTACTTTCATTTCAGAATACCGATTTTAACTCACGACACGACAGCGGTTTCTGACTGTGTGTGTCCGATTCCCACAGCCGCCTGTGCCGCCCGCGGCGGCCTGTGGAACGCGCTGTTGATAGACACCCACACTGAGGGCAGTCCATAAAGTAGCGCCCGCTGCAAAGTAGTCTACCTGCGGAGCGCCTGCTCTTTTACACTTCGCCGACGACCGCAGGGCAGCGGGCCCCCCGCAGGCCCTCCGCAGGGCCCCCGCAGGGCACCAGGGTGCGTTCCATTCATTCACCTGCAACAGCGACTCCCTGTTTTCATTCAACAAAAAGCAATAAAACGCCTCGCCGCGGTGCGAGTGGGCACGCCGCCGCCGCTGGGCGCTCGGAGAGAGGTCCGCAACGTTCCGCGCCACGCCCGCTCCTCCCGGACATTCCTAACATGGATTGGCGAGATAGAAAAGGCCGCAGCGGCCCTGCATGCGGGGCCGAGGGACGGGCCGGGACGGCGATGCGCGGTGTGGCCGCACATGGCAGGCTGACGCGTTTCGCGAGCTTCCTGAATGGCTGAGTGTCTGAGGCGCCTCGCTGTCTGGTCCGGCGGCGCCCCGGGGCCGGCTGGGGTCCGGTCCGAGCCGAGACGCGCCCCGCCCCGCGCCCCTCCCCGCCCGCCCGTGTTTTGTGTCCCCCAAAGACACCGCGCCGCGCGGTTTCATTGCGAAGACTGCCGCCTGCCGCTACGGAGGCGGCCTCTTTGAGTGGGCAGCGCGGCGGCCGCCCCCGGACGCCCCCGGCGAGGCACGCCGCGCCGCCCAGCACGCCTCCGCGCGCCTTTGTGCCGCCTATTCGCAGGTCGTTGGTGTCCCACGGAGGACTGGCCACGCCAGGGCACGCCCGTCACGCCCCTGCACGACGGCGGCGCGGTACCTGCTGCCGCACTCGTTGTCATTTCACTGGGAGTGTATCGTGGGGATGAGCACGCCGCTCAGATCTATCTGATAGCAGACCTGGGAAAAAACATGGAACGCGTACCGCATTCGGCGCACCGGCGGGCGGCGCGGCGCGGCGTGCAGGGTGTGGGGTGTGGGGAGAGGCAGGAGGGGTGCGCCCGGCCGGCCCCGCCCGCCTAGTGCCTTCTGCTCCGCGCGCTCGCCTCGGATTCCGATTCAACCGCGAAATTCCTCGATTTCACGCCGCCGCAAAATGAGGTTGAATGATAGCCCGCCTTTGCGAACGACAAAGGCACAATATTTGTATTGGTTTGCGCAGAAGCCTCCCGCGGCTGTCCGTGGCATCCGAGGTGCCCGGGGAGCGGTTCTCGCGCTCTCTCTTCCCCTCTCGGGGTGGGAGCCCGAGCCCGGTCCGACGAGGACGGGAGATGGCCGCGCGGCCGAGGGCTCCGGGGGCGCGAAGTAACGGTCAGGGAGGGGAGTGTGCGTCACTAACGCGGCAGCGGCGGCGCGGCCCGCGGCCACTCGACATGCTAACTCGGCGTGACCTTCGCGCCCGCTCAAAAGAACAAACCAAAGTACGTCGCGATTTTATTTCCGAGGGCGGCAGGGCGGCCGGCCGTCGCCTTTATTTATTTCGGAGGTCACGGCGGCGCGCTTGCTGAGGCTGAAGCCCACGCCGAGGCAGATGCGGAGCGGCGGCGGCGGTGGAGGCGGCGGCCGGGACCGTGAAGTGCGCCGGGCTGCAGGCGGCCCCAGGCGGCCCCCGCCCGCTGTCGGGGGGGCTGTGGGGGAAATCTCGCCTCGTTTCCGCGGGACGGCGTCGGCTCGTCGGCCGGCGCCGCGGGGCCTCGGCTGCCGCGCCCCACACGGCGGTAAGGGATACGCGGCGCCCGGAATGAAAACGTGCGCGCCCTCCGTGTCCCCCGCCATTCCCTCCGGTGATTGTGCGGCGCGGCTTGAGGAAGCAATTTGAAAGGGCCCCGCGGAACGAGGGAAAGGGCCTTCCGCTCGGGCGGCGCTCCGAGAGCACCTGTACAGAGCCGAGCTGGAGCTGCTGGAGCTGCTGGAGCCACCCGGCGGCGGCCCGTCCGGCCCGCCCGGCCCGTCCCTCACAACCACGGGCCACCTCCGATCCCTCCCTCCCTGTGCAAGCTCATTCCGAAAGTATGTACGTTTCGTTGCTTGTCTCTGTCGCACTCATGGGTCGTCCTTCAGGGGTGCAAGAGAGACCGAGATAGCGACGAAACGACCCTTCGGCATGAGGCCGTAAGCGAATCTTACCGAGGGGAGCGAGGACCGCGGCGCGGGGCTCGCGTGAGGAGCGCATAATGAGTGACAACTCGACATGCTTTATTCCGCCGTTATGTGAGCTCGGTGCACTCCCAGACCCCGCTCCTCCCGGGGGTTAACCCCCACGGCCCTCCCTCCGGGGGCCCCGGTCCGATGCCTGCCCTCTGGCGGAGCACGGCGTCCAGCTCGGTATCCAGGCGCCAGCTCTCGAGCCGACTCCCGCTGCCCTCCAGACAGGCATGAGGATAAGCGGGGCCCCACGGCTGGGGCGCCTCGTCCTTGAGCACGAGGCGCCGCAGCCACAGCCACAGCCAGACGCCGTGCTGCCACAGGCCGCTCAGGCCGAGGCACGCCAGCATGCACAGCCCGAAGCCGTGCTGGCCGCGCGTCATGGAGACCACCGAGTAGGGCGCCGCCGCGGCCATGCCCCCGGCAGAGCTCCCGGACGGGCCGCTGACCACCTGACAAACACGAGACAACGGCGTTCGTACAAGTGACAAGAGCGCCGTGGCGGCTCGCTGCGCAGTGCTGCGCAGGGTAAACGCTGCCACGCCGCCGGTCCCATCCCACGCCGCGAGAGAAAGCGAGACGAGCGACCTCTCTCTCTCTCTCTCTCTCTCACTCAGTCGGTCGGAACCAATCTCCCGGTCCACTGTGGGCACACTGTATCTTATATCACTTGTCCGGTCGGGGGGTTAGATTGCTTGTCCGAGAGAGGACTCTATAGCTGACACACAACGTGGACAACGCCGCCATGGCCGCCGGCCCAAAGCCAAGTGGACCCCAGTGGACCCTGCCCTGGCCGGCTCTGCCTGGCCGGGACAGCAGGGCCGGCGGGGCAGGACGCGGCAGGACACGGCTCTGCCACACTGCGACAGCGCCGACCAAACCGATCCGCTGTTGTCTCTCGAAAACGTACCCGGCGGGCAAACGGGGGTCGTCCCGTGATCTCGGGGGCCGAGGGCGGCCGGGGCTGCCGGGGCGGCCGGGGGCTGCCGCTGCCCTGCTGGCCAGTGGCGCGGAAGAGTGGCAGCGGCGGCTGTGGGTGGTAAGCGAGACGAGGGGGTGCGGGGTGCAGGGCGCAGAGTTGCCAGGCGAGGGTGGGCGGGGTTAGCGCGGGCCCCTTCGTCCGGCAAACAGGTTACACGGTGTTTGTCGGGTATCCGTGGCAACCGCCGCGCGAAGGCGACAACCGTCCGCGGTCCCGCGTGCGAATACCCGCTGCCGACGCTGTCGGCAGCAGCAGCTCAGCCGCGCTCTCCTCCGACACGGGGGCGGGGCGGGACGGGGCCGCACACGGCGAGTCTGTCCACCGCACGTAGCCGCGGCCGTCTGGGGGAGTCACTTGGCCGGGCAGACTTGAACAATATCGCAGTCATCGGAACAGAGACATCGCATTGTCGGAAGCAAATCGAGTTTGCTTTATGGCGGTCCGCGGGGTGCCGTAAATAAAGTTTTGCAGTCGCCTTCCTCTCCTCCGCTCCTTCCGCCCGGACGGCCCGGACAAGGATGAAGCACCTGCCCCGCCCCCTTTCCTCCTGCCTTGGTTCCGAAAAGGTTCCCGCCGCCGCCGCCGCTGCCGCTGCCACTGCTGCCACCCGTTGCGGGGAATGATGGTCTTGGCGCGAGTTTCATCTCTCTCTCTCTCTCCCTCGCTGGCAGCGCTGCAAGCTGGCATTGAAACGGACGAGCACCTCCGACACCGTGCTGCAAGGGCGGCGGTGGAAGCGGCGGCAGTGGCGGCAGCGAGCCAATGACTCGGACATGCAATCTGTCTCCAATCGACCTGCTAATGCCCGCCATGCCCGCCAGCACACACACGGCACACACACGGCACACACACGGCGCGGCCCGCCGGCCCGCCGGCCTGCCGCCCCCCCCCCCCCCCCTCCGCACAAACACTTTTCCGATTCCCGGTCACCAACCAAACAAACATAATGAAACGCGTTTTTCCCTATTTTCTCGCGTCGTCCGCGCGTTTGTCGCTTGCATATGGGCCGGAAACATTGCAAATGGGAGGCGCAGCGGCGCGGCTCCCGGCGGGAAGGGTTCGCAGCACATTACCGCGATGAGCCGAAACGGCATGAGGTGTCCTTACGTTTTGAATACATACTTGCCGTGTTTTGAGTTGCAATTGTTTTTTTTTTTAAATCCATGATCCTGCGCATTTTAGTAAGAAATCCTCGTAATGTACCTTTACAGCTCTGAACTAGACTACATATAACATTCTCCGCAAGGGGATAAATAGTTTTTTTTTCCTTTTTTTTGTAAATTTGCTTAAAGTTATTGCCTATGACCATGTGTGGCGTGTCGTGTCCTCCCAACGAAATTAAGGATGACACCTATAAAAGGGGGAACACCATAACGCGCGCGCGTGCGTCGGCCGCGCGGGGGAGAGAGAGAGAGAGAGAGAGAGAGAGAGAGAGAGGGAGAGAGGCCGATGGGAGCAACAGAGAAGGACAGGACGGGGGAGCGAGTCTCCAAAAAAGGGGGAGGGACGCGAACCTTTTTCCACTTTTACGGAAAGCTAATGCATCCATTCCGACTACTTTTACACCAATTTTACGAGCCGGCGAATCTGATCAATGAAGTGTGTGCGGGGAGGAGAGGGGGTGTTGTCTTTTGTTGCCAATAAGAAGGGGAAGTGTGGGGGGGGGGGGGGGGGGGAGATGGATGATGGGTGCTAACCAGCTGCGGGTCCCGCCGGAGCCCCGTATCTCCGCGGGTCCAGCACCGCAGATGCGCGCCGCGCGCCGCGGCCGCCTGGCTTTGTGCTGTCCTGTCCACGCCGCTGTCCCTGCCGCTGCCGCCGCTGCCGCCACCTCAACGCGACGCTGTGGACCTGCGTGCGAAAAAAAAACACACACACACAAAAAGACGGGCCCGTCTCCGACCATTTCGATACGAACAGGACAGAGAGTGGCGGAAATAATAAGAGACAGGGGCCAGGCTGCGACGGGCGGAGTGCGGCTGCCTGCCTGCGGCGTGTTGTGGACACGTCGTGCGGTTTGGCTGCGCTGGCCGTGCGCTGCCCCCTCCCCGTGTTTGGGTATCACGCCCCGACCCCGGCCGGCGCGGCGCGCGACCCCACCGCCACCCCCGCCGCCCCACAAAGTCGAATTGTCTCCAAATTCAATGGAATATTTTCGACGCACACGTTGACACGACTCCTTTCTCCATGTTTTCATCTTGAATTATTTCCAAATTTCACCATGTTTGGAAAGTGTTGTGACGATCAAAAAACAACAGACAGACAGAGGTGTCTCTTTTATACATCAGCGCAAGGTAGCAGTAAGTAAGTGAGGAAACCCCACAAGGAGTGGGGTGGCAGTTTTGACAAGTTTCTCACTTCTCACTTATGCTTTGCTGACCTGCTGTACGACATTCACTTTTTTTAAAATTAGTTTGCCTTGCAAATTAGTTTTTTTTATTTCTCCTGAAAAATTGACAGAAATTGACCCTTCTCCCGCTTCATGGATCAGTACACCAAGTAATTTGAGGTGCCGTAGCTATGAACAGAAAAAGAAAGGACGGGAATTTTAAATACCGCTAATTTATGCACGTCTATTACTGGATATTCAATCCCATTTGTAGTTTCCTTGAAAAGTATTTCAGTGTTTCTATCCCTTCTACCGGAGACGTTTCAGTGTTCGCTGTTTGGTTTGCTATTGATCCCCGTCCCATTCATCCACCATTTCCCTCTGTTTCGGCTCGTTTCGAACTCTTTCTTTCCCCCCGCCGCCGTCAGCTTTCGGTCTGATTTGACAGCAGGTGCCCGCTCGCGCTGCCCGCTGCTCGCTGCGTTCCCCTTTTGCCCCGCGGGTCGCACAATACTCGACGGCGGGGATCAAGCATCGAACGCATCAGCGTCCATCGCAGAGCAATAAATGGCGGGGAAAAGGCTGTTTTCGAAATCGAATTCAGATCGCATTATGTGTTTGGCCCATTGTATGGCGCAAAAGCGGAGAAATATGTGTCTGTGACACTAATAACAGCTGAGCGGCGCTGCCACGCGGTCCTTCCCTTCCCTCCGGGCTGCCCGCGGAGCCGCGGGGCCGCGATCACCCGAACACGATCATTTATTTATCGCGGCGAGGCTCTCTGCAGCAAAAACCTCGCCGCCTCCCCTCCCCGCCACACTCGTTTCCAGAAAAACGTGCCCTATCTGCTTTATCCTGAGCCGCGCGGGCCGCCGCCGCGCCGGGCCGCCGCGCACCCCCGGCGACAGAGCGGCACCGCGGTGCCCGCCCGCCCTCCCGGCTAGTTAGCGGGATGAATGAATCAATAAATGACTGAGGTATCAGCACCTTCCGAAAACCAACAGATTTTCCCCCAAAACGAGCCGCGCCGGTCCCGGGACCGGCGGGGTGCTGCGCGCGTGTCCCGGGGTCCCGCGGCCAGGGGTCGTGATCTTGTCAGCTTAGAGTCAACTCTTTGTGAGCCCGGCCCGATCATTAGTGCCACGTGCATGTGTGTGTGTGTGTGTGTGTGTGTGTGCGCGCGCGCGCGCGTGCGGAGGTACCGATGCGCACGGGATGGGATGGGATGAGGTGAGCCCAGTCAACATCGGGAAATCCGGAGTGAGGAGAGCGGCCCGAGACACAGCGCCGCGACACCGCTCGGCATCGCCACTCATATTTCTGGCATTTGTCCGCTCTCACGGCCGCACGGAAGGCCGATTCAATTTGTAAAGCGCGCTCTTATGCGAGCTCTGGCCTTGGTCGGGACGTGGCTGTACCCCGACCTGCCGCTGACGGCGCGGCGGGCAGCGGAGCCACTGGCGCCCTCTTCCGGAGGGAGGGACAGCCGAGCCGCATACACTCCACGCTCATGCCGGGGAGTATTCACCGACACGACCTTCGCCGCGGGAGAGGAAATAAGAGGGAACGCCAGCCAACGAATAAAAAGATTCAGTTTTATTCACATGCTATAAATTGCGTGTATTCATAAAAAGTAGTACAATGAACTGACAATTTAGATCAATATTTCAAAATAATGTGAAATAACTTCATCTGGGAAAGTCATTTCCTTTATATATATATATATACATTTCATTTCCTAACAATTCCTCAAAATCAACACTACTGATTCATCCCCTTTCATCCACTCAGTCCATCAAGGAACAAACAGTGAATGAAAGAAACAGCACTTCCAAATCAAGATTCACACATTCACCTTACCCATTCAAAACAATGACACAAGGAAAGAGGAACTACAGATAAGACATTTTTTTTTTTTACAAATATGTGACATGTACAATGTGACTGCATGACTCTTGTATGGAGGCGTATTGCTGAAGATAAACTAAAGACATCTGAAGTCGCTCATTACATTCATATTCTCCCTTGCACTCAAGAAACCACCTCTCCAATATTTGATTTAAAGATTCCCCTGAACAGAAGAGAGATCTGAGCCATTTAGTTGAAGAATCCTCTAAAATAAAGCTTGAGCACCGTGTGAACACTGATGTCCACATGAAAAACTTAACACTGTACAATGAAAAATACATCAGGCCATGTAGAAATGTTTACACATCTACTTTCAGGAAGGCATAGACAATTACAAGATGTTGACATGCAAAGGAAAATTAGAGAGCAATTTTCTCCATCGTGGCCCCACAAGACATCGGAACTAAACATCGCCTGTACAGTTAATGAAGTCTTACACCTTGAAACAATCGTCACAATGGATTTTATAGACGACATAACATGCACCTACTGCACCTCTTCACTCTGATGATCTTGGGCTAAGCAAGCTGGATATGTTTAGCTTACACTATGACGACACAACCAGCATCAAGTTGTAGTATTTATTCAGATTCAGAGGACAGAGAGCAGACAGGAATAGTTCATACAGCATCAAGCCTTCATCTATGTGCTGGCTCACATCTGAAAGACAATGAAGTACTTGAATTTTAAGCAGACTAAACCACAGCATAATGGACATAAATATATGCAAGCTACATAGTCCCCAAATCATAGTAAGCATTAAATACAATACTACACATAACATGATCAATTATACACATAATAAATGCATCTTGGATGAAGGTCCATAATTTAGCCCGAAAACTCATTTCAGAGCTTTCAGTTTGGGTCAGCTTATCTATATGCCTAGCAATTGAATTTATTCTAATAACATTGGAGAGATATCACTTGGCTATGACAAACAGCAAAACGAGCCAGTATGAAACAAAACAAAAAAAAGGTAAAAAAAATTGTGAAGAGACATGTCAACTATACAACATAACTGGCCTTATGAGCTTCAGCCAAAGCAGCACATGCTAAAAGAAAAATGCAAATTCTAGGTCACATACAACCCTGTAATGAAAAATTTACCAATGGAAATCCTGATCATGGGTTTGGACACAAATTCGTAGAATCCACAAGAGGAGCAAGTCTTCAAAAAGGAAGGAATAAAATATTGCAAGTTGAATTTAAAAATTTTCCATCAATCACAGAAAACCAGATTTCCATTCATGAATAAGAAATTTAAAATACCGGACAATCAGCCACAACTTCAAAACTGTGATATTTCATTACGTATAACATGCTCCATCCACATTACACAGATATTCTTTGCCTATTGCAAATTTGATAAGCGACAACTGCAATCACATAAAAAACAGGCAACATTGCCAAAAACAGACACTGACTACCAAAAATCATGATCCACATCATTTCATACATCATTTGTTCCCCAGATCACAAAATGAAAGAACATTTCCATTGAATCAATTACATACAAAGCAATTTAATGCAATGTTCTCAAAATATGTCACTTTCATGGTAACTAACAATTTTTGATAATACAAAGAAAGTAGGATAGCTTCAACTGAGGAGATTCTATTTCCTTGCCATCCATCACATGGATATGTGGCAAAGAAAACAAACTTTTAAAACATGTCAGCCGGCAACATCAATGAAATAACAAGACATAAACTTTTATAGACATTGCCATAAACAATGTCTAACAATGCAAACAAAGGCATGTTAACTTCTATATCTTAAAAAGATACGAGAAAATCATTTAAAGGTAACAAATGCAACATGCTTTTACCATCACTAATACATGCCATCAGTACGGATCATTTCAATAATGAAAAGTGGCTGTACAACTTTACAAAATGAAAGAATACATATATACAGGCAGACTTATGTATTGCGAATCTTTCCAGGGACATAATTTTTATCAATAACAGGCTCTTGGAGGAACATATGAAGACATCGTTCATTCTGAGCTAGAGGGTGTCCGGCGATCCTGCAGGAATTTCAATAATTATACCACTGTAATATGTAAAAAATAGGGAAAACATATCAAAATTATTGTAACTTACTTGTTTACAAATAATTCGAGTCCTTTCCGTCGATCTTCGATGAAATCTTCCTCAAAAAGTCCATCATCCCCTCTGAAAGGCATCTGCCGCTTCCAAGCTTTACCAGGCAAGGGAGGAACAACAATCTGAAAACAATAGGTTGTTGAGGAACTGAGAACCATCAAAGGAAGACATTTGTTAAATAAAATCCAAATTACCTTGCTGTCTCTCTCAAGCTCTGTTCTCAGCCATTCAAAGTCACTGTATCTTCTACGGACACTGGATTCCTTAACTTTAAACACTGGAAGGTTGGTCTGGAAAGAAGAAGGCAGTCCAAATTAGAAATGTCTGTCATGGGTGCTGTCATTGAGGTGACTCATCTACCCAAACACCGCTACTTGCTGCAAACACAGCCCTCATTTCGTGAGCGGACCGTGTCATTATCAGAGGTTTCAATGACAACGCGAGCAGTCGCCTGTCAGCGAAGGGGAAATTTGGGAGGGCCGAGAGAAAAAGATCTTATCTGCCCCGGCTCGGTATCGCGCCCACCTAACCTCTCGTGTCAATACAATCCCTATCCAACAGACCAATTCCCCAGCAATGTGATCCAAAATTTGTGAAACGGGTTGGTGGGCGGTTCCGTCAGGGAGGGTGGCGTGGAGGGGCGTGGCGCGCGCGCACGCCGGCAGTGACAGGCACAATCACTGGTGACAGCAATCACAAGATCCACCCCCTTCGCAACAAGACGGCCAGCAACCTGCCCGCGCCCGCTCATTGACACCTCCGTAGGTGGCGTCGAATACCCACTCGAGGCGGACTGCGAGGACGGCAGGAACGGGGCGAGAAGCGGAGGCCCGCGGCCACGAAGCGTCGCTTCATAAAACCCAAAACATTCCGGGAGGAAAGGACCGTGTCAACGTCGGTGACAGACATACCCGCATCCTGACTTCGTAGTCCGTGTAGCGCTTCTTGCCCACTCCGTGCGTTGTGGGGTTTATCACGTCGATTTCCAAAAAGTTGGCAGGGGCGGCGTAGGCGTCGTCCAGAGTTTGTTTTTTGACGTTGAGTCGGCGTGTTGCGTCTGCGGTGGAGTCCGCCATGATTGCACTTCAATGAACTTCTGCCAATGTCGTCCGCCGCCGAGTTTGGCTGGTGAAGCGGTGAAGCCAGGGAAGGTACAGGGTAAGCCCTTCTCTCTTGTGGGACGTTCTACCAGAAAAAATGACGGTCGGTTTCGCTGCCACAATCACCGAAACACATTCCCCCGACATCTCGTTTCAAACAAGCCCAAACACACTTTAAGCAATTTAGTATTATTAAAATTATTTCAAACCCGCTTGTTTAAAAATGATTTCTGCTCAGAGATGGGCGTAAATTTTTACTCGAAAGAAAATGTGACTGGAAAGTAGGAGCAGAAATATAGCTCTGTTTCCGTGGCAACCCTACTTTGGGGCCAACGCTACGGGACTAAATGAGCTATCAAAAAGATGTTCTTAACACTCTAAACTGAAGCGATAACAAAGCATATGAATTACTTTTTTATCGACGTGTCTTGAACTTTTTGGTGTATATACGTCATGACGTTAAATAGAAAACTACCCGTAAAACATTCCATCTGTTCAGCGGCTGGCACCCTGTCGAAGAACAACATGGTTGCCGAAATTTGAGGTTCGGAATTCTGAATCTTGTGACATTTTTAACGTCGGCGAAAACACAACAAACACAATGGATTACTGATGAGAATCTCCGTTTTGGTTGCTGAAACGTAGCAGACACGCTCACCATGTCATCAAAGAGGTAAGACGACTTAAACTTGGCCGATTCGGACGAGCCGTCGCTGAGTGTCTACCGAGCGCTTGTGCACACGATTGATTTTAATCAATATATTTGTTATTAGTATGTCACCTTCGCCCAGTGCATTCACGTTTTCCCAAACCCCTCGTAATAGTGCGGTTTCCTCTCGCTCCGTGTTCTCTATTTAGGTTTTGTTTTCGGTTTCTTTTGTTGTGGTCTCTAACCTTGCGGTTTCACTTTCTTTGGTTACCTCTGGAAGTCAACTCACATTTCGGATATTTCTACTTGAAGGAAGGGCGACTCACGCTTTTGGTCCACCCGAATCACTAGCTGCACAATATTACAAATTCAGCTGAACCTATGCAACCTCACTCTCGAGTCACTGGCCTGTAGACTCCCCCTCATTTCCAATCCTTGTTATTATTCATGACACTAGAATCATGTCACTGTCACTTAGAATAGTGCTAACAGTTGTGTGGTTTGTCAGTTTAAGGGTTTGGGAAAGATACAATGATTGCTTTTTGTCATAGTCACCCATGTGGTCTTTCAAATACTTCAGTAAAATATGCTTTTAAATACGTCAAGAGATATACCACAGAGGGCGTACTGAGGCTCTTTTAGAATCTCCCCTTTGTTGTCATTCTTTCTAGCAGGAAGAGCCAACTTGTTGGTTGATTGGGGGAGTTACTGTGTGCGTAGAGCATCTAAAATTCAGTGCCATACTGTTTGTGCACTGTAAAATTGAACTCTGAAAAGACTGTTCTGGTTTATTGTGGTGGTGACTGTGAGGCCAGCTGGGAAACCAGTCCATCGTGGGGGCCGCGGCTCCGGTGCCCAGCGCCGGCTCCCAGCCTTGTCGCTTGTCCCGCAGCTGCAGCTGCAGCTGCGCCCGGCCCAGCAAGGCACGGCTCTGCCGGTGCTCCCGCAGAAATCACCTGCTCGCACCTGTCCGGCCGCCGTCGTCATGGCATACGAGGGGAAGTTATCGGGTCCCCCTCCCGCCGGCGCCGGCGCCAGTATTCCGCCGCGGCATGGCGCCGGCGCTGCTCGGCTTCTGGCTCAAACATCTGACGGGGGCCGAGAGCGTGGAGGCGTGGCGGGTCACCGGCGACGTGCCGCTGCTGCACGTGCAGGTCTGTGACGTTCGGTGACGCGTCGCGGCCCGGCGCCTTGCTCCTGGCACCCCCGGCCGCGGCCGCGTCTCGCCTGCACGCATATTCCGAAGAGGCGTTTCGTCGCTGTGTCTCTGTCGCACTCGTAGGGGCGTTCCTTTGGGGGTGTGCGAGAGTGACAGAGCGACGGAATGGTCCTGCTGGTCTCGCGCGGCCTCGGGACCGATGCACATTATTTCGGGAAGAGGGAGGGGAGGGTTGAGGGTTCGCTGCCGCGGTGCTCCTTTACCAGACGAGGTGCCCGCAGGACCGGCTGCAGCGCGGGCAGGGTCAAGGAGGCAGCCGAGGCTGCGTGAGTCAGCCTTCCCCGGCCTGGAGGCGGGCGCGGGCCGGGCTCCCTGCCCTGTGCAGGTGTGACTCAGTGGCCGGGCCGTGCGGGGCAGCGGCAGAGACAGCTGTCGGACAGGTCGCTGCCGCACGCCCCCCTCCGGCCCCGGCCCCCACTGCCGCGGGCCGCGGGGTTCCGGGCGCCGGTTCGTCTGTTGAGGGCCGCAGGAGCCGCAGGGCGCGCCGCCCGCCCGCCTGCCCGCTCGCACGCACTCGCTCACCGCGCCGTGACGTCGTGACGTGTGCATTCCTACCGCGGATGGCGACGGCCGCGGCGGGGGAGAGAGGACCGCGAGGGGACGCCGGCGACGGGGAGGGGCGGGGCGGGACGGGGAGGCCCGGTCCGCGGTCTGCCAGCAGCAGCCAGCAGCCAGTGCCCGCCCGACCAGCCGGCGAGTTGAACGCACGCCTCGCGGCCTCGCGGTGCACGCGGTGCTCGCGGTACCCTGCGCCGCCGCGGTGTCGGGCCGCCCCCTCACGGGTCGTGAGTCCGGCGCTGGCGGCCGTGGCGACACGCGACAAGTGCGGCACCGCTGGGGCGCGCTCGTTTGTGACGCTCTGCGACGCGCGGCTGACGTGCCATGGACACGCTCGTGTTCCGCAACGGCGGCGTGTTCCAGACGGACGTGCCGGCCATCGAGTGCAACACGTGCCGGGTGCGGCGCGAGCGCCGGCTGGGCGCGGCGGGGGCGGGCGACCACCCCCACCCCCACGACCCCGCCGGCCCCGCGAGCCCCGCCCACAACAAGCGGCACTCCGGCTCAGGGTGGGTTGGCGCGGACTGTTGTGCTGACCGGCGGCTTATCAGCGGCCGGGTCGCCGGCCGGCCGGACGCCTGACTCACCGCCGCGGCCTCTCGCGGCCCTGTCACTCCTATTTATACCCGTCCTGTCCGGCCTGTCCTGTCCTGGTCTGGACCGGAGCCGGCGGCAGCGGCGGCGGCGCGGCACCCGCCTCTGGCCGTGTGTTGTGGTCGGCCGCCCCCGCCGCGACGGAGGCCCTTCCCTCCCCGCCCGCCCCCTCCGACTGCCGCCAACCCCAATGCCGCCGCGCGCCTCGGTTTAAACTTAGAGCCGCGGCGCGGACCGCGGCGGAAAACAGCCGTGTGGTGTGGCCGGCCGCGGCACTCTGCGGAGTGGTGCTGTTTACCGGCACCCCCATGCCGGGGCCGGGGCTGCGGTGGACAAAGAGATGTGCCGGCGGGGTAGGTCGGGCTCAGAGGGCCGCCTGGAGGGTAGGCAACTGGACACGCGGTGCGCTCCCGAGCCCGCGGGGCTGCCCACCCGCCCCGCCGCAGGCGCTACAGCTACAGGCACTGCCCACCAGTGTTCACGTCGCTCTACGCAGAGCGGCGCAGCAGCAGCGGGGGACTTTCTTCTTCAGTCTGCCGCCGGGACTCTTTTATCAGAGCTGCCGTTTTCAGCCCGCCCCCTTCCCCCTCACAAAGCTTCCGGCCACGATATGCCACTCCGCCACCGTGCGGCCGGGCCCCGCCGCGCCCCGCTGCGCCCCGCCGTCCCCCGCTCCGCTCCGCTTTACCTCCATGTCACCTAACTCTCGTCCATGTTGTCTCGTTTCAGCGAGCTGAAGAAGCTCTCGGAGGAGAGCTTGACCCGGCAGCCGGAGGAGGTCTTCGACATCATATGCAAGCTGGGAGAGGGGTGAGTAGACGGGTCCGTCGGCGACCTGCGCCGACCGCCAGCAGCCGCGCGTGGCGCTCACCTGACTCTGCTCTGCTCTGCCGGCCCCCGCAGGTCCTATGGCAGCGTCTACAAGGCCCTGCACAAGGAGTCGGGCCAGGTGCTGGCCATCAAGCAGGTGCCCGTCGACACGGACCTGCAGGAGATCATCAAGGAGATCTCCATCATGCAGCAGTGCGACAGCCCCTACGTCGTCAAGTACTACGGCTCCTACTTCAAGAACACCGATCTCTGGGTAAGGGGGTTGGCACAGAGTCTGGGCTCCTGCGGTACGCTGAACGCACGCCGTCATCTTTGTAGGGGCGCGCGGGGCGTTGTTGTGAATGGCCGCGGTATGTTGGCACGCTCGCCGCGGTCGGGGGTCGGGCTGGGCTGGGTGTCCCCGTCCCCGTCCCTGTCCGGCACCCGCTCCCCGCACCGCCCCACGTCACTGGGAAACCCCTTGAACACCGCCGCCGCCCACAACTAGTGCACTTGGTGCTGCGCGGCCGGCGAGGAAGTGACAGACGTGTTGGTGGCGGACGAGTTCGCAATGAAGGTGACGGTCTAGAGAGGGCCCGCCCTACGAGCTGTCCGCCGCCGCCGCCGCTGCTGCGGGCGGGACGAGCACCTGCCGTGCCCTGCCGGCCCGCCGGCCGTGCCGCGCCTGCCCGCGTCTCCACGGCGCCGTGCTGTGCAGCGCTGCGCCGCCCCGGCTATATTTATCTGGCAGGGCAATGCAAGGCAAGGGGCCAATCCCATCCCATTGCCGTAGAGCGGAGGGTTTGGCCCGTGTGACAGAATGTCTGTGGCTCGGGCTGTGCTCGCCCCGCCCCGCCCCGCCCCGCCGCGCCCCGCCTGGCTGCTCCGATGCCAGAATGTCTGTGACGTTTGGCTGTACCTTATTGTCCCGCGCCTTGCGTCTTTGTTCAGTTTCAAGTGGCAGGGTCAATGCATGTTCGGGTACCGCATGCAGCCGGTGACTAGACAAACACATCACGCCCTCCATAAGAAACGAGGGATATCTTTCCATGAAAATGAATTGCACTCTTTTCTTCTGACAGATGTTAGGATTTTGGTTAAAAAAATGTTAAAACAATTTTTTAAAATAATTTATAAACATTATTATTTTCTGGTTGTTCCCTCTCAGATTGTTATGGAGTACTGTGGAGCCGGTTCTGTGTCCGATATAATGAGGCTGCGGAAAAAAACCCTATCTGAAGATGAAATCGCTACAATTTTATGTGACACGTTAAAAGGATTGGAATACCTCCATCTGCGGCGCAAGATTCACAGAGATATAAAAGCAGGAAATATTTTGCTCAACACAGAAGGGCATGCAAAACTTGCTGATTTTGGTGTTGCTGGACAACTAACCGTAAGAATACAGTGCTGAATTTTAGCTCCCTTTTATGGCACTCGAACAATGTTCATTTAACTATAACTTAATTTTTCAGGACACTATGGCTAAAAGAAATACTGTAATAGGAACTCCTTTTTGGATGGCACCAGAAGTAATTCAAGAAATTGGATATGATTGCATGGCAGATATCTGGAGTTTAGGTACCCATGAAGAAATAAGTATTAAGATAAATTTTATCAATCTTCTATGTACTAAAAATCTTTTTCTACAGGTATCACTGGTCTTGAAATGGCTGAAGGAAAGCCACCATATGGAGACATTCATCCTATGCGAGCTATTTTTATGATCCCAACCAAGCCACCACCTTCATTCAGAAAACCTGATCAATGGTCTCCCGAGTTCATAGACTTTGTAAGTCGCTGCTTAGTTAAAAATCCAGAAGAGAGAGCTACAGCAAGCGAACTTTTGCAGCATCAATTTATAGGCAAGTTTCAAGAGCGCTCATAAAGTAATAGCAATTCCAAGTTTGTTTCTTTATTCAGTACCTCTTCTTTGCCTTGTGCAGGTAATGCCAAACCACCAACAATTTTGAGCCAAATGATTGCTGAAGCCAGAGAAATCAGGGAAAACCAGCGATGCCGAAATAATACAAAACAAAATCACATAGATAATAAATCGGTTTGTGACAGTGTTTTCTTGTATTTGTTTGTAATGTGATGTGTGATGGTCTTTGGTACCTCATTCTGTAATTTTTTCTCTTCTCAGGATGATGAAGGAATAAATAGCAAAACTATGATAGCTGGAGATACTGGAACTCTGGTGCCTTACAGAGATGCCATTGATTCTGGAACTATGATTGAAATGGACTCTGGCACCTTGGTACCTGGTGAATGTGGCACAATGGTTGAATTGCAATCAGATTTAGGGACAATGGTAATTAATAGTGATACTGAGGATGACTCCACCATGAAAAGTATGTATTGTACCTGGTCAGTGTTTGGTCAGATTGAACAGACTATATTATTATCCTGTTCTTAATTTTCTTACATTTCCTCCTAGGGCATGATACTGGGCCAGGTGAATCAGGGAAAAAATATAGACCTCTTTTCTTAGACCACTTTGACAAAAAGGAAGCTGAAAATATTAAATCACAGGTATGTTGTTATTTAACTGGATGGTTGAGTATAATTTTAGTAATTCCCTATTTAAATACATTGCCTCTGGATTTCATTGGTTTCTAGGGTAATGGTCAACTGCCTCACTCGCCATCTCATAATATGGCTATAAATGACCAAACGTCTGCAGCATTAACAGATGTACCTGTGCCACCTCAAAGGTTGCAATCATTAGATCAACAAAATCAGCAGGTATGCCCTCCGACTTGTAAACAGGACATTTAGTACACCCGTTTTTCTATAGCATTTATTTGGCTTAATTAATGTTTTCCTCTTTTAACAGAATAGCGAAGCCAATGCTCCAAATCAGTTGTCGGGTGAAGACCGACAAAGGTTTCAGAGCCACCTGCAGTTGCAGTTAAACCAGATATCGGCCGTAGGTGGGGGACAACTGCACCGGGCGCCATCTGATAACCACAACCATGCAGCCTGCATTAATCATCATGAAAACCAAGCCAAATTTCAACGTGCCTATGTTGATGGAGATTTTGAATTTGTAAGACTACATACAACATTCAGATTGATTTTGATTTTGCCTCAACCTCCTCCTATAAATTGATATTGTTGTTTCAGCTTAAGTTCCTGAGTTATGAAGAGCTGCAAACTAGAATGGCCAACCTTGATTCAGAAATGGAACGAGAAATAGATGAACTCCGTCGAAGGTATCAAACCAAGCGACAGCCCATTCTTGATGCCATGGACCAGAAGAGAAAAAGACAACAAAACTTCTGAGGTCCATTTTTATGAATCTTCTGATGTGCCCATTGTTGTTTCACATTATGTGTGTATAAGAGCTGTGATGTGTCATGTGAACAGACTGTGTTCATTTATATATATTTATATATATGTGTGTGTATATATTTACATATATAAATATATTTCTAGTAAGTGTGAGGAGGAGTTGGAAATCCAAGAACACTAATGAATTGTTTGTTTGCCATGATTGTGAGTGTATGTCTTATTGTTGAGCACTATACGCAAGACAACCGATTGTTTGGTTAGCATTTGATCTGATATCAATATTTCATGCAATAATTGGTCATGTTTAGATGCACATATTTTCAATGTTAAAAATGTTGATATAGTGGACCTTTGCTGTATTATGGGATTATTATTGTAATTAGTGGATGAAAGGGGAAAAGGTTTTCTAGATGAAATTTAATCCGCCATTTCTGTTCTCAAAACAAATTGTGAGGGCTTAATTGATATGGTATGTGCCTGCCGTCATGGAGTCAGCCTGACTCGATGCTGCTGTGTCTTGTTTCTTCTAATTCTTTCACTAATTGTCACAGTATCTCTTCTCAAGTTGTTCCCAAAGAATCCTAATTTTTCTTGTGAGTTTGTCTACAGTGTCCATTGTTAGTTTGTGCAATCGTGTGATCTCTTTTTTTTCTGCCACATTATCGATGCAGTTGAAATATGAATTATAAATTTTACTTTATTGTTACTTAGTTTGCACCAGCATATGTGTAGAACATGGAAGTTTTAGATGATAAGTGTCTTCTGTGCACAATCAGTCATTAGATATCTTGGTTTCTTCTGCTGAAGACATTACCTCAGGACCTTACAGTCAATTGAAAACTCATTCATGGGAACCTCATCAGCCACCGCTGTTCAGCTAGGCCGAACACCAGTCAGATAGTGCAACTGGTACATGAAGCACCTGTTGGCACTAGCTGGCTGGTGTAAGTCCACTTAAGCTGATTTGCAGCTTCATCTGTAACATATGCAAATGTTATGTGTATGAATGGACTTCTTTAGTATGTTTTAATTTTGTGATCCAGCCTCAAAGGATGCTGTTTGGCATTCTTTCCATGAACTGCAACTGACATGCCTCGTGTTAAAGTTTTGTTTCACATCTGCAGCTGTTTTTCATATTTAGAAGAAAATCATTCATGTTGCTCCACGTGTAGATTTTAGTTGGCTATGAATGATCTGTTTCTCTTATAGATTATCATTGGCTGACTTATGTTAGTTCCTCAACCTCAAGATTCAATTCCTTACTTATTTGTTTGTCTTTTTCTGTTTTAATATTATGCTTTGACAACATTCTTTGGCTTAAGAACAAACTCACTCAAATCTATAATTTAAAAAACAAAGTAGAATTTTTTTGCTGTCAATTTTACTTTTTTAAATCAACCAATGCACAATAAAACATGTTCTGCTCATACATTCCCTATCTGTGTTAAGTCTTCTTTCATTTTTAGAAAGTTGGACAGAATATCAGCATGGTTATCTATATATTGGAGTGATAAGCTTCTATACTTGATACCTATATTGTTATCAGATTTTGAGCTCTTGCAAACAAGTCTTTTTTTTTTCTTTTTCTTTTAACAGCCTTGGTCGAAGCACTAAATTTTTAACTCTTATCCTTCAATTATGATGAAAATCCATTATTGGGATTTCTTAACTGTGAATATCTGACATATGTTAAGAACCCAAGTTGTGTTTGGCCAAACTGTTGCATTGACAACGAATTGGAATGTGCCATCTTCCTTTAGCTAATAGAGTAAGTAAGGAATTATTTTGCTAGAGATGCATTGAACGCGATGAAATTTAAGGCTGGTCTAATGTTCTCAGAAAATATAAGATTGTGATTGAAATCTCAAGAAAACTGAATGGAGTCTTGATATCACTTTATTTGATTTATAAATTCTAGTCAACACTGAGGTTCATGGTATTGCATCCAGTCTACTTTCGTACTTTCATGTATGTAGGATTGTTTGGAAGGTAGAGGAGTATACAGAGTTAAAATGTATTTTGCAATCATTTTTGAGGATGTGAATGCTTCCTTCAATTCCTTGAACTCGTGCATGTTAATCCATAGTTTCTATATTAATTAATAGATCACTAACAGCAGCTTCATCTGATGTAAGGCCTTCACTGGCATACAGTGTAGAAGCATTAAAGAAACACTTGTCAATTTCAAAGTGGCTGCAGCTCCTAAGGGATGTTGATCAAACAGAAATGTGTAAAACTTGATTTACTCCATTTCAGTATTTTTCTAAATGGATCAGTTATGACAAAACAATATATCTGTCTATTTTGAGATGGATGAGAGTAAAACTTACAAGGTAACAAGGGACTGATGATAATAGCGTTAAATGTTGAGTGTAATTTTTGCTCCTAAAAATTGTTAACAAAACTAGTATTGGTTTGTGTTGATGAAGACTGGCCTCCTAGATATCACTATCCGAATACCCTAGCCTTGAAACCATTAAGCATTTGTATGATTAGTCTTCCTTCTATCTCTTGGTTTGCCATTGTGAAAAAACCAAATAAGTACACAGGTACACTGTGCGTGTAATACACAAACGTAAATGCTCAGAGCTCAGTGCAGTTGTTACAGTAACATATTTTAGACATGACAAATACAAGAATATGTGTATAGAAACATTGTTTTATTCAGTTCCTACTCAACAAAAAAGATATAATAAATCTAGGGTCTTGTGAGGATTATCACAATGAATAGTAATTTAGCGTGCTTGTGAGCTTGGTTCTCCTAGTGGTGAGCTCACAAGACCAATTAAAGCACAGTTTGCTTCATTGAGGGAAGTTTCTTTGGCAGCTCCTAAAAATATAGTTGACATCTCTAAATCAATGATCCGGAGTTGAACCACTGAATTGTTAACATACAAACTGAAAGAGAAAAAAAAAAAAAAAAAAAAAACAGTAGGGTAAGGGATACTCTCTTTCTTCAACAGAATAAATGTTGAAAAACTAGACTTCAAGTACGTACTGTGCATCTTGGGCTGGCCTCCTAAGAACACATGGAAATTTCCAATCGAAGTCAACGTATAGATTATTGTCAACAACACGAAATATTCTCCCATGGACAATTTTGCCTTTAGAACTTCCCAACTGAAACAACAATTGGGATTAGAGAAAAACTGCACTCAAAAAAAAAATATATATACAAATGCGTTATACTTAAAAATAAACTGCGAGCAGTGCATAGATTGAACTGTAGGGACATAATGTACTCACATGTGCGAACTTTGATCGCCTGAACAAGGTTGAAAAATTTAAATCGGGAATATCTTCCTCTGCCGTTTTGAGCAGACTAGGCAATTTTTTGGTGTTGCGGGAATCATTGACTGACTCGAAGCTTTCAGCGGTGGTAGTATCTATGACCACTGTTTGGTTAGGAGAATCTTGTGCTGAAGCACTACTCTCTGTAGGAGTCGACCCCGAAGAACTGGAGTTGTCTCTTCTCGTGCACACGTACGGTACTAGCAGGGAACGTAAAAGGGTGCAATCGTTCCCGTAAATGCTTGCTTTGCCAATTTTAACACACGACATCCTCAAAAATCGGTGCATGTGGGCAGCCATGTTTGATGTTTATCCCCGCCTACATGGGCATGGGGGAGGTCTGAGTTCCGAACGAGAGCCTGACCTACGGCCAGTCCCAGTCGGCTACACACATTTTCTGTTAATTTTTACGTTTCGGTCGGAATTTTGCACTCGAAAACGCACTGTAAATTGTCGAATAATTTTAAGACCAGTTGCGTACAAATGACCGTAATGCCAAAAAGTAAAAGAAAAGGGAAAAGAAGCAGAGACTCAGTTTTTCCACAATGGTGTTCAGATAAGAAATGTATTTTAGAAAACCGTATTCAGACATATTTATTGCTCTGTATGAAGTTGAACAACAACGGTGGCATTGACAGTTGATCTAAAGCAGAAAAGTAGGTATCACAGAGTTTGCAGGGCAGGTATTTTCATCATAAAATTCAAGAATAAATCCACATACATGAGGCTCAACAATTCTCATGATTACAACAAGAATCTAAACAAACGTCTACCTATTTTAATTTTAGAGAAAGCACAAAATATCCAGCAATAAGTAAACAATGTGAAGAAGTTAACATGATAAGATTAGGGGTGAGCAATTCAATTCTGCAGATATTTTCTATGCAAGTCACAGATATAGATGATTACAAGATTTCATCTGCTTGAACGTTATTAGGCAAGGAAAAGTAATATGAGAGACAAAGTGGTAAGTCTTAGAACTGAGGTTGGAACACAAGGCACAACGTTATTATCTCCCAGGGCCATTGCTTCAGCTTAGTATACTAAAACAATATAAAAGAATATAATTTATAGCCTTTGCATAAGCAAGGCATAATGGATCACAAAAGGGATAGAAGGTTGCAAATTGTCATAAGCTTTAAATAAAAACTTCATTCTCCGAATCAGCCAAAGTGAAAAATTATGTAAAGAGTTATTGTTTCAAGAATTTCAGTTTATAGTTTTTAAATAAAGCGCAACATTCTACCCCTCAATCTTCAAGATGGTTAGCCAACAAATGAAAAATACCCAGGGCTCAGCTTACTTTTTAACAACAACAACAATGAAGTAATCAAATTAGATTGTTTAAAACTAACATACAAAATAAGTTACAATCTACCTGGTAGTTCTTAAATGAGATTGAGCAAATACAAGACAGTTCTAAAACAATGACTCAAAATTTAATGTATGAGAGAAAAGACTTGAAAGACTTGGTCCACATAGCACAAATTTGCTTTCAGACACGAGTGTCTCTTCACATACTAGAAAGACACTACATCAGAGTAGTTGTGTAAGTCATCCAAAGTACAGTCTTACAGGTTTTAATATTTCAGAGCATAAGTTATATACACAGTGAAGTATATTTTCATAGATCTCTAGATATTGAAAAAGTGGGGCAAGATATTTGAAAATCTAATGGTTGGATGCCATTACTTCCATGTCGTCTCTACATCGTGGGATATACAAAGTGACACATGTGTGCTCCCAAATGTCTTGAGGATACTTGTCACCAGTACTCCAATTATCATTTTCCAAATCATATGACTCAATCACAGCTAAAAAGAAAACATACATGGCTTTTTAATAAAAATATATTTTAGGAAATTTTTAACATGCATGGCTGTAGTTTTTAAAGGACATACCTGTAGCTCTGTCAAACATTGCATCACTAAGAAAGCCACCAATGAAATATATTTTGGAATCTACACCTACAATACCAGCATGATATCTAGGTGTTGGAACCTGCGTGATTGTTTCCCAAGTATCACTCATGACATCATATGCATCTATAGTATCCGCAAGCACTCTGGAACAACAGAACATGTAAGAAAACAAAAAATTGCAGAAGTACAGAAATTCAAGCATAAAAATAAACAAACCTGTTCCCTGTTTCCAAATCCTCATACCATCCCCCACATACATACAGGCGATCACCTAAGCTCAACATTACATGATCTGCTCTTGGGGTTAACATTGATGCTCGGGATAACCACGTATCAGTTCTTGCATCATACCGGCGCATGGATGTGAGAACAAGATCACGATCTAGTCCACCAGACACAAATAACCAGTGGTGATTGTCTGATTGTCGAGTCCATGAAGCTCCTGCATGTTGAGTGCGGAAGCCAGGCAGAGGGGACACGCTTTCCCAGCTGTCCGTCTCCGGGTCATAACACTCACAAGCACTAACCTACAGAAAAAGGATGGATAAGCAAATCAGTGCCTAAGGCACATTTGTGCTCCTGAAAAGCTAAGACAAGTTCAAAAGAAACTATATACCTCATCATCTGTACTTTCATCATCCATTTCACTAGCACCACCGATGGCATACAAGCGCCCTAATACAACATTAAGTGAAAAACGGCATCTTTCACGCTGCATGGGGGCCATTGTTGTCCATTTATTTGATCTTGGGCTATACCGAAAACCGAAAGGATGGATATTTTCCTAAAAATAAATGTCAAGTTTAGGTCTGGAAACAAAAAAAAAAAAAAGGGGGGGGGGGGGGGAATGAGTCAACTATTCTGGTTTCTCACCTGCAAAGACTGGTTAAAACATCCACCAACAACATAGAGCTCATTATCTAGAACAGCAGTGCCAAAATTGCATTGCTCAACATGTGGTATGGTTGTCAGGTGCTTCCACTTGCCAGCACTGGGAAGGAAGTATGTTATTTCATTTGTTATTCCAGCCAAACCAAAACCACCTACCTGAAAATGCGTTCAAAAAATACATCAGCAAATACATAAGAAAAGATTAGGTACACATAAAATTGGAATTGGTTTAAAATTTTACTTTAACCACAGCCAGCTCCATTCCTCTTGAATTAACCAAATTGCTTGGTCCAGTGGGGGTGTTAGTTTGATTTACACAGTATGTCAAAGAGCTTGAGGTACTTGACGGAGCAGTAGATGAACGAGCTCGACCTTGGCGACATGCCTCTGCCACTACTAGACGACACAATTGTTGATCTACTGAGCTGTGCTTCATCTTTCCAAGTAAGGTTTCAACTTCCCAAGATGATATCTCTGAGAAATGAATTCTTCTCAAAGCCTCTGGGCACAGTTTACTCTCTGAGTATGACTGAAACAAACAGAAAGGTTTATACAGGCGATAAGCGTTAGATTAAGATAAGGACATGTAATTTACAAATTTTCCTCACCTAAGATTATCAACACCTTGCAACCAGCGCAAAACGATACTGAGCACATCAACCTCTGGGCAATCAACAGGGAAATCACAGCCCAGTAAATGTTCCATTTGTTGGAGAGCTAACCTATGAAAATCTGGAGTTTGAGAGAACTCACAGAGATGAGCAGACATAAATCTGTAGACACGTCTTCTCAGCTGACTTAGTGAATATGTTTCTGCAATGGTAACAATATCTACACAATTTTCAAGATCTAGTTGGGCCTGCAAAAAAAAAGTGTGTCGCAATCAGTCCATACTACAAGTGTTTGAAATATATAACACAAACCCTCAGCCAGAACCTACCTGTAAATAATTAGAACAGGCTTCCACTACCGCCACAACTTGGATATGGCTGGCCGCAGATAAAACATCCTGGATATTGGCCAAGTTCAGAGCAAGTCTGGATGTGTAAGCATAGTCAAGGAGCAGTCGTATGCCAGCAGCACTCACTCCATTCAAGCAGATTTTGCTCTGCCTTGACTCTCTCATGGCATCCGTGAACATAGCTCGAAAGTAGTCACTGCAGGATGCGAGGACCACTCGATGAGCCTGGAACACAATGCACAAAGTCACGTAATGAACAGTAAGCACCATGATACGCTATCTCAGAAAGTTTGCCTGGCCTACACTGATACAAATATTGAACAAACTGTACTAAGAACGTTTTATTCCCGGTGGAAGCTGAAAGTGGGTCATGCTCTGCTGAAGCAATCCTGCCAGGACCCAAAGTAGGCCAATAGCCTGGCCCTCAAATCGCAACCCACCTGAAATGCCTCGCCGTCGGCCACCAGGGTCACATCCAGCAAAAAGCCCTTGGCCCGAAGGGTGTTGAGTCCACTGAGAAGGGTGCCCGTGTGCGAAGGGCTCTCAAAGTTGACGGTGTTAAGGGGCCGGTCCTGCAGACCCCACTCCCGTACCCTTGTCATCTTGTGCTGCTCCGATTCCCAGCGGGCGGGTTGAGAAACCTTTAGGACATGGACGCGCAAAGCTCGGAGGAGTCTTTCCGAGGCGCACACGACCCGCCCAGGTAGACGACAGACACGACACCACTTGGAAAAGTCAAAAACACATCAGTCGTCGATGCAGCAGCACGGTCTGTTTCTGTTGTTGTTTGCGTTTGAGTCCATGAGAGGGACGGCAGCCATTTTAGGGAAGAACAATCACATCTGAGCTAGATTCCAGATTCCAGTCGAGGCACGCTCCCTGCAGTGAGGCTAGCCGGCACCAACCAATCAGATTCGAGTCCAGCCTCGCCAATGTTAGCTCGACCAGCCTATACATAGATAGATCTCTAACCACATTTTAGTACTGCGGACAAAGGGCATTTAATTCAGAACATAAACAACCCAAAAAAACGCAAACGCAAAATAGTATTGGATTTTCTTCCGGTTTCATAGCTAAAAAAAAAATAAACAAAGTTGTCGTCACTGGGACGGCGGAGCCTTCTTCCTGACTCCATACAGTTCGAGGTTCGAAAACAAAGTTTTCGGTTGTAGCAAGTAGTGAGGTTAGGGCGCCACCGGTGGAGTGTAAACCGTTTGCATCTGTGCCGTGGTAGTTTTTCTTTGTTAATAACAGTTCTCAGCTGCTGATGATGAAAGAGAACGGGGCGGACGAGCCGCTTGTGAAGAAGCCGCGCAAGGCGCCGCTGAGCTCGACTCCCCCGGCACCGATGAAAGTCGAAGATGTCTATAAGGTATATAGGATGGAAACTTGTAGATTTTACACTGTGGTTCCAACATGGGACGTTGAATGCATTTGTTACCACTATGTGATTGCCTCGTTTATCCCCCCCCCCTCCCCCCTCTCCCCGTTTTTCTCAAACATTAATGCAGAGTCTTTGTCGATTGTTCCAAACTGTCATGTCTAACATTCCATCTTGTTGCCACACATTTTACTAAAATTCTTCATTCGTTTTTCTATGAATATTCGGGAGCACTGTTTAATTGTGTTTTTTTTTTTTTTTTTTTTTTATAGAGTGTATGTGAGTGGGAGGAGAAGGAGGCTGCCACAAGAGTTCCAGAAGAGGATAGAAACCTCTTTAGGGAGACTTGTAACTCATTCAGGATTTATTTGGAAGAAATTGCAGCCTTGAAGATGAAGAAAAGCACTCCTGAGGTAAGTTTTTCTTGTTCTAGAACTGCATTCTTGTGAAGGGATCACCATACCATAACATATTTATCAATTTGAAATTTTACAGACAAGGGCTGCTATTGCTGCAAAATGTTCGGAGGCATGCCTTCTCTTTGTCATGCTCAGAAAATTAAACCGATTAGAGAAGCTGAGGCTGAAACAGTCACGGGAGGATCTTCAGAAAAAGAAGGGGCAGGTGGACAGTCAATTATTGCAACTCCAGAATCTACTATACGAGGTCCTCCATCTTCAAAAAGAAGTGACGAAATGCCTACAGTTCAAGTTAGTTCTCCTCATCTATTATAAAATTGTATAACACGGCCTGCCCCTTTCTAATGATCCATTTGTTGTGTCTGGCAGGTCTAGGGATGAAGAAATCACTCTTGTTCCTCTAGAAGAATTTTTGCGGGATGCTCCTGCCTCTGTCAGAAAAGCTGTAAGGTGTTTATTTTCAGTGTTTATGAATTTTGGGAAGAACACATTTAAATTGGTGTCGTTTTTAGGTAAAAGGTCAAGATGCTCATCAATTGCAAAAGGCTCGGTTGGAGTGGGAGCTCTGTCAAAGGAAGCAGCTTGCTGAGACATGTCAAAAAATGCATGGGGAAAAAGAAACAGTGGCTAAAGATATTGAGAAGACCCAACAAAATTTAGAAAATTTGGCTCCAATGCTTCGCAATATCCTGCAGGTTTGTTGTGCTGCTTCTATTCGGTGTCGTTATTAGTTTTGTGGACTCACATCATTTTGATTTATTATTTAGGCTACTAAACCTATTGAGGAGAGCCTAGGGGGGAAAGTTGAAGAAACACGTGCTCAGCACAAACTTGCCTACCTATTACCCCAGCCCCTATTCTTTCTGTATGTTCATGCTGAAGCACATCGAGAAGCCAGTGGTGTGTATATTTATTATGTGCTTCTCAGCACAGTCTCTTCGGTTTTGGTTTGTGGCCCATGGTTTTTTACTTTACCTATTACTTTTATTTATTTTCAGAACCTCATATGACAGTTTCCATAATTGGTGAAGAAGAGGAAGCCAGCCGCTTAGCTGTGAATGGACCACATGATGAAGAGGATGAGGAAGATGATGAGGACCTGGAGCAAGAGGTGGGTGGCAATGTGTAATGTCTTTCGTATGTTGTTTGATGTATTAAACAATTTTTTAATCCCAAAATTATACTTGAAGGTGGAAGTTACCAGTAAAAGTAAACGGCATCACAGGAAGAGAAGCAGTAAGATTGACCGCCTCGAGGAGAGACGCAAAAGACTCCTGGCTAAACATCCACTTAATGTTAACTTGACTATTAGTCTGAAAGGTAAAATCTTTGCCCGCATCCTCATTTTTTCTTTTTGTAATTTGTTTCAATAAGGTGTAGTATATGAGTTTTTGATTGATTAATTTTTTTCTAGATGGAAGTACGATCACTTTAGAATTTTACTATCTTCTAAATCTTAGTGTTGTCACAGTGAAATGTGCTGTGCAAGTTTCTGAACCCATTACTGGTGTTTTTGCAAGGTGTGTTATCATATAACATGTGTTCATTTATTTTATTGAAGAAAGAAAACTTTTTCCTGGTATATGACCATAATATTTTTGAATTTTATTCTTTAGCACACTTATGGCACCCAGCAATCTTCTGTGTGGTTTGTATCCTGGTGACACTGGACTTGAAAGCCCTAATGTGGCTAACTATTATCAACTTCAGAATGTCGGACTGGGTCCATTTGTGGATTTAGTCTCGCAGTTAGGTTCTCCTTACATGTGGGCTCAAAAGGTTGCTGGTTTGGATTTCATATCATGCAATCTGAAAGGTCAACAAGGAGTTGCTTCTCAGCAGGTATATAATTTGAATTTCAATTCAATGAAATTTTATTACTGTTTGTTCTACTGGTATTTCATCCTTTCTTAATTTTATTCAGCCGAGTGTCAAAGTTTCTCAAGCAAATATTCCAAACACTATTAAAGCCTTACAACAGAGATTCAAATCTCGGTTTGCTCTTTGCAAGCAGGTGCAGAGTTTGGGTAAGGAAGCAATCCACTGAGAATTCACTGTGTGTATTATGTTTTTCTCAAGGGATTTTATTTTATATGTCTTTTACTTTCTCTTTTTATTAGAATCTGGAGCAGTTCCTCCTATCCCAGCTTTAATGGAACATTTCCCTACCAAAATAAATTCTCAGGTCAATAGCCTAAAGCAAATCAGTTGGGAAGAGTACCGGAAAAACAAAAGCACTCATTGGCTTATTGAACAGAACCAAGTTGGAGAACTTGACTTTGTCTACCGTATGAACATTTCCCGTGGTCCAGGTGAAGAATAGCTCAGGTTTCTTCAACCCTTTGTATTTAATAGAACATTTTGATGGACTTATTTAATTTTTATTGCAGCCAAAGCTTTGGCCCTGATAGCCATCAGAAACAATTATCCTGAGTCTCCTCCTCTATTTTCGATAGAAGTGAATTGGAAGGGGCTTCTGACAGCTGCGAGCTCCGATGCCATACGTGTAAGTATCAGGCAGCAATTTAAATTTGGTTTGCATTTTTTGATTAAACTTATTGCTTGTTCTTTTGTGCAGGATATGGAGCGGGAGGTCAATGTTTACGTCCAAGAATTTATGGCGGGCAAGGAGTGGATTGATACCCTCCTTGCTGCGCAAGTCACAAGACTCTTGTACTGCTTTGATGTTTACTTAGAAGCAAACGCGGTAACAGATGAGGATAAAAAATTGTTTCCACGAGAGAAAGTTTTTATTCAGGCAACTAGGTGAGTCATATTTTTGCCTGATGAGGAAATTTTTGGCCTTATGAAGTGATAAATTTTCTTTGTTCTTATATTTCACAGAAGCCGCACACGTTCTCTGCCATACAAATATGTTGAAATGGGTGGAGGAGTTTTCACCCAACGGCATACCTAATTGGACAAACTTGAGTTTTACTTACATCCTGCTGGTGCATCTTATCTTAATTACATGTAGTTCATATTTACAATTGTGACAAAATAAATAATCAATCAATATTCATTTATTTTTAAAATGTTAAAACAAAGAAGAAAGTGGCTAACATTACCCAATTTGACTAGAATTGACTCATTACATCCATTATCTGATCATACAGTAAAGGTCCAGAATCTTTTGCCCACAAGAAATCAAAATGATTAAATTTAGGAAATGGAACCAAGTGCAGACCAACTAAATTAGGTAGTTGTTTTGACAATGCCACAACATCCTGAAAATGAAAATGTAATGCATGTGTTATAGTGTAAATAAAAGGGAATTCTCAAACCACAAGAAGTTGTATTTAATTTTACCTGATGGTAGACAAGTCTGTCGTTGAGGCCATACCATATTGCCACTGGAGCTGTTACTCTGGTTAAATTATAAGCTGGAGGCTTAGAACTTCCGTATTTTAAAATATTCTCATCTGCCCCAAAGTCGAACTGGTTGAATGCTCCTGAGCAAGAAAAACACACAAGTGTGATGAAAATATCAATCACATGCGAGAACCATTCGTCACAAAGGGCTCTCTCTTACGTTACCTTTTTCATAATTTTGGTAGTAATGTGCAACCTGACCCACAGATGCTCCCGCGGGGAAATGCGCGAAAATCATAGGCAACATACTCTGCAAATCGCATTGAACAGAAACACGGGAAGGACAAAATTAGTGTTACATTGAAGTAGAACTCAAATGGAACTGACCGCGAACCGCCATTGACGCTACCACCTACGGGAGTCAAGGCAGTGCATTCTGCACCCACCTCACACTGAGATGGAGGGCGAAGTGATCGCGTCGAAGTCAGAGGAGGTCGTTCTCTGGCCGGACGGAGCACCCCGCGCGAGCCAGCGGTAGTAGCTACTCCATGCAGCCGCCGGTGGCGCCATCTCTCGGACACTCCGCCTGGGGGTAGTTACGGACCGCGCCCGCAGTACAGTCAGGTGATGCGTGCTGACTGCCTCCCAGGCGGAGTGTCCGAGAGATGGCGCCACCGGCGGCTGCATGGAGTAGCTACTACCGCTGGCTCGCGCGGGGTGCTCCGTCCGGCCAGAGAACGACCTCCTCCGACTCCAACCCGTTGGCCGTGCCCACCCGCACGGCAGGCGTGTCATGTACCGCGCAGCGTACGAAGAGATTGAGCGTCCTGAGTCAGGCGTGCTCGCGACTAAACTGTACGGACCTCCTGCCACTGCCACCGCACGTGTAAAATAATACCATGTTCAGCTGGGCCTTGTTGGAGCCGACGACGCCGAAGAGCGCCTCTGCGCACAGGGACTGCACGGGGGAGCCGTCTCGGCAGAGGTTGTCCGCCAGGAACACGGAGCGGTTACTCCTCGAGAAGTAGTTGTCGAACAGCATGGGCATGTTGAGTCTCTGTCGAGGGAGAAACTTGTCAAGACTTCGGGTCTTGTACTACAAGCACTGCAAGGGGAGGGCCGGGACTGCCGCTGAGGCCCTGCCGGGGCCTCCGGACTGCTCCGCACCTTGAGGACAGCGGCCGCCTGGAAGGCCGGCCTGGCGAGCGAGCTCTGGATGCGGCTCCAGTACGTGACGGGGGCGAGGTGCACGGCCAGGCGCACCTTCTCCATGAGGTCGGGCCGCGTCGAGCCCAGGATGTAGAAGATGGTCGTGCCCATGGAGTGGCCGATGTAGTGCAGCTTGTCGGCGGCGGACACGTTGAGCACCTTGTCGAAGAAGGCCGGCAGGTCGTAGGCGCCCGGCTCGTGCAACCTGGCGGCACGATTTCGTTCTAGAATCTAGCGCGAAACTCGGGCGAATTTCGCAACGGGCGGTCACCGGGGTTTGCTTACGTGTAGTCCCAGAAGCGGTAGTCGTTGTCCAGGAAGCGCATGTGCGTGCGGGAGTAGGTGGAGCCGCGGGTGTTGGCCAGCCACACGTCGTAGCCCGCGTCCGCCAGCAGGAAGGCTGCAGCAGGCAGGGCGCCGTCATGTCATGGCAGGGGTGGGCCAGTCGGCGGGCCGCGGGGGCCGGGGGTGAGGGGAGCCCTGGTACTCACGCAGGTCGTGGTCCCTGCCGCGCAGCACCCAGTTGTCGGAGCACTGCAGCACGCCGTGGGTGATGAGGACGGGGCCCCTCCACGGCCGGCGCTGCGGCTGAGGCTGAGGCCGAGGCCCGGACTGCCTCTTCGCCCGGCTGCCGCCACGGTCGCCGCCGCCGTCGCTGACCCTCTTGCCGCGGACGCGGTTCTCCTTGTCGGCCCGCGTCGGCGGCGTCCGCGGCCGGCCGTGGGGGATGCGGATCAGCTTGGGCATGTAGTCGTCCGCCGTCCGCACCGTGTACGTCTCCACCGGGTAGCCCTCGCGGCGGATCAGGTCCTCCTGGGTGCGGCAGAACGGAGTTACTCACTTCTCACCCCCGGGAGGCGTGTCGCCGAGCTCGGCTGAGCGGCGTCCCCACCGTGGTCATGATGGTCCGGGGGTCGTGCAGCGACCCCACGCGCCTGTTGAGGTAGCGAGTCAGCTGCGCCGAGGGCAGCACCCCGAGGATGGTGCTCTCCAGGAAGCCGACCTGCGATGACCGGTGCCCGGATACGGGGCTGGCGCCGGCGCCGCCGGGACCCGACGAGACGAACTCGCCGTTGTCCTGCTGGCGGGCGGCCCGCGACCCCGTCTTGCTGGAGCCGCTGGGGCGCGGGCCGGGGCGGCTGCCGGAGGCTCGGGCCGCGGGTTTCGAAGCGCCGGCAGCGGCGGCGACGGCGGTGCAGAGCGCCAGCGTCCACAGCCACGCCGGAGTCCTGGGGAAGAAGCGAAGCGAGGACTCCGTCAGGGAGGCGCCTGTGGACGGAGGGGTAGGCAGCCCTGCCCGGCAGCTGCGAGCTGCGGCCGCGGAGGGCCGACCCTCCACTCCCCGCCCCGCCCCTCCGCGGCCGCGGGCAGCCGCGGGCTCCCGCGCTGCCACTGACCTACCCAACCACACATCACTCTCCCCCCCCCCTCCCCCGGGGGCCTGGGGACGGCCGTGACGGTGTGGCGCGGCCGTGGCCCTTGTCGCCGCTCACGACCGCCGCCGCACCGCCCGACACAGCGCCAAGCAGCCTCCTATGCCCTGCAGCCTGCAGGCCGCGGGCAGTCCTAACAGTCAGCCCACCATAAGGCCAGGGAGCAGGGGAGGGGGGGGGGGGGGACTTTCGCCTTGGGCACAACCCCTTCCGCCCCCTGATGTGCTGTGAACGACGAATCCGCCCAGACAGATGATGGTCCGCCCACATGATATCAGCAGCCGGCAAAGCCCACGGCCCGAGAGTCGAGCTTGGGGCCAATCGTGTAACATGACTGCCCTCTGCACAACCCGCCTCTCTCTCTCTCTCTCTCTCTCTCTCTCTCTCTCTCTCTCTCTATCTATCTATCTATCTCTCTCCCCCCCCCCCCCCCGCGCTTAACTACCATCGCCACAAAGGCCTACCCGCCTGCTCAGACTCGCAGCCCATGTCTCAGCTTGGACCTAGGCAAGCAGGTGGCAATAGCTGTTATAAAGCGAACCGTGCTCATTGCGTGCCCCCTCCCCTCTCCTCTCTTCTCTCTCTCCTCTCCTCTCCTCCTCTGGAGACTAGTACCAGTACCCCCGCGCCCGAGCTCCCCGTCCCCGGGATGCAGTCGGCAGACGTCCCCACCTCTGGGACAGGGCTACGTAATTTATGGATGGCGCCTTACCTTCGGGTGCGGTGAGGAGTTACCTCCCGTCTGCCGTCCGCCCGGAGGCCCGGAGGAGAGGGCGGCGGGAGGGGGGGGGGGGCGGGGTCGCGGTCACGCCGACACACGCACACGCAAAGACTGAACGTGCCGTTACCACCAATATTCACATCGCGCACGGGGACGCGCGTTGGGCAAGCGGCAGCCGTGGCCGTCTCCGCTGGGGGCGACGGGTTTTCCTACATGCAGTACTACACGCGATGAACGCCCCCCCCCCCTGCCACATTATCCATCTCCCTTCTTTTCGCATTTCGCACTCGCATTCGGGCGTGTCGAGGTCTCGGACATCTTTACCGCCCGCGCGGCGCGGCGCGGCGAGTCGGTGCCGCGCAAGTGGCAGCAGTGGCTGCGCATCACTTTCACCCAAACTGCGATGCGGTCACGCAGTTTGCGCTTTTGCGTTACGAGAAAGCGGCCCGCGGTTCAACGGCGGCCGCGCGCCGCACATTCCCCGCGGGGCGGGACTCTGCGGAGCCGACTGCGGAGCACTGCCAGGTGCGGAGCCCGGCCATCCGCGCGATTTGTTGTTGAGACGCCGAGGCGAAGGGAGGGGAAGGACGAGGCGAGGCGAGCGTGCCGCACCGGCCGCATCGCGGCATGGCATCAGCACAGCCGGCCGCGGCGCACGGCACTCGGCACTCGGTGCATGAGAGTGCAGTTGCAGTTGCAGTCAAGGCCGGTTGCTGACCCACTGTGTCCGAGCCGGGCAGAGGAGCGGGCCGCGAATACCGCTCGTCCCCGCAGCCAAGCGGCCGGCCGGCCACGGAGCCGCGGGGGCCGCGGGGGCCGCGGGGGCCGCGGGGGCCACCCCGCCGCGGCCGCTGTCCGTGAGTAATGTACCGGCCACGCGGCCCCGCCGCATCGGCCGGCGCACACGCGGCCGAACAGTGCCGTTAAGGGCAGGGTGCGGGGAGACAAATCGCGCCGGGCAAACTTTAAAACAGAACGTCGGCACGGCCGATCGCTCTGCGGCTCTGTTACGTGCACGTTTGATTGCTCGGCTGCTGCACGCGTGTTGGGAGGCCGGGGCCGTGGCGGCTGCCTCGGATTATTATACATGCGGCCGAACCGATCGCCCCGCCGGACCCCCGCGGGAGCAGCGGAAGCAGCGGAAGCGCAACAGGTCATCATAACCAGGCCATCGGCGGGAAGCTGCCGGTGCGCGATGCGTGCGGGCAGTGCGGGAGGGACCGGGCCGGGGGCTGCGGGGCTTCTCACGGGCCCGGCGACAGCGGCGACAGCGGCCGCGATGACGGCGATGTCGGCCCGCTTTGCCGCTTTGCCGCTCCGCTCTCACGCACGCCGCGCGGAGGCCACGCTGGGCCGCGCTAGGTAGGCACTCGCGTGTGCTAACAGTCTGTTTGCCCTGCCGGCCGATTCGGAACACTGCTTTCGTAGCGCCGTCTCTGTCACACTCGTGGGGTGCCCCGTAAGAGAGCAACAGAGAGGTCCGAGAAAACCGTGTTCGGAACCAGCGCGCCGGGGGACCCTGGGGGCCGTGGGGGGTCGGAGGAGCGGCGAATGTCACATGTGGCTGCTGGGCCGCTGCGTGCACGGCGGCGGCGTTCGCATCTCTGCAGCGGACGCCGCTCTCAGGGACGGCTGCGGACCAGCAGCTCACAGAGCGCACGCACGGCCCGGCCATGGGCTGCCGTGGGCACAGTCCGCCGCGTCCGCCGCGATAACAGCAAACCTAGTGAGCAGTGTCACCAGGAGAGGAGGCAGAGCGCAGCCCAAACACACGGGTGCCTGCCTCCGCCCGCCTGAGTCTGAGCACACGTAGCGCCTGCCGGGTAGGCAGCGGCGGCCTCTCCACGCACGCGCGCCGTGCGGGTCGGCCTACCCCGGCGTTTGCAGGCGCCCCGGCCGGCGCCGCCGCCGCCGCGCGGCTGACAGCTGCGAGAGGTTTCGGACGTGGTTTATGGGCGACGCCGGGACGACGCGGCGGCGGCGGCGGCGGCGGCGGGCGCGCGACGCGAAGCGCTTGCGGCCGCCACCGCCGCCGCTGGACTTTGCATGGCTGCGGCCGCGGCGGCTGGCCGGGGCCGCCGGGGCCGCCGCCGTGACCGTGCAAGGCCAGTCGCCACGCGGGAAACGCCTCTTCTTACACCACCGCCTCTGCCGCGGCGCTAACGATTTTTACGACCAGCCACTCATTCGGAATTACATACAATTTTTATTTTTTACGTCTCATAAGTCGTGGGGGCGCACGCAAGAAGCGAATTTGAAGGCACTTAAGCCAGGCCTGGCGTTGGAGTGAGTCCCCGGGCGGTGCAGCGGCAGCAGGCTGCAGGCGCCCTGCAGGCGCTGCAGGGCCCCGCGGGCGTTGCGGGCGCGCATAAGAAAGCTCCGCGGCAGCGCGGTGCGTGCGGCCCGCATGGCACCGGTCCGGGCGGACCCGGGCGCTGATAACGTTGTCACCTATTCGCGGGCGGCTTCCTGCATTTCCCCACTCGGGCGTTTGTGTACTGGTAGTGCACAGAATGTTACCGGAAAAAAATAATGAAAAAAAAGGACGTTTGAAAAAATAAATAGAAAAGTTCTGTCCATGTATTTTTCCAATGAAGGAAATATGTTTAAACCGCCTTGACAGGTGCGAAAAATGCCGGACGGCGGCCGCGGTTGCGGCGCGCTCCCCGGCGCGGCGTCGCGTCGGCTGCCGCTGCGCAGGCCGCAGGCCGCGTGTTTGGCGTCCGCATTTTCTACTCTCCGCGGCCCGGCGGGGGCCGGCGGGGCGGGCGGACGCGGGGCTTGGTTCGCAGAGGCTGTCCGGCCCCGGTATCGAACAGGCGGCGGCGTCCGGGCAGAACCGTTCGCCGGTATTCCCCGAAATAAATAGCGACGGGAACGAGAAGACGTCTGCCGTTGCGGTGCCGTTGCGGTGGCGGTGCGGTGCCGACGTGGTGCCGGGGGAGGGACGCTGCCGAGGGCGCTGCGGCTGCGGCGGGCCGCAACACATCAGTCCGGCGAATCTGCGGGGCCGCGGGGCCGTGGGGCCGCCGGGTGCCGCCGTGCGCCCCCAGCCGGCCAGCGGAGAATTCCGCCCGGCGTGGTCGGAGGCCGCTGCCCAACCCTTCCAGAGCAGAGCCACCACCGCCCGGCCACCCTCCCGCCGTCACGCGGGCTGCGCGCGGATCACACATGAACGATCTTCGGTCAGACAGTCGCCAGCGTCGGACGTGCCCGGCGATACCCCGTGCTCGAGCCACCACCGTCAGGGCGGGCGATACCCCGTGCTCGAGCTCCCACGGTATCTGGGCTCCTCCGGTGGCCGTTCACAACGGTCTTGCGGCCGTTGCATGCTCAGGACTTCCGAGGCTACGTTCAGAACTACTTGCGAGATACTCACCTCGCGCAGCGCACCATGGCGGCGGCCACTACGTGGAGGGCGGGCTCTGAGCAGGGGCCGCGGGGGCCGCGGGGGCGGGGCGCAGCCTCAGCCCCGGGCTCAGCATGAGGCCCCTTCGGCTGGCCGGCTCGCACCACCCCGCCTGGACCAGTTCTGGACCAGTCCTGTAACAGCCCTGTAACAGTCCTGGACCAGTCCTAACAGTCCTGGAACAGTCCTGGAACAGCCCTGGAACAGTCCTGGAACAGTCCTGGAACAGTCCTGGAACAATCCCGGTGTCCCTTCCGCCAAAGCCCCGGCGAGCTCAGCTTTCGCTGGTCCCCGACGTCCCCCGTCTCGGACCCGGGGGACTTGTGCGTGCGCGGCGAGACGAGCTCGGTCCCGGGGCGACTCTCCCGCGCGAAACGGAGTCGGCGGCCGCGGCGCTTTGGCGGGGGCTCTGCAGACGGGACCGCGCCGAACACCACACTGCACCGCCGCCGCACCGCACCGCGATGGACATGGCCCGGGAGAGGAGGCCCCCCCCCCCCCCCCCTCCGCCCGCCCCCTCCCCTCCCCCACCCCTACGCCGCCCCGCCTAGCACACGTTTAACCACATAATCTGTCATCCCCTCTCGCGTATTTTTTTAGGCACGGAGTGAAGCGGAGTTGCCTTATAGTCTGACCGATTGGACTTTTTTTTTCTTTTAAGCATTGCCCTTATGGCCCTCTATACGAGTTTTCTGAAACTATGCACGGACATTTCCATTGACTGGAATGGAAAATTCGCGGTCATATATGGTTTCTGTGTTCTGAGCTGTCACCCACCCCAAAATAGGTTAAAACTCATTCCTACCGTGACCAAGACTCAAAACGGAAATATTTTTGTTTTGCATAGAAATATGTGGATACTTTTAAAAGATGCAAAAATGGGTGGGCACTACCTCGTCCCAGGCCTCCGCCTGGAACCCTCCTGCTTAACTTCGGTGTTCGAATGGGAACCGGTGTACCAGGTATCGACCGCCGCTAAGACACAGGCACAACGCAGCGGCCTTTTTCAGGGGCACGCTTCCGCAACGGTCAATGTAGCCCCTTCCGCCAGCCAGATTTCCGGAATCAACTCCCTTCGACTGGCTGGTTGGTCTGTGGCACTGCGGCCACTCCCGAGCGGATTGAGGGGGAGGTAGGCTTTCCTATATCGTACACAGCCGAAGCTGCTGTACTTCACGACGAACCCTAGTCGCGACGGCGTGTCCTCGTCTGCCAGATTCACAGGGAGCGAAAACGAAGGTACCGAACCCTAGGTACCCCCGTAGCATACACCCGAGTCTCCGAACCAAGTTTCCTTGGTAGACACAGAGCCCCCCCGCCGGAAACCCCGGGCGACCGAGAGAACCTCGGACCCGGGAACGGGGGTAAGCCCGACCGTGCTGCGGGAATCTTCAAGTTGAAACCCAACGCTTACATCTCTCAGTGACGCAGCGCGCACGGCCGTTCAGACAGCCATACCGGTCCCACGTTTGGAAGTATATTTTACCCTCTGCCTTCCAAACGCAGACACAAGAAAAATTTAGGGTAGAGGGAAGGCTCGAACCTACAATCTTTCGGTCGCCGGTCAGCCACCTTACCGATGCGGCCACAGAGCCGCGATGACGTGGGTTGCACGCCCCCTATACTTTACACACCGTCGTCATAGCTGAGCCGACAGAAAAAGTGCACGGACCGGCAAAGAGTTGAAGCTCCGACCAGCCGCCCGCATGCTGGACTCGCTAACCACGCGGCTACCGAGCTTCGGTGCGGGACACGACGTGTCCGACTGGAAATTGACTGGACTTTGACTGGAGAGTGACTGGACTGGAGGGCGTACACTGACTGGAGGCACTGGGGTACCCCTCAGCGCTGGGCGGCCCGCGGCCCGCGTACGAGAATAATGCGGTGCACTGACCGTTACTATAAAATTATAATTTTAAAACTGCCCCGTTCCATTTCAATTTAAAAGAACAAATTTTAATTTTAACTCATAAAACCTAAATTCATAAACCTAACTCATAAAATCCGCGAAATACTCTCCAGCTCTGTGGACGCGCCTCGGCGCCTCATCTCCAGTGCGGCCGGCACGTGGACCGGCGGCGCAGCGGCGTGAGTACAGTCAGCCTAGATCGGTGAACACAAACTTGTAACCGCGGGCGGCGCGTCCGGCAACTCTTGTTCCTATCAGAGTAGTTAATTACATATTCCGTCCATCAGCAGGCTCCAGGAGGAAGTGTGATGGGGACCTGACCTGGCCTCCGTATCCCACACTCAAATTCACTTGCGTCATTGCATTCACAATGTTCAATATAAATAGACGTGAGCCGGACTCCTCAATACTACTACACTGTCACGACTTCTACTGGATAAAAAATACGACACAATATGACGGAAAATTTTTAATATGAAAGTATGGGGATTCATCCGACAAATGTTCTTGACAGTGCACAGAGCACACCCAACACAGCTGCTCTGATACTGGGGCGGGGGAGGGCAGCGGTATGCCAGAGAAGCGGCGCGACTCGAATTCCGAGCGAAACTTTTCTTTCTGCACTAAACGTCAGACCGTGGCGTGAACGGGGCGTGGCGGGGCGTGGCGGGGCGTTGGCGCACACAGAGCGTCAGGCCCTTATCCGGATGCGGGGAGCCGAGTATCCAGGAAAAGAAGAAAACAGAGGAAAAATGAAAGCGGCGACCGGACCATCTATCATGGCGCTGACGGCAGCAAGGAAATATCCCCACCACCACCGCCACATCACACACGCACGCACACACCTACACACACAAACAGTATCTCGCCCTCCGACGGCGAAATAGAAATGTAGAGAAATGCATTTTTGCAGAAATTTATTTCGATGTGTAAAGACCGATAGTAATTCCATCGGATAAAGAGGGAAATAAAGCCAACTTTCACTGTGTCAGTCTGCGGTGTTGTCAAAAAGAGAAAAGGAGGGAAAATGCGATTTTTAACAAGCAGGTTTGCTGTTGGCGGGTGTCACATCTTCGTGAAGTTCCTGCGGGAGTTGCGAGGCTTCAGCGGGGTCCGCCCGCAGTGAGTGATGCACTGTGCGCCCTTGGGCCCTTGGGCTGAGCACGATAGTCCCCCCTCCCACCTGTCTCTCTCTCTCTCCTTCTCCCCCTCTTCGCTCATTAGGACTGCGGTGCGACAAAGACAGACGAATGCATGGGTGCAGGCGAGCGGAGCGGTAGCAGCCGGTGCAGTTGCAGTCCGTGGGTAGTGAAAGCCTTGTCGCCGGCCCGGCCCGCGGCCTAGCAGCGGGGTTCGGAGGGCGCTTCGCTTGGCTGCGGGCCTCCGCCCGAGCCTCCGCCCGCCTCGCCCGCTCTAGTCGTGTATGCCATTCCAATGTGTTTATGGGGACGACTATTTTCCCTTACATAAAGCGTATACAGAGCGTACGAACTTATATATGGAAATATACAGGTTATGTATGGTTCCCTATAAGCTTTGTGCACACCTCTGCGCACTCTGTGCCCGGGGTCTCGTGCGGCAGGAGTGGTGCCCTTACACTGCCGCAGTGGCTCACACCATGGGACAGGGGCTCCCGTGCTGACACTGACGGCTGCGGCGGCAGCGCCGGGCAGCGCCGCCTCCACTTCAGACTCCAAGGAGCGGCGAGCGGCGCGGGCGGCGCCTCTTTCTCCGCCCCAACTCCGTTTTTGTGTTATTTGCAGAGGCAAACGCTTCTTTAAGGCGGCCGAGGGCAATTATACCGTGGCCGTGTCTTCGGGGTCCCACCCAACTCGTGCCGCACGTAGTTTGTGGACAGCCCCCGTGGGGAGGGGGGCGTTGCACAAGCGCACGACGAGACAGCACGGCGCCGGCCACACAGGAGCGGCCCGGGCGCCGCCGTGCCGCCGTCTCCCGCTGGAGATGAGAAGGAGTGCACGCCCGCGCATAGTCATCACCCCCTCCCCTCCCCCCTCTTTCTCTCACTCTCTCAACACCTCAATCCCTCTCACTCACTCCCTGGCACTTTTCTTTTGAGACGCTCCACGCGCCGCCGCGGTGCTCAGGATGGCTCGGGATGATTTCGCAAGCGAGCGACGGCAAAGTGATACAATTTAGTAACAGCCGCGGCGGCGGCAGCAGCAGCAGCAGCTATACAGTTTAGCAACTGCCGCTGCAGCGCACTCTCGCTGACCCGCTGCCGCTGGCTGCCGCCCGCCGCGCCGCCACCGGTCTCACTCGCACCTGCTGCCGGCGAGGGCTTACGTTGGAGCGTCGACGCGCGGGTCGGGGTCACGTGCTCATGATAACCTCGCGAAAAACTACTAGCGACTAAGTACGTTTCCATTGATTCCCCGTCGGCCCGCCATCGCCGGGCAGGGCAGGGCAGGGCCCCCGGGGCCCCCGGGGATGGCCCTTGACGGGCTCTAGGTGAGCGCGGCGCCCGGCGGTGCCCGGGGGCGACCCGCCGCGTCCGGGAGTGACAGTGAAATATGTGGCGTTGGCGTGATGAATGTCACAGTAAAGCCAAGAGCAGGAAACGGCTTCGGGGGCACAGCAGAGCGGTCTATGGCGAGCGGCTGTGTTAAACGGGACCGCCGCTTCTGGCCAGGGGCTGCCGTTTTGGATAATGAGGGGTTTTAATCGAATTTAATGACCAGATTTTGCGAACCGATTGAAACGTCTGTGGCCCGACCTGCGGGCGTGGCGGCCGCTCTGGTCGAGGAAGTCCGCTAGAGCTCTGCACGGCCCGCTCGCCTCCGAGGGCCTGCAGGATAATTAAAGTGGATCCTGGAAATATCGGACTGCGAACTGCACCGAGTTTTTGTCCCTTCATTTCTAGGTGTTTGGAGGGTACGAAAAACGGACTCGTCCACTTTTGTTAAAAAAAGCTTTATTAAAAGGACATATATAGTGTGTGATATCGGTTGTGATTATTGTGGCATACATTTTTTTGTGCGGTAAGCTAAACGTGAGCAGAAGTTGTCTGGAAATGACATTTAGGTGTAATTGAAGGGAAGTGCTTTCCGTATACCAGTTGGACAGCTAGTGCCAGTTGGCGAGGGACTTTAAAACACTGACACTATCACACGTTACACGAGCCACAAATTCATTTCCAACCAACTCTCCTCGTTCTACTTACAAATCCTTGATTAGTACAGAGAAGCATTTGGAATCCGATTTACAAGTAAAACATCGTTGTGACTTGGTGTACACAAACTTGGGGATTGTATGCAAATCAGTACATTAGGTTTTGAGCCGCTCTAAAAATATTGACAACATTATGATGGCGACTTGGCATTGAGAACATGCCGTTACACTTATACCTGGACGGTTCTTTACACAGGCGAAGTTGTGTCGATTTTAATTTCGAGTGTGCTTTTACAGGTAACTAAAACGTGTTTGAAAAGGGAAACAACTAAGAAAAACTCGAGGTCAAGGAAGAAAAAGACATAAGCTAGTCAATCCACAAAGTCATCAATGATTACGGACAACATCTTCCGGAATCATGATAACCCTCACAAAAATCATCATCTGTTACTTATTCACATTAATTAAACTTCCTCCTTAAGTACCCTTCTGTGCGAACTTTCTTGTGCATATTGGAGCACAACCAAAACTTTTGAGCAATCCAATTTTTAAATTCTGTTGTGCGGATAATTCATCGTGAGTTGATGACATCCATGGACACATCTGAGATTTCACAACTTTTAAAATATTATTGCTTTATTAACAGTCGGTGCCAATATTATATTATGATTTTGATGGTTCCATCGCCCAAATTCGGCACAGACCATTAAGCTAAATACCCTTATCAATCACGACATAACCCAACACGACGCGACGTCTGAGCAAAACTAATTGATCCTAACGGATACATATTTCAGTGGCATCAGGCTTGGTATAAAACCCTAAAAATGCGAAACAGTCACAATGGCGTCTTTCGCCCTCGATCTTCATCAAAATTCGAGGTCGCTGTAAACGCTTGGGAATGGCACAGGTAGGCCATCCCGCACATCACGCGTGTATGCAAAAGCCAATTTTGTACTTGTCGGGCGCTGCCCAAGAATTTGCCATAAAAAAGTTTTTCTTGTCGATTAAATTTAAGACGCAGTTGATGTATGGTTCCCATGAGAATGCCATAAAATAGTTTATAAATCCATTTTTTACTTCTAACAGGCAATTGGCTGCATTATGAGCGCCGAAGTGACTGTCTCGTGAGACATTACGGGTTTTCTATTTATACGTATATCATAAAAACACACATTTAAATCTTTTCTGCGAATTCCACGCCAGCGCGGACCTATGGCATAGCCGAATAAAGCTATCTAATTGACCTGCCCCTGCTTCAGCCCCCCGCCCCCTCCCTCTCGAAAAAAATGTGAAGAACTGCCATCTGCTGCTCATTGTGTAAGTGAAAAACGTACATGCAAAAGCTCGATTGGTGTACCGTAATGATTACATTTCCCCTCAAAAATCAGTGTTTTAGCAACAAAAGAATTGTGTCGTACACGGTTTTAGCTCGTTTTTGGAATTATCTGGCCCGCTTGCGATATGTTATGAACATTTAGAGCGACCCCAGGTCCCTACAGGTGCTGCTACGGCTCCCATAACTAGAAGATTTTATGTCGCCACACCTATTCCTACCCATGTTCCTACCAGGTTGACTAGGATATGTTCGAATCAATCTGGAATCTGGAGAAGTATATCGCTGCTCCCACAATCCTGCGCACGAGCCGGAACTATAAAGGATATTGGAAAACACTGTTGTCGAGACATCACAGAAAATAAACAAACAGACAAACACAAGATAACATCAATGAGGGCCTTGGTCGTGAAGTATCGACAAGGTGCGTCCTGTGGTGAGAAGCCGTGGAGACTCCCCCCCTCTGCCGTTCGCACGCCCCTCCCGGAGCAGCCAATCACCTGACGAACTGGGTCACAAGCCTATGAAGCGCACCTTGAAACGCGACGGCCCAACTTTAGCGCACGGGGTAACTTAGGTTTCTCTAAATGCGTGGCAAATGGTAACACACCTTCAGCGGCTATCTCTTAAGGAGGGATTGTACCCTATTATTAACGATAAAATTTGAAGTCTATTATAAAAAGATCCAAAATAGTGTATATTTATTTATTATTTATCTTGTATAGTAAATTTCCTCATTAGTATAATCTACTTGGAGGAGTTTAAAAAATTCATCGTCTAACGATGGTATTAATTGTGAACACATGTACTTTTGTACCAACAACGAACGTCATCCGTCAGCCTAATGTCTATTATATATTAAAATTGAAAGTAGTCATGCAATTCACTAAAAATGTAGGTTGTTCTAAATGCGTCGGTCACGATTTAGGAGATATAAATGTATTATCGGACTACATCATTTTTTACGAGCAGTACCGGATTTGATTGTCAGCCATGCCACATTGAATTGACAAAAACAATTAAATATCTTAAGAGGACTGCAAGTCCCCACCTGATTGGGAAAAACTAAGTAAATGAAGCACATGTGATGTAAGGAAGGCATCCACAGCGATATACACTGAATGTATCACAGACATGCAAAATGAATATCAGTAATGAATGAGTGTGCGTTATATTTACAAAGAGCTTCGACATACTCTTGGGTTGATGGGCCTGGTACAACATCGCCGCTCAGCAGCGTACGGTTTTACAAGACATGCGTGGCGGGGATATCTCATCAGCCCTACCTCCATTGACACCTACTCGACTAACTTACTATGAGCAATGTCATTAAAATGGCAGGAATCGCGTCAGAAATTTTCAACTGGCATAATGAAAACGGAGATTGTCGGAAAACTATCAACAGTGTAAACGCCACAGACATGGGAAGCATTCATTCTCTACGTAGATTTGTTTGTAGTGTTAGAATCGTGGTGAAAAATTTATACAAAACTGGTGGAAGATTATCACTTTAACATTGACAAGGATACAGTTGTTAATCCTCAGTTACAAGATCACAGGGGCCAGGCACTGAGTTCACTATTGCTAAGGTCTCAAAAATTTCCAATTCCACTGATATTAAACTCACGAACTACAAAAATATCTTGAAGGACCATAAAGTTGCCTTTGAGACAGCAAGTGTCCACACTTCCAGACTCCGAACTGGCGCCAGCGCCTATCTCAATGTCATTATCAACAAACAAACAAACAAACAACAACAACAATTCCAGTAGAAAACGATATAGTCTACGCAATAGCGTCCAATAGCACGAATACATCAGAAATGCGAAAATAATTTCATTGCGTGTTTTTTAAAATATCGACACTTGCCATTTTGAAGCATCGTTGTTATGTAATGTTTCGTGATGCGTTCGAAGTAACGCATCATCCACCTTTTAACACCCTGGGAGTGGGAACTCAAACTATCCCCCACACTTTTAAACATTGTATCATTGTTTCGTTCAATCACTGGACCCGCGCCTGCACTCGTATCGGCTCGGTACGATATTTTTCAGTAAAACCACTGAGCTCTACCGTGTTCGCTAAACCTAGCGGAATGAAAGGTGAATTAAATTGACGGTTGCACATCACATGGCAATCATTTGTGCTATTCGTCGTCACATCAGAGCAGCTGGAACGCTCCAGCCAAAAATAAAAGAAAAAATGAAAATCATGTTGCACTGTTAATCTTAGTTCTCTTCTTGGCTTTTCGGCTGCTTATTGAGCCTTTATACAAAAAAACACCAGCAAAGTTACCCAAAAGGTTACCAATTGGAAATGAAATAGCGACCAGAGTACTCCCTGAAACCTAATTGAAAAATTACCAGCGCATACCGAGTGCACCAGGTGATTTATTATTTCCGGTCACGTGAGCTCATTAGGGCTAGCATGTATCGGTCATAAGTGTTTGTCCACGTCATCGCCTTGGCTGAAGGCGAGAACGGCGGGGAACGTCAGTCCAAAATTTGTGGCCGGTTGTCATGTATAAGTTCTGCACGCGTCCGACGCCGGAGCCTCCCGCGGCACTACTTGGAGGTGCTGGTGATGACGCCGACGCGGTTCGCCCGCACCGTCGTCTGGTGCACCACCTGGTGGGTGCTCTGGTTCAGCATAGTCTGCTGAGTTTTGGTCATACCTCCCTGCTGCTGGGTGGTCGTCGCTCCCTGGGGGAGCCCGTGAGGGTGGCCGCCTCCGTGGCCGCCTCCGTGGCCGCCTCCGTGGCCGCCTCCGTGACCGCCTCCGTGACCGCCTCCGTGACCGCCTCCGTGGCCGCCTCCAAGAGCACCCACGTGAGTGCCGCCGTGGGTACTTCCGTGAGTACTCCCGCCATGAGTACTCCCGCCGTGAGCAGCACTCTGATTACTTCCGTGAGCACTCCCGTGGGCACTCCCGTGGGCACTCCCGTGGACACTTCCGTGAGTACTTCCGTGAGAACCACCGTGAGTACACCCGTGATTACTTCCGTGGGCACTGTGAAGGCTTCCGTGACTCCCATGAATACTCCCGTGAGGACTCCCGTGAGTGCCCCCGAGACTACCTCCGTGAACACCCCCGTGGCCACCCCCATGACTGCTCACGAGGGTCGCTCCGTGGGTCCCCCTGGGTTTGCTCACGCTCGACCTGCGCTTCTGCAGCGGCGTCTCGTCGTCGGAGGCCACCTCGGAGATGCTCCTCAGACTGGCCATGCTGGAGGAGCAGGGGGACGACGCCGCCAGGGCCGCGGCCGTCGAGCACACCGGCGTGGCGTGGCTCAGCGCGATGGCCGTGGGCGAGTTCCCGCAGCCTCCGCCGCCGCCGCCGCCGCTAGCCGGCTGTCCAGGCGTTGGCAGCTTGCGTCGTATCGAGTCCCTTGAAGGCGTCCTGGCAAGAAGCCCCGACTTGGTCGGCGACGATGTCGGCGAGCAGTTGTTGGCAGGCAGCGCGCCCTGAGGCCCCTGGGAGCCCTGGGACCCTTGCCGACACAGCCGGGGCACAAGTCCCCGGGCGCTGGGGCCGGGAGGGGTCCCGCGGGGGCTGCCGACGACCGATGACCCCACGGGGCCCGGGCAGGAGCCGCCGCCCCCGGCGCCCGCCGGGAAGTCCTCGTCGCCGAGGCTCTCGACGGACGCCCTGCGCGCCACTGCGCCTTGTGCCAGACCCTGCGACAGACGGAGAGGGGTGCAGTCATAGAGGTAGGATTCTATGGGTGCAATGGCCGGCGAAGGACCAGCAGAGAGAGAGAGAGAGAGAGAGAGAGAGAGAGAGAGAGAGAGAGGCGGAGTACCCACCATCGGCGCGGAGACGGGCCCGGCGGCGCTTTCTCAGGAGACGGGCGGCACTGGGAGTCGCTGTGCACGCGTGTGCGCCGGCGTGACCGGCGGGGAGGCCGCGGGCGAGCCCCGCGGGGAGGTGGGCGCCGAGCCGACGGACCGCCGGCCCGATCCGACGTGGCCGTGGCTGTGGGCGTGGCTGAGGCTGAGGCCGTGGCCGGTGGAGGAGTTCCAGCCGCCGTGGTGGTCCATGGAGCCCGCCGTGGACCCGGTGCGCACCAGCGAGCCCGGCAGGTCCGCCCTGGACGACGACCTGCACACGTTGGGGAGTGGTCAGTGGTCAGAGGCCCTCCCGGCCCTGCCGCTCTGCAGCACGTTGGCCTACGAACCTGGACGGGGGCGCCGACGACACGCTGGGCCGCTGGCGGTAGCTGATAGAGGAGCCGCTGCGCACCAGGCCGTGGCTGCCGGACGACGGCCTGCCCGCTCCCGGGGGCCCCGTCGGCGTGGCCGGCAGCATCCTCGGGGACGAGGGCGGCGTCGGCCTGGCGCTGCCCAGGCTCTGCGTCGACGACTTCCTCCGCACCGTCCTGGGGGCACGCGCAGAGCACGCCGTCATGGAGTCACATAGCAGTCTACGCGGGCCGTGCGCAGCGCAGGCGCGCGCCGTGAGGGTAGGCCGCCCACCGGCTAGCGAAGCTCCGCAGAGCCAGCGGAGCGCGGAGCTGGCGGAGCCCGCCCTCCCCTCCTCTCCACTCACCGCTTGCTCGGCGACCGGCAGAGCCCCGTGGGGCATGGCTGTCCCATGGGGCAGCGGCCCTCGCACAGGTCCTTGGACAGCAGCAGGCCCTGGTAGGACACCAGCAGCTGGCGACATATCTCCTCGTCGGTGGACTGCAGCGCCAGGCTCGGGTAGCGCTCCTTGAGCCGCCGCCGCTCCTGTGGGGAAGGACGGAGCGCAGCTGTCAGAGATGCCGTCTTTATAGCCGAGCAGGTCTGATTATGGGCCTCGGGAATGTATGTAGTTTACAACAAGTTTTCAATAAAATGATTGTCAAGCCACTTGTTGTGAAATTTTGGGCAGCGGTCATGAACATTTCGTTATCAGTGTGGGGGGTCAGGATGGGCGGAATGTGCGGCGTCGGTTCCCCGGCAGGGATGCCGTGCCCGACCCGGGCCGCGGGAGAGGTGAGGGGATGGGGGAGAGGCAGCCCGGAAACACGACAAGTGCTTTCGCGGCGGTTCGTTGGGGCCAGACCCAGCAACGCCGATACGACCCGGTCAGGGCGGGGAGGCTCGGCAAGCCCGCCAGGCCCGGCGCGACCCCCACCGGGGGGAGGAGACAGTCTCTACCAGACGGGGTGGCGACGAACTGGGGAGAGAAAGAGGAAAGATCGGGTGAGGGGGGAAAGGGAGGGAGACACACACACACACACAGAGAGAGAGAGAGAGAGAGAGAGAGAGAGAGAGAGAGAGAGAGAGAGAGAGAGAGAGGACCACCGGTTCTGCCATGACCTTCCCCCACCACTCGCGGGTCAAGGCCACACGAGGAAATTGGAAGACGAGGGCTCCTTGCCCTGCTGCACCCCTTACCCCTTCTCGCCCCTTCTCCCCCCCCCCCGCCCCCGCACGCCTCCCCGCCTCCGTGGGGGAGGGACTCACATGGCGAGATACACATTGATGTCGGGACACCAATCAGCACTCTTGCATGACTCAACTAGAGCAACTGTACGGGAAGGAATGGCCGAACAGCCACGAATGCAGGCATCAATTGCGTGGCGTGCAATTATCTTCCTCGGTTAACATGGAAACAATTGTTCTTGAACGAAGAAAGATTTGGGTTAGGGGTGTGGCTGGGGTGGGCTAATCCGTGCAGGTGGGAGGAGGTAGGCGGGGGGGGGGGGGGGGGGCACGGGTAGGGCACGGGGTTCCTGGTGACAGCCCGCGATTACAGCTGCCAAGAACACGTCACGGCAGCCAGGGGCAGCCGGGGGAGCGGCTGTGCCTGACACCAGGTCTCTTCTCTCTCCTGCTCTCCTCCCCCTCCCCCAAGCGCACACTCCCATAATTCCCATTCACGGCCCAACTACAGCAGCGCAGCCGCCGCTCTGCGGGAGGAACGGGCACTCGTCCATTCATCAAGATGTACTACAACTTTGACCTTTCTCGCCCCTAACCCCTCCCATTGTCCGCCCCCACCTGGGCCCATTCACAGGCGCGCGCGAGGTAAAGTGTGCCTGGCGCTGGGCGCCGCGCCCGGCCTCTCCCAGCCTGTCTCGTATCATGTGTCTATGGCAAACGGCCGCAGCTGCCTTCCCCTGTTCTGACAGGATGTGGCGCGATCAATTTGGCCCCATCCCCCTTCCCCCTCCCCCCTCAGCCGCCCCCCCCCCCCCTACCTTTACACCTTCCTACCCGTCTCTACCTCCAGATATATCCAGGTCCCACTCTGTCCTCTACGACCGCGAGGGGAAAGGCCAACGGCCAACCAGCCGTGCGCCCCCCTCCCCCTCCCTCCACCGAACCCTCCCCTCCCCCTCCCCCTCCCCTAAAACCCTGGGCTCCTTTCCTGTTCGCCTCCCTCCTCGTAGACTGGAGACTGCCATAAGCAGCCACAGCGCCACGCGAGTCCCCCCGTCTCCTGCCATCTCCATCTCCCCCGCGCCGCGCGTCCGCTGTCGATACGTCACTCGCCGGGGCCCCGCACGGGCTCCGGCGTATCCCTGGCCACGTCGTCCGTAAGGACGCGAGAACTACCCGGACTGCGGAGCCGAGCCGCACGCCGGAACCCCGGGCGGGAGGGGGAGGGAAAGTGATTCCGTGTTATCGCCTTGCGAGGACGGGGTGGCGGACAGGTAGAGGGACGCAACGTGGATATGAAGAGGGGGCAGACGAAGCAGGGCGAGCTGTGGAAGAAGAAGGAATTACGGTAGACACGAATCCCTCCTCCCCGGTTGAGGCCACCGACGATAGTAACAAGTTAGGTCACCGACAATAGTAAAAGAGTGTGTGTGTGGGGGGGGGGATGGCGCGCGCCGCACTGCCGCACCAGCCACAGCACGTCAGCGACTGCTGCAGCGGCGAGATCGTCAGCGGCAGCTGTTGCTGCGGCGGTGGCGGCGGCAGCAGCTGACGGGGATCGATGGGGTGGTCCCGGCCCGGGGCGGCCGGGGCCGAGGCCGGGGCCCCCCGAGCGGAGGCCAGCAGCGGCCTGCAGTAGCCAGCAGAGGCCAGCACGCGCCCGGTGTCCCCGGCCTCGGCGCGTGGCCGCCGCGGCCCTCTCAGGTGTTGTGTTCACTCTTTTAGCTTCCCCCGCCGTCACGCCGCCGCCGGCCGCCGCCCGGCCCGCCAAACAAAGGCTATCGATTCCATGCCGGCGAGAACAATGAGCCGTGACGGCGGGAGGCGTCGGGCCGCGTCACCCGCCGCCGCCCGGCCCTCGTTGACGCCGACCCCCCGCGACCCAAGCGCCGGCAGCGGCGCTCTGGCGCGGGCCCAGCGAAGGCGGGGCCCCAAGCGGGGCCCCCGGCCGCACACACACAGCGTCTCGGCGTCAACCGTCCTGCGTGTGCCCCTCGGGGCAGCGGGAAACAACGGTGTGCCGCCGCGGGGGTCGGCAAACCTCGGGCCGGGGTACGGCGGCGCGGGTCAGCGCGGGGGGCGCGGGGGGCGCGGCGGAGGGTGGCCGGCGGCATGCACAGCACACGGCGGCCGCCGCCGACACCGCGGCCCTCACGCGACCGCGCCGCCAGCACGGCACGGCCCTCGGCCGCCTCGGCGTAGCAACAGGGCACCAGCGGGGCCCGCCGCCGCCCAGGCCGCAGGCGGACGCAGCCCAGCCCGCAGGCGGCCGCGCGGGAACCGCAACAACTCCGATCGGGAACCCGGCGGCTAGGCGGCTCTGGCCGGGTGTGGCCGGCCCCGAACCCCGGACGCGGCGAGGGTCCTAGCTGTTTGGGACGCCCGCCGCGGCACGGCAGGCAGGCAGGCAGGACTGGCGGCCACTTACCTCCGGCCCTCCGGCCTCCGGCCGTGTGAAGCGGACCGCTGGCCTGGCGGGGGGTGGATGGCAACTTATCGCCGGGGCGTCACCACTCACCTCGGCCAGGCGGCACGACTCAAACTCCTGCAGCTGCCGCTGGAAGCCGAAGTTGGGGTTGGCGACGGCGCGGCCCACGCGCACCACCTTGAGGGCCTCCTTCCAGGTGAGCGTCGTGACGCTCATGATGTAGGCCACGGCCACTGTCACCGACCGCGACATGCCCGCCAGGCTGCAGCACAGCAAACACCAAAGTTTAAATCGATTCCCCGGCACAGCGAGCCGCCGGGTACGGTCGCCGGGGCCATCATGATGCTACCGTACCAGTGTATGAGGACGTTGCCGCCGCGCAGCCGGGCGCCGTGGATGAAGTCGTTGCAGAGCGAGAAGTACTGCTGCAGGTTCTGGTCGGGGGTGTCGGACGCCATGACGCACAGGTAGTGCTTGTCCTGTGGGAGGAGCAGTGCGGGGCTGACGTAACACGGCGGCCCACAGGGACGGCCTACAGGGCGGGCCCGCGGGCCTCCCTGCCGGGGGGACTCACCGAGTGCAGCTTTCTGGCGGCATCGTGGATGGCGAGGATGTGCGTGATGCCGTAGCGGTCGAGCTGCGCCGCGTCCTTGGAGTCCCGGTAGTTCCCAACGAACAGCCCGGGCAGCACCTGCAACACGGCGCCGCGGTCATGCCCCGCTCCTGCGCCCGCCGCCCCAGCACGGCCGGGCTCCTGGCCATCAGGCCCGCGACTCTCCCGTCCCTCCGACTGGACGGCGTTAAAAAAAGACACCGCAATCACAGTGTGCTTCAAGTGCGGCCCAAGTCCCCGAAGCAATCCAGATTCCTTATGGAGCAGCGAACAGTGCTGGATTCTACAATTCAAAATGGCCGTCGAGGAGGACCCCAAACTTTGCCACCTCCATCTCCGCGCTGCGTCAATCCTCGTGTAAAACCTCGTGGCGTTTCAGCCCCCCTCCCTTCCCCCTCACTTTCCGTCACCGCCCCGGCCCCCGTAATGGAAGAGAGATAAGCCGTGGGAACGGGTCTTCATCACGGAAGTGTGCGGACTGTCGACTGTCCCGTGTCCTCGCGGCCCCGCCCCCGCAGCACCCCACCCCTCTCCCCACCAGCGCCACCGCCACTCGGGCGGAATGCATCTACCAGATTGCTGTTAATGTCGCAGCCCGTGTTCCCACCACCATCCTTCTTCCTACCGCTTTTGTCCATCCACCACACGCTTCTCTCTCTCTCTCTCTCTCTCTCTCTCTCTGTCTCTCTCATTTCCCACCCCCTTTTCCTGCTCTTCTCTCCCTCTCAGACCGAGGGAGATGGGCGGGCCTATAAATTATTGAACAGCTCTGACTCCGATCCCGCTCCCCTGGGGCTGCATCTCGGCCGCCGCCGCCGCCCGCCCACCCTTTCCTCCCCGCTGCCTCCGTCTCCCTCCCTCCTACATAATTCCCTTTATCGCCATCAGATTCTATCCGAGGTAAACGGCCACAGCCCCGCAGACAAAGAGCATCGCGCCCGGCGGCGGCGGCGGCGGCGGCGGCGTGCCGAGTGGTGCCGAGCGCCTGGAGGGTAGGCAGTCCCGGGGTCCCGCGCGCACCTGTGTCGTGCGGGCTGGCCTATGCTGCGGCTGGCGGGCGCTCCGCCGCCGCTGCGCCGCCGCTCCCGTCCACCTCTCTTGGCTCTCTCACTCGGTGGCTGCAGTTCCCGCGTCCGCGTCCGGGCGGCGTCAATCCGAAAATACGACAGGAATTATTGTCTTCACAGCCCGAGCACGCTGTCTGTCCTTGTCTTGGCGCACGGCCCGAGCAGGGGGTGTGACAGAGACAGCCACGCCGCTGTCTGCGGAATGGCTCGAGACGTGACCGGGAGGCGACGCCTCCGCGGATATCCGCGGATCTGGGGCCGCGCGGCGACGAGCCGTGCCAGAACACTTCAGTCCCGGAGGGAGGGAGACGGACAGCGAGGGGGGCTAAATGGGTGAGAAGGAGAGAGAGAGAAACGAAAGAGCGAACTAATTAAAAGTGGCTTTTTGGAGCCGACTCAGTTGGCGGCAGTGGCGGCAGGCAGCGCGCCCCGCCTCTCTCTCTCTCTCTCTCTCTCTCTCTCTCTCTCTGTCTATCTTCCTCTCTTTCTTTATCTCCCGCTTCTGCTGCTGCCCTGTCATCAGGTTTCGGGCGGAGCAGCAGAGCACAGCGAATCTTACACCTGACGTATACAGGACACAGAGAACTCCATGCGCTGCTCCTTACCAAAGCTTCTTACACTTTGTCTCCCTTCTCTCTCTCTCTCTCTCTCTCCCTCTCTCTCTCTCTCCGTCTCTCCGCCCCCCTCTGCCCTGACGTTCGGGACGGGGCCCCGCGGCAACTGGTGCAGTGGGACCCCGACACGAGTCCAGCACGTCCGGCCAAAGGCGGCGCCGCCCTCTCTTTGTGCCCCCTCTTTGCTCCCCGCATCTCTCTCTCTCTCTCTCTCTCTCTCTCTCTTTCTCTCTCTCTCTCTCGCTCTCCGCTTTTACCGACAAACCTTTTACCCCTTCCCTCCTCACTGCACGCGCCCCCCGCCGCGGCCCGCAGCCCGCAGCCTCCAGCGCTGGCGCGTTTCTCCAGGCCTTAGAGCTCCACTCCATCACACCCCGGCCCGGCCCGGCCCGGCCCGACCCCCCTGGACAGGGCACGGACGGCCACGGACGGACTAGACTGTGACTGACTGCCGCATTTTAAAATGCCGTGCGTGCAGCGGGACGCGGCCGGCGGCGGCGGCGCGGGGGAAGAGGGGCGTAATCTGAGATTGCCCGAGAAGCCCTTCCGCAGTGCGGGGCTCCCAGAGAAAGGAGGCAAACGGTGGCAACATGTAAACGAGGTACGCGGGGACTGTGAGGCGGGAAGAACAGCGAGGGCTGCTGCTCGCCGTGAAATGTTAACTGCGTTCTGCGTATTATACACAACACAGCGATAAGCGCACAAAAGGAACGCAGACCGCAGGGCGCAGCCGCGAGGGGTTCGGGGAATTAATTCAAAGAGGACCAGCGCGCGAAGGATGGAAATTCCTCTGAGGCGATAAACTGTGCTTCGGGCGGGGAGGGGGGGGGGGTGAGGGAGTGAATTTCAGGGTGTGGTACTCGAGTGGGAGGCGTGGCGGCGCGTGGCGGCGCGTGGCGGCGCGTGGCGGCGCGTGGTGGCGCGTGGCGGCGCGTGGCGGCGCGTGGCGGCGGGACGTGCCCCGCTCACCGTGAGTAGAGAGCTCCGCGCCGATCGAGCGCTCGGCCGCCGGCATACACACATTACCGCGCACGCCGTGCACGCCTCCCCGGCCCCCCCCCCCCCCCCCCCCCCCCCCCGGCCCGCGGCCTGCTCTGCCTGCTCGTAAACACGCAACCCCCCTCCCTCGCGGCCCCCACTCCCGCCCCTAAACACACACACACACACGCACACGGACACACGCGCACACAGTAACGGCCGTGCACCCACTCGCCGTGCGCCCTGCTCGCGCCCAGTGACGGCGCGCGGGGTTTTGCTCTGGAAGGTAAACATGACCGCCGCGCCGCTCGCCGTGCCGCCGGGTTGATAATATATATTTTAGCCCGTCGTCTCCAGCGGCCGACGAAATGTTGCGACGCACACAGACACACGCGGGCGAGCTTTCAGTCGAGCGTGTGCTCAAAGACCCCGCCGCCCTGAACACGCCCTCCCCCCCCCCCCTCCACCTCGCGGGCGGCCCGCCCCGCTCCCTGCTGCGACACGTTGGAACTCCAGGAGAGGAACTCCTCGCCAAGGTCAGGCGGAGTATCGATCTCTGCGGGAGAGGGAGAGAGAGGGGCGGAGGGCGAGCGCAACGGGTGCGACTGCGACGGCGGCATGAGCGCGAACACAGACAAAGAGCAAAGAGAGGGAGAGACGCGGACTAAGAGAGACAGAGAGCGGATGGGAGAGGAAGAGAGAGAGAGAGAGAGAGAGAGAGAGAGAGGGGGTGCATGGCTCAGCAGGAATGAATCTCGCCACGATGGAGAGATGAGCCAACAGGATTGTGAATTAAGCCTCCCATAATGCCTTTGCGCGCGTGTCCGAAACGGGAACATGAACGGACGTACAAACAGATGTTCCTCTCGTCCGTCTCGACGGATGAATGGATGGACGAGAAAACAAATGGCCAAAATGGCTGAAAGTCATTCATAGATTGGTGTTCGTTGTCGAGAACTCGCGAGAGCCGTTTACGAAAACGATAATTTATGAATCGCTGTCACACCATCGCTCACACGAGCGAATATTTCGTGACACAGGGCAGTCAAGCGCTACGCCCTCAGCGCCGATGTTATCATGGGCGATATGCAATAGAAAACCCTGGTGCACCCGCAGCTGCAGCCCTTAATGGAAATAATCATAAATAAATAGACCGGGTGTCCCAGTCTCATGTGCCCCGTGGCAAGGGAATGGTAGGCAAGCCCGCATAGCACTAGCTCCGTCTCTTACTGGCTAGACGCGTGAGACAGGACGTACCGCAGGCCATTTGGGAGTTTAGGCGCTCTCTCCCCTAGGCCAGCAAAGGGAGGAAGCCGAAGCCAATCCCCCCCGCGGCCAGCCGATATGCGGTAGGTGGTGCGGCCCCGGCAAGTCGCCCTGGCAAGTGTGGTTGGATAAATCAGGAGTTGTCTCCCTCGGGGAGCGTGGGGTGTATTGTTAAGTGGAGCCGTGTTTTATCGGGAGTGAAAACGAACGGAGAGAAAGGAGGGGGAGAGGGAGAGGAGGGGGGGAGGGGGGTAATCGGTCCAGAGCTGAGGCTGGCACCGGAACCAGCTGAGTAGCCCGGCCAGGACCGCGCCCCCTCCCTCTCTCCCCTCTCCTTTCCCGGTTTTCACTTGAAGCACCACGCTGCGCCACGCCAACTGTCCACCACTAGCGAGCTTATTTGGGACACGGCGGCGTGGCGTGGTCGGTCGGTCGGTCGGTCGGTCTCTGGGCCAAACACTCCCCCTTCCTCCCCCCCCCCTCCCTCCCTCAACCCCTCCGCTTCCGGTACCTAGTACCCGGGGCCGCGGGGCGGGGCGCAGCGGCAGAGCCGGCAGAGCTGGCCGAGCCGGGCGTAGCGTGCATCAGGGCGTGCTTAGGCTGCCTGGGCTGGGCCCCATTGCCTGACGCTGCATGTGCGAATGACCTACTTCCCGCTCCCCGCCGCCGTCGCCGCACTCCGCACCCCCGTCAACACCGATCTCGTCTTGGCCACGGCCGCCACGGCCCCCGCCGCCGCGAGTGCCCCGCGGCCACGGCTGCCGCCCACAGCGCCGCCCACAGCGCCGCCACGACCACGGCCTCGCGGACCTGCAGCGGCAGCGGCAGCGGCGGCCCCAAACTTACTTGTGCTGGCGGCAGCACAAGGAGGCGAGGCAGCCTGCGCCGCTGCGCCAAAGTGTCAGCGGCGCCGATGTCGCCGCCGCTGGCTGCAGCACGGCCTGCATCACCACCGCCAGGCAGGCGCCAGCGCCGGCCGGCAGCGCCGCAACGCCGCACAAGATTGTCCGAGTTTCCCGACCACGTGGTGCGGGGGGCCGCAGGGGCCGCGGGCAAGGGATGGATGACGTGTTCGGCCCCCGCCTGAGGAGCCTGAGGAGCCTGTGCGGAGCCCTGGGGGCAGCCGGGCAGCCTGGGCAGCCTGGGCGGCCTACGGTCGGGGAGCGTTGAGCCGCGAGCCGTGCTCCGGGAGTCCCCGCACGGCGCTGTGGAGCCCGCCGTCCTGTGGGAGGGGCGGCCAGCACGAGCCCCGTGGGGCAACGAGTAACGTGGTGCGAACTGGCCCGCCTTCTGGGGGTGGCGGGGCGGGGGCGGCCCGCGAGGTGGGTGGTGCGGCGCGGCGGGCTGCGGAAAGGCGCCCAGCGGCCTGGGATGGGCCCGGCTCTCGGCGCAGGACTAATAGTGTGTCAGGCAGGTCAAGATGCTGGCCGGGCCTACGACAGGTCCCACGGCAGCCGCGCCGAGTGTGGAGGGGGGGGGGGGGGGGGCACGTGACACAGTGCCAGCCCGCCAGCCGGCTCCCCCGCTGCTTCGGCTACTCCGGCACGTCCCATACCCTCGGCGGTCGTGGAGCACGGAGTAAAGCAGCTGGAAGTGCCCGAAACAAAAAGATAAGGGGGATCGGAGCGCGGGCGGGAACGGAGGGGGGGGGGGGGCTGGAATCAATGTGTCGGGTCTCCAATATCTGCAGGTCCAGAAGATACGCCCACGGCGGGTTTTATTCCCGGGTTTTTATTTTTATTGCTGAGGGTGGTGAGTGATGTATGGCCGTGCTCGACTGTGCCCCGCTCCGGCCGCAGGAGGAGGGAGCGTCGCCTCGGGGTCGGCGGGGTGGTGTCCGCTGTCCGAGGCTGTCCGGTCCGGGGCCGCCACGCATCGCTGCCGCCCCGCCGCGTGTCCTGCCCGAGGGCGACAACCATGTCGTCTCTGGGGGTCACTGGGTCGCTGCGAAAGTGACCCGGCCCGACTGGAGCGGCAACCACACCGCCGCGCCGAGCTCAGAGAGGGAGGGGAGGGGGAGGGGGAGGAGGGGTGACGCGTGTGTAGGGTAGCCGGCAACCTCCCCTCCCCTTCCTTGTCCCTCTCGCTCGTGGCGGCGCGGGCGGGGCGGGCGGACGGTGGACCGCTTGACCGTGACTGCCCCCTCCCTCCTCCCCCTCCCCCGCCCTCCCCGTATACCATGCACCCCCGCCCCGTCAACTGGCGTAGAGTTGCGTCAATTCTCCCACTTACCCCCTCCAGAGCAACCAGTCCGTCAGACCCCGCCCGCCGCGCCCCCACAGCCGAGTCGGGATCCGATCGTCGCCTTTCTCTCTTTCTTTCTTTCTTTCTTTCTTTCTTTCTTTCTTTCTTTCTTTCTTTCTTTGTTTCCCTCTTTCTTTCTGAACTATCCTCTCGCCCCGCTCCCCCTACTTTATTACATGACCCCCACCTCTCTTGTACTCTCTCCCAACTCAGTTCACTTCGTTTCCAGCGCTTCTCTAATTTCCTCCCCCTCCGCCCCCACTTTCCCCCCGCCTTCGATACACATGTAACTCCACCCCATTCCACCCCATTCCCCCCGTCCTCCACATTTCCCTCCGGATCCGTCCGGATCTCTGTCGGCTGAGACCGCGGCTAGCTTCATCTGTCTGCAGTGGTTTACGACTTGTGGGCGCCGGGCTGCGGCACGCGGTGGGACCCCGGAGGGGTAGGGGGGAGGGAGGGGGGGGGGGCACGCGGCACGCAGCCGTGGCGTGCGGCTGGCGTGCCCGCTTGCCGAGGCCCGCTTGACCTCAATAGAAGAACAGCAGCACGATGTGACATCCCCTCTTGTTTGCTGTGCTCCGAGCCGACGACAGCGACAGCAAAAGCCACCCTCAGCTCAGCGCCTCCCCGCGGCGGCGGCAGGGGCCCACAGCCTGATGCCGAGGAGACGTTTCTTCGGTCTGCCCCGTCGCACTCATGGATCGTGCCTTAGGAGTGAGAGAGAGAGAGAGAGGGGGGGGGACGAAATCACCCTTCGGAATCAGCCTGCAAGCCTGAACCGGATGTGGGGAGGGGCCGAGGGGCTGGGGTAGAGCTGCGGAGGGGCTGTGGAGGGGCTGCGGAGGGGCTGGGCCCCGGCGACAGGCCTCGGTCCGGCTCGGCGAAGGCAAAGTAAAGGCCTCGTAAAAAGGGCAAGGCAATCACAAGTGGGGGAGCGGCAGCAGTCTGTAACGCTGTCACGGAAGCGTCCGCCCGCGCCGCGGGGCCGCGGGGCCGCGGACCCAGAAACATTTATCGTCGCACTAAAACCCAATTTTTACCGAACGCCGCACTGCCAATCCCCCTTGCTCCACAGTTTGACGGCAGTCAACAGTCTGAAACTGAGAAAACAACGGAGAGAACGGCCGCCGGGAGCTCGGGGAGGAGAGAGGAGGGCGGAGTGGTGCGCGGAGGTCGCACTCGCCGAACCGCTCCGGCGTGGAATGAAAACGCGCAGTGGATGGGATGCAACAACGCGCGGTGCCACCGGCGGGGACCGGCGGCCGCAGCGGCCGGCCGGAACATGGTCTGACGCTGATGGCCGCGTTTAGCATTGCAAGCGGATGCCGATGCGGCCCCAGCCGCCCCAGCCGCCCCAGCCGCCCCTGCCGCCCGCGCTGCTGCGTCCTCCCCTCCCCACGCGGCGCGGGGGCAGCGAGGACAGGCGAGCGGGCCGGAGCGGAGCGGGCACAGCCAGTGCAGCCAGCACGGCCAGCACAGCAGCGGGACGGATTCTATCGGCCGCAGATGGAAAAATTGAAAAGGAGAATGAAGGGGGAAAAAAACAGGACTCCATTGTGCTAACATTGGCCGGCAGCATGCATTGTACATGGGGGGCGCCGAGGGACGGATGAGCCGCGCTGCCCTGCCAATTAGCCGCGGCCGCCGACATGGTGTTCGCGCCGTGTCCCTGCGGCGCCCCTGCGGCGCCCCTGCGGTGCCCCTGCGGTAGGCGTACACTGTCTGGAAGCAGTGAGGTGCCCCTCGACATGGGGTCTGTGCGACAAGGCCTACCGACTGTGTACGTCACTCGCACACTCACGCGGGGGCTCGCCATGGTGCCTGGAGGGGAGGGGGCTAGGATTCGAACCCGCGGCCTTGTCCGCGTTGCCCGCGCCGCCAGAGCAGGCGCCAGAGCCCTTGCCCCCGGGGCCAGCTGGCGCTGCGGCGTGCTGCGGCGTGCTGCCGCTACTTGCGCTAATTAGCTCGAATTAGCTCGAATGTGGAGAGGTGGCGCGGAAGGAAGGGGGTTATGGCGGGGCATCCGGGTGGATCGGCGTCTGCACGGCAGCACGAGGCGAGTCGTTCATGAGGAACGGCGAGAATCAAGGAGACAGTCCTCCCCTGCCTACCGCTCAGGTCTCTCCTCCGGGAAAAGGGGTTTGTTGTTGGAACTACACGGGGCGAGTGTTGAGCCCGGCCGAGCCCCCCTGTGGGGCCCGGTGGGGCCCGGTGGGGCCCGGTGGGGCCCGGTGGGGCCCTACAGACCCCCCGCGGGCCGCGCGGCACACCGTGCGCACTACCCACCACTCTTTATTGAATATCGACTCCCCCGGCCTGACAGCCGCGCACGGGCGGCACGGCCAGGCCTCCCTGCCTGCTTGCCTCTCCTTCCCTGGCCTCCACGCCCCCCGCCACGCCCCGCCACGACCTGACACACCCCGCCACGCCACGCCCTTGCCGCACTGCAGCCAATGCATGACAAACAGCCCCCGTCCGAGCTGGGCCCGGGGCAGCCCGGGGCCGGCCGCGGCTAAATTCATCGGGAGCATCTGTCCGTCTGTACGTTTCATCTGCCCCCCACCCCACCCCCCTCAGCCCTCTCTTGGTCCACCTCACCCTCCCCGCCCACCTCATCGCCCGCGGCGGCAAGCGGCTCCGCGGACGGCTCCGCTACAAAGCCCGCGGCTCAAAACCTCCTCGCCAGTTACGCAGAAACAATGCGCCCCCTCCTCCGCCCCCCTTTTATTTCGTGGCCTTTTTGTTTGCCACAACTTTTTTTTCCATCCCCGATAAAACGCGACGTCTTTTGTCGAGGCTCTCCCCGCCTTTCAGCACACGGCGGCCGCCGCGGTAGCCGGTTAGCCTCCAGGCGGGACCCCTGGGCACGTGTCGGCCACGTGCGCACCGCCTTGTCTTCCGGCCTACAGCTCGCTACCGCTCCCAGGGGGCGGGCCGGGGGGGGCGGGCCGGGGGCGGGGCGCCGGCCGTCGGAGCCGCCTCGATGACGTACGCTGGGGCAGGCGCGAAGGCGGGAAAACCAAGGCGGACGTGGCCCGAGGGGTTCGAGGGTAGGAGCGTGAGATGGCGCGGCGGGGGGCGGCTGCGGCCGCACCTGTTCCGCGGGGACGCTGTTTCGGGCGCGGATGTGCGGGCATGCCGACGACAGCAGGGCCGCAGCGGAGCCGCAGCGGACTCCTCGTCCGGCTACTTCCCCCCAATAAGATTTGCATAGGAGGCCAAAGTTCCTGCGGGCCTGACTCGTGCACCGCATTCCACCTCCCCCCCCCCCCCCCCCGCTTCCTTGCTTCTTTACTTTCCTCCCCACGCCTCTGTCTCACTCTCTCTCTCTCACTCTCTTACTGTGCTATTCGGACAGTTTTCTGGTAAGCCAACTCCAGGGAAATAAGCGAACCGTCTCCCGCACTCGGCATTACCGGCCCATGGTATATAGGGGTGCGGCTACCAGCGCCGTGCACTTCTCGGCCAACCGCATCCTTCTCTCTCTTTCTCTCCTCCCCTCCTGATTTCTGCATTTCAATCTATCTGCTGCCCCGCGCCAGAGTTTCACTTCCCGCGAGCGGAGCGAAGGTGGAAACGGCGTGCGCCGCCGCTGCCAGGGGGCCGCTCACACACCTCGCATGAGAGGAAGGGGGGGGGGAGGGTTGTCCAGTCCCATGGGGAGCTACGCAACACCACGTAGGGGCGTTGTCGTGCAACACGGTTATTTAAGGTGAAACAGAACCACCCCGATTTTTTTAAACACTATTTTCTTCGCTTATTGGATTAGTTCCGAAGGTTCCTGCTGTCTCTTTTCCCCTCGCAAGTTCCAAGAGACCCGCATCGCCGTGATTAAATATCGGTAAAATGCAAGATTGGAAAAGATCTGAAATTTTCGCACTGGTTTGGGGGCGCATACCGCAGTAGGCCACGAGGGGGTGGTGTCGCCTACACGACACGACACCGTGAGTCTAAATCACGCCGCGGAACCAGCCAGCGACGGAGCGGAAACGCCTGCGAATGACGGGGTAGGCCGGCCCGCACGACACCGGGCTGCTCGGGGCTGCCTAACCGCCAGGCGCCGTGACCGCGCCGGCACACGGGGTGCGGCGAGGCGGCGGAGCTGCGGGGGGAAAACCATTATATCGAAAATCCTCGTGCGCCCGTTCCAAACTTTGCGACTGCCGCTCACGACAGGTCCATTTTTTATGGAGCTTTCGAGTAACAACGGGACGTCATGGAAAGACGCCGCGACGGTGGCCTGACAGGGGCCCTGACACGGGCCCGACACGGGCCTGACACGGGGGTCTGTCGGGGCTGACACGGACCTCCCGGGGGCCTCCACGTCGCTGCGGGCCCCGCCAGGGCTCGCGACACGCGTCCGGAGGCACCTACCTTGTTCATGCCATTCCCCATGATGGGGGCGCCCGGAGCACGGGGGCACGGCGCGGGCCATGCAGGTGCTGGCCATGCGGGTGCTGGCCATGCGGGTGCTGGCGGACGGAGGCGGGGGGAGCGCGGCCCGGACCCGGACTACCGCCACCGCCGTGGGCACCGGGCTCCGGGCGGCGGGCGCGGCGGGCGCGGCAGCGCGGCGGACTCTGCGTCGGGCCGGGCCGGCTCTGGTGGGCTGGGCTGCGCAGGGGCGGGCCGAGGGTGCGGGCGCGTGGCGTGCTACCCGGGCGCCGCTCGCTGGCACACTGCCGCCCCCCGTGCCGGCCGCCCCGGCCGCCCCCCTCCCGGCGCCCCGACGGCCCTCCCGCCCCACCCCCACCCCCCGCTCGGCGGCCGCCGTCACCCGAACCACCACAATAAAGCAAGGATTGCTTCAATTTCCTCCCGGCCGCGGTTGCCGGTGCTGATGCCCCCTGCGGCCGTCGCTGTCCCCCGCCGCCGCACGCCCCGCCGCGCCGCGCCTCGTCGTCTCGTCTCGCTGGGACGTCGCGCTCCTCCTAGGGCCTCGCCACAGTTCTCCTCCGCTAAGCAGCCACTCACGTCCAGGCACCGGGGGGCGGCCGGGGCCTGCGGGGCGGCCGGGGGCTTTCCTGCTATTATGCATTCATCCCTGCCATTGTTTCGCCCCGCGCCCGGCGCGGATAAAATATACGGGAAGGGCCGTTTTAAATGCGCAGGACAGCAGTCGACATTCGGACCAGGGGCCCGGCTGCGGCCCTGCGGCGCACACGGCAGCGGCCGACACGGCACGCTCCAATTTCAAGCGACTGTCCCGGGGCCACATGTTTTCATGTTTTCGCGTTTTGCCGCGCGCACAGCAGCAGCCGCTGGGTCTCGGAGCCGCGGGCAGGGCCTGCGGGGATTTCGCAACCCCGTCTTGCTCTCGCCTTGCGGGACGCCCCGTGAGTGCGAGAGGGACAGAGACGGAGCTCAGCCTGCGGGAGCCCACGCCCACATACTCATATCCCGGCCCGACACCACCTGGCCGTGTTTTTCGTACCCCCCCCCCCCCCCCGCCCCCGCCGCGCTCTCCCTAGCGGCGTGGCCTTACAACACGTGTTTGTGTTTCAGCCCCGGCCGCCCACGGAGGCCCCGGGCCAACCCCCTTACAGGGCGCGTGTGTGGGCGTCACCGCCCTGACGCGTTGTTTTTGTCCGGTCCCACTGCGAGTCCTCCGGGCCCTCGGCCAGCCCAGCTGTTTGCCGCCCCCGCGCCGCCCCCGGCCACCCCCAGCCACACCCCCGCCGCCCCCGCCGCCCCCGCCGCCCCCGCCGCGTCTGGATCCCCCGCCCAGACCAGCAGTCTGTGCAGCGTTATCCCATCCCCCAGCCGATATCGAACCGGGGGGAGCCCGAGCCCCGAGCCCCGAGCCGGGGCCCGGACCGCGGGCCGCGGGGCACCCGGGCACCGCTCGGCTCGCGGGGGAGGGGAGGGGGCGGTCAACGCGGTGCCCCCCCCCCCCCCCCACCAGTCATAATAACAACGCAGGCGGCTGTAATCACAGCTACTCCCCACAGCACCTAACCCAGTTCTGGAAGTGTAACGGCCTCAGGGCCTGGGCTGCACTTACACTTCGACACACACACACACACACACACACACACACACACACAAACACACGTCAGACGCTACGCTGTGTTCTTGGGTAGCGGGATGTGATGTGACATCGTTAAGGATCCCGTTGTGGGGCCTATGTGGTGCCCGAGCAGCCCGAGTCCCTCCCGCGCCTGCAGCTCGGCGCTCGCCAGCCCGGAGCAGCCCGGAGCCCGGCGGTGAAGTGGGGCGGCCCGGCTGAAATCGTAATGTCGTGTCGGGAGTGAACGCCCACGAAAGCGACGCCCCGCGAGGTAAAATTGGAGAGCGAGCAGCGGGGAGGGAGGAAGGGAAAGGGGGTCATTGAGGCGAGGGGGGAGGCCAGCTGCTAGCGTGGTTGAAAAGGATTGAACCACTATCGAAATGGCCCGCCGCCACCCCGCCCTCCCCCCACAGCACCCTGCTCACGCGAGAAAAATTGTCGCCGCACCGCGGGGGGCACGAGCCCTGGCCCTGGGCCACGGAATGATCGACGTGCGCGGCGCGGGGGGCAGCGGGGGGCAGCGGGGCAGAGGCCCCACGCGGAAGTAAAGCGCAGCAAGGAGGACCCCACTGCGGGGCGGCGCCAGAGTCACGGGTAGGCCCGCCACAGGCCCCCGCCCCGCCGGCCCGTGCTGTGCAGTGTGCCCTCCTTCACTCACCCGCGGCAGGGCCCCGCCCCGCCCCGCCCCGCCCTACGGTCTGCCGACGCTCTCTGTCTGGCCGCAGGCTGTGTGGCCACGCGCGTCCCGCTCCCTCGCCGCTGTGACGACTCTCTCGAGTGAGGAGCGACCCCTCATTAGAGTCGGTAGGGGTATGCATGAGCGTGGGGTGAGGGGCGGAGAGAGAGGGTGTCTCTTTGTGGGGGGGCCGGCCCGGGACAGCCGCGGCCATCGTGTGGGACGTGCAAGAGGGCTGACATTTCCTTGTTAGAGGACACTGGCGTGGCGTCGCCTTTCCTTTTCTTTCGCTCAGCGGTACAACTCTGCTGACGTTGTTACATGTGGCCGCCGTCAGATGGCGTCCCCCGGAAAACTGCGAGCCCACTTCTCGCGCTGAGCGTTTCTGTCGGCCTTACATGACTACCTCGACACCAATCCTCATGGAAGTTGCGACCCGGCGCCGCTAGATGGCGCCACCGTGCAACTGCTGCGCGCTTTGCCCGCGGCTGATACCGTCTGACCGGACCATCATATGTCGGGCGGTTTCCTTGCCCCGTGGTGGAACGTGAGGGGTTGTCTTATGGCCGCCCCCTTTAGGGGGCTTTTTAAAATTTCATCCTAATTTATTATTTTAACTTATGCACCCCCACATTAATTGCGGCAAAATTATAATATTAACCCAACTTTTATTTGCAGCAAAAGCCTGGTGGTTTTGGTGCTTGGGCCTCACCCTCCACCCCACCAGGGGTTGGGGAGCCGGGTGAGGCCAACGCCCAAGCCAACCTTACCTGGTGGTAGGCAAGGCCGATGATGATTTAAATAATAAAAAAAAAAACGTGAGGGGTTGTGCCGGCCAATAACGCCTTTCCGGTACCGCGAGTGATCTGGTGGAATGCACCTCGTTTACTCGCGGGGGGCTATGTCCGGTCGTGAAGGGCCGACCGGCCTGTGCTGATCGCCTTGGGTGTGGACAGGGCCCGGCGATACTGAGCACGGGGCGCATCTATCTTAATAACTAATTGGGATGAATTTCTAATCAGACGGGTGAGATTTCTAAAGTCCTGTTCTATCATCCTGGCATTTTTAACATTTGAAATTTAAAAAAAAAACTGCTAATTTGGCGTTATCTTAGTATCATCTGGTACTGTGTAAATGCCTAAATACTTTAAATATCAGGAATCTTTAAAGGACTCTGGTTTGGTTGGTTTTGTTTTACAAAAGTATGACAATATGACCTTTTTTTCCACATGTCTTTTTTGGGGCTAGTATTTTACAGAACGGCTTCCATCTGCTCTTTTTTTTATTTACTTTTTGTTATTTGAAACTAATTGATACAAAATTTAAATCAGTCTTCTTTGGCACCTTCTCTCTCAGCTTCAGGGATGGTAGATGAGTCAGAACTGTTGATGAGTATGAGTCCTGTCACCACAAGCATAGCTCCGGTCCACCACAGCACACTGGTCCGCTCCGAGAACATGAGCCAACCAAACACAGCCTGGAAAAGATTGATCAACAGACATTAAGTACAACTCAGAAGTCTACAAATATGAATGCAGCTTGCCATTGATTTCACTGGTCCTTACGGAGCAACAGTAGTTGACAGCGGTGCTGGTGACAGTCACAGAGAGGGAAGTCTTGGAGGATCGCAGGGCCCGGACAAAGAATGTCCACACCAATCCGTTGGTCACCACCATGCACACGATCAATACTGCGCCCCACCACAGCTGGTCAGCCTGGCATAGAATAAACAAAGAGAGAAAGATAGTGCAGTATGACATTTCTTGATGTGCTTCCCTTTCAGCAGTTTCATTAACATGGCATATTATTCACATCTGCAGAGTCTTTTTAATATAACCCACGGTCCCTGACTGCTACATATTTTGCAACAACATAAACTCATGTCAAAATAAAAAGCCCATAACAGCGCACCGCAGAGTCACATTCGGAAACTCACCGACGAGTAGAGTTTTCCGAAAACGCTAGCAGACGCTGCTGCCGCGCCAGATAACGCCGCATAACCAGCAAAAGGAGCGGTGACAGCGTGGCGCTCCATCGTCGCTGCCACCCTAGAGGCTAGTAATCAGTGCACTCGACGAGCCGGAGTCGGATGACGGGTAGCACATGTCACGAGAGGTTTAAAAGTTCAATTCATCATTGCTAACCGCGGAAATATTGGATGGACTTAGGCAGGCATGTAAACAAACTGAACTTTTCATAGTCCTTTAAGGAACAACTCATATGAGAAACTTTCAAGAACCCCTCAATTGCTTCTTGACGCCGGGAAGTTAGGCATCCCATTCAATGCCCAACGGTTCAGTCGTGTCGTGGTCGTGGTGCTAGCTAAGCTACCCAGCCTATGCAACACTTACACTTCCGACGTCAGAGTGGTTGCCTAACTTGCGAAGTGACGTCACGTATCAACTTGCTGAAAGTCCGCAAAGTGGGGAACCGGTCACCGCTTACCCTTCCGTCAACAGCACAGTCCGTGCTGGCGGTCCTAAAACGTGGAACTCAGCCTTTACATGCAACTGCTGAGTTCACTGCGCAGAGTTTTGATAGGCTTTGAAGGAAAATCTTCACCTCTCGTGACAGCTGCAATCATGCCAAGACGTCGTAAGTACGGTCTGGTATGGTCTCGGGTTATGTGGTCATGCTGAGGGGGAGGAGCAGGGAGGAGTGCGTGAACTCTGAACAAAACACAGTTCCTTCCTATGTCATTAAATGAATGTCAAACCTCTGCAAATCTTGTGTATTATTAGACCTGTTATCACTTCTGTTGTAGTTGTCAAAGGAATTTTACCTTACAAAGTGTTGAATGGTGTCTTGGCATACGTCATACCATAAAATAATCTTCATTTTTGATTTGCAGGCAAACATGGAGGAAAAACATTTCAAGCTGATGGGAGCGACCCATTTGCTCTTCAAAACGTTGTGAAAAAAATTGAATCCTTTGCACCTCGAGAACTTGCAGAACCATGGGATAATGTGGGACTGTTGGTTGCACCAACCACACCAGTACCAGTGAGTTTTAACTCATATTGTCTTCTACACTTAATGTTTATTAATGTCTTAAAATCAATTCCCCTTTGTGTTTAGATCAAGCGAGTTCTTCTCACTAATGATCTTTCTGAAGTAGTTTTGGAAGAAGCTGTTAATGATGTTAGTCCTCAACTAATAATTTCATATCATCCACTGATATTCCCATCATTCAAATCTCTAAATTCTCGGAACTGGAAGGTAACTCATATTGTGGGATATGTTCTTTAGCAATTATATCTTTCTTTCTAAACTTTTTTTTTGTATAATTATTCTCTAGGAACGTATTGTTTCAACCCTTGCTGAAAGACAGATAGGATTGTACTGCCCTCACACAGCATGGGATGCGGTGGAAGGTGGTGTCAACGATTGGTTGGCTGGTGCATTTGGTAATATATACGTGAGAAAAGACAGTTATTTATGTTACTTATTTTGGCATTGACAAAATGTTCGATGACAACAATGCGGAAAGCGCAATATTTTGTGATGTTTTATGTATGTTTCTCTTTTTTTTTTTTAACAGGTCCCAATGCTACTGTTGGTCCATTAAAACATCATGGTGGTGGTGCTAATCTCAAAGCGGTTTATGCACTATTTAGAAATGCTGAGGAAGCAGACAAGGCAATAGCAGATTTGAATTCTGCTCTGTCCTGCTCGGTCAACAGTGTTGTGTTAGTATCTCCTCATTTTAATCCTCTTGCAACCATTACATTTTGTTTTACATTTTGTATTGATAATTATTATTTTGTCACTAGACAGAGGGATGGAAAAATTTGTTTGAAAATTGACATTGAGAATGAATACCTATGCTTGCCTTACATACGTCCAGCTCTTGATGTCCATATTGCCAATCAACAAACGGTCGGTTTGCTTCTGATTCTTAAATTATCATGAGACTTAAATACACATTAATGCTCATCAATATTTAAAACCAGGTTTCTGCAAGGGAGAATGCTGGTGTGGGGCGAATGGTTAATCTGAAAGAAAAGATTACATTACAGCAGGCAGTTGAACTTGTGAAAGGCCACTTGGGCCTTCAGGATGTTGCAGTTGCTGTGGTACCAGAGGAAAAATATGGTAGGCCTTTGTGCTGTATGGGAAACTAATGATGGTTCTTACAACTAAACTCGTTTGAAACTTTTTCTTTTGTTGACCTGTTGCAGAGGAATCCCTAATACAAGATATTGCTATTTGTGCTGGATCAGGAGGAAGTGTTCTGAAAGGTGTGCAGGCGGATCTTTACTTCACAGGTATGAGTGTGGCAACCACAATTTTCAAATGAAAAGAGAGCAACAATTAAAGTTTGTCATTGCTTTATCACATATAATATTGTAGCAGTTAAATCAATATTAGCATTGTTTTAACACAATAATGTCAATACACAGGTGAGATGTCACACCATGAAGTCTTGGATGCAGTGCACAAAGGAATGCATGTTATTCTGACACGCCATTCGAACTCAGAGCGAGGATTTTTGCAGATTGCTAAAGAACACCTGAAACGTCTCATGCCAGAGGTACAAGATATCACATGGTTTATTTTATTTTGAATTACTTAGCATGATCGGTGAAGGATAATTAATGTTCTGTCTTTTTGCAGATTGAATTTGTTGTATCCTCAAAAGATAAGGATCCATTGGAAACCAAGTAGTTTTCCTTAGTGGACTTAATTTCCACACCAGATGTGACTGACTGTTACAATAATACTCTGAGTAATTTTGTTTTAAGAATAATATAAAATGTGTTGTAATTACAGAACAAACACGAATAAACAAACATTGGTCATGTGGTAAATTCTATTTACTGCCTAGTTTCTGTGCTATTTATTGTTACTGAACATCACATCATAATAAAATACTGACTGGCAAAATGTCAGAAAAGAGACTCATAATAATTGATCACGGTCATAGTCAAAAGTCCACTGTGACTTATAACTGTATCACGATTGTTAATTTTTCTTGACTTAACATTAATTGTACTTCATCAAAAAATCCTTTGACTAGATTGTGTTCCTCGAACACAAACACTCAGTTAAATTCCAAATATATCAACAGTCTTAGAAGTTGCAAATGATTGGATTCACAACCAAGTTTCACTAAAAATGCACAAGGCCACTTTGGTCATATATAAATGTCACCAGAAAAATGGGATGGAACTATCTTTAAAAATATATTGCAGGGTGACATGGATAGGACATTTTGCCAATGGGGAACCCATGTTTGTTTGTGATAAGAGAAACCCATGTGAAGAATATATAAATCAAGAGGTGCCCAAATGTGATAACTTTCAAACCATTTTTGATACTTTTCTAAATCCACAATATTTCATCTTCAGATTTTTTCTGGTTGCTACTGGCTAAGGAAAGCTTAGCCAGATTAGTTTCAATGTGAGAGGTGTCTTCAGGAATGGTCTCTGCAACAGAAGATGAACTGATTGGTGAACTGTTCTGAAATAATGTTGGTTTGCAATTTGCTGACTTTATGTAAGTACCTGAGGATGCCTTGGGGCGACCCGGTAAAAGACGATTTCTGTGTGACAAATTGGCTGACAATACCCGGTTTTCTGCAAGGCGTGATCCAGCGGGGACAGTAGGTTCTTCTTCAATTTCTTCAGTCTCATGAATTGGAGATATTGGTTTACGTCCTAAATTAAGTAAAATCAGAGAATCAGCACTTCTCAGACACACACACACCCATTGATTTCCTTGAGTTGTACCATGGTTGTACTTACCTTCTCCATCACTGCTGGAGTGTACCTCAGCTGTCATGAATGCTAACACAGAAGTTATTATCTTTTTCATACTGACAAAATCCACCAAAGGTTCATTTGCTGTTTTTGATGTTAGTGGATCTCGTTTCTGATTAGCATTCAAAATAAACTGAAGAGCAGCATAAGTTGCATCTTCCCAGGACTGCAACACCGAAAAGCGTAAAAGATATGGTAAAACAATTTGTGACTTTCAAATTAAAAAATTTTCATGGCCACTCCTTTGTGATATCTTAATGCTTACGAGATCATCTGAGTCAGTAACAATAGGTGACATTGCTGAATAAAATGATTTAACTTCCAAAGGTGGTGCCTCCGATAATCGAAGTAATGTGTGAATGAGCTCTGTAGCACAAGCTAGGCTGTACTGAGACTTTTCAAGTTCCTGAATAAGAATAGAAGTTGCAACCATATATATGACAGGTCATGAATAACATAGGCAGGCTTAAGGAATAGAAGATGTCTTTAGAATGTACTCCTACCTTGAATGTTTGATCTAATTTGCGACTGCAATTGATAATCTCATTCTGCGTTGCGTATAGTAGAGTATCCAGTTGATTCAAAGGCACTGGTTTCTTATCCTTCATTTTAGTCAGTAATCGCCTCTCAATAGCTCGAAATTGGACAGACAACTGACCTAGCTCATCCTAAGACACACTTCTTTATTAAAAACTTATCATTTCAAAACAGGGAAACCATTACAAAGAGCATAGGTCAATAAGTGAATACTCAATAAAGCTATATCTTACTTTTAGGTCAGAAACATTTTTCCTGCACTTCATGTGATTTTCTATGCAGGGAAATAGGTTTTCTAGTGGCAATGGGGTGGATGAAACCACTTTAAGAGGTATTTGTTGATCAGAAGTTTTAGAGAAGTGTCCAAGACGAGAAACCAACTGCTTCACCAATAAGGCAAGAGGAAAAACGTGGTCTGACTGTACCCGATACCGTGTTGACATTTTGGCAGCTATTAGAGTAACCACAGCTGACCCCACAGAGAATCCTAAGATGTTTGATCCTGCTCCAGATGAATTGAACTCTGTATGACAGAGAAAGAAGAGTATTGCATCACCTCACAATAACAGTTGCTACCATAAGCTTTATATGATTACCTGGAAATAGTTCAACTAAATTGACAACGGGAATATTTGTATTAAGGGTTAATTTTATATCTGCTTCTTTGGCTGGACTGGATGGATGAGCAACCAAACGAAGGGGCAGCTGACAATTGGAATGTAAAAGTCTTGGTATTCCAGATGCTGTCATATACGAAACAATCACCGAAACTTCCAATGACCATACAAATTGTGGGTCAGCATTTTTGACCATAATATAGCTAGCAACTTGATATGCTTCACCTACAACATAAAAATAAAACAATTTAATTAGGAACAATTTTATTTTTTCAAATTGAAGCAACGAAATGCAATATAAAATCACTTACTCAGTGAAGGTATAGTATGTGATGAAGGGTCAGCACCCAAAGGTGTTTGAACAACAAGTGTAACCTGCACTTTTGTCAGTGGAGCATGAGCTGAGTGGGGAGATAAATTAACTGTCACATAACATACTTCAGATTCCCCACGGCTTTCTGGATGCTGACCAGCTTTCACAGTTACAGAAAGTTCTCGCTCTGCAGCTGTATTAGCCATAAGAACACCTAAGGAAATAATCAATATGAAAAAAAAAGCAGACCAGACAGTTGATTTTTAAAAGCGACACATGAGAAATTTATACAATATTTGTAAATTTATTAAAATACAAGAAAATATAAAACACGTACTGGAGCTATCATTGAAGGCTCTAATAACAGTACCAAGGTAATTCAGTTCCTTCTCTGCCTCTTGATAATCAATAGGCTTTGGTTCTATAGCTGGTGCAACAAAAAGAGATGGCTCAGTTCCCAAATAGCAACATTGGAGGTCTCCAGTTTCTGAGAGTAAAACTATAACACCATCCATTCCCTTGAAAATAAAATAAATAAATAAATAAATAAACAAATAAAAATATAAATAGTACAAACTGGTATAATGTTGATCTGGCAAAGTAATATAATTGTACCTGTAATGAAGCTCTAGATATGGCAACAGGCGATATGGGAAGCTGTGCAGACCACTTCAGAGTTGTATTATTTTGAACAAGAAGAGTGCCAGTGTCTGTTGCCATTAACACCAGCAAGAGTCCTTCAGAAGCTAAAATAATGAAAGAGAAAAATAAGAGGGCAGAACAGAGATACATAAGATAAAGAGAAAATGACGGAAAACCAATGAGAACAGATGGAGAAGTAAGAGAATTACAATAATTTATACAGACCAGTGCGGTAAGCATGAAAGCAACGGGGATGAAATTCAAAGCGGCGCATGTATTTAAGGGTGCCATGATCTCTTAGGCAAAATAGGTTGTGCTCTCCCAAAACTAAAATATCTACTTCAGAGGCAGAGTGGGCAACACAGGAAATGTCAAGAGCCGACTCTCCAATGTTGAGGCTCCATTCTGAAGTTAATTGTTTGTTGACATCATCGCTTGTTTCCGCAAGAGCTTGGTATCTATAAGACAATTTAATTCACTTTTATCAAGGCAAAGTACAGCAACTTTTAAATCCAACACAAGTAATCATTACCTGTAACTATCTATTTGAAAGTGAGAGTTGCAGGTCACAAAAGCATCAGTAGAAGGGATAAAAATTAAAGGCCCTGGTAGCAAGAAATTTGGCAGTTGTCTTGAGAAGACAAATGACTCTTGTTCATAAAATGACAGGGTTCCGTCAAGGGACTGTACACAGAGAAAGTCTCTGCCTCTGACACCACCAAAAGAGCCTACAACCAAGCTATAAGCTGTTCTTTTCAACTGATGCTCATAAACAAATACAAGAGCACTTTGCTCTCCTGAAACCAACAGAACAAGTTCTAAAACTTCCAAATAAAGATATGATAGCATATATGAGATAACAATTACATACCATGGTCAGTATTTCCTCCTCTTATGACCAAGCTATATATTGCAACACTTCTCGGATGTAACACAGCCAAATGATACTGTTGAGATCCCCTGCAAACATAAATAGAGATCCAACACAGTTCTATCTCCAAATTAATTCCAGCCATCACTGAAAGGTTACATACGAGATAAACCGGCCAACATGAAGATGCAGTACAGGATTGGGTAAATTGGTTTCAATCAGTAGATCACTTGGTTTGTAGCTAGGAGCTTCTGCAGCAGAGGGTAAACTTGGACAGAAAACTCTCACTACACCAGCATGGCTTCCGACAATGATCATTGCGGTCTCATTGCCACTGTTACCCAATGCGGACACACAAAGGGATGCCTGTTGAAAAGAAAATGCAAGACATCCACATAAGAAGACAGTGGTGCAATCCAATGCGGAGAGGTGCCATGGAATGTTTTAACATATACCTGATCGAATCCTTCATCTTGGCCACAAGAAGTACCCCACCACTCTCTTGCCTTGAAAAGCGACATGATAAATAATAATGCTCCAGTGTTTCAGATGGAAATATCTGAGTGCGACAATCTTTTTTCAAATTACTGTTTTATGTACTACATAGAATTTGTATAATCCGTTCCTATATGCACTCTACTGGACGCTTTAAACTACCAAAACAACAGACATGTTATGTCACTCTCCAAGCCAAAGAATTGTCGGCAGAACTTTAAATCAAAGGGTTAGGTTTTCCTATCGTTCTGTACGGTAAACATTCCCTGCGCATTTTAAGGTATGTTTTGTAAGATAGAACCGCTCAGCTGAAAATAATAAAAGTGTCCAGTTTTAAATACAACTTCCATGACGAAGAGCGTTTCATTTCACACGCCTCACAAACAGTTTTTAGTCAATTCTTCGTCCAAAATGTAATTTGAAGATCAGGTAAACAAAACACAGAAAGGTATTCCGGCGAATGAATGGATGAATGGTTGGGGGAGGAGGCAGGGAGGAGGAGAGGGAGGAGAGAGGAAAGGGGAACCATGGATGTAGTGGGGGGAAGGGGGTCCAAGGGGGCGGAGCAGAGGGAAGTCGCGTGTATGCAAAATTGCGGGGCACGGTCTGTGACCACTCGGCGGGAATCGGCCACAAGCCACAAGTGCCTCAAGGTTTGAGTCTTTGGCGAGTTGGTCGGAACATGAAGGGCGTATGTTGTACGGTTGCAGGCGTAAAACTGCATATGTGCGTCGGGGTTGGGGCTGGCGGAGGAAGGAAGTGAGCAAGAGGAAGTGCGGCCGCTCCGACGGTGCTGCCATCTGAGAAGGCGAGCCGAAACGCAATCCTACCGTCGGTTCCATTTGCGCATGCTCCGCGCTTTCCGCGTCTCGCCGTCCTCACCCTCACCCAGTCCTCACCCGTCCTCGCCGTCTTGTCCGCTCCGCCTTCTAAAATTTAAAAAAATACTACTGGCGGCTTCTGTGACTTAACCTAAAATTCCAGATCTTTCTGTAGTTGTCTGGGCTCTGACAGTGTGCACTGCAGATCTTCAGAGCCTGGTTATTTCTCGACATTCTATTCTAAATCGTGTATTGTATGGAAATCTATTAGCAAAATGGTCGATTACAGCAAATGGAAAGACATTGAAGTGAGTTATTTCTCAGTCACCAAGTATTTCATTATTTGATGTATTTACAACACAGTGATTTGTTTATTTTTTAATCATGTACTTTCATTATTATGCTTTTGATGAGAAAACTTGTTATTTAAAGTTCTCACTTATGAGTTTTTGCCTGTATGATATTATATGCCATCTGTTTTCATTTGTTAGTTTTACATTTTCACTTTTCTTACAGATTTCGGATGATGAAGATGAAGTACATCCCAACATTGACACTCCCTCCCTGTTCAGATGGAGACATCAGGCTCGAGTAGAACGTATGGAAGAACAAAAAAAAGAGCATGAAGAATTTGAAAGAAAACGATTAGAGTAAGTATTTTCTTATGTGCTTTACACACTATTTCCTATCTGACTATTCCGTTTGTTAACTGTGCTCACTGCTTTGCAGACATGAAAAGAAAATGAAAGAAGCTCGTCAGAAATTGGAAGACGCCAAGAAGAAGGGAGTGGATTTAAGTGAACTTTCCAAAGCTATGAAAGACTTGGAAGATGAGGAAGCTGAAATCAAGAAAAAAGCAGATGAAATAAAATCTAAAGACAAGGTCGGGTTTGATTTGTTTTGCTGATATAATTTTCTTGATGTTTATTTTGTTCTCAATTTATGTCAGTCTCCCCTTGCGTCTGTGTCTCACAGGTGACGCCATGGAATGTCGACACCATCAGCAAACCTGGGTTTGACAAAACAGTTTTAAATGTAGCTCCTAAGCGCCAGAAAGATGAAGATTTGCCAGAAGAAGAAAGAGAAAAGAAAATGAAAGAATTTGTCAAAGAACATGAAAAGGAATTGAAACAGTATGGAATGTTTAAGCGTTATGATGATTCAAAACGTTTCTTACAAGAGCATCTTTACCTCGTATGCATATTGCTGTTTCTCATTAGAGTTTTAATAGTAAAGTTTTGTTGCTCAACCATTTTCTGTATTCTTCCAGGTTGGGGACAACACAGCAAACTATCTTGTTATCTGGTGCATCAACTTGCAAATGGAAGGCAAGGAACAACTAATGGAGCATGTTGCACATCAGTGCATATGCATGCAGTACATTCTTGAACTGGCCAAGCAACTTGATGTGGACCCACGTGCGTGTGTTGGACAATTTTTCTCTAGGTAAGGCAATTTTTAAATCCTTGCTGGGTTGCACAAACACAGATCACTAATAACATTCAATTTTATTAATTTCTTTTGTACTTGACAGGATCCAAATTGCCGATGCTGAGTATAAGACAGCTTTCGATGATGAACTTCGTGCTTTCAAAGAAAGAATAAGAAAGAGGGCCGATGAAAAACTTCAGGAGGCCATCAAGGAGCAAGAGGAAGAGGAAAAGAATGCACGTTTAGGACCTGGTGGTTTAGACCCTGTCGAAGTTTTTGAGAGCCTACCACAAGTAAGGCACCTAATCCTTTCCCCCCTGCTCTCACTCCTCTGGGTGAAGAATGACAACTCAATATGTTGCTATCATATTTCAGGAACTCCAGAAGTGCTTCGAAACTCAAAACATTCCTCTGCTCCAAGAGACCATTTCTAAAATGAATGAGGCTGACGCCGTGTACCACATGAAACGATGCGTAGACTCTGGTTTGTGGGTTCCTGATGCCAACAAAAACAAAGATGATGAAGCGACAGGAGGGGAAGAAGAGGGTGTGGCAGGAGGCAGTGGTGACAAAACAGCTTAAGACCCCCTTGTCTCTCCCTGTCAATGGAGACATCACAACTTTTCTCTTTTAAATCAAAATTTACTGAAAGTGAAGACCATGGGTAAATTTATGCAACCACTTACCAAGCAGATGCATTTTATTTGTATAGAAATGTTAGAGAAAAAAACTAAAGTTTTTGATTTTAGTGTTTTAAATTACTAATACAATTCAGTTCTCTTACTTCACATACAATGAGCTTTTCTCAGACTGAAGGACAATGCATTTCACCACAATTTCTAGGGAGACTTTATGCCATATTGTGATTAATTCTTAGTAAGACTTTGTTTTAGAAGTATTTACAGCTGTTATCAGTGTGATTGAGATTAATGAATAATAAAACCTATTCTATGGAAATTGTTGGATTTTGAGTTTGTTGTGCCCTTTTTGACTGGAAGCAACCTTACCATATGTCAATAAAAGGTAGAAAGAACTGCCACAATTTTTATGAGGGAAGTTTTGACTGAACATTGTGGACCATATTTTGAATTGGAATTAATCGAGACACTTCAACAAAGTCTCTGCAAAGTGGACACTGGGCACGGGTTTGCAGCCATTCTGCAATACAACTCCAACAAAAGACATGACCACAAGGTGTAGCAGTATCTTGTGTTCGAGGCTCCAGGCAGAGAGAACATCGATACAGTATTGCCCCATTCTTTGGTCTGTCCAAATCAGGCGATTCTACGATTTCAGTAGAAACTGTCAATGAGTTTTTAAGCCTGTGGAATGCATAAAGTATTTAAAACATTACATGAATAATGCAAAACTACAGTTGACTGAATTTTAATTCTTGAGTATCAGTTACCTCGGGTAGGTGGCAGACAAAGTTTGGGTCCATTTACCAAATGTTACTGCAGTGTAGGCAAATAGTTGGAATAGAGTTACAGTACTTAGAAGTTGGAAGCCTTGCAAAGTTGAACGGTCTTTAAGCCATCGTCTGACTAGTACCTGCATTCAAAATAATGGCATACATAAAAGTACAATTAATCAATTACAACAAAACACAGTTTTGTACATTTTACAGATTCATTTATGCAGTCGTGCAAGAATACATACATAACGAATTCCAGCTAGGCGTTTTGACAGCTGAAAATATTCACCACCCCAATAAAAAACACCTTTATGAAATCGTGTTAAAAACACTAATGTGCTCTTCAAAGCACTTAAACCTTCAAGAAGAGAGGCTCTAGCATCAATGGTAAGGTCAGATGGGGCCAAAAGCTTCCGCTTCAGAGAAGCAATAATCCGCTCTAGAAAAAGTTCACCAAAGGATTCAAGCAACAAAGCCAGAAGTCTTATCTGAAATTCAATTAAGTCACATTTAGGCAACATTTTGATAAAATGAAAGAGAAGAATGCCAAACTAACAGACCTTTTTGCTTGGAAGCTGCTTAAGTTTACTATTTATTTGTATAATGCCTGTGTATTCTTCACCAAGAGTTTGAATATCAGAGAGCGTAGTAACCGTGGAATAAATTAATTTTGAAAGAATTGGAAGAAATCCATGGTACTTCATCCATACTCGATTCCCTGTAACACTCATACATACTAAAGACAAAAAATTCAAAATAAAAAGTAAGATGTGAGATGCAACTGTATTCACGAAGTACCTGCAGCTTTTAAAAGAATGTCAGATGCCTCTTGATGAATCTTTTCAACCATCAGTTCATCACGCTGTGCTGCACGCAATACTTCGGCAGTTCCAGCAGGTTCAAGGGTACGCATCTTCAATTTCATTTAGAAAAAAATTTTCTGCCTACAGTGTAGTGTTTCAGAACTCAAACTAGGAAACGTGTGAAACCATTATGTCCTTCTTGAGTTCTCGGAAAAAATATCTCTCATCCATAAATTAAAGGCAAGGACTCTGTACCTTGTACTTCATCTGCACTTCATCACCCAATACCAGTACTTTGCCGTGTACGAGCTGTCTTTGGCTAGAAGACTAAAAGGAATGGTATAGGCAACCCGGCGTGTCTGCTTGAAAACACGAAATGTCCAGATAATATTTTATGTGCAATACTCGTTATGCGGAATAGCCGTCTGCTTCAACGTTCACGTCACTGCTCATGTCAACAAACAAGGCCCTGCCAATAATGGAACTAGCAGACGACAGACACAGTACCCCCTTGCTATGAAAAATTCCAACGCAGGCTAAACTAAGGAGGTTACGGATAATTTATAATAATAAACAATGTAATGACTGGTTTCATAGGTGTTCATGCTGGTGAGAATTTCATAATATTGCTTCCCTTCTTTCCCACGCTGCTGTTAGATTTAGGTGATTTGGGAGAGTGGTTTAGATGTTTGTCATAGAAGTGTTTATTTTGCAGGTGCTGGAGACTATGGAGACGATGCAAGTTCAGCATATAAAAAGCTCTGCAGGGATGCGTGCAGAAAAGTATTATTCCCAAATACATTAAATGTCCTCAACAATGTCGTATAAGACTATCTGCTCAGGTGTCATTGTATCTACATCCTTTTGCAGGGCATTGAAGTTCTCAAAGCGGGAGGTAGTGCCTTGGAAGCTGTCGCAGCAAGTATTGTTATTTTTGAAGAGTGTCCATTGACCAACGCTGGATATGGTTCAAATTTGACGTGGGATGGTACCGTCGAATGTGACGCCTGTGTGATGGATGGTGAAAGCTTGACTTGGGGAGGAGTAGGAGCAGTATCAGGAGTTCGCAATCCTATTGTGGTGGCCAAAAATTTGTGCATCAGACAAACCGATTCAGAATTACTGATGGGTAGAGTGCCACCCAGGTAAAAATGTTAAGATAAACTGTTTTTCTACCACATTTCCATAAATTTTTGAAATTTTGAGCATTTTAGTCTATCGAATTTGTATCTCCTGTGATCACAGTTTGCTGGTCGGTGAGGGAGCTCGCAAATGGGCTGAAGAGACTGGAATTCCTACAGTAGATCCAAAGTCTCTTATTTCAGGTAGTGGACACTTGCATTTATTATCAGTCATGAGACCTTCAAAGTGTGAGTTTGTAACTGAATAGTGGGAATCTTTTTTTCTTCTATATTCTTTAGAAAGGTCGAAAAAAGTATACAACCACTACAAAAGGAAACTTGCCAAAGCTCAAAAGAAGTCTGTAGAAGTAGGTTTCTTGGTCTTTCCCCTGTTCTAGTCATGTTTTATAAAGCTTCACTCAAAATCTATTTTGCTTTAGTTTCTCAGTCCTCTGGACACCGTTGGTGCTGTTTGCATTGATTCAAAGGGTCACGTCGCTGCTGCAAGCTCAAGTGGAGGCATCATTTTGAAACATTCTGGAAGAGTAGGACAGGTTAGTTAAGAAATTTACTCTTTCTCTGCATTATTTTGTTGTTGATTCTATTCAGACTGCTGTGATTGTTTACAGGCCGCTATGTTTGGATGTGGATGCTGGGCTCAGGATGGAAAAGATGGAAAACATTCCGTGGCTACAAGCACATCGGGTTGTGGAGAATACTTGGCTCGCACTTTGCTAGCCCGCGAGGCAGGAAATGACCTTATGTCTTCAGGATGTGGGAGTACATGTCTTTATGGAACCATGGTTCACAAATTCCTAGGTATATCAGTAAGTTACCTAACGCTGGCACTTTCGTTTTCCCCTGGTATGTTGACAACTCTTTTGACCCCTATCCATTGTAGAATCACCCTTCTTGACTGGAGTACCAGAAAAGCTCGGTGGGGTATTAGCATTAAAGTATGAAGACGGAGGTGTTGGCGAGTTTTTATGGGCTCACACAACAACCAGCTTTTGTATAGGTTACATGAGTTGTGATGATACTAATCCACGGGTAGGTTAAAATGACAAGAACCTGAGACCAAAGTACAATTTGGTGTGATGTCAAATGTATTTTTTCCTATTATCTATTCATTTCTCTTATCCATCAGAGCCGCATGTCCAGACTTCCCCGAGGCACGGTCCCGGGAACGAAAGTGGTGGTGGAAGGGGTGGGCTTCAAGCTGGACCACGAACGCCTCACCAGCCAGGAGAGATCTCCGCCGCCGTCGGAGCCGGACCCGGACGTGGACCGTGATGCGTGCTTGCGTGCAAGAATATTAATAAATGACTGATCTCAACTGCAGAATGCTTCCGTTTCATTTTGTCCCGCCCTCGTCACCGCGTACATACTCCATGTCGTAGTAGTGGGCACTACCCCGCGTCGCTCGGCACCGGGTATACTCCCCGCGTGACTCACGGGGAATGCCCTTACAAGCAGTTACGTTGTCGGACCCGGCCGCGCCGCCCGGCTGAGGTCGTGGACGTGACACACGGCCGGCGGGAGCCAAGACGCCCCGCAAACACCTCAGTCAACACGTGGCTGACGCCGCGGCGGAGATACTCCCTGCTGCGGCACACGCGGTATATACCCCACGCCCTCGTGACACCCGCGGGGCGGATCCGGATTCTCCTTGTCATCTCGTCAGTCGTTGCAGTCTGGGACTCTCCGGAACTGCCGGAACACCCCGTCGAGTGAAACAGTCGCCCACATTTGCCAAGGGAGGAGGAGGAGGAGGGGGGGGGGGGGGGGTACGCCGGCCGGTCGGCGCCGGCAGGACGGTGATGGCTCATGTCAAAGTGTCACACACGGCGCCACGTAACCGCCATGTATATTTGTGTGTGCGAGACGAGGGCGAGGGGGCGGAGGGGCCCGGGAGGAACAGCAGGATGTTTTTGTTGGCCGCGCTGTCGCTGCTCAGCAAACGAAAAGAAAAATAGGATCGGAGTGAAGCCACCGGGGAGTCGCTAGTGGGACCCCTCCCCCCACACACACTCACACACACACACACACACTCACACACACACACAAGCGCGCGCGTGCCTGCGCATGCGCGGACCTAATAACACAATTAGGATTCGGCTTTCGTTCATTATGTAACGTGTATCGTGATACTCGGATCCAAGAACAAAACATCGAGCATGCCGCGGCGCCGGGGTGGGCCAGCCTAGAGGGACTGAGAGGAGAAGGACTGCCTCTGGGTCTCTCTAGGCCAGCCTTGCCAGCCCGCGTCCCGCGTGCCCGCTTGCCGCGCCGTATTATCCAGGCTGGCCAGGCATTTCAAGTTTGAGAAGGTGAGCGCAATGACCACCACTGTCCCCTGCAAACCGAGAGGACTCTCATTCACACCTCGCTACGTGAATGGAGACCCCACTCGTCCTCCCTTATCGCAAAGACGCACCCCAGAGCCGGGCACACAGTGTTGGTGGCACTGCCCGGCGGGAAATGAAAGAATGTGCCGAGAAACGCAAGCGAGGTTAGTGTTCTGGCAATGTTCTGTGCGGCTGGGCCGGGGGCTGCGGTGGGCTGCGGTGGGCTGCAGGCCGCACGCGGCTGGGCTCGCACGCCTAATCCCCTACGGGTCAATAGAGACGGCCGATCCTGTTTCCAGCCATTGTGTCCCGGTTCCCGTTCCGTGGTGGTACTTATTAACTTGTCGGTGTGTGGATGGCACCGCGGGGCGGGGGATGGCACTTTACGCGCGGGCGAGATAACCATCGATACGACACGCTTCTTCCGTCCCCCGGATTTCTTCGAACGTGTTTAAGTCCTGTGGAGGGCCCACTCGCGGCGAGGAGAGCCGGGCGAGCCAGCCGTAAGGGAAGAGGGGAACACAAACTCTTGAGATAATGTGTCGCATACGTGCTTTCACTGGTGCTAAGTTTCAACTCCACAGCTAAACAGGGCAGCATTAAAATAAAAAAAAAACGCAGCAAACTCTCCTTGCAGCGATGTTTTTAAACAATAAAAACGAAGCCGCAAGGCGCGGCCAACTGGTCGCTGCGGCCGTCATATCAAGTATAATAAAGTCGGTTTTACAGCAATTCAATAGGCGTGCCGCCATTGTGTGCGGGCCCCGTCGTAAAGGCGTGTAAGTGGCGATGTAACCGAAGATTAACGCGGGGAGGCCCGTGGCCGCCGTGGGCACCCGCACCGGGGCGCGCCGACCATGTACCCACACTATCAGGTTATCCGCCTGGATTAGGCACGCTTGGTTTGTGCGCTTTGCTTCTCCCTCTCTGTCGCCCCAGCACGTCTCTCTTTCTCACTCTCATTCTCTGCGTATTTGTGTGTATGTGTGTGCTGAGGGGGGGGGGGGGTATGGCGCCCAAACCGCGCTGCTTGCCACCCTCTGTTCTTGGGCTGCGCGGAGCTCATGGGATCGGACGGGTGCAGATGTCTTACACGACATTTCATACACTTCGACTGCCAATAAGGATTTGGTGACACTTCACGCGGGAGCCACGCCCCGTTTGATTGCTGATGGGCAGTGCCAGTGGGTGGCACAGGTCGCATCTCACCGCCTTGCATTCATTGAGCGAGTGAGATGGAGAGGCGGATCCACAGGGGTCGCCGCATCGCCTTGCCCTCTTCCCATCATGAGGTGCCTCTAGGTCTAGGCCCACCCGTACCTGGGCGAAATGTGTCGTTCAGACACCGCCCCCTCCGAGAGTCGCTTCGAGTCGCTCCTGCGGGCCCGCGCCTGGCAGATACACATTACGGACGCCCAGGCCGCAGAGGTTCCGCACGCTCCGCAGGCCACGCCGCCCACCGCCGGGCCGCCGCCGGGCCGCGCCGGCCTCGCCCTGATCGGGGTCGGGTTGCACTATCCAACAGCAATTACCTCGTTAACGTTGCCGTGCGCGGCCCGCGCTTACTTTGGCGGAGAAGTGGCGGCGTGGCGCGGCGCGGCGCGTCCTCCGCCTCGGCCCGGGACACGTTTTCCTCGTGGATACTCCCAGGGCCGAGGAGTCGGCGTCGGCGCGGTAATCCGAACGGCCGCCCCTGCTGCCGCCGCCGCCGCCGCACAACGCGGCCCCCACACGGCAAACACACGGCCTCGAGGAAACCGAGCAGAGCGCGCGTCTCGCAGTTTTAGATTCTTTCCGTGTACAGGCAGGAAGAGACGCGCGTTGGTTTCCGAGACGCTGTAGTTTGCCGTGCCCATGCGGGCCTGGGCTGGGAGCCCCGCGGCTGTTGTTCAGCCCCCCGGCTCTAGCCCTGCTGCGCTGCAAACACCGGGCCGGACCGGCGCACCGCCGGACTGCTGCCTATGTGGTTTGGCCGCGATGCAGCGGGCCGTGTGGGTGCGCGTATTGTGGCGCGGGCTCCCCACGTGGCACGAGAGCTATCTGACAACACACACACACACACACACACACACGTGTGCAGAAACTCCGTTACGGCGGCACCGCGGGGGGTGGCGGAGCGGAGCCAATGACTGCTGTGACGTCGGCTTCGCCCCGCGAGTCTGCGGAGGCCACTATCGGGGGAACAGCTCGGCCGGGCGGCGTAAGCGGCGAGCGCTCACCAAATCGCGTGCTACAGTTTCCCGAAATAGGTCACCGCTGCTGCCGGCCGCGGCTGTGCCCGCTCGGTTGCGGTGTGGTGTGCCGCGCGGCTGCGGGGGCTGCGGGGGCCGCGAGGCCAGCCCCGCCGCGGAGCCCCATCCCAACGGCCGGACCGGGCCATCCGCCCAATTCTCCAGAAAGCCGTCGCCACGCAGTCTGCCTCTCGCCGCATCTCTTTCCCTCTCTTAGCCCTCTCCCCCTCTCTCTTTCACACACGTGGCGTGCGTAGAGTTGACACCTGCTGGCCCCGCGCCGCCCGCCTACCCTGCCAACAGAGTAAAACCCGCCAATAACACAAACCGATCTAGGCTGCTGCTGCATGTACTGTAGCGAGCGTTTGCAAACCGGCGCAGGAAACCGCTCTGGAAAATATGGAAAATTATGCGGAACCACTTCCTGTAATTCAAAAATTCTGAAAAAAAAAGTCTGAATTTATTTTTTGACACAGTGCAACCGATTCAGCCCATCAACATTTCGTACCTTCGTGCAGAAAAAGGGGTGTCTACTGGTCCTTGGCTGGTCGCTGGTGTACGTTCCACGCCCTGCCGGCTGCCGGGGTTGCCGGGCCCAGCTTCGCCTGCTTCGCCACACTTCTGGCCGCCCGCGTCTTGTCAGGCCGGTGCTGGCCTCTGGCGGCCGTCCCCGGAAGCTGCGGCGCGGCGGCGCTGGCCGACAACGAGCGCGTGACGGTGACGCGGCGCCCGGCGGAGCCGAAGCGTCACACACCGTCGGCCGCCGTCGGCCTCTCGGTCACGCGGTGAGGTGCGGCTGTGACTTCCCGACGGCCCGACCCGACGGCCACCCGTCCCACACAGTGACACGCGTCAGACCCCGCTCCTAATCACTCATTACGGTCCTCTTTTTCTAATAGTTCGGTGTCCATTATGTTTTGTTATGCGCTTGTTTACTCTATCAACGAGGAGAATGCGAGGGGGGGGGGGGGGAGTGAGAGAGGAGTGTGTAATGATGATAAGCATTTAGTTTTTTGCCCTCTTTGTTACACATGTGCCGCATTGTTATGGGCGTTGCATCGTTTTTGTTTGTGTGTGAGGGGAGTGGGCTGGGAGATGCCGTATTGATGTGTCTCGCTTTTGTTTCATCTGTTTTCAGCCCCGCCTGTCTGTGCCCCTGGTCTGTGCCCCGCGTTCGCTATCCAGATGCATCGGAGTCTCACGTGTCAGACTTTCCCTGCTTCTGCCGTCATGATCGCATGTGTCCACTACCGCGTCATCCCCCGCGTGGCAGAGCTGCCGATGCCTTCATCAAAGCGTCAGCAGATGCACTCAATTGAACAAAGATTCATTTTTTCTTCTTTTTTTTTGGCAGCACATTTTCTAACCGTATACCCCGCGGGCCCGCGGCTGTGGCCCGCTGTTCGCTGTATCATGAGTTCGCCATTAGGATCATGGGCACACCCGGGCACATGCGCAGCGGCGGCGGCGGCGGCGCTGGCGTGGCGCGGGTGAAGCGTGCCCCTCCCCCTGCTCTTTATCCACTCTCACAGCGCGCGCTTTATGAATCGATATTAATTATTCGAAACAAGTATAAATGGCCGGTAGTTAGATGTGAAGAGGAGAGGGGGGTGGGGGCGTGAATGTAAGAGAGAGAGAGAGAGAGAGAGAGAGAGAGAGAGAGAGAGAGAGCGAGAGGGGGTAGGGGGAGAGAGCGCTCCATCTTATCCTGTGTTGTTTGTTTTTATTGCTCCTCCTTCGATCGGCCTTGTGGTCACGGAGGTAGTGGCGGCCGTGCTGCGACAAGCCGGGGACCCTTTTAAGCGCTCCCCCGCGTCCCTTCGCCGCACCCCGCCCCCTCCCCGACTCTCACGATGATGGATGGGAAAGGAGTGGAGAATAATGACAAATAATTGCCACCGCAAGGGCATAACACCGTGGCAACAAACACCTTTCGGGGCGCGCTGCCACCGCCGCACGGCTGCCGAAAAGCGATCTCTGCCGCAGTGGTAACCGTAGGTTTCGCGCCTGAGGTTTTGTCTTAAGGCGACTTAAGACACGCTGTCTTAAGACATTCAGTCATATCGCACGGGTTTCTCCGATGGCTGTTGGGTAAGGGCCGGCCATTTGAAACGAAACAGAGGAGCCGCGTTAGGCGGCGTGCCCGGCCGCGGGGCGGCGGCTCCCGTACTCCCATACTCCGCTGCACTCGTTCTCGGTGCGCACCGCGTCGAGGTGAGAACGGCACACATGCGGGGGAGACGCGAGCGCCTCGTCACCGCGGGGCGCCGCGGGCCTCGGGCCGGCCTGGCGGCTCGCGGCCGGCCCGCCCCCCACCAGCGCACCCCCGCGGACAGATCCCCCAATCCCTTCCCGGGGGGCTTAGCCGGAGAGTTGTTTTCAACCTCACCACGCAAACACGGACTGAAAACTATCCCCTCCTTGCGGGGGCCGCGCCGGCCGCCCCCTCCCCGCCGCGCCGCCCCTGGCCGCCCCCCGCCCGCCGCCGCCGCCTCGCGCGGCTGTCTCCTCATTGGCAGCGCGGCGCTCTGATGGACGGCGTTGCCCCGGCAACCGTGCCCCGATCGGCCAATCAGAGGGCGGGGCCTGCGGGCTGCCGGCGGCGCGGGCGCAGCGGGCTCGCGCGGGAGTGGGGGTCGCGGCGGCGGCGGGGTGGGGGAGCCGGCGGCGCGGCGTGTTGACGGCCGGCTGGAGGCACGGCGGCGGCCCCGGCCCCGGCCCCGCGCTGCAGCAGCGGCAGCGGCATGGAGGCGATGCCGAGGCGGTGCCAGTCAGTGCCGAGAGCTGCGGGGAGCTGCGTGTGTGCGTGTGCCGTGCCAGTGCTAACGTGACGAGGACGACGTGAACGTGCTGCGGCCACCCCAACGTGCCCCAGTCTGTGTGTGTGCGTGTATGTGTGTCATGTGTGAGTGCGCGCGTGTGAGTGAAAAGTGACAACGACGGCGTCCCCCAGCGACAGTGAGTGCGAGGACGAGCACGTCGTTGACGTCGAGGTGGTGGTGGATGCCTCCGTCACGGCCGTCACCGTGAGCGAGCGCGCGCTGTCCCCCCGGCCGGGCGTGCTGGGCGCGCTGGGCGGGCTGGGCACGCCACCCAGCGGGCCACCCGGACCCGTCCTCTCCCACCCCCACCCGGCGGGCCACCCGGTGGACACGGCCACCCTGGCGGCGCAGGCTGCCCACGCGGCCCACCAGGCGGCACACGCTATGGCTCTCGGCCTCGGCGGGGTCGGCGCGGTGGCACACCAAGGCCTGGGTCCGTCGACGGCCACCTCCGTGTCGGCGCTGTCGGTGGCGGCGGCCATGGCCGTGGCGGCGACGACGGCCAACGGCGGCGGCCCCGTTGTGCCCTCGCCCTCTCCCGGCGGCGGCCCGCGGCCCGCGCCCCCCATCATGCCGAGCCCCCTGTTCGCGCTCCCCACCCTCAACTTCACCGTCACGCAGGTGGCGGCCGTGTGCGAGACCCTGGAGGAGAGCGGCGACATCGAGCGGCTGGCCCGCTTCCTCTGGTCCCTGCCAGTCGCGCACCCCAACATCGGCGAGCTCAACAAGAGCGAGGCGGTGCTGCGGGCGCGCGCCATCGTCGCCTTCCACAGCGGCCACTTCCGCGAGCTCTACTCCATCCTCGAGCACCACAAGTTCACCAAGGACTCGCACGGAAAGCTGCAGGCCATGTGGCTCGAGGCGCACTACCAGGAGGCGGAGAAGCTGCGCGGCCGGCCGCTCGGGCCCGTGGACAAGTACCGCGTGCGGAAGAAGTACCCGCTGCCGCGCACCATCTGGGACGGCGAGCAGAAGACGCACTGCTTCAAGGAGCGCACGCGCTCCCTGCTGCGCGAGTGGTACCTGCAGGACCCCTACCCCAACCCCACCAAGAAGCGGGAGCTGGCGCAGGCCACGGGACTCACCCCTACGCAGGTCGGCAACTGGTTCAAGAACCGGCGTCAGCGGGACAGGGCGGCCGCGGCAAAGAACAGGTACGCCCTCAACGCCCAGCGCTTAACGCTCTGTCCGTAACGCTTTGCGCTTAACGCACTGCGCTTAACGCTCTGCGCTTAACGCACTGCGCTTAACGCACTGCGCTTAACGCACTGCGCTTAACGCACTGCGCTTAACGCACTGCGCTTAACGCTATGTCTTTAACGCACTGTGCTTAACGATCTTTGCTAAACGTTATGTCCTAAACGCTGTGCTTAACGCTTAATGCGCAAGGCTTAGAACGCAACGCGGCGCTCGGAAAACTGTCCGATCTGCAAAGTGAATGGGGCTGCAGGGTCCGTGCGGCCGGGGCGGAAGGGAGGTCATTCACCGCGGGCAGGGGCGGCCCGGCGGCGTGAGGCCCGGCCAGCCGCGTCCGTCCCCGGCGCGTCATTCATGGCCAACGATTCTCGCGCGACATTTACATGACCGGCTCCGAATGTGGGGGGAATAATTGTCAGTCGAAAGCGGCAGAGATTGAAGTGAGCAGTTTTCGCATTTCAGGTTATCGTCCGGGCACGAAGGGGGCGGTGTTCGGCCGGATGCCCTGAGGCCGAGGCGGTGGCCGAGGCGGTGACCGAGGCGGTGGCCGAGGCGGCGGCTCTCCTCCCGCACACACGATGACACTCGATAGTTTTAAGGCCCGCTCGCCCTGTTTGTGCGGAAACAGATACGGCATCACCGCCCGCCTTATTTGCCGTGCGACATCCGGCGGCAAACACAAACTTTTGAACGGCGGGGGCGGACGGGAGGCGGCGGCCGCGGCCGCGCTCGTCTTGTTTCTGCCGGCTGTCCGTACACAGCGCGCGGGCGGCCGGACGTGGTCATCCGGAGATGGTCGCTGATAATTGTATGCTGTTTCGCCGCTTCTTTATTCCCGCGCCGATAAGTGCATTACGCCGGTTCGACGCTCGCACGCGCGCTGTGCGGAGCTCGGCTCCCCGCCGCGGCAGATGCGGGACGCGTCCGTCGGTTTGTTGTTGCTGTGTCGAGGTGACGATCGTGCGCCCGTGTTTATTTACGCTGCATCGGCCCGCGTCCGCCTCGGCTCGCGCGCTGTTGTTGTTGGTCTCGGCGCGGCTCACATTTAATAGTGTTTGAATTTAATGAAGTTTGGAACACATAAGTCTGTGGAGCGCGATCGCATTATTGAAAAGGTTTTTGTTGGCGGCTTTTCGCCCTCCCGGCGATCAAACAAACCACTCCATACGTACTGCGATCCCCCGGCCGTCACGCGGTGCATTTTATTATTAATAATGCGGCCGGCGAATGACCGTTGTGCGGGCGAGTGTTCCGTCCAGTCGGGTGCGGACATCATTGACGGCCGGGGGGGGGCCCCGGGGCCCATGGATTGTCGCCGGCTTGTGTTTCCCCTGCGGGGCCCCGTCTGACGCCGCGTGCATGGAGCAGCAGGTACGCCGCGGTGTGCCCATCAATGGCCTGCCGCTGCCGCGGGAAGGAGAAGTAGAAGGGAAGTGTGAGCATGGGAGGGGCGGGCGGGGCGGCGGGGACGGCCCCGGACCTCTGTTCCCCGTAGTGCGGTCCTCATTACACCAACGACTGCCCGCCCATTCCGCTAAGCGTCTCCCACTCACACCTACTTCCATTCTTCATACAAATTAAAAATCAGGTCGTTGTCTGCAAGTGATCCGCGGAGATGGGCTGATCGGTAGGGTGTGCACTCTTGACGCTAGTGACCCGACTATCAGGTCCAGCACTCTCGTATGCCTCAAAACTGTCGGGATTTAGTGCGGAGGGCGCATGAAGCAGAGTTTGGTTATTACTGCGGTGACGTAGCTCAAATCATCCACTACCTCTTCCTTTCCCTCGTTCTGCTACGCGAGTCGATTGTTTTTTGTTTTTTTTTGGCGTGCACCCCCGCGTTCTCCCCTTGGCCATACAGCTGCAGGCGGTATGCCGGCAGTGCCGACTGGGGAATCCCTGAATGGACCGGCCGGGAGCTGCGCCGCGTCGGGGCGGCTGGACACGCCTCTGGCCGCGGTGTCCGTGCGGATCATGTCGCCCCACCTGGGACGGGGCGGCGTAGGCCAGCCCAGCCCAGCGCAGCCCAGCCCAGCGCAGCGCTCGGCCCACGCTGCCTTTTCATGCTCTTCCCCGAACGGACGGGGGTGGACACCGGCCGGCAGCGGCCGGCAGCGGCCGGCAGCGGCGCCCATACATATACGCACCGCACCGCCTTCTCAATCGTCTGCCCGCTTCCCTCGATCAAGATTTGCGGTTTAGCTCGCAGGGGTTCACCTCCTTACAACAGTCAATTGTAAGAACGTCTACCTCCCCAACCCCCCTCCACGCCCCCCCCCTCTCTCCCTCTCTCTCTCTCTCTCTCTCTCTCTCTCTCTCGGCGTGCACGCGCGCTAGCTCCGTCTGACCACGGGGCGCGGGGGGGGGGGGGGGGGTGAAGAAAAGAGGGTGCAAATCGCGCGGCTCATTTCCATGTCAAAAACGTCTCCGCCGAGAAGTAACGAAACTGCGCGGAAAAGTAGCGGCCTTCTTTATTGACACCAGAAAAATTTTTCCGAGGCGCCCCTCCTCTCCCCTCCCCTCCGGCTCCTGCTGCCCGACGGGGCCCCGGCTGCCGCTGCCGCCGCTGCTGCTGCCGCTGCTGCTGCCCCGCGGGAGATAAAGACCCGAAAAGGCGGCATCTTGTCCGCGCCGCGCGTCCTCCCCCCCCCCCCCCCCCCCCCCGCCTCCTCGGCCGGCACGCTGCCGGCACGCGCTCCCTGCAGAATAACACCCGACAATTCGCGGGGCCGTCGGTAAAGTGACGCCGGGGCGGTCGATAAACGCGGAGCGGAGGCGGCCGGGCGCCGCCGAGACTCGGCCGCCCCGCTCATCGAAATGGCCTGATATTTTTGGGTCTTTACAAAATTTTCCGTCCTCACCAACTATATTTTGGTAAACGACGTAAAAGTTGCGGGCCGGTAGATTTCCATAGAATTACATAGACTATTATCGAATTCGGCGTCGCACGATATGTGATTTCAATTATTGTCGGGCCCCGGGAACGAACCTAACAAGTGTGTTGTGTGGCGAGGGTTTTGTTCCCTGTGCTTTGCCGACGGCCCCCGAGCAGACAGACCACCGCGGCGCGGGCCTTACATCTCGAAAATGATACATATCACAACACCCGCACCGCTCCGCCGCCGCTGCCGCCGCCGCTGCCGCCGCCGCTGCTGCTGCTGCCGCTGCCGCCGCCGCCGCCGCCCGCACGCACCGTGGCTCTGGCCCGGCCGCGGTTTGGCCATTTGCATGTTCTGGCCCCGGGCGGTGGCATCGCATCTTGCTAGAGAGAGACGGATGGAGACTTCTGGTGGCGTGGGGGAGCGAGAGGGAAAGGACGCTCGGCGGGGGAGATCGCGGGCGACGACAGCACACCAGCGTCGCGCGGACCGGGGAGAGAGAGAGAGAGAGAGACAGACAGAGAGAGAGACAGAGAGAGAGAGAGAGAGAGAGAGAGAAGGGATGCCGATTACACTGTGCATGCATGCGTATTTTGCCGCAATGAAATTATTCCACCCTTCCCGCGCGGAGCTGCCGGCGGAGACCTCCTGCAAGGAGAGCGAGAGAGAGTGAGGGAGGGGGGGGGGGGGGAGAAGGGAAGGGGGAGGGAGACAGATTCCATTGTCGTTGTTATTTTCGTTGTTGCAGTCTGCGCGTCAGGAGTCACGTAGATGTGATGCGCCTTCCAGCCTGTTACCGGGGTCTGCGGCGGGGGCAGGCGGGGGCGGGCGGGGGCGGGGGTGGCGTCACCGAGCCGGGCTGCGCGGGCTGCGAGGCCCCGCGGCTGTGCCGCCGCCGCTGCCGCCGCCGCTGCCGCCGCCGCTGCCGCCGCCGCTGCCGCGCCTCGCGCCGCCGCCGCCCGCCGGCTCCGGCTACCTAACACGGCACTGTACTGTATCGGGTTTCATGGAGTCTCGGACCGGCTGCTGCTGCTGCTGCTGCTGCCCGGTCCGTGATTGTGGGCTACGACAGCCATGGGCCGCCTCTGTGTGCCGCTGCTGTAGGGACCGCGTAACCTTGACCGTTTAAAAAGCATCATAGTATTGTTCAAGTCGGTGGGCCGGGGCCGCCGGGGCCGGGATCCAGTGCGGGCCACCAACTGTGGGTGATTATGCCGGGCGGCCGGGGGTGTAATTCTATACTCGCGCGCATCCTCCGAATGTTCGATTATGATTTCCGAGTCGCCACGCGCTTCGCCGCATCCGAGAAAGGTTGTTATCGATGTTACGAATTTGACCCACTTGACCCCATTTTCTATTATTTTTTTAAAGAAGGATCTAATGGTCATGTAACAATGCACTAAAAATAAGTCGATTTTTTAAAAATGCAACACACACTTAATTAAGCTAATTGTCGGCACAAAATGGTGGTTCTTGGCGGGCGAGTGTCTCGGCTCTACGGGGTGAGTCCGCCGTGGCTGGCCCGCACGGGAGTGCCCTGGCCGGCGGGGGGCGCGGTGGCGGCAGCGGAGGCCCGCCCCGTCCCCGTCCCCCGCCTCGGGGCTGCTGTGTGGGGATTTCCCCGTCGACTGCTCTCTTTGTGCGGCCGCGGCGGTGCGGCGGGATGGGGGAGGACGGCCGCGGGGCCCGGCCGGGGACCTAAACGCACGAGGCCGCTAGGCCCTGCGGCCCTGCGGCCCTGCGAGGCCCCCGGGGCGCGCGCAGCTCAGCCAGCGTTGCGGTGCGGTATATCATGTGCGCTGATCTGCCGACACGCGCGACAACACTGATGAAAAGGCAGCAGCCCGTCACCGGCTCGGGGCCCGGGCGCCGAGGCGGCAGAGGTGGCGGCGCCGGCCGCGCAAGGGAGACCAAACGCGTGCCGCAAATTTGCAACCCTTTCAAAATGTGCGCGCGCGTGTCGCGCAACGAACGACACCGTGTCATTATTTTGGTCCGGCGGCGCGCCGGCGCGCTGGCGTCTCCCCCCGGCCTCCCTTACGCTCCCTCTCGCTCGCACCCGCCGCCGCCGCCGGGGTCGCCGCGGCCGCGCAGCCAGCCGTCTCCGTCGCTCCGCAGCAGCACAAGGGGTTGGCGGACGGCCCCCTAATTGGAGACAGAGACAAGTTGGAAAAGGAAAATGAGGGGCAAATGGGAGGGTCGCAATTGCAAATGGAAATCGAGACGGCGAGCGCATGGAAGTCAGCGAGGCGGCGGGGCCTGGACGGGGCGTGGCGCAGAGTGGAGGCAGGCCCGACAAAATGAGCACGGAAAGAGCAGAGCGCTTCGCAGCACGGCGATAGATCTGTCTATCGCTCCCGAATTGGAACAACGCGCGCGCGTGTGTGTGTGAGAGAGAGCGAGCGAGAGAGACAGACAGAGAGGGAGCGTGTGAGTGTGTGTGCCCGAGCCCAATGAAAGCCCCGCCGGAGATAGTGTGATTCATGCCTGTGTGTTGTGCAAAGGGCACACTATTTGCCCCCGCGAGCGGCGCGGCGGCGGGGTATTCCCGCTCGATACCCGGGGCCCCTCCGGCCGCCCTGTCACACACACACACACACATGTGCGAAACCCCCGGACGCGCGCGCGCGTGTGCGTGTGTGAGTGTGCGGGCGGTGAATTTCGTGCAGAACAATAATGGCCACAGGCACTGCCCCTTTCACCGGCCGCACCCGACGACGCCGTCCTGCGGGCCGTCGGCAGCCACTTTTCATATTTTCCTCCTTCCGAATCGATTCGGCGTGGCGGGGGCCTCGCTGGCGGCGCGTGGGGCCGCCCTCCCCGCCCCGCCCCTCCCCGCCCTCGAGTGCGGGCCGCGGGCCTCTTGATTTGTGCTGCCCCCGGCGGCGGACTGGTGTCGCCGTGTCATCCGCTCCCTCCTCTCCACTCGAGCGCTGAATTGAGTGTCACAACCTTCGGCTTCGGCTGCGTCCCGGCGGCCCACGCGCCGCGCACGCCGCGCACAGCGGCTGGGCGTGCCGAGCCCCGTCGGCCCGGAAGGGGGGAGACAGCTTCCCGCGTCGGTCCAGATTGGCGGCTCCGAGCACCCCATACAAATTACTTATAGCGCTATGGGCGTCAAGAGGCTATCGACCCTCCAAGGGCCCCGCGCCGCCGAGGGCACCGCCGAGGGCACCGCGCCCCGCGGCCACCTCTCCGATTTCGCAACCGTTACGCCCCCCCCCCCTTCTCACCCCGCCAGCCCCATCGACTTTGCCGCTTCTATTTCATGGGCTCGCAGCTGGAGGGGGCGGGGATGGGGGGGGGCGGTCTGCTGACTGACACGCCGGCAACCTTTACCCGCGGCGCCCCGTGCCGCGCTAATCGCTACAACCGCAGTGGCAGTTTTCTGTCGCAGTCATCCGCGCCCCTCGATCATTACTCCCCCACCCCTCCGGTCCCCGACCCGCTCGCCGGCCCGTCAGACCGAAGCCTGCTTCTGCCGCAAATGGCTGATGGCCGACCGAGTCGAATGAGGGATTTCACGGTGGTGGTCGCGGGCCCGCAGCCCCGCCGCGGAAGGTTATATGTCGAGCCCTGCGATTAGCGTCCCTTTACATATATATGTGTATATTTGGCGCGGCGCACTGGTCCGCGCCGTACCGCGGCCCAGCAGACGGTCAGCGGGGAGCCGTGTGTGGGGGCGATACTCCGGCCGCTGTGGAGTAATTAGCGGGGACGAGCAGCCTGTGTGGCCGGCCAACCCCCGCCGCGGCTCCCCCGCCACCGCGAGCCGCCCCACCACAGTCCCTGAAAACTCGCAATCTGTTCATACTTAAATAATAATAAAATAACGTAAAGTGAAGTGTGGGACAAAAAAAGATTCTCCGCAGTGTTCAGCACCCCCCTCCTCTCGCCGGTAATGAACGCGGGGGCAGAGAAGCGCGGCGTATCGGCGCTGGGGGGCGGGGGGTATCGACCCGCTCACGCCGAGATTATTGACTCCCCCCCTCCCCCTTATCGCCCCCCGATAGCCCGTATACATGCCGGGGGACGCCGCCGGGCCGCGGCACTGCTCCGCCAAAGCCGCTCAGCGGCCGCGAACTGTGTGTCTCAGCTCGTGCCACGCCGCTCCCCCACCGTAAGGCTCACCGAGAGGTAAGCGCACGGGCATGTCTTTCACACGTGCGCCCGTGTGTCATAACATATCTGAGATTTCAATTTGGACGGTGTTACATTTTTACCTGCCGTTTGTGTTTTCTTCCCCTTCTCTTTCTGTCTGTGGCGCGGCTGAGCCGCACATATAGACCCGGCTTAGCTTGATGTGTAATCTCCCTCGACCCGAATCCCGTGCTCGCCGCCCTCTCCTCTCGTCGCCCCCGGCGGGCGGCGGCGGCGTGGCCGTGGACGCAGCCGTGGCGGCGGCGGTCCGCGAGGCCCCGCCGCCCCCCGCCGCCCCCCGGCGAACCCGACGGAGCCCAGCCGCCGCGAGCCGCCGGGGCGCTCGGTAGTAATCGGCCCGCTCTGCTGTGCGATTGTTTGCCCGCTGCGTGTCAATACAATTTCGTGAGAGTGGCGCGTGGCGTGGGGACCCGTGGGGGGCGGCGGCGGCGGCGGCGAGGACGCCGATGACGGCGGCGATGACGAAGGAGCCGGGGCGGCGCGCGGGCCGCGGTTTGCGTGCCGCGCAGCCTCGGCGCCGCCGCCGCCGCCGCTCACTTTTCCCCGAATATCGCCGGCCATGATCAGTTTGCAGGGCGCGGGCCGCGCGGGCGCCGCGCCGTAATGCGAGAGCCGTAGATTGTCCTCCCCTTGTTTTATTCTCTTCATTTCCTGCCGCCGCCCCCGCGCCGTCGTCCGCTGGCCCGCCGGTGTCGCTCGCCGCCCGCACCGCGCGGGGCGTGCACGGGACGGGGGGCGTGCCACCCCGTCCACCTGGCGTGTTTCCCCCCCCGCCGCCGCCGCTTCGCCATGTTACCCCCTCCCCCCTCCCCGCCCCCTCGGAGGCCTGAGTGACGTATGAAGCGTCAACGCGCACGCTCCGCGGACTGTCCGAAAACATGACTAATCGCTCTGCCCCCCGGCGGCCCCCGGCGGCCCCCGGTCTGCCGCTCAGCTGCGCCAGCTCCGCCCTTTGGTCAGCCCTCGACTGCTGCGCGCGGCCGTTACATACACGGCTATGGGAAATCTGGGGTGGACAAGAACCGCGACCCGGCCGCCACACCGACAGGGACGCTTTTCACGGGCCGCGGGGAGCGCCGCGGAGCGTCTCCTGGCAGTGTATGGGAGCGAGTGGCGCGCTGCTGGGCGGCGATGGGCGGCGGCAGCGGCGGCAGCGGTGAGCATTCACTCTATTCATCACTCAATAAGGCCCGAGCCGAGCGGCCCGCGCCCAGACAGCCGCTGGCTGCGCCGCGGTGCCGCAGGGAGAAACGCGTCAACGGACTGTGATGATACTCCACGCAATGGGGACACCCGCTCGTCGAGCGTCAGAAAGAAACGTTTCTCTCGGCTCACCGCGACGCCATTCATAAGAAATCGGGGGCTGACCGCGAGTGTCGTGGGCAGAACAATGGGCCGGCCTGGCGGCTGGGCGCAGCCGGGCGCCCCGCATGGCAGGCTCGGGGCTGGGGCCTCAATGACGAACTAATTAGCGCGCTGCCGGGGACGGGACGCTCCCCGCGGGGCGCCGCGACCGTGGCTACACCGCAAGAGGCGCCGCGCCGACGGGCCGCTCGCCGTACAGGACGTACCCCAAGAGAGCTCCCTGCACGGCCGGCAGTACGAGAGTGGCGGTCACCGGGCGCGCCTGTTCCGGAACACCAATGCCGGGAGTAAGACCATCGTCCCAATGGAACGAGGCTTCGGCCCCGGGTGTTACTCCCGCAGCCTCCGCGACGGGCCGTCGTGCGGCGGGCGCCGCGCGCAAACATGATACCCCCCGCCGGGTGATGGCTCGTAATTAGGGCAATAAGGTCCCTAAGTGAGCGGTGCTTGTCATCATTTGTCGGCGCGGGGTTTGGCTTCGCTTCTCATCAGCCGCCTTATCCATCACCTTCACAACGCCCCATCTCTCAGCGGCCGCGCCGCCGCCTGCACCACTACAAAGTCCCGCCGCGCGCACCGCGTGTTCCGTCCGGGCCTCGCGACTCTTACTCGTGGGTTTCTGGAAGCCGTGTGCCCGCGACGCATCCACACGCGCCTCTGAGGCCACCTCACCTCACCGCGGCGCGGCGGCGCGGCCAGTGTTCCCGGCAGTAACGGCGCCCCGGAGGGTCATTCTGCCGAGATCGGCCCCCACACCGCACGCCAGCGCCCCCCCCCCCCCCCCGCCACCCAATAATCCCTCACGACAGCCGACGCAATCTGTTAGTTTTCCATTGTTGTTGTACCTTTTGCCGCTCGCGCACACCGTCCCCACAAATCATCGTCATATATTTTTCCAGGGCGCCGCCACGGGAGAGGGAGAGAGAAGGGGGAGGGCGCGGGGCCGGGGATGGTGGGAGGGAGGGAGAGGAGAGAGAGAGACGCCCTGAGGGGAATGGAGCAGCGGCGGCGGCGCCCGCGGCGGTTCCGGCCGTGCTCACCACATTTCAAGGCCCGACGAAATAAATAAAAAAAAGAAAGAACCACATAATAAAGAGGAGAGAGAAAAATGCGGCGTGCATTATGAGGGTGGATGTCTCTATTAGCCCGCACACGTGTGATGAACGCACCGGTCGCTCATTCAGCGCGGCCCGTCACACTCTGCGGTGTAAAACTAGCGAGACAACTTCAGTCATCACACACATGTTGTCCTCAGGAGATGTCTCCTCCGTGGCCTCCAGCTATTCGACCCTAATCATGACGTTACGGGCAGCCGCGCGAAATGCTGTGTACTTCCATTCTGGTTGGCTCTGAATACCTGGCCGTTCCTGACTATTGGGAGGGTACATAATCGTTACATATCGGTACACTCAGACATGCGCGCACCATTGGCGGCGCCGGGGCCGTCGACAGGGTTAACACATCCATTTGTCACTCATATCTACCCACCGTTGCCGAGGCCCGCGTCCGAACACCTTACAGTATATATACTATCTTTGTTGCTCTAACGGATTTCCACGCCGTGTACGTGTGTGCGAGCGAGAGGCGCGGATGTAATCGCCTGGAGACGCGCCTGCTCGGCTCATCGCGCCACAATGGGCTGCGCTGCGCGGGTATGTGTTGTGTCACTCGCGGATTGCTCGTGGAGGGGGGCGGCAGTGCGTGTGTGTGTGTGTGTGTGTGTGCGGCCGCAGCTTTCCTTCGACGCTTCTAGTGTTGTGCGAGTACTGTAGTGCAGGGCTGGCGCGGTACCGGCCTGACAAACGCCGGCCGCTAAGACATATACCGAGTTCAATAGACAACATGCAGACACGATTAGAGCCCAAGTGGGAATGCGTTGATGTCATCGGCCAGTCCCTCTGCCTGCTCGGCCCCAGCCCCCTGCAGGCCCTGCAGGCCCGGCAGGCCCAGGTGCGTGAGGTGGAGGCCGTGAGGGTGTTGGGGGTGTGTCCGTGCCACTCCGCAGCGACCCGCCGCCACCGCCTTCGCTACCGCCGGTGATATCATCTCTCAGCACTCAAGCGAGCGGAACTCGCAGGCCTTGGCGTTAGATGTGCCTGTAATGGCTTTGGGAGGTGTCGGGGGCCGCCTCGTGCCCCCCAGCCCGTGGCGGCCCGCGGCGGCCCGGCCGGCCGGGGCAGGTGTTGGTGGCTTAGCCGTGATCTCTTTGGAAAGTGCGCGGCCCACGGTGTTGGTTTCAGCCGGCCGCCGGCTCGGATCGGAGAGGAATGCGCGTTACGGACAAAACTGTGTCGGACACCGTTTTCCTCACCAGCCGCTCCCGGCCGGGGCCGTCGAACACGGCGCCTCGTGTTTGGAGTTGTTATATTGTATCGTCAAGAGGAGCACCGCATGTAAGGACGGAACGCAAGTCATTGTTTCGCATTGTTTCGACAAAAGCGGGCGCATAATAACTTCCCTCTCCAGCCATTTTAATTCTGTTTCAAGCAGGGCGCCCGCTCATACACTGATATCATTATTTCATTAGCCGCTCCCCTCACAAACCCCGCGCCGCCCACACCGGCGCACCGTCCTCGCAGAGTCTCCTTGTTATGTTGTTACGCCGCAGCAGCAATAATTTGTCCGTCCGTCATCCTTCTTATCGTTGTATCAATGCTGTAATTGTGAAAGGAGTGGAAGCGCAACTTGAATGGAACTCGGCGCCTAGGGTTGTGTTTTTTTTTTAAAACACGTTGTACTCGGAAGAGAACTAAGTTAACCAAAAATGCGGTTTTAACTTTACATCGTCGTGTCGCCCCGCTGCATTACACGGCGAGGGTTTAAATTAAATTCCGGGCCCGCCCCCTTCACACCGCAGCGGCGGCGGCGGCGGCAGCAGCCAGGCGCGAGCCAGACACCCCGAAAACACACCTTGCCTCTGAGTGTGTTTTCCATCACACTCGCACAGTCCCGCCCCGAGCGGCCCGCGCCATGGGAGCGACGGAGGCAGATAGTGCCGGCCTGCACGCTCGGCCGCTATGCTAATGGCACACCTGTAATTGTGGCCGCCGTGCCGGTAGGCGTTACGTTGCAAATAATAACGACACGCCACTTAATAAACACGGTGTCATGTTTAGTGGCCGGCCGTTGCTACCTATCTGCGACTCAATATAGAGCGTTCCGCTCGCTGCGGCGTGGCAGCGGCGTGGCAGCGGCGTGGCAGCGGCGTGGCAGCGGCGTGGCAGCGGCGTGGCAGCGGCGTGGCAGCGGCGTGGCAGCGCCCTTCTCGCCTCTCGTTCCTCCGATGGCCTACGCGATGGATTTTTTTTTCTCGTATCGTTCTCTTGATACGCGTGGCCAATCGTATTAATTAGGCGAAACAGGCGGCTCCGTAGAGTACCCGCTGGGCCGTCCCGGCCGGGCCCGGGACCCCGCTGACCCCGCCGCCCCGTCCGGCCGGGATCGGGGATTGAGACATCCCATGACGCCATCAATCACAGCGCCCTCGCTGCAGGTGATTACCGAACGACGCCTTTGTAACTGAGCGCGCCCGCCGCCAGGGGGCAGCACTGCGGGGCCCCGGCTCGTGAGGTCCTCAGTGCGGCAACTCGGCAAAATCGGAGGTGAGAGTCGAGCCGGGCGGGTGTCCTGATCGGATTTCCCGAGCCGTTCCCGGCGGTGCTGGCCGCGGCCGCGCGCGCACAAGTCGCGCCGCGCCGCACCACAACAAGGCCGGATGTGTCACTCACCTCGCTGATCTGGGCGCTCGCTTTCGGATCCCCGTTGTTTGGGCGCACGCGGGGCGGCTTTGGCGGGGCCCGGCGGGGCGGGCGGGTCGCAGTCGCGCGCGTGTCGGATCAGACGCCGCTCCTTGCAATGGAGCCCGGCGATCCGACCGCCATCCGTCCTCCCTCGGACTTAGAGGCGAGGCGGGCTTGTTTCCCGGATTTGGGGGCCCCCCTCCGCGCCCCCCTCCGCCCCCCTCCGCCCCCCTCCGCCCCCCTCCGGCCCCACTCTGCATCCCATGCGCTGCTCTGGAACTCCCTGATTTGGGCGGAGCGGTGACCGGGCCGTCGGCTGCCGCGGCTCCGTGTGTAGCGCTGACCGCCGCAGACGCGCATCGGCCCCCGTCAGAACGACGCATAGAGTACTTGCTGACGGTGTCGCTGTGCCGGGCCGCAGCACCCGGCCCGGCTCGTTGCCGGCCAAAACTCTGCGGGAAAGGAAACGGCTTAACCGGCTGATCCGGTGGAATGTGTGTGGTGCCCTCCGCCGCCTCTGCCACCCCCCGCCGCCCCCCGCCGCCCCCCGCCGGGGGCTCTGCGCCTCACTCCCACTCACTCACACACGCTGTCTGTCTGTCAGACACGACTCGAGAAAGCAGCGCGGCGGCGGGGTTTGGTGGTCCGCGGCCAGAGACCAAGAAGAAAGGAAAGGAAGTGCGTGGGAAGGGGGGAGCGCCAAGTGTTGACACATGTCCGCACGTCATTAGCGACGGCGATTAACTCTCCAGTGTGTGCCGCCCGCCCCACAGCGCGCGGGCCCGCGGGGCGCCCCCGGCAGAGTCGGCACGAGTATCCTCGGTGGCTGCCTTCCGGAAGCAATAGCCTCGCTGCCTGGACACCGCACCCTCCCCTCCGTCCACCGTGCCGAACAGACGGACCCGCAGACTGCCGGGCCGGGCCCCGTCAGTGGCGCGGCACGGCCGGCCGGACTCTCAACAGACAGGCGCGCACGGGGCGCGGACGGGCCGCGCGGGCAGGCATGCGCAGTCGATAAGCGTTTCGAGAATGTCAACCATGGGGTGCTTCGCTGCCAAAAGTCGTTTTGATTTTGCCGTGCGATTCAATCAGTGTGACCCTTCCGCGAGCGGACTGCGACGCGGGGGGAGGGCGGGGGGAGGCCAGGGGGTGGCCGGGGGGAGGCTGGGGGGGAGGCTGGGGGGAGGCCGGGGGGAGGCCGGGGGCGGGGAGGGTGGCGCTGCCGGCCGTGACTTCGGAGGGAAGGGACGGTTTCGTGGTCTGGTAGTCGGTTTGGTAAGTGAAAAGGGACGTTAGGGATGACACTGGGGAGAAAGGGGGAAGTGCGGGGCGCGGGGGTTGCGGGGGGGGGGGGGGGGGGGAGGCGGCGGGGGAGGACAATTTGATTAGGCCTAACTCGATGATAGCTGTGCTTATCGGCGTGCTTGCGACAAGCCCAGGGCGAGCCCAGGGGAAATACTCGCTGCTGCGGTCGGGGCGGGGAAGCCGAGGTGTCGTATGGACGTGCGCCAGTGTGTGTGTGTGTGTGTGTGTGTGTGTGTGTGTGTGTGTGTGTGTGTGTGTGTGTGCGGTCGTCATTTCACGGAAGACGCGGGTCCTTGTGTTACTTCCGTCGGTATGGCCACGAAATGGAAAGGCAAATTATACACGGCAGAGCCCCGAGGTTCTGGTCTTGCCAACAAAAGCACTACTGTACATACGATCTCGCGGCACCGCAATGTGAAACATTACATTTAAAAATTTTTGCTGTATCGTATGACTTTTTTTAAAATTTAATTTTTTTTATTCTGAGTATGTACGTTCTATGTACATTTTGCAGCCCGCCTGGTCCAGGGCGCGTACAGTACATCGTCTGGACTGCACAAACTTTCTGAAAGTGTGTGCCACTTGTGTCGCACGGCGGAGCAGAGGCCGGAGGCCGGACCCGACTTTTGATATCGCCTTGGGACCCGCGCCGGACAGAGCTGCCCCCCGGGGGCCCCGGCTGAGGGGAGGGGGGAGGGGTGCGTGGCCGCGGGCGCTGCGGGTCGGCAGGGGCCGCCGCTGACATACGCTGCGGCCGTGCAGCCCCGCCCAGCACGACATTGCGTTTAGGTCTCACGTCGTCGCGGCATTAAGACACGTTTGATTTTCCGAGGAGGCCCCGTCTGCTCTCAAGTGGAACTCACGGCGGGGCCGCCTGCGAGCCGGTCTCTGCTGGTGGATATCGCTGCTCGTCAAAGGCAGCCAGCCGTCGGCGCGGACCCGTCGCGGACCCGGCGCCCCCCGCGGTGACGAGCAATCACGGCGAGGCGACACCACTGAGACCGCCACCCGAGCGCCGCTGGGCCCCGCCCGCCTCCGCCCGCGGACACCCGCCGTCTCGCAATAAAAATAAAAGTAATAATGGTGGAAACGAATCGCGCGCGGCCTCAAAGCTCGTGCCTTGAAAGTAATCTGCTCTGAGATGTTAAATTCGCCCTGCGAGGGGCCCGCGGGGGCCCGCAGGGGCCGCCGTGCCCGCTCACTTCAACGTCATGATCCAGGTAGATTGATTCCTTAGGCCGTCCCGCCGCCGCCCCCCGCGGCCCCCACGGCCCCCGCCACCCCCGCCACCCCCGCCAGCGGCACCCACCGGCGCTGCCCTGCCTCTTTGGTGGTGAGAGGCAACGCCTTCTGGCACGGCACGGCCGTCTCCGAGAACGCGACTCCGTCTCGCTCCCTCCCTGTGCCCTCCGCACCCTGGGTGGCCAATTAGAGTGAGAGAGAGACACCCCCAGCCTCTCACTCCCCCCCCCCCTTCCTCGCGCGCGCGCTAGCGGGAGGTCCTGCTCCGCCCGCTGCCTGGCGCCTTTGCTTTGAAATTTGCTTCCACTGTGTTCGCCCCAGTGTAACAACTTCCTCTGGCAACCTGCCTCTCCCCTCCCCCTCTCACCTGCCCCGCCCTCCCCTGTGCCGCTCTCGTCGTCAGCAGGAAAACTTGTTGGCGGCTCCCGGCGGCGCCCTTGTGACCAGAGAGGCCCGGCTCGCCGCGCCACGCCCCCGCGGCGGCGAGGCGGCGGGGAGCAGGAAGGCTAAGGCTCTTGTGCTTGCCGCCGCCGCCGCTTAGGGGCGACATTATACGCGACTCCCCGCCGAACGCCTCAGGAAACGTCCCCGCGGAAACTAGAAAATCCACGGCCACGATGTGAACCCGTGCGAACGCAACACTACAGTTAGTATCGATTTTTATTTCTGTATTTCTCTCTGCTGCGCTGAGTTAGTTCCGTTCGAGTTGACCCCCCTGACATCGCCCTGCACCGCGGCACCGAGCACTTCGAGCCTCGACTTCGGCGGCAGAACGTCTGTCCGGAGGTGCAGCACTGCATGATTCGATTAGCGCTTATTTCCCTTTGATTCTCGCTCGATTTGCCGCCGCGCCGGATCCGGCGAGCAGCACCGCGCCGCGCCGCGCCGCCACCCCCCGCCTCCACACCCTCGCCAACCTCCTTCCATCCCTCTCACTCTTTCGTTCGTTGTCGTCGTGTGTCAACAGTGCATGCTCTTGCTTCCTTCTCTTTTCACGAGATTGGAATCGGATTGCCAAAGTTGATTCTCCTTCTTGTCTGCGAGCGTGTGCGTGCGTGCAACGGTTCGCGCAAAGTGCCCGATGTGTGTGTAACACGTTATATCGCCTCACCCGATCGGAGCAAGACCCCGCCCGGCGCTCCACCAGTCGAGAGTTGCTTTTTCCTTTCTATCTGCTCATGTATTTCTTTTTCGTATTGTTTCAGGTGCGTGAAGCGTCAAAAATGGATGAGACGTCAGGCAGGCTGACGAGCGGCCACGAAAGTAATCGGTTCGTACGGCCAACGCATCGCATCCATTCCGGATTTATATTTCACATCCTCTGGCCGCGCTTGACGTTTATCTGGAGTACAGTAGGAGGGCACCCCCTTCCCCTTTTGGCGCCCGCCCGCACGCACACACGCGCAGGGGCTCGCTCGCTGCTGCAGTCATTTAATAGGCCATTATTGAGCTTGGAACCACAAAGGGATTAATTGCGCGCGTGCGTGTGTGTGTGTGCGTGCCTCCGCGCGCTGCCAGTGGTGATCTCGGAGGCTGCCGGGCGGGGGAGGGGGTGTGGCCGTTGCTGCGGGCGTTGAGACTCTCCGAGACAGGGATCCGCGGGCTTCGAACGCTATGTTACAACGACAACCTTTCATTGTGAATCAGAGATTTCATGCTACGTACAGTGTTGGGTTCCTATGTACTCACACGGCACGAAATCCGTCATGAAATCCCATCGGGGGAGAGACCGCTCTATCAAAGCCTCCCACCTTCCCCATCCCCTCACCAAATGTGCATCTCCACGGTGAACTACTTTCCGCGCGCGCGCGCGCGTGTGTGTGTGTGTGCTCGCAAGAAAGGATCGGGAATCAAGGAGGCTGCGAGCACAAAGGAACAGGCATAGCGTGGGGTATATAAGCGGCGGCCGGCGCGGCGCCACCACCCAGCGAGCCGGCGGCAGGCAGGGCGCCCTCGTGCCCCCCTCTCTCTCTCTCCCTCCCTCCGCCGTATCGGGTGTCGGGGCGCCCACGCCCGAACATTATACCTCATTTCAGGTCAGACCGATTTGCCTTCTCGGCCCCTCGCCCGCCTCCCCGGCGACTGGCCGGCGTGCCCCCGCCGGGGTGCAGGTAGTACACAGTAGCCCGCGCTCGGCTCAGCCTGCCCAGCGTCTTGCAGTGCCTTATCGCTCACCCCCGGAACGCTCTCCGGCGCTGCTCCTGCCGGGGTGTGATCGCCAGGACGCCGCACCGATGGTGCCCACCGCTGCGATGGCCAGGAACATGATCGGTAAATTGCAGCCCCCCCCCCCCCCCACCTCCCGTCTGTGACTACGGCGCTGCGCTGCCCGTGTGCCGCCCTCTGTCCGCTGTGGTCTCCGTCTCTGGTGTTCGCCGCCCGTCACGTTACGTGTGGTCGTCGCCGCCGCCACTGCTCTCCCTCTCTCTCTCTCTCTCTCTCTCTCTCTCTCTCTCTCTCTGGAGCAATAAAGGGTGCCTACACCGCCCGCAAAGGGTATCCATGTCACACAGGTTATAAAGCCTTGCGCTCGCCTCCGAGCCCGTCTGACCTCCTCATACTCGCTCGGATTCACTAAGCCACAAAGTCACCTCCGCTCGCCTCCGCCAGAGATCGGACATACCGCGTCAAAAGTGAGGATTGAATCGTTATTTTCCAAGCAGCATAGCGACAAAATTTGCTAGCCGACACGCTGACGGTATGTTCGTGGCAGCGGCGCTTGGACTGCCAGCAGCCAGTGCTTGTCAGGCTGATGACCGAGATCTGAAGGAGATTTGTCATGACAGAAGCGACAAGGTGGCAGCACGTGAAGGGAGATGTTAATTTGGGCGATTGAGCCGGGCGAGGCGCGAGCCTTTCCCTGGCCGCACGGGAGCCGCCCGGGATGAATGCGCTCGGGAAGGGTACCCCGGGGCACCCCGTGTAGGCCAGGGCAGCCTGGAGCCCCGAGTGAGTCGTGGACGCGCCTCGCCGTGCCCTACTGCTCGAGTATAATGAAACGTAACGTTACAAATGACGGCATGACGACTCACTCACCGCGCGCTCCTCTCTCCTCCTTCCTCCCGGACGCTGCCCTCGCGCCATCTCACTCTCTTTCTGGGGGCCTTCCTTCGGGCGGCTGTGTGGGTTGCCTTGTAACCTAAGCCCTCATTTGCTGCCAGTTACCGGCCATCTGTCAGCGACGGATAAATCACATCCATCACCCAGCTGCCCTCTCTGTCCATCTCTCTCTTCTCTCTCCTCTCTCTCTCTCTCTCTCTCTCTCTCTCTCTCTCTCTCTCTGTTCTTGGTACCCGGGGCGAGGCTGCGGCTCCGCCTGAGGTGGTTCCGATGCCATGATATCAGGGGTAGCAGGGACGCAGCAGCCACAGCATAAGCGGGCCCTGGGCTTGCCAACTTATCGATCGCATCCTTGAGGCCCTCCGCCGGGCCCTGTTGGCCCTGTTGGCCCTGTTGGCCCTGCTGGCCCTTCGGACCCCGTGACCGCTGCGGCGCTGGTGCGGCCGTCCACGCGGTTGACGCCATTGTGGGCCAGCTGTGCACTCGGACCAGAGTCCCCGGCCAGGAGGCCAGGCGCCTGTCGGGCGGGCGCCTCTGCAGAGAGCCCCGGGGACGGCCCCATTCACTCGCCTTCTCACGTCAATCTGTGATCCCGGGAGGGGAGGAGGAGGGGGGGGGGGTGATGAGCAGATAAGGAGCCTCCAGAGAACGGCCACTATGATATCAATCATTGGACCATTCTCCTTAGCCGTCGCTTCTTCACCGGCGGTGGGAAATGTCTAATTTCCAATGGCCCTCTGATCAACCTCCACTGATTTTCCTTCACAACAGACGGGAGTGTTGGAGTCGGGGAGGTGCTGGCGCCAGGCGGTAATGTGCACGATCATCCTGCACCTGATCCTTGCGGCCGTCCTCCGCCAGGATACGCCTGCGTCCCGTGTTTGTCCAGCCCACGACGGGCATCCCTTCTCCCCGCAGCCCGTTGTGCGTCCCTGAAATTCGTTTCCTTTCCGATCGGCCCACATAATACCGCGCCGCCGACGGCCGCCGTTCTCCTTGCGGGGCGTCCCCGCAGACGAGGCGATGATTTGTGCGGGAGCTGCCTACCCCGCCGGGTGCCTCGCACTTCGTTACCGCGGCCATCCATCCCGGCTCGTTCTGAGCACAATGCTTGATTTTATGGCCACTCTTCACGCTCAATGACACTGGGCGCGAGGCCGGCGGCGCCCGGCCGGGGGCAGCCGGGGGCGGCCGGGGGCGGCCGGGGGCGGCCGGGGGCGGCCGGGGGCGGCCGGGGGCGGCCGGGGGCGGCAACGAGGCATTGTTGTTGAGCCGCGTCGCATCGCGTGCAGCCGGCGCTAATGCCCGGCCGCCTCCTCCCCTCAGGAATCCGCATGTGGCCCGCGGCCCGCGCTGCCGAGTGTCGGCTGGCGGTGGTGTGGTGTCCGCGGCGCCCTGCGGGCCCCAGCGGAGCTGCCCCCGCGGCCCCCGCGGCCCCGCAGCCCCCGCGGGCCCCCGCGGCCCCAGCCCGGGCCCTGACTGCAGGTGGCGCTGCTGGCCGGGAGCAGTCGTGACGGGATGATGATTAAGACGAACAAGTGTAACGAGACCACATCATCGCCTCATGACAACCCGCCGCCATTGTGGCCCCCGCTTTTTCTTCCATTCTTCTTCTGCTTCTCCTCTCGCAGGAACTGAATAAGAAAGTTTGTGCGCGTTCCCCCTCCGCCGGTTCTCGGAGCCGCGTTTTGGTAAAACTTGGTACACGACATCGCACGCCGCGCCGCCCTCCCCCACCGCGGTATCGCTCGAGGTGCGCCGCTGCTGCGGCCGCCGCCGGCGTGTCGCCACCAAAAAGTTCTTTTTTTCTCGCCCCTGGAGCCTCGGCTTAAATAGAACAATAATTTTCAAAGCTGTCCGGTGATCCTTGGTGCCCACTTAGTCCCCTATCGTATCATCGTGTCGGGGGCGTATCGCCAGCACTGCAAAAAGGGCGCAGCGAGGCCGGAAACGCAGCCCGGTCACCTTGAGGCCCGCCGAGTCTCGGACGCAGTTGCGGCGTTCTCAACCGGTTCCCTTTTTTTTTTTTTTTTTTCGGAAAGTGACTTGACTGAACCACCGACGGCGGTCCGATGCCTCTCGCCGCCCCGGAGAATGGATACACAAACAAGGCTGCCCGCCGCAATCACAAGGGGGAAAAAAATAAAAGAAACGCAAGCCGAGAATGGCGTATCTTTTCCCAGTCTCAGCGACTGAAATTATTTTGTATTTTTCTTCAAGGTGTGACAGAAAGAAATCGTGGTAGGGATCTGGCAACACTGTCGCTTCCTGGGACAGGTGCGCCACCACCCCGGCTAGCTGCCTTTCCTTTTGCCTCCCTTTCTCCCCCCCCCCCCTCCTTCCTGGGACTCTCCTGTCCTTTTATTAATTCAGACGACAAAGCCCCTCCCACTCTTAGGGCTCGCCCACTGCGTGCGTCGGCTGCGTCCGAGTGGAGTAGTTGAGGCCGGCCCAGGGGTACGCTCGCTGCCGGAGTATTTTCCGCACGCAGCGCAGCTCGCGGGCCTGGCGGGTAATTTACCACGCGGCTACTGGCTGTGACGTGTGCACGCTGCGATGCGCAGGCGGTAGTACCTGCCGATAGAGTGTACTCCGAGGACGCGCGCGGCGGCGCAAGAACGCCAGAGAAAGCAAGTCGGCGTACTTTTTCCCCGCCTTGTGGCGAGCGATTTTCCTCGCGCACACACTTCTTCGCTTGTGTTCGGGCGCAAACAGAGTACACTTCGTATAGTGCTCAAGCGAGCCTCTCCGAAAGGATCGCGAGGAAGAAAAAAAAAAGAATCCGGAGGAAAACACGGCGGTGTCTTCTGGGCCGGTATCGTTTCGCGTTGCTGCACACTTTTAGATGCCCTAACGAGGGGGGGCCGGGGGCCGGGCGCTCGGCGGTGCACTAATCCTGCCGGGCCGCGCTGCCGCTGTGACTCAGCAACACGAGATAAAAGTGTGATTTACCACGGAGTGGTGTTCTCCATTAGAGGACAGTGATGGCTTGTGCCGGGGCAGGAGGCTGCCGCCGCTGGCCGCCGCTGCCCGGTAGCAGACACGTATCCGGGACGGGCTCCGGCCCCACTTCATCACCACGCCGGACGGACTTCACACCGATTACCTCCGGCTCACGCCGTCCGCACCGCGGCTGTACCAACCGTTTCGCGCCGCGTGCGCTCCGCCTCCTCCGAGAACTGTGTGACGCACGCCACCGCCGCCTTGCAGCCGAGCCCCTTTGTCTTTAGGGGCGGCGAGGGTTTTAGTTTTCATTTCGGGCGGCCCCGGCCGCGGCCTCTGCCGCTCCGCGCTCCCCCGGCAGCAGCGGCGCCGGCGGGCGCCAGCCTGTAAGGGGGGATCAGAGGAGGCCGGGCGAGCCGAGGCCGAGGCCGTCGTGGGAGTCTATGATTGGAAACGGGAACAAAGGCTCCTCCGGGCGTGATACGGCCGGACCTGCCACGGGGGTGGCCGGCGCGGATCTCTGCCAAATCAAATGGACCCGTCTCGTTTATTCGTCTGTTTGCGCAGTCAAAACGGGACGGAGCGGAGGAGCGGCGACGAGGTGGGCGTGGGAGAGAGAGAGAGGGGGGGGGCAGAGTGAGAGGAGAGAGAGAGAGAGAGAGAGAGAGAGAGAGAGAGAGAGAGAGAGAGAGAGAGAGCGGGGTCGGCAGTCACCTCACCTTCCCACGCGAAACCCTGCAGCGGGGCGTAAAAGTTTCCACCTCTTATTTTAGCCGGCGGGGCGGGGCGGGGTGTCACACGCAGGTAGTGGTGGGGGCGGCGGGCCTAGTGATTGCTGCCGGGCCCGGCTTTACCGGAGTTGGGGCCGGCGGCGGGCGCGCGGGGTGCGGGGTGCGGGGCTGGGAGGCCGGGGCCCGCATCACCGCCTCGAGTCGGCGCTTGTTTGGCTTGCACTTTGTGTCTCGCGGTAAGTGAGTCTTCATCCGTCTCCCCCCCCCCTTTCCCCCTCCACCATCCTTCCCCTTGCTGGGTGCTGGCTGGGCCCGCGCGCGAAGGTCGAACGGAAGTACTGTATACCGCGACCAGCAGCAGCAGCAGCAGCAGCAGCAGCAGCAGCCCCGCCGCTCCCCTCCCCGGAGGTACATCGGAGCGGAGTGAGGCGCTCGCTGCCTGACAGATATCTGGACGTGCCGTGACGTCACGGGTCGGGTGTGTTTATACACGGGCAGGGCTTCCACGCGGCGTCTTGTCGGCAGTAATCCGCTCCCCGGGGGACCCCGCCGCCGCCCCCGGCTCCGCTGGGCTCCGGCTTCTCCGACCTTAGAGCTTTTATACTCCGCGGGAAGGGCTGCAGTGTGCCGCACTAGGCTCGCGCCTCTGCTCGCGCCTCCGCTGCTCGTCGCCTCCAAATCCTCGGCACCGTCTGCCCTCCCACCTCCCCAGAGCTGGGGTCGGCGGGCCGGACCCCCCCGAACGCTACCGCCGGGAGCGTGTCTCCCCATGCATACCTGCCGGCGGCCTGCGGCCTCACTCCGCCAAGCTACCGAACACCTCCAGCTCATTTTCGTCGTGCAATGTTGTCCGAAAAAGCACATGTAATAATGGTGCGGTCGCCCGCGGGGAAAGTGGAACGATACACAACACGCCGTGTTTTTACACGCATTTTGCACGCAGCACTCGGGGCTTTTGTCCGGTGATGGGGGGGGGGGGGGGCGGGGCCGGCCTGCCCAAACACACCCACCCGGTGCGCGGCAGCGCCGCACTCGGTCCCACACATGATATCGATGCGCGCGTTGCGGGGGCGGCTCGGGCAGATGCCGGGCCCGCGGTCCGGCGGGGCCGGCGGCCGGTGGCTCGGTGGTGCATGTGCGGCTGCCAGGGGGATTTCGAGGGGGTGGTGATGCTCTTGGCCGCGCTCTGTTTGGACTCATAACAAATTTATAATCCTCCCCGACACCCGGCACCGCCGCCGCCGCCGCTGCTACCGCCGCCACAGCGGGTGACTTGCTGGGTAGAGCCGGGCTGTAGAGCGCTGGCTGCTCCGGGCTGCTGCGGGGGCGCTCGTGGCAGCTCAGCGCGGCGGCCGGTGGCTCTCGGGGCCTCGCCGGGACCGAGTGCTGAGTGCAGAGGCTGCAGAGCGGTGCGTTGGTCGGGTGGCCGCGCGGCGAGGCCCCCCGCGCAAAATTATTTCACTGCAGAGCGCGCTGCATGATTATTGCGAAGGGCTTCCCCCCGTCTTCTTTCCGGCTGCTCTACGCTGGCTCCTTCTGTTTGTGGAAAAAGAAATGTCTCGCTGCTAATTAAGCATAACTCAATATGCCGTCTCGTTACGGGGCCCGGAGACAATGACGGGAAACGCGAAGAACAGGACGGCGGAGAAAGGAGAAAAAAAAGTGCGAGCGGAAGGAGGACGAGTGTCGCGGGACAAAAATTGTGGAGCTCTCTAATCGAATAATATCATGCCCCCGTGATGCTTAACATTTCGTACAAACATCTTACGTTTTTAAGGCCGCGCAGGGTAAAAACAATGAGTCTGAGACGCACCCCTCCGCGGCCCCCGCCCGTTTTGCGTCTTCAATCCCGGAGCCTTGTTGTTTCATCAGCGAGCGCAATTTCACGATTCGCCTGGCCAGGTCGGGCCGCGCCGGCTCGTACGTATGGCGTCTAGTCTCCCTTTTTTCCTGCTCCTTTCCGGGCCGGAATATTGGATTACACGGTCGCAGGCGGCCCGGCGCGGCCCCCCTCCCCCCGTCTGGCTCTGTATCGTTTTGGTAACAAGATTTGTCAAATGGGGGCGCTAGTCGTGTTTGCCCGGAGATATAGCCGCGCACATACGTTTAAATTTGTTTCCAATCGACCTGGCCGCGGATCAAAAGAGTTCCAAGTTCGTTACGGAGCCGAGCCGAAGGGGTCCGCAAAGGGTCCGCAGAGGGTCCGCATACGGCGGTCGCGTTTGATTTAGCACGGCCGGTCGGCGGGTGGCCGCTGCGATACCGAGGGCTCATGGCCCTTCGGAGAAGTCCCGTGGCGCTCGGACTGCGGTCAGCGCCGGGCGGCCCAGCAACACACCAGGGGCGGCAGAATGAATATTGGAGAGCCGCGACGGCAAAGGGAATGCCGAACGCCTCTGCGGGGCTGCTCCAGCGGCTGCCCCGGCGGCTCCAGTGCCCCGGCGCGCCGGGATTTGCTCCTCCTCGCCACGGGGAATTCCAGAGTGCCACGGTCCGGGCCCAATCACACTGGCGAGTATCTGCCGCCCTGTGCCTATCTAGTTCTGCTGCTGCCACCTGCCTCCTGTCTTTACATTGCCTACCGCCTATCCTGCTGCTGCCGTTTTTCTTGTGACTGCCGGGTGGGCAATTAGCGGTAGAACAGAGAAGGACAGAGACACGAGAGAGAGAGAGAGAGAGAGAGAGAGAGAGAGAGAGAGAGAGGGAGAGGGAGAGGGAGAGCGAGTTCCAGGCGCCCTGTGGGCCTGCGGGGAGGTTGATGTTATCGCCAACGAGGCGTTCTCCGCGTAATGACAGACTTTGTGAGCCCTAGTTTAGGGAACAGGAGAACCGAGAGGGAAAGAGAGACGGAGGAGGTATGGTGGTGGTGGCGGGAGGGGGGGGGGGGTGCAGGGGGGTTGTGGGGGGTGCAGTGGCAGCGCTGGCGAAAATAAAGTGCGAATATAATCTCCCGGAGGTGTTGACACCTTTGCAGCTGCCGGCGGGGACGGGGACACACCTCCGCGTCGCCCCGCGCCGATCAGATGCAATCTCAGCAAATGGATGATTGTGTAGAGCGGAGGTCCTCGTTGTTGAGCCGAGCTCTGCTCTTCCCTTCCCTTCTCTTCTCTTCTCTTCTCTTCTCTTCTCTTCTCTTCTCTTCTCTTCTCTTCTCTTCTCTTCTCTTCTCTTCTCTTCTCTTCTCTTCTCTTCTCTTCTCTTCTCTTCCCTTCTCTCCTCTTCTCTTCTCTCACTTCTCCTCTTGTCCGCTGTGCTCCCCTCTCGCCCATGTGACATACGCTGTGTGTGCCTTTGAGACGCGATCCACATCCCCCGCCTTGTAATTAGCTGCCTCATAGGGGGGCTCTGCCGGGCAGTACTCAGCCCCCGCGGCCCCCGGCCGGCCCGACGTGTGCTATCGGAACGCTCGGAACCGCGCTGGGATCGGTAGCCCGCCGCGTCAGTAACTCGAGCCTCGCTGTCCTAATCGGCGGCGCATTTTCCTCCCCACTTGTCCGCGCGCAACGTGCGTCAGCCTTCCTGTCAGTCTGCCAGTCAGGCTGTGTCAGTCCGTCGTGCCAGTCTTTTCAGCACTTTTTGTCACTCTGTCTGTCTTTTCATCACTTTTTGTCACTCTGTCAGTCTCCACCGTATGTCAGTGTCAGCCTCCACAGCCTCTGTCAGTCGTCATTCTGTCAGTCTGTCTTCTGCTCAGCCGGCCGGGCTGGCGGCAGTAGCGTCGTGGTCAGCACACACACGGCCGGGGGAGGGGGGAGGGGGCGTGCAGACGTATCGGTACGCCCTCGTATTGATTGAGCCGGGCGCCGGTATCGTAATGCGTGTGTAATCGTGCTCGAATTCAATTCCTGCCCGTTCACACCGACGGTCCCAGCCAGCGACAGGTGATGTGTCACGGGCTCTAATTATACCTGTGCGCGCCACACGGACTCGTTTATTTTCCACCTCCTCAAAAATAGTCGCGCGCGCGCACGCCTCTGTGTGTGTGTGTCGCTCACGCACACACACACACACACACACACACACACAAAGGACACAATAAAAGGAGTGAATTAGAAAGCTGCGTGTGTGTGGAGGTGAGACTAATTGATCCTATTGATCCCATCTTTGCTCCTTTCACACGCACACCTACACTACACCTACACACACCGACGCGCGCGCCGCACGCACGCGCGCCCGCTCGCACAATCCCATGGCCATCGTGTCTCTTCTATGTGTGTCAAATGACGTGTCTGCGGGATTAATGATCCATCAGAGAGCGAGGGAGGGCGGGAGGGAAAGGTGTGTGTGTGTGTGTGTGCCTGCGTGCGTGTGTGTGCGGCGGGAGGGAGGAGGGGAGGTGGGTAGGAGGTCGTGAGTGTGTGTTTTGTTGTCGCGTTTTAAGCCACATACCTTCGCGCGCCCCTCCGACCTCCTGTAGGTGTTGACACAGCAGGGACCCGTAAACCTCTCCAACGTCAAACGGCATACAAAGTTTGGACGCAGCAGCAGACGGGGGTTCCTTTTCGGAGCGGAAGCGGAAGATCTTTCCGACGGGGCCTTATTTGGCCCCGCATACTTTTCATACATTTCTGACGGGGTATCTCCGCTTACGAGGAGACGGAAAAGAAGCAATTTGTCAGCCCGTTCCCTGTGCCTAATTACCGGCTCAAGCAGGCAGCCACCCCCCCGGGCCCCGGCGGCGGCGGCGGCGGCGACTCGTGTTGCTGTGGGAGGCTCGGTGCCGCGCTCTGGTGCGCGCCGCGGCCACTAAGTGACGAGCGGACCCCGCGCGGCGCAGCCTACCCGTCAGGGGGCGGCACTGGATGACGTCGGGCGGCGGTGGCGTCTGTGTCGCCCGGCCGTCGGCGTCGTCGCGGCGCTCTGCCGGCCGCGGGCCGCGGAGGCTGGGAGCAGAGCGGGCATCAGAGGAGGTTTGTGAGCGGCGCCGGGCGGGCCGCGGCGGTGGGCGTCTTGACGGCGCCTCGGCTCGGCGGCGGCCGGCAGTCATCAGCAGAGGTGTGGGGCCGGCGGGGCGCTGCCAGCGGGTGACCCGCGGCCCCTAATTACCTCTGCAAGGGACACCTCTCGGCCGCTGAGGGGCGGCCCGGAGGCTCCCCGTCGAGAGCCGCATTGTCTGCCCCGGCCGGCCGTGTCCGGGCCGCTGGCGGCCGCTGCCCGCCGCGCGCTCCCCGATGTGCAGCAAGCCAGCGCATGTCAGGGTGCAGCACCGGCCGGCCGCCGGCTCGGGTTTCATGTAAGTATGGAGCTGCGCTGCGCCGCGCCGCGGCCGGGGGGGCGTGGAGGTGGAGCCGCCGCGGCCCGGTGCTCGGCGCCGGCCGTGGCCGACCCGTGTCGCCGGGCTTACGGTACTCCGGGAGACTTCTGCGCTCTCCGGCGTGCGGCCGGCGGCCTGTACCTGGGGCAGGCGGTGCGGCGGCACACGGTAGTGCGTCTGGCGCGTAAGGCGATCCAAGCGCTCGCCTAAAATCGATATTTCTATCAAAACCTGTTAGGTGAGCCCGCCTCGGAGAGGGGGAAAATGGCCCCGGCGGGGAACCCGCCGCGGCGGCCGGAGTGCGGTCGATTTCACGTGGTAGCCAAAATTCCCCTGACATTTGGGAGGGGACGTGGCGGCCGGGCCCCGGCGTGTCCCGGCCGGACCCCCGGACCCCCCCCCGGGCCGGCGGCGGCACGCCAGAAGGGTATCGGTTGCTCTGTGAGGCCGGGGCCCGCCTTGAGGCTGATTCGAAGCGAGCGCCTGTGAAACGCATCGATATCGTACGAGCCAAATTAGCTTATTTTGCTTCCTCCTCCTCCTTCTGCCAAGGAGGGCCGCCTCGCACTGGGGGCCGCCGCGCCGATTGTCTGACGCCTCGCCCTGCAGTGCGGTGTCGTGGCCTGCGGGACGGCGGCGCGGAGGTGTCCCGCGGTGCGGAGCAGCGCCGGATATGCGATAGCCGGAACCGCCTTCACGCACAATGTCAAGCGCACGCTCGCACCGCCGGCCGCTCCTCCGGCACCCTCCGGAGACGGGCGAGTCCATTTAGCCGCCTCCTCCGCGGAGCCCCGCGCTGCTGCGCCGCCCCGCCGCTGGGCGCGCTGTCGGCGTTGCTGCCACTTCTGCTCCACCGCCCTCGATGAATGGGCTGGTCACTCACTCTTCACTCTTCACGCCTCCGGGCCGCCGCTGGCGTCGCCGCCTCATCCCCCCTCACGGCTCCGCCGACATCCACGCAGCTCGGCCGGCGGCGGCCCGCAGCTACGTCCCGAGTCCCCCGCCGCGCGGCGCGCGCGTGTTTTCATAAGCCGCCAAAGACGGTCTATTTACATTGCGGGCTAACGGTGTGCGGAGGTGCGCCGGCCGGCCCGCCGGCCTCAGCAGATTGTCGGATTTGGCGGCCGCCCCCATTCATACTGGTGACAAATCTCTGCGCTGCCCGCCTCGGCTGCCCGCCGCGCCGGCCGCACGCACCGAGCGGCACTGACAGCAGCCACGAAACAGCGTGCGCACCGTCACCATTTCCGTCTTGGTGTGTCTGTCTGTGCCATAGAATTTAGAGAAAAAAAGTATTATTGTACTCCATGCAAGAGCAAAGTCTAGAAGGAGTGCGGGACGTCTATAAAGCCGTGCGACGCCTTCGCCGTGGCTTGCGCAGCACACGCACACGTATCAACACATTTTATCTGGATGGGCCAATGTTTGGGGGAAACAGATCGGAATGTCTTTACGATTCTATTTCTCTTCCCACGGATTACAAATCACGCCCGTCCCCCTTCTCAACCCTCGGTCCACATTAATGCGATATTTGCAGACACATTTTTGGGGGCAAATACTGTGCACCACTGGAGGAAGAGGGGGGGGGGGGGAGAACGGTCAGGCAATGTGATACATATGAGGACGTTTTCCAAAAGCACTCACGCCGGCTATCCTGTATCAAGGACGGGCCAGGGGACAACAATTCAAATCAGAACGAAAACCGATACTCCATTCAGAGCGTTTCGGGGATCGAAACCTCTTCCGTCTCCCCACTTCCTACGCGTCCCCTCTCTGCCGCTGTCACGTTTGACAGAAGGCCGTGGATGTTGTCATATAGCCCCACATCCGGTTTATGCTAATACCCCGATGACGAGGCTAGCGGCAGCTCCGGCAGGGGATGATGATCCTCCTTCTTCTTTCCTTCCACTTTCTTTTTTCTTTTCCTTTTTTTCATCTGTCTGTGGTTTTGCTAAGTATCGGGCTAAGCGGTGCGGTTTTCTCCGCCGTGGATGTTTTTGTTGTCCGGAGTCCGGAGCCAGGTCGGCTCAGCCAGGCACAGCCAGGCAGAGCCAGGCAGGGCTGCGCAGCATGGGGTCGCCGCGCACCTCCTGCCTCGCCTTTCACACCTCCGTGCGGATGCAGCGACTGTGACACCTCCAGATGGGAAGGACAAGAAACACACGCATTTTACTCTGTTTTTAAAACTTTTATTTTTTAAAGCAAAAATGGAAGCTGGTGCTGCAAAACAATTTAAAAAAAAACTGGTTCTGTGCTGATTTTTTTTCTAAACACACACAATTTTGCGGAGCACAAAAAACGAAAGTCCGTGGCAATTAGAGCAAAACGAAGACGGGTGGCCGCTCACTGCGGGCAGATAGGGCCGCACAAACTAAATTAGACCCTAATTGAATTTTGACAAAACGACGTTCGCGGAGCCGGGCAGGGCTCCGTCAGGCCGCGGAGCCCGGGAGCCCCGGAGCCCTGGAGCCCCCCGCGGGCAGGGGTCCCGGGTCACCGGCGAGCGGCCACGAGGTGCTGGGGAGAAACTAGACCGGAGAGCCGTCATAGCGGCGGCCGCGGCCCCCGCCTCCCCTCCCCTCTCTCCCCTCTTATCGTCCTCTTTATCAAGTCGCACTCGTTATTATATTCACCTCCGGCGCTGCCAACCGCGCAGCGCGGAATGACAAAAGCACCCCGCGGCGCGGCCGGGCCGGGCTGGCCACCCTGCGGCCGCGCCGCCCGCTGCGACCGGCCACCGCCAAAGCGTCGAACCTTATTGGTGTGGTCCGCGCGGCCCTGGGGCCCGCCGCCGCCGCCCCGCCGCCGCCCCGCCGCCGCCCCGCGCCCCCTCACAGTCCCTGGCGCGGCCGTCAGCCGGCGGTCACAGAACCTAACCCCTCCCGCCCGGTGACCGGCTGCCGTTCGTGCAGCCGACTGTAACCGAGCCACCCGGCCCGGCGGCCCTCGTACGGCTTCGCCCGTGATGTGTGGGCCTCCAATCAAAATACAGTCCCGCCTCCGCACCCCCCGCCGCTGCCCACGCGACCGTGAAATTTGTTGTAATATGATTAGCGCAAATCGTGATATTGGTTTTGTGTTACTTTCGACTCGCATTTTAATATATTTTCCCCTCGGTCCTGTTGCAGGTGGGTCCTTGTGTCCGGGCTGTTCTCACACGCAGCACCTCTCCCACGTCAGATGCCGGTGTCGGGTATGCCCGTGCGTGCGGCACCTTGAAACAGGGGTCGCTGCGCTCCACGCCGCCCCGAACACAGCCTTCGGCGTCGTTTGCGTTCGGGTTGAACGTCAGCAGTGAGAACTCTCAGCTGATTGTCTGTCGGGGCGCGTTAAAAATGCACGAGCAAATGATATTGCATGCGGCGGCAGCGGCCGGCGGGGGAGGCAGGGGAGGGTCTGGCAGTTTAAGGATTATTCCAAGGATAAACGGACTCCCGGCAGCGCCTAACAACTGCATCTCGTTACAACAACTCAATCGCGTGTCAAAGTAAACAAATCGGGGGGGCCCGGCCCGGCTCCGCGACCCCGCAGCCCGGCGGGCGCCGACCCGGCCCCTTCCCACACACGGTGCGCGTATCGATTTGTCCCGGAGTCGCGGGGAGCGCGCGCGCGCCGACTGTTTCCCGGACGTGATCGCACACAGAGGCGCGGCCGATTGGCCTAAACGTAAAAACACGGCGCGTTGCGTGTTGGCAGCTCGGCGGTGCCCCTCCCACCCCCGGAGAGCGTATCATGTTCGCCCCCCGCCGGACCAGTGTCGCCGATTACAGGATCTGGCTGACGTGCGAACAAAAGCGGGCCGGAAATCGTAGTAATGATACGGGGCCGGGCGGCGGGCAGCGGCGGGCAGCGGCGGCCAGCGGCAGCGACTCCCTCTCATCTCAACGCCTCCTGATAATCTCGCGGAGATAAGGCCATAAAACATGCACAACAGGGGGGAGGGGGTGCGGGTGCGGGCGAGTGCCGGGGGAGCGTCCGCGCGCGATGCTGCGGGCCGGGCCGTGGGCGGGGCGGCGGCCGCCTGCGGGCCTCCTGGTAGGCAACCCGACGGCGGCCGCGTCCGGCGGGACTGCCTACCAGGGCCGGCGCGCTGTCGGGCCGGGCGCCTCCCCCTCCCGGCGGCCCGGCGGCTCCAAGGCTCCGCAGCCCGGCGCGCCGCCACCCCCGCGTCCCCATGTTTACCGCCGCGCCGTCGGCCGCCCTGCTCACCCCCCCATCCGCCCTCGCCGCGCCGCCGTCCCCGCCTGTCTGGGGTAGCAGATCGTCACAAAAGCAAGTCGACACGCCGCCGCCGCCGCCTCGGTGGGCCATTGCTACAAATAGGTCCCCTAAGGTCGCGCGCCGCGTGGGTGTGAGAACCTCCCTCCCTCCCTCCCTCCCTACTCCTCCCCTCACTCGTCCTCCCCTCCCTCCTCCTCCCTCGCCCTCCTCCCCTCCCCCACAATCCCCCGGGGCGCCGCGCCGCGTCGGGCGGGCCCGACCTCCTCTCGTGACGGACAATGACTTGTAACGCGATCAACAAGCCGTTGCCGCCGCTGGCGCGGCGGCCCCGCCAGCCCCGTGGGTAGCTGCATTTCTCATACACGTGCCGCAGGAGCGTGCCGGCGATTTTCTCATCGCCGCCGCTGCCCGCCGGCGCGCGTGTTCGGCGTCTTGAATCAACCCTTTGACACTCAATACGCGCGTTCTCAATATTTCATGTGCGACTCTCGGTGCAGAGACGAGCGCAAGAGGGGTTTGCTCGCCGTCTGCCCTGTCCATGGCGCCGCCCCGCGGGTCGCCTGGCCGCTCTGTGTGGAACTTGTGTGCGCCTTGTGTGTTGGCGGCGCCGTCCGCCTCCCGGTAGTATCAGCTGCCGCAGCTGCCGCAGCTGCGGCGGCCCCATCAGCAGCCGGCGCCGTGGCCCGTGGCAATCTGTCTGCTGCATCCCGCCGGAGTTAACCCGGGCCCTAACGAGATTTGGGTCCCATGGCCGTGGGCCCTGTCGTCCTCGGCTGCTGCCGCTGCCGCCGCTGCTGTGTGTGTGTGGTCACATCTTGGTATCGCCCTGCCGCCACAGGCCTGTCCTGCTGCCAGGGGCGGCCTGCGCCGCTGCTGCCGCTGCGGTCGGCGCCGCTGCCGCAGGGCGCTTGCCGGTGGCTTGCTGGTGCGGCTTGCCGGCTGCCGGCGCCGACGCTTTGAAGGCCGGCCTCACGGCAGGACCCGCCGGCGGCCCCTCCCCAGAGGGCGGCCACAGGCCACGGGCCACGGGCCACGGGCCCCGCACCGGCCTTGCGACGCTGCACGGACAGCCGCAGGACAGGAACGACCCGCACCGGCTTAAACCGTTTACAATATAAAGCGGCCATGGTCTATTTAACAAGCCGACAACGTTTTGGAATTCATTTGCCCCCCCCTTCCCCCCTCCGTCTGCCTCGAGCCTCTCTCCCTCGCTCAACACACACACACACACACACACACGCATCCCCCGCTGCAGGGGTTGGCTGGAGGCCACTTGATATTCGGCCGGGATGCCGGCACTGCGGAGAGCACACAGCACGGCGTGGTGCGGCCGTGGCGCCGGCAGTGTCAACCCTTTCCCCCGCCCTGCCCCCGCCCTGCCCCCGCCCTGCCCCCGCCCTGCCCCCGCCCTGCCCCCGCCCTGCCCCCGCCCTGCCCCCGCCCTGCCCCCGCCCTGCCCCCGCCCTGCCCCCGCCCTGCCCCCGCCCTGCCCCCGCCCTGCCCCCGCCCTGCCCCCGCCCTGCCCCCGCCCTCCCTGAGCCCTCCGCCAGGCTGGCGTAAATAATGCATATCGGAGTGATTGGGTTAGCGGCGCGGCGGCGCCTCAGCCTCACCGTTTTGCCGCCGGTTCCCTCCGCAGCGCCGTGATACCTCCCCGGCCGGTCCTCACAGGATTCTGGCCTCCCGGCTCACAGCCTCGCTCGCGGCCTCGCCGCGGGGGCCACACAGGAGCTAGCCGGGCAGGTCACGAAGCCACTGTCACAGGGCTGCGCAAATGATAAATACCGACTGCAAAACATTTCAATAAAATTTGCAAACATAAGTTGAGGAAGAAATTTGCCAAGAAAAAAAAACAGGGGTCTGCAAAGAAATTTCTCGCAGTGTTCATCATCGCAGAAAGCGGTGCACGGAGGTTGTCTCCCCCCGGGGCGGCGGCGGGGTCGGGGCGGCTGCAGCATGCAGGGAGGGCACCCGGGAGGGTCGGGTCGGAGGGCCGTGACATGTGTCCTGCGGACAACTGGGCCACGCACATCATGTGCCGCGCCAGTGGACACGCATGCACACACGGGGGGCAGGTGTGTGCGATACGAGTCGGGGAGGAGGCTCAAGGCCAAGCACACGGCGATGTGCCCAGCGGTGCGGGGCATGCGGGGCACCCGTGCCGGCTCTGCTGTGCCTCACCACACACTGCACACCGACCTCTGCCCTTCATGTGCGAGCCCAAGTGGATGAGGCATAACCGTCTTAGGTATACAAAAATTCGAAGAAAATATTTCTCTTCGCCCCCCCCCCCACCTTCCAACATCCCAACAGTCGTGTGTGTGTGTGTGTGTGTGTTCGTTTTCTGCCGTACGGTACATATGTCGCAGGTGGTTGTCGCGTAACTCGATCCCCCCCCCCTTCCCCTCTCTCCCTCTGTCTCTACTGCCTCACTCCCACCCATGGCGGTGACACGGGTATCCGCGGGCGGCGTTTTTCGGGCCCGGGCCGTGGTGCGGTGCGACAGGTGAGCGACCACAAGGCACACCCGAAAGCACGGCCGGGCCGGGCCGGGCCGGGCGGGGTGCGGCCGGGCGGGGCGCGGCCGCGCCGAAGCGGCTCCGTATCCCGGTGGACACCTGCCGCGGCCCGCCGCCGATCGATCAAGGCCGATTTGCCGATACATTTAACGATATATTCTCCGGGAACGGGTTCGCGACGGCCGGCCAAACAGCACGGCCATACCAGAAACACGGGGCGCTGGTAGCGTTACTCAGCGCGCGTTCTGGAGAGGCGACCGCTACACGCCACAATGCCGGGGCCACGCACCGCCGCCCCGCCGCCCCGCTGCACCGGCCGCTCTCGAGTACATAATTCGTGTCAGCAGCACGGACGTCTCCGTGCCGCCTCGGGGCCCCGTGGCGTGCCCTTGTCTGCCGCCAGCCCTTCAGTCAGCCCTTGTTGGTTTTGGCAGCGCCCGCATCCCCCCCTCCCGTCCCGGTCCGCTGTCTCCGTCTCACTCCCGCTCGCACTGCGAGTGGCCCTCGTGAGAGGGTGCGAGTGAGAGAGCCTGCGCCTCTTTCCCGAACTCGCCCGGCGCGCCAGCCAGCCGGCCGAGCACCTGTTCCTCGATTCCATTCGAATGACCTTGCGGCCTTGCCGCGTCTCCCTCGTCCGTCCAGACGCACTCCTCATTCGCACAACTCGACTCTCAGTGTCGCTCGTCGCTCGGCCAGAGAAGCGCATCTTCAAATAGAAATGCTTCACGTTCTTCGCACGCAGATTTGACACAGCATGTGACGGGTCCACTCACTCCCCAAAGCACTCGACTGCGAACTGCCGTCGCCTGAGCTGGCTTCACCGCGATCGCCCCTCCGCACTCACATTCGCTCGCGGAAACGTTTGTGAGTGTTGCACCCCTTGGGGACGCTGCCGCCGCTGCCGCCGCTGCCGCCTGTGCCGTGCGGGCTGCCGGCCCTCCTCGCACCGCGTCGCTGGCAGCGCCCCCAGGGGACGGGCCCGACGTGGGCCGACAGGTCGCGTGGTCCGTGGCCGCCCCGTGGCCGCCCCGTGGCCGCCCCGTGGCCGGCTGCTGCGCGGAGCCGGACACTGCCCGCTTTGTCCCCCTTTTGTCAAGTGCAACCTTCTGGCCCTGATGGCGCCGGCGCCCGGACCGCGTGTCTCCTGCTGCTATCGGCGTGTCCTCTTCATGTCGCCTCCATTGTTTTCCTCGCCTTCCGGAGAAGAACTCAAAGGGAGATAATGATTCTGCAAACACACACACACAACGCCGTAAAAATACACTGTGGACAAACACGCTGACACACACACACACACACACACACACTATCGGATGCCGTGAGGGCGTATGCGGCCGGGCACACTTCCCGGGAGAGGCCCCCCGGCCCGGCCGCTGAGCTCGAGCCCCCCCCCCCCCCCCCCCCCCCGGACGGCCCGCCTGACGTGTCCCACATGGTCCCTCGGCTCTCACTGGCTCTCGCCCGGCCCGGCCCCCTCGCTGCGCGGAGCGGGGAGCGGGGCGGAAGCGTTTCACGGCGGCGGCGGCGCCATGGCGGCCGGATGGCGCGGACGGCCGGGCCACCTCGCCGCCGCAGCGGTCCGCAAGTCAGCGAACCTCTGTAGGACCTCGGCGCTGGTTACGGATGGGCTCACTCGCTTCGCAGGACTGAAAGTCTCTCACGCGGATGTCCACACACGCGCGCGCGCGCGCCCGCACGCTACACGCACTCGGACATCGTGATGTGTTGATCGGTGATCGGCCGGATGGCTCGGCGTGCCGTGGCTCCCCCCGTACCGCTGGCCGCCATGGCCGCCGCGCCGGCTTACCTGTGTGGCGCCAGCTGCGCCCGCTGCGCCAGCGGCCGGGCCGGACCCATTCCCACACTAGGTCTCTGCTGCGTCATGCCCTCGTCCCCGACTCGTCCCCGACTCGTCCGATGCGTCCCGCACTATCATCAACTGTCATCAGCAGCGCGCCCGAAAGGAAGCGGCCGGGGCGGGAGGCAGGGCGGCCGGCGGGCGCATTGTCTTGTCAGCGGCGCCCGCGGGGCAGGCAGCCCAGGCAGCCGCCCGCGGCGCGCTCACTGCCTACCCCGCCGGGCGCGAGCACTTGCCTCCCCCTTTCACAAAAATTGTAGTTATGTGCATGCTGCTCTCTCTCTCTCTCTCTCTCTCTCTCCATCTCTTTCTCTCCCACTGCGAGTTGTCCCTCGCGCCGCCACGTGTGCCGAGGAGAGGGGGGGGGGGGGCATAGAGACGGAGAGAGATCGGCGTGTTCCCCCCACGACGGGGGGGCCTGCGGGCCGCCATGAGCGGAGCCGAGAGGAGCCGAGCGGTGCCGAGGGCCCGAGGGGGCCGGGCTGAGCCGGGCGGGCGGGCCGGGCGGCGCCACAGTCCGCCATATTATTTGGTACCTGAGGGCGTCAAATTGCTGTGTGGCCGGGGGCCTTCTAATGTCGGATGATGTTGCTGATTTGGCAGGATGTGGGCGATTGTGTGTGCGCGGGCTGCGCGGGCTGCGCGCGGCAGGATGTGGGGGCCGGCCGGGCCCGGTGGCCGACGGGGGGCCCCGCAGGGCTTCAAGAACCTGATTGGAGAATCCGTCGGCCTAACCTCTCCTTTTCTCTCTGTTTCAGACGAAGGCTGCACTACGACCCCAACGACGAAAGGTGTGTATGGCTGACTTGGTGGCGGGTGATGGTTGTTATTGTACAGTGCTCTGGGCGGACGGCATGTGCACAGGACCTGGGCCCGAGGGGACGGAACCCATCTGGAAGGGATCTACTAATGCTGTTTCCGTGGGAAATGCCTCTAGCGCCACTGCTTAGTCCCAGCGATCCCCGGTCAGGGCAAAACCAACAAACCCAGATCGACTCAAATGACTCCCGGGGCAGACGGACCAAAAAAGAAACCTAGGCCGCCACAGAGACGCCAGGGAGGGTCTGCGCGGCGGGCCACGGAGGGCCTCGGGCAAACAAAAAACACCGTCTGTGTTTATTTATGAAACTGCGTTTGCAATCAGATCCTCATCCCCGCAAAGCGAGACACTGTCTCCCCCGAATGGGAAAGCGAGACGGTTCAGCAGCAGCAGCCTGGCTCTGTGAATGGCATCGGGTGTCATATCGCGCTGGCTGACTCGGGGCCCGCAGAGCCACACCTTGTGTCCCTTGTGTGTGCAGCCCCATCGGCGATGCGAATTCACGACAGAAATGCGGCTGCGTCGCTCCGCGCAGCGCCCGCGCAGGCGGTCCGGGCGGCGGGGAGGCCGCCGGGCCGTGGGTGTAATGAGCCGGAACTTATTAGTGGCTGGTGCCAGTGAAATGTGATCCCCCCTCCGGCCAGTCGGCGTGTGACCAGCCCTCGGCGCAGCAAGGCGCGGCAGGGAGCGCGCCGGGCCGAGGCGTGTCGGCCCCAGGCTATGGGTCATGGGTCATCACCGCACGCCGAGAGTTCCCATTGTATTCACCGCACGTTCATGGAGATCGTTTCATCATTATTTGATTCACTATTCGCTCGAATTTTAGAAATACGTATTTGTCCGCCCCGGTCTTTTCTAAAGACGCTTCAGCTGTCGCCACCTCCTACAAGCCGGTCGGTACGGAGGCGGCTGCCGCGGCCGCGCACCGGGCCGGCTGCCGCGGTGTTGCCGCAGCGCTGCTGCTGCTGCTGCCGCTGGACCCCGATGACCCGATAACGGCGGGCCGATGATGCCGGCACAATGGAGGGGACTGTTACAACATATTAATGCTGTCAGCGGCGGCTCCTGTATTTAGTTGCCTTCCATTAATGGACACACATACGCATACAATACCGAACCCCTCTTGTCGGACGATTTTTTTTCCCCATTCCCGTTCTTCGTCTCCGCCCCACTCGCGCGCCCGCGAAAAAGCAGACATAACAAGCCTGACGGGGTGGACCAGGCAGGCCGGGCCGGCCGGGCCGGCACCGGAAGCTGGCGATGATACCATCTCGGCGATGCAAAGGTGTCGCCGCTAGGAACGCGGACACAGCGCGGACACCGTAAGGACACCGTAAGGACGCCGTAAGGACATCCCAGACATCCCCAATGCGCACACGCCGGGGCGAGATCGTGTGTTCGGTATCGGGTGTCGCTGAGTAGCTCCTGGTAAACTCCAGCCGCGGAGTTTACTTCTCAGGTGTGGTTGTGAGGCGCCGGGTACGCAGGAGCTCGCACCGGGTGCTCCGCCGATCATCAAAACATCGGTACTCAACTCAATTTGTATCCAAACAACAACTTTTTTTATCCGGTGCAATTCTGAGCAGTGTAGTACAAAGATAATTGGAGATCGAAGCGATACGGCTGGCCTGGCCGCTGCCGCCGCTGCTGCTGCGGTGTCGGGTTGCGCTCCGGTATCGGTTGCCCGCTCTGCTACTCTTATAGCCATTCGCATAAGCACTCGCAAGCGTTGGCGAGCATTCGCCTGCTGGGATCCCCTCGGATGATGATCTCGTCTCCGTCACGCGAGCGAGCGTCAAATGCAGGCGGCGGCTTCGGCCGGCTCCCTCACGGCGCCGCCGCTCCTGCCGTTCGGTGCCGTCGGACATCGGCTCGATGCCTGGCTGGGGTCGTGAGTCAGTCGCCACTCCGGCCCCACATGCCGTGCAATCAGTCTCCCCCCCCCCCCCCCCCGGCCCGATACGGCCCCGCCACGGCCCTGCCGAGGCCCCCGCACACCCCGCCAAGTGGCGCAGGTATCGCGTGGGGTGGGGGTGTGGAGAGGGTGTCACGGCGCCTCGGTGGCGTCCATTTTATTGGGCCTTCGGAGCGTTGGTGCCTTTCGGGCTTTGCCATTACGCGATTCTATCAATGGCCCCGACGGGGGCCGGGCGGGGACGGCCGGGAGCGGCCGGGGGCGGCGGCCCTGACAGCAAACGCGACGCCGGCCGAGCTCTGGCGGAGTTTCATGAATAGATATCCATCTGACATTGATGGTGTTCGAGTGAATAAACATAGTAGCCAGCCATCCATGTGGAAAAATATGCCCCGCTACCGCGCGGCCACGCCGGCCGTGCGCCGCAGTCAAATGGAGCCATCCGCGCCGCGTATCCTGCCCCTTTTTTCCGTGATGGCGGCGCGCCCGTGTGCGTGCGTGTCTGTGTGCGCCCGCGTATTTTCAGTAAATACGCGAGGCGTGCAGATTTTCGTGTGATTGTTGTGCGGGCGGCTCCAATATAATATACAGCGGCAATGAATGCGCGGGGCTGGTGGTTGCCGCGGTGCGGAGCGCGGACGGGGGCTGTGCGGGGCTCGGCTGCTGGTGTCTGTTTACTGTGTAGTCGGCCACGTTTTGCAAACGGCGATCCAAGGCGATCATCGCCGCGAGTAATCGATGTGAAAGGAGCCTCAGCGCCGGGCTGTTTGGTCTCCCACGGCTATTACCGGGAGAGCCCGCAGCGGGAAGAGAGTTCTGCCGGAGAGGAGAAAATGAAATGTACACTGTCCGCCTGCGAGACTGTCACGTCGGTCCCATGAATCATTTTTCACCTGAAAACTCCGCGGTGTTCCATCTCTGTCGCTCCTACTGTGTGCTGCGCGTAGGGCAGAAATAGAGGGGGGGGGGGGGGGGGGGGTGAAAAGGGAGTAGCAGGGAGGGGGCGGGGGGCAAATCTCCCGCTTGTTTTAGTGACAGCTGTCCGCATTGCGACGCTAAAGCGACAGGATAATGTGGTGGCGGTGGGCGGAGTCAAACAATCACGGCCTCCTAGCACTGGATAATGATGCAGCAGACGACGTCCACCCACAACAAACAACAGCATGGCGTCTCGGAATGAAAGCGCCAATGCAGATAGGCGGCCGTAGTGCCTCCCACACGGCAGCGGAGTGTGAGCGCAGCCTGGGCCTGAGAGCACTACAGCTGTCTGTCCACAGCGATGCTGCACGTGAGAAAGGTCTGAATGACAAATAAGTAAATTTGAGCTACCGGTCCCGCATTTGTTTTGTTGTTGCTCAAACCCTCGACTCGTGTTTGAGGAATTCGTGCTCTCTGGACCTTCTCATGCCCGTCTCGTGGAACCAGCCGGGGCTGGGTTCATTCCTGTGTCCGAGCGGACCCTGCCGGGCACTGGCTGCGGAGGGCCGTGGGGCCGTGGGGCCGTGCTGGGCCCCGCTCCGCCCTGGGCTTGCCTTGTTATCATGTTATTATTTGTAGTTGCTTCCTGTAGAGTGCCCATTGTGGAGGACAAAGTGGTAAATTACACATGGCGACACACAGCCACGCAACTGCATGGGCCCGCCAGCTACGGGCCGGACACATGCATGTTCTTGTTTGGAAAGTGGGGCGCTGGTATGGCGCTGGTATGGCGCTGCCGCCCCGGGGTGGGGGCGTGTGTCGCTGCAACGCATCCCCGCTGCCGCTCGCCCAAATCACTGCGCGTGCTGCCTCCTGACGTGCGCCATTTACATGTAAATGCGCTGCCAAACCTTTTCACAGACTTCATACGGGAATTCGTGTAATGCGGATTATTCGGCTTAGCTTTTATTATTATGGTGCAGTGGGGAGTGTATGGCGTTTGCAGTTGCAGAGGCGGCCTCGGTTTGTTGTGACATTTTTCTCGGTGCGCGGCTATCGGCGCGCAGCTTTACGTGTGAAAGGGGGGGCCGGAAACAGTTGCAGCCACATGACGCATACGCATTAACAGTCGGTATCCGTCTGCCTCCAGGATGCAGCAGCACCAGCTCTCGTCGCAGATGGCCAACTCGAGCGGCAGCTCCCGGCGGAGCGGGGACGCCCACTCGCCGGCCCCGGACTCTGACTCGGACTCGGACATCAGCCTGGGCGCCAACACGCCGCCGCCTGACCTGCAGTACTCGCCGCCCTACCGGCGGTCGCGGTCGCGGTCCCGGTCGCGGTCCCGGTCGCCGCTCAACAACAGCCGGTCACCCCACCGCCGGTCGACGCCCTCCCCGCCGCCGGCCGACTTCGCGTCGTCCCTGCGGCTGGTGGGCCGGGGGGCCTCGCCGCCGCCCACGAGCTACGCGTCGGCCCTGTGCATGTCCCGCCACATGCTGCAGCCCCTGTCCCAGGCGCCGCCCCTGTCCCTCATGCGCTTCGGCGCGCACTCGCCCCCGCCACGGCCGCCGTCGCCCGGCCGCCTCAACCTGTCGACGGACTCGTCTCCGGGGTCGCCGCCGCCAAGCTTCCGGCCCCGGACCATGTCGCCGCTGCACGTGGGGTCGGCGCTGCGGCTGCGGCAGCTCAGCCCGCCGCCCATCTCCAGCGGGCTGCCCTCGGGGATGCCCGTGCTCACCACCCCGGGCCCGGCCCTCACGCTGCAGCCCGCGCGACCACTGCCGCGCACCCTCCACCGGCCCTTCTCGCCGCCCAGACTCACGTGATACCCACCCACCCCACGAGCTTGTCAGGCTGTGTTCCTATTTTAAAGACTTTCTCAGTGGTTTTGCGTTTTTTTCTAGCTGCCGGGGCATCTGAGATAGTTTTTTTTTCTTGTTTATCACCCTTGGATGGTCCGGGGGCGGGAAAAGTGTTAGCGCGTATGTGCTCTGTCTCTGTGCTGCTCTGCCAGTGTCGTTAAAATGACAGGATCAGTTGTTTTTTGTTTGTTTTTTAAGACCGTATTAATGTGAATTTTGAATGTTGGTGGAAAAATATCACGCTTCCTGTCTGTACAATAACCAAATTGGACAAGCGCTTTCTGCGTGACCTTTTCTAATGAAGAACATCTCGGCAAGTAGTACTAAAGAAGCTCAGGGCATAGAATTTAATGAGTGCGCCTATATAGGTACAAAAGTGATATTGACTGTTTACAATTGTGTGATACCAATTATGACTGCGTGATAATCAATGTTCCCAAACCTGCGCTGAGGCGATCAAATATCGAAACGCGTCCATGAAAACAGTCTTCATTACCAAATTTCGTTGTCCTAACGTTTCTCTATGTGTGAGGCTCACAAAGTAAAATGTGATGCTGTCGTATTTAATAATTAGATATATGATAGCCAAAAAATTTGAATGCTTCTTCTTCACGGTGGCATTTTGAATCTCCTATGAAACTTGGTTCTTTGCTGTTTTCTTTTCATTCACCACTGTCTGTTTCCGTTTGTTAAACTTTGAACTCATTTATTTGTAAAGAAGTGAAGAAGGATATTCAAGATGCCACCGTTGTTGCGTTTGGATATGCAACTGGAGCAATCTTTACCTTTACACACGAAAAAGTATAGCATTAATTCCTTATATTTTGTTATTGTTTTGTAAACAATATAGTTATTGTGATTTTGATCAGTATATCTTCTGTTTTCCGTTTCATTTGAGATTTATGATTTGCTTTTGGCAAGTAAATGTCTTCATAACTGTCTAGGCAGCATAATCTAATGTTGTTAAAGCAAGTACTTGGAGACACTTTTAAAGAATTTATGATTATAGTGCAATATAAACCGACCATTTATTTGTACAAATGTAAATGTTTTGGGTAAATTATTTCCTTGTCTAATAGCACAAAATCTAAACATAACAAATTGTTTTTTTTTTGTTTTTAAGACAGAACAAATCCTTCTATTAATTTGAAAAGCAACCTATGAACCCGAGTGTGGATTTTTTTGTGATATTTGAAGATGTTACTCACGTCTAAGCTCTCAGATAAGTGAAGTAAGCACCTCATAACGTAGCCCTCTTTATATATAACGAGACACCTTCCCTTTTTGCCTGCAGAATCGCATCAGTCACTAATGCTAAACGAATATTATCTGTAAAGAGCAACACCTCTACAATTTCAAGTTGTTAATGTAACTGAGAGATTCGACGTAACGATGTATATAATATGGATATTATATATTGTAGATACTGTATATGTGCTATGTGCTCTTTTAAAATGAATTCTATATATTGTAAATAGTTAAAGCATATAATAAATTTGCGAAGTCCAGCTCATTATTTCAAGTGTATTTTGCTTGCATCACAAATCACAACTACCCACATCCTAACCGATTTGTGCCTTTCGGGATTTAAACATTCACGGCGGCACAGGAACGAAGATTCCTTGAAACATACAGCTATCCATTCAAGGGATCGCGAAACTGCGAATCGCTTTTGCGGTTATCTTGATGGTCCCTCCCTTTTACACCTCTGCTGTGTGCGACGTGCAATCGACAGTTCTGGGAAGGGTGCGTCGAGTGTGTGAAAAGGACAGAATGCCCTGCATGCGTTCATTGAGAGGCATTGATGCTCTCTTCAAGGCTGAGAAGGAAGCTGCTGTGTGATGTCTACCAAAACGTCGAGGCTCGCTGTCGGATAATGAGTTCACAGGCAGTACACGAGAGGAAAAGATACACGTTCTAGTAATGAGGAATATTTTGAATTTAATCATATGGCAAGCGGCGTAATAATGCTGCAGCTACAGGGTGGGTAATATTTTAAGTTCTGCAGTCAGAAGATTTTTCAAAATTTGGCAAAAGGGGTAACTTTGAAGGGGTGAAATACAGCCCTGGATTAATTTCGCTCATAATGTTCTACGTGCTTCATAAAATGCGAACTTAGTTAAACTTTCATTTTCACGGTTCGGCTGTTTTCCTAGTTTGTTCCCAAAACCCAAACCAAATCGTGGAGAAACTTTCTCGCAGTGCTGACGTATACTGTCAATATCCTAATACGATTACTAACCACCACACACTACATAGGGTGAGGGATGTTTGCGTCGCTGTGCAGCAGATTTTCGGCCTTCATCTCTACACACAATAACAGGGAGGGAATGTATCCGTTTGCGTTGCGAGCTGCGGCAGCCATCACGATACGTGCGTATCACACGCTGTGTCGCAGCCATGTCATTTAATCCGCTCCCCTCCCCCCGGAGCACCTTTGTCCGCGTGACCCCTCCTCCCTTCACACCTTTCGGGCATCTCCTTTTCGCACCTTCCCTCCCTTATCAAAGTCCTATCACAATCCATTCCGGCGGGCCGCTGCCGCGCGCCGGCCTGCAGCGGCTGCTGCGGCCGCGGCGGGCTCCGCTCCGTCCGCTTTTAATCCCACCTTTATTGGGGGCGCGGTATTGTCGCCGTGCCGCCGCTACTCGCCTTGCATTTTAATTTGCTCCGCGAGCATTCAAATCGTCGGCCCGCTTTGATGATTTTATGTTAGGAATATGCACAAGATAGGCACAGGTCGTCATGACTACTTCATCCTTACGAACTTTACCGGACAGCGGCGGTCCGAGCTGGGGGGAGGAGGGGGGGGGGGGGGGGTTCGGCCCGTCCCAGGCGCCCGGCCGCCGTCAGCTGCTCGGAAGCCACGAACAGCGGGTCCAGCCGGTCCCGTTTGACCATTGTTTACCCGGCGCTGCATTCGCGCGCCGCACACGGAAAAAAAGATTAGTTGTCATAACGAATTTGTTTGTTGATTTTGGGCCAATCACAAAATTTAGTTACGAGAACTAAAATTTTGCCAAATTTCGTTAGAGAAACTAGTAGTTCCATTAGCAAAATTGAAAAAAAAACAGAAATTTCGCTGTGGGAACCGAGAATTGGTTGCCTTAACGAATTCTCAGTTCCCGTAACTGAATTTCGTGGTTGTCTCAAAATCAACAAATAAATAAGTTGTGCCAACTTATCATTTTTCTGCTTGCGGAAGCATCGCCAGGGCGGCGGAGCAGGGGCTTTCCCATCGGGCTGCGGCGGAAGGCTTATCCTGGCAGGCGTGCGGCGGGCCGCGGCGGGCCGGCATGAGTCGGGCCGCGCATCACCACGGCGGAGACCCCTAATCCACGCCGGAAAGGCGATATTTGCACGCGGGGGGAGCCGGCCGGAGCCGAGTCTGCACGGCTGTGGCTGCGACTCACTGCAATAGCGCACTGCGAGATGGATGTCGAGCCCAGTGAGAGAGAGAGAGAGAGCTGGATCTGCTGGTGTATACCGTGGTCGTAGATAGATAGATAGATAGATAGATAGAGAGAGAGAGAGAGAGAGAGAGAGAGAGCGGGAGGAGGTACATGCAGCTGCGTGGTGGGGACTCGCGGAGCGGGGGCGGTGTGGTGGGCGCGGCGCGTCACAGCCAGGCCACAAGCGGGCTCAGGCGTCAGCCACATCCAGCCGCAGCGGCCGCAGCGGCCGCAGAGCCCGGCCCGGCACACCAGCCCGGAGCACCGCCGCAAAGGCGGCTAAGCCATCGCTGCTCGTATTATGCGCCCGTACGCACTTGCAAAAGGCCCACGCAGCGAGACACGCCTGGAAGTGCTTTTAAGAGCCGCGCCGTGGCTCCGGGTTGTGCACAGCAGGATGTTGGCGGGGGTGTAGCTGTGCAGCGCTTTTCGTAGCTCCGAGTGCGTAGCTCGGCCTGTGTAGCTCGGTACGTGTAGTTCGGCCAGCGGGGCCCGGCGGCGGTATAAAGTTATTCCGCCGATACCTCCATCACCCAACTCCATATGCAGAGACGCGCCCAAGGTGGCTTAGGGACGCGGATTTGGAACACGTGCCGAGAGAGGAGAAGACGAAGTAGAAGAAGAAGAAGAAGAAGAAGCCGCTACAGGGGAAGGAAACAAAGCGGGGTGGGAGTGGGACGGAGTACAGTACCAGAACGAGATAAAAAGAAGGAAGAGGAGGGGAGGAGGAAAGCTGTTGGGATTGATTCCCAAGCAGCGGGCGTCGCTGGCGGCGCGGGGCGGGGCGTAGCCTTTTTTGGCGGGGATGAAAGTTAACAAGGGAAGACAGACGCCCACACACGTACGCACACACGCGCGCATGGCCCCTGCGCTGCCACCGCCTCTGTTTTCGGATTCTAAGCAACATCAAAAGCAGTGTGCGTGTTGAAGTGTGCGTGTTTGCTTTCGCATGTCAGAAGTTACTTGCGAAATGCAGGAGGGTGCTGCGATCTCTTCATCTCCTCGCGAATCACAAAAGCTCTTCTCTGATCCGGAGGCAGCGAGGCCCAGCCGTGTGCCTCACTTCGTAGACGAGTGCACATACATACACTGACCGGTGTCTGAACGCGGCAGAACCTCCCAACAACTTGATTCCTGCGTTGGAGAGCACGACAAAAATTTGGGCGCCCGGCTAGTTGAACCTTTGACCTGTTGCTTGCTATCCACAGTGCACTTACCCATGCGACCACAGGAACTTCAAACGGTCGTGGTCGACTGCGAAACGGCACCCTTAGCGTTGGATATATTTCGTTATGAGTTTCAAAAGATTTTGGTCCCAACAATACGACACACTGAAAAGCATTAGTTCTGCTGTTGATGTGTGGGAGTGTTCCTGAACCCGTCCCGTCTCCTCCGCCCCTCCCCCACCACTCCCCGACACACGCCTCACGCCGTTGCGTTTGCTTTCCGGGACACAGGTGCTGAAAATCTCTCCCGCGCCGGCGGCAGTGGCGGAGGTTTCGGCTCGGCGGTATACACACCCCTCCGCCGCGCCGCTCCACCCACCCTCCTGCCCTTCCCCTTCTTACAGTCTTTGTCGCCCCCACGAAAGAGTGGACGGAGACAAACGGGGGGGCGAGAGGAGAAATGACGAGGAACGGGGAGAAAGGTCGATGCGGGAGAGAGGGGGGGGGGGCTACCGAAAACCGCATGTGTGTCGGATAATGTCGCGCTTCTCCTCGGCGAGATATCGATCACACCCCCTCGACCTGCCCCCTCCCCCCTCCAAACCCCTACTCCGCCCCTCCGTGCCGCTTCCCTCCCCAATCTCTCCCAAAGCTCTTCCCGGCAGAGCGGCTGTCGTCAAATCCACACAAACCAACCAACCCCCTTCTCTCTGCCTCCCCTCCCCCACACGTCTTTTATCCCCGTTCCCATCTCCTCTCCTCGCCATCTTCGCCGGTCCTCCCTTCCCTTTGAGCCGCCAAGGCAGCTCCCTTGCTCCTCGCACGCCCAGGATATCTGTTCGGCGGCTCCCGGCAGCACGGCGCAACGATCCGCCGAAGCGCGGACAAAGTCCGTTCAAGCTCTGCGCGGCAGCCTCCTGGACAAAGCTTCACAAGGCTTCGCCAGTCAGCGCTGGGAAGCAGTGGCCCCCGCGGAGCAGGCAACCATGGCCACCGCATGCACGCGAGTCCTGCGGGCTGGCCTACCCTGCCAGTGGTAGGCGCACGGGCTCGCCCTCAACAGGGACAGAACGCCCTCGCATTGCCTACTGTAACCTAACCGAGGACCGCGGGCGCTGCCTCCGGGCGCGCCTACAGGCCCCTTTCACCGCAGCACGCGCGCCGGGGGGAGTCGCTGCCGTTGCCTGCCGTTGGCCCGTTGGCGGTGTCAGTCTCACGGCTGGCCAATCGCGCGAGAGCTCTGTTATGGATCCGCCGCGCCACGCCCCGCCACGCTGCACCGCCGCCCCCCGCCCCGCCCCGCGCCGAGCCCCGCGCCGCCGCCCGTGGCCTCGCCCGCCTCGCCGCGCTGCACGGCGCAGTCACGGCCCGGCCACGCCGACCACGCCCCTTCCGACCGCAAGCTGCCGCAGGCCCGGCCAGCGCGGGGGCACAGCGCGGCCCAAGGCCCGGCCGGGGCACCGCAGCGGCCCGGGAGGATGCCCGCTTATTTCGACTCTCCGGATGCGAATTCAACGAAGGGCACTCAACAGAGTCCGCTTACAGAGACTCGCGGCGCCGCTGCCGCCGCCAGGTACACTGCGCGGGGCTGCGGTCGCTGATACGAGGACGACGAGGAGGAAGAGGACCGTGATGCGGATGGCGATGAGCAGGGTGGAGAGATAAAGACAGAGAGAAGGGGGAGGGGGGAGAGTGAGAGAGACCACAATCCGAATACCCCTTCCCCTTCAATCACCTACACGCCCGTCTTCCCCTTCACCCTCCCGCAACCACTGCCTCCTCCTCTCCCTTCTCTCCCCAGCCGAGCTCTGCAGTCAGAGGATGGAAACCCAACACCAGGCCCGCCCAGTGGGACCAATTTGGAGCGGACTGAGGCAAGGCAAGCCCAGGGCAGCGCAGGGCAGCGCAGGGCAGCAGGGGCAGCAGGGGCAGCAGGGGCCTAGGCTCCTCTCGCCCGCACGCTGCACCGCCCATCTGCTGTTGCACCGCGCCTCCCATCCCCGAATATCGACTCGACACAAAAGGAGGAAAACCCTGCGGCCCAGAGAGCGATTACTGACTATATTTTTTTTTTTTGCGAGGTGGCAGGCCGCGTACTGCTTGGGGAGGACCGTGGGGCCTCGCGGCGTGCACTGATATATTTCGCGCGCTGCGCACAGCAGCAACCCCAAACCGTGTACATACTGTGCCGAACGTCGTGGTCAGATGCGGTCAGCAGTGCAGCAGCTGGAAACACGCAGTGTGGCGGTGAAGGACGTGTGGTCCAGCATCGTGTGGGGAAATGTGAGCGGCGGGCGGAATCAAAACACGACGGGCAGCGCACGGGCGGCGGTGTATTTTTGGCGGCAGTGCCGCGTCACGCCCACTCTGCGGTGACACCCCGATTGTGTCCCCGCGGCGCAGGTGTCAGCGCCGCGATGTCACGTGACGTCACGTCCGCCTCGCGCAGACAGCGCGGGGCCCTGTGGCGGGGCCCTGTGGCGGGGCCCTGTGGCGGGGCCCTGTGGCGGGGCCCTGTGGCGGGGCCCAGCGGGGCCCGGCGAGAGAGGGGCCGCGCCGCCGCCGCCGCGGTCCATTCATGCGCCCGGAAAACACGCGCCCGGTTTTCCCATAGTGCATGGGAGTTGCTCGGCCGCACGGCCGCAGCCGGGTCGCGGCGCGGCGGCCCACTTGCCGGGTGACGGGCGGATGCAGCGCCGGCCCAGCGGGCTGCTCACCGCGATGGCTAATCCGTGCGTACACGTCGACGCACGAAGAGTCGGCCGATAACACAACGCTAGACTTGGGCGTCCATCCATAATATGCCATCGCAGGACACTTCCGGCTGCAGTGCCGCGCGGCTAATTTTGAGAACGGCACCAGACACAAGTCAGTCAGCGGTCAGGGAGTCCCGCAGAGCCGAGCGGCACCGGCCGACCAGAGTCGGGCCGTCGGAAGGCCTCTGCAGCCGGCCATTCATTCATTCGTTCCTTTTTGGGGTGCGGTGTTTTGTCGGGCACAGACGCGCACACATGCAGGCCGCGCATAACTCAGCCCCTTTCTTTTTTTTATTTCCCGCCCCTTTCTCTGCCAAATGAGGTACTGGAGGCCGCGCCGCCGGCCTTTGGTCAACACAGACCGGGCGTAAACAGCAGAGAGAACGGCGCGAGGACGCTGCCGCTGCCGCTGCCGCCCGCCACCATCTCGCATTTCTGCTCGCCATCGAATTCTATATCCGGCGGCCGTCTCTTTCTGTGCCATGGTGGTGGGCGCGAGGGCGAGTGCAGTCGGAGGGAGAAGGAAAGAGATAGAGAGAGAGAGAGAGACAGAGAGAGAGAGAGAGAGAACAAGGGGGCGCGAAGGGAAAAGAAAATTAAAAACATGCACCCTCGTGCGCCCCTGACTTTTCCATCGGCGAACAATGAGTGCGCACACACACACACGCGCGCGCGCACACACACACGTACACAGACACACGTGCACAAAGTGATTTCAGGGGGACAATGTTGGACACCGTAATTGCGCGCACACTGCAGTGGAGGTAATTCCCCGAGTTCGCCTGCTTCATTCGTGGGGCGCTCCGGTGCGACTGCGACTGTCATTTTTGCATCAATTAATGGCGAAGGTGGCAAAGGCGACCCTTCCTCCATTTCTCCGCCGCCCCCCTCTGTCTCTCACGTGCTCGTAGAGGACATTTCCCCTCCTTTTTCCTCTCCCGTTTTGCCGCCGCGCGGAATCTTTTGTCACTCCTCGTAGCCTCTCACCGCCAGGACAGACAGAATTTAATCTCGCAACGATCTTGAGATTGGACGAACGACGCGCGGTAGCAGAAAGAGAGAGAAAGAGATGGGTCGGAAATTGGCGCGCGCACCAGAGAGTGAGTGAGAGAGAGAGAGAGGAGAGAGAGAGAGAGAGAGAGAGAGAGAGAGAGAAAGAGAAGGACGGGGAGCGGAAAGGGGCGGGGAGGGGAGGGGGGGGGGGAGTCGCAACGCGAAAGAGCGAAAATACACCATCCATCCGCAGAAATGGAATGAAGATTACAGGCAATATTTAGAATGAGAAATCCTTGATAACCGCGGGCTCCTTCATCGCGTCTCCGCCGCGCGACGCCCTTTCCCTCGCGACTTCCGAATACAAGAAACGGGAGCAAAAAGAAGGGAGGAAAATATGCGAGGGTGGATGGGAGCGGGGCTCGTCGCCGGCGGCTCTCCTCCCCTCCTCATCCACTCCGCGGATCCCTCCATAGAGCCGGAAGAAAGCAGCCCGGGGGGGGAGGCCTAACTACCCCGCGCCGAGGCCGCTCCCGCAGCCGCATCCACCGGCGAGTTGATCCGTACCGGGGGGAAACGTTTGTAAACGGCGAGCGGAGCGGTAAGAAAATGTGTCATGTGCGCCCCTCTCCCCCACACCGCCTCTCCGCTCCGCACTTGCGGCGCTTTTAAGTCTGCGGCGGGTCCATGGCCGGCAAATGGAGCGGCACGACGCTACAGGCCGCTCGAGTGCCAGGGCCGGCCAGGGGCCTGGGGGTCTCCATGAGGGCCACCGCGGGGCGCCGGGAGGCAGCCGGGGGGCAGACGGGGGCAGCCGGGGGCCGCGGCGGACGGGCATAGGGGCCACGACGCACAAAAGGATGACCTTTCCTGCTGAACAAAAGGGTCTGCTGCCACTGAAAATGGTGGGGAAAAGGAAAAGGAGGGAAGTAACGATAGAGAGAGAGAGAGAGAGAGAGAGAGAGAGAGAGAGAGAGAGAGGAAGAAAAAAATGAGGGTGCACGCACGCGGCGGGGTTGTGGGGCGTGGGAGGAGGAAAATGACGCGGAAGGAAGGGGGCGAGAGAAAGAGAGAGAGAGAGAGAAAGGTGGAGATGGACGGTACGCGCGAAACGGAATCGGGACGGCGATGGGATCACCGGGACAAAGAATGTTCGACAGGAAGAGAGCTTTCACGCCGCTCAATCTGAATATCTCTCTGTCCGGCCTGCCGGGCCTGGAGCCGCCGGGGCGCTGCCGCCCTCCCTGGAGCCGCCCCTGGAGCCGCGAGCCTGGAGCCGCGGGCCTGGAGCCGCCGGCCTGGAGCTGCGGGTGAGGTGCGCGAGCCCGCGGCACAAGCGGCAGCTCGCCTTATCAATCTACCGAACCACTTTCCAACAGTAAGCACAACTATTTCAAAAATTACTTCATATTTTGACTCGGAGTTTTGAACTTTGCCAAAAATGGCATTCCAGCATCGCCTAGAGGCCCTCTCGGCACACCTCCTGGAGGCGCGAGGCCCCACCGCCCCACCGCAGCCGCACAGGGCCCTGTAAGCAAGCGGAGGGGCGGCACCTCACCGCCCGCCGCAAAAAGTATGCTAAATAGGCCTCGGCCTGGCGCGGCCTGGCGCGGCCGGCGAGCGCAACTTTAAGAGAAAAGGGCTGAATTTAGTCCTCCATGGCGGAATTAAGTGGGGTGAAGGGTGAGTGCAGACGGGCGCCCCCCTCCCGCCTGCCCCCCCCCCCCCTCTCGCCCCAACCAGCGCCGCGCACACCCAGAGCGGTATTACTTATGTAAACACTATCCGAGCAGCGGTCGGGAGGGGGCGGGGCGGGCGGCGCGGGCGGAGGCAGCTGTAGGGGGTGTAATTGGGCAGCAGAAGCCCGCGCCGAATCTCGTTATCTCGCCGTACAAACACCACCTAGCCTGTCATCCGCGGCGGGAGTACGCGGGCAGCGGAGGCAGCGCGGCCGCCCTTCCAGCCCGACAGGCAGACGTGCGCTGGAGCCGCTGGAGGCGCTGGAGCCGCTGGAGCCGTAGGAGGAAAACCCTCCGCAGCTCCGAGTGTTCGGATCACACACGGCTCCGGGAAGACCCTCCGGAACCGAGTTTAGTTTCCAAGAGGAAGAACTCTGCTCCGGAGCTGAAGCCCCGCGGGGCTCCACCCCGTCCTTGGCGCCTGCGAACTAGTGGATAGGCACCCCGCCCGGCGGCGGAGCCTGAGTGTGGCCTACCCGCCCCCCGCCCGCCCCCAGCCCGCCTAGGCCGGGGCCGCGCGCAAGCGGCGTCAAGAGGAGAGAGAGAGGGAGAGAGAGAGAGAGAGAGAGAGAGAGAGAGAGAGAGAGAGGGGGGGGGAGGGGGGGATTGACACATCCTATCCCGCCTAGTTTATTCACCTTGGCCAAGTGTGACGACCGTGGCGTGCCGTGGCGTGCCGTGGCCGCCTATCTCCCCAGTAGAGAGGCGGGCGGGGGAGGCTCCAGGTCCGCTCTGTTTAGAATGGCAAATGAACCGAGCTACAATCAAGAGGAGCAGGGGGGCCGGAGCCGTCTCATTCCCCCTCCACCCGGTCTCTCCTCTCCGTCGCTCGTTCGTCTTGCCCGCGCCTCTCTCTTTGTTCATCATCATCCGCCGCGCCCGATCGGCTGCTCTGCATTTGTAATGGGCATGACTTTCAGCGGCCCCGGCCGGCGCCATGCGATAGGATTTGCGAGTATAGTGGTGTATACTGTTTAAATTTCGAGGGCTCCGCGGGACCCCGCCGCCCACGCCGACCCCCCCCCCCCCCCCCCCCCGGCCCTCTTTAAGCAGCGCCGACCAATCAACCGTGGGATGAAAAATATTATATTCCGCATCAGTTTAACAACTCCATCATTTTCGGTCTGGTGCGCGTGGGTTCTAAACGACTGAACGACCTCTGAAACCTATACGGACCGCACACCACACCGTCATACAGAATAGTTTGTACCGCTCCCCGCGCCGACTGCTCCCGGCATGACCTCCGACGCCTCCGCACGCAGATGTACTCCCAACACAATGGCGGTGGCAGCCGCCCGGCAGCCGCCCGGCAGCCGCCTGGCGGCGCGCGCTCGCTGCCGGCCGCGCCGCCGTCTGCTCCAACAACACCCCGGCCGCCGCGGTGCCTGCGGTCTGCGGCGTGCCCACGGTCCCCGCCGTCCCTGCGGTCCCTGCCGTCCCCGAGGGGGCCGCGGCCGCCCGGCATCGCTGCCCGCCGCGTATAAACATTTTCGTCACATTACCAACACTCGAGTCCATAATGGCAGCGGCACCTCTTGAGCCACCCCGCCGCCGCCGCCATGGAGTGGCCTCGCGCGCCTCGCGGCTCGAGCCCCGCTCCATAACGCCGCGCTGCCGATATCTCTTGGAGGAGTTGTATCCACCCGCAGGCACGCCGCTGTGAATACAGCCGCCGCTGTTTTCCCTCCGTCAGAGCGAGTGTAATGCACATGGCGAGATGCGATTCCGGATATCTCTGCCGACCTAAGTTTGAGCCTAGTCTCTTACTTGCACTTCGTCCTAATCAACGTCATTATCAGTGTACAGTTCAGGTCTCAAATAATGCGAAGGAGTTGGTTCTGCGCCCATGGAGGTCCTTCTACTCCACTCTCGGAGTGCTGTACGTACCTGTGCCTGCGGTGTACCCGTACCTCCAGGCACAGGACTCCGGCCGGCCCCGGCTGCGCTCCGGCGTCCGCAGCACCCGAGCCGCACACGACTTGCTGCAGGGCTCCGCAGAATGCTCTTAACCTGTCGCAGCCGCGCTGCCCGCTGTGTTTGCAGAGAAAACAGAATTTGGTTAACTTGTGCAAAGCACAAGGGGGCGGGGGAGAAGGGGGACGGGTTAGGGGAGAGTGACCGGCGCGGCTCCTAGCTCGATTAGATCACCGCAATGTTTTGGTTTGGCGTGAAAACCGGCCTTCGCCCAACTCCCTCCCCCCCCCCCTCTCTCTCTCTCTCTCTCAGGCACGTGTTGGTCCAGCTGGCATCATCCCTCTCGGTAACACGCATAATACCTTCACTTCGCATCCAATGAAAAAGTGAGCGCCCAGAGCCTCGCCTATGTTTTCCTAGGAAATTTTAAAAACCTAGAAATAGTTACGCAACACACTCGCACAAGCAATGTATACATTATGACAGCACCTTCTTGTCAAGGGGCCGCCGCGGGCTGCCTGGCTGCTGACCCCTACGCCATGTGACGCGGGACGAGACACCAGAGGTCTCGGGCGCGCGCCACGTCCGAGGGGAAAATAACCATATAAAAATATATATATATATATATATATATATATATATATATATATATATATATATATATATATATATATATATATATATATCGGGGACGCGGCATCTTGAAAGAAATATCTACGCGTCCTCCCCGGGGCCCCGAGGCCCCGGGGGTGCGGTCGGGTCGTCTCGTCCTCCGCGGCGCACAGGTGGGGCGCTTCACAGACCGCGCCCGTCCCGTCACCCGCGGGGCCGGGCGGGGCGGCCCGCGAGGGGCGGCCGAGCCGATGCCATGATTTCTTTCCCTCCCTCTTCCTCTCTGCTTTACTTCCCTTCTACCCCACTTCCCTCTCTTCTTCCTTCACCCCCTTCACTGTGTGTGCGTGGAGACTGTGGGTTGTCGAAATAGCGTGTCTATTTCGCACCTACGTTTACGCCACACGGCGGGGAAACATGCGTGCCCCATCGAGCCCCTGGCTGTCACGGAGGCGCCAGTGCCGAAAGAAACCAAAATGTTTGCTTTTCAAAAACTTGCGAATGCGTAATTTGTCATTCAAATCGGTCAACATCACATGAACGGCGGGGGAATATTCCTCGTGCACCGCATCTAGCGGAGGGTTCTGTGGGCGAGGCGAGCCCGGACCTCACGGCCCGCCTATGGCCCGCCTATGGCCCGCCTCATGGCGCCGTCCGTCTCGCAGCACGGGGCCGATGGGATGGCGATTCCCAGCGTCATGCTCCCACACTCACATAAGGAAGCTCATGCCTATTTTTTTTTTTTTTTTGTCCCCCACGATGTGGTTTGGCTGGAGGCTTTCGGTGTACGGGGCGCTCCCGAACGCGTCTGCCGGCCGTGTCAGAGCCCGGCAGAGCCACGCCGGGGGGCCCCGGCCGGCAGCGGCTCCAGCGGCTCCAGCGGCTCCAGCGGCTCCAGCCCCCGGGCCGCGGGGCTCGCGGCTCGCGGCTCGCATCACGGCGGCGGACAAAAACGGCGGCCGATCGTCGTGCCGCCGCCGCGGCCGCCGCTGCCCACCAGCAGAGAGACGAATGCACTCTCATTTTCCAGAGGCAAAACAAACAGGCAGCCTCATTAGACGGGACCGGAAAACCGGATGGCGGCCGGCTGCAGCATCCAGCGGCTGGACCGCTGCTCCAGTCGGACCACTTGCTGTGCGGTGCCGCACCTCCGCCTGCCGCCGCCCCACCGCCGCGCCCCGCCGGCCCTCGGTGTGAAAGGCGACCGTTTTCGCTGTTTTGGGAATAAACCTCTCCAGCCTACTCCGCAACCGCCACCTTGTGCTCCAAGAAGGCTGCCGGTTTGTATGGGAGAAGGAACGGGTTATTCAAAATCGCCCCCCGTCTTCGGTGCGCGGTGCGGCGGGCGGATGCGCGTTCGTCTGCGGTGAAGTCCGTGCGTGGTGGAGTAAGCCGTGCCTGATGAAGTCGCGTTGCCTTTGTTTTCGTTGGCCCAGCCGCTCTTGGCTGGCCACTGATCTGAACATGACACACAGTTTCGTCCCCCGTCTCTCTCTCTCTCTCTCTCTCTCTCTCTCTCTCTCTCTCTCTCTCCCTCCCCCCTGCTCTCTTGTTTGACACTCGTCACTCAGGCAGCCAGCAGACTCATCGGCAGGCGAGGACACGCCGTCGTGAGGGCGGCTGGTCGCTGCGCTTCGTGTCACCTCGGCACCTCGGCGAGTTGGCCCATCGCGATCTGCGCGCGGCTTTCTAAATCGGGGGCCGGCAGCTAGACTCGCACGCAACGGTTTTGTTTCACTCAACAAGTCATGCTGCGCCGTGAAATGACTTTGTCGAGCACTTACACTGCCTTCGGTGTGTGCGGCACATGTGATGTTGAGAGTGTCGGCATACTCGGGTGTTGTCGCTGCCGCCGCGACGTGCTCCGGTGTGCGATTTGAAATGTGTTGAAACGGCAGCGGTGGGTCACGTGAGAGTCATGTAGGCCGCGGACCACACCGCGCCGCTGCCGCCGCTGCCACCGCTGCCACCGCCGCCACCGCTGCCACCGCCACGCCGACGGGATGGCGGGTCCGCTTCGTGCCGACAGTGTGGTGGCGGCGATGACAGCGGAGACAGATGAGGCTAAATAACAACAATAACAACGCAATAACACAAATTGGTTTCCAGGAAGCGTGTGCCGGCGGCCCCCGCTGGGGGGCTGGTGTGGCGCGGCTTGTGGCGGCGGCGCCGGGCCGAGCCGGTGCAGCTCATGGCGCCATTGGCTGCGGACTGCAGGGATGAGTTTTTCCCCCCTTTGGCAGGGCCACTCCTGTCTGCCCGGCCGTCACTCCGATGTCTCAATGCGTTCTCGCTTGGCACATGATAACGAGCCACGGCCTATTATCAATCCCCCCCCCCCTCCTCTGCCCATGGCACCGCGGACCGCACAGCGCAGCGGTTCGATTCCTGGAGTTTCTCCAGCCAGGAGTGAACGGAGGATGTCGCCCGACACGCAGCGTCTCCATTGTGAGAGCGGAGAGGTCATCCTGGCCGACTCCCGGCGGAAGAGCTGTTTCCGAGAGATGCGCCATCGAGTGCAGAGGAGCGCGGCGGGCTCGCTGGTGCAGGTCGGGGGTCGCTGCTCGGCCCGCCGCCCGCCGCCGCCCGCCGCCGCCGCCGCCGCCCGCCCGCCACCGGGCGTCAGCCGGCGCGGTCATGCGCGCGTCACACACTCGCCACAAATGATTTATGCTTTCGAAACCGAAAATTATCGTCACTTGAACCATATAACGTAACCGTAATGGGGACATCAGTCACTGTCCCGCGGCCTCGGCGGCGCAGGCCGTGCCGTCACGCTGGCTGGGCCGGCGGGCGTGCGCGGCGTGCCATTGGCGTGTGCGCATTACGGGACGCATCGCCTGCAGTCGTGCGCGGCCAGGGCTGCACCGCGTCCTTGCGGCCGTAGGGGTTTTGGCAAAGCGTGGCCGCCGGTAGACTTACAGCCACGCTCCAAGGCGGCGACCACCCGAAAAATGGAAACGGCACGGCAAAAGTTTTCGTCCGGATGGTGACCAGCCGTCGTGTCCGGCCGGATGACAGCTTTCGCTGACTTCTCCCCTGCGCCCGCCGCCACCGGCGCCAGGGCACGGACGGGGAGGGCACGGCAGAGAGGCTCTGTCCGCTCCGGCCCGGCCTGCACCGCCTGTAACCCACTCTCTTAGACCCCAGGTGAAAAAGAGACGGATGGCCGTCACTTCTGCCCGGCGGTCGTGCCTCGCGGTTCAGGAGGGCTGCCGCTGCTGCCGCTGCTGCCGCGGCGCCAAGCTCCGCCTTCTAGGAAACAATCGGGCCGCCGGGCCTTGCGCCGGGCCGCCGCCTCGGTGTCTGTCGTCTGCTCAACAAGGCGGACGCTGCCGTACGGTACCGCACCGCCCGGCGCCGCGCAATGATGACGGGGCAGCGGCCATACTCTGTAAAAAAAATAAAGCAGGAAAATAGAGAACAATCTATGTGCAACGATAGAAGACCGTTTTGAGGTGGATACCGATTTTTAAGACCATGCGCTGGCGAACCGCCAGCGCTAAGTCAATATTATTCGTTGTGCGCGGACCCGGAAGTGGCGTTGAACGAAAACACGGTTCCACGGCTACGCTCTCATGGGCGCTGACAAAAGATGACCTGAAACCAAAATAAGGCGGAGAGCAGAACATCGTGACGATTTCACAGGAGGGCAATGAAATCCGCTTCCCATCACCGGCGAAGGGGTCGGCGAGACTCCGTCCGGTCGTCCCTCTGTGTTGTCAGATATGTTACCTCGTTTGTCGATGACGTGGCAACAATGGCGTCTGCCCGCCAGTGGTCATTAGCCGAGGGGATATCTCCATTGTGCCGGGCGAGGCCAACATGATACCTGCCACATCACGGCTATATTCGGTGCGTACGCTACCGAAACCGTCTCAAGACTCCCTCCGTTGAGGTGTGTTCCTTGTCCGAAGGGCTTACCTGTTTGCGTCTAAACATCCCGGAGTCTCCCACACTGTCAATACTTACAGGACAACCATTCGGATCGTGATGGGTGGTGGCGTGCAGAACGGTACCATCGCACAGTTTGCTAGTTTAGGAGGTCGCGAGGAACACGCATGGAGATGTTGCGAGAACTGCTCATGCTGTCAAGATGCCGATCAGTGCATGTCAACACGAACGTGCGGTGAGTTTTTGTGTCCACAGACCCCCACACTGTTCCCATGGACTGCAAGGTAAAATAGTCCAGGACAAGGGCGCTCCGTTAAATTAATATTGTTGGTGGTGTTGTGGGAATCAGTTGGAAGAACAGAAGGAAAGTCAAGCACTGGATTTCGCCTACTGTACAAAACTCTCTGAATATCGCCCATTAACCATATCCGGAAGCAGGCGCAGAAAAGATGAATCTCGATCCAAAATTTTGCGCTACAGATTCGGGTACCCCTTTTCTCCAGCAGGAGCCCGCCAGCGCAGACGATTCAAAACATTCCACTCCTCATACCGCGCACGGGGAGGGGAGAGTCACTCGAATTGATCCCGTACAATGCGCTTCAACCACGTTTATCAGATTCACTCACACGCAAGCATGGGCCTAAAGGAGGGGGCCGGGCAGCCCCATGCCCATGACTCACACTGCCAACAGTAGCACTGTCACGTACCGGCCGCCTCTCCACCTCCCATCATCCGTGTGTATCCCGTTCGGATTCCGACGCTCCGTGGGCCTGTGGACGGGGCATGCAACACCCACGCAACACCCCGGCCCGTCTGCACTTAATAGGAACGGTTACATGCCTCTACACAGCCCATAGCGGATGGCCCTGGCCGCATCACACGGCACTGAGCCATTCCCGACAAGAAAACCAGTGGTTGTTGCGACCTCGCCATCGCTTGACAATTTGGCATTTTTCACACCTCTCCCGGACCGCAACGGTGACCTTAGATGGCTTTCTTTTTCATGACCATTGTATACTGTGTTTGAAGGACGTAGATCAAAATTTGTAGATCTTTGTTACACACCACCTTGCCGAGAAAATGGCGGTTTTTGCTATAACCACTGGTATTACACGATGTTACACGTACAATTTCTTGTCTCTCCGTTCTCTGACGACTGTAACCAGAGAACGGAGTTGCGTGGCGAAAACGCCTGTCGCTGTCTCCAGCGGGCAAGTCTCTTGCGTACAGGTGGTGTCCGGGCTGCCAGGGGCTGCTAGGAGTTGCGGGGGCTGCAGGGGGTGGGCAGACCGGCTGGGCGGAACATCGGAAGCCCTGGCAGTCGCCGGCACCGCTGCGAACGTCGTCGTCGCGGACCGCAGAGCATGGCGGCGTAGCGGCAACAGCAGAAGCTTCGGGCGAAATCTTTATACCGAGAAAAAGAGGAGTTGGCTGTTCCGTGTGGCTGCGCCTCTCTGCGGCTGTGGGGCGCGCCACGGCGACACGTGCACTGTGATGCTCTCTTCTAAAAACAGCCTCGGATAAGAGATTCGGGATCCGCGAGAAACGCAGTGGGCTTGCCTGCCTCCAATATCCTTCCGAACAGGACACGAAGCTCGGGAATCCTACCCGGAGCTCCTCGTGTGAGTGATACAGACAGTCTTCACTCACTCCAGAGTTCTCAGACTCTGCAGAGCCCTAATCGACGAGGTTGGACCCTTTCCGTGCGGCATCAACCTCGATCGCATGAAGACCACAGAACAGAGAGATGTGTACAGCGACCCCCGCGGCATGGCAGGGCCCCGGCAGGCCCCGGCAGCAGCCCCGGCAGGCCCCGGCGCTGATCGCCATCGCAGTGATAAGGAGTAATGAGCACTGGGCCGCCGTGTGGCCGGCCGGCCGGGCGTCGGAAGGAAGTCGTTGGGAGGCCTAATTGAATTAGAGCGGCAGCAACATGCCGCCGACCCGCGCGCTCTTTGCCACGCTCCAAGACGTCTTCATCCAGCGGTGCCGGAGAGGCGGCGGGGCCCGGCACCGGGGGCCGGCACCGGGGGCCGCAGGGGCCGCGGCCACAGACATTGTATAGTCAACGAGTTATAGAGCAGAGTGTCGCGGCTCGCAGCGCGCGCGCTGGCCCTGGTAAATCACCATGACGCGGATCTTTTTGTACTATTTTCGTGTGTACCAGGGGAAGCGGCAGATGCGGTGCCGTTGATAATGTTTCCCAGCGCGGCGGCTGAAGGAACAAGCCGATGTCATATGAATTGCGAGTGAGTGAGGACGTGCGCTCGCCGCCCCGACACGGTGCCGGTGTAATTTCCTGCGCGGCGTGTCCGCATCTTGTCATGGTGACGTGGACATCTCAATTCAAGGTAAGGTGGCGGCGGGCGGCGGCGCGGCTCCTTGCACCGCCTGGAAGTCTGGATGGACACGTTATACTGCAGTCGCAGCGCGACATCGTGTTCCAAGTCCACCAATTACATTATGCAACTGTAAAAATAAATCGTTGTACCTCGCAGGCGCGTCACACAGAAAACGTATCAATTATACGTGATATAAGTGTAGCTGCTGCGCCGCTATTACCGTCCCATTTGTTTGTGAAAAAAGAATACAATGAGTCAAGGAACCCGTCCGTGGGTCGTCCCGAAAGAGTTCGGCCCCCGCGCTCTGAAAGGACGCGCGTACGGATGGGTGGAGACGCGCGCATGGGCGGATGACTGCTGCATGTGAGCGATGAGAAATTGTTTTGTAATGAATTGGTGTTGTGCGTTTTACCTGAGTGATTAGAGGCGACAGGCGATGGCTGCCGGCGGGTGCCCGATGCCTGTGGGAAGCAGGTGGTGGACGTCCACGGGCCCCGAAACAGGCACCGCCACCTCCACGCTCCATTCATGGCCCAGACACATTGAAAACGACAAAACTTGCCCACAGAACACTCCACCCTCCATGGCTATCGGTGCGCAAGCGTGTAAGTATGAGAGAGTCAGGCGCGTTGTCTCTCCCCCCCCCCCCCCCGCCCTCCTCCCCCGTGTCTTCGAAAAGAATACCAACGAGGTAGGCAACACGCTGCAATAACTTTGCCGACTAGCTACGGTGCCCCGTGAGCGGAGTCTGCAACGGAGTGGAAGACTTTGTAATAATACTGGCGTATTATACGTACGCCTGAGAGAGACAGAGAGAGAGGCCCTCACTCCTCTCATTCATCTCCCGATGATTCGACTCTCAAGACAAACCGGCCGCCTCGCAGGTCAATTACTCCCTGAAAGCTTTTAGCGGCGCGGCTGCCGCGGCTGCTACCGAGCATTAGCATACCGCCGGGCCGCGTCCGCGGCGGCGCCTGTTTGTCCTGGCGGCTGCGGGCGGCGGCTGCGGGCGGCGGCTGCGGGCGACGCGGACGCGGCCCGGCGGTGAGATGGGCAGGAATCGATACCCGGCCTCGCCGCGGCCGCGCCGCATATCGCACCCGGTGAGAGGCAGCGCCCCCACGTGACGGGACTTAACTACCCGCGTCTCTGTCGCACTCGGCGTCGATACTCTGCCGGGGAAAACTCAAAGACCGATATGCAACGAAAGTAAATACCCCGGCCAGCAGTTACGTTTACCTGGTCACACTGATGAACAAAACAAGTGGGCAAAAAGACTTGGCTGTGCCAACAGGGCCGACGACCGCACATGCACATTTTATTTTCCTTGGTCGCTCGCGGCTGTCGCAACCAACCTCTCAGAATAACGCTCGTTGCGGCCGCAAGGAGGGCGTCGTGTCAGAGACAATCGTCTCCCTCCCTCCCTCTGCCGACAGTCGGCGGGGCCGCGGGCCGCACACCGCACGTCACACACCGACACTAGCCGTGATTTGATCCCCGAACAGCGCCGCGGCGGCGCCAACCACACAAAGTCGGAGCCCTCCGTAATTTCGGACAACGTTTGTTGGAGAGCGTGATGCCCCGGCTCCCACGGATGTCATGGAAAAGGGCCTCGGTGGCGGCGGCGGCGGTGGCGGTGGCAGGCGGTGGCAGGCGGCGCGGCCCCGACGCCTACGATTTAACGCCGTGCCGTCGGGAAATAACACAACACATGAAAGACAATGAAGCGTTTACCGTCGAGTGCTCATTTTAAGGAGGTTAGGAAACCCCGCCGGCGCGCCACCAGCGGCGCGGCATGGCGCGGCATGGCGCGGCCACGTCTCCACATGCCTATTATTGACCAAGCGCTCTTCCTGTTGCATCCGCCCCGGCGCCGGCCTCGCGGCCCCTTCCTTCGTGGGAAGCCCGGCGGCGCGGCGGAACTGTCACCGCCACACACCTGTGTCGTGAACCAGCCTCTCTGGCGCCGACCGCTTTTCCACGCGATTCAAAACGATTGGCGCTGCGGAGGAACAGTGCCGTTCAGTTTACAATAATACAGGCGGCCCGTCTCGGTTTATTTGAGCTCGTTGAATAGTGGCTACATTTCTCATTGTTTATGCTGCAGATGGGATTTTGTGCTGTATTAATCCAATTTGTGGTGCGAATGTGGGAGGCAAGCGTCAACTGGCCGCGGCGACGCCCTCGCCGGGCGCTCGGGAGGCGTCGTTAGAGCGGGCCGGCTGTCACCCGTTAATGCCGGTGCGACGTCTTACTTCTGGCTGAGCGGCCCCGGGCGGGCAGCGCGGGGTGGCCAGTTCCTAGGAAGCAACTACCGCCCGGTACCGCGGCACCAAGCGTGTCTGGCACACGCCGATAAATCTCTGTCGGTATTACTCCAACTGTACACAACAAATATCTTCGTATGAGCTATCCAATACTCTCTCTTTTGACTGTCAACCAGCGCTGCTCAGTCAGTGAACGCACAACACACTCTTCTCGCTTGTGGATCTGGTGTGTCGCAGTGCAGTGCAGCAGTGCGGCGGCAGGGGCATTCGACTCGGTTGGCGCGGTGGCGGCGGGCGCGGCCGAGGAGAGACGCAGCTGGCGCGGTGGTCCCGCTCCGAATCACGACTCTCCCAGTTGTTGTTACTACGAGTCGCAGAAATCCGTACCCACGGTGAGCCCGCTGCCGCCAGCCCTTTGCTGCCCGGGCTCTGAACAATAAGTGCCCTGGCGAGCTGCTCTCCGCCCCCCCCCCCCCCCCCCCGGCCTGCCCGGCCCCTCATCAGCCGCTGGCTGGGAAACGCGGCCGGACGGACCGCGTGACAACGCAAAGGGGCCGCTCATTTTTTAAAAACGAAAATAAAAATTAGTATTGAAAATAGGAAAGAACGAATGTAAGGTACGTTTTCATGTAAATCCAAATCAACAGTTCGGCAAAAAATAATTGCAAGTTGGTCGGACGGTGGCGTTGTCGTTAGCTCGCGGCAGCTGCCGACACTGTTGCTGGCGGCAGCGGGAGGACACGGGATTACAGCGCGAGGACAACGGCGCGGCGGCGGCGATCGGCGACTTATCAGCCGGCGGGGATAATGAAAGCGCAGTTAAATCATTCCGCCCAATCAGCTTTCAGTGGGGATTAGCGGGGTAAAAGAAACCGCGGGCGGCCCGCCGACCGTCGAGCAACACCCCGGCGGCCCGGCGGCCAAAACAAGCAGCCGGAGAGAAGCAATCTTGCGGCGTCCGCGGCTCATCTCGATGTAAATGGATGGAAAACAGCGTCACTCGTGAACGGGCCGTGCCGATTACGGCCGGGGCCTGGGGCCTGCAGCGGCCTGCAGCGGCCCGGGGCGCCAATGTTGCAAACGGCCGATCGGAGTGTGGGAGATAGCAGCGAGTTGTGACACCCCCCGGGCCCTGCCGCGCCCTGCCGCGCCCTGCCCGGGCGGGGTCCCCGCGAGTGCCGCGGGGGCCTCCCTTGCAGTGTGGCCGCCGCCCGCCGCTCTAGTGCACGTCCTCTGCCGGGCTCCCTCCCCCTCGACGAGAATGTCAGAGATGACGCATCTCCTTGAACGTCGTCGTGGAAAAACGTGCGGCAGGGCGACGTGACACGAGAGGCAGAGGAGGGCAGAGAGAGAGAGAGGGAGAGAGAGAGAGAGAGAGAGAGAGAGAGGAGAGAGGCGATGCCGCGGGCGCGGCCAGGAGAGAGAGAGGGAGAAGCCCCTAAACCTAACCCCACCCGGGGCACGCACCACTCACCGCCACTCGAGCGCGCGCCCGTGTGCGTGCGTGCGTGCGCGCGTGTGAGTGCGTGGGCCGCTCCGACTACTATTGGCTACATATGGTAAAGAAGGTGCCCGGAATGCTGTGATTCTCCAATACAACTGTGCGGTTCGAGAATTACGGGTCGTCTCGCGAAACTGCATTACTTTTATGATGACTGACTTTATATTTTGATCGCGCAAATTAGCTGCGGCCCCCATCCGCCCTGTCCGCCCTGCCGGGTCCGCGAGCACCGCGGTCTCAGATCACAGCGCGTGCTCGCGGGGCCAGGCTGCACCTGGAAGCGCTGCTGCCGACGCCTGCCCCCCCCCCCCCCCCCTCCCTCCACTCCCCCGCCTCTCCCCCCTCCTCTGTCCGCGTTGCAGATGGCCTATCGGGTGGTCGTCATCGCCGGCCATTATTGGCGTTTCCTCCGTTTTCCATTAATTCTTTGTCGCCGTCCCCTTCTACCATTAATTCATTTCACCTGCCACCCACCCCGCCGCGTCCCGCCGCATCGCCCTTCTCCCCTCCCCCTATTCTTATTTCCACTTCTCTTTTTCTTTTCTTTTTTTTTTTGCTACTCATTTCTTGGAGTGCCTTTTTCTCTGGAGGCTTAATTGTCTCGCCAAGCTGGTCGCCGTTGTAGGTGCGATCAGAGGCCAGAGGGCCTATTGCCGGGACCCGAGCCAAGTCGCAGAGAGCAGGAGGGCTAGAGAAAGAGAGGGAGAGAGAAGGGGGGAGAAGGGTGGGAGGGTGAACAAGAGAGTGCGCGGATAGTAAAGAGGGGCTGCAGTCGCTGCGGCAAAGGAGATGTAACATTGTTAGGGTCGAGAGTCATCTTGACATCTTTTCATCCAAATCGAAAGACTATCAAGGATGGATAACTTAGTAGTTTCTGGCCTGCGTAACATAGCTGGCCTCGTCTGTCTGATTCGTGTTACTAATTCCATGAATTTTCTTTAGCGAATCTCTGCTTTAGAAAAGCCTACCCGACGCATTCTCAGCACGTGTCGCCGTGGCCAGCTTGACGTTCGGAGGTGTTCCACACATTCGTACGGGAGGGGCAAATCGAGCGGGATGTGTTGTTGGCAGCGACGATAAAAATACACGCACTTTCGCTCGCGTGTGTGCGGCGTGTGTGCGAGAGGATTTCTCGGCGGGATGAGGTTGCCCAGGGCTTGCCAGGTCACGAGCACCTCGGAGGGTCCGGCAGGGCCGCGGCGGGCCGCCTCGGCGAACGATTTCTGGTCTGTTGTGCCGCCGCCCCGGCCTCTCCAGCCTCTCCGGCCGCTCCGGCCGCCCCGGCCGCCCACCACACATATGTTTCGCATATTCCCTTTCCCGGGTTCCGAAAAGGTCGATGGGTCAGCTCCCCGCAAGAGCTCTCCTCGCCTCGCGAGAGAAGTAGCAGAGCACAGAGCGGCGGGGCCGCCGTGGGCTGCCGTGGGCCGCCGTGGGCCGCCCGCGGGAGACTCGAGCAGAGTGAAGTTTGAGTGAGTTATCTTGACGTGCGCGCGGGACGTATGGGACGAGGCTGCCGCCAGGCTCTCGGCCGGGCTGCTGCAGCCAGCGGCCGCGGCCCGCGCGCCGGCAAGTGTGAATTGAACTGTCAAGCAGAAGCCGGCAAAGGGGAGGGCGCGGCGGCCGGCGGCAGCGCTTTGGGATTGGGTCCGGCAGGGGGCGCATAATGCACCCGGCGGAATCAAAATATTGCCATATCTCACATGGAAATCTCGGCGGGGCTCCGAACTGGCCACGGCTGCGGCCAGCGAAGGATGCGGTTAGCCGGAAACGGACTTGCGCGGCACCCAATTTCGCAGGCTTACCAGTGAGCCGCCTCCACACACCCCCGCTCAGCAGTCACGTAAGTGGTGCAGGGTTAGCGCAGGTAACGCTGGAAAAATAGGGCGGACATCGCGGATGAAAAATTACCCTCAAGAAATGACCACCGAATAGGTAACTAGATTTTGTTTTCCTGGTGTGACCTTTTCACAATCATAATTTTCTGGGCCGCACCATGTACCAGACCCTCCTCTCGTACGTGTTCGTGACGTCACACACGGCCGCGCCAGCGAGGACGCGCCGTCTCCCGACAAGCGCCGAGAAGGCAAAACAACAACAGTGGAGCAAAAATTAATTGAATTACCAACGCTCATGTGATTCGGAAACAACACTGCCTGCACGGGGGCCGGCCGGCCGCCGCTGTCGTTAAAGTGTCCGTCCGCGCGGGCCTGCGGTTACGGCGGCGGCCGCGCGGGATGGACTGATTCACGATGTGGGTGGTGCACCGGTGTGCGGCATGTGCCGGCATGTGCCGGCATGTGATGTGAGTTCCCTGCGCACCGAATGTCGTTCCCACACGGCAGCCGCCCGGCCACGCCCCGCGCTGAAATACGGCGCGAGTGTTGCCGGGGCGCTGCAGCGCCTTGACGCGCTCCGCTCATCGGGGAGGTGCCCTGCACACGCCGCCGTGCGCATGAGCGTGCTCATCGGGAGAAACACTCTCCCGCGCCTTAGTTTGCGTGGCCGCGGGCACTTCCCCGCCGCATTCCCACCGATATCCGCCGATATCGGCCCCATTTGGCAGTGCGGCTCTCCGACGCGGCCGGGACTCGGGCGGCCGCCGCTGGGGGCACTCGGGGGGCGGGGGGCGCCTCCGACCGCAGGGCGCCGTGCCGGGGCCAGCGGCACGGCACGCTCCGGCCCTCGACCCTCCCCGGCCGCCGCCGGGACAAAATTGAAAATTGCACAGGGTGACCGCGGTAGTTTGTATGCACGCGGCGCGGCGAGGGTCAGGCCGGGTGGACTTTGTCCCCTGCGTGCGCTGCATATGTCATCGCACTGCCGCCGCCGCCGCTCGGTCTGCCGCTCCAGTCGTCCCCAACTCTGGTCAGACCTAAATGGTGGCGCCGCGACCCCCGCTCTGTATCGATGGGGTTCTTGAAGAAATTGGTCGATCGACCGGCGCAAGGAGGATAAAGGGGTGGGCACGGCGGCGCGTGTCGCCGGCTGCGGCGGCTGTCGCGGCCAGAGCGGCGGCCCGGCGGTTCTTATGACGAGACCCGCCGCCTCCCGAGGGGGCTCCGGTATCGGCCGGGCAGGGGTCACGACCCGGGCACGCCAAGGACCCCTCGCCTGCCTGCAAGTGTGTGTGTGTGTGTGTGTGTGTGTGTGTGTGTGTGGAAATGCATCAGGAACATGAGTGTAATGGTGAGGTAGTGATTCTGTTGAGCACCTCCGGGCGGCAGCCGCGCCGCCGCGCCGCTGTGCGCAGGAGGGGGCGGGGCCGGGCGGGCGGGGCGGCGTGGCATGTTGGCTGATTTGTTGGGAGTCCAGATCCGATCTGGGACGCGGCGGAGTGCGGCGGGGTACGGCCGGCCGAGGCCTGGGCGGGGCAGCCGGTAGTTACTTAGCAGCTCGCTTACAGTCCGACTAATATAGATATCATCCATTAGAAGTACACTCCGGCCAGCGAGTCGGCGCGCGGTCAGCACCGGGGACGCTCGGCCGACCGGACTGGCCCAGACCCCCGCACCGCTGCCGGGACTGTACTCACGGAGCGGACGAGAGAGCAGGCGATGCGCCACCGGGCACCGTCGGCCCGTGGTCCTACATGGGCACAGGGCCGGCAAAGGGGCTCTTGTAATTAATACATAAAAAGGCAGTGATCGCTGACCTATCACTTTCCCGCCGGGCTGCCGCGGGCGGTCTGAGGGGTGCGCCCCGCGTGGGGAGGTGCCCGTCTCCTGCCCCGCCCGGTGAGATGCGAGATATCACTCCAGCGGCCATCAGCTGCTGCCGAGGCCGGCCCGCTCCGACGGTGCTGCAGACCACTGCAGATGTGCACGAGCTCAATTTGGACGCGTCTTATATAATGTTTCAGTACTTGTGCACCTCAGTCGCGTTACATCGAAACGAAAGTGAAATTCGTTAATCGGTTGTCTCAACAAAAGATGTTTAGTAGAACTGAGTCCACAGATATGCACGGGGTCCGTTTCAGCCTCCGGGGCGGCGGGCAGGAGCCCCCCGAGGCGGGCAGAGGTCCGCGCGGGGCCCCGGAGGCCCCCGTATCGGCACCGCACCGGCCATTACCAACAGGTCAGCTCATGTACCTTCACACCTGTGCTGACTTACGAGCCTCTCCCCCTAATAAGCGTTTGTCCGTTCCGATCCGATGGCACGGCTTCAAATTTATGGCCTTGCAGGCGGCTCCCCCTCACGCCTGCCGCCCGCTCGCTTCCCACCCAGTGCTACCTGCCGGTGTTGTAACACCCTCAATGATAATTTTGCAAATTTCTAGTAAACAGCGCTCGGGCCGCTGGTTTTGACGTTATAGAGCGCGTAGTACACGCAGCGGGAACTTTGTGGTGTCAGAGATGTATCTCATTCTGCTCCGGCAGGCGCATCAAAATTACTAGTTGTAGCCTCTGCGGTGCGCATGAGATATGCCTCAGGTTTTTGGGTGGGGTCTAGGAGCCCACCGATAGAGCTGTGGCCGCGGCACCCAAAAACAAGCGCCGGCACATGATTCCCGTGACCACGCCCGACCAGAGTTACGATGTCCAAAGTTCGGTGGCGGATGCGGAGGATCCCATGATGAACAGTATCGAATTGCCGTCATCGTCCTAAAATACTAGACCTCATAGATTTCTTGCTCTCCCGAGAACCGTTGTTCATCTGCCCGTTTCCCCCGCCGCGATCCCGCTGATTGCCTTGTCCCCGCTCCGCCGCCTGCCGCCTGCGCATTTCCCTTAGTAGAGTGATGCCTCGTGTGACACAGCGGGGTCTGCTAACGCGCCGGGCTGCTCCCCGTGTCCCGGCGTGCCACCGGCCCTGTAAAGTGTGCGAGTTTACGGCTGGATGATGTGCGCGGCGGCAGCACCGGGCGCCCCGCCCGCCCTGCAGGCCTGCAGGCCCTGTCCTTGTCGGGCTCCAGGCAATCTCCTCGAACCGGGCCTGCGGTTTGCGGCGCACCCGCAGCCCTTTGGGGCCGCCGCCTACGGTGCAGCGAGCGCAGCCGCCACACCGGCGTTGTCACTCCCAGGATCACCCGCACTCCACTCTGCGGCTGCTCCTGCACTCCCAACACCGTCCCACTTTTCTGCTACTTCTATCAAAAAGTAATGTTGTAAGACCAATGGCGCGGCTCGTTGTAGCAGCCACCCCGCATCACGTGCCGCCCGTTTGCCCGGAGAGGTCGGGGGGATATCGCGCGAGATGTCCGCCACAAGGGGGTCAATTTAATTTCTCCCCCCGAGGTGTGCGCGCCCTGCGCGTTCTGCCGGAACGCGCGCAGAGGGCATGGCGCTGGCGGCGGCGGCCTCTGACAGCGACGAATGGCTGTCGGCATGATAGTACACACCCCCTTAATGCTCTCATTAACAGCGCCACCCGCCCACTAATGAGAGAATTACGTTGCGGGAATGTCGCGGCCGCAAAGAGGTATGGAAGGTGTCCATCTTCCGTATTACAGCACCGGAGTGGGGTGTGCAGGACCGCCGCTGCCCGCCGCGTTTCTGCCGTTAGCTGAGCAGCGGGTTATATTATGCCGTTGTTGGGGAGTCCGTTGATCGATAACCGCAGGGCCGCTGGCGCACAAAAAAAAATATGGTCGGAGCAAATGGTAACTTGTGTGCTGCGTGATTTTGGGCATTCCTCAAACAGTCTTGCACCACAGTCAGCGACCACTTCTTGGGAAGTCTGTCCATCGTAATACTGTACTCCTGCTGAGATTCCCTTGCTACGTTCCCGCAGTTTCGTGTGGAAAGATCAACTTGGTCCTTCTTCCCCTCACAGCCGCAAGCGAGTGAAAAAACAAAAAAACCCTCCGCCTACCAACGAATGCATCCCTCCTGTCCTTGCTTCAAAGAGGCGCACCACCACCACCCTCCGAAAGGCCGCAAAGCCACGCCCGCCACGGCCCGGCATACCAACCAACCACCCCCATCTCTGGATCCCGGATAAGCCACGAGCCGCGCAGAAACATAACTCAGTGTTTACTCTTCATATAAACAGCAACACGGAATTAGCATAAACCTCGACAGACCTTGCGCCGCACCGCGATGGAGGGCGAGAGAGAGAGAGAGAGAGAGAGAGAGAGAGAGAGAAAGAGAGAGAGAGAGAGAACGAGAGAGGGAGCAGAGCGCCGCGTTAGCTCAGTATTTTGGCAGCCAGTTTGCCTTGCCTAGTGTTTACTCGGCGGGGGTGTTTCTGGTTCTGGGCGTGTCAGTGTAGCAGGTGCCGGGCCCACCAGGCGGCCATGCGTCTGGGGAGACAGTCACTCCCACACACGTCCCGGAAATCATCCCCCGGAATGTTACTCGATCGAAATGAAGCGCAGTAATGCGGAACACTCCTGGCGGGGAACGGTTTGGCGGAGCGTGTCCAGTGTTCACGGCTGTTCCATTCCCATTAGATTGACACCGCAGCGCCCGGGGCGTGCCCAGGTCAGCTAGTCCGCCTGAGGGCGCCACCCACGTCACTGAACCGAGCCCGCAGGCCGCCGGCAGAAGTCGCTAATGTCTTCATCATTAAGGGAAACGGCTTGACAAGCATTCTTTAAATCGTTCAGAAGGCCTGGAAATAAAATACATGCGAATTTTGTCGAAAGATCTTCCAGACCACAATAATATTGGGAGGCCAGTGACCCTCGCCCGTGTTTACAGCAGCCTCTCACCCCCGCACCGCCACCGAGCGCGGATTCCCTGAGGCGGTCGCGAAGGTGCGGGCGGGCAAAGAGTGAAGAGAAGTGGAGCTGGGAAATTGGTTTTCTCGTGTCCAGCGGCGCCGCACCTACACGAGAGCCTACGGGGCCCTGCCCTCCCACCAGGCCTGTCCCGGCCGGTCGGGGGCGAAGGTGTTGCTGCAGATGTTCCACGCGTTCCGCACGGGGCGCCAAGGTGCGGCCGCCGGGGCCGCCGGAGCAGCAGGAAAACACTATATATATAATGGTGCCCGATCACATTAGAGCGGGACGATGGCGATTCATCACGCAAGATTTGACGCTGCGCGCACTCTGGCACTGGGGGTGGCCGACCTCCGACCGCCGGGCAGGGCACGGCCGGGGCACCGCCGGCCCGGCACCGCTAGCCCTCTGAGTCTGGCACGGGGCTGCTGTCCGTGACCTGTTAGGGCCGGCTCCGGCAGGTTCAACTACCCGAGTGGCACTCACAGCCTCCTGCCGAATCGGTACCCGCAGGACTGCCCCACCCGGGAGACCCGAGCCAAGGGGCTCCACAGCGCACCGCCACAAGCAGTTCTGATAACCATCCAGCCCCTTCGCCCATTAAGGAGAAAGGGGGAAAAGGAGAAACGACCAGAGCATAATTAATAATGCCCGCTCCAGTAAGTGTTCCTCTGTGTGACTCCACAAACACTGCTTTATCGCTCATCACTACGATGTCCGCGCAGCGGATTAAGGACTCTGAAATGATACGCGGTCAGAGCGCTCCAGGGAGCGCGTGTCAGGCAGTGTCGGTAAAGGAAAGGGACCGCCGCCGCCCCGCCCCTCCCCCCCCCCCTCTTTTACTACACACACATACTAAAATGAGAGTAACTTAATCCAAAGCTTCTGTATGTGCGCAAGTCTACGCGATCCTAGAATTGTGTAAGCATTTCTTTTTTTTTCGTTGTACGCGGCAGAGTGTTCTGTTTACGTACATAAAGGCATGGCGATGATGTGCAGGCGGTGCACACTGCGACTCAAATTGATGAAAGTAGCCGGTGCAAAGGAAACATCAACTCAACTTAGCACTGAAGTGAAACAGTTTGTGTGAAAGGGTTAGGCGGACCAAGAGCCCCACATGTCCGTGGCCAGGCCGTGCCCGAGACGTGCTCACCCTTTGTGCTCTCGCATATGATTCAGCTGTTGTTGATGCTGGTGTATTGATTGGCCTGACAGGTACACGAGCGGTGCGAGTGCGGTTCGGCGAGGACTGCCAGAAGGGCTGTACAGCAGTAGGCGTGATAATCATATCAAACGTCGATCCTCTGCATCGCACAAGATGCCAAGGTTACGCGTAGAATATAACGTTTTCCTGGACCAGAGACCCTCCGTGTTCATGTACCACTCCACCTAGCGGCCCGTCTCGGGTGCTGTTTGCATTCTTGAAAACTTCATTGGAAAGACACAATAACGAATCCCCCCCCCCCCTCTCTCTCTCTCTCTCTCTCTCTCTCGCTCGCTCTCTCTCTCTCTCTCCCTCACTCGCTCAGGAACTGGAAACAGTTGTCGTTGGCCAGAATAAAAGTACGGCGACAGCACAAGGCTCGGCCGAAGCGCATCTACATGAGAGACGACGTTGCCAGCAAGAGAAAGAAAGCAACACTTTCACGAAAGAAAAACAATGGAAGCACGAATAACAGAGGAGGCCAAGAGACGCCCAAAAATATACACTTGCATTCTGATTACGAAACCTCTGCACAGACAAGTCCTGTTTTCGAGGAAACTTTCGGCGGATAGAAGGTATCCTCCCAATTTATACATCACCCCTTTCTAATACTAATCACCCCAGCAGGGCGACAGATAGTTAACCCCCCCCCCCCCTCCTGGCAGCGCTGCCCCGCTCCCCACTGCGGACTACGCCCACCCCACGATTCCTCCTCCTTGCCGAGAGTGTGGCGAGTGTTGACGCGTTGACAAACGAGGCGTCGCTAATCCCTTGGAGTGAGTGAGAGAAGCGAAGGAAGGAAAGACAGAGAAAGGGAGAGGGAGCGCGCGCGCGCCCTCGCATGTGTGTGTGTGTGCTGTGTTCTTCATTCTGAGCTGGATGGAGGGGCACTATTGGAGAGCGGCGGCGAAGTATATCACATCCGTCAGGAGCGGCAGAGCGGCGGCGCGGCGGCACACAGGCAGCACCGACCCACTGAGCTCCAACGGGGGCCTCAACCCGATTACTTATCGGACGTAGGAAGCCGCTGCAATGGAGTGTAGCAGCATAAAAGCTATACATACTTGTTAGTTTCTAACACGAAGGATTCAGCTTTATATTTGTGTTTTAGGACATTGTAGCTCTTTAAAAAGGAGCGCTTCATGACATAATGAAATGACCACAGTCGTGAGGTGAACCATGGATTAATAATTTTGTTCCCCTTTTGGCACCGAAGGGGTGAGCCACTGGCAGGCGCGGTCAATGCGTTGGCGGAGGAGGGGCAGCGGGCGCGTAATGGGGAGGGGGGGGGGGGCGAGTAGCCCGGGATTAGTGCCACCTCATTTGAGGCTGGCTCCGACAACATCAACACGACAAGAGAGAGAGAGAGAGAGCAATCCCCTTGCTGGCACAAGCTTATCTGGCAGTTGAAACGTAGGGGTTTCGGATGAAGGAAGGCCTGTATTAGCGGTCAACTTGATACCAAGTAATGCATACAGTTTTGACTTATTTACAGATATGCGCACAAACTGTCCTTTAAAATTTTTTGAGACGAGTTTTATTCAGGCAGGCTAAAGCTGAAGTGCACTAGTATTATGGGTGAGATCATAATTAACCGGTTTACTGAAAAACTACTTCATGTTGCTTAGGACCGCCTCCGGCATGATCTCTTCGAGCGTCTGTGGCCCCTGGCTGTTGTCTGGCGATGTCACTCCCATGGCGAGTCACTGGCTGCCACCCCCGGCGCCTGCGGGAGGCCTGCCCCGTCTCGGCGTGGCGGAGGACCGGTGCGCCATCTCTGACACAGGCCACCAGGCGGGACGCGCACGCCGCGGCCCCGCACAGACACTGGCGCGCTCTCTCGGCACACGATCGAACCTTGTCGCCGCCGGCTCGCTCATGGTGGTGGACCAGCGAAGGCAGAGCCGACCCGGCAGCCGGCTCGCGACCGGGCGTGTTCAGGACTTCGTGGGGGTGAAACGGAGCGGCCATCTGTTGACATCTCACATCCGTCGTTTTCACGAGACAAAATAAATTATTAAAAAAAAATCGAGGCACGCGTAGCCCTTGTATTTGATACGAGGATGTCCAAACAGTAGAATTTGAACTTCTCATACACCAGGAATATCACACGACTATCTCAATGTGTCTCAAAAGTCATAAATGTGAGGAACTGCAGATTTTGTGATCTTCGGTGTTGTCGCGCGGTTTTATGTGCCTGAGCTAACGGTAAAATCGTTTAGACCACTACGAACTCGGCAGTAGATACGTCACTTCGTACGTAAAAGACAGCGTGATGTCCACGCCTCCCGCTGCCAGCAGAGATGGGGAGGGGGTAGCGGGAGTAAGAGGGGGGGGGGGGCTTTGGGATGACAAAGCGCCTTTAATAGGTGCACAAAAGGAAAACTAACAATGCGACACGAAGGCGCAGCGACGCCTGACGCCCAAAGGGCCCGCAGGGGTGCCAACTTACAGTTCTATGTGGCCTATCGCACTGGGCGCATCAGATAATATGGTGGTGGCAGGGGGACAATATTGTCGTCGCGGGGACGTCACATGCCTTCTGGAGGAGGGCGATGTGAAGAGGGGCTGTCATGGTTACGTAAAAGTAGTCCCACGAATTAAGACACTCATTACTTCCTCTAATCCAACATTTGCAATTTTGGCTATTTCAAACAATTCACAAGTCAAATTCGTCCACGCGTTTATTCTGCAGGCGGAGCTCACTGATATCGAGTCGTTCATTTGGTTTTCGCCTGAATTTGTCTGTCCATTCATTCATTCGAAGTTGTTCCATTTATTTCTGTATTCACATTTCCATCCGCCCTTTTATTTCATACTTCATTTGTTCAGACAAGGTGTGCCCATGAAGCTCTTAAAGGTCGTTGTAAAATTCCCGTAGATGCGGCGGGAGATTTCTGGAACGGTCGCGATCTGACGAAGGTTAACGGACGCTCTTCTCATATCAGCGTCTACACTAGCCGTGGACCGCGAGCGCAGACGGTGGTGCCGGCCCGACTGGAGACTCGGGCAGGGCGGTGCGTGGGCTGCCGCTGGTGCCGCTGCTGCCGCTTCTGCTGTGCTCTGCCGTTGCGGAGTCCGCCGTCAGGGGTCAGCACACTCCGGCCGCGCCGCCTCTCCCCCTCCTGCCCTCCAGCTCCCCGGCGGCGGGGAGTGCATCGCGGCGACGCCCCGCCCGGCCCCGCCCGGCCCCGCCCCCCACCGCGGTCTGGCTCCGCCCCTCCCGAAAGTGGGGAGTTTGGGATAATGGTCCGAGAGGGTGTTTGTGTTGGAAGCCCTGAGGCCGAACCGTTGCGACTGTGGCGGCGGCGACGTTCCGCGGAGCCAGCTCACGTGACCCACGCCCACAATGCACGGCTCGGCCGCACGGATTGAGGAGAGCATGCTGGGGCATCACGGGGCGATGAATCTTGGATGACAGGGCTCTGTGTGTACAGTGTCGACTTGTTTATACCTCACAGACGTATTGACTCTCTTCACACGACGCTAGCCGTCTGCTGGTCTTCTCATTCCAAACCAATTAGGAAGAGTTGTTGGGCCATCACTTGAGGGGTAAATACCTGAGATGTGGGGGCGTGTCACGTGAGCGGCCTATCAGTGCAGAGTGATCGGACGTGCTGGCGGGCATCGGCGGTAGGACCACGTATCTCGAAGCAGCTTGCCCGGCAGGTGTGTGAGCTGGTAAATGCAGTGTCAGAGGTTTCGCAGCTGTTCCAGGGGAGTGCGCCCAAGTATTTTGTACTGCCGTCCCCAGCAGCATGCAGAGTCCTGAACTCTATTCACTTGAAGTAATCCAGTGCAGACAGGGCGGGTAAGGAATGTTGGACCAAAAAAAGAAGCCATCATGCGTTCGACTCTCATGGGCGTGACCAACTCAAGAAGCTCGAGCACAAGTCAGCCGTCAAGTGCGTTGTTTATTAGTTAATGCGTTGAAAGGGCCTGTGTTTACATACAGGCCTCATCGTTTGTGATATAAAGATGGATGACGCTGTACAGACCCTGGAAGAAATCTGAAACGCTTACATTTATATCGCCTTACTAATTTTAAAACTCTTACCTTATAAATCTTATCTATGGCTTACTTGCTTTTTCTTTAAAACGTTTTTACGCGGCAAGTGTAAAGACGATAAACACAAAAATTAATGAAATAAACAAACAATTTTTAAATCAACGGAGGCATCGTTGCCAGCAACAGTTTTGACTGATCCTTTTGTGTTGGATGAATGCCTACCGAATTTGTCTGCCGGTATCCGTATCTGTCCAGAAAACAAACGCAACTCACTGACGCTCACAACGGCCCGAACGGTCAGACGATGACTTCGTGATTCTATGTCAGGCGCCACGAAACCGAAAGAAAAGAAAATATTTGTTGTCCACATCCTAGCTGCCAACGACAGCTTACCACACATTCGTTGGATTCGTTGCGTGTTTGATATGGCTCGCCAATTGGCATTAACAAGATAAAGAAATGTGAATAACACCGCGATAGAATATAAATCGTGTGTCTGGGACAAGTCCTGATCACGACAGCCTATGGCGATATTAACCAGCCAAACGGCAGAGGTCTCCACAGGGCCGGCTCTTAAAGGGGGTGGTGTAGGCCTTTTTGTCTACTTACAGGCGGAAAAGGACACGGGCTGCCTATATTACAGGCGCCCTGTGGGCGCGAGCTGGACTCCTCCAGTCCCCCATCTCCCTTTTGCACGCCTCTGCCAAACGGAACGGAAAAGAGTTCGATACAGAAGGAACAGCCTGCAGACGTTCCCTTCTCACCGCATGGGATGCATTGGATCACCGATATCTCTATTTCTGTCTCTTCACGAAGGCGCATGGCGCCAGGGCGGGTAGGGCAGTTGACTGACTCGCCGACTCACGGTCACTAACAAGACCATGACGCCTGTTGTGGTGTGGTGGCCGGTTTGAGGGGATCCCATCCTGGTTCTTCACGCCGGAGCCGTCCGGAGCCGTCCCACGGCCTGCAGGCGCCTGCAGGCAGCTCCCATGGTGTCTCATGAAACGGTTTCAAAGACGGCACAACGAGACGATGCCGGCGCGACGGCGACACTGCCGAAATTTCGGCAGAAAAAAATATTTGGGCAGCGGGACCTTTATTTTTATCGATAATACCGTACCACAACAAAATTGTTCTCGTTTCTCTTCTATGGATTAATTTAGATCTAATTTCCTAGATACGTTTTTGAAATTTTAATAAACTGTAGGACTTTGCGTAAAATATTTTGTGATGCTGCTGAGACTCCGCCCAACAGAACATGCCAGAAACTGACACGACGTCGCAGACTCATTGTTTGACAACTTTATTCTCCTACTCGAAGTCTTTTCACTGAGGAGGTGTATAACCGTCTTGGAGCTTCGAGAACCCACTATCCTTTCAGTACACGAGATCTATCGAGGTAGATACGCCATGGGAAACTCCTCGGCGGCTCTGGGGCTACGGGAGCGGGAGGCACCGACTCACATCTTCTGGTGGCGGGAGCCTCGGGTTAATTCGTTATTTAAACTGTGGCGGTTCCTTTGGCTCGGTATCCTGTTTGCAGCACTCAACTCGAGAACATGAGTCATCTCCATGAGATATGCAATTTCGACCACCGCAAAAAAATATTGCACCAGACTTCAGTCGTTTGGTTATGCTCCAAAACCGCAAAAGGCGCCTTTAAGGCAGTTCGCGATCCTGAGTAAGCGGAACCATCGGGTGCCTTTCCTGTACAGTAAAGTGGAGCAGGACAGCACTATGTCGGTGCTTTTCGTTGCGCGTGCTGCTGATTCTGGCCTCGAATCAGATCCAATTCAACGTTCGGTGTCCTCTCCCCCTCCGTGTCCTTAACAAGGACCTCTCGTCGCGGTAGCCTCGTGGGAGATCTGCTAATGGAGTCTCCAATCAGCGTTGCCAGTCCGCTCGTGACCATAGGGCGCTATTGTCGGTGGCATCATCCCTTTCTAATGGGGCAGCGGCCGTGGCAGCGCAGCCCCGAACATCGCACCCCTGCAACACGGGACACATATTGCCTGCCAGGCAGACGAGAGTAGCGACCGCTGCATATAGTGTACCCCATGCTATGTACGACCGCAAGAACTGGCTTTTTGCTGTTTTACGTAGTTTCATCCACGTGCCGGAACCGTCACATCTTCACCACTGCCACGCAGAGAGCCGCCCCACTCTGCAGCTCCGGTAGAAGCTGCGGGCAGCCCTAGTGGCTATTATGTTCTACTGCGTGATCCGTGTGGTGCCCACGTGCCTCGCGTGCCCCGTGCTCTTTTGGACTGGCGTGTGCCAGAAGTATGCGGGTTTTACAATAAAAAAAGAATCAATGGGAATCAATAGATTTTCACTCACATACCGATTGTGTTCGTCCAAAACTAAATGTTTCACGAAAATCAGGAGTAGTTTTTATAATAACAAGCAGACATTTTTTATGTTTTCGTTAAATAAAAAATGAGACAGAAAACAATGCGAATCTGTGACACTTTTAATCAGCAGCCTGGAAACAACCCTCCAGGGAGTGTGCAAATCTGTTGATAGGGCGCGCAAAGCAATTTTTCACCACGCTGTGAGTACGAACTGCGAAGCTGTGGACCTCTGGTGGGGGTGGGTGGCGTAAAGGGGTTGGCGGCCACCGGGCTCGTTGGTGTTGTGAAGGGATATGTAAGGGAAGGGGAGGCGAAAGTGACATCTGTGGTGGGGAGGACGAGGGGTGGCAGGATGAACCACGCCCCCTCTCCGTAACGCACACGCAATTCGGTAATGCGTGGCGTGCTGTGCGCACTTCAATGAGCAGGCAGTACACCAGTACACCGCCAGGAGGAACACGGAGGAAATTGTTTTTGATTGTGTTATGTGCGAAGAGAGTACCTACTCGTGCGCGCGATGAATCGAAACCAAAAAATATTTAGATGACCGTATTGTACATTGCGTACGAAATATCTGCCAAGACGACCTGAACTTTCTTCTACGCCCATTCTCTGTTCACACAGAAACACTACGTACCAGATCGGCTCCAACCGGCGAGCGAAAAACACCCACCACTCTACCGCCCTAGAACATCTCCCCCATGCGCGCTATGTCACTGTGATGGGCCTCGTCCCCCTCCTCACACTACTTCTCCGTCTTCTCCTCCGGCAGCACGTGTCTCCCTGATCCCCTTTCACTGAAATAAATAAGTGACATCAATTTGGGAGACGACGTGGCTCCTCCGGAGTTGGCAGCTCCGCTGGTGTGGTGGTGGTCGTGGCGGTGGCTCCTGGGTGGAAGCTATGGCAGAGGGAGGGAGAGAGGAGCGAGAAACGGGGGGGGGAGGGAGGCAGACAGAGAAGGGCGCAGGGGTGGCTTAGCTGCGATGCGATGGCGCCGGTCGGCGAGCACGAGGGTTGCCCTGACGGCGATCTGCTGTTTCTGCATGTAGCCTGCTGCGTTGCCAGGCACATGAACGTCCCGCACGCCTCCTCCTCCAGGCCCGCTAGTTCCACAACTGCTATATTTGAAGGTGAGCTCTAAAGTTTTTGTTCTAAATGATGCTTTCCAGTAGGTGCTGTAATAATGACGATCAGGCACCATTATTTCCGAATCTGAAAACCGCGTCCTGTTAAATAGACGAAATCATTTGTTTCCCTCGGCAATGGTGCTACTACGGTACACTTTTCATGAACATTTAATTGAAATTATCGATCGGATGTAATCCCTATTCTTCCTGAGCCAGTAGTGTCGTGCTGGAGGGCGGTGACGTGGAAAGCGTTGCAGGGTTGCGGGTCCTTGTCGAGAGTGCCTAGCGCGGCTCGACGGCGCAGCCATCGCCCGACCCTCGAGGAGTCAAATCCACCCCGCAGCGTCATCGCCGCCATTTGTATGGATGAGGGGGGAGACACCAGCGGCCCGGCAGGCCCGCCAGGCCATGTCGTCGCACTAGCGGAGTGAGGCGATTGTCTAATGTGTCGGATCTAATTTCCTAGATGGTTAGGGCTCAATGTATTTTTCGCACCGAGCTCAAACTGACGCGGCAACTGTGTTCGATGTACACGAAAGTGCATTTTAAAAAAAAGGTGCAAGCCATCTGAACATTGCTATGAGGTTGCGCAGTCAGCCCCTTTCACCCTCATTAAAACAATGAAAACGCACTGCGGCTTGTATCGCCAGACCATGGTTGCTGGATGAGAGAGAGAGAAGGAGAAGGGGGAGTCCCCGCGATAAAGATGTATCTCAGCCAGTACTCTGGCATAAGAATTGAGCCAATCTCCTCTGTGCTGCGCTACTGTGTACAGAACTTTGTCGGACCGACATGGTCAGGAAATTTCTTCTGATTTGCGCGCACCTCTAGATCGCGTACCGGTTTTATAAAATTTCGTGTCAGACTTTGACGATGATTTAATTTTCAATGAAAGTGTTTGCAGTGTGGCGACGACCGCGTACTTGAAGCAATTATTGCAGAGGCACGAACGAACCAAAGCAAGGGTGGATCGCCTGGGGACAACTTTTTACCACGACGCGGGGTGAAATGAAAATGGGTGACACTGCTGTGAGGCCCGCGGCACGCCAGCGCAGGCGAGGCGAGGCGGCAGCCGGCCGACAGCTGGGGGATAGCACTGTATACTGTAGGTGGCCGATAACATTAAAAATGTTATTCCATATTTGCTAGTTGCTCGAAGTATTGTTTTGTTCAAGAGAATGAGCTTTGGCCAATAGTTTGTTCGATATGATTCGTCACGCAATATTTAAGGGCTACTTTTTGTCGATCAAAATGATGGGAAAAACAGTGAAAAGGTGACGGAAACATCGTCACAGATTTTCCAGACACAACCGCTGGATGTCGGTTTGATGAAGGCGTGGAAACCCTGGCAGATCGCCGCGGCCCACACCTCTGCAATACGACAATGAGATCGACACCCACCCTACAGGGTGCGACCCCCACCCCCTCGACACGCCCCTACTGGGCCCCTTCACACTGACGGTTATGCCCCGGAGAGTTGGCACGCAGCCTCGGGGGCGGCAGGGTCCCGCGACGGGGAGGGAGAGGGGGGGATCAGGTGAGCATTGGGGACGCGTCTTTGTCAGAGGGGCATCCCTGGAATGGCAATCCGGCCTCCGCCCGGCCCCCTCCCAGCGTCTCGTGTAGCGACCGCCGTGCCGCCGTGCCGCCCCGGGCCCCTCCGGCTCCTCCGGCTCCTCCGGGCCTTCGGGGTTGTACAAGAAAGTTCCGTCGGAGGGACGGAGACCTCCGCCAGCTCCGCCGCCGCTGCCGCCCTTTCAGCCGTCGGCCCCGAATAATATGCACCGCGGACGCTCCGCACTTCCTGCCGGCGACCGGCGATACGCCCCTGCTATTTAAGGAAGCACAACTTTTGTTTTCGTTGCCGAGAGTTGTGAACGGGAAGGGTGCTTTCGGACGGCGGCGCCTTCCGAGAGGGAAAGAAAACAAATTCTACTCAAGAAGTTTGCGTCAGACGGCGAAACTGAACAAATCAATTGGGCGGAAGGCCTGGATTTGCTATCTGAAACACAGCGCGAGTATCGCAGCTTGCTCCGGAGGTTGGGCAAACTCTGTGTGGTATCGTCATCACTTCTGATTGCCATCTGCCTCCGCGAGGTGGCAGCACGAGCGGCGGGGCTGGCGGCAGGGCTGGCACAGCCCCCGCCCCGCGCCACCAACATTTCCTAAATGTCACGTTCCTGCCGATGCAAGATAAAGAGACGACTCCCCGTTGCTATATACGTTGTGCCAGGCCGGGGAGAGAGATGGAGCGACTGAGGGAGGGAGAGCGACAGAGAAACGAGGGCGGGGAAAAGATGTGTGTAAAATTATTGTGCATCGCCCGCTGGGAGACTTGAGCGCACGGCGGGGCGGGGCGGCCGCCGCGGTGGAGTATCGATCTCACGACTTGGGCTCCGCTGGGCTCCGCTGGGCTCCGCTCTGCTCCTCACGTCGTAACGTCCGTGTCGATACATAAACCCCCGCCGCAATGAGTGACAGCCCGTTGGCAGAGGATACACCCCGCGCCTTATCTCCATCTCAGCTCCGCAGGCCGCTGCGCCGCCGCGCCGCTGCTGGGACGCGGGCGGCGTATCACCGCGCCGGCCGCTGCGCTGCGCGGGTACCCTCACGTCCCGAGGGCGGGCTCGCATGGCTCCACCCCGATGGTGCCCGATGGTGCCCGATGGACCCGGCCCCAGCCTGATAAGGATGTCACCGAGGTGTCGTCGGCCGAGAGCCCGGCCGGCCCGAGCCGTGTCGAGCGGCCGCCTCGCCTTACTGTACCCGCAGCGGCCAGGCTTTGTGAGTATGAGTGAGTAGGTTTGTGTGAGTGTGTGTGTGTGTTCGTGTCCGTACCCGCCCAATGAATTGAATTCCGTACGGATTCAGTGGCCCCGTTTAAGGCGGGCGTGGCCATGAGTACGGCGTCCAATTGCCCCCTCTGACAGTACAGGCTGCCGGGGCCGCCTGTGTGCCCCATCATGGTCCGGCCCCAGGAGCCCCGTATCTCAGAATGCAGAGAGGGCTGCCGTGCCGTGCCGTGCCGTGCCGTGCCGGCCCAAAGTTGCGGCGCTATTGAGCAGAGCCCAGTGGCGGCAGCATGGCGGCGGGCAGCCCGGCCCCTCGGGAGACGGCGGCGGCGGGCAGCGGGCGGGCAGGGGTCCGGTTCGAGCCCACGCCGGCACGTTGGCCGCATCACGGCGAGGGACCGCGGGGGCCGCGGGGGCCGTGGGGGCCTCAGGGCGCTAACTTGTCACCAATTGGCGGCACGGCGCGGCGGCCTGTGCGCAGCCCGGCCGCCCACCAGGCCGCGGGTAGTTGCAGCAGCCAGTGCATGGGTCTGGAATGGCTAATGAACGCAACTACTGCGTCCGAGCGCAGAGAATGAGACAGAGCGAGAGAGACGGAGCGAGGACGAGGAGGCAGAGGGTGTGAGAGGACATTGTGGTTTTGCGGCGCTGCGGACACGGGCTGCGTGATGACCCCGTGGTGGTCCACCGCGGCGGCCGTGCGGCTGCCGTGCGGCTGCCGGAGGTGAGCACGGCGGGCCTCGCCAGGAGGGGCCAACCGCGGATACAATTTCTGACTGTTCACGTTCGGGGATGCGGAACGGCATAATGCCGCAGGTTGTTCATTCTGAACACAGCGGCGGCGGGGCGCGGCGCCGCGGGTGCCTAGGCCGGTGGTGGTGCGCGGCCTGGCCGGACGGGACGGCACGGTACGGGCCCGCCGTCGAGGCTGCCTTGTGAATGGGGACAGCGGAGTTCCGCCCTCGCCGCGCGCCCGACCCGACCGGGGACCGGGTCCCGGACCGAGTCCCGGGGACCGTCCCGGGACCGGGGCGTGTCGTGAATCCCGAATGCCACCTTCGGCCACCTCCCCGGCCGGTAACGCGGCGGCCATTCCCCGCGGGGCAGGCGGGACGCGTGCGGGGCGACGGGGGCCTTCTTACATCCCGCGCCTCGGCAGGTAGCGAGCAGCTCCGCCACCGCGCCGCGGCCGTATGGAGAACTGATAAACAGCATCGGTTCCTAATCACATTTGACAAGGACGGGTCGACACCTCTCATGTGAAGGTGCGCGCCACGCCCCCGGACCCTCCGGCAGCTCGAAACCACAGCGGCCAGGATGAAACTAGAGCAGATCCGCAGCACAAAGGCGCGCATCGGAGGAAAAAAGAATGGGATCTTGTTATCGCACCCACACCTCAGCCAGCGGAGCGCCTCGGAGGCCCTGCAGGCCCTGGGGGCCACGGAGTGCCACCGCAGAGGTCGCTGTTTGTTTGCTTGTTTATTCAGCGCTCTCCGGCCTCATGTAACTCGCCTTTGTGGCCGGCCGTATTCCGGGGACACTTTCTCGGACAAAAGCTGCGTTTTCATTGAGGCTTCCCGGGGGCCCGGCTGCCGAGTCCCACGCGCAACCTAATTTAATCCAGTTAGATTGTCACACCTTCGTTCCCTTTCTTCAGCAAAAGCACTTCTCTTCCTGCCGCTGCTTTTTGTGCGAGTTGATAAGATTTGGGTAAGTGTATAATCTGCGGGAGGAACAGATGGGTCAGCCGTGCTGCTGCTCCTTCATTTAAATGGGGAGGAGGTCCATTTACATAGCCTCTGCGCAGTAACGGCGACAAAGATCTTGGCACCCTGTTTCTGGTGGACTTTTAAGGCGAAAAGAAGGTTGCAGTTCCAGGGAGTCCATTGGACCAAGTTTTTCGCTTCAAGTTATTGTTCTGATGTCGATACAATACAGAGTTATTGATACCTTAATTTTTATTTCATCGACGAAAACGTTCACTGTCCTGATTAAATGAGTTGGTGTTCGAGAGTAAACAAACGTGTGGCCGACTTCCTTCAATTCGAAAGATGCCCGCCAGTCCGACGATCATCTTTATGACGAAAACAACGAGAACACGGTATAATCGCTGATCGCGTCACATGAAGCTGAGCACATGCTGTCAGCCTGCCCAGCTCGGGCGGCTCGGCGTGGTGGCAGCGCGTCAGTAAACGTGAGCCTTTTGACTTCGGTGAAAAGAAAATCAGAAAACCCCACATCGGGAGGGAAAAGATATCAAACGACGTCGAGCAGTATATTTCAGAACTCAATGCTGTATGGGAATAGGTTCGAACTTTATGCGGTTTTTGCGTGTTTGAGATTTAAAATGAGCAATCGATAGCTCTGTGCTTCAAAAGGACAGAGAGGGTGAGAGAGATAGAGAAGCAGGGAGAGAGAGAGAGAGAGAGAGAGAGAGAGGGAAAGAAGAGAGACGAGTGGAGAGGCAAGGGCGAGGAGGACACATCATCACGCAGACAGACAGGGACGGGATATCTGCTACAATCGGATTATCGCGGACAATTTGCTTCAAGGAACAGACGGACACGCGTCCGGGCTGCTTTTGCATGTAGTCCTCGGCGATTACCGGAACATGAGCCCCCCTGCGGCCCCCGGCGGACCCGCGGCCGAACCTCCGGCTACATTATCCACCCGAGAGGGTCAGACCCCCGTAGCTGCGGGTGCTCCCCGCAGACGCTGCACCGACTGCAGGTGGAGAAAAGGCGACACGAGCGAATTATCGCAGCCCTCATCGTGTCAGTCCGGCGCTCCGCAACCAGACCCCGCGATCCGGATGCCGGCGCTGGAAGACGCGAACGCGTTCCTCGAACACGACAATTTCGTCACCTTGCTTGTTGCTGCTGTAAACATTCGCCGTGAACTTGGTCTTGAACACGAGATGCAGAGAATCAGTTTGGAAGAAAACCGCGGCAAAAGAAATGCCTGGAGCACTTTTTAAACGGAATAACACAAACCGTGAAAGCGCTGTGGACTTGATGACACCCCTTTTCTTTAGTGAACCTCAGCATAAGAGAAAAATACGGGTGATGTAAAGGGGGTGCCGAATATCCATTTCTGTGGAAAAAGAATGCGGGAGATGAGCTGGGTAAGGCAAGGAACATGCTGACACCAGTCAGAAAAACATGGGGATTAGGTAGGTCCCAAAGAGCTCTGATTGAAGGCTCGTGATATCTTGAACGAAAACGTAGCAGACAATAAAAGCGGGCCCCATCGTCTGTTTCTGAGACTGCGACTGAGCCTGGGCTTACGGAGACGAGCCTTTTACCGGTTATTTCCATGAAATAAAAACCGCCAGAATGATGAACTCGTGTTTATAACTCCGGGACTAATGTCTCGTGAGCACAGCAAATGTACTACAGAACAGAGTACACAAGCAGGGAAAACAGCTTGCAGCAGTTCGGTTGGCGAGACGACCAAAGAGAGGAGGGGGCGGAGAGGTGATTCTTTTGCCCGCTGTGCTCCCCACCCTGCCTCTCCTACTCGCGCGCGCACACTAACACTCGCACACTCACACACACTCACAAGCTTTGTCCTGAGTGGCCCCGAGTCTCACGCGAAGTGAACAGCCCGAGGCGAATCGACCCCACGAAACAGCCCCACGAAGACACGTGAGAAAGGAGAGAGTGAGTTTGTGTATGTGTGTGTGTAAGAGAGAGAGAGAGAAAGCAGAGGGCAGGGGGTGAGAGAGGGGTAGAGTGTCTCGTTGAGGGGAGTTACAGAGTGTGTAGTGTAACACGTTCGTGCTAGGGCTCCCTGCTCAACAGGAACTCTCCGTTCTCTCTCTCTCTCTCCCTCTATCTCTCTCTTTCTCTTTCCCTCTCGCTCTCCCTCTCTCGCGCGCGCGCTTTCTCTTTCTCCCTCACCCCCCTTCTCCCTCATTCAGGACACGCGAGCGTGTATCCGAACACCCACCCTCGAAAGCCACCCTTTCCCCCACAAATCTCCAGCGCTGTCGCCCGGAGGGCGCAACGAAAATGACGGAAATTCTTCAGGTGGTGGGGTTCCAGTTAAAAATATTGTCTGGAAAGATGGATAGGTAGATGCAGATAGAATGTGATGCCATTGCAATGTCAATTTTTAACAAATAATTAATTTTGAACAAAAAGAAACATAGTGCGAGATTATTTTTAGGGTGTGGGGGAGGGAGTCGCGATCGGACCTTAGAGAAACAAACCGTCGATGCGTACTTATTCCCAAGATGTCAGACGCAGGCCTACTGGCTTCCCGGTCAATAGTGAGGCTGGGGCTCGAGGCTGACGCCGAGGCTGGCGCCCGTGACGCCCGCGGGCGATATACAAACGACGACGCCATTTTGAACGGCAAACAATGGCGGACATGTTTTAGCGCGTTATCCCGAATGCAACCCGAGGCAACAACGAGAGAGTTATCCAATAGGGGGTGGGGAGGGGGGAGGAGGGGGGAGGGGCGGGGGGCACGGAGCGCGCACAACAGAAGGCTAACTACAACTCTATTTGCCGAGGGAGGGGAGTGGGAGCATGGCGCGAGGGGTCGCCATTGTCAACGGAACGCAATACGGGGGCGGGGCCGCGGGGGTCGGGGAGGGGCGGCGGCCGGGACGTGCCTCGGGCCGCCGATGACTGCATTACGTGCGGATACAGTGCGCGGAGAGCGCATCTCGTTTTTGTGCGTGTTCGTTACAAATTCCGGGCGCCGCGGGGGGTCCGCGGGCACCGCAAGCCGCGCTGCCGGGGCGGGGCGGCGGGGCGGCGCGCCCGCCGGGCCGCGTGTATCAGGAAATTCTATGACGTGCAGCGAAATTGATGAACATGAAAGCCGGGCTGTGTAACGACCCCCTCGCGCGCGCGGCTGACTGACTGATGGCTCGCGGGCCGCGCGGGAAGGGAGGGGGCTGTTAATTGATAGACGCGTTGACAGCTCGCTAGCGGCGCGGGCGGGGCGCGGCGCGGCACGGCCACGGCACGGGCACGGCACGGACACACACACCTACCTCCCCGCGGGACCCGCCCCCGGCCGGCCGGACGGTGCGCGCCCGGGGCGGCAGCGGCGGCGGCGGCCGGCGGCAGACCCAACGCGCTGCTGCAAATAATGTTGACGTCGTCGTCATTCTGCAAATGGCCAAAACTTTGGGCATCTGGGCGCAGTCCTGACTGACTCGGGCCGCGCGCAGCCCTTGAGAACTCGGCGGCGCGCGCGGTGCGTCGCTGTCACGCCGATTACGCGTCGCGCACTCGGCGCTGCCGGTGCCGCGCTGCGCCCCGCTGAAATAAAGTGCTCACAAAGGCGGCGCACAATGCGGCGGAGCCGGGCAGAGCCGGCAGAGCCTACGGCAGCGGGGCCTGCAGCAGGGCGGCCGGCGGGGTGCGGCGCGGCGGCATACAATACTGCACCCAGTAATTGGCCGCGCTGCATAACTCTGCGCCGCCTCCGCGCCCCTGCTGCCGCCCGCCCCCGGCGGACCCCCCGCGGACCCCCCACGGACCCCGGCCCGGCCTGTCGCCGCCGCCATTTCGTCTCCTTTCACTCCGGCCGGCCGACGCCGGGCCTGGCAGTGGTGCACGGGGATGGGGGCCGCGCGGACCGAGCTGTGCAGCGGGGCGCCGCTGGGGCGCCCGCGCCACGGAGACGCCCTCTGTGACGTTTGCACCGGCGTGACGACCTCCGCGGTGGCGGCGAGGGCCGAGCGGTAACGGCGGCTGTGTATGCAGGGTGCCCTGTCCGCTCACGGCATACGTCATTACGGCCGGAGGGTGGCGGTGGTAAAGGGGGGGGGGGGGGGGGCTCGGAATAATAATAAAAAATGTCTCAAAACTTTTAATGATGATGAATGCAAGCGCGGCGTTGGCTGCAAAGTGCGGCAAGTGTCCCCCATCCAAACTACCCCGCGCCCGCCCCTGGGCCTGGGCCGGGCGCGGCTGCCCGGGGGCCCCAGGAGCACTGCCTTCCTGCCCGCTGCCACCGCCCCGTCAGCTGTGCCCGCGCTGCCGCACGGCGCACGGCTCGCGAGGTACTCCAAACTTCCCACCCATATTTTTGCACGCTGCGAAACGACACGGCGTGATGCAGTCGCACTCCCGGACACTCACCTTACACGAGCAGCCCTCGCTGGAAATGTCATTTCTGGAATGTCTGAGGCGCGAGATCGAATTGCTTGCCGTGTGCGAATGAACGAACGAATGAATGAATGGCTACACAAATGCTTGTTTGAATGAATGAATGAATGAATAAATGGATGAATGAATGAATGAATGAATGAATGAATGAATGAATGAATGAATGAATGAATGAATGAATGAATGAATGAATGAATGAATGATGATGGATGGATGAATGAATGCGGCTTCATTGATGTATTGGTAACAAGGTTTCATTTCTTACTTGCACCGCTTTCGCACACCTACTCAGGTAAATGGTGGTGGTTTCGGTGCGAACACAACGCGTCCGTGACACTGCGGCGCGCGTCGACTGTGTCTCAGAGAGAGAGAGAGAGAGAGAGAGAGAGAGGCGGCATATAATAATGAAATAAAAATAAGCAGGGTGTGGTATTTGACAGGCGGGAAGTGGGAGTGACGCGTCTAGACATCCTCATTGTGTCACTGTCTGCCGTGCAGAGCTGGCAGAGCTGGCGGAGCTGGCAGAGCTGGCGGAGCCACCGCACCGCCGCTGGCAGCAATTCGACGCCTGCCGCCCGGGCCGCGTCCGAACACCACCGACGACACCCTAAAATATGTCGCCGCAATACGCCGAGTCGGGGCTTCGGCGAGCGGGAGAGAGAGAGAGAGAGGTGTCGGTAACGTCCGAAATAGGGCTTTGTGTGCGGCGGGTGACGCGACGCCGTGGCCGCCAGCCGCCGCCGTCGGGGGAGTGTAAGGTTGCCGCTGGTGGCCACCGCGGCCGCGGCCCCCGCACTTGATTAAGTGAACCAGCCGGGCCGCGGCGGGTCACAGCCTTGGCTGCCTTCGGACCGGCGGACGGACCCAACGCCTCGGCGCCCGGAACACGAGACGAGACAAAGTCACGCCCCGGCCACCAGGGCGCGCTGTGTCCGCTGCAGACTCTCCCACGTCCTAAGAAAACCAAAAATGTAAGAACACGAATACGAAAGTGGAACAGGAATATGGTACCGCTGCGGTGCCCCTGCAAGATGTCACGCTGCAGACGAACGCCCGTGGCACCCGCCCGCACCCCGAGCCGCTCTCCCTCGCGCTCCCAGGCACGTGTGCTTGGCGGTGCTTGGCAGCTGCGGGGCCCCGCCCGTGTGCCGATCGGTATAATGGAGTGAGGACCGGTGCGGGAGCCCGCTAACCGCGCGCGAGAATGGGGGAGCCCGCCTCAGAGCTGGAGCCGCACGGCATCCCCGTAGTGGCGTCGCCTCACTGACTCACTGACGGTGCTCCCACGCCATCACGGACGCTTTCTGGTTGTAAATCCACAGCAATGCAACCCTGTCTGAACGTGCGTAAACGTCGTTCAAAAGAAGCTGAAAGAGACAACATTTTCAAAAATAAAAGAAATTTTAATTAAAATACACCAGTGTAAATTGAGCCGACTGCAGTGCGAGCAGATTGCGCGTGACGCGGGGTCTGACAGCGTAACAGCTCCCATCGGAGTCCCATCTGCACGCCGCGCCGAATGAATACAAAGTCCCGTAGCCGCGGCGGGCGGGGCGGCGGGGCGGCGGGGCGGCGGGGCGGCGGGGCGGCAGGCCTGGCCGGGATGTCACACATCTGACTCCGATATTCATCTCTGTGTCAACGCTGTGCGCCGGGCGGGGCGGCGGCGGGGCGGCGGCGGGGCGGCGCTGTATTGTGAGCGAGGCGCGAACAACATGGCGGCGGCGGCGGTCGCCATGCGTTGCCCGCGCCGCCACGCGCGACGCGCGGGCAGGCCGCGGCGTGGGCCCGTCCACGAGTTACGTCACGCAGAGCCAGCCGGCGGACTCCGAGCACCTCGCGCTGTCTCTGCCGCACTCGTGGGGTGCTCCGTAGGAGAGGGGTCCGAGGGGACAGTGTTCAGCCTGCAGTCTCCGCCGCGATCCCGACCCGCGATACGCCGCCATATGAGGCTGCTGGGCTGTTGCCCGGCAGCGCAGCGGGGGAAGGGTACCGTTTCGTGGTCACGCGGCGTCGGTGCAGGTCCAGAGGACTGAAAAGGGGGAGGGGGGGGGGGGGTACGGCGCGCACGATTCCAAGCCGCGCGGGCAAATGTGAGGGTTATGCACGCGCGGCCGGCACTCGGCGCGTCGGCGAGTGCGGATCCTCGGCGTCGCCATTAGGCAAGACTTGAATCAGAGTCCTCCGCAGTATGAAGGGTCCGCGGAATGCGAGTCGCCGTGCAGCCGACCCGACCCCCCGCCGGCGGCACGGCGGCACGGCAGAAACGGCACCGGGGGGTTGGGTTGTCAGGGGCGAGGCGAGCGGCGAGCAGCCCTCCAGACGTCAAGTGGCCCGGGACTCAGACGTGCTGAAGGGCCGCCCCCGGCTCGGCACGGAGCGGCGCTGTCCAGGCCCTTCGCTCGGAGAGGGGGACGCGGCGGAAGGGAAAGGTGTGAGAAAACAAAGACGCTATATCGCGTCGCCGCGCCCCGCTGCCGCCGCTGCCGCCGCGCCGCCGCTGCCGAGGGCGTGTCCGCCGAGGTGTCGCCCGGCAGGCGGCCAAGTCAGCGTGTCGCGCGGTGCGCGTGAAAATGCGCTCTGAGAGGGAAACGCAGCCTGCATGAACGCGTTGCGCCGGCAGAGTGGCCGTCCTGCCGAATCAGTGTGTCCTTGCCCCCTCCGCGCCTCTTTCAAAAAGCGCGCCCTCCCAGCAAAAATTCAAATTGGTTGCCACTCGGGTATTCCTCCGGGCCGCGCGCCGCCGGAGCGGCCCGGGCCCCGCCCCGCCTGCTTCTCCACGGCCCCATTATATTCCGTCGTCTCCTCCGGCGGCCCAATTTAAGGTAAAATAATATCTTGCTGATTGGTCTAACGCAGAGAGACCTCGAGAGCAAATGAGAGCCAGGGGGGCTGATCGTGGCGGCGGCCGGGGGCGGCGGGGGCGGGGCCGTGCGGCCATTTCGAGGCTCCCCTCTCGAGAGCCATTCTTGCAAATTAAATTTAAGGAGTCATTGTAACTGTCTGTCAACTCTGAGCATCTCGCCGCCCCGCCCTCCCACCGCAGCCGCACGTGCTCCTCTGCCCCGGTCCCCGCCGGGCCCCGCGGGGCCCTCCGCCTCCCTTCAGCCCCTGTTTTAATTCCTATCCAGGACTCGGGCGGCGGCGCGCTAAGACCGCTGCGACCCCAGGCTCCGCTGCCACGCTCTCACAGCCGGCTGCAGGCCTGCCGCTCTCGTGCCGGGCCCCTCAGTGGGGGGGCTCGCTACAGTAACGTGTGTGCGACACGCAGCGCGGCCCGCGCTCCGGACCACGCACTCACGTATGGTGATCACGTCGAACGGGAGACAAATGTTAGCACGTCTGTGTTGTAACGACCACACGACGCCCGCCCGTATTACTTTCTCACACTTTGGCAGTCACATCAAGTCTACACGTTGTCGGTTCGCTATCAACACCAATTTTCGATGAAGGAGCAAAACACCAGCTGAGTCAGCGAAAAAAAATTCGCATACTCGTTGTTGCAAAAACTCCGCCAATCCAGCGCACCTATTTTTTTCCGTGTTGAGTTCAACGCGCACACCACAGGCTAGCGATGTGCAGCAGTCAGGCAGTGAGTCCCTCGTGCAGACATACAGGCTCGTGTCGATCCCGCACCTATAAATGTGTGACTGCGCCCGCTGCGGGCCGACCTCTCGAGATAAGACGCGTTCGTGTCGCGCGGTGTGTGCGCAGAGTCAACTCATCGATTTGAAAAGCAGCCGGTCCGGGGGAGGCGCGCGCGTTCGGCACTCCACACCTGACGGAGGCCGCACGGAGGGAGTGGGGGGGGGGGGGGGCAGCTGCCGGCGCTGTTGTGTCCACAGTCATTACGCCGCCATTATGCCACACAAGCGATCATGGCGCTGCCCTAATTGGGCGACTGGCGAGACACAATGATGGTGTTTCTAAAACACGATGACGGCCCAGACGGACTACTGGGCGCGGGGCGGGGCGGGGCGGCAGGAACCCGCCGCCGTATACCCCGGCCGTCTCGTCTCGGACACGTCAGTGGGAGAGACAGAGAGAGACGCGTGTGTGTTGTCTGAGTGACTCGGCACAAAGAGGTGTGTCGGAGCCGTCAGTGACCTCTCTCCCGGGGACGTGGCTGCCGCCCGGCTGCCGTTAGGCTGCCCCGCCGCGGCTGCCGCCCAGCAGCGCTTAGCGCTAACCGCGACATCATGCCGCCCAGCAGCGGCCCCCAATTAGCGCTAACCGCGACACCAGCGCCCCTATCGGGGATCTCTATTGTCCGGCGGTGCCATGAGGCGTGAGGCTCGCCGTGAGCGGGCGGGCGTCGTTGCGTGCTGACAGGCGGCGCTGCGCGGGCCGCGCCAAATCCTAACTACATTCGACGGGGCGACTCCTCCTCATCTTGACACCATCTCCTCTCCGTCCGAGGTCCGGTGTGCGTAAGCGTGTGTCGAGTGCCTCGCATTTAATTGATTTAGATAATCAAAACGAAAAGCCTAGCCGAGTCCGCACTCCGATATGTGGCCCGGGCCAGGAAAGTAACGCCGGGCGGAAAAATGAAAATACACCGCGCCTCGCGTGCTGAATGCCGCCATATCGACCGCGCCGTGCCGCCCGGCTGCGGGCCGCCGCCGCGGCGGGCTGCGAGCTCACTCACTCCCCGCCGCCTGCTCACAGGAAGCCAGTCGTTATAACACTGACAAAGGGGAATCGAAAATGCGGCGAAAAGGAGGGAAAAGAAGCACTTCCGGCGAATTGGATGGCGCGACGCGACGCAGCGCCTGCAGGAGGAACAATGATGCGGGACGGCACGGGGCGCCCCCCCCGCCCGCCGCCCCCCGCCAACCCCCGCAGCACCCCGCCCCGCACGCCTGCCGGCCGCCCTGACTCCAGCACGTAGTCCGTCGCGTGCGCTCAGCGTCCTCACAGTGATGCGAGCGGACAACGGCTACTGAGAAAGAGCAGATGCAGATTTGTGCCGGGTTTCTAATTTGTTTTTCATTCAAATTCCTTTCAAATGTGTAACTTTTTAAATGCATTTCCGCTGCTTCACTGAACCTCGGCCAAATAAATAAACGGAGGGAAGAGATGCGACTGACGGTTGTCACCTCTGCCCCGCACTCGAGGCGAGAGCCGGCGGCGAGCCGGCGAGAGCGCTTGGAGAATGGCCGTGCGTCGTCGGGGTGGGACCAGCGCAGCGGAGCCAGGCAGGCGGAGCGGACTGGTGGGGAGGGAGCGTGGAGGGGGTAGTCGCGCGCGTCGCTACTCCGCGCGTAGAGGACTGGGGCGCTACTCCTCGCGCAGCAGATACCCCACGGAGAACTGTCCCCCGGGAGATACCCCCCGCGGCAGCCTAGCTGGACGGGCCCGCGGATGGCTTCGCGAGCACGGGGTAGAGCGGCGATACTCCTCGCCAGGTAGACGGCGGGGGAAGTCCACAAATGACGTGCAGTATTCGACGCGTCAACAAGGACGGGGGCTCCGAGATTCAAGCGAGTAATGTACTCCTACTCTTGGACTTTTTAACCGTTCAGTCCGCCGGTCCTAGTGCGCCGAAATGGGCGCAAAAGTTTGTTTGCAAATTGATCAAGCAGGTTTTGAACCCTTGTTTAGTGAAGTGCTGAGGGTCTTCGAGTTTCTCCGGAAGATATTTCATCCCACAGCTCTACAGTTTTGGTTAAGAACGCCTCTTTCGGTCCACTCGAAGCCATACTACACCCACACAAATTTCAAAATGTTTTCGGCGCACTCTTGCCCGTCTTGCCGCACTGTGCGCTCCCTTCTCAGCGCTTGCCTCTCGACGGCAACACGACACGGACACGCCCGGTGAAACTATGTTGAAACCGGCGGAGAGTTTTGCGCCAAATGCAGATGAGCTGTCAGGAGCACATCCTGCACATGCGCGCAACGGCTCCGCGGGGCCCCGCCGGGCTCCGTGCAGGCGGCTGGCTGTGACCCAGTTGGGGAGTCCCTTCGTGTCGCTTAAGAGGAGCGACGGAGTCGGCCGGGGCTCTCGTACGAGTGAGTGAAGTCACACAAACCCACGGCGCGACTCGACTCGACTCGCTCGGCTGGACGCGCGTCGCGAAGCCATGGCGATGCAGAGGGAATTAGCGAAATGACATTACTGACAAGTAGGAGCGGCGGCGGCGGCGCGTGTGGCCGGACACGCCAACAATCTGCTATACAGTACACCGCTAGAGCAGTCTGTGCCGACCAAACTGTTGCTTCACTAAACAGTTTCGCCGTAGCATCTCCTCTGTTTTGATCGTCCCTGTTCTGGCAGCGCATACTTCGCTCTATGAACATTCAGTGCGTTCCTCGAACTTCAGAAAATCGACACATCCACGTATAATTTTCCGTTCCCCTTCCGCTGGGGTTTCCGGGGTCGCGGGTGTCGTGAGGTTACGAGGCGGCGGGTCCCTTTGCGACACCGTCGTGTCTCCACGGCTGACCTGCCAGCGCGGCAGGCGACGCGGCTCCGCCCGCGCCTCCCGCCCGCCTCCGGCCCCTTCTTCTGTTCCGCGCCTGCTGCTTCGACGGTTTAGCCTAATTTCGTCCCCCGGCAGGTCGATTGGCGTTCACGGCAGCTTGAGCGCGGCGCTGCAGAGGGTGACGCGACAAGGGCACCGGGGCACGCTTCCCCCCTCCCGCCCGGGGGCCCGCGTCACCCGACCCCTCTCACTGCAGCGGGCCCCGACGCTCCGACACCGGCTGGCGGACGCCGCTGACGCGCTCACGTGTCTCACTATTTCTGCGGGCCGTCGGCGAGCCCCGAGTACACACCCTTTGGGCCTCGTCTGCAGAAAGCGATGTTTGAAACCGATCGGGGCGGTCTGCGGCCTCCCCCGGCCCGGCGTCACACCCCGCACCCCGCCTCCCACACGGCCGCGCACTCGTCACGCCGCGTGCGGACATATTCACTGCGAATCGTGCCGACACCTCGGCCGCCCTATTCCTGGCCCTCGCCAGCCCGTCCAGCCGACCCCCGCCCCGCTGCCCCGCCGGCACCGCCGGATCGCCGGGGCCAGCGATCTGCTTTACATCCGTCCGCCCTTCACATCCTGTTTGGACGGCGCCGGCCCGCGGTGTGTCGGCCCGCCCCGCCCGTCCGCTCCGTATGTCGGTCGGAGAGGAGTTTACTCTTCCTTGCCTGAGGTCAGGAGGAAAACACCTTAAATCTGAGAGGAGGCCGCGCCAGCCCAGGAATACTCCCCCCGACGTGAGACTTTCGGAAGACCACGGCAGTAGGTCGGTTTATCCTTGGAGCTTCTTATTATGTCGGGCCGCGTTTCGGTGCCCTTTTTGTGAGTCGATCCCATTCATCATCTGCCTAGGGTCTGCCCTAGTCGTGTCCCACCGCGCCGCGGACAGCGGGCCGTGCCCGGCACGCGTGCGGCACGCGTACGGCACGCGAACGGCCCGCGGACCCGGCGCCAGAGAAAGTGCAGCGCGACGCGTCGCCCCCAGAGCACCGGCGTGTGCCGCGCGCCGCACGAAACGTATCGATCACAGGGGCAGGAAAGCGCGAGAAAGGGGCCGGGCGGACAGCGGCGGACAGCGGCGGATAGCGGCGGACAGCGGTGGACAGCGGCGGACAGCGGCGGACAGCGGCGGACAGCGGCGGACAGCGGCGGACAGCGGTGGACAGCGGCGGATAGCGGCGGATAGCGGCGGACAGCGGCGGACAGCGGTGGACAGCGGCGGACAGCGGCGGACAGCGGCGGACAGCGGCGGACAGCGGCGGACAGCGGTGGACAGCGGCGGATAGCGGCGGACAGCGGCGGACAGCGGCGGACAGCGGTGGACAGCGGCGGACAGCGGCGGACAGCGGACATCTTCACCGGCGGCACTCGGCGCTGCACTGCCGCGCCGGGCGCCCGCGGCCGCCGGGGTAGGCCGGCCCGCACGACACGCGCGCACGGAGCGGCCGCGGCTGCCTGCCGCCAGGCGCCGACCAGAACGCCGCACGAAATGCTCGCCCCCTTATTCGCCTGCATGATGCAACGGCCTGGAGGGTGCCGGCTGCAGCCGGGTGCCGGTGCCGGGGTCAGGGGCCGCATCGGCACGGCGCGGGCACCCGGCACCGCGGCCGCGGCCGCACCGCAGGGCCGCAGGGCCGCAGGGCCGCAGGGCCGCAGGGCCGCAGGGCCGCACAGCCACCGCACCGCTGCGCGTGCTGCGTCCCTGTTTTGAAAGCGAATCACGTTGACCCCCGCGGGACGTGACTGGAGACTGATGATCGCCCCGCCTCTGCTATCAGGAGGCTGTTCGGCTTGCGAAACACTCCGGCCGTCGCTCGATATTCCCCGCCCCGCGCGCCCGGCGCCGTCACACCGGACTGCTGTGCAGCATTGATGTCATGCCGCCAAGGTCGGCCCGCGAGACTCTCACTTTTCGTACTTGTCATCCAGGCCGCGCCGCCCCGCGCCGCCCCGCCGGGGTCGTGCTCTATGGATTGAATGCGGCCCTCGGCGCTATTCGGGTCGGCAGCGACGGCGTGCACCCCGCTGCCGATCCGCGCTCAGACGGGTCCCGTCGGTGGTCGACAGAGACAGGATCAGTGTTTGTTCCATTATTGTAGCCCGTGACAAACGGAAAGCCAAGACACTCCGGGTGGGACCGCGGCCGGGACCGAGCAGAGCCAAAATCGCAAGCGGGACGGGCGAGGCATCGAACGAGCGCCGATTCCGGCCTCTGCGATGATCCCCTGCGCCCCTCTCGTGGCCCCCGCTCGTGCCAGAGGGCTCGTCTTGTTTCGTACTTTCGGAGGGTTCGTTTCGTTTCCTTCGCCCTCCAGAGGACGCTGGCGCGCCGGCCCCTCTCTCTTAACTTCGCGACGCGCCATGAAGATTGCGGGCCCGACACTGTTAGAGGCGCACAACGGCGCTGCCCGGCCAGCCCCGAGCCACATAATGAGACTGTGAACGCCTTCTGCTGTCTCTCTCCCTCCCTACGTGAGCGCATCGCGCCCGTCTCGCTCCCTCGCGCACGGCGACCGATGGACTTTCTCGCTCCATAAGGACATGTTTGCCGCGTCCTGGCCAGACGGACGAGTGCGGTGCCAGCCGACCCCTGGCAGCCTCTGGCAGCCCCGCAGTGGCCGCTGGGTGCCCCCCTTCACATCCTCCTCCCCACCTACGGCCTGCATCAGCCGGACCGGAAGAGTTACCCTGCATGACTTTTTATTTAATAATAAAAATTACGGTCGAGTGTCACATTTGCCTTCCATCCCCGGTTCCCACTCTCAGCGTGCCGTCGCAGCCACGGGGGTCTGCGGGGGGAGGGGGGGGGCATCGCCGCACGGCCCACGCAATGCCCACAGCCCGAACGGCCAGGCCTCCCCCCATCTGCAGGGCCCACACCACAAGTGAGTACCGTACCGGCTCTGCCGGGCCCTGCTGCCCTTGCGGTCCCCCGCGTCCCCCTGCTGCGGTCCGCACGCCTCCGTCACAGGCGAGGCCCGCGGCTGCCCGCGGCATGCAGTGCCCGCCGGCACGGAGGAGACCCTCCGTGTTCTGTGTCGCGATCCACGAGGATCCTGTGGATATTTCATGTTGACGGCGGCGCCGGGGTCGGACACCGGTGGCACCGGCCCCGGGAGCCCCGCCGCTCCGCTATTGGCTCCGGCCGCATCAGCGTGGCGACGACACCTCCCAAAACGGGCGCGCGGTGCGGTGCGGCGGCGGCGCGGTGGCGGCGGCGCTCGGTACGGCGCCGCGAGGCGTTGCCCCACCGGGGGCCATACGCGGCCGCCCCGGGCCGTGCACTCTGCGCCGCACTCCGCGCGCTCGGCTTGCGCAACGCAGGTAGCGGCAATCAGTCATCGAGTCGAGGGGCGCCGCCGCCGGACGGCCCACGTCCAACCCAATTCCTCATAGCACTGTGTTGTGCCGACGCGCCCCGTCCGGCTGCCGGGCACCGCGAGCGTCACTCACAAACTACTCGCGGGGTTCGGTCCATCCTCCGGTCCGCGTCCGCAGGCAGGCAGGGCTCTCCTCTGCGGTGCGGCGGCCGGAGTGTGGAGAGTATCGTGTAACGGGTGCCGCGCCGACCAATTCGGCAATTTTCCGCTTCCTTAGACAGCTTTATTTGGGACCGCGCGACGTAACCGCCGATTATCTCCTCCCCCCCTTCCCTTTCCTCTATCTTTCGCCCAGCAATGGAAGGAACTAACAACGACAAAAAGAAGAAAAGCTTCACGATGGGGGGAAAAAAGAGAAGATGTGAGGTAAAAGAAGTGAGGGGGAGATGGGGGGCGCTGTAATTCCGGTGTGGTGGTGATGTCTGTTATTTTGTGGCCACATTCTGTGCCGTCGTCCACAATGGCTGTCAGGCTGCTCGTTGGCAAGAAGTGTTACTGACCCGCGGCGGGCCGGCGGACCTCTGGGACCCGGGCGGCCGCAGAGCCGCGGGCCGCGGGATGCACTCGCACGGGCGGCCGGGGATGGGAACGTCGAGTCACTCCTAAGTGGGGACGCGGCTGGACCGGAGGAGAGGCCGGACAACGGATTGAAACAGCTCGGCGGCGCGGCGTAGACAGCAGGGTGTCGGTGCGTGTCCCACATCGGCGACACCGAGCCGCGGCACGGCGCGCCTCCTCCGGGACTGCCGCCGCAGACGGCGCGGCGGCGCGGCGGTGCGACCCGTGCGCCCGGCGCTACATGTAGCTATGCCCCCCCGGCGGAATACTTATCCTGCATATTTCGGCAGGTTCGCGGCCACCCGTGCGTTTCGTTTAAAGAGGCCCTTTACGTGATGAGCGACTAGTTGGTGGGGCCGATCGGGACTCCAGCCTCCGGCGGCGGCGCCCGGCGGCCCCGCGTCCGCTGCAGCCAAGCACCTGGTTACACGGGTGTACAATGTAGGCGCGCCCACGGGCACGGCGGCACGGCGGCACGGCGCACACTCGCTGTCTCGGGGACGCGCGTCCGCGTGTGTCGGCCGCGGCACGCAGTACAAACATCCCCCGGGGGCGCGGGCTCCGCCACAACTAGAGCACCCCCTCCCGCGGGCGGCAGCTGCCCGGGCGCCGTGTCATGCCGCGCACGCCGCCGCCGGTAGCAGCCGGCCTGTCTCCCGGAGCTGCCGCTTGCTGCCGCCTGCCGCCGCTTGCTGGCGCCGCGCTGGATTTACGAGTCCTTTTGCGTCCGCCACGCCCCGCCACGCCCGATAGCATCACTGCCGGCACCCAGCCAGCGGGCGGCAACGGCATCCGTACTCTCTTTTTTTTTGTGCATCCATTTACGGTACAAGGAAGCGAGGTGTGGAGGGGAAACGGTTTTTATTGTATGCCGGAGAGATTGTTTTTAGTGGGAGATCGAGCGGGAGGGATCGTGTCGGCGCTGCGCTTGAATGAGCCGATTTTGAGCGTTCGCGATGTTCCTGAGGACGCCGTGGCCACATTCTACATAGTTCGTCTGCTGGTCCAAGTCCAAGTCTCGAATTCTCAAAAATAAATTTGATTCGGCAAAAATTCGTTGAATCAACCGTGAATTTTAGACGCTCCAGGGAGTCACTAAATACTAGTCCAAAATATGAAATGAATAGGTTGTTTTGATCAAATATCTATTATTTTGATTATTTTTTTTTCTGTCGATTGAAACGAGATTATTTTGTTGTGAGTACAAAACTCGAGTGTGAGGCCAAGGTTGATGACATTTTCATCGCCAGTGTAAGCTCACTGTTTTCGCAGGGCGGCGGTAGCTGGGGGGGGGGGGGGGGGGCGTGAACAGCCGAATCACTGCGCACAATCGCTGATTAGCGCCGCGCCCGCCGCGCGGCCAGCGCAGACAGACAGGGTTTGGCTCCGGGGTTTGGTCCGGGCCGGGCGAAGGTCGGGTCGGCGCCCTCGTCGCGGCCCTCCGTACTCCGTACCTCACCACGGCCAGCATTGTGTGGCCGGCGGGTCGGGGACGGACTCAGGGGGGCTGTATCGAGTATCGTAAAGGTAAGGCGCGCGGGTATCTGCAAGGAGGCCACTCCCAGTTGGCGGTAAGAGGCAGGAGCCGGCCGCCGAGGGGCTCCGCGGCTCCGCAGCCGGGAGGTGGGGCTGCCGCCTGCCCTCGGTCCCCGGGGGGGCTCCCGTGACCCCGCTGACCTTAGCGGCCTTAGCGCTCGCGTCCGCCGGGCCCGGTTTGTGTTCGCGGAGGCAGCGGCCGAGCAGCGCGCCGGCAGCCACGCATCCCGTCCTGGCGAGCGCTGGTGGACCTATTATGGGGCGAAACTGTTTCGAGTCACGCCTGCGGCCTGCGGGCCCCCGGCTGCCCCCCGGCTGCCCCCCGGCTGCCCCCCGGCTGGCTGCCCCCACAGTAACGTCCCAGGGCTGGCCGCCCGGGGGCGGGGCGATCCTCCTAATGAGCTAACTTTTTGATTTGCCCGTGCACGACTAGCCTCCTCCGCCGGCCGTGAGAGGTGGCGGCCAGTGCCGCGGGAGAGCCTGATCTTAGCGCCGATACGGCTCGCCAGACCAGGCCCCTCGTGCGCGCCGTGCGGTGCGTCAAGTTTTGTGGGACGACTTCGCACGGCCTTCCGTAACCTCTGGCGGCGCGGTGCCGCCGGGGGCGGCCGGGCCGGGCTAGGGGTCACCCGCACGGCACAGAGCGGAGTGGACGCGTTGTCGGGGTGCCCGCCCGCCGAGCGGTCCGCCGTCGCACCCCCCAATGCACACGTGCCGTACGGGTGGCCTACCCCGGCTCTGGCGGGCGCTTGGCTCTCTAAAGCAGTGTCGCTCGCTCCGCGGTGGTGGAGGCCGAAATCCCAGTTCAGCGACCTCACGGCAGACGCGCACCCGACCGGCCAACGTCACAGCCTCGAGTATACGGTCCGTGCGAACGCAAAGATAGGACAACGCCCATTTCAACACATACGTCTTCTGCGAAAAGTCGCCGTACCACGATGGCCCCGAAGCATCGAATTAATTACTATTATGAGGCGGAGGCAAATAGAAAGAGCCGCGCAGTTTCACTCGTTCCCCGGGACGTCGGGGCCGAGTGATAGACACGCAGTAATAACCACCATCGTGACCGCGCGGCGCCTCGTTCCCACCGCCGCCCCGGCCGCCCCCCGGCTCCATGAGTTTTACGCCTGATTTCTTCGCTACTGGACGATACACTCTTTTCTTTTCTTTTTATCCCCGCCAGGCAGGCGGCCCCGAGTACTCGATGGCTATCTCAGTTCATCGTTCGACAGCGGCCAGGCCAGACCATGCTACCACTTACTGCGCGCGAGCATTCTCACGCCACGCCTGGTAGCGCCATCTATCAGTCCATCTTGCCGATGGGACGGCGGTCCGATGGGGCGGCCCGCGGCCGGAGCCGGCTCGGCTCTGTTGTGTCACTTCCGACCCGGCCACAGCTCCCGTGCGTGCCGCGGCCCGCTTAATGTTTTACCGCAAAGGCGCTCCCACAATTGTTTCCGTCCATCGCCGGGCCGGATCGTCACCTCGCCGGCTGAACTGTTATTGGTGGCAGACTGAGGCGTTCACAAACAGCCCCCCCGCGGCCGGCTGCGGCTGCCCGTCCAGCACGGGGCACGGCTTGCCTAATAACTATTTATTGTTTCGGGAGAGGCGTGCGGTTTGGGTTGTCGTGCGGCGGCTTCAGCGGTCTGCCGCGGGGCCCGCGACAACCTGGGATGTCTTCCCTCCCTTTTCTTGGCCTAATTTCTGCCCGTGCCGGGACGGGTTTTCCTAGCACGGCACGAGCGGCGGCGGTCTGCCAGCGTTTCCCGACCGACAGCCGCGAGGCGCACGTTCGCGGCGGGATCAGAGTTTGATTTTGGGGAACTGCGAGTGGTGCCCGCCCACGCTGCTTCCACCCAAACGTTTCCTCATATCGCGCGCACGTTTCCTAAACTATTTCCCCCATTGAAATGTCGTTGTATTTTTTTTTTTGAAACATTCCAACAACAGCCTCACAACCAGCGAAGACGGTCCTTTGCCTTCGCCACGCCCCGCCACGCCCGGCCACGCCTCGGCACGTAGCGAGCGGCCCTGCCGGCCCCGCCACGCTCACGGGCCCTCTCTGTGGGACCTGCGGTGGCGAATGCAGTTACATTCCCTCGTTTTCTGTTTCCTCCTCACAGATTACGGCACTTCGCCACCCAGTGTAGGCCGCGGGGCCGCGGGCCGCGGCGGGTTGGTCGGTACGCGGCAGTTGGCGGCAGTTGCACGGCATTAACCTCCGTTTTCCTGCGCCGCTCGCCGCCTTCCTTAAAAACCAGGCCTCATGCCGGTGGTTAGCGCCGATCGTTAAGAGTGCGCCGAGGAGGTCACGGGGACCATTTTTGCCATCGGTAATTATCGCCGCTGCCATCGTTTGTCGTTAGGAGTCGCTGCCGGAAGCCCCCCCTTTCGGGGCCGCGGGCCGCCACCGCTCGGCAGTGCCTCCGGAATGTGTCAGATCCGTGGCCGGGATAAACCGCGCCGGACGAAACAAGCAGAGCGCAGAGCGCAGCCTGGCCGCGCGCGGCGGGCGCTCGCGGTTTTCGGCGCCGTAAGGACTTTCTAGATCGCTCGGAGACACGTTTGTTGTGCACTTTCACGAGCCCATTCAGAAGGGCCGGGCGGCGCGGCCAGCCGGACGTGTCAAGCGGTTCCCTTTTGTGACTCTTGAAACGCGTCTCCTCCGCGCCGCGCAAATCCTGTGCAGTGCAGCCTCTCGTGAGTTCCGGTTCAGCGGGCGACGACGGCGGTATAGGCAGCGCCGCGGCGGCGGCTGCGGCGGCGGCGGGAACTAAAACCGTGTCCCGCGGCGGTATCGCCTCGTCTCCCGGATTCTGGAAATGAAGACGCACGGGGCCGGGGGGGGGGGGGGGGGGCGCTGCTTCCGCCAGGCGCACCGCGGCCCCGCACGGCGGACGGCGGCGGCGGCTGCTGTACGGTACCGGCCGCGGTCCACCGAGTCCTTGCCGCAGAGAGATACGCCGGCAGTAAACGTCTCGTTCGGACTGCAATTACAAATTGTTTTACAGCGCGGGGCGCGTGCCTCAACACGGCTGGCCTGATGCCCGCGGGGAAAACTACACAATCGCTCCACAAGAAAACGGCGCGCGCGCGCCGACGGGGGGGACTTTAGAGTTTTCGCTTTCAAAGTACCCGATGTGATGATATAACGACAGTTTATAGTTCCGCGGACTCTCCGAGTGCCGGCGACGGAGCCCCACCCATCAGCTGTCGATCGGGAAGGATGGCGTGCAGCCGTGCAGCGCACACGGTAGTCACCTCAACTTTCTACCGCCGCACAGGCACTTTGCAGGTTGTAAACACTTTGTTACCCCCCGCCGTTATCCCACACGTCCTCCCCGTGCGGGGCAGGTGGTCACCAGCAGCGGACTGTCGAGTGGCTGCAGCGCAGCCTGCCTGCCTGACGACCAGCTCTCGCGTGTCCGCGTACACCCGTCGTGTGGAGAGGGATGGTCAATGTAACGGTAACCCCCCGCGGCCTTCAGATCGGCCGAAACCCCTTTGACACCGCCATGAGACGGGGTACCGGTGTCCGGGACTGTACATGCGGCCTGCTCGCAAAGCGCAGAGCAACACGCGCGCGCACACACAAAGTGTAACCGAAGACAAAGGGGCGGGCTGTGTCACGTCACGGCTGGGCTGCCGGCCGGAATCTTATTTGCGCCGGCCGGCCGCGGGGCTGCGGGGCTGCAGAGCCGCACGGCTTGCGGAGCCGCGGAGCGTGCGGGAGCCTGCAGGGGTCAGACGCATAAATAACGGGAGGGATGCGTTCAGCTCAATTACCAACAGTTCTGGCCACCTCGGCGCGGCCCCGGCGGCCCCAGCGGCCCCAGAGCCCCCCCTGGCGGACCAAGGGCGCCGCACACACGGGCTTTATGAAACGTTTCAAGTTCACGGCGGGGCGCGCGGCGGGCGGGAGGCAGCGAGAGGCGCGAGTCTTAAATCTGCGGAGACAGCGACGAGACCGGCTCAAACTGTGGCGCAGCCTGACGGAGGGCGGAGGGCGATACACGAAAGTCCTCGTGGGATATTCTTATTCTTATGGGGCGGCGGGGTAACATGCCGTTCCGAGTGTCCACGCCAATACAGCGCAGAGAAGGGTCCACATCGGCCCGGACTCCACGGCACATCTGTCGAATGAAGCCGGATGAGATCCAAAACATGTGTCGTATCTCATAGCATGGCGGGGCATGAGGAGTTGAGTGCAGCCGAGACACACGTCCGTCTCGCAGCTCCGACAACGACCGCAAAAATTACAGTGAAAGAGGTGGTGGAAGTGAAAATTAGCGGCCAGCATGGAGCAAGCGCAGAGAGGCGACGGGGAAGAGAGAGAGAGAGAGAGAGAGAGAGAGAGAGAGGAGAGAGGGGAGAGGAGAGGAGAGGAGAGGAGAGGAGAGGAGAGGAGAGGAGAGGAGAGGAGAGGAGAGGAGAGGAGAGGAGAGGAGAGGAGAGGAGAGGAGAGGAGAGGAGAGGAGAGGAGAGGAGAGGAGGGGAGGAGGGAGGAGGAGAGGAGGGCGAGGAGGAGGTGCCGCTAGGTGCCGTTTGAGAGGGATTAGGGAGTCGCAGCAGCAGCAACAAACTGCTAGAGAGGAGCATCACAAAACCGCCAACAACTGTATCAGCATTCCAGAGCGGAGCCACGTCATTTATTCCGACTGAGAATTATCATTTCAGAAAATGGGGTGCGGTGCAGCTCGGGATGGAGACCGCGCCATGAGGCACTCCTGATTGGCAGTGACGGTAAATATGAGAAATTTAACGGTCACGAATGCGGCCGCCTGTTTTGCATTGGTAATGTGTTCGGTTGACGCCTCGCGCCGCGCCACTTACTCCGGAATGTTTCGACTGTTTAGCACGACGCCCCGGCTCAGTTTAACATTTCCCAGAAGGAAGTTTTGTCCGTAACTAGTACGCGGCGGGTGATGAGGCGGGCGGGGCAGGCGGCGCGGATGCCTGCGTGCCTGCGTGCCTTACACTCCCCCGGCATTACCATCCGTGTGTTATTAGGGGCCGTTGCGGTAGGACCCCGGCGACAGCAGCCGCCTCGTCAGCACGCTGCGGCGCCGGCAAATGCCACACGAGTCGGCGCGCTCACAGCACGAAAACTGCCGAGCGCGTGTCCAACGCAAACGCAGAATGTACGAATATCGACGACCCGCAGAGGAATAAACAGCGAGCAGTAGTGGCGTAGTGGTGGTGGCATCAACAACAACAGCAGTGGCGGCAAGAACAACAACAGCAAAGAACGGCCCTGTGTCGGCGGGGTTCAGCGACCTCGCTGTGTGGCCTGCCTGGCGGAGCCTGCCTGGCGTGGCCTGGCGTGGCCTCGGAGCGGACACGGCCCGTGGCCTCCATAGCAGCAAGGACGCCCCCCCCCCCCCAACCTGGGCGGCCACGCTCTCGGCAAAGCAGCAGCAGCAGCAACAGGAGAACTGACCCCGTTCGTCTGCCGTAGTGCCGCGTGGCTGTCATTTCGGTAGTCAGTCCCGGCACCGCCGCACCGCCGGCACCCTGACGGAACGGATCAGGCTAACGGCTGATTCGCTCACGACAGCGGCTGGCGTGGCGGAGCGAGGCGGAGCGTGGCGGGGCTCGCAGGGCCGCAGGGCCCCCAGGGCCCGCAGGGCTGCAGGGCCGTGCAGGGCCGTGCAGGGCCCCCGCCGGCTCATCCTCGCCGGCATTCCTGCATGTTTGGCACGCCGCGGGGCCGCGCGAGGCTCCCGGGGGGCTCCTCGGGGGCCTCCGGCAGGGCGGCCGTCTCCGGAACGTCGGCGTGTGGTTCGGACGTGACCTCCGTGTTCGGCGGGCGCTGAGCCGGGCCGGGCGACGGCTCGATATCCCGCAGAGCCGGCCGCCCGACGTACCGCGCCGTGTCAGGCCCTGTCAAGCCGCTGTCACAACACGTCCCGCCTGGCATCACGATTTCGGCAAACGATTATTTGGAAGTGCGAAATGCGGATATCTCTTGCCTCCCGGCTCACTCTCGTCCTGCCCCCGTGGCGGCCGAGTTTCTCGCATTGCGCCTCCAGCCGCGGGGCGCGGCGCGGCCAGGTGACGGCTGACGTGCGGACCACGTGTGACTCTGTGCGTCAGCCGTCGACCCCTGTCGTGGGTCCGCTGTGCGTCGCCGGGCGTCGCCGTGCGGGGCTTCCTCCCCCCGCTCCCTCCTGCCGCCTCCCCGCAGTGGGGTTTCCGCGCCATTTAGCCCGCGGTCCGAGGCGAGGCGACAGCGGCGGACTGACTAGTCGGCCACAAGTTCCTCGAACCCGCGGCCCTCGTGTTGTGACTGTACACAGCGCGCCCGCGGGCCGCAGCCCCAAATGGGCGGCACGCAGGGGCGTCCATCGCGCGGTCGTGGCTCTCCCGCGGGGGGGGGGGGGCGGGGGGGGGGGCGCAAGGGGACGACGACGCCCAGCCTCTGGCAGCTCCGTCCCGCGGCACGTAGGGCGCCGGCGGGGTCGACAGCCGCCGTGCGCCGGCGTCGAGCGGGCCGGCCTACCCCGGCCTGCGGCAGGCGCTCGGGAGCTCCCCGCAGAGCTCCCCGCAGCGCCCCCCGGTGACAGGCTCATCGCCCTGTCGCGCCCCGGCTCCGCATCTTCACGGCTTTCGGAAGCCCCGAACGGCGCGCGCGTGCGGTTTGGCGCGCCCGCGTCGCTCTCGTCGGCCGCAACATCTGACGGCTGGCGGCGCTGGCGGTGATCGGCGGGAGCAGCGCGGCCGGAAACGGCGGTCGGACGTGTCCGCGGCGCCGAATGCTAATGCGGAGCGGAGCAGGGCGGGGCGGGGCGGGGCCCTCTGCGACGTGCGCCCGCGGGGAGGGGCTCATCAACAACAACACTTTCCTTCCCGGTGCGCTTAATGTGTGAGAGGTCACGTCCACGGACGCCAAATCTCTCCTCCTCTGCCCCTCTCTCTCCCTCTCCATCCCTTGCTCTCTGTCTATCTCACCGTCCCTTCCCTATCTCTCTCCTGTCTCTCTTGCACCTGCTGCTGCTCCGCCCACGCGTGCTCCGCCACGCCCTGCCTAGCCATTCAATTGTCACCGCCGCGTGCGCGCGCGCGCCGCAATTTGCATCCACAAAGAGGGTCCTCTCTGGTCCAGGACCTGCTGTGTGGCAGAGGAAGTAAAGAGGATAGAGAGAGACAGAGAGGGAGAGACACACGCGCTGCCTTCACTATAAGCCCGGCGCGCGCTTGGCGCCCCAGGGGGCGCGGTCGGTGAGTGCTTCTAAATTGTTGCATTGGATTTTACATCGATTGCGCTCCGCCAGCTTCGCCAGCTCGGGGCTCGGGGCCGCGGAAGGGGCGGATGTGCGGCCGGACAGCTGCCCGCGGCCCCGCGGCAGCACACAGCTGCAGCAGCGTCATTCGGGATAAGCGACTGGAAGGGACCGCGGACGCCGCGGACGCCGCCTGGCTGGCCTGGCACGGCCTCCGGCCTCCGGGTCCCGCCCCACCCCGCCGCGCGCCCCGCCGCAGCCTGCCAGAGCCAATCGCGTCCGGGAATCAGGTCGCGGACACGAGACGAGTGCCCCGTTGAACGGCGGTCACAAATATCGACTACAATCTGCATGGCAGCCAACAAAAAGCCGGTGTGTGCGGTGCGCACGGAGGGATCCGGCCTCGCCTGGCCAGCCGCAGGGCCGCAGGGCCGCAGGGCCGCAGGGCCGCAGGGCCGCAGGGGTGGAGCTCCCCGGCGGCGCCTCCGACGGCATCAGCAGCAACAAGAGCACGGAGACCACCGCGCGACGCGACGCTGCGCCGGCACATGCTGCGGTTGAATTCCATTAAAATCATTAAATCGTTAATTAAAACAGGATAAAAGTTGACCGGATGAGCGACGCTGTACGGTAGCGGCCGCTCGCATCGCAGCCACCAAAGCGCCGCCGCCTCGGCCACCGGCTCGGCTCGGCACCGGGCGCGCGGCACGGCCCGGCTCGATCGCGGTGCCCCGCTCGGCTCGGGTCGCACCGCCTCACCGCTCGGTTCACCGGCGCAGGCATTTGCAGAATGTGGACCGATCTGCTTTACTTCGCCCGGCCTGGCTGCGTGGCCTGGCTGCGCAGTTTGCTGCGCCTGGCTGAGGGCCTGGCTGAGGGCCTGGCTGAGGGCCTGGCTGAGAACCCAGCCGCTGATCTGCACCGCTTCCAACGCGCTCGCGGATTATAAACCCGCCTGGGCCTGTAGGTCGGAGGGCACCGGGGGCCGGGCAGCTCCCGCTAGCGGCCTGCAGGGTGGAGTGGCCCCTAAGCGGCCGGTCCGCGCCGGGCCCCCCGCCGGAGGACGTATGTGTGCGGCGTGCCGTCTATTCTCACGTGCTGCTGCTGCTGCCGGGATGGGATGAGATGAGATGAGATGGGGGATTTCGCTCCGTTCCGCGTGCCCCGGGGATTGGGTGGCGGCCGTGGCTGCCGCTGGTGGCCGGGGAGGCGTCAGTGCCGCCTGCCGGGGCCCGGGGCCCGGGGCGCACGCGCGGAAGGGGCCTCCAGATGGAACCACGATCACCGGCTCAGCCGCTGCTGATGCGATCCCCCAACAGGCAAAACACTTATTTCATTAGGGGAGTCTCGTGATACGGTTTCCCAGAGCAGACTGGGTCAGTGTCGGGGACCGCGGACGGCGTGCGTGCGCGTGAGTGGCGGTGTGGCGTGTCGCTCAGGTGGCGGCCGCTGCGGCGGCTGCAGATGTGAAATGCATCGCCAAATCGGGGCGCCGAAGGTCGGGCGCCGGCCGCGGCCACCGCACCGCAGCGGCGCCCACCGCGGCCACCACCGCGGCCACCGTGCCGCCAAGCAACATCGAATCAATCATGCGACCAGAATAACGCGTCAGCGTGAAACCAAGAGGGCGGCGCAATAGCGCCCGGTCCGGGGTAGTTGTTTGCGTAGTCCTAGCTGTGCGGCGCCGCGCGGCACACAGGCAGCCGCAGCAGGGCAGCCGGACGCAGGGCGCCGCCTCGTGACGCGGTGCCTATTGAGTTATCACGCCTGAATGGCGGCGCACGGCGCACGGCAGCCCGCCGAGTGTGCTCTGCCTGCCAGCCTCTGCCAAGAGGCTCCACCCGCCGGCACCAAACTGCAACACTTTCCCCGGCAGTGCCGCTTCCTCGGGGTCCGGCGGGGTCCGGCGGGGCCAACACGCCGCCGCGGGCCCCGCGGGCCGGCCGATGCGGACGGGTCATAAAGACTCCCGCCGTGGTGCGGCCCGCGGCCCCGAAGCGCACGCAGAACGGATGCAGCAGCAGCGCCACGCCGCCTTTTGTCTGCCCCGCACAAGGAGGCCCTGCCCGGCGAGGCCCGGCACGGCTGGCTTTTCACTCCCGATGCCCGCGTCATATTAGGGCGCCGTTTCAAAGAGGCGCTGCTCTCGTGGGTGCAGAGAGAGACGGCAGCAGAGGCAGACTCTCTCTCTCTCTCTCTCTCTCTCTCTCTCTCTCTCTCTCTCTCTCTCGGAAGTCAGGCAGGGGCTCTGGAGGCCGCGGGTCTCGGTGGGCGTGGCAGCACGCATTGCTGGCTGCCTGCTCGTACGGCGCTGGTGCAGCATGGCTGCGCACGGTTTGCGGCGGGGTCGCATCGCGATCACCCTACGAGATTCGGTTTAAGAAAGGTTAGGCCGGCCGGACTTGGGCTCTGTGACAGGAGGCGGGACGTGACAAGCCGAGGCGGGTACCGCTGGGCCGCGGGGTCCGCGGGGCCCCACGGAGCCAGCCGGGCAGCTGCTTGCGGTGCCCGCCGCGCGCCGCGCCCGGGAATGGCAGTGCGGGGCTTTGCGTCACCCTAATCGAATCAGCGAGCCAATAGTGCGGTAATCGGGACCCGCACATCGGGGACGTCGGGGACGTGGGCGCGACGGGGCGGATGAATGACTAGGGGGAAGCGACGTGGCGGAAAAGCAGCGCGGGGGGCGGCGCGGGGGGCGGCGCGCAGTGACCACGCGATGGGGCCGGCTGCTGATCGGTGAGTGCCGCCCCCGCCGCCCCCACCGCCCCCACGCTTGTTTGGTGCAGCGTGATACACATCCTGTCCAAAGCGCCTTAAAGCGCTGCATCGAGTGATGGCGCGGAGGTGTTTGGAGAAGACAAGCCTTTGCCGGGCCGAGGCCGCCGAGGCCGTTGGGGCCGTCGTTTGCGCCGAAAGCCGGCGGCTCTGGACGTCGGCGATACATCCGGCCGTCCCCGCCGGGCCCGCTCCCCGGGCCGCAGCACCCAGCAGCCCGCCGCGGGCCGCGCGTGAGCAGGCGTGAGTCACCCCGCACCGCACCGCGGCGCACTCGGACTCGGGGGTCCCGCGGAGGGAGGGTATCGGCACGCAGTAAGAGGTGCTCGCCGGCAGACGCACACAATGTCATGCGGTCAGCAGCTCTGCAGTGAGCGCGCGCACGGCATGCTGGGAGGGATGTGCGGAGTCTGTGGCGGCGCCTGGCAGTGAACACACACGGCCCGGGAGAGGTACGTCTTGTCCAAACGCACGGTATTCGAAGGGCGGCGCGTAAATATAGCCGTAAGGGCTGCCCGAAGTGCAAGCGCTGGCGCGGGGCTGCGGGGCGGAGCTGCGGGCCGCTGGCAGGCATCCCTCCGTGCAGCGTCCCCGGTGGCCGCGGCGGCCGCACAGACGCCGAGGGCCGAGGTGGTGACGCCGGTGTGGCGCCTGGGCTCGCCTGGTCTCGCCTGGGCGCGCCTAGGCGACCTGCTGGCATGTCCCGCCCCGGCCCCGGCTGCCCCGGCCGCCCCCCGGCCCGGGCCCGAGAATGCGAACGCGACAGCGCGCACACTTGAAATAGACGGCGGAACTTGTCCTCAAGGTCCCGGGCCGCACAATTATAGCACCGGTGCGCTGTTGTGCGGTGTGCAGTGTGTGGCGTGTGTGTGCGTGCGTGTGGACGGGTGTGTGTCTGTGTGTGTGTGTGCGCGCGCGCTCGCCCCTTGCACTTTTCCAATCGGTGCTGTACGAGCGTGCATGTGAGATTACCTTCTTAAAGGGCGCGGTGTTTACGCTGCTGTTCGGCCGATTCAGAGTGGGGAGGGCGAAGGCGGCAGGGAAGGGGGGGGGGCAGAGCCAGTGAAGTGGGAAACTGAAGATACGGTGTACACATGGAAATGCGAACCGTCTCCCCGTGTAACCTGACTTGCTCGCAGCCTGGAGCAGTGCGTGTCACAGACATCCCCGGACAGGGGCGGAAGAAGCGGGAGCAGGGAATAAGAAATAGCGAGAGGCCCGGTGCAACGCGAGCGCAGCCTGCAGCCGCTGCAGGGTGAGGCTGTGTCGGCGGTGCGCCGCCCCGGGAAGGCCGAGGCCGGGGCTGAGGCTGAGGCTCTTGCCGTTTCTGCGGTTTTGGTCGCATTGCTCCGCTTCGCTTCGCCTCGCGGCACATCGGCTGATGTGCTGCGACGGGACGTCGCTGACGTGCTCGGCGGCACACTGGCGTGCACGCGGGCCCGGCTGACGGGGATACGGGGACGTGCCCGCGCGCGCCTTCGATGTTCCCCGCCTCGAGGCGCACGTCACGTGCGGGTCGCCGTGTGCCGGAGTGCCGTCACCGGCCGTCACCCGATATCAGTCTAGTTTTTACCGTTTTGTCGAGGCCGCTCTGTGGGCAGCGGGCGTGCAGGAGAAAGCCGATCCCGCGGCGGGGCAGCGGCGGGGCAGCGGAGCCCGCCGCACTAATCCTGCAGGCTCCGGACTGCGGTTGTCAAACACACCTCCGGCCCCGACGCGCCGCCTGCAGTGCGGGCCGCGCACTGCATCCGAGTGCCCCGCCGCGGCGGCCGCGTGGCTCCGGGGGCCGCCCCCGGCACGCTCCTCGGCCGCCCACGGCGCCGGACCTCTCTGCCGCCGCCGGCGCTCTCTTCCGCCTTCTCAAATTGTGTATAAATAAAACAGCTTCATTAGTGCGCGCTGTCATGACCCTGGGCAGGCCGTGCGGGGCCGTGCGGGGCCGTGCGGGGCCGGCCGCGTCTCTAGGTCATATCTCTCGCGCCGCCAAGGCCCCGCCCCGCCCCGCGGCCCGCGGGTCGCACTTGCCACACACCGCCATTGTCCTGCCCGCCGCCCGTTTCGTGAGCGATTCGATTAATACCGGCGGCTGCAATCACGTCCCTGCCGCGGCCCGCCGGGTCCCGCCGGGCCCCGCCCCGCCCTCACACGGTGCAGCGGCAGCGGGGCCGCGGGGCCGCGGCCGCCGGGCTGCCCCCCCCCCCCCACCCCACTCCCCCCAACCTCCTCCACTCCCACTCAAGCCGATCAAATATGCATTGCCCCAAGAAAACGGCGCCCAAAGCCAATCCCCGTTTTCTGGTTTGAATGCATCCGCGTCGCCAGTGACTCTGTTCCGCCTCCCTGCCAACAACTCTCCAGCGCCAAACGCATCAGCGTCAGCGGCGTCAGCGGCGTCGGTGATCCTCGCCAGACAAGGCGGCTGTCGTCGCCTTGTACGTCGCCGCGGACATGACGTCCACGACGACGCCCGGGAGCCGCCCGGCCCCGCCCGGCCCGGCCTGCCCGCCCCTGCCGCCGCCCCTTTGAGAGCCGGCCAAAAGCGTCGGGTGCGCTTCTTAACTCCGACGTGGCCGAGCAGCGCTGAGGCGTTCGTTAGTGGTCTTGGCTGACTGGCGTTGATCCGGGCGCTGCAACAACGTTGCTGCTGCACTTTTCTGCTCTGTGTGTGTGCGGACGTGAGTGTGCGCGCGCGCCTGGGGCTTTGCGCCACTCTGCGCGCCGACAAGGTCAAGTTCACGTCGCCGCCGCCGCCGCAGCAGCAGCAGCAGCAGCCCTGGCGGTCAAGCGGCTGCGCGCTGCAAAGCGACTCACTGCAAGCGTCTCGCGCGGAACTCTCGGAACAAAGGAATCACACGCGCGACACACACATACACACACAAAGGCGAGCGGGCGCACCAACGCCGCGGCGCCGCTGCTGCAGGTGCTCGGCGGGGCCGCAGGGGCCCCGGCAGGCCGCGTCGGGGGGGGGGGGGGGGGGGGGCGCGGCGCGGCCTCCCCCGCGGGGGCCGGGTAGCTGCCGGCGACTGTGCGCCGCGCTGCCGGCCCGAGGCACCCGGTACGCCACGCCGAAGAATGCTGAAATGATTCGCGGGGATAAACGCCGTGATCCCGGAGGGGAGGGGGGGGGGGCGGAGCCGCTAGGCACGCCGCCTTGCCGGTGTGTGCGAGGCCCAGTGCGTGCCGAATAGTGAACGGGCCTGCGTGGGGTCCCGCCGGGTCCCTGGGGAGGGGTCCCGCAGGTCCCGAGTCGCGCCCCGCCGGCTCCATTTGCATTTAACGCCATGAAAAGAATCGGAGGGGAAAACGCCTCGGAGCTGCTGAACGGGACGGAAAGAAACACACGGCGTGCCGCTGTGACGCTCGCCTCACCGCACGGCGATACGCCGCGTTATTATTAAATTATTAATTTTTTTTTCGCGCGCACCCGAGGCGAGATCGTGATCAGTGAGGAGTTGTCGGAGCGCGGGGCGCCCCCTCGTCAACTCCGACAGCCGTGCGTCGGGCTCGGCGGGTGTGGTCACCCCGCCACGCCGCCGTGGAGCAAACACAACATAACTTTGTCATAATAATTTTGCCCCCGAGATGGCGGGAAAGGCCACGCCTCGTGAGGATAGTAGGAGGGAGAGAGAGAGAGAGAAAAGAGACAGGTGGGGCGAAATTTATAGCATCCTTATCCTATCGCTCGGAACGTACAAACGACCACACCCAATAAATCCATACCGCGGCGGAGTGAGGGCGCCAGCGGCGCGGCCTGCTTCGGCGCGGCGCGGGTCAGGTGGAGGTGGGCCACCGCCGGCCGCCGCCGCCGCCCATCCGCTTCAGTCGGCGCCGCCGCGGCAAACAGAGAACAGAGGAAGGAGGGCGTGGCGCGGCGCGGCCCGCGTCCACCGGGAGTTGAACCCGCGTCAGCACGTCGGGCCGGGCGCTCGCTCACGATGGAGCTAGGAGGTTGTGTGACCCCCGCCGAGCTTGCAGCGGAGGCGAGCCCTGCTGAACACGAATAGAGACATCTTCGTGCCCTCGGGGCGGCTCGGCTCGGCTCGGCCCGCTGCCGGGGCCCGGCGGGGGTGTTAACAAGCCCGGGCATTAACTCTGCCCTGCCGTCGTCCCGGCCTCTCTTACTGCTCTCTCTCTCTCTCTCTCTCTCTCTCTCTCTCTCTCTCTCTCTTTCTCTGTCGCCCACTGCCCCCCTCCCCCTTCCCTCTCTCTCGGACACCGTAGCTGCAGCGCCGTTCTCGTGGAAGAGCTCCGCCGCGTGGCTTTAGGGCACGACGCTGCACAGAGGCGGATGCAGAATGCAGCGCCGGTGCGCGCCCAGCGAGCGGTGCAGCGGGGCGCAGACGGCGGGGCACGGGGGTGAGCAAAGGCCTTGTCCGGGGATGCGATCCGCCCCGCACCGGCCAGGCCGACGCTCCGCTGCTGCGCCGCAGCTGCGGCAGCTGCCGCAGGTGCCGCCGTCGACAGCCGTGTACCGCCGCCATCGCCACACCCCCGTGGGAGTGCCGACACAATCGCACACACCGCCTCATCGGTCTCACTGTCAGAGGGGAGTTTTCAGCGACGCGAATAGAAAGGCACTGTGCTGCGTGTCGTTTGGCAGTTCCGTAAACAGGAGAAAGTTAAAAACACACCCCAAAAAAATGAACTCGTTCTTATTTTTTTGTTTGAGGAGAAAATTCCATCTGAATGTTGTGAGCGCGGTTCGTGATCCGACCTTTGATCGGCTCGCGGCACAAAGCCGCAGAGGCAAATCTGAGCGCCGGCGGCCGCACGTATCGCCTCCCTGTTCTTCATATCGGCGAGGAAGTAAGACTCTCTCGCTGTCGGCGCTGCCGCTGCTGTTCGTGTCGAGTGCAGCTTCCAGGCTTGGCTGCCCGTGCGCAGAGCTCCGCCTGTGGCAGCGGCGGCAGCGGCGGCAGCGGCGGCGATGCCGGCGCCGTGTGGGTGGTCCCCCTCCTAGTTAATGTGCCTCCAGGCGCTCTTGCGTTTTCACCGCTACTTTGCCATTTTTTTCGCCTCGTCCTCGTCGTTCGTTTTTGTTTGTGCTGTTTATTGTTTTTGTTTCAACGTTTCTATCCCCGACCACCGACACACACACACACACACACACACACCGCCTGCAAAATGGGCATGAAATCCCCCCGCAGGTGCCTGCGTATACAGCCTTGCATTGCGGTTCGATCCGCGCGCCAGTTTTTTTTGTGCGCTGTTGTTGCGACGTAGAGTAAGAGATCTCGGGCTGTTCTGTGTGTGTGTGAGAGCTGCCGGAGTGCCCCGGGCGGCGGCGGCCGCATCCTTGTGAAACACGTGCTGGTGCAGGCGGCGGTGACAGCCCCGCGGGCAGTCGAGACCGCCGGGGATATGGGATGCATCGTCCGCAGAGGGCTTTGTTTGCTCTGAGAAAGAGAGAGAGACAGAGAGAGAGAGAGAGAGAGACAGAGAGGACCTCTCACGGCGACCCAATATTGTCTCGGGCGGACACCACCACCACCACCAATATTTGAGATGCCGGTGCACCGGCCGCCGGCGCACCACCGACCCACGCGGACAAAGGACCCGAGACCGAGAGCCGTGCCTCTCGTCCACACACGACGCCTCACGGGAGAGAGAGAGAGAGAGAGAGAGAGAGAGAGAGAGAGAGAGAGAGAGAGAGAGAGAGAGGGGGAGAAGGGTGTGTCAGAGCAGGCGAAAAATGGCTGTCGATGCGGAGCCTGCCGCAGAGCGAGATGCGGGCAATTATTTCCGAGTGGTGCGGCGTTGGCAGCAGGCGTTCGCAGGCGTGCCGTCATTAGGAGACAGATTATTCTGCCGCCGCTGCCGCCGCCGCCGGTGCCGTTGCCGCAAGAGGCGCAGCACAGCGTGCTCGGCCGCTCAGCCGCTCAGCCGCGCAGCCGCTCAGCCCCCGCCGCCGGTTCGGCTCGGTGCGGCGGAGGACTGGTGCAGCCTCCAGTGGCGGAGGCACGAAGCCCCCCGCAGGTAGGCAGGCCCGCGCGGCGGCCGCGCTCAACGGGACTGCCTACCCCGCAGGCGCCCTCCGCGCCCGCAGTCGTCGAGAGCGCAGGAGCGGACGACGTCGTTGGACCGACGTTTAAGAACGGGACGCACCCCAGCGGCCGCGCGGCAACTCGAGCGCCGTTCGTGTGGCGGCCGTGATCGGAGGAGGAGCGACTTTCACGCGGCGGTTATAAGGGCGCCCTTGTGTCTCCGTCGCGTTCACACAAGACCGGCGTCAAGGAACAGTGAAAGGAAAGAGTGGCGTGTAGAATTAGTGCATAGTGCACTTTCCCCGTGCAGGCGGCACAGCGGCGGCGCACAGCCGGGCAGACGACACAGCGGGGCCTCTTGCGCACTGTTTCTCCGCGCACGCACGCGGCCGCCAGACGCGGCCCCGCGGAGGGTTCGGGGTCCCGCGGGCCGCCGGCCGCCGCGGCGCCGCAGGACATCCAGGACGTCCGCCCACAGCTCGGTTCTCAGCCCAAACAAAGGCGGCGCCCGTCCACTCTGTCCAGCGTGGGAGAGGAGGCGGCCGCAGGGAGCGGCGGCCACTGGAGGGGGAGGAGAGGAGAGGAGGGGGCTTCCTCGGGCCATTTTTTGCGCTCCCGTGTGCGCGCCGCCCATCCGGCCGCCGGTCCGCGCGGCCCCGCGGCGCTCGGGGCAGCGCCATCAGCTGCCGCAAGCTGCCGCAAGCCTGTGCCCGACGGCCCGCAGGCACCCCGCTCAAATCCAGACCGACTCCCCACCCGGGAATTAACAAACTGCGCGCTTCCGGATTTGAGGCGCCGCGCGTCGTCGAGTGGTTCGGCGTCCGGAGAGTCCGCCAGAGAGTGTGCCGGGCGGCGCCTGCTAGATCGTGCATCTCCGTTGCGCCCGCGGGGCGGGGTCGGCGGCGCTTATCTCGCATCTCCCTCCCACCCGCAGCAGGAGGCGGGGCGGGACGGCGGCACACGGACACGCGCCGGAAGCGGCTGCCGCCGGATGTCCGCGGCGCGGCGCATCCCCGCCAAATGTGACTCGACTCGCGGCCGGTACGACTTAGTGAAGCCGGGCGCCAGGCGATCGCAATGAGAGACGGGACGGCTGGACGTGCTGTGCAACGCGGCCGCGCAGACTGCTCGCCGGAGTTTCGCCATCGGCCGCGCTGCCCTCGGCCGGCTGGAGCTGCTGGAGCTGCTCGGAGCAGCAGGCAAGGAGTGCACGGAGTGATGTGATGATGGGACTCGGCCGCCGCCACCGCCGCTACCGCCGCCGCCGCCTTGTACGTCGGCGTGATGCATGCGGTGTTATGCATGTCTTTGTCTCGCGGCGTGGAGTAGCCGCTTCCCGCTCGGCCTACTTCTAGGCCTCCTAGGCCGGGTCGGCGGGCGGCGCGGCGGCCCTCCCCGCCCGCCTTCCCTCCCCACCCTGCCGCCCGCAGCCGTTCCCGCGGAGACAACAGCGACAACAATTAGCCCCCAGGAGTCCGAGGCTCGGTGCCCGGCGGTGCCCAGCGGTGCCGGCAGGCTGCGGGGCGGGGCCGGCGGGCTGTACGGGGGCGGGGCTGCGCGGCGGGACGGCCCGGCCGGACTCAAACGCGGAAAACTGGCGGAGGCGTTGGTGTGTGCATTGCGCGCGCTTTCACCCGCCCGCTGATGACCCCGCCCCGCCAGGGGGCCGCCGGCCGAGGCGCTCCCGGATAGGCAGCCCGGCAATCAACTCCTCAATCCGATAGTTGTTCTGGAAAGAGCGGCCTACTGCAGCCTGCGCCCAGGCCGCGGCCCAGGCAGCGGTGGCGGCGGCGGCGGTGACATCGCGACGAGGATGATGAGTTATGAAGAGTGACAAAGAGAGAGAGAGAGAGAGAGAGAGAGAGAGAGAGAGAGAGAGGGAAGGTGGGAGAGAGAGACAGACAGAGAGGCGGAAAGAGGAAGACGGAAGCCGTACATGAGCCGCACGCCGAAAGGGAACGGCAGAAGTTCGAAGCGTTGCGACGCGGAGCGCGCGTAAGCCCTCCGCACGCACACAATCACACACACACACACACACACAACCACAACGGCAAAACGAAAGGGTTTTTGCGCAAAAAAAAACGAAGTAGGCCATGGTGGTGGTGGCTGCACCGGCCCGCACTGCTCTCCCAGCGGTAGGCGCGTGTGTTACACGACAGCCCAGCAGCGCGGGGCCCGCCGGGGCCGCCGTCTATCTGTAATTGCACCGACCACGACCACCACCTTCGATCCCCGCCCGCCTCGGTAGGATTGTTTTAAAGAGTTCGCGCGCGCGTACACACACACACACACACACACACACACACACACACGGAAGCGTGTGGTGCTGCCAGCGATGGGCACGCCTCAGGTAACACCAGCAAGTGTTGAAGCAAAGGCTGCGAGTGGTGCTAGAGCCGGTGCTGCAGTGCTTCGTTATGAGGGGGCACTTCCTGCCGGGGGAGGATCGAGGGGGGTGTCACAAAAAGATTTCAGGATTTCAGAGGATTTCCCAGGTCGGCGACCCATATTTGTTTAAACTTTCGCCGAATGACAGTCCGTAAATGCTTAATCTGAACAGGATGTTCGGTCAGAACGTCATTTCTGAGCGATGATGGGACTTCACAAAATTTGTACGCAGGTTTTCTGCCCCCTCGGATCAGGGGCAGGGGGGGGGAGGGGATCCTAGGGAATAAAGGTCCTGGGGTATAGGATCCCGGACACAGAGAGACCGAAAGAAAACTGTCCTAGGGGGAAGGATCCCGCGAGACTCCCCGCGGCCGCTGCTGGCCGTCGCGGTGGTCCGGTGGCGTCCCCGCCATGTGGGTCAGCCGCTACCGCCGCCGCCGCCGCCGCCGCTGTGCACGCACCACTCGCCGTGCGGCCCGACGCCGCGACGCAGTTGGGAGAGGAATGCGGAAAATTAGAACGCGCGGTGTGAGGAACGACACCCCGGCTGCAGGCGCCGGGGGCGAGGGGGGGGGGGGCAGGACAGCATGCGGACCGCAGGGCCCGGTCCAGGCCTAGAATGACCACAAACACTATGGGGCCGGTGAGAGGAGGCAAAGTTATCCGCAAAGACTGGTGACTTGACGCCGCACCCTGCGAGAGAGCAATGTGCCGTAGAGATCAGTCAAAACGCACTGTAATGCAAAAGTAATGACATTTTTGAAATTTAGCAAAGCCCCAGAGCATTTACCGGGAAAGAGATCTTCATTGTTTTTTGACAATTGAGATGGACGACTGAGGTCCTGGCGAAGTGCCGACGCGGCGGCCGGCGTCGCGGCCGGCAGCGCTGCACCGCGGCAGCGGCCTGCCCTCCATCCGGCAGGCGGGGAGTAGAAATTGTCGCTCCTCGCCCCGCCGCACCCGACCCCTCCGCGCTCCGAGGGCCGCGCTGCCGATTTCTTTCCGCAGTGAGTGATAGCGCTGCATTTCCCCCTGGCGTCCCCCGGGCGCGCGGCGCGTCCGCAGTGTAGTAGCGAGTCTAATGAATGGTTCGATGGCCACGCCAATGGCGCCCTGTCCCGGCCGCCGCGCCGGGGCCGCGCCGGGGCCGGCCATTCTCAACGGGAAACATCATCATACCAATCAGGGGACAGCCGAGTAGGGATCTGATTGTAATTTATTGTGCGCAGTGCGCCGGCCTGCGGCCCCGCGGCCCCGCGGCCCGCCCCCTCCCGGCCAGGTCAGGCCGCCCTTACAAACTACATGAAAATATCAAACGGTGCGCGCTGCCGGCATAACTCAGCGGCGGGGCCGGCCGGGCCGCGAGCCGCGAGCCGGTGGGAGGAGGAGGGTGGAATCCGGGGCTCTAATAAAGTTGGCAGCGGCGCGGTGGCCGGGCCGGCGGGGGCCGGCGGGGGCCCCGGGGCCGCAGCCAGGTGCATCATGTTGCCCGGCCGCGGCACGCTGGCGCACACGGCGGTCGCACGCCGCCGCCGCGGCCCCGCGCAGCACCGAGAGGCGAGGGCGTCCCGAAGGGCCGCGCCTGTTCACCTGGACATGCCGGGAGCGCGCTGCCAGTCCTGCCGGGGTACGGAGTACGGAGTGCGCCACGGCACCGCGGCACAACGCGACACCGCTCGCGCACATTCCCATTTCCGCACTGAACCTAATTCCGAAGCGCGCACCTCTACTTTCTATCGGCTTTCTGGCAAGGCGTGGCCGCTCGGGTCATTAGGGGGCTCGTGGCCAGACCAGCGCGAGGCAGCGCGCCAGCGTTTACCGGGGGAATAGTATCAAACGTACAGTCGGTACCGAAAACATGGCCGGCTAATGTGTCCAATATGATTTTACTCAATAACTGGCGGTTTACTTGGAAGACAATGAAAGTGACAGCTTTCAAGTTGTGGAACAGGTTTTGGCAGGTGCGTCAGAGCATCATAACTGAACTCCGTGCAAAGTATGATTTACTTGACACAACATAATCGCTGTCGTTTACGCCTTATTTGTCCAGTTCAGTTTCAAATAATAGTTTATATGGTAAACGGTTAAAACAGTTCACGACAAATGGCGATGCCCATGGTCACCCCCGAACGGCGCAGGGATGGTTAGCTTTCGCCACTCAAACCACCGGCCTAACCTAACCTGCCGCGGCCAGGCGCGGCCTTAGACCCGACTGCTGGACCAAAAGCCTTACGCAATGTCCGCGCAGGGGCGGGCGGGCGCCGGGGGCAGCGCACGCAGCACGCAAAGGCAAGCACGCACACGCACACGCACGCACACACGCACACGCAACGCGCCTCACGCCACCGCATCACTAATTAGCTCCCGCTGCACTTCTTTTCGCGATGACCGGCGAGTCTCCGAGGGTTTCTTGCCGCGTCGTCCTTCTGCAAGGCTGCGCCCAGCCGGCCCGTGTGTTGCAGCGAGGGGCGGCGGAGTGGAGCTACTCGCGGCGAGCAAAACCAGAACTGACGCAAGAAAGCGACCGCCGAAATATTTTCGGCCCATTGCGTTCCGGGCGAGGAATACCATACTGGATTGCGAGCGTGGTCGAAGTGCTCGAGTGTGCCTACGGCACATGCTGTGTACCCGCGCGGTAAAAAACAAGTGAATGCAGTTCTAGGTCCTAAGCGCGCTTATCTCATGAGTAAAATGGTGATTATAAAATAGTGTGGATACAGGCACGCTAGGATTGCCACACGCACACACACACGCACACACACACGCACACACACACACACACATGCTAGCAACCGGCCGCCGCTCCGGGGAGGGATTCAGTTCCTGGGAAAAATGGAGGAAAAGCGCTGGAGCACACACGCAATCATACTGCTACATACGACGCACACACGAACACACACACAGCCACACACAGACGCACACAACCGCACACAGGAAGAGAGTCCGCCTCCAGAGTGCCGGGGACGACGCCGCCGGTATGAGTTAACGATTTTGCGTGGAAACGATCACGCTGTGCTCCGCTGCCGCTGCCGCCGCCGCCGCCGCTCACCGGAGACGAGCCGCGCGGAGGTCCTGAATGTCGCCGCGGCGGTCCGAGAGCCTCCACTTCTCATATCGGCACGAGCGGCGCGCCGCCGCCGGGGGGCTCTTCGCCCCGCTAGAGCGCCGCCATACGCTAAGGAGTTCGCGTTAGAGCGCCCTGGCTAGAGCACTAGAGCGCCGCGGTAGAGCGCCCCGCCGGCCCGCTTTTGGCTTGATGGTGATGCGAGGCGGTGACCGGCGAGGGGCGCGCTGCGCCTTGCCGCGGGGCGCCGGCTGCCGTGGGGTGGCGGCAGAGGCGGCAGTGGCGGCAGAGGCTGCAGTGCCGGTGACTTTCTCCCCTAGCTGGGGCTGCATTCCAACCTCTCGCGGTGCAGTCAGTCTCTTCGGGCGGTCGTTGCCAGAGCGCGCGGCTGTGCGGCTGCACGGCGGGGCGGGGGGAGGGGCGGGGGGAGGGCCGCGAAGTGAGCGCCACTGAGTAGCGTCCCGAAATATGCACTCGCACACACTCGCGCGCACGCACACGCACTTCCCCCACATGCGCATTCTGGTACTTCTAATTCTTCTCGTCCGTCCCTGCTGTCGCTGCGGCGCTGCGGGGGCGTGGGTGGTGCGGCGTGCAGAATGCGCACGCGGCCACGCACGCACGCACGCACGCACACGGCGGCCGCGACAGCTACTATGTTGTAGCAGGGAAACGGCGTGTCACCGCCGCGCCGGCCGCGGAGATTATATGGCGGTGGACATGGAGACACGCACCAATCACAGCGGGATCAGAGAGGATGGGGGGAAAGGAAGGGGCGGGAAAAAAATCACGAGAAATAACGAGCGAGCAGTGAGATGAATGTGCAGAGCATAGGGAGGGCAGCGTGGCGGTCCTCACAGCGCCTGCGAACCCCGGGGTAGGCAGTGCCGCAGTGCACCCGTGTCCCGGCGCTGCCGAGGTTGCCTACCTTCCACGGCGCTCCAACAGGACGGAGGGCTGACCGATATATGGTCCACCGACACTAACAGTCCAGCCATTCTCGCGGTTTTTTTTTATTGAAAAAAATGCGGCGAGACGAGCTGTTGAGATTTGGTGCGGTAGGTATGGTCATTCTGAGCGAGAAAATTTTCAAATGGAATTGACGGAAGGAAAAAAAGAGTTAGGAGAGGGTGGAGGTGGGGGAGGAGGAGGAGGAGGAGGAGGAGGAGGAGGAGGAGGAGGAGAAGGACAAGAAGAAAGTAGTGTTGAGCGGGCGGGCGCAAGGTGTTGCTGGAGTCGTCTTCGCCATATTGCTTCCTGAACGAAAAGTACGTGCTAAAACTTTGGGAGCAGCCTCAGCGGTCGAGTGAGCGGGGCGGCCGCGGTGAGCGAGCGGTCGGTGCGGTGCCGTGTGTAGCATGTGGTGCGAGAGTGCGTGCGTGCGTGCGCGCAACAGTCGCAAAGGGGGAGTGAAAGCAGATCAGCTTCTCATTGCACTTGTCTCGACAGTCGGTCTCCTCGGATCTCTTTCACCGTGCCCTGCCGCCGCTGCCGCCGCCGCTGCCCTGCCACGGACAGCCACGTAACTGCCAGGCCCGCAGTCGTATGGCAGTGCCTTAACAGTTGTGGCCCATGAGAGCGGCCGCCACTCGTCGCGCATCCCCCGCTGCACCGGGGCGGGCCGTCACGGGCGCGCCGAGGGTCCGGCCTCTGGAATTAGGCCAACGCCGGGGTGGCCTCTAAGCCTCTCGGGGGCCGCCGGCCGCCGGCCGTGCCGCCGCCCGTGAAGCCGCGAGCGCAGATACCCGAGTAATCGTCCGCAATAGCGTAATAAGTAATAAAGCGGCCTCCATTTTGTTTATCACGCTCTTGAGTTTGGCGGGCGCCACGTAATGCGCGCCTAGGCTCTTGGCTCACGGCCTGCCGCCGCTGCGGGGGCCTGCGGCCCGTGGCTGCGCGGCCGCCGCCGGCCTGCTGCTTGTTCGGGGCTCCGGCACACAAGCCGCCGCATCAGTTTGTGCGGCCGCCGCCGCGCCGCCACGCGATCCGCACCGCTGCTTCCGAATCACGACCATAAGAAAGAAAGAAAGACGCACTTCCTGGTCAGGTGCGCGGCGCCTGGCGGGGGTGCTAGCACAGCGGCTGCCTGCTGCCGTGTCCATAGCTGCCGCGGCGAGGTGCACGTATCATAACGCATCTCTGGTCGGGATCAAATCGTTGCCCCGCCGGGAGGAGGGAGGAACAGCGGCGGTCAGCAGCTGAGGCGGACGAGTCCGAGTCCTCCCGACATTAGCTGGGCGCAGCGGGCCGTGGGCACACGGCGAGAGACCTTGCGCCGCCTCGCCGTGTGATGTGACACCTCTCCGCAGCTCGGAGAGTCTCCATGTCGAAAAAAAAATAAAAAGAAAAGAAAGAAAAAAAAAGGAACGGCGGGCGTATCCTTCTTTGCTTTCCAAGCTGCCCCCGACCAGAAACCAGACCTCGAAACTGATAAGTGTAGTGTGTGTGCATAATTACTTATTAAGCGGTGCTCGCGGGGCCGCGCGGCCGCGAGTGCACACAGAGCCCTCTCCCCTCCCCGTCGCGGCCGCCGTCGTCGGCACGGCCGGGCTTTCATCGTCGTTTTCTTCAACTGGATCGGCGAGGCGGACGTCCATCATCTTCATTAACGCAGTTCATAGGAAAAGTAGCTCCGCCACACACACGGCCATGCACGGCTGCGCTTGCAGGCGGCGGCTGCGGCGGCTGAGGGCGGCCAGCCCCCCCCCCCCCCTCCACCAGGCTCAGGGGCTCAGGCTGCTCAGCCGGCCTCAGCCGGCCTCAGCCCCGCTTCCAATACTCACAGGCCATAACATTTTGCACTGGAATGATGATTCTAAAGGTCAGGCTCATACACACTTGATATAAAGTTGTGCATCTGGTCTGGTCTGGTGTGTGTGTGTGTGTGAGCGCGCGCAAGCCCTTCTTAAAAGGCGGTGCGCGCAAGCCGTCCGGACATCTTTCGCGATACCGCTCTCTTACGCCAGATCCACCCTGCCACACAACGAGAAAAAAAAAGATTATTCCTAATCCTGAGAATGGCAAATTGTGGTAATGACTTTAGCCCGCCCCAACCTCTGGCAAGCAGGACTGATAACGTCGACATAAAATAGCAACTAATCCGGAGGGCACATAAAAAAAGGGGATCCGGCAGGAACAAGAAAAAAAGGACAATAATAATAATAAGGCAACAGAGGTCAGAGGTCGTCAGGGACGAGCTTTTAACTGCGCTTTTTTATTATGCACCGATGTCGGCCTGGGACTCAAAAAGTTGAGCTGCCTCTGCTTGGGAGCGCATCGCGCCGCGCCGCTCCACGCCCGCCTGACGGCCACCGGAGCCGGCGGGGCCCGGCGGGGCGCGGCGGAGCCGCATTAGAGTACGCCAGATAGTTATCGCCGGCTAGAGGGGCAGGTGGCAGCGAGGATGAGAATTTACGCGCATCCATAAGAGAGGGCTTTGCGGCGGCCGGCCGCGCAGGGCCGGGTCACCCGCGGCGCGGCGGCGACACGCGGGGCGAGAGGCGATCCGGGCCGACGTCAAACGGCCGTCAACCGCGACCCATCAAACGCAGAGGCTCGGGCCGCCGCCGCCACGGCACGACGAGAAGCCGAGAGTCCGCCGAAAACAAATGATTCTGGCAGGATGATATTCGTCCGACAAACGGTGCGCCGTGCGAGGAGAATGCACCAAACATGAAGAAAGGTCCAAAAACTCAGATGATCTTTGTGATTACGAGCGCTCCGAGGCGGGAAGCCGTGGCGTTATGAATTATACGCCCTTCCGAAATAATGATCTAGATGGTCCTGGCCGGGAGGGCGGTGGCCCGGCGCGCGCACAGTGCGGATACTGTTTCGGATTTTCAAAATGTTTAGAATTTCACGGGGCGCGCGCGCGCGCACACACACACACACACACCTCGGTCGGCTTGTTTTGCTTCGCTTCTGCTCCTGTTTGATCCTAATCGTGCGTGCAAAATCGCAGAATCTCTGCGGTGAGTAACGGCCGGCCGGCGTGCGGGATTAATTGGGATGCGCGCTGACGCTGCTGCTGCTGCTGCATGCGCCCTCTAGAACATGCCGGAAACTGTTTGCGCGCGAGAGCTTATCCAGCCGTCAGGGCGGCCTGCGGGGCTGTGGGGCTGCGGGCCTGCGGACTGCTTATGCTTCGCCGTCATCCCCATTTGTCAACGCCACCTGCTCACGCGGGAGACGTATCCCGTTTCAGAGGCTGGCCGCGTGCTGGCAGTTTAGGCGTTCGCTGTTATGGAGTTGGGTGACTCTGGCCGGTGCGGGGTGCAGAGGCCAGTGCAGCGGGGCCGCGGGGCCGCGCATCCGTTCGACAAGGGCAGACAAGAGGCGCTGGCAGCGATGGCTGCACCGGCTGACGGCTGCGCTGGCTGCAAGGCTCCCAACAATGGCGCGGTAGGAACGCTGTATTTGTTTACTTCGGGGCGGCGCGTGGTGCGTTGGCCGGCGCCGGCCGTTGCCGCGGGGCGGGCCTCCCCCTGAAACTCCCCCTGACCTCCCCCTGACCTCCCCCTGACCTCGGGGCAGCGCACCGCTGGGGGTCATGACTCCGCTCTCGCAACGGCCTCGCCATGACAGGATTTCCGGCCGAAACGCGGCGTGAGCCGGGCCCGCGGGGCGGCACGTCAACCCTTTGGCACCGCGGTGCACTGTGTTCGTCGCTCCACGACCGCGGCGTCTCCCGTGACGTGCGGCGGAGGCCGGCCGCTGACCGCCAACTGCCCCGCGAAACGGATAAACAGTGACAAACGGACGGCCTGCGCATACCGCTCCGTGCGAGCTTCAGTTTTGTGACTGGTTTTGTTCCCCTTAATTAACATCTGCGACTCATATCCCCCCCCCCCTCCTCCTCCTCCTCTCCTCCTTCCCCATTACCGCTCTCCACTCTTTGCCATTTCTGTCTTTGTTCGTCTTGAAGAAACTGCGCGCGTTTCCTTCACGCACTTTGCAGTCAGCCTCATAAAAGTCGGACCTGTCCGGCGGCGCGCAGCCAGGCGCAGCCCGGCGGGGACAGGCGACCGTGAAAGCCACCAGCCAAGCCTGTCACTGCGGTGAGCTCTCTCTCTCTCTCTCTCTCTCTCTCCCTCTGCAAAAGGGGAAATAATGAACAAACAGTTGATAATTACGTAAATAATGACTAAAACAAAACAAAGGCAGCCGAGAAGCTAACGGCGGTGCTCGCTAACCCCATCTCTGTAACACAACACACCAACTGACTGGCCAGGTGTGCCCGCCCCCCCCCCCCCCTCCCTCTCCCCCACCGGCCCCGCGGCCTCAGAGGGGCCGGGCGACCTTGCAGACGACCTTGAGTCTTCCCCGAGAGGCGGCCGCTGCCGAGGCCGGGTGTATTCGTAGGCAGAAGGCCGAAGAGTTCGGGCCACCACAGACCCGACAGCCGTGGCGATGAACTGTGCTGCCGTTTCGGCCGGATTTAAGTTCGCACATGCTCTCCAATTTTGACTCTACCTCTCGGCCTCAAGATCTGCTCGCGAGGGCTGTTGCTGCTGCCCAGAATCAGTTCACGCCCTCTCCGTGCGAGCGAGTAGGACCGGTTCGATAGAAACGAAAAATCAATTGACCCGTCTCCAACGAAATGAACAGTCCGGTTCATTGCCTCGGATGGGGGCCACAAGCGCCGGCGGGCAGAGGCAGGCGTGCCGCGGGCGTGCTATCGGCGCTACCAACTGCACGATGACACGGACGTGTTTGTTATGGCAGCGGCCAGCAGCGGCGGCTCGGCGGCGCCGACATGGCCGGCCCGCAGCCCGCCGCCGACCCGTCTGCCCGCCAAAGCCCGCTGCCGCCGTGCCGCCCCGCCAGGAATCTTCACGCGGCCCCCAGGACCGGACCCGTAAATTATAGGCAACTCCCGAGGGGCGGCCTGGATTTAATTGGCGTGTTCGAGTGTCATCGAGGCAGTCTATTTAGAAAAAAAAACGAAGGATGAAGTGTAAAATATTTGTTTTGATTGCGTTGTCAGGCCTGACGATGGCGCCGGCATGATTCTCACACGGAACAGATGAGGGCCGAGCCTACAGGGAGAGGCCGGAGGGGCACGGCTGCAGACGTCTTACTGGGCACCGCCGCGTATCGAGGCCGACGCCGGCCGCCGCCCCGCCTCCCCGATACCACAGGCCCGGCGTCCTTGATGGGTCCGCCCATCGCGGAGCGCCGCGCCGAAAGTCATTCTGCTGAAACCGGCGCGCAGGTGATGACCCTTTGTCTTAGGCAACCCCGGCGGCCCCGGCCCGCGGATCATCCGCCCCGCGAAGGGTTTCCTTCTGCCTCATCCGGCGGTTCCGTTAGTCCCCACGGCGATTCAATGCAGCGACGGTCGCATAAAGGGCTTTATGCACCGCTCGCAGCGCCGCCGCCGCCTCCTCGTCGGACATGTCTCGTCCCTCTCCTGGTCCACAATGCCTCGTGCCGCTGAGCATATCGCGTCGACGCACCGCCGAGGACTTCCATGTCGTCCTCCCGGAGAGGACCCCGTCAAGGACAGCGGGGTCGTGCGCAGCGGTGCCGTGCAGCAGTTAGCAGCAGCCCCGCAGGACCCGCCAGGACCCGCCAGGACCCCTCGGGCCTCGGGGCCTCCGAGTGCATCGGCCCGGCCGCCTCGCCGCGACACCGAACGCCGCCGCGGACCCGTTCCGGGATGCCCGGCGGTGCCGGCGGCCGGGCGCTGGCCTCTTCCCGAGAGGATGTTTTTCGGCGCCACAACGACAGCCCAAGGCTGGCCGGCTCTCGTTCTGCGTTGCCGCGCGGATTCTAGTCTCCATGATAACGATGCCTCTTCCCACGCGGGGCTGGCGGCTGGCGGCTGGCCGAGCGCAGCCGGACCGCCGCCCGTCCGCGGAGACGCTCCGCCGGGGGCGTGTCACGTGGGGGCGGCCTGCAGCGCCTCGTTGGTGAGGGATGTCTAAGTGACTCCATCCTGCGGCCCGGGCTCCCGCCGCCCTGCGCCGCCAAGGGCACCGCCTGTGACAGAGACCTTTGTTATGCCCCCTTTGCCGTCGAAAATAGATACGACAGGAGAGTGCAGCCGGGCCGGGTGGGCGGCGAGTTTCCGTAAGCAGGTTTCGGCGGGCGCGCACGTATAAATACACCTCGGCCGAACGTCCCGCGGCGCGCAACACCGCTCCTGTCGTCGCGCTAGACACCGGCTCTTTGTCTAGTGTCTAGGCCGGAGCTGGCGCGCGGAGCCGTGTTCGAGCGAGGACTTGGGAGGCGGCGGAGCGCAAGTCCAGAACTTGGAGGTGCCTGGCCCGGGGCCCAGGGCCCGGCGGAGAGCATTTCCCTTTGTCCGGAGGCCGTGCTGGCTGCTGGCTCCCATCGTGTTTGTAGTGGGCACGCATCACGATTGCAGCCGTGTCAGATGAGGAGGCTATACCTGATGATACAGCCCGCCGCTCCCGCCGCACACCTGCGTCCTGTCCTGAAGCTGCCTGTACCGAGAGCCGAGCGGAGCGCCGAGCTGAGCCGGGCCGCGGGCCGCCGGGCCGAGCCGAGCCGGGGCCGGATCAGGGGGGGAGGGGGCGGGGCGGGACCTGCGGTGCGGCCTGCGGGTAGCAGGCGAGCGAGCGAGCGATCTCCTTGCTTGGCGTGGCGCGCGCTTGAGCTTCCCGGCCGCGCCGCGCCGCAGCGCTAGCGTCGCGCACCGCTTCGGCCCCTGAGGCCCCCGTCAGAGGCGGGGGGGCGGGCGGCGGGGCGGCGGGGAGGCGGCGGGCAGGCCGTCAGCGAGCGTAGCGTGTAGCGTCCGCCAGGCAGGCAGGCAGTATGCGTCAGAGCACCTCCGGGGGGAGACCCGCGCCGCTCCGACACAGGACTCAGCGCCGAGCCCACGCTCAAGTAGTACGCCAGTCAGGCCCTCAGTGCAGTGCAGTGAGTGCGAGTGATGAGTGAACCCTCACGTATTTTACCTGGATAGTGTGAGTGAGCGAGTGAGTGTGTGTGAGTGTACCTGATCAGTGTCCGCGGACTTTGGATTACCCTACGTGATAGTCAGAGGTAAGTGGTGTTGTTGTTACACTGTTGTCCTTCATGTAGTGATACCGATCCAACAGACCATCCTGGAGGAAATGAAATAAAAGACCCGCCTGAAAGGATTGGTTAGATCGATGTGGTGCGGTGTCGCCGGAGTGTTCCGCGGTTCGCTCAGGTCTTAAGTTTTAAGGGCTTAACGGTCACCATAGACACGTACACAGGGTACAGATTTTACCTCGATTTCGATTATTAACCAAATATTTGAGAGTGGAGCCATGTGCAGAGGATACGGGGGACGGCAGGCGGCGGTCACCGTGTCTGGCGGGGGCGGCAGCGGAGCCAGCGGAGCAGTGCGGCGCGGCCGCGGCCCGGCACCGCGGCGCAGCGCCCGGCCCGTTCCAGTCCGCTTCGTATCCACGAATTTGGGCCGGGCCGGGCCGGGCCCGCTGCGCTGCAGTGGGCTGCGCTGCCGGGCCGCCCGCCGCCCCCCTCGCCTCGCCCTCGGCCGGGGTGTTGTGTTCTCACGTGAGGCGAGGCCGGGAGGGAGGCCGGCGGCGGCGCGGCGCGGAGGTGAGCTCCACCTCGGCCGGAGCCTCGGCCGACGCCGCCCTCCCGCTGCTCCTCCTCCGGGTTCTCACGCCCACCGCCAGAACAAAACAGCCGTCGCCGTGCGGACGTCCGGCACAGGCCGGCCGCCGCGCGGCTGTGCATACGTCTCAGGGGGGCGGCCCGCGTGCAGGAGACGCCGCTGCGCTCCTCCGACGCCGTGCTGCCGACCGGCGGCTCCGCGGAGGCTGGCGCAGGCCGCCTGGCGCCGCCTGGCGCCGCCTCGAGGACCCCCCGCGGACCTCGACGAACCCCGGCGCGCGCCGCACCGTTGTGCGCCGGCAGCACTGCGAGCCGAGGCTGTAAAAACGGAGCACTAATAACAACCATTGAGTCGCCGCTGACCTGCGGTCATTCAGAGCACGGCCGGGGCACGGCCGGGGCGTGGGCTGCCACCGCTAGGCGGACCGCTGGCCGCCGCCGCCGGGCTGCAAGCCGTCCTAGGCCAGACAGGGTTGACATGGTTTCACACGTCCCCGTGGTACAGTACACGCGGCATGATAGCAATCTCGGGGGAAGACTTCGCCCGGAGAGAGAGAGAGATAGTATGTATGTGAGAGAGATGCAGCATCTCAGCGAGAGGGACAGAGAGGGGCGGCGTAGTAGGTGAAGGGGAGGAGGAAGAGAGAGAGCACAGCTTGTTGTGGAGATAGCATCTGGCTACCTGCGGCCCGTGCAGGGCAGAGAGGAACAGGTGCCGGTCGGGGCGGAGGGAGGCGCGGCGCGGCGCGGCGCGGCCAGCCGGCCGGCGGCAGAGATCTCCTAAGACTGGTTTGGGGCCAGATTTAAAGTGACGGCCCCCTTTTTGCGCACGGATGCAAGTGCAGAGGCGAGGCCCCGAGGACCCGGGGGTTGCCCCGGCCGGGCCGCAGCAGCAAACCGTGCCAGCCGTAGCGCCGCCGTCGCCCGCTGAGTTGTGGGTCACTTTCCCTGGCGACACCAGACGGTCCGGCCCGCCCTGACCCGACCTGCCACAAACGCGACGCCCGACTAATTTTTGGCGAATGAAGCCACTTAAGCCGGCCGGCCGGCCGGCTGGCCCTAATACACTTAAGCCGCGGCGCCCATTGTTCCACTGCCGCGGCGGTGGGCGGCGGTGCCAGTGCAGACATAGTAGAGAGGGCTGTGACATTATCGTCGGCGACGGCAGACCGGCGGCCGGCCGAGCCGAGGGGTGGCGGGGGCCCGGCCCGGCCCGGCCCGCGGTCGCGGTGGCTCTCGCAGCCCCGGCAGCACCGGCAGCCCCGGCTGCGGCCCGTTACGTTAGGTTGGTAGCGCGCCGCCGCGCAGACTCGCGGTACGACAGCGCCGGCACACCGTGCCTAACCGCGGCGCGGAGCCGCACGGCGACCGGCTGAGCGAGAGAGACAGACCGGCAGGGCTGTTAGACGGCGTTCCCGTCTCACTCCCGCTCCCCGCTATCCGCCACATTCTTCGCCCGTTTCGGCTCGTGCTCGCGCGCGACCGGCGACCAGACCAGACCAGACCAGACCGTAGTCGAAGAGCCGTGCGCCGGCGGTGCTGCGGCAGTGCTGCCGCTCCTGCCGCAAACGGGTAGCAAAAACGGTGTTTGCGGTCGGAAACGGAAAGTGCGGTTGGACGCGAAAAAGATGGCTATGATGACTGGGCGCGGCCGGGGGGGCGCGGCCGGGGCCGACGTGTGGCCTTCGGCGGCGGCCTGGGCCCGGTCCGAGCGCCGCCGGCGTCTCGTGTTGCCTTCTGACCCTGAGGACATTTCCACCGGAGCACGTCGGCTGCAACGCGACCAGTCGCACAGGGGCGGGGCGGACTGGTCGTCGGTCCCGGGTCTGGGGGGGACAGGCGCGGGGACGGGCTCTCTACCACTCACTACCTCTGTCGCGCCCGCACGCAGGGCGCTCCTGGGGCGGGAGCGAGGTCCGCACAAGCGTTCGGAATCGCACGAACACGTTGTATCGGCGCGGCCTCCCGCCCACCATTGCGCAACGCCGTGGCGTGGCGGCGCTGGCCGGCCGGCGCCGTGGGAAACCAGAGGTGATGGATGCATGGCGCCTGGGCCTGGCCGCGCGCTTGGCGCACTGCACGCCGCTGCCGCTCTGTGGGAGCTGCCCGCGCCGCCGTCGCCGCCGCCGCTGTTCTGCGCCGTGCCGTGCGGCACCCGTATCATTATTATGCATTCAGCCCGCTATATGGCCGCCTAAAAAGCACGGCGCGCCGTCGCCGCTAGTATGTGTACCGTACACAGTGTGTATGTGTACCATACCGCCACTGCGTTCGCGGCCCTCCGCGGAGCTACCGCGGGGCGGCTCGGCTCGGCTCGGGCTGCTCGCGCGCACAGAACACACAAACAGGCCGCCCCCGCCTCCCGGCCACAACGCCACACTGCCACGCCTGGCCACGCCACGCAGATCACGTGACTGCCATGCGAAATTTCGCACCGCGTCCGACCCGAGATGCGGGGCGGGCGCGGTACAGTTGTGTTCCCCGGAGGACTTCCCCTCGAGCCGACGCCGGCGGCGGGAGCTGCGCCGCGGCCGCCGTGACGCTCCGATGCCGCTGTTGCTACGCGCCGAGTAGAAAGTTGTTCCTGCAGTCTAGTCCGTCTAGGAGAGGCTCCGCGACGTGTGGTGCGGTGCTTGTGGCTGTGAGGAGAGAGAGAGAGAGAGAGAGAGAGAGAGAAAGGGGGGATGAAGCCTTCTCAAAATGTCACGCGTCTTGTTCCGTCGCGGCACGCACGCACACACGCTCCACGCACACCGCGTAGGGGAGCAGCGGCGCCGCACCGCACGCAAAACTCGGGCGAGCGCAGGCCGTGCACCACGCAGCCGGGCGGCGGCGGCGGCGGCGGCCCCGCTTTGCACTGCTCCGCACTCTCCTTGGCCGAATCTGTTTTTAATGGCCGCAATAACCGCTTTTCTAATGCCGCGTCGCTGCGGTGCGAAGCAGGAGAGCCCGGAGAGGGACGTTGCAAATGTCGCGCCCCGCCGCGGAGCCCCCGCAGCCCCCGCAGCCCGCGAGCGTGTGGGCCCGCCGCCGCCGCGGCTGCTGGCGGTGTTTGGGCGAGGTCCTGGCGAGGTCCTGGCGGTCCTCTTTCTCGGCCCGCCCCCGACAAGTCACCTCCGTTCTCGGAAGAGCGCATTGAGACGGCGGCCGTATATGCTGCCCCGGCCTGCCGCCGGCCGCCCGGTCCATTGTGCTGCGTGGGAGGGAGGGAGAGCACCCTCCCCCTCCCCGTCCGTCTCTCTCGCACCTGCCCGATGCGCCCCTCCTCCTCCTCCTCCTCCTCCAGCCGATGGAGAGCACGGAGCGCATCCGCCCCACAATGAGTTTGCGACTGGCGGGGCCCGGGGCCGGGGCTTCATCATTCTCCCATCGGCGAACCCGTTTATCGCCACACTTGATCGGACGCCGGCAGCGAGCACGGCTGCAGGTCGGGTCTGGTGACATTGTCCCCGCCTGCCCTGCCCTGCCCGGCCCGGGCCTTCGAGCCGGAATGGGATCGGTTCACAGAAGCTGCTGAACTCCCCGAACCTACTCCGGGCCTCGTCGGCACTCCCACTCCCCCTGGAGGGCGGTCTCGACGGCGACGACATCGTCGTCCTGGACGCCTCGGCCCGCCTCTCCCTCGTGCGCGTCCGCCGCAGGGCACCGCGTCGGCCCGCAGCGCCGATGACGCAGCGACTGTGGTTTTATTTCGGGACTCGGGTTCGAATTATATTGCGACGGACGGCGGCGGAGCGATGCGGCGATGCGGCGGCGCGGGCCGTCTTGAGGCGGCGGCCGCCCCCCGGGAGGGTAGCGGCTCTGCGGCGGCGCTGCCAACACGAGCCGCCCAGCGTCCAGTGCGGCCGCGGCCACGCGGGGGACCTCCGCGGGACAATGACCCCACCGCGGCACCGCTGCCAAGCCCCCTCGCGGCCGTCGGCTCGGCTGGCCGGCGGTGCGACGCGCTGTGACACGGGGCCGGCGGCCGGCCGCACGCCCGCACCGGACCGCACCGCACCGGGCGGCGTTTGGCCGCGCCCTTGACCCGCCCGGCGCTGGGCCCTTCGGACGGCCTTCGAAAAATGGGAGCCGCCGCCGCCGTGCGGAGCCGGCGTCCCGGGCCGCGGTGTGGGCAGCAGCGGCGCGGCCGCACTCTGCCGCCACCACCGCGCGGCGTTGCCAAGCTTCGGCCTTAATTAAGCCCGGCGGATGAAAATGGTCCGCTTAGGCCTGGAGGCCACTGGAGGGCCTGCGTGTCATATGGCGTGTGTGTGCGCGCGCACGCGGCGGCAGCGTACCCGTTCGTCCCGTCCGGCCGAGTCCGGCGCTGGCCAGTTGGCAACACTGTAAACGCCGAAGGGGGGCTGACGGGAAGGTAGGGGGGAGGGGCGGCGGAGCGGCGCTCCGGCGGCCCGAGGACGACGCAGACTGCACCGGCTCACGCACACACACACACGCACACATGCACATGAGCGGCTCTGCCGGAAACTGGAAACTGATTCCTGTGGTCGAATGTCGACCCCGGCGGGACCCGCCCAACCTCGACCAGGCCTGGCGGAGGCAAAGCGTTGACTCATGTCGTCGGCTCTGTGCCTGTTGGAGGCGGAGCAGTGGCTGCCGGTGGTGGTGGTGCTGGTGCAGGCCGGCCGCCATTCACCAGTCGCTCACAATGCGGCTGCCGGCCGGGCTCGGCCATGCTCGCGGTGTGGCCCGGCGCCGGCGCCGCGGCCCGCCCCGTCAGCGGTGTCAATGGCGGAGCCGCTCTCCACCTGAAACGCGACGCCGCGACGCCGAGCCGTTTGCGTTCATCAGGATTTCAGGAGCTCGAAATGGAAGGCCGGCGGCTCGGCGGCTCGGCGCGGTGCTGAGCAGCACAGCAGCACGGCGGCAGCGGGGTCCGGGGGCCGCCGGGGCGACGACGGTGACTTTTACACATACGTCTCGTTTTAGTGCCGGCCCCGCCCCTTCCGTGTGTTTGCCTTCTATTTTTACCAGACATCCGCGCAGGGCCGGCCGTGCGGGCGGCGCGGCCCCAGCAGCCCCGGGCCCCTCTTGTGCCGCTCTTGTTGTGGGGCTGGGACCTTGGCAGCGGCGGCAGCGGCGGCGGGGTGCGCCGCGCCGCGGAGGTCCGCAGCCCCCGGCCAACAGTTTTCAAGGCTGGGCCGCGGGGCCGGACCGCCCGTGGTGTGGAGTGTGTGGGCGGCACCAGCGGCACGCCCTCCGGTTCAACAGCCCTGCCACACCGCCGGGCGGCAGCAATGGGGGGGGGGGGGGGGCGGGCGGGGGCAGGACGCTACCCTTGTCGGTGGGGCTTCCGTCCGTCCGTAATGCGACCCTGACCGACTACAGGACAGACCGGGCGGCGCGCCGCCGTGCCGTATGCCGTGCCGGCAGTGGGGCCCCGCGGCGCAGGCACACCCCCCCTGCACTGACTGCAGGGCCGCGGCGCTGTGCGGGACCAGGACCGCGCGTGATCGCGTGGAGCCGCGTCGCGTCGCCTCGCACTTGTTGAGGTTGTTGCACTCCTCGCGGGGGGCGCTGCGCCGCCGCGCCGCTGCACGCGCTGCACCGCCGTGCTGGCACGGCCCCGCTAACGCGTGTTAGCTGCGTCCTGCTCGCGGCCACAGCCCCCCGCGGCCCCCGCGGCCCCTCCTGCCCTCCGCCCGCCGGACTACCAGCCGTGTTCTCGAGACCCTCCTAAGCGCTCAGCGCGCCCAAGGAAACGATACAGTTGAGAAAGCCTCACCCCGCGGGAGGCGTGTTTAACCCCAGCGGAGCGAGTCATCAACCAGTCTTATAATACCAGTTCACTCCGCTGGGGGTAAAGGCGCAAAAAAAATGAAAAGGTTTAAAATGTCATACCATCTACAACAAAGTTACCCGGCGAGCTTCGGCGGGCAGCGGACTGTTTGGGACGGGTGCGATTTGTTCGCGCCGCGAGATTGGTTACCCGCCGTGATTTATTTACCCGCACTTCCCGCGGTACTTACTAGTACTTAGTGCCCGTCTGTCGGCCGCCGCGCGTTCGCCATTACTTTCTGCGGCATCGCGGCGCGGCGTTTCCCGGTGCAGCCAAGCAGCGGCAGCAATCTGCTGCTGTACCCTGAGCCCCGCGGCCTGGCCAGTCCCTGCCGCTGCTGCCGCCGCCGGCCCTGCGGTGGGTTTGGCGTGGCGGCGCGTGGCGGCGCGTGGCGGCCCCGTGTGTATTCGCGGCCGTGACGTAACCCCGCCCTGCCCTGCCCTCTCCCCCCAATCCCCCGCGGTCTGGATTGCACTGGATCTATACACGTTAACTCACTTTCGGTAATGAAATGGCGGGGGTGTTCGAGTTCCACACATGCATCTATACGACCGACCGTACACGCTTTGTGTGTGAGCATATGTGTACGATTCCGTATACATACAAGTCGTTCTACCCTGGCCGTCTCTCTCTCTCTCTCTCTCTCTCTCTCTCTCTCTCTTTCTCTCTCACTCTCTCTCTCTGTTGCTAATAACTAAGCAGCGGCATGGTGTGGCTTCCTGATTCGCGTACACAAACGGGGAATGTGTTTCGCCGCCTGGCCGGGCGGCCGGCCGGCGCGCTCGCCGGACCGTGAAGGGGACCCCCCCGGCGGGCCGGGGGGGGGGGGGGGGGGGGGGGGGGGGGGGGGGGGGCGGCACGGGGGTGGATCATCGGGACGGGAATCGGCGACGGATCGCCTCGGAATGGGATGACGCAAAAGGGATTACGGGAGCAGCGGAAGGACGGCACGGCCGCGGCGGGCTGACCGACTCGACTGCCCGCCGCGGTCCGCCGCCACCGGACAGCACGTATGGACGGAGGGAGAGAGATAGAGAGAGAGAGAGAACGGAAGTGGAAGCGCGCAAAACACGGATGTGCCGCCATGAGGAACTGCGCGCGCCCGCCGTGTACCCACTTCATTTCGTCGCACAGGCTAAGATGAAAATGTCATGCGAGTGGTGGACGGCTCTCGCATCGCCGCTCTCTACGACTCGCGCCGGGCCTCCGAGCCCCACGCCACTTTTTTTTTTTTGCCCATCTCTCCCACTGCGCTGCCCGCTTTGGCACTAACCATTCGGGAGAAGCATTTTTGAGCAGAGTCGCGGAATGGCTGGGCGGGGCCGGCTGGGATGCGCTAGGATGTGCCGTGTGCCCCGCGGCCCCGCCCAAAGTGATAGGAGGGAGAGAGAGAGGAAATAGCCGGCTGGCCGAGACTCTAGAGGCTCTAGCACCGCGTCACGTGATGCTCAACCGGTCCCACCGCGCTTGTGCGCCATCGGGAGGGGGGGGGTCGAAACTGTACGCGGAGCAGCGCAAAATTACGCCATGATTGAAATTTGAAGAACACCAGCTAGCCAGTATGTTGGCGGGCAAGGTCAAGCGGACCACCGAAAAAACAAAAACAAGAAAAAGTAAAACATGTAAAAATTACAAATAGAAATCAGGATTCTTTGAAAGTAAAAAAACAAAACAAAACAGAATATTGATTTTAAATTCTGGCAGGCCTTGTATGTCGAGTTAGAGGGAGCCCCTCGCATGTCAGTGTCGGGAATGCTGTCGGAAACATCCGCCACGTTTGCCGGTCGCTGCTGGCGGGGCGTCGCCGTCTCGAAAGCGCCGCCGCCGTGCGCCGCCCGCCGTGCCCCTCCGCCCCGCCCCGGCTGGTCCTGCCCCCTGCCGCACACGTGCGTGCCGCCGCCGCTGCACGTCCTGTTCCTAACCGTCCCCGTCATGTGATGTGATTGAGATGCCGTGATGTTTGGCCAACAGGCCGGGAGGCGGGCTGTCAGCAAGTGGAGAGAGAGAGAGGGGGGGGGGGAGAGAGAGAGAGAGAGAGAGACGTACACGGTGCCGGACATGTACAGTACAGCCCGCTCCGGCGCCGAATTCATGCCCCCGACACAAACATCCTAGCAGACGGCGCCTCCCCCGGCGGCACCGGCCTCGTGTCGTGCCGCCCGGTGGGTAGGCAGCCTGCGACTACTGCATGCGCGTGCGCCGTGCGGGTCGGCCTACCCCGGCGCTCGCAGGCGCTCGCCCTCCCTAGTGTCTTGCGGTTGTCGCAGCGGGTGAGGCCGGAGGTGAGCGCTGTAAGCTAGCTCCCCGTCGGCTCCCCCCCCCCCCCCACCTCCTCTAAGCTAGCTCCCCCTCGGCTCCCCGCCGCGGCGGCCGCGATCGGGAGGCGCTTTGGCACTTGGGTCTATATTTGGAAGCGGTAGGCGGCGGTGACGCGCTTCGCCTCTCTGTCACGGTCTGCTTGTGGGGGGCTGTGCTGCAGACGCCCGCTGCTGCCCGCGGCTGCCCGCGGCTGCCCTCTGCCGCCCGCGGCTGGGGCCGCAGTGACCCGGGGGAGGCACCCGGCGGCGCAAAGGGGACTCGTTTCCTTTCGTCTCTGCTCCGACCGCCACGACGGCCACGTCCATACCGGGAGTTTTCATCTCGGCGTTGCCGTGTCGCGTTATTGCCGCGCAGCGACTCGCTGCTGGAAGCAAGAACGGGAAAGCCGCGAGCGGCGGCAGGCCGAGAGCCGAGGCGCAGGCCGCAGACTGCGTACGAGCCGGGCGGGGCGGCGGGGCGCTGGGGCTGACCGGTCATTACCGCGCCATGAAAGCATCTCCCCCACATCCGGTACCGGCCGGGGAGGCGTGCCGCGCGCCGTGCGCCGCGCTCCCTTTCGTGCCCCCACAAATACAGTGCCACATCGAATGGGCATCGATTCGCGCGATGTATCGAGCGCGGCCGCTGCACTCTCAGCGGACCCGACCCGGCCGCGCCCCGCGCGCGCCGTGGCCTGACGAGAGTGACGGCCGTGGTGATGATGTGCGGTGCCGCCAGGGGGGGGGGGGCGTCCGTAAGCGTCGACCGAGAACGTGAAGCGCCGACCGCCTTTGACCTGTTGCGGAATGCGAATGATACAAACACATGTGCCGGCGTCGCGGGTCCCCTCCTGGGTCCGCCCGCCCGCGGCACCCCGCCCACCGCTTACGGACGGCCCCCCCTCCCCCGGGGAGGTGAGGAGGGTGTGCTGGTCATTACCCCCTCCGCCCACTCACGGCGTGGGTATAAAAACAAAACCGGGCGGGCGGGGGGCGGGTCCGGGGCGGGTCCGGGGCGGGTCCAGGCTGCCCCTGCTCCGGCCGCCGGACGGCCGTCAAGGCCTTCCGTGAGGAGTGCAGTTGCACATGCACCCGCCGGCCCGTGTAATGCTTCCAATCACCGCGTGGCGGGCCGTCCGGCCGTCGGGCCGTGCAGGGCAGGCGGACCTTGGCTCGCTCCTCGCTCCAGATCGGCCAGCGCGGCTCCGCGGCGGGGGGGGGGGGGGGCGATCACCTCTCCCCCCCCCCCCCTCCCCCGCCTGCACGCACGCAGCTGCACACGCGCGTTACGCGGGCGCGCGAAAGCCCATTTTCGCACCGAACACGGTGTGGGAAAAAAGTGATAATAAAATTCAAATTTATTCTCGATCGGGTTACAAAACAGCCGTCGATTCCAAAGGCGTGTGCAAAGCAGGGCAGAGCCGTTCTCGCGCCCTCTCCTGTCCAACGGCGCGCCGCCGCCTCGCACGCCGCCGCCGCCGCGGCCAAGGCCTGCCTGCCTCACCCCCCGCATCTCTCTCTTCTTTTGCAGTGCGCCCACAAATCGGATATATCGGCGCTGCTCCTGCTCCGGCCGGCAGCGGCGGCTGCGTGTCCCCGGCTCACTCCCAATGTAAGTCCAGGGGCCCGAGGCGGCAGCCCCACCCCCACGGCAGCACGAGAAATTAAACAGACAGAGGCGACGTTCCGGGTGACGGCGAAACTTCCAAGCTTTGCTGTATTTCTGTGCAATTTCGTTCGCGGAGACTTTGGCCTTCGGAATTGTCTTTGTCAGTGGCGATACCGTGTGGGGCCGTACTGTGCAGTCCGTGCCGGGCGCGGCATGTGGGGCAGGTGCTGTGCCGGCCGTCACTCAGGGCGGGCCGCGCGATGAAAGGCAAAGAGGCGGCGGCAGCGGCAGCGGTAGCAGCGGTAGCGTCAGGAGCCGCCGCCGCCGCCGCCGCTGCCACTCCGGCGTCATCTCCAGTAGTAATCGTTCCTGTGGTACTGTGGATGCGGCGAGGTGTTCTCAACCTGAATAAGTCAAACCGAAACCGCTTTACGGTGACATTCTCTTTGTCTCTGTCTGTCTGTCTGTCTATCTCCCTCTCTCGTGGTCTCGGAACAGTTTCGCCGAAGTGTTGTTGTTGTTTGTAGGGCGATATGGCCGCTCCAGTATAATCCGACAGACGAAGGGGCTTTACACACACACACACACACGCGCGCGCGCGCACCTTGACCCGGTAAAAGCAGGGCGTGGCGAAGTCGATGCAAAGCCGGGGCGCCCGGTTCTGGGGCTGGTGACCCGGCGGGGCGTGGCGTGGCGTGGTGTGGCGTGGTGTAGCGTGGCGGGCCCCCAGCCGAGGCGGGCCCCACCGGCTCCGGGAGGGGAGGGCGCCCTGCCGGCGTGCCCTGCCGGCGCGCCCTTGCTGGCCGCGTCGCCCCGTCCGCCCAGCAGAAAGGAAGGGGCGTCTGCCGTCCGGCCGTCCGGCTCTTGGCCCCGCCGCTCTTCGCCGTCCGCCGTCGTGGCGGCGGTAACGGGTTATGGTAATAGGGCGCTGGAAACAGGGTCAGCAGCCGCGAGCGCGGGCCGGCGGCAGGCGGGCAGCCAGGCAGGCAGCCAGGCGGGCAGCCAGGCGGGCAGCCAGGCAGGCAGGGCGGACGGTGGGATGCATCTCACAACAACACGACGTGTGCGTGTGCGTGTGTTGTGCGTGCCGGCCGTGCCGGCGGGGGCGTGGCCACCGCGTGCGGATTCAAAACAAGGGGCTGCTGTGTACGTCGGGTGGCAGTAGCTGTTCGTCATATCTTTGCTTAAAGTTGTCATCAGAGCTAAACCAAATACTTTTTTAAAATGTTTTACATTTTTCTGCGGGGGTGCGACGACGTTTGGACAATTTTTTTTTTCCTGTTTGCTTTTGTGCAGCAACTTTTACACGACGTTATGGTGACGTCATTGGGCGCTCACTCACGAGCTTCACGTGTGCACGCACGCGCGCGTGTGTGGTGCGAGAATCGGACAAAACGTATTGACAGCAGGTGGGAACGGCGGCAGAAGTGCACTTTTTGCGTGAAAGTTTTTGATGCGTCTGCTGCTACTAGTTGTCAGTGAAAGCAAAGAACCGGCCAGGCACCGCCGGGCACGACCCTGTCCGCGGCCCCCCCCCCCCCCCCCCCCCTCACAACCCGCGGGCCCCCGCGGCCTCCGTCTTCTGGTCGGGTGCCCAGGATTTACTTTCTGCGTGAAATCCGTGACTTTTGCGGCCGTCATTGTTTTCGCAAATAAGATTTCGCGACGAATCTCCGGTCGGGTGCCGGGGGCCGAGGAAGGGCCGGGGTGTGTGGGGCGCGTGCGGAGCGTGGCGATGCTCCTGGAGCCGGGGCTGCGGCTGTGTGCCGCGCGGGTGTGTGGGGGGGGGGGGTGCGTTGTGAAACGTGCCGGTGCGACTGTGTTGAGCAGAAGAGCGGCCCGGCCTCGCCGCCCACGCCCCGCAGCCTGCCAACCCTCTAGAAATAAAGTACTCCGCCGTCGGTGCGATGCTGAGAAACAAACTTGAGAAGACACAGACACGTTGGCAGCCGTCCGCACTACGTCATCGGGTCGCTGCAGTGGTATCGCACAGGCCGAGTGCCGGCGGCTGTGCATGTGGCCCGTGCTTTTGGAGAGTGGGCTTCGCCTCGGTGCAGCACTGTGTGTCGTGTGTGGGAGAGAGACGGCGGCGCTGCCGTCGGTGGCCGTCTCCGTCGGCCCCCCGGGGACCTCCTGCCCGGCGCCGCCTCCGGCCGGCATTCCGGCGAGCGTCGCGCGGTCCGCCGCCGCCGCCGCCGCCGCCACGGCGCCGCGGGGAGAAAGTACAGGAAGGTCTAAATGAGCGTTTCTATGTCGAGCGGCGAAGGGCTGCGCGCCGGGCCGCGGGCCGCGGGCCTCCCCCCTGCTTATGCGCTTCGTGCGGGCGGCGGGAGAGTGCGGCTGCTGCGCGGACTGGAGTGGAGACACGCTCTCGCAAACACGGACTTTGCCGGTGGAGCATGCGAGGCATGCAGAGCAGGGTCGGGGGGCGGACGGATGGTCCGCGCCCGCCGCCCGGCCTCCCCCAGCCCAGTGGCGATGCTGCGGGGGGACCGGAGGTGCAGTCCAAACCGCCGCTTTTCCTCTGTGGCTGTAAATGAGTCCCGGCCGGGCCGCGGCCACCGCCGGACCACCTCCCTCCCCGCCAGTGCCGATGCCATAAATCGTCCGGATCCGCGTTGCCGGGGCCGTTTTGTGGGGAATGGATGAATCGTGTTCGGCGGCCGGCTCCCGGTCCGCACGCTCGTTATCATAGGCATGCGCGGCCCCCGCGGCCCCCGCCGCCCCCCGCAGAGCGGGCAGAGCCTCCGCCCCCGGCAGCCGCGTTCGTAGGTCAGGGCCGCTGCCTGCGACACCCAGCGGCCCCGCCCGGTCCCGGCCGCCCCCGGCCTTAGAAAGGAGAAAGAAACGGGGGGGAAACATGCACGAAAAGAAAACGAGAAGAGCGTCTTCTCCGGTGCTTTACGGGCCGTGGGGCGTGGGGCCCCCGGCCCGGCCCAAGGCCCGGCGCTCTCGCCTCGCGGATCTGGTCCCGGTCCCCGGTCCCGGAGTCCCGGGTCCCGGCATTCGGGTCGGTTTGGCATTTCTGAAAGTGATCGTTCCAGGTGTGTGGCGGGGCCCGGCGGCGTGTGGCGGGGCGGGGCCCCCCGGCTGCACTTTACGGCCCGCCACCCGGCCGCCACACGGCTCGGCCCGACCCTGGGCTGGGCTTGTCGCTGGGCGTTAATGCCGACTGTGTGCTGTGCGTTTGCAGGTCAATCAGGTCTCGTTGTGTGTGTTTATGCGTGCGGCCCGGACAACTGAATCCGCGCACGGCCCCTTGTGCGGAGTGGCTAGGCGGCGGGGCGGTGCCGCGGGTCCCCGCGGACCCCGCCTAGCCGGCCGCGCGCTGGGTGCCATATTGTCCACGCTTCCCGTGAGAAACAGAAATACAAGACGGTTATGCTGCTCTGGGCGGCTGCCGCTGAGGGCCGCTGCGGGCCGCCGCGACCTTTGGCCGCGTTGTGACACCGACGGCGTCGCCGGCCCGCGTCGTGTCGCGGCGTGTCGCCGCGTGTCGCCGCGTGTCGCCGCGTGTCATGTCGCGTAACTCGCGGGGGCCGCGGGCCGAGTGCAAGCCGTGCAAACCGAGGCCTCAAGTCCTGAAACGGAACGGAACTCGAGCTTCCAAAATATACAGCATGTACAGTCCGAAATTAGGAACACAGACGGCGGAAGTCGGACCGGGACTGGGACCCCGCGGGCCGCGGGGTCGGCTGTCTGCGACCGCGAGCGCCGCGCCCTGACTGCGAATAAGCTGTCCGCGAACGCCGCGCCCTGACTGCGAATAGCGGCCGGGCAATTATGCAGGCGGGCGGCGGATCATGAGCCGTGGCAGCCGCCGAGCCGCGCCGCCGGCATGTCGCAAACAGTTTTATGTGTGTGACGACCGCGTGCCGTTTGAGTCTCGCTGCAACACAAAGAGCACTTCAGCTCAGCACTTTGTTGTCTCTGAGTGTGTTTCTTTCTACACCCCGTTTATTTTTTTATTTTTCAACGTGTTGTCTCAGCAACGCCCTGTGAATGTATCTCTTTCCTTACAAAACTTGGGGTTGTTATCTCGAAATATTTCCCGAGTGCATGGTGTTCGCCCCGGGGCAGCCGCGCGCCGCGCTGAGTGAGGCTGGGACCCGGCCGGCCGGCCGGCCGGCCTCACCGCCTCACTCACCCACACTGCGCCCGCGCCGCTTGCGCCACGCGCCGCCGTTGTTGTTCAAAGATTTGAGGTGAGGCCGGCGTTGGGCAAGCGGCGTGCCTGGCGGCCCCTGGCGTGGCGGCCGTACCCCGGGGGCGGGCCGCCGCCGCCGCCGCCACTGTCGCCGGGCCGCGCGCGCGCCGTGGACCAAAATTATGCCGCCGCCGTCAAAGACCCCCCCGCCGGCCGGCCGGCCGGCCGGCCGCGGGCGCCCCAAATTGGCTGCTCGGAATTTGCATCCACCCGCGCGGCGCACCGCGGCGCACTCGCTCGGGCAGCCCGCGCCGCAGCGCTGCACTGCTTGTTCATTCTGCCCGTCTTGCTGCTGGCGGTGCGGCCGGATGGAGCCTCTCGTCGTGTCGGGCGGCGCTGCTCCGGGAGGCCAGCGCTGCCTGCGCGCTCACGCCCGGCCGCACCTCGGGAGGAGAGCGCCCGGCCGGCGTCCGCGCCGACCACCTGGCCGGGACCGCCGTGCCGTCCCGCCGTTACTTCGGCCGGCCGGCGGGGAGGCTCGCAGAGACGTACAGCGGAGAGCGGACGTGACGTGACGTCCCTGGGGATGACGCTCTGACGGCCGCTGACGCCGCGCGGCCGCCAGTTTCACTCGCGGACCCGACAGCGGTGTGACACGCGGCGCGGCGCGTGGCCGATGGCGGCGGCTGTGCGGCGGCAAGCGGAGCGCGGAGCCCCCCCGGAGCAGACGACACCTGACGGCGCCCTAGCAGACGACTCTGCCCACACTGCCACTCTCTCTCTCTCTCTCTCTCTCTCTCTCTCTCTCTCTCTCTCTCTCTCTCTCTCTCTCTCTCTCTGCAGGCAGGTCCTGCACGTCACGCTGTGTCACGCCTCGTCACGGTCGCCCCACTTGCGGTCATGTGGGCGGACGGGACGGGACGGCGTGCATGGAGGGCCGCCGCCGCCGCTGTGTGCCCTTAACAAGACTGGAGTGGAGCGCCTGCAGGCCGCCGGCCGGCGCTGGGCGTGGCGCGGCGCGGCGCCTGCCATGGCGAGGCGTCCTGATAAGGACGACACAAGGCGTCGCGGCGGCGGCCGGGGCAGCCGATCAAACGTGGTGTGTGACCTTCTGGCGGCGCCTCCTCCGCGGTTTGTGTTCACACTATTTGCAGTTTGAAACGAAAGTCGATCCCTTTCTCCGGGACGCGCCGGCAGCACATGTGTGTATGCTCGTCACGGCGGGTGTCGAACACGCCGCGCGCACACCGGCACACGTGCTCGTCCGATGCGATCTCGGGAGTGAAAATGCCACCGCCTTCGCGCGGAGATGGCCGACCTGCGCCGCCTGGCATAAACATCGACAGCTTTCTACTTTTTTTTCCCATTTTCCTCCGAGCGGCCGCGCTGGCTCCTGCAGCTGCCGCGCGCCTCTGCCGTGTCACCGCCGCCCCCGCCTGCCTGTCGCAGCGTCGCCCCCCCGGACGGACGGCCCGTGCGGCCCGTGCCGTGCCGGGGACCGTCCTGGAAGGACGTGACGTGCCGCGTCCGAGTGGCCGAGTGCGTCGCCCCCGCGCCGATGAGAGGAGCGCCTGCCGGGTAGGCAATCCCGAGCGGTGAGGGCGCGCGCGTCGGGCGGGCTGGCCTACCCGGGCGCTGGCAGGCGCTCGCCACCGGAGGCTGCCCCAAGGACCCCGCCGCACAACGCGCAAGGACCCCCCCCCGGGGGCCGCCGGGGCCGCCGGGGCCCTCCAGACCACCGCCACGGCAGCCAGTACACTGATTATCTCTGGCGTCGTGGCGCAACCAGGCCTCTCTCTGACAATTAACCAAATGCACGATATGCTGGTAATGAAGCGAGGGCGGGGGGAGAGTGCTGGAGTGAGTGAGAGAGTGAGTGAGAGAGAGAGAGAGAGAGAGAGAGAGAGAGAGAGAGAGAGAGAGAGATAGGGAGGAGGAGGGGGAGAGTTGGGCAAGAGGGCGCATGGACATGAAAAGTGACGAATCAGATGTGGTGGCCCGCAGTGCCGCGCAGCGCGCGGCTCCGCCTCGGACCCGGTTTCGTTTGGTTTGGTTTGGCGATCTTGTCGCTCGCCCCGCAGCGGCCAGCGGCGGCCGGCGGCCCGCGCCGTGCTGCGGTATTTAAACTCGTCCTGCCCCCCCCCCCCCCTCAGTAACGCTGCGTGGGCCCCGCAGCCCGGCCGGCGCGGCCTGGACCATCTCCTCTCCGCCCCCGCCGGCTGAGCAGTGCCACTCCGCCCACGGGGCCACACGCCGCCGCGCCCCGCACCGGCCGTATCACGCCGTGCCATTTCGTCACCGCCGGTTCTGGGTTTTACTTTTGTGGACCATTCGGCGCCGAGTGTGTCTGACCCGCGGCTGCACCGCCTGCATCGCCGCGGGCGGCGGCGGCGGCGGCGGCGGCGCGGCGCGCGCCCACATTGCGACACGCATACTGTATATATTGTAGTCGCGGGCAAAACGGGCCGCGCGTGTGATGTCCTTCTCGCTCCTCGCGCGGCACTCGATGAAGTCACAACGCGTTACGGCGCAGTATACGCGCCCGGTCCACCCCGTTTTGTTTCGCTTTTATTTTATTTTTTATTTCTTTACGATCTTTGGGACGGCGTGCAAAAGAAAACTAAATGCGCGCGCGTTCAAATAAAAGGGGGAGTCGCGTCACGTCCGCTGCACGTGCGTTTGCTCGGCGTCTCTGCGCTGCGCTGCGGTCCCCCGGGCCGGGGGGGCCGGGGGCCGGGCCGGGCAGACACTGCGTCGATCCCCCCCGGCGATACCGGCCGGCCCGCGGCCCGCGGCCCGTGCTCTCGTTGCTCTTGCGTAGACTCGGGGCGCGGCCGCGCCGCCTCCACCGCGCCGACGCCCTGGTTCAAGTGCACACCGAGGTTGTGTTTTCGTCCAATCGTTCTCGCCCGCGCGCGCGCGCGCGTGTGTGTGTGTGTGTGTGTGTGTGTGTGTGTGTGTGTGTGCGGTGTCGGACAGTCAGCCGCCGCGTCCTAACGTATGACAAGCTGCACAGGGTTTTATTTTTTATTTTTCCAATAGCGTTGGAGCCCACGTCTCTCGTCTCTTGTGGCGGCGGCAGGCCGGCGGCGGCGCGGTGACCCCGCGGCCCCGCACGATGCCCTCCCGGCCCCCCCTTATCTTATCGCCCGTGAAATTCGCCCCGTAAATTGAAATTGAAGAGGAGGCGCTGTTGTGCGCCGAGAGCGGCACTGGGGGTCAGGCCTGGTCAGGCCGGGCATGACTGCTGAGCGGGTCCTCCGCCTGACGCAACGGCAGCCTGCGCCGCCGAGCTTTTGCACTTTGTCTGTTGCACCACGGCGCTCTCTCTCTCTCTCTCTCTCTCTATTTCTCTCTCTCTCTCCCCCTGCCTCTCCCTCGCAGCGTACGGGCGGGTGACGTGGTGACATTCACATTCGTAGTCCGTCACCGGCGCTGTCACAGGGCGGGCAGCGCGCGGCGCCCGGAGCCCGGCGGAGCTCGCTGACAGGGTAACCGCCGCCTCGCACAGAGCCTGCCGACACGAGCGCTGTGTTTGGGCCACTTTTTGCTGTGACACTGCCGGGCTCGCAGGGCTGTGCTGTCCGGGTCGCGCAGAACGCCCCCGCAGCTCGCGGGAGTGGCGCGGCGCTGCTCTGTTTGGATTGAGATATCTGTTATCTCGGCGCGGGCCGTAACCTTGGTGTAACCTGTTGGGGGTGCAGCCCGGCACAGCCTCGGCACAGCCGGTGCGGCGCGCACCCGCGGCGGCCACACCCTCACCGGCACACCGCCGCACGCCCCGCGGCCCCGGGGCCTCCCGCACTCCCGGGCGGGACGCGGCACCGCAGCGCGCGGACGGAGGGGCCCCCGCGGCCGGACCGACGCACGTCCGCGATGATGCGGCCGTTGGCGCCGGCCGAGGAGGACTCGGAGAGTGTCGTTATCTCTGAGCGCCGCTATCGCATCGCGGCGCTTTCGTGGGAGCGATGGCAGCGGCAGGTGACTCGGCGGAGGCGGGGCCGGCGGGGCCGGCGGCAGCACCAGCGCGGGGGCCGCCGCGCCAAGCCGCGCCCAGCGTAATGGCGGTGATGGTGTGGCGATCCCCGGGGAGCCAAAGGTCGTCGGGCCCGCTTCGTATTCCGTTACGGCCGCCGCCTGCTGCCGCCGCTCCCGCTGACCTGCATCGCGGCCGCCAAATGAGCCCCGGCGTCGCAGGCAGGCGGCCCCTTCCGGCCCCCTGCGGCCCCCTGCGGCCCCCGCGGGCCACGCACTGGAAGTGGAGTGCCGGGACCGCGGGCTCGTCCTGTACCGCGTGACGGTTATTTAAGTGTTTGCCCGCAGACGCTGTCCCGCGCGTCCGCGTGCTGGACGCATATATCCCCCGGCAGTGCGCCGACGCGCCGACCGGATTCCGGCCGCGGGCGGCGCGGCGCGGATAGCGTCGGAGGCAGTAAACCAGAGTGGAGCGCGGCGGCAGCGGCGGCGGCAGCAGCTGTGCGCGCCGCTTTTATTCAATCCCGCGTGACCACATCGGATCGGGGAGCGTGTAAAAGTGACGCGGGCCGCGTGTAACCAAGTAACGACGTGCCCCCCCAAGGGCGCTCGCAGCGCGGGCAGCGGCGGCAGCAGCAGCAGCAGCGCGTCGGCCGCAACCCCATCAACATAAGTGGTGCGCCGTAAAGCTGCAGTGTCCGGCCGAGGCTGGCGGCGAGGGCAGTGCGGGCCGGGCCGGGCCGGGCCGCCGAGGAGCCTTCAGGAAGGAGACTGGCGCGGCCGCGGAGGCCGACGGCGGGTCCTCAGACAGGCGCGTCAGCCAGAACACGAGTGTAAAATCCCCTCCGCCCGCACGCGCTCCCTGCAAAAAGAAATTAATCAAATATGAATGAGAGCGGGCTTTGAGGCCCGCCATCGTTTTACAAATGGAAATCACAGACCCAAACCACAATTTACGCACTTGTCATTTCCTGGCTCTACGCCCCTGGAAATAGCTTTTTTCGGACCTCTGTGTGCGCGGCGGTCGCCATCCCGCTGTGGCCTGGCCGCCTGCCTGCGATGGCGGTCGCGCGCGCGTGAGTGTGTGTGTGTGTGTGTGTGTGCCGGCGCGTGTGTGAGTGAGCGTAACGGTCCCGGCGGGGCCCGCCGCGCCGGCCTACCTCCCAGGGGCGGCTAGCGGGAATCGCACTGGCCAGTCGGCCGGCCGGAGTCCGAGTGGGGCTCGGCTCCGGCTGCGGCTCCTCCGGCCGGCACAGTCCGCCGGGACTCCGCGCCGCGCCGCGCACTCTGTAGTAACGGGACGAAAATTACCCTACTCGAGGCTGGGCTATGGGCCCGGCGGGGCCTGTGCCCGGCCTGCGCCCGGCCGGGCCGCGGCCAGCTGCAACACACGGACCCGGCCAGATCAAATCCAGTTTTATGACCGGCGCGCGGCGTCCGCGCGGTGCGAACTCCCGTCCGGGCCGCGGCACTGCCGCACTGCCCGCCGCGGGGACTCGCGAGGGCCACGAGGCCACGAGCACCGTGCTGACGGGAGGGACGGCGAGTCGTCTGCAATGCTCTCCCGCGTGCCGACGCCCGGACCCGCAAACTGTTCGGCGGTGTTGCGAACCCCAGTGAGTACGTCTGTGGGACGTTTGAAAATCCTAAGTGATTATTTTTCGGAGTGACATATTTTTGGCGAGTGAAGCCCCGGAATCAGTTTCCATGACGAGTCGGCAGCGGGCGACGCCGCCCGGGGAGGGACCCTTAAAATATCGTTTCGTCCCCGGCGTGACTGCCGTCGTCACCGGGTGCCCGTGTGGCGGCCCGACGCCTCGGCACGGCGGTCAGCTTGTCGCCGTTTATTTTCATTCCCCTGCCGCCGGCGCCGTGCCGAGTGGGCGTCATTAGTCTGCGATATCCCTCCGTCTCGCTTCCTCCCCCACGGGCCGCCCTGCGGAGCGAGCGAGACGGGGTGACGTATGACATTTCGGACGCCGCCAGGCCGGCCGGTGCGGCGAGCCCGCCGAGGTCAGGCGGGGTTGACAACATGGAGGGCAGCGAATTATTCATATCTCCAAAGGCGGCGTTGGCCGCGTCGGCCCGGCGCTGGGGCCGCCGGGGCCGCCGGGCGAGTTTCCCGTCCGCCGGGCCTCCGCCAGCCTGGGCCAATGATTCGCGTGCGCGGCCGTCGTCCGCGAGGCCCGAGAGCCCGCCGCGGGAGGAGGCGTCGGGTGGGGAGGCCGCTGCGCTCCCCGGCGGCGTCAGCCTGCAGAGTAGGCAGGCCCGCCGGGCACGCGTGCGCTGCGGCCCGGAGGGTCTGCCTACCCGGCAGGCTGACGCCGCCGCCGCCGCCGCCGCCTCGCCCGCTTTGCAGGGTACTCCGTATTGCGCAGCCCCGCCGGCCCGCGACCATCTGGTTCAAATTGACCGCTTCTCTGCCGTATCCGCAATACCTGTGTGCGCCCCACCCCCCCTTACCCTGCTGTTTGGGCGCATCCGGTGTGTACTGTACGCTGTGCTCCATTGTTCTCCCTTCGTCTCCCCCCCCCCCCCCCCGCCCCCTCTCTCCCTCTCTCTCTCTCTCTCTCTCTCTCTCTCTCTCTCTCTCTCTCTCGTACACGCTACTGCGGACCTTCCTCTTCTTGACCACCGGCCCATGGGCGGGGCGGGGCAGAGGCGTGCGCCGCGGAATGGTTTTCTGGCTCCCCCTCGAGTGCCCCCGCTCCCGTCCGCCGCCACTCCGAAGGGTGCGCCGAGCTCAGCTCCCAGCCGGCAGGTCCCTCAGCTCGCCACCATCCCCATTCGTGTGGTGCTCGCTTCAGGGAAAAAAAATTGTGAAATATTCCGCACTGCAGGGTAGCGGGAGGGACGGAGGAGCGACACACACACACACACACACACACACACACACAGCTGCACACGATGCATAGCACTCGCAGGCAGAGGTCACACGTAAGGCCCCGCGGGCTGGCGCGGCGGTAGAAGATCTCTCCCCCCTCTCTCTCTCTCTCTCTCTCTCTCTCTCTCTCTCTCTCTCTCTCCCCCTCGGAGCCCCCGCGATCTCTACCGGCCAGGAACAATTACCGCGGGGGCTCTCGCTGGGTGTTGTCGGAGGGAGTCGCCGCTCAGGTCTTCCTGAACGGCTCAATCACTGGTCGCGGACCCCGCGCGTGACCCCGGCGTTGAACGGTTACAGCCCGCGGGGCCGTCAGGGCGGGCCGCGGCGTGCATCGGTGCGCGCACACTAGCTGTTGGGGCCCCGGGTCCCGGGCTTCAGGCCCCGCGTCGCCGCTCCCGGGGCGGCCACGGGTGCCCGCGGTGCAGGACAACGCGTCCAGCAGGGTACAGGCCGGCCGTCGTACCGCGAGGCTGCCTCGGGCGCCGCCGCGGCGGCATGCGCAACCCGCGCGCCCAGGGCAGCCTGTCACACGCCTCCAAGATTGATATTTAAAAAAAAAACTTGTTTTTTTTTTTGCCTCCCACTGGTTCTAAGCCTTGTGCAACTGTGCATCGTTTCGTTTTTTTTTTCTCCTCTCTACCGACCGATTAGTGAGCAATACGTCCATAAGAACGGCACAGGCGGCAGAGGCAGCCTCTGTGTGGACCGACAGGGCGGTCGGAGAAGGTCAGAGGGCGGTCCGTGGCGGTCCGTGGCGGGCGGCCGTCACGGCCTCGGTGTGCGGGGCGGCGACGGCGGCGCTGCGACACTGCCGGCCACAGCCCGGCGCGGATCGGGACGCTGCCGCTGGCTGCCGCTGACGCCAGCCCGTGCTGCCGGCAGGGTACGTTGCGGTGCGGTGCGACCCCCGCCGCCCCGCCGCATGATGATGGACGTGAATATCATTTTTGCTCAATTACAGTGCGCCGGGTAACGAGTTGCGAAAAAAAAGGAAGAAGGTAAAGGAAGAAGAAGAAGGTGGAGGAGTAGGAGGAGAAAAAAATCGGCGATGGTTCGGTAGCGGGCGCCGGCCGCCGGCACCGCCGGGTAATGACGGTGAGGCGGCCATATTTTTTTTTCATTTCATTCCTCGTGGCGTTTCGCCACCGCGGCGCGGTGATGGGGACGTGTTAATGAGAATGTTGTGCGCCGCTTCTTGGGATTGTTACGGGCGGCCTGCGGGCTGCTCCCGCATGCGCGCCCAGCGGCCCGGCGGCAGCGGTTCCTAGCGGCGGCATCTATCACTGCCCCCGGGGGCGGTAGGCCCGGCAGTGGCCGGCGGCGGCACGCCCCGCAGCGGCCGGGCCCCGGGGACGGTGACGTCACGGCGAAATCTGAAGCAAGACACTCCAGCGACTGGAGCGGAGCGGACAAGCAGCCGCCAGCAGCGCAGGCCGGACGCAGCCGTAATCCTGGAAATGGACCGTGCCGAGGGCCGAGGGGGCTGTCAGAGCGCCGCCGGGGTGCTGGCAGCGGAAGCCGAGACGCGCGGCCCGCGCCCGCAGCACCGCGTGCAGTAGCACCCGGCCGATGCCGGGGCGGGGAGGGCAGTCCGCGCCGCGCGTGGAGCTGCACGTTCTGGCGACGCGGACGCACAAAGTGAACACGCAGAGTGAGCGGCCCCGGAGCTGCTCCTGGAGGACCGCGGCCCCCGCGGCCCCAGCTGTTGCTGGCCGCGCTGTCCTGGGCTGTGTGGGTGGGTTGTGTAAGGCGGCTGGGCTAGGTACGCCCTTATTATGGTTGTGCCGCGGTGGCGTGGCGGCGGTGGCCCGAAATATGGGCGTCTCCAACCGCCGGAGTTAATTAAGGCTTGCGGCCGCGGCGCCCCCGCCGCGCCCCCGCCGTGTCCCCGCCGTGCCCCCGCCGTGCCCCCGCCGTGTCCCCGCTGTGCCCCCGCCGTGCCCGCGCCGTGCCCCCGCCGTGCCCCCGCCGTGCCCCCGCCGCGGCGGCCCCTACCGAGCGCCGGGGCCGCGATGAAGTCGTCGGGGCTGCTGATGACTGCGCCGCGCCGCTGCAGGAGGCGGCGGCCGGCGAGCCTTTGTGGCGGTAATTGTCGCCTCGAAACGAGATCTTTGGCGTCTGGCGGCGTCTGCTCGACCCCGCGGCGGGCGGCGGGCGGAGTGGGGCGCGGCGTCTCAGGGCCGCCCCGCCGCGCCGCGCTGCCGAGTGTGCGCCGGCGGCCGGGTGATCAGGGTGCGGTTGCTCAACCCGACCGATTCGCACACGGACCACCCGGCGCCCCCCCCCCCCCCCCCCCTCCTCCTCCTCGACCCCCCGCTGCCACCAAATGTCAGGTCCCATTGTGGCCCCACCTGCCGTATCATGCGCCGCGCACGGTGCGCCCGCGCGCCGCGCCGCCCCTCAAGAAAGCCCGTATACATTTGCGGCCGTAAACTTGTGGAATTTCGTCTCGCCGCGACCGCGTGTTCGCGAGTGTGTCGGACATGATTTCTTTTTCTGCCGGTTTCCGCGGCATTCTCCGTGAGCGGGCAGCCCGGGCAGCGGTGCCGGTGCCGCCGGCACACGTGCGTGTGGTGAGAGCTCCGCGGCGGCGGCGGCGGCGCGGCCGGCGAGCTTGACATTCACACCACCGGTGCGGTGCGGTGCGGCGGCGGGCCCGATGCCTGCCAGGCCGCGGCCGGGCCCCGCCGGGCCCCGCCGGCCCGCGCTCGGAATCTCTTCGCCTCGCTCCCGCGTCGAGGTCACCAGGGCGTGGGGGGTGCGCGGGGGAGGCGCGGGCCCTGTAAAGCACTCCCTAAATTGGGCACGGAGGTTAACAGGCGGCACGCATGAGCGCCGTTTGCAGCAGTCTGCCGTGGGGGGCGCCGCCTGTGCCGAGTGCGTTCCGCAAGTGGTTCCTGACGCGGTCGGGGCCCTTCTGCAAACGCGACGCGAGGTTGAAGTTGGGAGGGGTGGTCAGTAACCTCTTATTATATCTTGTGTCTCCGTATTTTCAGACGTCCGTCTAAACTTCTCCCAAGCGGATGTCACAGTCCGGGAAATTTCCTCAAAACATCTAAATATGTGTGCTCGTTAATGTTTAGCGATTGTATTTTTTTTTTTTGGAGTCCTAGTGCTTGAACCACAAATGAGTTCCTCGAGCGTCCCTCACAGTGCCACTCTCGTGTGTCGCAGGATGCCCTAGCCGCGCCGCCATGCCCGGCAGCAGCCCCCGAGAGGGCGGGGCCAGCGTGGCCAGCGGGGCGGAGGCCGAGGCCGGGCCGGCGAGCCCCACCCCCAGCAGCCCCATGGACTGGCCGCAGGGCTCCCAGGGCCCGCAGCTCCAGCGCAGGCTCAGCACCTCCTCCGACGCCTCCTCCTCGGGGCTCAACGACTCGCAAAAGGTAAGGCCCGGGCCCAGTGAACTAATACGACGGTGCCCAAACCGTAGCGTCAAAAACTTTATCTTCATCACGACTGCACTGTATGGTTGACGCGGAAAACTACAGTAAATCCCAATCATCCAGAACTTTTCCTCCGGTGCAACTGTAGCTCACATTGGGTTTCCTTTCTCTCGGGAGCGGTGCCATACTTCTGCAGGCAGTATCGAATGACTCCGACGACAAGTGAAGGGGCATAACGTATCGCCTCCTGGTCCTTACATCGCCATAAGCGCCGTAAGGCCCATCTGGCGACACTCGAAGCAAAACTGACAGCCGAGCGCGACTTTTTTAATTTATAGACTCCCGCCATCCTCACGCTTGTAAAGTCGCACGTCTATAAAGAGGCGTGCGATAGTAAACTGGTCGGGAGATGGCGGCCAGATGGGCGGAGTGCGGCCGGTTTATTTTCAGTTGGTGGTGCGCCAAGCGGATTGGCTGTACCTGGACGTGCTCTCCAGCAGTGGCTTGTGGGGGGGGGGGGGGGGGGGGCAGGTTAATAGACCGGTCCCGATGCGGCCCCGGCATCGTGTGGAGCCGGGCCGCCGGGCCGCCGGGGCCTGGGGCCGTGCAGGCCGTGCAATACTCCACAGCTGTGCTGCTCACCACCCCGGGAGGGGCGGGCCTCCCTGACGCCGCGGCCTGAGCCCCCTCTGAAGCTCTCAACGAGTGTGATCGGGTAGCACCGCGGCAGCTAATGGCCCCTCAAACAAAATGGGGAAATCATCTTCTCCTCCTCCTCCCTACGAACATCGCGATCTGATCTCGCGTCTGACCGTTTAATTCTCCTCCCGCATCAGCCTTTATTCCTCGTTTCGCGCACGCCGAGTGAAACGTGTTGTTCGGTGGCGGTGACTGTGCGGCCCGGCCGATCCCGAACCGCCCGACCTCTCCCCCCGTTTCTGTGTCTCAGCCGGGCAAATCTTTCCCCCCTTTTGTTAATTACTGTGATTGGCCCCGCGGCGGGCGTGTGAAGCAGCAGCAGTAGCAGCAGCAGGGTGAGGGCGCTGGGAGCGATGGGGAGGGGGGGGGGGTTACACTGCTTGGTACACTGCGTAATCAGGCCGCGTCGACTGTCGGAGACGACAAGGCGCGGACGGGATGGTGTGGTGCTGCGGGGCAGGGCCGGGACAGGCCGGGGCAGCGTCTCCCCAGGTCAGGTCGGGTGGGCCGGCTCCTGACCTCTCGCAGCCCCGCCGCGCTCAGAGACACCAGCCTTCTCTATCGCTATCTGCTCCGTTCGATGTGCAGAGGTGGCTCGGCTCCCATCGCATATCCCGCCAGATGCCCACAGATCTCTCTCCCCCTCTCTGCCTCGGACAATTGCGTATCGTGAACATAGGCAGTGGTGGCGGCGCGCGGCGCTGCGGCGCTGCAGCATGGACAGGCCGTGCCCTTTACATAGATTGCAGCGCACGCACGCACACACACACACACACACACACACACACACACGCCAGGCGTACACACGACGTGAATCTTCCGCATCGCCTTATGGACCTGGCCGCACTTTATTACGTCCAAGCGCGCATGATAAAAGAGACGGCAGTCTCTCTCTCTCTCTCTCTCTCTCTCTCGCTCGCTCTCATTGCCCTCCATGTTGCGCAACCCCCTGGCGAGGACGCTATGCACTCGGCCAATCAGGAGGCTCGTCGCGGCCCCGCGCGTCGCTTTTTGGCGCCGTCGTTATATACATAGCCCCCCCCCCCTCCCCTCGCCCTCTCCTCCAGTCTGGAGGCTCCAGAGCTGGTTGCTCCAGAGTGACGCTGCAGCCCGCGGCTGCGGGGGGGGGGGGGGGGGGGGGCTGAGGACCCGGTGAGGACCCGGTGAGGACCCGTTGAGGACCCGGTGAGGACCCGGTGAGGACCCGGTGAGGACCCGGTGAGGACCCGGTGAGGACCCGGTGAGGACCCGGTGAGGACCCGGTGAGGACCCGGTGAGGACCCGGTGAGGACCCCCGGGACCTCGGCCAGGAGGGACGGGGCGCCTCCCGATCGTGCTCGACCTCCCCGAGACAATGGCCGGCCGGCCGGCGTGTCCCAAGTGTGTCGGCGGCCCGCGTCCTCCCCCGTGCTGCTTACCCCCCAGGACGCCGTCGGGGCCGCGCCGTTCGGCCGGACCGGCTCACCTTTCCCCGCTGACGCCGATGCCGCCACGGCGGGTGTCGGCCCCGCGGGCCCCGGCATATTGAGTTATTGTTCCCATATCGCTAGCATTGCGAGAGGCGGGCGGCGGGGCGGCTCGGTGACGCAGGGAAAGGGAAACCTCCCGAGATCCCACATGCCCGGGGGATTTTTTTGTTGCCGTCCCGTCTCCGGCGGCGTGCCTCCTGACCCCGCTCCGACCCCCCTGCGGCCGCGGCCCGGCCGGCCAGTCCGGCCCGCGTTACGTACGGAGCCAGCCCTGACCGCACATGCTATCCGATGCTATCTGCGGTCATTTTCGACGTGGTCTACACACACACACACACACACACACTGCAGTGTTATGCGGAAGAGCCCGCGGAAGCGTGCGTCCAGCCGCGTATACATAAATATAAGGCGCTGGAGCTGGAACTGTGCGGTGCGTGTGCTCCCCTGCCGTCTCTCTCGGACCCATGCATGATGCCCCTGCAGACATCTCTCTCTCTCCTCGTCTATCTCGTTGCATCGGCACACAAGCACACAGTCACGCTTCGCTCTCGCCCCTCTCGGCTCCGCCGCCACCGCCGAGCGCTCCGGTGAAAGTTTTATCATTTAAGAGAAGCAAAGTGATTGATAAGTAGTCGTGTGGGCCCGCGGCCCGACTCGCGGGCCTCGAGCGCCGCGCGCGCTCCGCGGCTCTCCGTGGGGCCGTGCCTGGAGAGGCAGGCTCTCTAGCCAGGCTCTCTAGCCAGGCTCTCTAGCCGTGCCCACGCGGCGCAGCGGCCCGTGCCAGCAGCACTGCACAGCAGGCGCCGCACCGAGCCCTGCGGAAGTCTGCTGCAGGAGTCCCGAGGACGCGCGATGAGGGCGGCACGATTGCGGTGGTCTAATGCTTTTTTTTTCGGTTTCTTGTCCTGTTGCAGGTAATGGTCGTGCGGCGGGAGACACGCGAGCCTCTTCTTTAGTGGTGCGCCGTGCCGCGCTGCGTGAGTACGCGACGCGTCCGTCAGGCCCGCCTGCCGGGTAGGCCGGCCCGCCTGACACGCGTGCGTGCGCCGGCCGGGGGCTGCCTACCCAGCGGGCGCCCCGAGCAGCGAGCAGCGCCCGGACTGGATGGCTTCGGCCACGACGTCCCGTCAGGACCGTAACTTGTGAATGAGCATCCAGAGGGACGTAAATCACGCCGCTGCGTCTGCTCTTCCCCGCCGTGCACTTTCGTCCAGCCCGCGCCGCCGCTGCTGCTGCCGCTGCACTGCCGCTGCGATACGCGCCCGCCGGACAGAACAGACCAGGCGTCCCCGCGTTGTTTGCCTCCCAGGGGTCGTCCGTCGCCGGGGCCCGGCCATAAAGTGAGCCGGCCCCCGCCGGGCCGAGCCTCCCAAAGATAGGAACTGGTCCCCCGGGCGCCGCCATGCGCCGCCTGGGTGGCGGCAGTCAGTGGCAGCGCTAGAAAGGCAGTCGCTTGTTATTTATTTTGACACCCGAATAACCCTTTTTCAATTTGAATAAACTGCCTATCGCCTGTATCGGGGCCGGGCATCTGTTTGATCCTCGCAGCCTGTCCCCCTCCGGCCCGGAGTCGGAGGGGCCCCGATCCTGGTTCTGTCCGTCAGTTCCCCCCGATGATGGAGAGCTGATTTACTCGGAGTGTGCGAGTCGGGTCTTGGAGGACGGGCCGCGGGCTGCAGCAGCTGCAGCAGCTGCAGCAGCTGGCAGCAGCTGGCCGCAGTGGCGGCGGCGGCCCCCGTGGGGTTGGTCGGGTCGCGCGCTGGCCACGCCGGCCACGCCCCCGGCGGCCTGGGGCCTGGGGCCCGGGGCCCGGCCCGGGGCTGCCCGGGGAGGCGCTGCCTGAGAGCAGGCTGCCGTCTCTCATGTCGCGGCTGACCTTTCGCAGAGTTTTCGGGACGACTTGTGTTCGCCGGCGACCCGCAGAAGAAAGTGCCGCGTTCAGCAGCGGCGGCTGAATGAAGAAGCGCAGGAGCGGGCGGCGCGGCTTCATTCATTCGGCCGCTCCTTTGAGGCCGGCGGCGGCGGCGGGGCGGCAGCTGCAGTCGCCGGTCAGCGCCGGGACGGCCGGGACCCCCGGGGGGCTCCAGGGGCCGCGGCGCCGCGGCGGCGTGCAAGAAATGTAACACTTTCTCCGGCCGGAAGGGGGCCGGCACCGGGCCGGGAGCGGTAAACGAGCCGACGCGACGCGCCCATCACCAGAGGACATTGTCTGTTCTTGCGGCGGTGACAGTTTGGTGCGGCCGCCGCCGCCGCACCAGCTGTGTTGCTGTGCTGCCGTACCGCTGCCGGCCCTGGCCTTTCAGCCGAACCTCTCGGGCGGCGGGGGCGGCGGGGGCGGCGGCCATCTTCATGCTGTGCCCGGAGATGCCGCGGTTGCGTCAACGCCGTCCTCCCTCCCTCCGGTGCCTCCGGGCCGCGCGGCTCCGGCTCGTGATGCGGCTGGCCGCGGCGGACGGCCGCCGACGGCGACGGCCTCCCGCCCGGAATTGGCCGAACAAAGGACATTGTTGACGTCTAGTCTAATGCCGACTGCTGGCTGCGGCCTGCGGCGGCCTTGTGGTGCGCAGGGTGCCCGCTGCTGCTAGAGGGCGCTGGTGGGCGGCGCGGAGACGGCGACGGCGACGGCGGAGGCCAGCTCGGAGGCGATGGCGGCGATCAGCAGGACGGGGACGGGCCGCGGGGCGGGCCGAGCGGTCAGTGCCGGCGCAGCTTGTTGACGCGCTACGCGCTGCTGACGGTGTGCTAGCGCCGAGGTGTACTCTCATGCATGGGCGTGACGCCCCGCCGCCCGCCGGGCCGCGGCTCCGTGGGACGTCGGCGGGGGGTCACCCACAGGCCACGGGCGCTGACTGCCGCTGCTGCTGCTGCTGTTGCTGTGTGTGTGTGTGCGCTGCGTTTGTGTGTGTGCGTGCGCGATCGCGCGGTCCATAGACAATACACAGCATGGCACTCATTTAACACGCTCTTGTTGTTGTTGTGCAACGTCTGCCATACTAACGAGCCCTTTCATTCGGCTGACGCCCTCTGTTTCCCTTGGCTTTGCCGGAAGTGCGTTTTATATGGCGCTTTCAGGTGGATGGGGGGGGGGGGGGGGGTGAGTGATCGGCAGTGATGCTGGGGGTGACCGGAGCGGGCAGTCGTGACAGCGCCGTGACCTTTTTCTGTAAGTACGCCAGACAGAGGCACCGCGGGGTCACGCGGGGGGTCACGCGGGGGGACACCGAGGGGACACCGCATGGACATCGGCTGAGGTCCGCGATAGTCATCTTGCATGCTGCGCGCCGAATTGGCTGACTGACTGGCTGTCTGAATGTCGGCCTCGCCTAGTCTCGTCCGGCCGCGGCCGCGTCGGGGGGGAAAGCCGCGGGCAGGCCATTGTATCGCAATTACGTATGAGAAATTTCTCTCCCCCCGCCATGGCGATTTCATGAGTCGCCTAGTGAATGCTGATGAGGGATCGAAGTGACTGAGCGCAACGGTCCCGGGGCGGCGGTCGGACGACATCCGCCTGGACTGGAGCGGGGCGGCGGCGGCTGCGGCCTCACCGAGAGCGCGGTAACTCTTCCCGATAGACAATGCGGAAGGTGCGGCGGCCGGCCCCCACACCACCTGCTGCAGACCTTTAGGTGCCTTTAGGCCCGGCCGGCGAGGCAGGCGAGGCCCACCGCCAAGCGCCACCTCCCTCGTCTCCCCTCGTCAGGCGGGCCGCAACCGCGGAGCCGTGGAGTTCTGGGGCTGCTAGGCGTCGGGCCGGCCGTTGTCCCGGCGGCGGTCCGGGGCGGGCAGGCCCGCGTGTGTCGCCTCATCACCGTCAGCGATAAGCAGCAGGAGCAGGGGTGCCTGAGGTGCCCGGGACCCGGCCGCGGCCCACCTCTGCCCCTCCCACTCTCCCGCGCCGCGGCCGTCTCTCCTTTTTGTCGCCCTTCGCCTCCGTCTGCTTTTTACTCTCCTCGCCGCTCTGTGCAACCGCCGACGACGTTGGTCGTGGCCTCTTTCAACACGGTGGCAAGCGGCGGGAGGCGGGCGGGCGGGCAGGCATCCGTACCGTTTGAGTCGCGGAGGAGAGGAGATGGGAAGCGCTATCGCCGACGGGAAGGGCGCCGCCGCTTCCGCCCGGGAGGCCGGGGGGGGGGGGGGGGGGGGAGGCGCGGTTACGCGGCCGCGCCGCCTCGGCCTCCCCGCACACCGCGGCACCGCGGGGCCGGGGCCGGCCGAAGCTTTATGAATATTAACACGCGACAGGTAGCCGTAAAGGGTGCCTCCTGGACACTCGCAGAGGGAAACGCGGAGCGAGAAAAAAAAGGGGGCCATGAATAAGTGATGCGTGCTCGAGTAGTGCTGATGGGGAAAACATGAGATGCATCCCGGGGGAGCGGCGCCCGAGCAGCGGGACACGCAAATGCATTCAGATTTGGCCTTTTGCTGCACTTGTTTCTGGAGGTTGTCGGGTTCTTCCTTTTTTTTGACGTTTTTTTTTCTTCATTTGTTATCTGGTACGTTGCCTTTTAAGATTAGTTTTGCCAGGGCTTCTCCGGGTTCGGTGCGCGCAAGACCGTAACAAAGGGACGGACAAACTCCCCTAAGCGTCGCAAACAAGGACAGCGAGATGGGCGTCCGTGGCGGGGCGGGGCGGGGCGGGGCGGGGCCGTGCGGTCGGTGACGTCCAAATGACGAGTAAGTGGCTCCCTCCGTCCGGACGGCCAAAAAAAAAGATGAAGAAGAACAGCAGAGGGCAATCAGCAAAAAGAGGCAGCAGCAGCGGGTGCGGTGCGGAGGGAGAGGGAGAGAGAGGGAGGCCCGGGGCCCGCCGGGCAGCCGCGGGGGCCTCAGCGGGGCGCTGCCGGCCGCCGTCGCCCCTGCCACCGCGACGCGCGATTCGCCCCGCGTCATTTTCTGGGGCAGCGCTTACATCCTACCGGGGCACCCCGTGAGTGCGAGAGAGACGGAGCTACGAAAGCACGGCCCGGTCGAGCTGCCGGCTGCAGCGGGGGCGCGGCGGCGTGGCCGCCGCCCGCGGAGGGCCCCGCCCGGAACTCATCACCTCCACGCGGCACGACGCGGGGGGTTTCGGTCGTGGTCCGCGGCGCCTGCAGCAGCGCCTGCAGCAGCGTCTGCAGCAGCGCCCGCAGCGCGGATCCTGTCCCAGGCGGTGGCACCGGTGCTGGCGCTCTCCTCCCCCGCCGGGGGCCGCCGGGGGCCGCGCCTGCATCCAGCGGCCCGGCCAGGCCTGTCCCGCTGCCGCGGCGACCAGGCGCCGAACAGAACAGGTTTGCGTGGAGGAGTAGAGTGTGTCCGGCGCATCCGACCCCAGTGAGTCGCGCCGAGCCGAGCGGCGAAGTGTCGGCGAGGCGAGGCGAGGCGGAGAGTGCCGCAGCAGCCGCACTGCAGGGCAGCGCCAGCGGCGCACAGAGCCGGGCAGAGCGCCCGGCGGGTAGGCAGCCTGCGAGCGCGCGTGTCGTGCGGGCCTGCCTGCCCAGCAGGGGTCCCCGCCGTCCCCCACGACCCCCTTCTGCGCTCCCCGGATCCGCTCCTGCGCATCCAGCGTCACGTGGGCAGCACTACCGTTATGGCAGGCCGGTGGCAGCCGACAGCTGCGCGCTGCGCCCCTCCCGTACCTCTGCAGCAGCCGTAACTACCATGGCCGCCAGCACCGGCGCTGGTCGGGCCGTGGTCCGCCGATGGTGGTTACCATGGCTACCACACGTTGGCGCTTCGGAACGAGGGATCACGAGCGCGGCGGCGGCGGGAGACCAGGCACTTACGGCATGATGCGGTCGTACCCGTGCGTGCACGCGCGTGCGCCCCCGGCGCGTGTGCGTGGTGCGTGCGTGGTGCGTGCCGCGGCGGCAGCGAAAGTCCCTGCCGCTGCCGCTGCTGTCCCGCCGCTCACTCACCGCCGCACGATGAAAGCAACAACGTCTCCGTCGCGTGTGGATTTCACCCATTTCATTTCCCCTCCCGGGGCGCGGTGCTGTGCGGTGCGCTATGCGGTCCGGGGCGCCCGCGGCCGTGGGACTGCCGTGCCGTGCCTCGCCGCGCCGCCCCGCCGTCCCCGCCATTGTCTCCAACCCCACCGCGCCCGCCGCAGCCCCTGCGCCCCGCCGGCCCCGCCAGCCCCGCCCCGCCGCTGACGTGCGTCACCGCGGCCTCCCATACCATGTGGGGGCCATAAGTATCGCATGAGGGTCCCATAATACCAAAAGAGGGCGTCCTCCGCGGTGGACACGGAAAGTCGGAGGTTGATGGTGACGAGCAGGGAGGAGGCGGGGGACGGGACTGGACGTGGAAACCGCCGGAGTCCGCCGTCCTTGTCAAGGAAAGCGTGGGAGGAGCGCGGCGGGCCGTCCTTGGCGGTATGACGCCCCCCGCCGCGCCGTGCCGTGCGATATTACGGCAAAATGTGCCATGAGAATCGAAAACGACCCAGATCCCGCTCCCGTGAGCCGAGCCGGTGGCGCGGCCACGCCCCCCCCCCCTCCCCGTCACAGGCGTGCGAACGTTCCCTGGCGCGACCTCCCGTCCTGCCGTGTGGTCCCGCCCCCGCCCCGCTGCCACTGCAAGCTGCGTGCGCGTGGAGACGCTCTCTCTCTCTCTCTCTCTCTCTCTCTCTCTCTCTCTCTCTCTCTCTCTCTCTCTCGCTCTCTCCGGCTGCACTGCTCATACGCACCACTACTTGTTACGCCACCGCGCCGCGATTTGCTCAGGCAAAATGGCGCGCGGGGTTCGAAGCGCGCGGCACTGCGGCGGCACAGGCGTCGTCGTTATTCGTCCCGTTTTCTGCCAATCCGCCCGCCGCCTCCTGGAGCCTGAGCCGCGAGGCCGGGGCCCCCCGCGGCGCGGAGCGGAGCCGGCGGAGCGCTGCCAACCGACTGACTGTGCGACTGCCATTTCGGTCAAGGGTGTCAACATTGGCACTCGGAAAAGGGCAAATCACAGGGGTTGTCGACGGGAGGCTGCGCGCGTGGGCCGTGCGGCGGGGGCGCGGCGGCGGCGCGGTGCAGCACGCAGTTGTCGCTCCCGCGGCGCGGGTCGGCGCGGCGTGGGCCCGGCGATGGCGGCGGCAGCGGTTCCCGGCTTCGCGTGCTTCGCTTCCACGACACGTCCCTGGCTCCCCCGGCTGTGAGAATGGGGGGCGGTAACAATAGGGGCGTTACTCTCGCTGTTGTCATTCACTTCACTTCACTACTCCGCAATCGGCTTGGCGGCGCCCCCGGAGGCCGTGCGCGGCCGCGCCGCAGCGGGGCTCCTGCGGCGTTCTGACCCGGACGGAAGGGAAAACGAGTGCGATATCGACACGCGCGGCGGGGGGCGACCCCCCCCCCCCCCCCCGGATTTATTCCTGTTGTCGTCCTGCTCCTCTTCCGGACTCGGCTTCTCCGGCACCGCCTTCGAGAAAATAATGGGAGAGTCGTGTCCGCCCCGCACGAGGGGCTGCGGGCCGCCGCGGCGGCGGCTGCCGGGCACTTGTTATCAGCCGTGGTCTTCGCGGCCCGATTTTTACTTTCGGCCGTTAATTAGCCCGCTGGGGGCGGGGATTTGCACATTTCCCGCTCGCGTCCCGCTCAGAAGGCGAGCGCCGGCAGCGCCCCTGGCAGCGTGGCGGGCACGGCCTGCACTGCCTGCACTGCCTGCACGGCCGGGCCGCGGCCGCGGGGACGGGACTTCTAACTCTCCTTCGCTTTCACTGTGCCTCGAGGGCGCGCTTCGCTTGCTGCGGCCTGCTTGTACCGTCGTGTCGTCGAACAGGCGGTGGGACGGGACGGGGTCGCTCCCCCCCCCCCCCCTCCCCTTCCTTACAGACGGCTGCACAAAGGCCCTTCGCTCCTCCTATAGCCCTTCTGCTTTTACGTAACTGAACTATACACTGCACTACTCCCCCGCCCCTGCCCTGCCCTGCACCAACGTGCAGCCACTTCATCCACAACCTTTCGCCGGTTTCGTGTGTTGTTATTTTTTCCTGCCCCCTTCCCCCATAGCGCATCCGGCTCCCGCCCCTTTTTTTTACTCACCCCTACGTACTCCCCACCCCTCCCCATGCCACTCCCACCAGCGACACACGGTGTTGCACCCGTCGAATGCTGTGTGTCCCCACTGACGATGAATGCATCATCTGTGTACCGCTTTTCTCCCGGCAGCATCAATATGTAATCTGTGGGAGCCTTCCCCTTCCGCCTGGGAGTTGAGGGGTGCGTCGGGGTCGGGGTGGGAAGCGGCGTGGGGTGAATGCGGTTGGCAGGAGTGGAACAAACCGAACCGCTGCGACAGTCGTGACCATGAAGCCGTGGTTCCATGCCGTGACGTAGGTCAGGTCGGGCCAGGCGGCATGGGGTTGTCTTGTCCGCCCACTCTTCTTTTCCTTCGCTTTATAACAAATGTGGAAACTAATGGATCCAGAAATCACGAATCAGAATGATGTAAAATCATTGGTTCTACTATTTGTTGACTTTGATGTTATATCTCGTGACAATACTCTTTAATTCGCCTTCCGCCCGTCTTCTGTGTTGCAGTTTCTCTGCTTAGACTGGCTGTTGATACTTATTATGTGCCATGTCTTTTCCTTTCCAGAGGTTAGTTTGAATGCTCTGGCCTCGAATGTAATATTGTGTGTGTTCTGTTACAGGCTGACGCCAACATGGATTACATTCCTACACGAATGACTAAGGTGTCAACTCCAAAACCAGCTGCAAATCCTTTGCAGTTCGTCAAAGTTGGACCGTGTGACCTCTTCAAGTCAGCTCAGGAGACCCTGAAAAAAGTGGAGGAGGTGAAAAAGATGAAAAAGGAAGTCCGAGATGAGGCCGAGGACTGGCAATCTGTAAGTACCATTCTTAATGTTTTTCAAGAGCACCACATTGATATTTAAACTATTTTCTGTTACGATTGTTCTGTCTCTTTGAATTTCAGAATTTAGACAATTGGAAATGCAGTCGAAGGAAGAGAGTGGAACACATTATTGATAGGGTTGTAGAAGTGAAGAAGTTGGAATTGGAAGAACATGAGCGTAATAGACGGAAGGCCAAAACTTTCAGTGAAATGATGGAAGAAAGGTAATTTGTTGGCTTTGCGTTAGACCCTGTTACACCCTGCAATTGTTATTTATTCTATTTCTTGTAAATTTAATTGCTTTCACCAGGACCTCTAGAGGACGAAAGATGAGCCTGCTTGTTCACAAGGATGATGATTCAAATGATCTGAGTGATCTTGGCATTGGTACAAGTAGTGATAAGAGCAGTGTTAGTGAAGATTTTGCTAATGATGACAACCACAGCATGGTTTGTAGATTATTTTTTTGTATATTAATGAACATTTATATCTGGTGTTTTTTTTCTTCTAATGCATCCATTTTGTTTTTAGGATGATGAAGTCTCTGTCAAAAATCACTTCCATGAGCAGAATGGCAGCAATGAACAAAATGGTAAAGCTAAAATGGGAAATATTGGACATGATGACGATGCATCAACAACTACTACAATCTCATCACCGGAACCAGAGGAATACACATATGACAGAGCTATCCAAGGTTATGTAAATTTTACAGAAACCAGAGTCAAGTCAAGAACGTCAAGTCATGTGTCAAGAACAGAGACAGAGACTGTTGAGGAAGTACCTGCAGAAAATACCGTAGCCAACTACTCCCAGAAACATATCCCTGCACCCGCTCCGAAACCAAGGAAAGATTCCAAAGTCGAAGAAGATATTGCTGAGATTGAAAGAATACAGTCAAGAAAAAGTGGCTCAATTAGTGATCTCCAGAGTCCTGAGAAGAAGGTCACTGTGCCCAAGATAGACATTCTCAAGAGGAAAGAATTGTTTGAAAGGTCAGAATCTCAAGATGGAAACGAGCACTGCAAAATTGCTCCCAGAGCAGCAGGAGATCTTGTGAATGCAAAAAGCATTCGAGATCGTGTTTCGAATCTGGGAAGGCAGAAAAGTGAAGAAACTGAGCGATCAAAGCAGGTTAAACAACTGTCAAGTGATGTGTCTGTTAAGGACCGACTCTCACTACTGGAAAGGCAGCAATCCACTGAGAGTCAAGTGAAGTCATGCAGTAATGCAAAACTAAATTCTTTGGTTCCTGCTGGTGATGTTGCTGCACCTGCTCCTCTATCTATTAAAGATAGACTCAGCAGTTTAGAACAGGTGTCTACTCAGGATCGATCATCTAAAGTTTGCACTGAAATCGCAACAAACTCTATTAAAAATCGTTTATCTGAGCTTGAAGCCCCCAAAGAAGTCCCTAAGAGGGCAATGCCAGACAGGGACCCTTCTTTTCGAGACAAACTGGCAAATTTTCGAAGTACTGAACAAGATTTAAACTCGCATGATATGTCTAAATCTGGAAATAGTTCAGTTGTTGACTCATCAAGGTTTTCAAGTCCTGATGAAGAGGAATATTATCGTAAACGAACTTTCCATAGGTCTTTAGACAGTCTAGACATTGATTCTTCAAGTGTGTTAAGTAATGAGCCTTATGAGAGGGTCCAGAGCCTTGAAGACCTCGATAGCTGCGGTCCAAGCCGACATTATCCCGCTTCAGCTTCTTCAAATGAGAATCTGGTTCTCTCATCTCACAGTGGTGACACAGACAGAGAGGACAGTGGGATCCATACTGCTGATGTTTCTTGCTCTGTTAGTCAGGCAGATGAACCTGCTGACATTGGAGACATGAATTTGCCATGCAGCAATTCAGAAAACGGTGAGGGTGAGCGAAACTTGGATTATGCTCCCCCAACCATTGTCAGTCAGCTTGCCAAGATAAAATTGTCAGGAACAGTTCCGCAGGATAAATTTTCATCTCGTCCAGAAGTTGTAAGTCCAGAGGCACTGTGTCCTGACCATTCACAGGTGTTGGTTGATTTGCCTAACTCTCATTCATCTTCAAAATCTGTTGCGGTGTCCTCTAAAACCTACTCTGCTCAGCACTCTTGTCTGCCAACAATTCCTGAGGTCTCTCATGACAGTCCTCCTAAAGTGTTTGTATCCGACACTGAACCCATTACTCCTGCTCATTGTACAGAAGCTTCTATTCCACCTACTACTACCTCATCTCCTCTTGAAAATGAAAACATTTTTGGGTGTATTGATGAAACTGAAATAGCTAGTCAAATGTCTCGGGCTGTGGTGTTGGTATCAGACAGAATCGAAGAAGGTAAAAACATTTGTTTACAAGATGAGACTTGCATGCCTAACGATAACCCAGATGAGACCTGTGTTTCTTGTGAAGAAGTACCATCTTCTCAGAGTGTGGAGACAGTATCCCCTGCTGAAATGAGCATTTCTACTGTCAACCCAAGTCTTCATTTGGTTGAGGAGCAAGAGAAAGATGTGGCAGATGTCTCTGTGGCAGAGGTGGCTGAGATCTCAGATATCAGTGATCCTAAGCTCAACACGGATAAGGTTAGCAACAAAGATTAAGTAAGAAGTTGAATTAAAATGTGATTTGGTCATGAGAAAATTATTCCTAGAAATTGTGTTTTGTTCAATATTTTTTCACGGAATGGTGGAAAATTACCATAGCCTGGCAGTTTACATTGAAAACCTTGACAGTCAGTAGAGGAAAAATTTTCTCCCATTTATGTTAGTTTTAGCCCCACAATGTGAAAAAGAGGAAAAACTTGTAAGATAAGATTTATTTAAAGCAATGCAAGGCACTCATTCAGGATTTCTAAAGTATATTTTTTGTTTTAACTCACTGCATGAACTCTGGGTGATTATTTACTTCCACTAACCAAAAGCACTTCCTTTTTAACTTTCCTCTCTTTTCAATGGTTTTACTGCTCTTCATTCTAATCCAAACAAACAGTCTGAATTTCTAGATTTCTGAAGGATACCTAGATAATTAACTATTCTTCTTCTTTCAGGGATCTAAATCGTACTGTATCAATGCTACCTCCAAGGATTCTCAGATTATTGTAGACCAGGCCACATCTATTGAAGCTGACTCTGATGTTAGTTCTTTTCTTGACCAAGCTCTATTTGAGGAGGACTTAAAAATGGAAGGATCTACCCTTAGCGGGAATGAAAAAGGCTCAGACCTGCATCTCCCTTTATCACACTCTGTGACAAAGAATGATGTAAGTATTACAGATGAGAAGTACTGTACACCTCACCTTACCACCTCTTTTCTAACGTTTTTGAATTTCCCTTTCATGTGTAACAGGTTTGTCCAGTCATACAGCAAAGTGAGGTCAGTGTTATGCCTCTATCCTTCCCTCTTGGTACTTCCACTTTAGCAGAGCCACCGAAAGAGAAGCCACCACCACCCCCTGTTGAATTAAGTGATGATGAAGATCACACAGCTCAGCCTAAAAATCAATCAACCGGTTCTGTCCACATTGAATGTCAGAAGCCCAATCTCGGCCGTCTCGACTCCACAAAGAGGATCAAAAAAGATATTCGCAGGAAGAGATCAGACTTCTTGGGTATAGAAGGAAACAATGACGACAGTTATCTTGACACTGGTAAGTAAAATTGTTTCTTTGTGTAAGCAAATGTTTTTTTTTTTTACAATGTGTTACCTTGCAATGTGTTGAACTTTCGTTTTTCTCTAGAGCTGAAAGTTACCCCTCCACCAGACATGACATCATTCCTGCAAGAAGAACGTCGTCTGGAGCAGGAACTGTATCGTCAAATGCAACCAACACTGTACCCTGAATCAGACCATGGGTCAAACCAGGGCGAAAGCAGAGATTCAGGAGTTGAATTGGACAACCACTTGCATTCTCACAACCTTCTTACTGACTTTTCCAACGAGGATCAGTCTTGTGAGAATCACAGCCGACAAAGTAGTGAGGTAAAATAAACTGTTTTAAAATTAAAATTAATTTCGAAGTATTGGTTGCTTTTTTGTGCATTCATTTTTTATCCTGGCCTTGTGTTTTTGTAGCCTTTTGGAAATGCAAGCTCAACTTCTGAAGAGGATGAAATTATCAAAAAGGAAAGAGAAATAATTGAGATTTTAGAGAAAGAAGAACAGTGGAGGTATGGCACCAACACTATTCTTTCACCCAGTGACCATCACCAAGTTGGTAAGTAAGAAAGTATCTGTAAGCTTAATATTAATAAAATTAGTTAGAAAGCAAACTTGTGAAACATCAATGTTTTTCTGTCTCAGGTGAGAAACTAGCTGCCAAGCTTAGAGAGTTGGAGCAGGAGAAGATGCGCTTGGAATGGGAGCGGGCAGAAGAAACACGAAAGGCAGCCGCCGAACAGGCTGCACGCCAAGATGAGCAAAGACGGATTAGAATTAAAGAAGAGCAGCTGAGACAGCAAGAGGTAATGCTTGTTCATAACACCCTGTACTTGACTTCTATCAGATTGTGTACTTCTGTGTTAGATTTGTTTTGCTTCAATTTCCAGCTGATTTGTGTGATCTAAGGTGGTGTTTTGTAAATATTTTCTAATTGCATTTACATATAAATTATTTAACCCTGCCTAAAAAAATTTATAGTATTATATTAACTCTTAGATCTGCTATATATCTGTTTGACTGGTTACTTAATTTGCTGCTCCTTTGCATTCCCATGTGCTTTGAAACATTTCATGTACATATGCCCTGTTGCATTATTTACAGAGTATTGTTGGTAGGCTCCCTGCTGATGTACCATTCGACTGCGACCCTTCAGACATGACTCCGGTGAGGGTCTTTTATTTCTACAAACTAATTCATTTGCTTAGATCCATTCTTAGTCATGCTTCTTGCTTGTTACTGATGGCAGATTCAACATTGTTTTTCAGTTACCCTCCTTTTTCAAACCACTAACCCAGTTACGTATATTCTGTTTAGCATCTCTGAACAATATTTATTATGTTGCTCTCCATTTTCGCTAGAATGTAATCATTACTTGAACTAAGGTACATGTAGCTCAATGAGTGTTGAAAAGTGCATGTTGTTACCTTTTTCTTTTAATTGTTTGTCCCAATGCTATTTATTTGTGCTCTGCAATTCCCTTTTTGGAAACAGTTGAGCAGATGGCAATCACAATGCAATATATATTTTGGTCTCCTTTTTCTTTTTTAAAAAAGAAGGAAAGAATTACTGCATCTACACCGCATTTTAAATATGTCATGAGGGCCTGGGTTATGTGTGTAGAACTTTCGTGATAAAAGAGTGAAGCTTGTTTCTATTTTGAGTCATTGCATGAAAGCAGTGGTCTTCGACTTCATCTAAATAGCCTTCTCTTTATTTGATTTTAGGAAGCTCTTCGAGAAGAACGCGAACGGCTTAAACAAGAACAAGCGGAACTGGATAGACAGAGAGAAATTCTTGCTGCGAATCAAATGAGTAGCCGCCAGAGTTGGGATTCATCTTCCTCCTCAACAGCTCATCGATCACTGCAAGATGTATCTGGCTCTCCTCATGCCGGAAGCCACAACCAATTAAATGTTCCAGCCAGCAACACTCCATTGAACTGTCGCCTGTCTTTACCTGATCTTCAGCAGTCAGATTTTGCTGTTCATCCTATGGGTGTTCACCACCATCGGCCCCCTCCTCCTATTCCTCCTTCAAAGCCCCTTTCAGTTGTCAGTCAGGAAAGTCATGGTGTGAATGGCCACGCGAGGTGTGTTTGAAATTCTTAATCTGCTTATCAGAGTAATGCCGACAAAATGCTGACAAAATTTGCATTTTATTTTCTAGACAACCGCAGCTGCAGTCTTCCTCAGACTCGTTGACAATTTCTTCAGAATCCCATCACCATCGTCACAATGCTGTTGGATTGCCATCTGTGCCCATGGCATCGTCACCAACTTCTTCCACAGGAAGTCAGCAGATGACACGTCAAACACTTCATGCCTTAAGTGCAGCACCACGAAGTAAAATTATTGCCACGGACACATGGGTCCAGGCAAAGCGGAAACCAGAGAGCCAACGTAACAGCAATCGTGATCACTACCAGCACTGGCTCATTCAGGTACCCTTTTTTATCTTTTTATACCTTTTCTTGTTTTACAGCCTATCAACTCATTTCCTAGTTAGTAAACTTGTTTCTCTTAATCTAGGAGGCCGAGCATCGACGTATTACTGAACAACAACAGAGAAATGCAACCTCTCGCAAGTCGTTACCTCCGAACTTTGCACAAGGCCATTCTCAGCCGAAGCTAACAACACAGCCTGCCCAACAACCTCCACCTCAGTCGTGGCAGTACCAGCATCCCCACCATCAGAGCAACGTCCATCAGGTGTGTAATGCTAGACTTTGTGTCACTTGCATCATGTGATTTTAAATCTACTATTATTGTCAAATTGTGGCCTTACTTGTTTTAGATGCCCCATCAGCATCATCACTCTCACGTTCATTCTCATCCTCAATTCTCTCACGGTCCTGTGCAGGCAACAGCTCCACCTGTTCCTCCTCCACCAAGGCAGGAGAAACCTTTACCAGATGCCATAATTCAATCGCTGACTCAGAGAGTCCAAAATAGGGTCAGCATTAATGAAAACAATAGACGGTAAGACTTTGCTTTCAAGACTTGGAGAAGGTATTGCACTTCATCACATTGGGGTTAGCTAATGGACAGCATGTGCCTCTATTTTTGTAGACATGAAAACAGCCCTGCACGTGATGGTCGTCCTTCAAACCAAGTGGCCACAAACATTATTAATAATAATAATAACAATAATTTGAGCAACATTAACATAAACCATGGCCACACTAATGGCAGCTATGCAGCAAATACACAAGAAAAAATGCTCAGTGTTAGTGGGAAGAAGAAGTGTTCCCATTGTAATGAAGAACTAGGTAAAGCATTCTAGCTGCAACAGCAAGTGAAGTTAAAATTGTGTGTTTCTTAATTCGGAAAATTCTATTTATCCCCTGTAGGTCGAGGAGCAGCCATGATAATTGAGAGTTTACGGTTGTTTTACCACATGGACTGCTTTAAGTGCTGTGTTTGCCATGTCCAACTAGGAGATGGGCTCATGGGTACTGATGTCCGTGTGCGCAACCACAAATTGCATTGTCACAACTGTTACTCCAGTGATGATGGTAAGCCTTTTAGAATCTAATTTTTGTATTAGCCTGTGTTATGCAAGTAGACCATAGTTATATTTTTCAATAGTGTGTCAAAAATATGATGTTACATTTTGATTATTTTTATTTCAGGTGTCAAATTTAGCTGTGTGTAACACCCCATCGGTATTAAACACTTAGTCAGAGCTTATCATGGCTCCTTTTTTGTACTTAAGTTATCTTCAAATTTTTGTGATGAGGTTTTGTGTGAGCATGTGCAAGACCGGGTAATTATCTGTGTACTAGTAAGATTACCATAAACTCATCAGCGCTGATTCAACCCATTTTTTGTTTTGTTTTTTGGAAGCATGTAGTTACTACACTTTGATAACTCTCTATGATTGAAAGAATTCGCTAGTTTTAAATTGGTTGTTTACAAACCAAGTACTATGTGACATTTCTCAAAATCATGAGTTGTAAATTATAATTTATACATGCCAGTCTTGTGTATATAACAAAGTTTCCTTGGGGCTGAAATCAGAAAGTCCTGTGATCAATTTGGACCTACATATTAAAGGCTCCTTTGTGAAAATGTACTAAAATATCTTTATTGCTTGTGTGATTGATTATTATTGTGAATATAGATGTGTATTATAAGATACTGTAAATAGATGCTGTAACATATTGTATTTTATTACTGAAAATATCAAGTCAACCTACCATATTATAGACACATGGGTGTGTAATTTGTAGAGTTACACACCTCTAATTAAATTGCCAAAGTTGGTAAATGTGCTCTTTTAACGTTGTAAATTCTTAGGGTTAAGCAGGATTGTATTAGCCTGATTGAGGGTGAATAGCTTTATTTATATCTTTCAAATTAACAGAGTACATCTTTATTCCACCTATAAAAATTGTACCATTCTTTTGAAACCTTTTTCATACTGCTGTCAACAGTTCTAGTGCCTTCATCGAGTTTGTTAAATCTGGTTGACTAAGGACTCGAGCCAACTTTTTGTCTTGTTGTTGTTGAAAAATTGTTGTTGATGTTGCTGTGGAACCAAGATAACTCAGTACTTATCTTAGTAGAGTCAATAAAAATCGTGTTGTTCTTCAAGAGATATGGGAAGAGTGTAAATAATGGCGTAGAAAACTATTTCCACTGTTCACACATCTCTAGAGTTCCTATTTTCCTATGAAGAAATATGACAGTTTTGTGTCAGTGTTCACAGAGTTCCATGATAGGTTTTCCTAACCAGGTCTGTAGTAAGTTCTGTATGTGTTAAAATTGTATATTGTTTTATAGTTTACAGCATACACACTGCTGCTCTTTGTAGTTTCTTTTTTTTTTTAACAATAAAAGAGTATTCTTGGTTCAGAAGTCAGAAGTTCTTTCTCATTTCATTGGAATAAGTACCTATATCATGTGGCTTAGTATGAGCATATGGCAGAAAAAATTTGTGATTTGGAACCAAAATTGAAGAACTAAAGTATTCAACAGACCCTGTCGGTTTGACGGAAACCATCTAAAAAAAAAGGCTGCTTCTGTTTTTGCAAATAGTGTCACAATAACTTTAAAAATTACTTAACTGGGTGTCAAGCAATTGAAATGGTATGATTGTAGGAGTTGAAAGGATGCAACATCAGCAGTTTCATACTAAATAGATATATTTCTTTTTCTTGATTAACACATTAGTAGGGATGTGTTATGTTCTAAACACACTGCATATCACACGCCCCACTTCCAGTCTACTGTACACACTTTTACAACTTAACCCTAATTATCCTGAAGGCACGATATTCCAACCAAACCTCTGACAGCCTAAAGGTACTGCTGCTAAGGCCTGTTGTACATACACCAAGCTCAGATTTTGGTTCAGAGTTTTCACAGGAGGATATGAAAATCGAATCTCATAAAAGATCGTCACTGGGAAAAGACTTTACTTCCCCACACACATCTTAAATCAGTCACTTGTCTTTTAAATCATATCCAAGGAAAAGATCAACTTAAATACATGTCTTTGTAAAAAGAGCAAACATTAATTTGAAGAAGAGCTGCCGTATAAAGCTGTTCTCTCAGAGTCACTGTATGGCGGACTATCGTAAAAGCTGCATCAAGAAATACAGAATCAGGATGGGTTACAAGCAGTTCACACTCTTTGCTAGGATTAAAACGTTAGAACACAATCTGTCCTACACTATCATTACCAATCAAATAAATAGTCTGCCTACTACCTATAAGTACAGTAGCTTTAATTTTGTTTTTCTTCAAATCAGGAATGTGCAATATCAGAGTGGCTGAGTCCACATTACTGTTATTGCGAGAATCAAATTGGGTGGGCAAGAAGCCACAACTAGAGACAAATGGTGAAGGACAAAGTCTGGGTGGTTTGATATGTTCCATGGGGACGCCCATCCCAACCTATACACAGCCATATTCCAAACTTTGACGACTAGATTCATTTTCCTCGCCTAGCTATGATCTTCCAGTGAGAATGCCTACAGAAGGTTGACTGATATAGGAAAAAGTTTGTAAAACCATTGAAAGAAACTTGAAATTCTACAGTGAGTTACAAAGTCAAAACGTGCATTTGAAAATAAATATGCAGTCATCCTTCTATCCTTGCAATTTTAAGATTAGGATCTAGAACGTCATGTAAGAGATACTAATTTATATCTCCATATATTACTTTGAGAAGTATAGTAACAAAAACCGAAACTTCACAAAATTGTCATCACATTTTATATAAGACCTAGTGCACAGTAAAAAACCAGTGTTGCTTAATGCAACATCATAGGAACAAATGGCACAACATGACACTAAAACACTGGAAGACCGGATAAAATGGCAAAGATATAGTATTTACAGGGTACCCACGAGAGGTACCAAATTTCCTATAGTTGGTAACATTTTTGCATGCTATACAGTGTCATCTTCCCGCAAATTGTATATATTTGCACTTTCTTCTTCTCTACTTTTCCCTCAAACAGATCAGCAGTCTGTGTCCAGAAACACAATCTACATCGACATCAGTTTTACAATAAAAAGAAATTCAACACAACATGGCACCAACTGATGATGGGAAGGCGAAAAAAAAAATTATGTCCACTAGAAATAATAATAAATAATAGTAAGAAAAGTCCCATGAGCTCGTCTGGCATTCACACCAGGTCGTCTCCGCGCCCACCCCCGACAGGGCAGTGTGCCCGGGGCCGAGGCCGGGGTCCGGGGCCGAGGCACGCCGACCGCGAGCGGCACAGCGGCAGCGCCAGCAGCAGCGCCCGGAGCACGCCAACGACGGCGCGCTGCAGCACATGCCGGCACAGCCGGGGCAGGGTCCGGGGCAGGGCCCGGGGCAGCTCCAGGGGCGGCAGCGGCCGGGGCCGGGGGAGGGGCAGGGGGAGGGGGCGGGACGCGCGCACGCCCCACGGGTCTCTGTCAGTATCACAGTCAGCACGGACCGCCTCCGCGGCCGCCGCGCGCCCCGCCACCGGGACCACCAGGACGCAGGTGTCCAGGGCGGCGGCAGCGACGGGGGCGTGGCCGGGGGGCTTGGGTCATGTGGACGCCGCCGCCGTCGACAAGGGCGTCATGGCTGTCTCCACAGACCCGGACTCGGAGACCATCTCGCTGGGGGCGGGGCCGGGGGCGGCGCTGCTCGGGGCAGGCGGCGAGGGTAGGGGGCTTTGGTGATGGCTGGGCGTCGGGCTGGGCGCCGGGCTGGACGGCGGACTCGTGCTGTCACCGCTGTCGCCGCTGTCCAGGCTGTCCAGGCTGCACGGCAGGGGCGACAGCGGCCCGGGGCTGGAGCTGCTGGAGCTGCTGGAGCTGCCGGGGCCCGGCGACAGCGCCAGGCTCTGTGCCAGGCTCTGCTCCAGCTCCAGCAGCTGGCCCATGAAGTTGAGATTCGGCGAGATGATGGGGCGGGCCGCCTTGACCTGCTGGTAGGCCTCGCCCATGGTCAGCCCCCGCGAGCGCATCAGGTAGGCGATGGCCACGGCCGCGGACCGCGACACTCCGGCCTGGCAGTGCAGCAGCACCACGCCCCCACTAGACCGCGCCTCCTCTGCAACAGCAACAACAAGAGCGGGGATTAGAACGGTAGAACCGGGATGGGGGAACGGGAGTGGCGGGCGCCGGCCGCGTCGGCAACCCATCCTGCACCGCGCCCGGGGCGCCCACGGGGCAGGCAACCCAACGTACGCGTCGGTACAGTAGACGCCCTCGCCTCGCACCTCGGCCGTGACGGCGGCCCGGGCCCGGACTCGGGACCCACGCCGCGCCTCGACGGCAACTTGTTGAGAGATTTCCCCCCTTTCCTTTCGCCGTCCAGCCGTTTTCTGCGACGCAACAAGCGAACTGACACAGAGCTACCGACATCGGCCTCCCGTCGGCACACACCAGTACACACGACACGCCACGCGCTGTGTGGTCTGCCGTGTCTGCCGCGGGCCGCGACCGACGGTGACTCACACCTACGTAGGACCCGACCCCGCAGACCCGAAGCGACCCGACCCGACCCGACCCGACCCGACCCGACACACCCGTTTGCAGCGCGGCACAAGCACCCCCGATCGCTGTTCACTGCCGCTCATTGAATGGTGGAACCTTCCATGCTATGTCAGAGTGCCATGAATATGTGTTTTTTTTTTGGGGGGGGGGAGAGAAAGAAACAGATGAGAGCAAGAGAGAGACAGAGAGAGAGAGAGAGAGAGAGAGAGAGAGAGAGAGAGAGAGAGAAAGAGAGAGAGAGACTGGTTTTGGTCCAATAAGGGGGGGGGGGGGAGGAAGAGCAGTTGGGTCGGTAGGGAGCCAGGTGGGTAGGTGAGGAGCAGAGAAGGAGGACGGGAGGGGGGGGGGACGCGGCGCGGCAGGCAGGCAGCCGACGCGATACGACGGAGGCGATGACTCACCTCAACTGCTCCGCTGCGCCGCGCCGCGGTACGTCGTGCGGCACACGGCACGGCTGCGGGGCGGGGGGGGGGGGGGGGGGGGGTGCGGCGCGGCGCGGTAGGCGGAGAGGAGGAGGAGGAGGAGGTGAGACGCGACGCGACGAGACGCAGCTAGACAGAGCCAGCCAGCGCCACGCTACGCCAACGCCACGGCGCGGTGCGGCTGGCTCGGCTCGGCTCGGCTAGCAACGGCCCAAACGGAACGGGCCGGCCGGGCCCCTCGGCCTCTGCCCTGGTCTGGCCCTGCGCCGCGCCACGCCACGGGGGGCGCGTCGCGGTCTCGGGGAGACAACGGCAAAGTCGTGACAGAAAACAAGGCAAGGTGCTGCCGGTGCTGCCTGTACTGCCGAAGGCGTCAGGCCCAGCTCGGCGCCCCACACAGGGCGCAGGCAGGCCAGGCCGCGCACCCCGCTCGGCGCGCTTGGTTCCGGTCCGGGTCGGGGCTGGAGGGGGCGGCGGCGGCGGCGGCGGCGGCGCGGGGGTTTTGATTACACCCTTGTCGTCGGCTCGGTCGGGGCCTCTGATCTCCGCGTCCGCTGCGCCGGCGCCGCTTGCACCGACGGCTTCCGCCAGCCAGCCGGGCGCGTCCCGTACGGCGCGGGGGAAGCCGGCTGGAAGCAATGTCTTCACGCCAATTTCCCGCCCCTCCCCTCCCCCAGCCGAGCGGCGTTTTATGTAATAAAATAACCCCCCGGCGCCCTCGGCTGCTCTCAATCAGACCGAAAATGCCCGACACGCGTCATCTGCGGGCGACGGATAAAGAGCGTTATGAGGAATTCCCTCTTCAAAGTCTCAATAAACGCCCTGCTTCGAGGGGTGAGGGGGGGGGGGGAGACGTCAGCAGCAGAAGGGCGGCCGGGCCGGGCCGGGCCGAGCCGAGCCAGTCGCAGCCATAACGACTGTCAAAGCAGGCCGTTTAGTGAGAGCGCGGTGCACTGCTTCCCTTTCCTTCGTCGGGGTGCGTGAGTCACCCGGGGCACTCGGGGCACCCGGGGCACCCGGGGCACCCGGGGCACCCGGGGCGGGGTCCGAGCCCGACGGGACGGGACGGGGTCGGGACGGGGTCAGGCCGGGAGGTCAGCACCTCCCCACGGCGCCGGCATCCCGGCGAGGACGCGGCGAGACACGGATCCGACCGACAGGGCAAGATTAGTATAGTTATTCTGTCGGTCGGGTCTAGGACTGCCGCTGCCGGGCACAGCCAGCGAGGACAGGGATTAGGAAACCGAACGGAAGGAGTCCCAAGTGGCGTCGGCGTGTCCTGTCCACGGCCCCTCGCCTCCCGCCCCGCTCCCGCCCCGCCGCAGAGAACCATTTATCCCAATTGAGTCCCGCGCTGCCTTGTCCGTCCGGCCCCGGCGGCCCGTGAGCGAACAGCACACACATGCCATGCCATGCCATCGATAGTGGGGGCCCCGGCCGCCGGACCCGCCTGTCCTGTCGCCCTTCGGGACAATCGAATTCATCATCGGCGATGTGAGACGCCGCCGGGCCCGAGGATCACACCAGCAGGGCCGGCACAGCGGCGGCCATTACCGCCCAATTACAGCCGCGGCCGGGCAGGGCAGGGCAGGGCCGCCCTCCCCGCCGAGGCGAGGCTGCCGACAGGGGTGCGCTCTGTGAGCCACAAGAGACGCCACGCTTTTCGTCACGCGGACGCCGCGGGCGGGGATCGATCCCACGACCCTGTCCGCGTCGTCCACCGCTGCCGTCGGCCTTCATCTTGGCGGCGCGGCCGCGGCCGGACCGGGCGGGGGGCCGTGCCGCATCCCCCGGATGTTGTTAATCGGGGTGCCGGAGCGCGGCGCGACGCGACGGGTGCAGCGCAGCGGGTGAGCGTGAGCCGCCGCGGAGGGTGGCCGCGTGGTCGTGCCGTGACGTCACCCGGCACTGCACACACGCACACACGCACACGCACGCGCACGCGCACCCAGCCGTGGCTGTTACGCTGTCGGTTTCGGGACACACGGGGCTGGCCGTTGGCCGGTCTCGCTGGCGAGCACCTGCAGCGCGGGGGCACCACACGTCGGCGTGCTCGGCAGTGCTCCGCGGTGACGCGACAGCCGGCTGGATAGCGGCGCGGAGACAACACGGGTGGCGGCGGCCCTCGGCAGCCACAGCAGCCACAGGCACGGCAGAGCGGGGGCCGAGCCGAGCCGAACCCGGGGAACCGCAGATCAGGGGGTCTTAAATCGGCGGCCATCGCGGACCCCGCGAGCGAAGACAGACCCGAGCAGAGAAGACCCGCCGACAAACGAGACTAGACACGGCGCACAAGGCTAGGCCAGGCTAGGCGAGCCGCGGCACGGCGCGGGTCCGGTGGGAACGCGCGTCGCGTAGCGTCAAGGCTCTATGAGTCACCGCCGCGCCGGGATCACCCACCCCACCGCCGCCGCCTCCATGCCACCCCTGCGTGTCCCCACCGGCGGTGCAGCTCTGTCGCTGCAGCTCCTCCGGCCCGGCCTGGTCACCCGACACGCCGCCCCGCCCCGCCCCGCCCCGCCACCCTCCGACCCCTGCCGGCTGCCGGCGGCGAACAAGAGCGGCTTATTGGGAAATCTCACTGGTTACGGCCGTCACGGAAACGAGAGAGAGAGAGAGAGAGAGAGAGAGAGAGAGAGAGAGAGAGAGAGAGAGAGAGAGAGAGAAAGAGAGAAGCCGAGACTTATGGAGTGCGTCCTGCCCGCCCCGCCCCCACACACGCTGCACGACGCACGACGCGGCCGCGTCGAGGATTTTCTGTTCACGCTTTGAGATGCCGCGCCGCCAGCCCCGCGCCACAAAAAAGGAAACCCAGTGCGGACGGAGCGCGCAGCACAGCTCAGCACAGCGCAGGGCAGCGCAGCGGGACGGCGAGGAGGCGGAGGCGGCTGCAACTGTTCGGGCCACCGCCGCCGTCATCATCCGCCCGACATCCGCTCCTCCACGAAAAAGACGGGGAGAGGTGCATCGTTACCGTCGTCGTCATCATCTTCATCACCAGTGCCGTCAGCGTCAGGTGCAATCACCGACACGCAGCCCGCACGGCCACGCTGCCGCCGCCGCCGCCGCCGCCGCCGCCGCCCCCGCCGCCGGCGCACTCCCCCCACCCGCGGCCGCGCGCCCAGCCTCATATTCATAACAATGATCCCGTCTACTCTCTAGCCCGGAGGGGTTCCTCGGTAATGACTCATACCCCGCGCCTCGTGCGCTGTTTGCCGCGGGGAGGGTGCGGAGGGTCCCGGGGGTGCGGGGGGTGCGGGCCGGCAGGGGTTGTCGGCGGTTACGTCAACAAGGACGCTCGCGGCGTCGCGGCGCACCCCTCCCCTCCCCTCCCCGCCCTCGCGGCGGTGACTCATGCTCGGGGCCCGCACGTTGACACACAATGCATGGTGTACGAGAGGCCCGCGGCCGCTTCCAGGAGGCTGCCGCAGAGGCTGCCACGGAGGCTGGAGCCGCGCCTCCAGGCCGGCCTCCGGCCAAACTCTCTGCACAGCCGGCGCTGCAGCCCGGAGCCCGGGGCCCGGAGGACGGCGGAGTCGCGGCGTGGCGCAACCCGTTACGAAAGCCCCCCTCCGGACCGCGCCGCGGCTCACGTGACCAGCAGGCGGCACTTCCCTCCCCGCGGGCGGGCGCCGGGTGCCGGGTGCCGAGACTCGGAAGCACCTCAAGCCCGGACAGGGACAGGACAGGACGGGACAGCCCGCCCCGCGACACCCGAGCCGGGCCGCGCCTCCCACAAGGTCCGAGAGTTTTATCCGGATCTCGTCTCGTCCGGGCTGCGTGCTGCGTGAGCACCGGCCCTGCGGCCCTTGAGCCGAGCCCCTGAGCCTCCCGCCGACATGCACCGAGGCCCCCGAGGCCCCCAAACCCGATTAGGAGGGACGGGGGCGCGGAGCCGGGCGGAGCTCCGTCTTCCGGCGCGGGGACACGGCCGCGTCCAGGCCGAGGCCGGACAGGGCGCTCGTCGCTCTTGCGGTGCAGATACTAACCGATGAAGGTGAAGGCGTCCTGGAAGTGCGCGCGCAGGCTCTGCTGCGAGCAGTCCCGGGCGAGCAGCGTGCGGTGGCGGACGCCGGCGGCGCGGTACGAGTCCTCCGAGACGCCGGGCGGCGCCGAGGTGACGCTCAGCACCCAGTCGGCGCCCAGGCGGCGCAGCGAGCGCAGCGACGCGTCGCGCGCGTTGCCCAGGAAGAGGTGCGGCAGCAGCCGCGAGGGCGGCGCGGAGTCGATGTCCAGCGGCGCGGGCGGGCTGTCGGGCCGGGAGTCCGCCGCCAGCAGCGCGTCCTCGCACAGCTCGCGGTGCCGCCGGTGGAACTCGCGGTGGCCGCCTGCGCAGAGGGAACAGAGCACACGGTCAGCGCCGGGGCAAACACACACACACACCGGCCACCCTGTGAATGGGGGACACCGGCCGGGAGTGAATGAGGCTGGAGTCGGCTGGAGTCGGCTGGAGGGCGGCGGCGGTGCCCGGGCCGCACACGCACACGCCGCCGTCGGTGTTTCGTGTTTCCGCGTTCCGGTCCCCTGGCCCCCAAGTGTGGGTGTGTGTGTACCGGACCGTGCGACCGGCGGCCGCGGCCGGGTCTTCAATGGGAACCCGGCCCGGCCATTCAAGGACCTGAAGTACGGGCCAAGGCAGCCGGGGCTCGACGCCGGAGGCCGTGGTCAGTCCCCGACTCCGCGGTACTGATAGAGAGAGAAAGAGACAAAGCGGCGCGGGCGGGGCGTGCTCAGTCAGTGGCCCACATCTACAGTAAGTACACACACACGCACACATGCGCACACTCAGACTATTGACACCTCCCCGAACGCTGCCGCCGGTGAGTCACCCGACCCGCATTTGTCGTCGTGGTCGTCTAGCGTGTCGCCGTCGCTGGGCGGTGCCGTGTGCCGTGTGGCTGCCGGGCCGGGCCCCGTCCCGTACCGCCCCCGCCGCCCGCCCAGCCCAGCAGTGCGCAGCAGCGGGGAAGCGGAGCGGAGCAGCGACCCGGCCGGGGCCCCACCGCCCACACACACACACACACACACACACACACGCTGACACTACGCGTGAGCGCTGCGCTGCACTATTCTCCAGGGCACCGCACCGCGGCGGCAGGTCGGCAGGTCCGCGGGCCCCGCGGCGGCCCGTCCCTGCCGGTGCCAGTGGCTGTGACAGGCCGCCGGCGCTGCAAGCTTGCGGCGCCACCGGGGGGTGAACGACACAGACGCACCCGCAGTCAGCAGTACGGTTCCTGGTGCCGCAGAGCCGCCGCCGGGGCCAACACACTCGCCGCGATCGCGGGCCCGCCGTTCGCGTTAATATCGCAACAGCAGTCCGAAAAGCGTGCCGGCTTCCCGGAAGGCAGATATGGGAGAGAAGAGGGGGAGGAGGAGGAGGAGGAGGAGGAGGACATGGAGCTCCATCAGAGGCGCGGGGCTGTTGGCAGGGGCGTCCGCACTCCGCGCCGCCGCCGCCGCCGCCACCAGTGATGCCAGCCTAGCCGCGCCACGCCGCGGACGCGCACCACATGACCTTGCTCCCCCTCCGACGGCAACCTCTGACCGGGCGGGCGGGGCAGCGGCGGGGCAGCCACAGCAGTCAGCCGCGGCCCGCGCCGCGCCACGCCACGCCACGCCGCGCCGATAAAAGACCAGCGGCTGGCACAGGCTCTGCCGTGCCATTCATACCAACGGCATGTTATCACTCTACACACACACACACAGAGGGGGAAAAATGGCGATTGGAAAATCTGTGGCATGATTGACTGCGCACTGCTTGACTCATCTTCTCTCCGGGCGGCCGCTGCTGCGGCGCAAGGCCCGCGCCGCCTCAGAGGGCCGCCGTGAGCAACACCTGGCACCTGCTGGGGGTGACGGCGCGGGGCGCAGGGCGCAGGGCGGCAGGGTCAGGGCAGCTGGGCGGCACTGCGGCACACGGAGAGGGCCGGGCGGGGCCGGGCCGCCGGCCCAGTGACTCACGGCCTCACGGCGCGGCGCGGCGAGCAGCTGTCCCGAGGAAAGCTAAGCCGGGCCCCAAGTGCCATCTGTGCGCCGCTGGAGGAGGGGGCGGCGGGGGCGGCGGGCTTCCGGAGAGAGGAGATTCAAAGGCCGTAAAACGCGGTCAAAACGCATCAGCCGCTCCAAGGCCCCGGGCACCCGAAGCCGGCGGCGCCTGGCGGCGGCGCGCCCGTCTGGAACGTCTCTAACGAAAAGGGTGCGGGCTGCGCTCCGCCGCTGAGTCACCGGCCCTGCCGGCCCTGCCGGCCCCGCATATCACAGCCCTCTGGCTCCTCGGCCAGGTAAGGACGGTGGCGGTGGGTGGTTCCGGAGGTTCCGGCCGCGGCAGACGCTATCCGGGGCCCGGGGGGCTGGGCCGAGGGGGAGGACGCCGCACTGCCGCACTTCCTCTGGGGGGCCCGGCCGGCTGTCAGCCTCCGCCCCCGCGCCGCCGCCGCCGCCGCTGCAGCAGGAAGCGGTTATCGTGAGCATCATGTGCAGCGGCGGCGGCGGCTGCGACAGGGCCGAACGGAACTGATGTAATGGTGCTTAACGACACGAGCAAAGGGGCGGCGGTGGGGACAAGGGAGGCCCGGGCCGCTGCAGGGAGGGCGCGGCGCCATTCGCATACCCTCTCTTCGCGCCCCCTGCCTCAGCAGCCACCGCACCGCCTGCGACGGACGCTGCCCGCCTCGGGGCCCGGTACACCTCAACTGCCTCGGCCTCGACCACGCCGTCGTCGTCCCCGCGGCGGACCGGGCCGGGCGTGCCGACGGGCGCTGCGTGCATTCTGCCACGCATTCGCCCCGTGAGTCACCCCGTGGGGTGCCTGGCTGCTGCCATCGCCCCGCCTCGCTCACTCCCCGAGCGCAGCTGGCGCAGAGAGAGACAGACAGAAAGAGAGAGAGAGAGAGAGAGAGAGAGAGAGAGAGCAAAAGAGAGAGAAAGAGTGAGAGAGAGAGAGAGAGAGAGAGAGAGAGCGCGCGTTCGCCCCGTCGGCCTTGCCCGCCCCCATCCTCCCCTTCCTGGAGGCACCCTCTGTTCCCCGAACAGCCGCACCTGCCGAGCGATAAGAGAAAGGAGGAGGGAGCGAGACGGACAGAGACGCAAAGCGAGAGAGAGAGAGAGAGAGAGAGAGAGAGAGAGAGAGAGAGAGAGAGAGAGAGAGAGAGAGAGAGAGAGAGAGAGAGAGAGAGAGAGAGAGAGAACCGAAACAAAACGCACGGCCAGCTAAGTGCGATGCCAATCTCTTGACAGATACGAGGGTTATCGACGCGGCGCGGGTATGTGCCGTTGGGTCAATGAGTGATGGGGCACGCCTGCGTCTGTGTGCGCGCGTGTGTGTGTGTGAGCGTGCGGGCTCCAGAATGGACCGTGGTGTCTGTGCGCCTCCCCGCGCGCGCGCCGTCCCCACCAAGTCATGGCTTTGGCATGCGCCTCGCCTCCGACTGCGTTGCGGCGTTGCGCCCGTCCCGCCCCGTCCCGTCTTGGTCCGCCACCAGCCCTCCCTGTAATGCACAGCACAAGCCGCCCTGCGGCACCGCGGCCCGGGCCTGCAGGCGGACGCCGCCGCTTCCAGGTACACACGAATGCAGCGCAGCGCGCACCGGCGAGGAGAAGGCCGTCGTATTTTTCCCCATCTCCGAGAATCGGCAAGAAAAGTTGCTCGGCGCCTATTCTGGCCATCTGGCTCCCCGGCGTGGACCTCTGTGCGTGAAAGTCTCCTGGCCGCGTGCGGTCGTGGGTTCGATTCCCCGCGCCGCCGGCCCGCCGCTGCCCCGTGAATGGCTGCCAGGACTCCCCAGGACCCGAGCCGGGGGCCAGGGGCGATGATTTCCTTCCCTTCCCGTCTGGAACGGCCACCAGCCCTGCCCCTGCGAGCTCCATGCCCGTGCCTCACTGCCGAGCCGAGCCGGGCCGAGCTGCCGAGCCTGCCGAGCCGTGCCCCCGGGGGCCCTGCCTGGCCCTGCCGGTGCCGGGCGGACGGCCGGGCAGACACCAGCGCACTCCGGCGGACAGACGGGCAGGCGGGCCAACTGGCTTTGCCGCTGCTGCCGCTGCCCGCTGCACGGCCTTGCCAGACAGAGACAGGTACAGTCCGACCCAAATATTCCCTCGAGGCTACGTAGCCGGCCGGGCAGTCAGGCAGCCAGCCAGCAGCCGGCTGGTGCCGAGCTGGAGGCTGGAGCCTCGGCTGGAGCCTCGGCTGGCCGGGGGCCGGGGCCGCTGGAGGGAGACCATTCACCCTGCGGCCCCCTCCTGCCTCCGCTCTCGATGCAGCCCCCCCCCTCCCCTCCAGCAACACCGAGCTCTCACAGTGCACGGGGGAGGAGAGGAGAGGACTGGAGCGGAGCTGAGGGCAGCGCTCCGCCTGCTGCTCGCTGGAGCTGGAGCCGCTGGAGCTGGAGCCGCAGTGCGGAGGCTGCCTGCATGCCAGACCGCCTCGCCGGCCGCCAAGACATTTGGCTGGTTTGTTTGCCAGACGAATCAATGCGGAAAAGAAATGGAGGGCGCCGAGGAAGGCCGGGCAGCAGCGGCAGTGGCGGCAGCCAGACCGCGGCCAACCGCGGCCCGGTCTCCGACGAAACCGCGCGCCTCTACAGGTGCGTGCGTGCGTGCGTGCGTGCGTGCGTGCGCGTGCACCGCATTCGCACGCCACCTGTGCTGCGCTGCGCGGCCGGGGCGGCGGGGCCGGCAGGAGGGGGAGGAGAAGGAAGAGTCCCGGCAGCGGTCAGCGTCGGCGTCGGCCTGGAGGCCTGGAGGCCTGGAGGCCTGGGGGACGGTGCCGCTCCGCCGCGCCGAGCCCAGCACCGAGGTGAAAGCAGCGTGCCCGGCCCTGGCCGCGGGCCCTCGCGGCCCTAGTCCCCACCGCCCCGCCCCGCTCCGCGCCGCCGTGGTGGAGGCCGTCGTGCTGAAGGCCGCGTGCTGCAAGCCCTGCAGCATCTGCCCCCCCCCCCCCCCCCCGGGAACAGAAGGAGCAACAGGGTGGCGACGTCGTCACGCCAGTGTGTACTGTATAGCGCCAGCGTCTGGGGTCGTCATGGCAACCACGGGGAGAAGAGAGAGGGAGAGGGTGGGGGTAGCCAGGGCCGGCCGGGCCTGGGGGAGGGACAGAGAAGGAGATAGGAGGTGGACGTGTGGCGGCGCGATGACTCACGGCGAGTAGCCTCCGCCGTGTTTACAATCCTCTGGCTGTACCCGCCGGGGGGGCCGGGCCGGTACAGCCGGTACAGCCGGACACAACCTGCGAAAGGCCTCCGCCGTCCTTACCATTCCAGGATGTGACGGGCACGAACTGGAGCACTAGCAAGGGCGCCTCCTTCCTCATCCTGCGCCTGGGCTCCACGCTCGCGGCAGGACGGGTATCCACAGCGAAGGCGACGGCGGACCGCCTCCCCTCAGCACATGGCAGCCTGGGGCTGGGCCCGCGGTACAGACACTTCTCACTGCACTGCATCCACTTTCACTGTATCCAGTCGGGCGCGGGTCGCGCTGGGCCGGCACGGGCGCGAGCCGTGCAGGGCGTAGGTGCACATGTGAGGGTCGGGGGATAAGTGGGCACGGGCCCTCTCTGTCCGCCGCAGTGACACAAACGCACACGCACGCACGCACACACACTCACTCTCTCGCACACGAAACAGGACGAGTAACGCAACGTGCGACACCCCTCGCCTCCCCACTGTCGGCTTGCGACTGGGTTTGAGTTTGAGTCGGCTGCCCGCCCGAGCCGAGCTGCCCGCCCGGGCTCGGCTCGGCCCGGACCGGCTCGGAACGCACCGCCGCGTCGGCTGCGCTCGACTCGCCTCGCCTCGACTCGACTCGACTCGGCTCGGCTGCGAGGAGCCCCTACGCTGGCCTGCGTTCGTTCCCGCAGCGGCCGCGAGGCGCGAGGCGGCGCCACCGTCGCCGATGTGTCATGCGCTGACGTCACGAGTCTAGCGGCGGGGCAGCCCGCAGGCGAACCGGGCCCGGGGGGAGGGGGGAGCGGCCGGAGCGGTACGGGGCGGGAACAGCTGGCCTGGTTGCCTGCCCTCCGCGGCCTGCCGTTACAAACACAATGCCGGACTGTTTACGAGCGCCGATCTCGCTCTTTCTTTCACGCCCCCCTGCTCTGCGTATCCTTCTCCGTCCTACAAACATATCTGATCTCCTTCTTGCCCCCCCCCCCTCCCTCCCGTCTCCCAAAAATGTGTCCTCGCCCCTTTCCTACGCGTTCTCTGTGGCCGCCCCGACGGTTAGTCATCCTTGGGAAGCACCACCGGGTCGGGTGCGGCAGGCAAGGGCTGCCGTGTCGCGTTGTCGCCGCCTCCCCGCGCCGTCCCCCGGCCCCGGCCCCGGTCCCCCTGTAATCTCCACCGACTCTGGTATCGTCCTCCTCCAAACGCCTGGCCGCCGGGAGGGGAGGGGCGAGTGTGCACGACGCAGTGCGCTTAATGGCCGCGCCGTGAGCTGCTGGCGCCTGTGGCTGCCTGTGGCTGCTTGTGGCCGCCTGTGGCGCCGCGGCGCCCGCGCACACGTCACGAGCGCCGCGGACGTACGCCGTCTTCCTGGCGAGCAGCCGCGGCGGCCGCCGGTGGGGGGTCTTAACGCCGGCAGCGGCGCCGCGACGTCTTTTGGAGGCGGCCAAAAATGCTGTCGGCGGCGGCGGCCCGGGCGAGCCGCCCCGTCTGAGCACAAGCCGCCAGGGCCACTCTGTGCGTGTGCGTCTAGGGGGCGTCGCGACGCCGGCGGGGACGCCCGCAGCTGCCGGCGGCTGCTGAGCGGCTGAGCGGCTGCCAGCCAGCGCCACGCCTGCCAGCGCCCCCCCCCCCCCCCCTCGGCTCGCACAGCTGTTGCGCCCATTTGTTTCGAGACGCCAACACGGAAGCGTCTTCATGGCTCGCGGCCCAGTAAAGTTAGTCAAAATGTAACTATTTAACCTGAACTTCAGGAGATTCCAGAGAGAGCCCCGGCGGCGCAGTTCGAAGAGCCGGACAAGGAGCTGCTATCGGCGACACGGAGCTCTGCCCTCCTCCGTGTGAGGCGGGGGGTGGAGGGTAGTGACCGGTAGCCATGCTCGGGCAGCGGCGTCGTCTCAGGACCCTCCCCGCCCGCGTCCCGACGGCGGCGGCGCCAGTGAAGCAAAGGGCTGCCGCCGCCAGAGCCGCCGCCAACCGGCCAGCACGGCCAGTGTTTCATTAGGTAGGAATCCGGGTTCACACGGCCGGAGCCAACGGCCTGATGGCCGGCTGGCCTGATGGTCGGCCCCGGCCGGTGGCCTGACGGCGTACAAGCCTAGCGAAGCAGGCCCTCTGCCAGGTAAGGACCGCCGCCGGGCGCCCGGGGCTCCCTGGGGCTCCCTGGGGCTCCCTGGGGCTCCCTGGGGCCAGGTCCGGGGCAGCCCCCCGGCCCTGGCCCGTCCCAGCCGGCTGACTCACGACATATTTGGCCTAATTTATGGAAATTTACCTGCCCTTTGTAAGTGCAACCTTGCCTCCACGACACGTTTAAGTTATTATACATGCACGACGCGTCGGCTCCCCTTTGTGGGAGTTACTATTCCTGTCGTTTTCGGAGGGACCGCCGCGCCGCCGGAAAGTCACACTTTAGGGAAAGCCGGTGACACAGCAGAAGGGAACGGCGACGTGTCATCGGAGGATGAGACACACACACACACACACACACACACCGTGTTATCGATGACACTCGCCCGGCCGCCCCGCCCCTGATAACACCACAGAGCGCCACATGGGAAGTGCGGTGGGTCAACACACCACGGGAGTTGTGTGGGTGCAGAGCGGCGCGGAGGCGTAAGGGTGCAACGCGCAGCGCCTGCTCTGAGAGCGAGAGGGAGCGAGACAGAGGGAGACAGAGAGAGAGAGAGAGAGAGAGAGAGAGAGAGAGCACGGCGGCGCGAGGTAAACCTTGAACCTTTAACCCCGCCGCCCGCAGCCCTTTGGGTGGGTATGGGCGGCTCGGCACGGGGTCGGAGAGGGAAGGAGGACCCCGAAATACATCATGAATCACCGGGTCCGCGCTCCGCCCGCCTGCAGGGCCTCCCCCCGGGTCCGCAGGGGCGGCCGTCGCTGGCCGCCGCGCCCGGCTGGGCCCGCGCCGCCGCACCGCCGCACCGCCCCGGCCGTTGGCCCCGAACACCGCCGGGCCGCACCGTAGCGGGCTGTGGACACCTCCAACCTTGGTAGAACTCACTACCCCCTCATCTCACCCCGGGAGGGAGGGGCGCTAAGAATAAGTGGACAACCCGTCACGCTCCCCCCCTGCGGGGCCCCGCGGGGCCCAGCTGGCAGTGTACGCGCGCACGCACCACGAGCGGCGGCGCGTGGCGGCGCGTGGCGGCGCGTGGTGGCGCGTGGCGGCGCGTGGCGGCGCGTGCCCCGCGCTGCACCGGCGGCACGGGGCGGGACGCGGCACCACGCCGCTGCGCTGGGCCGTGCCCGCCGTGCCCGCCGTGCTATTCCCATCCCTGTGTCGGGGAGAGGCGGCGAGGCGGCGAGCGCGCACCAGTACTTCCGCTGCCCCTTTGCGCCCTGCGGCTTCCGGGTGGACCTCGCCGACGTCTCCCCCCTCCTATTCTCCTCCTGGCGCGGCGATCGGCATTTGACACTCCAATAGTTAGACGGTGCCAACTGCGAGCGAGAGAAATAGAGAAGAGCGGAAGGCGAGAGGGGGAGGAACAGAAACAGACAGGCAGGGGGGAGGGGAGGGGTTGATGGGACGGGACAGGGGGCCTGCGCCGGTGCCAGCAACTGTCTGCTATAGACTATTCATTTCGTTCATTTCACACGCTGCCCCTGTCAGTGTGAGCGAGTGCGGGTGACGGAGTATGTGTGTGAGAGAGAGAGGGAGGGACGGAGATGGAGACTAACGGCCGGTGCGCTCGCTGTTGCCGCGGCTGCCGGGGGCGCTACGTGTGATTTGCAGCCGCTTCGATCGCCTATCCGTCCACACAGCAGCGCGCGGCGGGGGGATGAAAAATGCATGGGCCGGGCGGGCGTGCCTTGGCGGCCGGGCCGCGCCTGTGACGCGACGCCGCCGCGGGGGAGGACACTGGAAGCGGAGCCGGAGCACAAGCCAAAGCGCCGCGCCGCTCGCTGCACGCGGCCAGGACGCAGGACCCGCGCACCCCGCCCCCGACAACTAACAATGCCGCGCCGTACAGTAAGCACTCCCAAACACGGCCACCGGCTTCAAAAGGAGACTTGCAGATGAAAGCCTCGCGGGCCGCACCCCCATCCAACCCCCACTCCCCGCGAAGCGCTCCGGGAGGGGTGGCTGAAGTGAGGGGTGGCTATGAGGGTCGATCAGCTGACGAAAGCATGACTCATGCTCGGCGTGGCGGGGGGCGGCGCGGCGCGGGGGGCGGCGCGGGGGGCGGCTACCCCGGACACGTCACGGCGCACAGGTGTCGGCGGCGTGAGTGCGCGAGTGAGGCGAGGCCGAGGCCGGCGGCGACGCCCGCGGCCCGCGGCCCGCGGCCCGCTGCGGTCTGCCCGCGGTTCAACGCACGCCGCCCGCCCCCGCCCGCCCCGAGAGCGGCGCGACCAAAAACGTTGGCCTTCGCGGCACACCGCGCCACACCCTTGTTCACACGCACCGCCACGGCGGGAGGACACCCGCCGACGCGGCGGTCCCACTGACTCACTCGCACACTCACACACACACACACACACACACACACACACACACAGAGCCGCGACCACTCACTCACTGGGCCACCGCCCGCCTCTTGTGCGGAAAGTTTTTACAATAAGAATTTTCCAGACGCGCGAAAAAAAATCATTGTGACTTTTTCGTCTGATTAGCAGCGTTTTACATATACATTGAGTACGGCGATGCGTCGCACACGGCGGTACAAACTTGCACGCCCCGACGTCCCGGCCGGCCCGGCCTATGCCCGCATGGCCGCCCCCCTGCCCTCTGCCCTGCCCGCCCCCGACTCCCGGCCGGCCGAGTGAGTGTGTGGCGGGTGAGTAACGCCTGTCGGCCTGCTGCCACGCAACTTCCCGATAATTTCTCGGTGCGTTCCCATCCCACGGCCGACACCTCCCCTCCTCCTCTCCCTCTGTCTCTCTCTCCCTCTCCCTCTCTCCGCTCCCACGCCTCTCTCCCTCCCTCTCATTGTTGGGGCCTCTCCGGCCGCCGCGCGTGTGCGAGGCGATGAGTAACTCCCCCCCCCCCCCCCCCGCCCTCCGGGATCTCCCGGGGCACACCGGGGCGGCGCTGCGTGGAGCGCCCGGCAAGTAGGCAGCCCTCGGGCAGGCGCGGCGTGCGGGACGGCCTACCCGAGGGCGCTCCCGGCGGCCGGCAGCAGGCGGCAGGGAGAACACCCGGCCTCCCGCGCCTTCGCCGTCGTCACGCGGCCGAGAATGAGTGACTGAGTGGAGTGGCCTTCTGAACGAGGAAATGTGGCGGCGGCGGCGGCAGGCGGGGCGGCGCGGCCGCCACTTCGCACATCCAGCAATCATTTTTCTCAGCCGTTTATTTCCGACTCGCGACACGGTTTTTTTTTTAAAGTCTGGGCGTGGCCCAAGACGGGACCCGCTGCACCCCTTCCTGCGCGTGTGTGTGTGTGTGTGCGTGCGTGCGTGCGTGCTTGCGGCCCGCGTCGTCCACGAGAAGCCCCCTTCCCCTCCTCCCCAACCCCTCTGGTTGTGAGAGGTCACGAATTTCTCATACCTCGGCGCCGCGCTGGCCCGCGCCGCCACGCGTATACGCGCCGTCTGCACTAAATACCGGAAAAAGGGGGGAGGGGGTATTTTTAATCCGCCACAAAGGACAGACTAATGACGCCAACAACTGACTATTTGGCACCGGCTGGGTGTGAAAATAATGCCAGCGACCTGTGAAAGTAGCAGTAAAAACCGAGACTGGCGGGCGCGGGGAGGGGGGTTGGACGGGGGCCGGGCGGGGCCCCCGCGGGATCTGGGGCGCCCTACAACTCTGTCGCAAGGGTCGCGGGGTGGGGGGGGGGGGCGCTTCTGGTTCGGTGCATTATCCCCACATTCGTCTGCTTGTTGGGGTAGGTTGGCCGCCTGGCCCCGCCCAGCAGCCCGGCCCTCTCCCGCTATATTTGCAGCTGCTGCGTCCCCCGTCCTCGACAGTCGCCTGCCCGTGACCTGCGGCCGGTCGGTGCACACGCACATACACGCCGGAGACGGAGAAACCGTCACTTTTAAAAAGGAGAGCGAACTGGAACGTTGACAGCGAGCCACTCCCTTCCGTCCAATAACTCGCGGTGGCCGGGCGGGGTGGGTTGATCCATCACTGTCCCCGCCGCCTCCGCCGACCGCCACTTCAGCGCCGCATTAATTTTATTATTAGAGTGACAGATGCAAAAAAAAAAAAGGTTTGGCAACGTTGCCGCGGCGAAAATTAGACTCAGCAAAATGATTATAGCTTAAGCTTTCTGGTCCATTTTTTAAAAAAATAGCCTTTATACAATAATGCGGTAAGGGTGAGGGTGCACCTTCATGAGTTCGTCAGCGTCAGCTCTCTCTCTCTCTCTCTCTCTCTCTCTCTCTCTCTCTCTCTCTCTCTCTCTCCCTCCCTCCCTCCCTCTCTCGCACCCGAAGCACTGCAGCAGCAGCTGCATATAGTGTGCGCTTTTCAATAGACGGCGTGACTGGTTGGACGCGTGCGCTCGCGTGCGCTGCTGTCGAGCCGCCGCCTGTTCCTTCACCCCCCGACCCTCCCGCCCCGCCTGGCCGCGCCTCCCTCTCGGGGTGGTGTGTTTTTGGCAGCCCAGATGCCCTGCCCCGCTGCCCCCCGTCCGGCCCCGGTGAGTCATCCTCGGGCTGCTCGCTGGCAGCCGCGGGCCCGGCCCGGGGCCCGGGGGGTTCACACGAGGTGGTTTACCCCCTCCCCGGTGGCGCCCGGCCCCAATATGGCGGCGGCACCGGCAGGGCCGCAGGGCCGCAGGGCCGCCTTACCCCCGTGTGCCCCACATATCTCCCCGGTGATCGGGGGGGATGAGCGCTGCTGGTGCGGATGCGGGCCGCCGCTGCAGCCTGCAGACTGCCAGCCACACAAGGCAGACCCAGGGGCCGCCGCCAGAAACCTGTAAGCTCGGCTCTCACCGTGAGGCACACAAACCCATGCGGTCGGCAGGCGGAGTAACAAGTCCCGTACCGGCGGTGGTGTATTTAGCGGCAGGGTGTGTGTGTGTGTGTGTGTGTGTGTGAGAGAGAGAGAGAGAGAGAGAGAGTAGGGAGGGGGGAGGGGGTGAAGGGCGCATTTGACGAGAGAAGAACGGCCGTCGCACATTCTCTCGACGCTGATGACGACGGCGGCAGGGGAACAAGGATAGAGTCATTCACGATTTAAAAATAAAGACATTGGAAGACGTTGGTCGTAGTACGAGAGAGAGAGAGAGAGAGAGAGAGAGAGAGAGAGAGAGAGAGAGAGAGAGAGAGAGAGAGAGAGAGAGAGAGAGAGAGAGGGGGGGGGGAGGGAGCGAGGAGGGGAGCCGCCCAGCCCAATGCGAGCCGCATGACACATTCTCACGTGCGTCTGGACGGTGTTGTCGGACGATAGCATCACGCAGAAGCTCGGCAGCTCGGCAGCACGTCGGTTTCCGCCGGTTCTGTGCCGCCGCGCCGCCGGTCGTCATGTGACCGGGGCGCGTTTACACGCGGCTCTTCTCTCTGGGTGTTCCGCGGTGACACTCTAGGAGACGACTTCACCACCAGGGTAGGCGGGCACTAGGCGGGCTCTAGGCGGGCGCTAGGCGGGGAGGCCGGCGCGCTGCCTATCCCGCGGGCGGCGGGCAGCAGCCGGCCAGGGCTGACCGAGCGGGGGGCGGGAGGCGGCGAGGGGCGGCGCAGACAAGAGTAATAGCCCCATAGAGACGCGCTAAAATTACTCCAACGGACAAGACGCCGCCTATTTTACTTCCGACAAAAAAAAATTGCGACGGACCGGCCGAACGAGCCGCCAAATTTTGTGCGCGCACACATATTGAACACACACACACACAGACTGCCAGTGGACAGTGGAGGAGTGGCGGCGGCAAAAGTGGCACCGCGGCCAAGGAGAGGGCGTGCATGAGAAGGGCCTCGAGTGGCCCGCTGCCCCGCCGCCCAGCTGCCGCCCCCTTCATACATCACGCCATCCCCGCATATCGAGGGCTGCCCCGCCGGGCCCCGCCAGCCCCGCCAGCCCCGCCGGCCCCGCCAGCTCCAACCCCGCGGCACGCCGGCACCTGACGCTGCCAGCTGCCACTCGCCAGACCGGCCGGGGGAGCGGGGCGGGAGAGGGAGAGGAGGCCTTTTAACGACCGGGCTTTTTGCAAAACTGGGGCGAATGTGCTTTGCGCCTGCGCCGCGGCCGGGGATGTTCCGAGTGATTTAGGTTCCGAGCGTGGCTTCGCTTTACCGCTGCACTCTGTGAGAGCGCGCTCCTCTGTTCTCTCTCTCTCTCTCTCTCTCTCTCTCTCTCTCTCTCTCTCTCTCTCTCTCTCTCTCTCTCTCTCTCTCTCTTTCAATTCAATTTCTCTCTCTCTCTCTCTAACTCCATATCATTGTACGTCAACGCGCGTCAAACACGATCAAAAATCACCTTTCTGAACTCGCGAAAGCAAACCCGTTTTCGGGGAACTTCTCCTCCAGAGGACCCCATCAGTCTTTGGGCATCGCGGGCTTGTCGTGGCGCCCCCTACGCGGAACAGGATGCGTGTGTGTGTGTGTGTGTGTGTGTGTGTGTGTGTGTGTGTGTGTGTGTGTGTGTGTGTGACGCTCCCCGCCGTGTCCTGGTACAGTCCGGCTGAGCCCGCGGCCGTCCGGCGGCTGACGAATCGCCTCCGGCACGACTGCCCGCCTGTCTGGCCGCCGGCGTCGCCATGGGAACGCCGCCGATAGGTAACGGACTGCGGACATCCTTGCACCACAGTGCGCCGTGCGCCGCGTGTCGCCGCGTGTCGCCGCGTGGCGGCCGCGTGCCGCGTGAGTGAGGCCCGAGTGAGCCTCGAGTGAGACTGGAGGCTGACTCACTCAGATAGTGATTCACGACGATTGTTTCAGGGAAGCGGGAGGACGCAGGTGAGGTGCGCACCTGCAGCCCAGCGGCAAGCACTATGCGTCGTCAAAAGTGACCGCGAGGAGGGAATTGCTCTTGGAAAACAAGGCGTCACGGGCACTTCTAATCCGCTCTGTAAGAAACCATTCCCGGAGGCCGCACTGGAAAAAAATGTCTGGCGTCGGGCACAAACCGTTTAGTATCCGGGCCGCCAGTCTGGGAACGCATTAATTCGAGTTGGTGTCTAGGACAAGAGCCTGTCTGCCGTGTCTCAGCCCTTTGAACCCAGCACTGCCGAGCTCGGTCCTACGGGACTGAACGCCTTGCACGCAGAGACAACGCCACCACCGCTTTGGTCCAGGAGCCAAAGAGGATTTTTTTCCCCCGCAGTTCGGTCATATTTTTACAGTTCCACGGGATCACGCGTAGGTAGGGCCTGAAGTCACGGCAATCCGAACCCGCGGCTCTGAAGTAAATGCGAGTCGGGTGTAAACAAACACACATGATCTCTACGGCGTACTGTACCCGAACCTGTATTTGCGGTGTGATAACGCGCCTAGGCTCTCGTCTGATACCGCCGGCGGGGCGAAAACTGTGCGGGCCTTTATAACGTACACCGCCAAAACTGATAAGACTGGTACACGAAAACAAGGGGCCCGAGCACTCGGAAAAATGTTTAATAAATGTTTGATAACGTTTAATGACGCTTAATAAATCATTGCCAGAGACCACACGGAGAAAAATGCTTTGGCGCTGGGCTCAAAACGTTTAGTATCCGGGCCACAAGTCTAGGAACGCACTAAAAACGGTAAGTGACTGGGGTGTCTAAGCCTTTTGGGCCCAGCACTTTTCGAGGACGGACTGAACGCATTGAACTCGGAACCATTGTGGAACGCCCAAACCACCAGCCATGCGGGAGCCGCGCCGCGGGGGCGGGCGGGGGCCCCGCGTGAGGAAATACCGCAGCCGGCGTGTCACGGGCCGTCTTCCCCGTAGCGCCCGATGACTTATCGGAAGGCGTAGTAAGTATACTACGCCGTATAGTGGCTTGTGTGTCTTGCGGGGGGCCGCGGGGGGACGGGAAGGGGGAGAGGGGGGGGGGGGGGGGGGGGGGACCCACGCACGGCGCCGCGTTCTCGCGCACTGCTTTTCGCGGTCGGGATGAACCGCTTTTGTGACTAATCGAGGAGGGCGCGGTGCCGCTCGGTGGCGCCTGTAGCGGGCGCCTGTAGCGGGCGCCACGCCGTTGCCGCTGTCCGGGAGGGCGCCGGCCGTCACACCACGACGTGGTGACCGCGCCGATGCACTCCTGCAGCGGTGGCCCTGCTGCCCAGTGGTCCTGTAGCCCTGTAGTCCGGTAGCCCTGTAGTCCTGCAGCCCTGTAGTCCCGCCCCTGCAGTCCTCCCGGACCCGCCGTCGCGGCGCAGACCGCGGCCTGCTGCCGCCCGGGGCGGGATGCATCCGTATTCGGCCTCAATTACAGGGAGAGCCTCACCCAGGGCCTCAGCGCAGCCGCGGAGCCGCGGAGCCGCTCATTGCGGCCTGCACTCGGCCCTCGGGGCATTTCGGAGCGGCGCGCGTAGTATTAACAAAACAACAACGAAACAAAAAGAAAAGAAATAAATAACAGCTGGAAACACAAGCGGGATTTAATTGCCGGCATGCACAAGTCAGGAAATCTGCCTTGCAAAATAAAAGATGAAATAATGCCGCGCGCGGCTCGTCCGGCCGCGCATGGGGGCGACGCGAAACTACCCAGGCAGAAATAACCGTCCAGGAATGTGTTGTTGTCCAGGCCGGGCCGCCATCCCTGGCCGCGCGCACAAACCTTCACGGCCAGTGTCAGTGCTGCCAACTCGGCAACTCCCAAATAAGAACGGGTTTGGCCGGTCGGGGAGACCCCTGGCCCCGGCCGCCCTGGGCCCCAGTGGCCCCCCTGCGGCCCCCCTGCCTGCCTCCGGACAGCGAGCAGGGCCAGGGCCTGAAACTGGACCCGTCCGAGCTTGAGGCCTCGGCACCGAGCCCGGCTATGTGTGACGTGCCCGGTGCGACGTAAAACCAAGGCGCCGAACAGAAAACCACGAGCCGAACATAACCTAACACATGCTGTATGAGAGCTGGGTTAGAAGGCTGCCATCACCGTCTTGGCCTTAGAGTGCAGCAGGCACAGCCAGACACACAGCCGGCCACAGCCCGGCGGCCCGGCGGCCCGGCTGCCCGGATTTATATAATCCTCAGAGAGTTTCAGCCCCGTCGTGCGACGTTTGGCTGCCGCTGGCCGCCCTGCCGCCCTCCCATGCAATGAGTCATACGGATTTTGGCTCGGCCGGGCGTGGCCCGAGGAGGGGGGGGGGGGGGGGGGTTGCGCTGCCCGCCCGTTTGTTGGCTCAGACGCATCTGCTTCCAAGGCAAGGTGCCCACGGCGATTAATACCTCTGATCCGCCTGTCGGCTTGATTAGGGAAGTTGAAAATACCCCATCCGCTGTTGGGGACCGGTGAGGCCCGCGTTCAACACATGTAGGCAAAAGGTGGGGGAGCGAACGGGCGAACTTTTCCGCAGAGAGATGAGTGCGAGATGGTCCGGAGAAATGTGGCCGGGGTGTTGTTTGGAACCCCAGGAACTGGCGGGTGGGGGTCCACCTCGAACCATCCGGCCGGAAAACACAGCTCGAAATTTCTGGCAGTCGCTGTCAGCCGTCACCTGCAGGACCTCCGCGAGGCCGGACCAGGTAGACGGGGGTAGCGGCGCCGGCGCCAGGCCTGGGGCAGGCTGCGGCCGGGCGGCGCCAGGCCAGGCGTGCCCCGGGGGCGCCTCAACCTCAGCCAGGGCCGGGCACCGGGCGCCGGGCGCCGGGCGCCGGCAGCGGAGTGGAGTCGCGGAGCCACCTGTTGCCCGACTCCAACCTGTTGCCCGCCGCCCGGCCCCCGGCTGCCCCCGGCCGCTGGCCTGTGCCTGTCCCCTCCGAGCCACTCCGACGCACGCTTCGGCCACTTGGACAGCCTCCCCAACAGATCACCCAGGACGGGAGCCTGTCCAGACTACCGAACACCGACATGTCCAGTCGTAGACTGCCCTGTCCGCGGTGGCAGCATAAAACTGCTCGCAGACGTGTGGAACTGGTCAGTCCAGCTTCGCCTCTCGGACACCCACCCGGTTCCCGCCGCTCCCAGCACCGTGCCGTGTGTGTAACGTGTTCCCCGCCCTTGCCGCTCATGTCTCTGCGCTTCCCTCAGTGCGCGGCCCGACGGCACCCCCCCCCCTCCCCTCCCCGCCACCCCTGCACCGTGCAGCCTCTGCCCGGGGTGACTCATCCGACGGCAGGCAGCCCTTATCGGGCGCTCCCTCCCGCCTGGCGCACTTGTCAATCAGTGATATGACAAGGGGGAGGGAGAGCGGGAGAGGAAAATAAAAAGGGTGTGCGTGCGTGTGAGAGAGAGATAGAAGGGGGGGGGAGTAGAAGTCGCCGGAGTCGGACTCGACGTGCCGCCTCACGCCCCGCCGGTATTCGATCCCGCGGCGGCGCGGCCGTGGCAACAGCGTGTGACATTTATCCGCGTTGAATAACGCTCGGCCGGCCGGCTCGCCGCCCGGACGGGCGAACGGACGGAGGCATTCGAATGAATGAACGGCTGAAAGGCATGAATGAACGCCGCGGCCGAGGGAATGAATGGGAAGCGGCCGATGAATAGAGCGCAATCAAAGCCGGAAGCGCAGCGCTGGCGTGCGTTTCACTATCGCCGGCTGCGTGCGGCGCGGCGGCGGCTGCGGGTCCCGGCGGCCCCGGCGGCCCCGGCCCGGCGACCCCGTGGCGTGGCGTATGCGGACATGGCAGCAGCTAGCCAGGCTCCCGCGCACCCGGCCGTCGCAAGGACGTCTAGTGCGTTCGCGTGGCGAGCAGGGGAGGCCGGCGGCGCGGCGCTGCCCCGGGGCGGGGCACGGCGGGGCACGGCGGCACGCCTCCTTTCACCTTGTCGCGGCCCCCTCTCCCGGTGGACACCGGCACTGCAGCCGGCCGCCGCTAGCCAGGTCGACGACCTCGCCTTCTCCTTTACGCCGGCCTGATCCGCGAGCTCGCTGGCACGCGGGTACGACAGACAGTCACCCCTGCACGCACGCCCCGCACCGGCACGACGGGCCCCGCTGCCCCGGTGCCGACACCCCGACGGCCCCTCCCTCCCCCCTGCCGCAGGATCCGGGCAGGATCCGGGCCGCGCGGCGCGGCCACGACAGCTAAAGGTCAGGGCGGACTCACCACCTCCACGGCAGCGCAGTGTCGCGCGTCGCGCCCGCTCGCACGGAAGCCAAACTCACCTGCGGGAAAAGAGAGAAAAAGCATTCAGTGCCTCATCGTCCAGCGCTCCATCGATATTGGAGTCCGTCTCGGTCAGGACGGGAACCTGATCTGGCATGGACTGGCACTTATCGCGGCCGGGCCGCGGGTCCGCCGCCGTGCCCTTTCGGCGCTGCCGCCGCGGCTGCCGCTGCCACTGCCGCCCCCGCGGCGCGGCGTGTCGCCGCCGCCGCCGCTGCTACACGCAGTGCAGCAGTGCAGCCAACCTGGCGGTCCCCAGGATGAGTCACCGCGGCCTGAGCAGAGGTCGGCTATGCGGGCTGCGGGCGCAGGTGGGGGAGCGCGGGGGAGGGGCTGTGACATTTCCCACTCCCCGCGGCCCGCGGCCAGCCCCCCGCAACTGCACGGAATCCCAATGGCACAGAGAGAGAGAGAGAGGAGAGAGAGAGAGAGAGAGGGAGAGGGAGAGGGAGAGGGAGAGGGAGAGGGAGAGGGGGAGGGGGGCGACGGGCGCGTCGCGCAGTGGTAAACCTTGAACCTTTAACCCCGCAGCCCTTTGGGTAGGCGGCCCGGCTCGGCTATCGGGGCTGCCAAGGGAGCAGGGGGTAACCAACTCAGCCCAGCTCCTCCACAGTCAAGATAGTTCGCGTGTACTTTTAAACCTTTAAAAAAAAAATTTAAAACTCGTAATTTTTTTCCTAGACAGATACGCAGTGGAGTGGACAGGTTACAGGTTTGTCGGGATGTGACGATTTTATCGTCTGCCATTGCCAGTTATAGTCGGCTCGTATCCAACGCGCTAGTGCACTGGTGCAGCGGGGCCCCGGACCCTTACTGACTGCAGGCGGGCGCACAGGGGGCGCACGGCGGGCGCACAGCGGGCCCAGCAGCGGGCTGGCCTGGCCGGGGAGACGATGTTCGGGGCGGGCCGCCGATAGCGGAGCACTGCGCCCAATCAGTTTGAGCAACGATTCTTATCGCCCGCTCTCCGTGTCGTAAGATCGACACTCGCGACGTAGCTTCTGCCCCCCCCCCTCCCCCATCCGCGCGGCTCGCCCGCCTCACAATGTCACACCGCGAGAGTCGGTCGCAGCTCGCGAACGGCCAAACGAAAGTCTGTTTTCGCCTGAATCGTGGAAAAGTTTGCCGTGAATAAAAATTTACGGTATGTCGTGTGTGGTAGTGGTGGGTATTCCGTCGTCGGGTCGGGTCGGGTCGGGTCGGGCCCGGCGTGCACGCTCTCCGGAGCTCCGGCTGCTCCGGCCGCGGACCGTGTGGGGGGAGCGCGGCTGGAATTCGGCAATGCCGCGGCAGCAGTCTAGCCTCGCTGCCGGCTGCCGTGCCCGGCCGCGGCCCGCGAGGAACGCACGCTGCAGTGCACGCGCTCGCGCACCGCGCACCCCGCCCGCGGCGCGGAGGCAGCGGCGGCTGCGGCGGGCGCCAGCCGGGCCGGCCCCGCGGCTCCGGCCGGCATTCCGAGCCGCGATCTGCGATCGGCCCCATTACCGCCACGACCCACGGAAGCAGCCGAGCCGCGCTGGCGGCAGCTGCTCGGCTTGGACACTTCTCTTTTTGACTCATCATGGGTTTCGTCCGGCCCGCCTCGCGGCCCGCCGTCGTTGCGGCTTACGACCGTCTTATCTAGCAGTAAGAAGGACGCGGCCTGGTCACCCGAGATACTGAGGGGCCGAGAGGCACGGGTACAAGCCACACGGGTGCTCGGTGCGCGGGTACTCGGGTGCTGAGGGCGCAGGTACGCAGGTACCCAGTGCACAGGTTAAACAGGTACTTGAACAGCTACTCGAGGGCTCAGTGCGCGGGCGGTATTTCAGCCTCCGCCAAAAGCCGCAACGACTCCAGACAGGCGCTGCGCGCTCCGCCGCCGACGTGGCTCAGAGTGCTCAGCTCAGCCCGGGTACAACACGGCCTTCCGCCCTCACCACGTGGACGCCGGGGCCCCGGCCGCCCCGCCGCCCCGTCGCCCCGCCGGGGCGTTGTGGTGTTGTGGTGTTGTGGCGCTGTTCCGAGAAGCGACACTACGCTCGCAGGCCTTCGCAGACACGCCCCCCCCCCCTCCCGTACCGGACCGGTCCTGTGACGTCCGCGGCGGTCCACGGGCAGGCTGCTGCTGATGCACTGTGTGTGCTGTGTGCGCCAGTCAGCCCCGCTACTGTATAGGGGCCCGCGGCCGCGGCGAGGACAGCGCGAACATGAACTGGCTGCGTCCGCGAGACGTGCCAAAGCGCCGCACCACACCGCGGCCATGCAGGGCGTCAGCGTGGCGGCCGCAGGGGGAAGGGCAGCAGCCGGGCGGCCGGGGCGGCGGCCGTGTACACGCACGCGGCACCGGGGACGGGACGGGCCGCGCCGCCGCTCCGGATGCCCGATGTGTACTTGCATGTGTCCTGCCGGCCCGGTGACCCTGGTGACCCTCGCCCCGGCGGCCGCCGCCGGCCGGGCCGCGTGTGCGGGTGGAGGCGGGCTGACTCATAGCGCGCGAGCACTCACACACATACACACGCACACAACGAGCCTGCGTGTCAGTGTGGACGGCGAGGAGGGGGAGGGGGTACGTTTCCTGGTGGGCCGGCCGGCCGGACAGCGCGGCGCGGGGGCGCCTCGCCGTACTGTACGGCACGGCACGAGGGACAGAGACCCCACAGTGAGAGGCGGTTTAACGGCCTGGACGGCACGCCAATATCAAAGAGGTGCTTCGGGGCGGCGGCCGCGCCGGGTCCCCCCTGCGCCGTACAATGGTATGTTTGGGAAGGTACGTTTTTACTGCGCTGTAAAATGCACCAGAACTCGAGAGAGAGAGAGAGAGAGAGAGAGAGAGAGAGAGAGAGAGAGAGAGAACCGTAGGGCGCTGACGCCGCGTTGGCCCTGAGGGCCCGCAGAGCGGCGGCAGTGGCACCTCCGGAGCCTGCGGGGCGCGGCCGGAGCCGAGGGCGCGAATGCGAGGCTGGCCGAGGAATGCGGCCCGGCCCGACGGGCCCGACGGCCTGTTCGGGCGACTATCCTCTCCGGCCGGCGGAGAGTGTCTGTCCTCACGGCCCGGGCGCGTGAGTCACCGCTGTGGCCGAAGGGAGCGTGGCGGCGCGTGGCGGCGCGTGGCAGGACACCCGCTGCCGCCGCGGGGCGACCGCATCCGTCACAAAGACCCCCGAGGGGTGTCCTACCACTACTCACGAGCGGCGTGGCCGAAGCCCTAGGCTAGGCCCGGCCACGGCGCAGCCATACCCCCCGCTGACAGTCCACCCGGGCGGCGGGGTATCGCCACCGCCGGGCACCGCCGGGCACCGCCGTGCGCCCCACGGAGCCGCACTTATTTTAAGGCTGGCCGGGAGCACACACGGCGTCAACCAGAGCGACACGACTCTGACCCGGCGCTGCTTTCGCAGCGCGGAAAACTCCCGCGCCGCGAATACGAGCAGTAACAGCGGCAATTAAACGGGAGGGGAGCCGAGGGGATAAACTGCGAATGAAAGGCGAGAGGTCATTCTCTCGGTCACCCCGGCCGTCCCCGCCCGGACGCCCGGCGGCCGCACAGGGCCGTGGTGGTGGCGGCCCCTCCGGAGCTCGTGCCGCCTCCGCGGCCCTGAGGGCGCCGGGCAGGTAGGCAGCGCGGCCGCGGCCCTGCGCGGCGGCGTGCCTGCCCAGCCGGGCGGCCGTGCCGGGCCGTGCCGGGCCGCAGTGCAGGGCGACGCCGGGGCCGGGGCCGGGGCACGCGGCACGCCGGCCGGCGGCGGAGCCGGATGCCGGACTCGGGGCCCCGCGCCCCGCCCTTGGCAGCCCCGCCCGGCCCCGCCCCGAGGGCCGTTAGGCAGCGTCCTGTCGATCACACATCCTGCCTCTGTCCCGGCCGCGGCCATCCTGCCGAGACTTTTATTCCGCGACCAGCCGCCCGTAAAGAGGGCGCGGGGCGGCGCCCCGCACCGTCAGGGCAGGGTGGGGGCCGTGGGGCGGCGGGGCGGCGGGGCGGCGCCCAACACACCCTGTCTGCGGTGTGCTTCGTCAAATTTGACCAAAGTCTTTTGTTCGTCCCTTTCTTATATTTGTTTGAAAATATAATCTAAGTCGGAAATTTGACTAAATCTGCGTCAAGGCCTTGGCGAAGCCACACTAACTGACATTCCGAAATTACTAAACTGTTGCGACCTAAAACTTTCTCACGGCGACTAAACGAATCGAAGGCCACCGGGCGGCGGCGGCAGTGGCTGCCAGTGGCTGCCGCGGGGGCTGCGGGCACCGCGGGGCTTCTCGTGGGGTGCCGGCCCTGACCACCGTCACCGCGACCGCAAAACTCGTTTGCACTAATTTGCCACCGCGACAACGTGAGCCACACTCTCTTTCTCGTAGTTGGACGCTACAAAGCGAAAGAATGCCGCGTGTGTCACCTCAAATCCCTGGACGTGATCGTCACGCTGCCGGAGCGGGCCGCGCCGCCGCGCCGCTGCGCCGCGGGGGGTCCGCGAGTCAGCGCGCTTCCATTCCAAACCACGCCCTCCGGGCGCGGCCCCTGGCTGCCCGCGGCTGCTGCCCATGGCTCTGCCATGGCCACGGCAAGGCCGTCCGCACTGACGGAGAGGGCATTATTCGCAGGAGCGGAGCGGCCGGGGCGGACGGATGACACACCGCCGCGCACGTCGTCTGTTACGTGTCCTCTCCTCTCGCGCACGGATCGCATCAAACTGACGTCATGATTTAATACACATTGTAAAGTCTACAGATTCCCGTCGTATACATGCTTGGCTTTACAGGAAAAAATGAGAGAGAGAGAGAGAGAGAGAGAGAGAGAGAGAGAGAGAGAGAGAGAGAGAGAGAGAGAGAGAGATAGAGACCCCTGATGAACAAGTCACGCCTGTCAATAACACTGTTCTCTACGACGTAGTTTTCCTTGGCGCTGCTGTACACAGGCTGCAATTATCGCACATTTTCATTATTGGCAGCACTCGGCGAGGTGTGCACGTACTACGACATTACGTGTGCATCGGAGTGCAGGTGCGTGTGAGTGAATCAGCCTGCGATCAGCGGTAGCCGACGGCGCAGGAAGTCCTCGGGCCGCCGCTGGCCGCCGCTGGCGCAGCCCGGCGCCATGCAGAGTTGAACACGTCGGGGACGCCCTCCATGCCTCTGCCGCGTCACAGAGAAAGAGGAAATAGCGAGCTTATGTATGATTCACGCGCGTGGCCCTCTGAATTTCCTCGACTAGAGACGAGCATTCCGACTAGACTGCACATAATCACATCTATAGTTATTGTCACTTGTCACTATTGACGTCAAGTCTATGGAGAACTGTAACTGTGAAAAGCCGGTACCGACTCTCTGGCTGGACGGGCACCACAACCGTGAAGGTTTGAGTCCTGAGGAAAACTGCATCCGCGAGCGCCGCGGACTGCCAGGGATCCGGGACGCCGACGAACGCGCCATGAATAAAATCATAGTCCCCGCGGGGCGTCACAGATTTACCCGAGTCGATGGGATAAGTCTGTTTCGAGCGGCCCTCCCGTATGCAGATGCGCCGGGCCTCACCCCGTCACCCCTCCTGCCGGCGCCGGCGGGGACCAGCGGGGACCACCGGGGGCTTCCCTGGGGAGCAAGCAGCGGCTCCGCAATCCCGAAACCACCCCTGAGTACTGTAGCGGGCTGGGAGTGAGGCCGCCGGGCCGCCGGGCACTGGGCACCCCCCGGGGGAGAGCGCGGCGACGGACTCCCGGGGGACTCCTGGGGGACTCCGGCGGCGGCGGCACCGCCCCCGACACCCGCCGTCCGCCGCCGCCGACCTCGGATCCGAAGTAAGTCGACATGGCAGCCGAGGAGGACGTCCAGGGAAATTATTTCCCCCTTGAAGGGCATCGGCGCACACCGGAAGGGTTCCCGGAGCCCCGAGAGTCGCGGTGAGTGATCAATGGAGGATAAGTGGCACTCGCCTGTCCGGCCGCGGGCCGTGCGGGGCCGCGTTCGTGGCCCGGCGCAGCCCCCCGGCCCCCGCGGCCCGCACGTCAATCGCGAAAGATGTATGGAAAGCCGCGGGGACTGGCGGCCGCGGCCGGAGCATCGACGGGGTGGAAATAATTAAAAGCACCTTCACCACACCGGCACCGCCCGGCTGCACCACCCACCCCCACCGTGCCGTGCCGTGCCGCGCGACCGCAGCAGGCCCTGGGCTGCCCTGGGCGTGCAGGGGGGCCGCCGCGCCGAGCCAGACGGAGCGGCGCCCGCCCCGCCCTGCAGGGCCGGCCCGACCCCACCCCCCACGCCACGTCGCACCACGCCCACGCCCCAGCAGCGCCCGGCCCCCGCCACGGCCACGCCAGGACCCCGCCAGGGCCCCGCCAGGGGAACAGCCACGGACCGCCACGGACCCAGAACGCTATTCGCCTCACGCCTCTGACATTAGAATGCGAATTTGAAATTTATGAGCCACGAGTGTATAGGGGTCTGTGTGTGTGTGTGTGTGTGTGTGTGTGTGTGTGTGTGTACGTGTTTGTATGACTACTGCGCGTTGTTTGTGTGTGTGTTCCCGTCCGGCTCGGCCGGCACCTGTCCCCAAAGGGCGCAAGTCGGCAGTCCACATTTATCTCTCCACCCGTCTGTCTGTCTGTCTATCCGTCTGTCTGCCCGTCTATCCGCCCGTCTGGGCGCCTATCTATCCCGCGTTGAGGAAGCAGCACGGTAGACGCGGGCCGCGGCGCCGTAAGAGTGACTAAACAGATAAGGTTATCAGCCGGTTATCCTGCAATCGGCACGAGTAATTAGCCCGCGGCCGGGGGATAAAATGTGCAGCGGAAAATAACGCCGGCGGGAGAAGCCGAGGGCTGCCTCGCTAGAGGCAGTCCGTGAATATGCCTCCACGGGTCTTGCGATGTAAGCATAAAATATTGCTCGGCTCCAAGCATATTGTGCTTAAATCCAGCATCTATTATGAGCAGAGTGCGGGCTCCGTATCCAGCGCGGGGCGGGGCCGGGCCGGGCGGCACCTCCCCTCCTCGGGGGTGCGCAGCCGCGCCCACCAGCCGCCACCGGCCGCCACCCCGCCCGCACTCATGAGCACGGCGACGACCATCTTGTGCATCCGCCGAGCGCCGCGCCAGCCGCGCGCACACAAACCAGGGCCCCCGTTAAAAGGGCCCGGAATCGGTCATAAAGTAAACCGCGGCGCCGCACCCCACCCGGGGGAGCGAGGGAGACAGGAGACGGCAGCGCGCGGCCCCGCGGGACGCGGAGGAGCTTTACTGGCATTCCTTTCAATTACCCCTCGAGGCTTTACTATGTACATATACGGCCTCCTTTGCCCCAATTAGGGACGCGTCGTCCATTCGGATTCGTGAGTCATCGCGGGGATTGGGGAGGGGGTTGCGGCGGCGGTGGTGGTGGTTGGAGGGGGGGGGGGGGGAGTCTAGGGGAGGGCCGCGGCGCAGTGCAGGTGTTTGGGGCGCCCTGGTCAGAAGCCGTTCCGCGCCACTTGGGCGGCGCAGTACGCGATAGTGGCCGTGTCGCAACGCTGTCAAGCACCCGAAACACACAACAAAATGAGTCGACTAAAAACCGAGAGGTCCTCCGGTCAGAACTGCGCGAGTTCGGTTCTGAACAACATTTCCAAAAATTTCATTTTTTATTGCCACTGTTGTTTCAAAGGCGTGTTTTCCAAGATTTCTTTGTATACCTCAGTTCCCTCACTTTAAAAGTTGCAAAAAAAAAAAAACGAAAGGAAAAACCAACATGATTTTATTGAGATGTGCCCGTCTGCTTGCCGATACCTGACTCACGCAGGTTTGTGCGAGAGAGATTGTTTGTCGAGGTGGCGGCACACACGTGAGGCGGAGAGAGACGGAGCGGGTCGTGATGTTATGCGGTATCTCCCCCGCTCCGCGCTCCGCGATCCGCGGCTCCTTCCACCACCTCCTCTCCGGGCGCGAATAAACCGCAGCGCCGTGTTGTGTTTTATGGTCCCCATTGATAAATCGTCATGTCTGTCTGAGTAGCCGCGGGTCCGGGAAGTCCGGGGTCCCGCGGGGCCAGCGTGCCGTACTGCGGCAGCGGCGGCAGCGCGGCCCGGAGTGCCCGGGGGCCTGCCGGAGGCCCGGGGCTCCGAACCCGACCGGCCCACCGGCGCAGCCACGCGGCCACACGGCGCCAACGGCGGCCGCAGAGCAGAGACGTCACACACACACACACACACACACACCTGCGAGCGTGTTCCCCTGGCCGGTTCCCGGTAGTAGGTAGCACAAGCTGCGGCTGCCGGGTCCTGCCCAGCCTCTGTGGTCCATAGGATGTATGGACAAAAATTTGTGGCCCCAAATGATATCGCCTCCCAGTGCACCACTTTACTGGTTCCTGCTCGCCGTCCTGCCAGACCGACACACGCCCGCGCCACGCTGCGCCGCGCCCCGCCGAGGCTAAACACATAATCCGCCCGTCCGTCTATATAGAGAGCGCGCACACATGCATAGGCACGGACACATTGTGCGATGCGCAAAAGAAAAATTGGAACGGAGGAGAAGTCGGAGGCGGCGGGGGGGGGGGGGGGGGGGGGAGGCACGAGGCATCAGCTGCGACCGCCGTCGCCGCAGCAACAGGGACGAGTGTGATTCATCCGATTAAACTCGCGACGCGACGCCCAACAACAAGTCGAGAAGGCAGATGGCAGATGGCGCCAGCGTCCACCGCGGCGGTCGGCGGGCCGGGACAGCGCCGCGGCGCCGCCGCGCGGCCGGCAGCCGCGTGCGTTGGGCTGCCTACCCGCCCGGCGGCGGGGCACGGGGCGGCGCGCGCACGCCGGCTGCAGGCTCGGCTGCCTACCCGCCCGGCGGCCGCCGACGAGACTTGACAGGATCGCAGGTCCGTCGGGGTGCGCGCCGCGCCGTGCCGCCGGAGGGTGTCCACGTCCACGTAGGCCGACGCGGCGGTGACCTATAGCTGGCCGGCCGTCAAGCACGGCCCCACGGCCCCCCTGCGGCCCCCTGCGGCCTCCTGCGGCCCCGTCCGCGCCGCGGCCCCGTCCTCGCCGCCCCACGTACGCTCAGGCTGCGTGACCCAACCGCGTAACCACCCCTCCCCCTTCTTTCACCTTAAGAAATCCGATATATTTTATTAAAGAGAGAGGCCAGGTGCCCCCAGCCTGGCCTGCGGCCGGCCTCCCCGTACGGCTTGTCCGTGACACGGTCGTAGCCGGGGACACGGGCCGGCGAGCCCCGCAAAGGGTTTGTGGCCATCGCCACTACAGCATAGAGACATAATTGTGTGAACTGCAAATGGTGGAGGCGGTGGTCAACGCCCGGCACGCCGAGTCTTCTTCGCAAATAATTTGTATAATATAGGCCGCATTTTAAATGTTCTATTTTAAAAGAAATGGCGACCGAAGGAAAGGGGCGATAAAATGTGACGGAATCGTTTGTGGCGACAATAAAGCGTTACGCGCGATTGCTGCCGCCGTGGCCGGACCCCGGGCCGCCCAGCGGGCTGATTCCGAACGCTGTTTTCTGTCGCACTCGTGGAGAGCCACATAAGAGAGCGAGAGAGAGAGAGAGAGAGAGAGAGAGAGAGAGAGAGAGAGAGAGAGAGAGAGAGAGAGAGAGGGGTCCCAGAAGACAGTGTTCGGAGTCGCTCGACCGCCACCGCCCCCTGTCGCCCCGCTTGCCCCTCCGCACGTGCATAATGCCATTTGAAAGGCGGCCAACGCCTCGCGCGCCGCGGCCAACGCCTGCGGCCCCGCGGCCTGCGGACCTGACGTCAGCGCGGGGGCGGCGCGGCGGCGGAGGAAAGCCGCGAGGGACCGCGAAGCACGGCCGCGAACATGTCATGTCAGCGTGTCGAAATGCCCCGCCCTCCTCTCCTCCCCCCCGCCGCGGCCGGCCGAAATACTCCAAGCCCCGCGGCCCGCGGCTATTATCGTCCGAGTGGTTTTATTTTAAAGGGTGCGTCGGTCTCGTTATAACTGCAGTCCGGAGGCCGCGCGTCCCAACTGCAGCGGAGCGGTCGCCGGCGGAGTCCGCGGCTCTTCGTATTCGGAGCGGTGTCAGCAATGAGCGCGCCGCTCGCCGCTCGCCGCCCGCGGAGGCGGAAAGCGGCGCAGGGAGGCGGCGGCGGCGGCGGCGGCGGCGGCGCAGCGGAAGAGGCACTGCCTATTTTTAAGAGTGACGCTTCGCCTTTCGGCCGCACGGCCTGCTTGTGTACACACAACACCATGCCGCCGCCGCCGATGCCGCCGCGCCACTCTTCACCATGAGCACCACCATCACCACCGTCACCATCAGTCGGGTCGCGGCCCGCGGGCGCCGTGGCGCCTGCAGCACTGGACACCGCGGCGCACCGGTGTGCGGCGGGACGGCCTACCCGGCAGGGGCCCGGCCGCGGCGCAGCGTGAGCATCTGTGTGCGCGTCAGTGCTCTCGGGCGGAAAGCTTGCGTCTCTGGTGCTCCTCGCGGGTCAGCGGATTCGGATCAGCGCGGATGACGGCGGTGCCATGGGCCGAAGTGCCGACGGAGGCGGCCCGCTCTCTGCGCCACCGCCGCCGTCACTTAAGACATCGGAAAGCCGTTCGGCCCGGATATGAGAAAATGATCCTCGCGCGGCGCGACGGAAGGAAGGAAGAAACGGGCTGATCGTCGCGGTGAAGCCGGCGAAACCCTCTCGACGGGCGGGGCGCGTGTGGAGGACTCCGTCCGGTCCATAGTTCGCCATGAAACGCCGGGGACGAAACGGTGCTCAGTCGGTTGTCGGCCGACGGTCAGCCGGAGGTTGAGCAGGCGAGCCGCCAGCCGCCGAGAACGCCACGACCGCCAACGGCCTTACGTCAGCGCCCACCCGGGTGCCGGGGTGCCGGGGGTGCGGGTGCCGGCGGGGTCGGCCCACTCGGCCCCACGCCGGCGTGTGGTGGGCGCCGGGACGCCGAGGGGGAGGATGTTGCGGGACGACAACAAGCACGCAGCGGCGGCGAGGGGTCGCCGACCTGGCGAGGTGGTGCGGACTTACCGACTAGGAAGGCGGGCTCCCGGTCCTCCCTGACGAGGGCGGTGAGCACGAGCACGAGGGGGTGCTGCGGGGGCAGCCGGTCCAGCAGGGCGCTCGAGTCGTCGTAGACCACCACCTGCCGCGAGGCCAGCTGGTCCTTGGGGCCGGCCAGCTCGGCCAGGGAGGCGCGGCCCTGCTGCAGCCGCCGCCGGTTCAGCCGGTCGGTGCAGTTGACGTTGACGGCGCCGCGGATGTGGGAGGCGTTGTAGGCCAGGAAGGCGCGGCAGTCGAGCAGGACGCACTCGCCGAGGCGGCGCACCAGCCCGTCCGAGTCCAGCGGCATCACCCGCTCCAGGACGCGCGCACGCTCGGCGGCGTCCGGGCACCCGGGTCCTTGGCCGGCGCCGACCCCCGCCAGGGCGGCGGCCGCGGCCGGGCAGGGCGCGCCATGGCAGGCGCTGGGGGTCGCCGACGGCTCCAGCTTGCAGCGTTTCGCCGGCGACGCGGACGTGGGCGTGATGGGCGAGGGCAGCACGGGCAGCAGGCCCACGGCGGCGGGCGCGCTCGCGGGGCCCGGCTCGCTGAGGCTGCGCGTCAGCGAGAGGCGCAGGCGTTCGCGCGGCGGTCGTCCTCCCGTGGCGGCACCCGGCGAAAAGCCCACGCCGGCGCTGTGGCCGGGGCTGTGGCCCAGGCCGCCCAGTCCCAGGGCCTGGGCAGGCGCGGCAGCGGCGTGCGCGGCGTGCGCGGGCCGCCACGCCTGCCCCACACCCAGCCCCATCCCCGGTGCTGCGGCAGCGGTGGTCGCGGGGGCGGGACCCGCGGGGCCCGCGGGGACGGCGGGGACGGCAGGGCTGCTGGGGCCGCACACGCTGGGGGACGGCGGCGCGGGGGCAGGGGGGCCGGCGGCCAGCGCTAAATCGGGACAGACACAAACAGACAAGTGTTAGGACCATTCATCCAACAGGTAGGCTTTACTTATCTCTTTCGCGGGGGCACGCCGGCCGCGGGGCCGCGGGGCCGCGGGGGGCGCCGCCCGCCGCTGAAGAGATCCACCTCGCGTAAACAACTTTCGATTGTTTCGATCCAGCGGGTCGGGATGCCGGCCATTCCCGCGCCATTAGCACAGAGCGGGGCGCGGAGGGGCGGCGGGCGGCCGACATGCAGGAATGCCGACAATGTTGTGGGCAGGGGAATGACACGGCGCGGAAGGAGAACAAGTACCAGAGCTGCACCCGTCTGCAGCACCCGGAGGGGACGGGAGGGGGAGAGAGAGAGGGGGGGGGGGAGGGAGGGAGGGAGGAAGGAAGGGTGTGTGAGAGAGAGAGACAGAGAGAGGGGGGGAGAGACTGCTGACAACCGCTGATTTGTGCCCCGCGTGGACGGACGCCGCCGCGACGACGCGGTGGCCGTGGGTCGGCGGCGTCGCGTGGCCGCCCCCCGGCTCTCGGCGCCGCCTCGCCTTGGCCTTGCCGCCATCGGGGGAGTGAGTGTCCGCGGCGGGGCTGTCGTGGGCTGTCGTCGGCTGCCGCGCCTCCGCCACCGCCACTGCTGCTGGCCCCGCGAAACGCAACTCCCTCGTCAAAGCACGCGGAAAAGCGCGGCAGTGCCACAGCAGCGCTGCGGCTGCGGGGTGGCGTCGGCCGGCGCGGCGTCGCCTGGCGGCACCTGACACCGGCGGCCTCCGCGGCGCTCCGCGCAGCTCGGCGTCAGACGCTCGCCGTCAGCGGCCGTGTCGCCTCGCGACGACACACGACGCCGCGGGGCTGCAATGAGGGCCGTGCAGCGGCGTCAGCGTCAGCCCGTCGGACAGCCTTCCCATTTCCGTGCTGCCCGCCTCCTCCAAGCCTTCTCCCCCTGGCATCGACTGAGGTGCTCGCCTCTGGCGGCCCTCTGTGTCGCGGGCCACACGCCGCTACGGCCGTCGCAAATTTAGGAAGGGCGGCGCGGGCAGCGCGGGGCATGGGACTCCGTCGTAGGTCGTAGTGCGGGTCCGGTCCGCCCTGGCCGCAGGCACCGCAGGCACCGCAGGCCGCACGGGCCCCCGGGGTGCTGTGTGCGACGCTTTGCAGTGCGGTGCTGCCGGCCGGCGTCCTTCCCGGAGTGCCACCCATTTGTTTGCCGCCCCCCTTGGGCCGAGCACAACGGTGGCGAGTTCTGAATTTCACATGAGTCTCCTCCGCCCAGCCATCGGTCTCCCCCCCCCCCCTCCCCGTGCCCTCCCCTTCGCCTGACCTGCGCGCCCTTCTCCTCCTGAGATGACCGATAAGCCCTTCCCCCCGGTGTGCCTTGTAACGCACAGCACGCCTCCGTCATCCGAAAGGCAAATCATGTCCTGCAGGTCCCGCCGAGGTCCTGCCCCGCCCTGCCCCGACAGCTCGGGCCGCGGAGCCCTGCGGTGGGCCGCGCCAGCCACCAGGAGAAGGGCACGTTGGTGACCCTGTAAAGGAAGAGCACCAGCCGACGCCTCCAGGTGAGGATGGAGCCCTGCAGGATCTGCCCGCGGATCACAGGCGGGCGCATGAGCCCGGGTCCGGGCGCCGGGCGGACTGCGCCGCCTGCGCGGGGCCGGTGCGCCCTCACCTCCTCTCCGCCACAACCGACCCCACCGAGGGCGCGAGGCAGAGGGCGCGAGGGGGAGGGGGGCCGCGATGACTCACCGCCCAAACATAGCGCCGCGAGGGAAGGGAGGGGGCGCGGCGGCGCTGCGGCGCGGCGGTGGCAGTGGGAAGTGGAGCAGGTGGAGAGAGGGAGAGGGCGGGCGGCGCGGCTTCGGCCCGGCTTCGGCACCAAGTCGGCACCGCTTCGGCTGTGCGCCGGAGAGGAGACTGTTCCCGCTGCTGTGCGCCGTGCTGTGCGCCGTGCGGCTGCGTGCGGCACGCTGCATAGCAGGCCAGAGGCGGACAGAGGCGGGATCAGAAGGGCCGGGCCGCGACCTGCAGGGGGAGCCCGGACACTGTCAGCTCGGACCTCTCTCTCCCTCGCCGTTCTTGGCCAAAGCCCGCGTCTGAGACAGATCTTCGAGGACAGGCTGGGCTGGACCATGGAGTAAGACTGGACCGCTGCTGGCTCGCTGGACTAGCTCGGTGCCGGGGAGGGGGAGGCGGGGCCGGGAGGGTGGACGACACTGCACGGGCTGCAGGCCGCTGGGCACCTCTCGGCTCCCCTCCTCCCCCGCAGACACACTCGATAATCAATCAGCGGGCGCAAACACGGTGACACCGCCTGTGGCGGCGCTGACACGGGAGTCTAGACCCGGCGTGCGGGCCGGAATGCGGGGCGGGGCGGATGCCTCACGCGGCACGCGGCACGCGGGCTTCCCGCAGACAACGTGGAATAAAGGCAATAATCGATGGGGCGTGAGGCATTGATCGGGCGCGGAGCGGCCTCCTCATAGACCACCCCGATGCCAGGCTAGAGCTCGGCGGCGGCGGCTCAGGCTCCAGCCGTTCGCGTCCGCGGCGTCCGCTGAGCGCAGCACCGCGCCGCGCCGGCCCGGGCCGCACGGCGCCCGCACTCGACGCGATACCCGGCCGCCGCGCACGGCCGCTGGCCGGGTGGCCTACCCCGCCGGGCGCTCCCGGCTCCCGGCCCCCGACCGCGCCGCTCGCCAGCATCTCTCGTTATGCCAGCGCAGCCCGACTCTGTTCAGCTCGCCCTTCCTCTGCCCTGGTCTCATCCCGACACGATCCGACGCGGTCCTTGGGACTCTCTCCGTCTCTCTTCCTACCTCTTCTCTCTCTCTCTCTCTCTCTCTCTCTCTCTCTAGGCTATCTCGGCCACGTACTTGCACACTTGCCGACCGCAGCCCGCAGCCCGCAGCACGCAGCCCGCAGCCTCGCCGTCCCGGAACCATGATTGTCCAGGCTGGGCGGCGTTCAGCAGTGACATGACATGACGCTGCTGCGCCGCGGCCCGGCCTTCCGTGCGCCGCGGCTGTGATGCGGAGCAGTGGACGTGTGGATGCGAGAGGGAGAGAGACAGAGAAAGAGAGAAAGAGGGAGGGAGAGAGAGGGCGGAGGGGGAGGGAGGATGCGGTGGTCGTGGTGCCGATAGCCTAGTGAGATACCCGCGCACCCGGCTGTGCGGCTGTGTGTCTGTGTGTGGGTGCGCGCGATCACAACAAGCAGACGGTGAGGCCGTCACAGCACCACGCGCGCCCTGGCGTTAAATAGCTGGCGTACTCGCGCTACACACACACACACACACACAGACAAACACAGACGGGCGAGAGAGCCGAGCGTGTGCGCCACAAATGCGCACACAGACACACACGCACGCACGCGCGCACACACACACACACACACGGAGTTTGGGCCGAAGCGATCTAGGTGACAGCGAAAACAAGGCCATCCCACACCGTCCTCATATGCCTGTCAGCCCAGATCAAAGAGCTGCCGTGGGTGAGTCAGTGGTGTGTGTTTTGTGCGTGCGCGCGCGCGCCCGTGTGTGTGTGTGTGTGCTGACGAGTATAGCACCGACATAGTTGTTCAGGTGACGGACGAGTCGTCGCACAGCGAACAACTTTTACGCTCACTCTGTGATGCTGATGACGTGCCTTATTCCTCGCCATGTCGCCCATCGAAACTTTGTAATTTCGGGTCGTTCAAATCCGCTCGTTGTTCCCCGCGATCGGATCCGGTGTGTGCGGCTGCTTGTTAGAGGCGGCGGTGCACGAGTCCTCGCCGGCACCGCTACACTCCAAGAAGTGAGAACGAAGCGCGAACCGGAAGTCGCTCGCTCACAACCAGAGGACAAACCAGAGGCTCTTTAAAGGGCGGCGATGCGTCGACATAATTCGAATTGCGACGGAAAACATTTAAACAATTAAATTGCTCCTCCGTGCTCCCTTCTTACTTTTTTTTTGGCGAGGATAAACAGACGAGCAGGCGCCAGGCGTGCTCTGATTCGGAGGTGTGGAAAGGGCTCAAGGTAAGGAGTGGCAGATAGAGGTGCGGGACGGGAGGTTTGGGAGGAAGGGGGGAGGGAAAAGGGAGGAGAAGGGAGAAGGGAGAAGGGAGGAGAGGGAGGGGGAGGGAGAGGGGGGGGGGGGCGCTCGCGTGCGCCCGGCCCGTTCCGACACGCGGCTCCGGCGCCTACGTGCTGTCCGCCCCGCAGAACCACGAGGCGCGCGAACCGAGAAATGCAAACACCTGATAATGCCTAAAGTGCGGGTGTGTGGGAGAGAGACAGACGGAGACACCATACACCTGCCCCGCGGGCCCGCGGGCTGGGCCGCTCGTTACGTGCGGCGGTGCGGTGTTTACCCCGAACGATGCGGTTCCCAGAAGCGGCAGCGTACGTGAGGAAGCACGCCCGGGGCGCATGCAGCGTGCATAGCGGGCGAGAGGACCCGCCAAACGTGCGAGACGCTTAGAGGCGCCTGCGACACGCGGCTTGTTTTTCCCCGGAGTGCGGTGAATGCAGCGCGCAGCCCCGGTGCGGTCGCAGACTGCTGGTTAAGTCAGGGCGACGTTAAGCCATGGCGGCGCCGAGGCTGCGGCTGCGAGCCGGCTGCCGGCGGTGTGGGTGCCGGTGTGGGTCCCCGTGGCCTCACCTTCGGGGTACGCAGAGACGGCGACCGCCATGTCGGGGTCCGGCCCGGAGACGGCGCACGGCACGCTCTGGCAGACCATCGGGGCGGCGGCGGCGGTGCTGTGACGTCACGCCGGCCCCGTCACGGTGCACTGCTCCACAACGCGGTCCGCGATTGGTCCGAGCGACAACAACAACAACAGCGGCGGCAGCGACTACCGGCACCGGACGCCGCTGTCACATGATGCGGGCGCGGCGCGGCGCAGCACTGCGCGGTGTGGCGTGGCGGGAGTCGGAGCGCGCTTGGCTGCGGCTGCTCTACGCTGCGGGGCCTGCGGCCTGCGGGGCCTGCGGCCTGCGGGGCCTGCGGGGCGGCGGTGCGACGCTGGGGCCGGGCCGGGCTCTAGCCTGCTCCCCCATTGACTGACTGGCTCACGAAGGGCCCAGCGCGGCCCAGCCGGCACGGCCATGCCCGCCGCCCCGCCGCCGCTGCGAGTCCCACCCCCAGCACGGGCCGCCGCAGCCGCCGCTACCGCCGCCACCGCCGCTGACGCCGCCACCGCCGCCGCGACGCCCCGTGAGCCGCCCGGCGCCGGCCCGATCGCTGTTCGGGCCGATCCTCGCCGGCGTACGTGCGCCGCGCGCACGCGCACGCGCACACATGTGTCGCCACCGGAGGACAGGACAGAGGGCACGCCGACGCTGGAGAAGGCGTGGGAAGTTTCGGAGGAGACGAGGAGTTCCGACGTGTGAGAGCGGGGCGCTGCCGGGCGCTGCTCAGTGACGAGTCGGGAGCGGCGGCCCATCAACTGTCCGCCGTGATTAACGCACAGAGAGAGAGAGAAAGAGAGAGAGAGAGAGAGAGAGAGAGAGAGAGAGAGAGAGAGAGAGGGAGAGGGGAGGGAGGGAGAGGGAGCGGGAGACGGAGAGAGAGACAGGGGGGAGAAACAAGCCCCTGTATAGGGGCCGCCGGGCTCTAAAAGCCGCTCCAAATCTCAGCGCAAATATTAATCAAGGGGAAGCCGTCGCGTCGGCGCGGTGCGGCGGTGCGGCTGTGCTGTGCGGGCTGATGCCGCCGCCGCCACCCCTTTGGCCGCCACCCTCCGCCCGGACCCTCCGCAGCACATGATGCGAGAAACCATGACACGCCAGAACGCTAATTGCCCTCCCCTCCACCGCGGACGGCTAATACATTTTTAAAGGGCCCCATATTCTTCCCCGTCTCCCGTTCGCGATGGAAACGAAGAGAGAGTGCCAGAGAGCTATCTCCCTCCCTCGCTCTGGTGCGCTGGCTGCCCTTTGCTGCGGCGGGAGCGTACTGCACCCTGTGCGGTGCCTCCTGGCCGGCGCCGGGCGGGTAGGCACCCCGGGCCTCCGCGTGCACGCCAGCGCTGCGGGCTGGCCTACCCCGCCGCTTGCAGGCGCGCCGCCCGCCGGCCCGCATGTGGGTGGACGGCAACGAGGGTTTCCGGACGACGGCCCCGGGCCCTGCAGGCGGCCGGGGGCTCCCGATGACGCGCTACCGGGGGGCCTTATTGGAGGAGACAGGCGGGGTCCGCGGGGGGGCCGGGAAGTGGAGCGCTGACGGCACCTGACAAGTGGGTCATCTAAGGGCGCGGCCGCCCATCGGGCCCCTTGGGGGGCTTCATAGGTCGCGCCCTCCGGGGGGCGCAGTAGGCTTCCACCCCCTTAACCCCCGCTCCCCCGCTGCCCCCGCCGCCCCCCACCCCCGGGCCGCACAGCCTCGCGCCGCCCCCCACCGCCCCCTGTAAGGTTGCCGACCGGACCACTCCGCTCGGCTCCGCTAGAGGCGCCCCACCGCGCCGTGACGTCACGCGGTGAGTCATGCGGCCGCGTCCGCAGCGCCCACCCCCCTCTCTCTCTTGTTTCCACGGCCGTCTCCGCAGCTCCGCGCTTGTCTCTCTCGCTCCCGCACAGGCGCCGACTCGCGCCGCGGCCTCGCGATGGTAGACGTCACGGTACAGTCGACCTCAGAGCGCGGGGGTGGGGGAGACGCCGCCCGCACCCCGCCCGCACCGCCCTCCACTCACCTCCCAGCCTTCCCTTTCTCCCGCCCGGCGCGCTCCCACTCCAGAAGCAAACCAACGACCTATCCGGCCTCTCTTTCTCTCGGCTCTCCGTCCCACTCGTTGACGAGATGGATACGGTCGGACGGTCGGTGTGCGATACGGACATCAATCAACTCATTATAGCAAGAGCAGCAGGATGGGAGAGGGAGAGAGAGAGACAGAAAGCGCGAGAGAGAAAGACGTGAGTGAGAGAGCGAGAAAGAGAGAGAGAGCAAGAGAGCGAGAGAGAGAGAGAGAGAGACGAGGAGAGCGGTGGGTGGATGGGCGCCTCATCGAAACGGCAGGGCTCCGCGCCGTTGAACCCCGCCGGACAGTAAATGTGCTTCCATTTACGGTTTTGTCGTCCTGGGGGTCAAATTTGCACCGCGGTGCTCTTGGTTCTACGGGAGTGCGACATAGCAGCGTCCCGGAGCGCGGCCGGCTGTGCGGGGTGGCGGCCGCCTTATCAGTCTTGTCCCGCGCGCTCCCTCCCAGCGACGGCGGTGGCAGCCGCCCCGCCCCGCCCCGCCCGGCCTACACTGTGCAGCGCGGGGTATGACGGCGACCATCGCGCCGACCAATTGAATGATTCTCGTTGATTGGCTCCGGCTGGCGCCCCAGCTCCCCTCTCGCGGCGGGGACCCGCGGCGGCCCGCGGCGGGTCCGCGCGCATTACGCCTTGTCAGACTTCGCCAGAACCACTTCCGCGACATTCCCTGATTGATAACGGCACGCTTTATCGGGGAAATCGCGTCCCTTCCGCCGCGCCGCGCGCTCCTCGAGAGGACCGTTGCCCCGCCGCCGCCGCCGCCGCCGCCCTGCATGACGGGCGCGCGCAGAAATAAGCACAATGAGATGCCTCCCCGCGAGGGCCCCGCGGGGGGCGCGGCTCCGGATGACGCCAGCGGCGGCCAATGGGAGCCCGGCTAGCGGCGGCCGCCGGCCAATGGGCGCCTCAGGATCATACTCGCCAAGGACGGCGGGCCGCGATAAGGCGCTGACAGCACCTGCAGCGACGCCGCGGCCCGCGTCACGCGTCACGCTGCACTCGGCGGCCGGGCAGAGGGAAGAGGTCAGACCGGGGACACCAAGCTGGAGCGCCGAGGGCGCGGACCGCGAAACACGCCGAAGCCACAACCTTTTGGCATACACGCCAATTACCTATGTGGGGCACCTAAAGATTTTTAGCATCACTCACAAAAATTTTGGTTTCGTCACTAAAATTAGTGGCCGCGCCAATTGTTTGAACATTAAGCACCTGGTAAAGAATTTTTTTTTGCGTGGAGGGATGGGATCAGTGCGGGTAGGGGTGCGAGAGCGCCGCCGGCCCCCGCTGACTCACGTGACGCGGGCGGCGGCCACGGAGCACCAACGCTGGAGGATGAGAGGAATGAAAAGAAAAAGGCGCTCCCTCTCTCTCACTTTTTTCCTTCGTCTGTTTGTTTCCATCCCTTTCTTCCTTCTCTTTCCCTCTCTCTCGTTTTTTTTCTTGTGCCCTATTAGTGCGCAAACGTGTTGGGGGTTTGTGCGTCGCGTGGCGCCCGAGCCGCGGGCAAATAACAATGCCCTCCAGGCAGCCGGGGTCGGAGCGGTGGAGGCGGGGCGGGGCGGGGCGGGGGCATCGTCATTACTTGCCCACCCGCCAAATCCGAAGGCAAACAGGCAGGCAGGCAGGCAGGCAGGCAGGCAGGCACATGGAGGAGGGCCGGCTCGGGGAGGGAGGGAGGAGCCGAGGCGCGGGCGCCCTGCAGGCAGGCAGTCCCGCCACACGCCGCCGGCGCGCGGCCCGGCCTGCCTCCCGGGCGTGCAGCGCAGCGGCGCAGCGGGGCCGTGCGAGGCTAGGCCGTCTGGGGGCGGGGCGCCGCGGTACGCCCAGAGGACAAGCCCCGGCAGCAGCGGCGGCCGCTAGAGTCCTGGAGTACTCGAGGACTGTAGCCGTTAGTCACCAGCCAGCGCGCAAACGGCGGCTCCAGCACACGGACACGAAGCGCCCGACTGCACAACAAAATGGCATAGGGCCTTTGTTTTTGTCCCGAAAAATGATTGCGTTCTTAAGCGAAACACGACTGGGCTACAATTTGCAGAATATTTATGGGACAAATCAATTTGTACAGTTCGTGTCTTGTGTTATTTTACAATTTGTCCCACCTTTACGTGTTGTGCATAAAAACGCAACATTTCACTGTCGCATGGACGTTTAGTGTGTGTGTGTGTGTGTGTGTTTGTGCATGTGTGTGTGTGTGCGTGTCGCTTGCCCGCCGGCGCCACCGCACAGGAAATGAACCAGCACCGGCAAGCTCCTGTCTGCTGAGAGCCGACACCCCTACAGACAGACAGACAGACAGACGGTCAGACAGACAGACAGACAGACAGACAGACAGACAGACAGACAGACGGGTCGGCCTGATAACAAGCCATAGTGTGTGGCGCCTCGCTGGTCCATTTCCCCGCCGGCGCCGCCGCTGTATGCGTCATGCCGCCACCCCTGCTGTGCTGCTGCCTGCTGCGCCTGCTGGAGGGTGACGTCACCAAGGTGCTTATCAGGCACGTGGCTACTCTGTGTGTGTGTGTGTGCATGTGTGTGTGTGTGTGCATGTGTGTGTGTGTGTGTGTGTGTGGGGGGGGGGGGGGTAACGGCGGCGGCTGCACGCAGGGACACGTGTCGGGCTGCAGTGCTAAACGGTCACGCTATCCGGACACCATCTCGCACACGCTCACACACACACACACACACACTCACACGCCCGCAGTAAACTTTTGCCACCCGCGCCCACCTTCCTCCCCGCTTCCGGGCGGCGCAGTAGTCGGAGGAGCCGCCGCCGCCACAGCCGCCGCCCTCCTCCCCGGCGAGCGCTCTCAATATCCGGCGTGTCGTGTGCGTTGGCACCCCCCCCCCCCCCCACCTCACTCTCTCTGTCTCTCTCGCACAGGCACGCGCGACGCACGACTGCGACGCGTGCCGCCTTGATCGCCGGCCGCCACACCGCAGTGCAGTCTGGCCAACCGCAGGACGATAATGGTCCCGGGGCAGGGGAAAAAAAATTCCGGTCGCTGATAGTGAGTTGGCTGCTGCGGGCGGCGTGAGTGATAGCGGCCCGGGCGCCACGCGCCGCCACGCGCCGCCAGGCGCCGCGGGGGAGGGGAGGCGGCAGTAAACCCGGCAGGGGCGGAGGGCGCACACCGGGGGCTGTCCGAGGAGGCGTCCCAGGGTCCGAGGTGCGGAGGCAGGAGGCACCGGTCAGCGACTGAACGTCAACTATAAATTTAGATTGTTTGGTTGACGAAGCAGAAGGGCGCCGGCGGTCGCCGGCCCGGCCTCCTCCCGCGTGGATGTCTCCGAGCCGAATAAGGCTATTTCACTACGATGATGGCACCGCTATTTTTTTTTTCAAATTATTGTTTTCAGGTGCGCGCGGTGAACGATAACGCGTCAGCGCCGATAAGAAAGCAGCTGGTGCTCGTGCGTTATCAGACTTGCGATAAAGACGAATTATTGGGCGCTCCTGTTTTGCCGAGGCGCGCCGGGTCGGTGTTGGGCAAGCGGTCGCTAGACGTGCCGGCCGGCAGCGCGAGTGGTGGCTCCGACAGGGCGGGTGCGGCCCCCTACCCGCCGAGGGTCCGCCTCTGGCCCGCCCCCGTCGGGGCCCGGCGGTGAGTTAGGGGACCCCTAAACTCTGTGTCCGCGGGCGCCGCCAGGCCGCGCCAGCCACAAGCCACACAAGCCTCTTATCGAGCCCGCTGCGCTACGCTGCGCTACGCTGCGCCGCCCCGAGCCCGCAGCCGGGCGGCAGCAGTGCCAATGTCAATGTCACCCGATTCAAGAACAGAGCGGCTCTCATGTTCGCAACCGTGTCACGGAGCGGCGCGGAGGTACGAGGCGGTATGAGAAACTCGTGGTCGCGTCACGGCGGCGGGCACTGCTGTGTGGCACTGTGTCAGGGAGCGCCACCCAACGAAACCCTCGTTTCTTTCCGCCGCCCCGGGGCGAGGATGCCGCGGACAGTTCGATATGTATCTGGATCCGCTAATAAGACTTTAATTGTTTTTGAGACCTGGGCACTGTTTTTGATTTTGCAATACAAGTGTCACTAAATTTTGAAATACTCGCCTTTAGCAAATTCTTAAGAAGTAATTCAAGCTAGGAGCGCAATACTTTTTGTTACACAATATACTGGTTATTATGTTACCAGTAAACTAGTATTGCCATAATTTTGCAACTTCTTTAGACGTTAGTCGTATACTAAAAGTATTGTTCTAAATTGTAATAATGTATGTGCATATTGCTTCCGTTGGATTGCCTTGGGATTACCCCGTCCTGCCCAACACAGTGCCGCAGCGCAATATCGTGTGTCGCGGCTCTCTCTCTCTCTCTCTCTCTCTCGCTCACCTCTGGCCAGGCGTCCGGTGCGGGCGAGCCTCGGCAGCGTGGCACGCCGGTGCAGCTCCGAGATGGGCATCGCGGCCACTGAAGTCATCTCTGGAACACCAAGAGGGACGGCGCCGCCGTCGTCATCATCATTGTGCAATCACGTGACCACGCGTTGGGCGAGGCCGTGTCATCAACGAGCAATCGACAGTAATCAATAATGATTGAATGATTATAAGCAGGGGTGTCCGTCACGGGTCGTCACCGGGAGACTGACCAACGCTCACGGCTCTGCGCTCTGCTGCTCCCGCTGGGTACTGTTGACACACGCAGGGGGCACGCAGCGGTATTGGCCGCGTACCCCCTCCCCTTTGTCCCTCTGCCCCCCCCCCTTCCCCCGCCCTCTTTGCATGCAATCGTGCAATCCTTGTGCAATCGTCCTGAGGGCCCGGTCGGCGGCGGCGGGGGGCATCGCCGGCGGCTCCGCAGTTAGTGGCTCGCGCTCGCATTCCCCCTCGGGGAGTCACCGTCAGGAGTCATCCGGCCGCGGAGGCGGCGGCGGCGGCGGCCCGCGGACCGCTCCTGCCCGACATTCGGGTTCGGGTTCGGGTGTGAGGTGCGAGGGGAGCAGTCCGGCGTTTAGCGGGGGCCCGCGAGCCGCCGCGCGCCACACAGCGCCGGCCCGGGCGGCCACAGTCATGGCGGTTTTGGCGCGACCACAGTGACGACTCGCGCGCTTTCGGCTTCGGCTCGGCCGGGGATGTAAGACGCACAGGCAAAGAGAACTTGCAACTCATCCGGGTCGTGCGGGCGGCACGCCCTTCGCCTGACTACAGGACGCATTCAGTGCTGATCTGACCAGCTGTTGCCTAGTAGGCAGACGATGGTTATACATGGGCACGTGTGGGTTGTGCGATCTTTTTGTCTATGCGGCTTCTCACGCCCTCGCTCTCTGCGGGCCTTGCTTGTTCAGCCACGCGACGCGCTTCGGGGTGAGGCGCGATGAGCTGCCGGCGCGGTCACGTCGTGTTTACGCTACGCGGCGTCTGGTGCAGCCGTGACGTCGCGGGGAGCCGCTGCTGCCGCCGCCGCTGCCGCCGCCGCCCCCGCTCATGATAGCAGCTGATAGCGCCGGGAAGACGCTTGGGCGCGCCGGTCCTCGCCGTCGGGTGTTCGCTCCCAGGCTATCGACGCCCACCGCGAGCTCTTTCCCAAAGAGTTGTCGAAACGCCGGCTGATAGAGGGCAGGGGCCACGGGGGCGTCCCCGCGGGCCGGAAGCACTGTGGCGCGATGGCGCTGTCCTTGTTGTCCCGCGGCGCACTGGTCTCGGGTCGCTCAGACAGCCCGGCCCGCGCTGCGGCCCCACGTCGCGAGGCTCGGTAGCACTCAGGTGGGGCACACGCACGACGCACGCCCGCGTTACTCGGACACCACCACGCGGACCTCGCCTCACCTGCTAAGAATAAGTCGCTGGCGGGACCGGCACAAGCGCCGCGGTGTTTACGCTGCTGCGGGAAAGAGGCCGATCCGATATCCACGGGGTCGGTGTCGGCGCGGCGGCTGGCCTCCGCTGGCCTCCTCCTCCTCTCACTCGGCGCACATGGCGGCGGCGGGCGGCGGCCACTGGCGGCCGCTACGGCGAAGATGGTGTCGCAGTAGATGTCGCCGCCGGCGTCGCTCGCACGCTTCCTGCAGCCGCGGTCGCGCACTGCCGGAAGGCGGCGCGGATGCGGCGGGTGCGCGCGCGCCGCGGTTCGAACGGGCGCCACGGTGCGCGGCGGTAGCAGCGCTGCCAACTTGTCGCCGCGCAAAACTAACGCACGTGAGGCGGTGCGGTGCGGGGCGTTGCGGGGGGTCCAGGTCCTCCCGCTGTGGCCGGTTCGACAACACTGGCCGCTGCTGCCGCTGCTGCTGCACCGCCGTGACGGCCTGCCGCTGGGGCCCGTGGAACACACCGCGGCCTGGTGGAGCGGTGACTGGCCAAATGACGCACCGTCACCGTCCGTTCCGTCGGCGCGGCAGCGGCGGCGCAGCGGCGCAGCACGCCACGGCGGCGTGAGAGAGTGGGGCCGCGGGGCCGCGGGGCGTGGAGGGGGGAGGGGCACGGCCGGGCGCGGCGGCAGAAGGACAGAACGCGGCTCCTCGCGGCGTGCCGCCACCGCGTGGCGTGGCCGCGCCGTGTCGTGCCGTGCCGCGGCCCGTGGGGCAGGTCAGGTCGCGGACACTGTTGCCGGCGCGTGCCTCCAAGACTTACTATCGTGAAGTTGGCCAACTCCGCTATGAAAAGTTGGCCAACATTCTCGGGGACCGTCCCTAAGCGACAAAAATACCGCAACGTCGACAAGACGGCGCAAAACATCATTCCGTGGACAGATAGAGTCGTGCAAACCGGCAATTGATCCCACAGAAGTATGAGAAATGCAACCAATAGTATAACAGCCGGTCTCAAGGCCCCCACCCCGTCCTCGAGAGCCAACATCCAAACGGCTTCACATAGCGACACCGGCTCTTCGGCAATGGTCCTAATGGGACACGACAGCACAAAGCGCATATACCACGACCTGTCTCGAGACTACCTACCCCGTTCTCGAGAGTTCTAAACGGCTAAACATAGCGACACGGGCTCTTCGCCAATAGTCCTTACGGAACACATCAATCACAAGCCCATGTACCACGACCGGTCTGAAGACCCCGTACCCCGTTCTCGAGAGCCAATTTCTAAACACCTAGACCCACCGACACGCGTCAAAGGTCCTAAGAAATACAAAGCAAAGTTAAAACCTCGATGAGGGCTGCAAAAATTAAGTCAACAGCAGTGGGTGCCTATACACCTGCTTTCGAGGTTTTAACTCGCGCTACCTTCAAGTTGGATGGAGTTAAAACCTCTACCGCGGCTCCAAATTTTGAGTAGACAATGGTGGACGCCTAAACACCTGCTTTCGAGGTTTTAACTCGCGCTACCTTCAAGTTGGATGGAGTTAAAACCTCTACCGCGGCTCCAAATATTAAGTAGACAATGGTGGACGCCTAAACACCTGCTTTCGAGGTTTTAACTCGCGCTACCTTCAAGTTAGATCGAGTTAAAGCCTCTGCCGCGGCTCTAAAAATTAAGATAACGACAGTAGGTGCCTATTCACCTGCTTTCGAGGTTTAAACTCGCGCTACCTTCAAGTTGGATGGAGTTAAAACGTCTACCGCGGCTCCAAATATTGAGTAGACAATGGTGGACGCCTAAACACCTGCTTTCGAGGTTATAGCTCTTGCCACATTTATGAAGGATCGAGTTAAAACCTCTGCAGCGGCTCTAAAAATTAAGATAACGACAGTAGGTGCCTATACACCTGCTTTCGAGGTTTTAACTCCCGCTACTTTCAAGTTGGATGGAGTTAAAACCTCTACCGCGGCTCCAAATATTGAGTAGACAATGGTGGACGACTAAACACCTGCTTTCGAGGTTTTAACTCGCGCTACCTTCAAGTTGGATGGAGTTAAAACCTCTGCCGCGGCTCTAAAAATTCAGATAACGACAGCAGGTGCCTATACACCTGCTTTCGAGGTTTTAACTCGCGCTACCTTCAAGTTGGATGGAGTTAAAACGTCTACCGCGGCTGCAAATTTTGAGTAGACAATGGTGGACGCCTAAACACCTGCTTTCGAGGTTTTAACTTTTGCCACATTCATGAAGGATCGAGTTAAAACCTCTGCCGCGGCTCTAAAAATTAAGATAACGACAGTAGGTGCCTATACACCTACTTTCGAGGTTTTAACTCCCGCTACCATCAAGTTGGATGGAGTTAAAACCTCTACCGCGGCTCCAAATATAGAGTAGACAATAGTGGACGACTAAACACCTGCTTTCGAGGTTTTAACTTGCGCCACATTTATGTAGGATCGAGTTAAAACCTCTGCCGCGGCTCTAAAAATTAAGATAACGACAGTAGGTGCCTATACACCTGCTTTCCAGGTTGTAACTCGCGCTACCTTCGAGTTGGATGGAGTTACAACCTCTAGCGCTCCTCTAAAAATTAAGTCATCATCAGGGGGTGCCCAAACACCTGCTTCTGAAGTTTTTACTTGCGCTACCTTTAAGTTGGATGGAGTTAAAACCTCTACCGCGGCTCCAAATATTGAGTAGACAATGGTGGACGCCTAAATACCTGCTTTCGAAGTTTAAACTCGCGCCACATTCTATAGGATCGAGTTAAAATCTCTGCCGCGGCTCTAAAAAATAAGATAACGACAGTAGGTGCCTATACACCTGCTTTCGAGGTTTTAACTCGCGCTACCTTCAAGTTGGATGAAGTTACAACCTCTAGCGCGGCATAAAAAACTGAGTAAACAACAGTGGGTGCCTAAAAGCAGGTGTATAGGCACCCACTGTTGTTATCTTAAATTTAAGAGCCGCGGCAGAGGTTTTAACTCGATCCTACATTAATGTGGCACGAGTTAAAACCTCGAAAGCAGGTGTTTAGGCGTCCACCATTGTCTACTCAATATTTGGAGCCGCGGTAGTGGTTTTAACTCCATCCAACTTGAAGGTAGCGCGAGTTAAAACCCCGAAAGCAGGTGTTTTGGCGTCCACCATTGTCTTCCCAATATTTGGAGCCGCGGTAGAGGTTTTAACTCCATCCAACTTAAAGGAAGCACGAGTTAAAACTTCAGAAGCAGGTGTTTGGGCACCCCCTGATGTTCACTTAATTTTTAGAGCCGCGCAAGAGGTTTTAACTCCATCTAACTTGAAGGTAGCGCGAGTTAAAACCTCGAAAGCAGGTGTTTAGGCGTCCACCATTGTCTACTCAATATTTGGAGCCGCGGTAGAGGTTTTAACTCCATCCAACTTAATGGTAGCACGAGTTAAAACTTCAGAAGCAGGTGTTTGGGCAGCCCCTGATGTTGACTAAATTTTTAGAGCCGCGCTTGAGGTTTTAACTCCATCCAACTGAAAGGTAGCGCGAGTTAAAACTTCAGAAGCAGGTGTATAGGCACCCACTGTTGTTATCTTAATTTTTAAAACCGCGCTAGAAGTTTTAACTCTATCCAATTCGCATATAGTGCGAGTTAAAACCTCAAAAACGTGTGTTACGGCAGCCACTGTTGCTCACTTTTTTTTTTTAGAGCCTCGCTAGGGGTTTTGACTCTATCTAACATAAAAGAAGCGCGAGTTAAAACCTCGAAAGCAGGTGTTTAGGCGTCCACCATTGTCTTCTAAATATTTTGAGCCGCGGTAGAGGTTTTAACTCCATCCAACTTAAAGGTAGAGCGAGTTAAAACCTCGAAAGCAGGTGCATAGGCACCCACTGTTGTTATCTTAATTTTTAAAACCGCGCTAGAAGTTTTAACTCTATCCAATTCGAATATAGTGCGAGTTAAAACCTCGAAAGCAGGTGTAAAGGCACCTTCTGTCGTTATCTTAATATTTAGAGCCGCGGCAGAGGTTTTAACTCGATCCTACATGAATGTGGCGCGAGTTAAAACCTCGAAAGCAGGTGTTTAGGCGTCCACCATTGTCTACTCAATATTTGGAGCCGCGGTAGAGGTTTTAACTCCATCCAACTTGAAGGTAGCGCGAGTTAAAACCCCGAAAGCAGGTGTTTTGGCGTCCACCATTGTCTTCTCAATATTTGGAGCCGCGGTAGAGGTTTTAACTCCATCCAACTTAAAGGAAGCACGAGTTAAAACTTCAGAAGCAGGTGTTTGGGCACCCCCTGATATTCACTTAATTTTTAGAGCCGCGCAAGAGGTTTTAACTCCATCTAACTTGAAGGTAGCGCGAGTTAAAACCTCGAAAGCATAGGTATAGGCACCTACTGTCGGTATCTTAATTTTTAGAGCCGCCGCAGAGGTTTTAACTCGATCCTACGTTAATGTGGCGCGAGTTAAAACCTCGAAAGCAGGTGTTTAGGCGTCCACCATTGTCTACTCAATATTTGGAGCCGCGGTAGAGGTTTTAACTCCATCCAACTTAAAGGTAGCACGAGTTAAAACTTCAGAAGCAGGTGTTTGGGCAGCCCCTGATGTTGACTAAATTTTTAGAGCCGCGCTTGAGGTTTTAACTCCATCCAACTGAAAGGTAGCGCGAGTTAAAACTTCAGAAGCAGGTGTATAGGCACCCACTGTTGTTATCTTAATTTTTAAAACCGCGCTAGAAGTTTTAACTCTATCCAATTCGCATATAGTGCGAGTTAAAACCTCAAAATGTGTGTTACGGCAGCCACTGTTGCTCACTTTTTTTTTAGAGCCTCGCTAGGGGTTTTGACTCTATCTAACATGAAAGAAGCGCGAGTTAAAACCTCGAAAGCAGGTGTTTAGGCGTCCACCATTGTCTTCTAAATATTTTGAGCCGCGGTAGAGGTTTTAACTCCATCCAACTTAAAGGTAGAGCGAGTTAAAACCTCGAAAGCAGGTGCATAGGCACCCACTGTTGTTATCTTAATTTTTAAAACCGCGCTAGAAGTTTTAACTCTATCCAATTCGAATATAGTGCGAGTTAAAACCTCGAAAGCAGGTGTAAAGGCACCTTCTGTCGTTATCTTAATATTTAGAGCCGCGGCAGAGGTTTTAACTCGATCCTACATGAATGTGGCGCGAGTTAAAACCTCGAAAGCAGGTGTTTAGGCGTCCACCATTGTCTACTCAATATTTGGAGCCGCGGTAGAGGTTTTAACTCCATCCAACTTGAAGGTAGCGCGAGTTAAAACCCCGAAAGCAGGTGTTTTGGCGTCCACCATTGTCTTCTCAATATTTGGAGCCGCGGTAGAGGTTTTAACTCCATCCAACTTAAAGGAAGCACGAGTTAAAACTTCAGAAGCAGGTGTTTGGGCAGCCCCTGATGTTGACTAAATTTTTAGAGCCGCGCTTGAGGTTTTAACTCCATCCAACTGAAAGGTAGCGCGAGTTAAAACTTCAGAAGCAGGTGTATAGGCACCCACTGTTGTTATCTTAATTTTTAAAACCGCGCTAGAAGTTTTAACTCTATCCAATTCGCATATAGTGCGAGTTAAAACCTCAAAATGTGTGTTACGGCAGCCACTGTTGCTCACTTTTTTTTTTAGAGCCTCGCTAGGGGTTTTGACTCTATCTAACATGAAAGAAGCGCGAGTTAAAACCTCGAAAGCAGGTGTTTAGGCGTCCACCATTGTCTTCTAAATATTTTGAGCCGCGGTAGAGGTTTTAACTCCATCCAACTTGAAGGTAGAGCGAGTTAAAACCTCGAAAGCAGGTGCATAGGCACCCACTGTTGTTATCTTAATTTTTAAAACCGCGCTAGAAGTTTTAACTCTATCCAATTCGAATATAGTGCGAGTTAAAACCTCGAAAGCAGGTGTAAAGGCACCTTCTGTCGTTATCTTAATATTTAGAGCCGCGGCAGAGGTTTTAACTCGATCCTACATGAATGTGGCGCGAGTTAAAACCTCGAAAGCAGGTGTTTAGGCGTCCACCATTGTCTACTCAATATTTGGAGCCGCGGTAGAGGTTTTAACTCCATCCAACTTGAAGGTAGCGCGAGTTAAAACCCCGAAAGCAGGTGTTTTGGCGTCCACCATTGTCTTCTCAATATTTGGAGCCGCGGTAGAGGTTTTAACTCCATCCAACTTAAAGGAAGCACGAGTTAAAACTTCAGAAGCAGGTGTTTGGGCACCCCCTGATGTTCACTTAATTTTTAGAGCCGCGCAAGAGGTTTTAACACCATCTAACTTGAAGGTAGCGCGAGTTAAAACCTCGAAAGCATAGGTATAGGCACCTACTGTCGGTATCTTAATATTTAGAGCCGCCGCAGAGGTTTTAACTCGATCCTACGTTAATGTGGCGCGAGTTAAAACCTCGAAAGCAGGTGTTTTGGCGTCCACCATTGTCTTCTCAATATTTGGAGCCGCGGTAGAGGTTTTAACTCCATCCAACTTAAAGGAAGCACGAGTTAAAACTTCAGAAGCAGGTGTTTGGGCACCCCCTGATGTTCACTTAATTTTTAGAGCCGCGCAAGAGGTTTTAACTCCATCCAACTTGAAGGTAGCGCGAGTTTAAACCCCGAAAGCAGGTGTTTTGGCGTCCACCATTGTCTTCTCAATATTTGGAGCCGCGGTAGAGGTTTTAACTGCATCCAACTTAAAGGAAGCACGAGTTAACGCAACGTCGACAAGACGGCGCAAAACATCATTCCGTGGACAGATAGAGTCGTGCCGGCAATTGATCCCACAGAAGTATGAGAAATGGTATAACAGCCGGTCTCAAGGCCCCCACCCCGTCCTCGAGAGCCAACATCCAAACGGCTTCACATGTTCGGCAATGGTCCTAATGGGCGCGAGCGCATATACCAACCTTCTCGAGACCCCGTTCTCGAGAGCCAACTTCTAAACGGCTAAACATAGCGACACGGGCTCTTCGGCTTACGGAACACATCAATCACAAGCCCATGTACCACGACCGGTCTGAAGACCCCGTATCGAGAGCCAATTTCTAAACACCTAGACCCACCGACACGCGCTAGAAATACAAAGCAAAGTTAAAAGATGAGGGCTGCAAAAATTAAGTCAACAACTCATCCGAGGTTTTAACTCGCGCTACCTTCAAGTTGGATGGAGTTAAAACCTCTACCGCGGCAAATTTTGAGTAGACAATGGTGGACGCCTAAACACCTGCTTTCGAGGTTTTAACTCGCGCTACCTTCAAGTTGGATGGAGTTAAAACCTCTACCGCGGCTCCAAATATTAAGTAGACAATGGTGGACGCCTAAACACCTGCTTTCGAGGTTTTAACTCGCGCTAGCCAGATCTGTTGCTCTAAAAATTAAGTTTTTCGAGGTTTAAACTCGCGCTACCTTCAAGTTGGATGGAGTTAAAACGTCTACCGCGGCTCCAAATATTGAGTAGACAATGGTGGACGCCTAAACACCTGCTTTCGAGGTAGCTCTTGCCACATTTATGAAGGATCGAGTTAAAATCTAAAAATTAAGATAACGACAGTAGGTGCCTATACACCTGCTTTCGAGGTTTTAACTCCCGCTACTTTCAAGTTGGATGGAGTTAAAACCTCTACCGCGGCTCCAAATATTGAGTAGACAATGGTGGACGACTAAACACCTGCTTTCGAGGTTTTAACTCGCGCTACCTTCAAGTTGGATGGAGTTAAAACCTCTGCCGCGGCTCTAAAAATTCAGATAACGACAGCAGGTGCCTAAACACCTGCTTTCGAGGTTTTAACTCGCGCTACCTTCAAGTTGGATGGAGTTAAAACGTCTACCGCGGCTGCAAATTTTGAGTAGACAATGGTGGACGCCTAAACACCTGCTTTCGAGGTTTTAACTTTTGCCACATTCATGAAGGATCGAGTTAAAACCTCTGCCGCGGCTCTAAAAATTAAGATAACGACAGTAGGTGCCTATACACCTACTTTCGAGGTTTTAACTCCCGCTACCATCAAGTTGGATGGAGTTAAAACCTCTACCGCGGCTCCAAATATAGAGTAGACAATAGTGGACGACTAAACACCTGCTTTCGAGGTTTTAACTTGCGCCACATTTATGTAGGACGAGTTAAAACCTCTGCCGCGGCTCTAAAAATTAAGATAACGACTGTAGGTGCCTATACACCTGCTTTCCAGGTTGTAACTCGCGCTACCTTCGAGTTGGATGGAGTTACAACCTCTAGCGCTCCTCTAAAAATTAAGTCATCATCAGGGGGTGCCCAAACACCTGCTTCTGAAGTTTTAACTTGCGCTACCTTTAAGTTGGATGGAGTTAAAACCTCTACCGCGGCTCCAAATATTGAGTAGACAATGGTGGACGCCTAAATACCTGCTTTCGAAGTTTAAACTCGCGCCACATTCTATAGGATCGAGTTAAAATCTCTGCCGCGGCTCTAAAAAATAAGATAACGAAGGTGCCTATACACCTGCTTTCGAGGTTTTAACTCGCGCTACCTTCAAGTTGGATGAAGTTACAACCTCTAGCGCGGCATAAAAAACTGAGTAAACAACAGTGGGTGCCTAAAAGCAGGTGTATAGGCACCCACTGTTGTTATCTTAAATTTTAGAGCCGCGGCAGAGGTTTTAACTCGATCCTACATTAATGTGGCGCGAGTTAAAACCTCGAAAGCAGGTGTTTAGGCGTCCACCATTGTCTACTCAATATTTGGAGCCGCGGTAGTGGTTTTAACTCCATCCAACTTGAAGGTAGCGCGAGTTAAAACCCCGAAAGCAGGTGTTTTGGCGTCCACCATTGTCTTCCCAATATTTGGAGCCGCGGTAGAGGTTTTAACTCCATCCAACTTAAAGGAAGCACGAGTTAAAACTTCAGAAGCAGGTGTTTGGGCACCCCCTGATGTTCACTTAATTTTTAGAGCCGCGCAAGAGGTTTTAACTCCATCTAACTTGAAGGTAGCGCGAGTTAAAACCTCGAAAGCAGGTGTTTAGGCGTCCACCATTGTCTACTCAATATTTGGAGCCGCGGTAGAGGTTTTAACTCCATCCAACTTAAAGGTAGCACGAGTTAAAACTTCAGAAGCAGGTGTTTGGGCAGCCCCTGATGTTGACTAAATTTTTAGAGCCGCGCTTGAGGTTTTAACTCCATCCAACTGAAAGGTAGCGCGAGTTAAAACTTCAGAAGCAGGTGTATAGGCACCCACTGTTGTTATCTTAATTTTTAAAACCGCGCTAGAAGTTTTAACTCTATCCAATTCGCATATAGTGCGAGTTAAAACCTCAAAAACGTGTGTTACGGCAGCCACTGTTGCTCACTTTTTTTTTTTAGAGCCTCGCTAGGGGTTTTGACTCTATCTAACATAAAAGAAGCGCGAGTTAAAACCTCGAAAGCAGGTGTTTAGGCGTCCACCATTGTCTTCTAAATATTTTGAGCCGCGGTAGAGGTTTTAACTCCATCCAACTTGAAGGTAGAGCGAGTTAAAACCTCGAAAGCAGGTGCATAGGCACCCACTGTTGTTATCTTAATTTTTAAAACCGCGCTAGAAGTTTTAACTCTATCCAATTCGAATATAGTGCGAGTTAAAACCTCGAAAGCAGGTGTAAAGGCACCTTCTGTCGTTATCTTAATATTTAGAGCCGCGGCAGAGGTTTTAACTCGATCCTACATGAATGTGGCGCGAGTTAAAACCTCGAAAGCAGGTGTTTAGGCGTCCACCATTGTCTACTCAATATTTGGAGCCGCGGTAGAGGTTTTAACTCCATCCAACTTGAAGGTAGCGCGAGTTAAAACCCCGAAAGCAGGTGTTTTGGCGTCCACCATTGTCTTCTCAATATTTGGAGCCGCGGTAGAGGTTTTAACTCCATCCAACTTAAAGGAAGCACGAGTTAAAACTTCAGAAGCAGGTGTTTGGGCACCCCCTGATATTCACTTAATTTTTAGAGCCGCGCAAGAGGTTTTAACTCCATCTAACTTGAAGGTAGCGCGAGTTAAAACCTCGAAAGCATAGGTATAGGCACCTACTGTCGGTATCTTAATTTTTAGAGCCGCCGCAGAGGTTTTAACTCGATCCTACGTTAATGTGGCGCGAGTTAAAACCTCGAAAGCAGGTGTTTAGGCGTCCACCATTGTCTACTCAATATTTGGAGCCGCGGTAGAGGTTTTAACTCCATCCAACTTAAAGGTAGCACGAGTTAAAACTTCAGAAGCAGGTGTTTGGGCAGCCCCTGATGTTGACTAAATTTTTAGAGCCGCGCTTGAGGTTTTAACTCCATCCAACTGAAAGGTAGCGCGTTAAAACTTCAGAAGCAGGTGTATAGGCACCCACTGGTTATCTTAATTTTTAAAACCGCGCTAGAAGTTTTAACTCTATCCAACATATAGTGTTAAAACCTCAAAATGTGTGTTACGGCAGCCACTGTTGCTTTTTTTTTAGAGCCTCGCTAGGGGTTTTGACTCTATCTAACATGAAAGAAGCGCGAGTTAAAACCTCGAAAGCAGGTGTTTAGGCGTCCACCATTGTCTTCTAAATATTTTGAGCCGCGGTAGAGGTTTTAACTCCATCCAACTTAAAGGTAGAGCGAGTTAAAACCTCGAAAGCAGGTGCATAGGCACCCACTGTTGTTATCTTAATTTTTAAAACCGCGCTAGAAGTTTTAACTCTATCCAATTCGAATATAGTGCGAGTTAAAACCTCGAAAGCAGGTGTAAAGGCACCTTCTGTCGTTATCTTAATATTTAGAGCCGCGGCAGAGGTTTTAACTCGATCCTACATGAATGTGGCGCGAGTTAAAACCTCGAAAGCAGGTGTTTAGGCGTCCACCATTGTCTACTCAATATTTGGAGCCGCGGTAGAGGTTTTAACTCCATCCAACTTGAAGGTAGCGCGAGTTAAAACCCCGAAAGCAGGTGTTTTGGCGTCCACCATTGTCTTCTCAATATTTGGAGCCGCGGTAGAGGTTTTAACTCCATCCAACTTAAAGGAAGCACGAGTTAAAACTTCAGAAGCAGGTGTTTGGGCAGCCCCTGATGTTGACTAAATTTTTAGAGCCGCGCTTGAGGTTTTAACTCCATCCAACTGAAAGGTAGCGCGAGTTAAAACTTCAGAAGCAGGTGTATAGGCACCCACTGTTGTTATCTTAATTTTTAAAACCGCGCTAGAAGTTTTAACTCTATCCAATTCGCATATAGTGCGAGTTAAAACCTCAAAATGTGTGTTACGGCAGCCACTGTTGCTCACTTTTTTTTTTAGAGCCTCGCTAGGGGTTTTGACTCTATCTAACATGAAAGAAGCGCGAGTTAAAACCTCGAAAGCAGGTGTTTAGGCGTCCACCATTGTCTTCTAAATATTTTGAGCCGCGGTAGAGGTTTTAACTCCATCCAACTTGAAGGTAGAGCGAGTTAAAACCTCGAAAGCAGGTGCATAGGCACCCACTGTTGTTATCTTAATTTTTAAAACCGCGCTAGAAGTTTTAACTCTATCCAATTCGAATATAGTGCGAGTTAAAACCTCGAAAGCAGGTGTAAAGGCACCTTCTGTCGTTATCTTAATATTTAGAGCCGCGGCAGAGGTTTTAACTCGATCCTACATGAATGTGGCGCGAGTTAAAACCTCGAAAGCAGGTGTTTAGGCGTCCACCATTGTCTACTCAATATTTGGAGCCGCGGTAGAGGTTTTAACTCCATCCAACTTGAAGGTAGCGCGAGTTAAAACCCCGAAAGCAGGTGTTTTGGCGTCCACCATTGTCTTCTCAATATTTGGAGCCGCGGTAGAGGTTTTAACTCCATCCAACTTAAAGGAAGCACGAGTTAAAACTTCAGAAGCAGGTGTTTGGGCACCCCCTGATGTTCACTTAATTTTTAGAGCCGCGCAAGAGGTTTTAACACCATCTAACTTGAAGGTAGCGCGAGTTAAAACCTCGAAAGCATAGGTATAGGCACCTACTGTCGGTATCTTAATATTTAGAGCCGCCGCAGAGGTTTTAACTCGATCCTACGTTAATGTGGCGCGAGTTAAAACCTCGAAAGCAGGTGTTTTGGCGTCCACCATTGTCTTCTCAATATTTGGAGCCGCGGTAGAGGTTTTAACTCCATCCAACTTAAAGGAAGCACGAGTTAAAACTTCAGAAGCAGGTGTTTGGGCACCCCCTGATGTTCACTTAATTTTTAGAGCCGCGCAAGAGGTTTTAACTCCATCCAACTTGAAGGTAGCGCGAGTTTAAACCCCGAAAGCAGGTGTTTTGGCGTCCACCATTGTCTTCTCAATATTTGGAGCCGCGGTAGAGGTTTTAACTGCATCCAACTTAAAGGAAGCACGAGTTAAAACTTCAGAAGCAGGTGTTTGGGCACCCCCTGATGTTCACTTAATTTTTAGAGCCGCGCAAGAGGTTTTAACACCATCTAACTTGAAGGTAGCGCGAGTTAAAACCTCGAAAGCATAGGTATAGGCACCTACTGTCGGCTTAATTTTTAGAGCCGCCTCAGAGGTTTTAACTCGATCCTACGTTAATGTGGCGCGAGTTAAAACCTCGAAAGCAGGTGTTTAGGCGTCCACCATTGTCTACTCAATATTTGGAGCCGCGGTAGAGGTTTTAACTCCATCCAACTTAAAGGTAGCACGAGTTAAAACTTCAGAAGCAGGTGTTTGGGCAGCCCCTGATGTTGACTTAATTTTTAGAGCCGCGCTAGAGGTTTTAACTACCAAGACTTCCCATATCGCCGACGTGACACCCTTCGAGGAATCCTTCATACCGATCGCCGTGCTCCGGCGGCAGGCGACGGCCTCGGCGGGTTAGCGCCGGCGGCGCCGCGGCCGGGGGACCCGACACGACATGGCATGGTCATGACATCGCGGACGCATGTCGTTCCCAGAGCGGCAGCGGCAGTTCTCATTATCCCGCGGAGATGCCGGCCGCGTCAGGTGGCGCAAGGGGTCTGACTCAGGAGATAACCGCTGTGGACCCTGGACGCGGCGCGGCGCGGCGCGCTCGTGTGCCGTCCGGGCGGCCTACCCAGCCCTACCACCCAGCCCTACCACCCCCCTACACGGCCCTACACGGCCCTAGCGAAGACGCCACGCGCAGCGCGCGGCGGCCGACGGGAAAGCGCGGACAACCGGAAGCAACGCAGACGGAAGTTTCGTGAGCGTCGTGACAGTTGGGAGTACAGAGCGGGCCGTGTTTATTGCGAGGTGACGGCGAGCGGCGACGACCACGGCCCACCACGGCCGGCCACGGCCGCCGCGGCGAGCGACGGGCGCCCATGTGGCGGCGGGGCGGGAAGGGAGGGGGGAGGTCGGTTCCGAGAAAAAGGCCGATAATTCCGAGAAGAGGCCAGCCGCGTCGGCCGATGCAACGCCCCGCGGGCCCCGCCCACCCCACACCCCGCCTCTAGCGGCTGGCGGGCGGTGACTGCTGCTGGGGGCACCCGATAGACCTTTCATCCAGGACACGTCGTGGAATCTTGTGCGCGCCGTACAACTTGACGATCTGCAGCTATCTGCGATTTCATATTTGTCCTCATATTCGCGAATAAGCAGTCCTCGTCAGGATTTTTCAGGATTTTATCGCTCGCTTCGGAGCTCCTGCGTGGGGGTGAGATCATCATGGATAAAAGGTCTATCGCTCCTCACCTGACCAGCATGACGGAATGGCTATAAAAGTGGCCAATCCCTTCTCCTTCTCTCTCTCTCTCTCTCTCTCTCTCTCTCTCTCTCACACACACACACACGCATACACTGTATCTCTTTCACGTGGTTTGTGAAGTTTGCGAGCTGCGCCGCCCCCAGTGGCGATAGCTCTGCGTTGCGCACGGTGCAGCGGGGGTTCCTACACGGACATGACATCATGCGGGTTGGGCCCGGCTCCGATAAGGGACCCACCCGCCGGCCGGCGGCAGGACGGCGACGTCGGCTCACGCACCCGGGAGCTTCAGGGGCCGTTCACAAATGGCGTGCCGCCCGTCGATGTTGTCGGAGCCGCGGTGCCGACGAGGTGAGGCCGGGGAGTATTCCAGTACCCCGCCGCGGGGTGTGTCGCCTACAGGCCCTCAGCGGGCCTCGGGTCTCGGGCGGCCGGCCCCGACCCCCCGCGGAGAGCGCCGCGTCCCATTTATAACGCACGATATGTTTGGACGCGCGGCTCGCCGAGGGCGCCGCGTGTGTCGGCGGAGGTGCTGATGCGGTGCTGCTGTTGACAGTTCGCTCCGCTCCGGCCTGCCCCCGCGGCCCCCGCGGCCCCCTTTTGTGACTTCGATTTGACGCCGGCAGATGGCGCCGTGACGTGGCTCATGTCTGGAGTCTAGGGGCCCAGAGGGCTGGAGACAGGGGCCTAAACGCCTGGCGTCTTAATCCTGAGGCCAGGAGCCTGGGCTCTGGAGCCTGGGGCATGGGGCCTGGAGCACAGACGGCATCCGTGGTCCACCGCGAGCCAGCCGTATAGCCAGCCGCCGTATACGGAGCGTCTGCCCGGCGCTTCCTAAACAACCTGAGGGAGAGGGAGGGAGGGAGGTATGGCTTCCTAAACAACCTGAGAGAGAGAGAGAGAGAGAGAGAGAGAGAGAGATAAATAAGAGGGGTGCGGGGTGGGAGGAACAGTGGCCACCGAGCTCCGGACTCCTTTATCGTAATGAGACATTGGTGTGTAATGCGCGGGTGACTTGCAGAACGCGGGGGCGGCCTCCGGCGGGCGGATGACACGGCAGTTTGTCATGGCGCCGACGTAGCGGTGCGCGACCCGGGCGCGATGGGCGGTGCACGGCGGTTTGTTGCACCGCCAAGACACCGAGCGGCGGGGTGGATGTCATGTAGGACGTGGAGGTTCGGGTGCGGGAGGGCGCCGCGACACCCGACTCACGCGTGCGGTAAGCGCTTTGTGTCGCCGCGGGGGAACAGTTTGAACGGGCCTCGCGGTCTGGCTGCCCGGGCCCCCGGTGACGGCACAGCCCCTCCCCTCCTCCTCCCTCCTCTCCAGGAGTGACCTCGAGTCTCGGCTTCCCTGTCTGCCCCGCGGCCCCCGCGGCCCCCGCGCCACGCCCCGGCCCTGCCTGGCCCCTGGCCTCTATCGCTTCCTGGCGGAGTCGTTGCTCTCAGCCGTCTGTCCGTCTGTCCCGGCAGTGCGCCGCCGCGGCACCGCGCCAACACCGCCCGGTCGCGGCCCGCGGCGGGGTGTGTTCGCCACGCGGCGGCACGCGACGCCACGCGCCAGCAGCGTGTGGTACCGTAGCCAAAAGTACCCGACCCCACCTGACAGGACAGCACAAGTTTCGAGCGGTACCAGTGTGTAAGCCCCTGCCGTGCCGTAGCACGCAGGGGAAGCAAATGTATCGTTATGGAAAGCTAGTTTAGGATTAAAAAAATAACTCGAGATAGAAATAATACATTTAATCAGTCAATCAAAGTATGCAGCACTTCGATGTCAAGGTCAACTATTAAAACACGATGGTATAAAAATATAAACAGTATCCTACGGTATACACTCTACGTAAAATTGGTCACTCTCGCAGGGGCCGCGAGGCTGCTTCTTCCATTAAAATAGTACAATCATTGTCAGGTACCTCGAACATAAATAATCGTCATCACGTTTGGCCAGGCGTCAATACAAAGCAAACCCAACCGTTGCCGTCTTGGCAGTTGATAAAACTGGGCGCGTTATGAAGTAGTAATAAGTAATAAATTCGCTAACGGAGGCCGGGAGATCGAACATAATCGTGGAGCGGAGTATCTGCGTCGAGCAGCCTCTCCTCTGCATGGGGTCTCCGCAGTCTCCGCTGTTGAGCACCGCATTCGCATGTCGAACTTCCCGCGGATTGTGTGTGTGTGCACGTGTGTAGAGCGGGGGGTCTCCGCGGCGTGGAGTACCGGCGACTCTACACGACTTCGGCTCGCGGGCTCCGTGGGCGCGGCGTCGCGCCGGCAGGGGGTATAGCCCGGTGCGGTCACTGCCTGTCGGGCTGCTCCGCCGGCAGGGACACGGACACGCTCCCCGGCACGTCGAGGACGGCGTTGTCGTAGCCGCCGGCGCCGCCGGCTCCGCCGGACGCCGCCGGTGCCTTCGCCATCTTCTTCTGCCGACGGCCGATCTGCTCGGCCTCCTCCACGGTGTCGGGCAGCTTGATGTTGTTCGTCTCCGGGAACCAGAAGGACAGCACGCCGCTGAGGAGCAGAATGTCAGAGTAGTCCCAGGGTCCTCTTTGTCAACCGCGTTTCTTGGTCGCAATAAACCACATTATGAAGAAAACAACATTCCCCTCCCCGCCGTCGCGGGCACGTACCTGGCGATCGACATGGAGCCGAACAGGATGAGGGGCAGCGAGTCCAGGTAGGCGGCTAGCAGCGGCGTCTGCGGTGCCAGGATGGAGCCGACGCGGCCGACGGTGGAGCAGACGGCGAACAGCGAGTGGCGCACCTTGGTGGGGAACAGCTCGGCGGTGAGGACGTAGATGACGGTGTACGAGATGGTGATGCCGAACTTGCCCAGCAGGTACACGGCCACCCGCATCCAGGCCACGCCTGCGACAGGGAACGGAACGCGGCGAACGCGAGGGCCTCGACATGCAGCGGTCAGTCAGAGCACGCTAAAGTCACCGTACCGGCGGGCAGGAAGTGGAAGGCTATGCAGGCCGCGCCCGCCAGCAGCAGCGAGGAGCACATGGCGGCCCGGCGGCCCACCCGCTCCATCAGCGCCCAGGTGGCCAGGCCGGCGGGCACCTCGATCAGGCACACCAGGATGAAGTTGAGGTACTGGTTGCCCGCGACCGCCACCGAGTTGAGGGACAGCCCGTCGTACACGAACATGTTGGTTAGCCTGGCAGCGAGGACGATTCGTGTCATTCACGGGCCCCATTTCCCCCGAGTTGCCCACTGCCTTGCGGCCGGGCGGCGCCTGCTGGGTAAGCCACGTCAGGCTCTGCACGCACGCGTGTGGTGCGGGCTTGCCTACCGCGGCCCTCGCAGGCGGTCGGCGGCCTCACCAGCAGAAGCAGCAGTTGAGCAGCCTCCACAGCAGGACGGGGGACTTGACGGTGGCCCGCAGCTCCTGGGAGACGGTCTTGGAGTCGTCGCGCTCCTCTGTGTCCGAGGGTTTCCCACAGGCGGCCAGCTTGATGTCGTCGACGTTGAGTTGGTCCGCGGGGATGTGGTTGAGGTGCGCCGCCCTCCGGATGATGCCGAGGGCCTCCGCGTTCCGCCCCTTGGAGGCCAGCCAGCGGATCGACTCCGGGAGGACCCTGCGACGAGCGCGTCCGGGAGCGGTCAGCAGTGGGAGGACTAGGTGTGGGAGGGGCGGCTCCGGGCGACTCACCAGAGGACGGACAGGCTGAGCAGCGCCGGCCCGTAGAAGGCCCTCAGCGTCCACCTCCAGTCCAGCAGAGCCCAGGCCACGGCCCCCAGCAGCGCCGACCCGGCCGCGTACACCGAGTGCGTGAAGGCGCTCCACAGCACGCGCCTCTTGGCCGGCAGCAGCTCCATGCCTGCAACAGAGTCGCTACCGCTGTCCGTCGGGCTGGCGGGGCCGCGGGGCCGCCGCGCGCCGACCTCGCACCCGACGCACCGAGGATGAAGGCGGCGCTGAAGAGGCCCGCGTAGCAGAGCGGGTCCAGGAACTCGAAGACGACGAAGAAGACGTAGTTGGTGGCGAGCGAGCGCAAGAGGCCCATGGCACCGGCCAGAGCGAGGCCGGCCAGCAACACGGTGCGGCGGCCGTAGCGGTCCGACACGAGGCCGGCCACCGGCATGCCGAAGAAGCGGCCCACGTTGTTGATGGTGCCCACCAGCGTCACCTTCCAGTTGTCGCCGCACGTCATGTCCCACTGCGGCAGGGCGGCGGCAGCCGGTCAGAGCACAGGGAACGAGAATGTCGGCTAACCTGACCTGCCCCAACCCCTGCTCGACACGCACCTCGCTCATGATGGACAGGTGCTTGTTGGGGTACACCCACTGGTCGCAGGCGGCCATCTGGTCGGAGAACGACGCCGAGGCGCAGGACCAGGAGGCGTTGAGGGCGGCCACGCCGGCGGGCAGCGCGGCGGGGCGGAGGCACGAGTGCACCGCGGACTCGGGCAGCCAGGGCGGCCGCGTCTCCGACAGCAGCGGCTCCAACTCGCACTCGGGGATGAAGCACCTGCGGCAGCAGCGCCGGCGGCGTGAGCCGGGGGGAGCCACGGGTACCGTGTGGGCGCGGCCCGGCGCAGCCCCCGGCGGACGTACCTGTGCTCCACCTGCTTGGCGGCGAACACGTACGACAGGTAGAACGAGGCGTGGAACATGATGGGCACGCAGAGCAGCGAGTAGTTGACCATCTGGAAGCGGCCCCACATCCTGCTGAGGACCTCCAGCGCCGCGTCCAGCTCCATCCTGGAGCCGCTACGCTGCGTGTGACCTGGGTGCACAACAGAGCGGCGCTGTCAATCATTTTCGCCCCACCCCTCTCTCTCTCTCTCTCTCTCTCTTCGTCTGCCTGTCTCTGTATCCCTTTGTCTGTCTGTCTCTCCCTTTCTGGTGCATCTGCTCTGATTGGTGCGCCGCTGCGCCGCTGCGCCGCGTCTCCGAGACGCAGCAGCAGCAGACGCCTCGCAGACGCCACGCTGCTGTTGGGGTGGCTCCCAATTAATTGTGATCGCGGCCACAAATACATCGCGGCCCGGGCGCCTCAATTGGAGTGAGCCATGCGGGCGCCGCGCGGCCGGGGGGGGGGGGGGGGGGGGGGCCGGGAGGGCCGGGTCGTCACGTGACAAGCGGCCAGCGCCCCACGCGGCGTCCGCGCTGCACTCCGGGGCACAGCAGCTAAACTGCCTGCGGAGCTCGGCGGAGCCACGCCGCACCGCACTGCCTCAACTGCCCACACTGTACTGGCTGAGCGATAGAGAAGCCCTTACCCGACTAGCGCTAAAATGCTTTCTCACGATTTCTCAAGAACGGTTGGCCGTCGCATTAAGCTCAAATTTGGACCACATCTTTCTTGCTGCATCATACCAGACTCCACCTCACCTCTCAAGCGGTTTGTCAGATAATTAGCGTACGCCTCCCCCGTGTAAATGTGTATCTATTGGCGCGTAACTGCGCGCCTATGAGCACGCACGCACCGGCCACCGGTCGCGGCGCGCCGGGTGTCGCTCGCCGGGTGTCGTGTCGCACGGCGACGCGCTGCATTCCAGCGGCACGGCGGCGACGTCGGCCGCCTCCTACTCCTCCTTCCCTCTTCTGCTGACGGCCGACACGGGACACCGTGGCCCGCGGCACAGGGCGGCGGGCTCCTGCTCTTGTTGTTGACAGCCGCCAGTGCCGCCTGCACGAGTCGGGGTAGGCCTGCCCGCACGACACGCGTGCGTGCCCGGACCGCGGCTGCCTACACACCAGGCGCGCGGCCCGGCAGGGCACGGCAGGGCACGGCATGGAAGCTCGAGCGCGGCGCTCTCGGGGGTACTCACCGTGCTGAACCTGTACCCGGAGGATCCGGAGCTGCTTCCCTCCTCGCGCCTCTCTGGCCGAGCTCGCCGTGCCCCTGGTCGTGCCGGTCTGGCCCGCGTCTGCTCCGGCGTGCGAGGACGCCGGCGGCTGCCGGCGGCCGGCCGGCAGCTCCGCGGCGCGGGCCCCGGGCCCCGTCCTGCGCCCCGGTTGGTCCGCCGGTCACCCGCAGCCCCCTGATTGGCCGGCGGGCCGCGGCGAGCCCATCACGCGGCCGGCACCGGCTCGGCGCCGGTTTTCAACTCGCAGCGTGCGTCCGGCCGGCGACACACGAGGAGCGGCCGCCGGCAAAATAAGAAGGAGAGCGAGATGAATAAAAACGGAGGGAGAGGAACGGGGAGCGCGCACGCCGACAGATAAGCCTGCTCTGCCGCGTCAGGAGGCGGCCAGCTGGTCAGGTCAGACGGGTGTCGCAGTGTCGCGTCCGCGTCCCTGTCACGCGCGGACCACCGCGCGGAGCCGGACAAAACAGAACAGCACGGCGGGCTGCCCGGGCGTGTGCGTTGTATCAGTAAGAATAAGAGTAATTCTCAACCACAAATCATACGGCTGAATTGCTAAGTTAGTCGCGGATCGGGATACGATTACCATGATGAAAATCCTGCATTATAAAAATCGATATGCACTGTAATTTGCCATTGCTGCACAAATGTTTATTCGTGGTGACCGCTTCTCTTTCGGATAAAGTCCGAAGGTGACTGACAACTCCGAGGAATCGTTCTAAAAATGACAAACCCTGCCACCCCTGGATGGAATCGTGAGGCCGATACTCAGACCAGGCATTCAGTGACCGGCCAAATTTTTCGGTTCCGTTTCTGGTATCTGCAACCGAACGTTCGGATATTTTCACAGCTGTAATCGCAGAGGCCAAAAGCCGGTCTACGGGCCCGTAAAAAAGGCGAAGGGAGTTGATAAGGCAGCGGCGGGGCGGCGGGTGCGGGCGGTGCGGACACGGCGCCGGCAGCAGGCACAAGAGCAGCCTCGCGGCCCAGGAGCCCTGCGGAACAGGTCGGAGGGCCCGGGAGGCCCTGCGGGGCGGGGTCGCTGACCTGCACACAACAGCCGCGGGCGGGGCCTGGTCCTGGCGCTGGTCTCCTCCGCACCGGCCGGCTCCGGCGTGGCGCGGAGTGCGCAGGCTCGGTGACACGGTGAACAGACGGCTGCCGTCGGCGTCGGCCTCCAGGCGAGGACGCCGACGAGATCGGAGGGAACAGCAGTGAGGTGGGTTATGTGAGGGGAACCGGTCGGCGCGCTGCGCGTCACAGTCTCCGCGTGACGTCACGGCCGCCGCGGACAGCGGACACCGCGTGGAGCCGGACGCCCCTCCGCGACCCTCGCCGGGACCCCGCGGCAGCCCAGGGGCCCCTGTGCCACCCGAACTCTGCTGAGCGCCCTCGGCCGCCTCACCGGGCCGGCGCGGAGCTGCACTGGCTCTGCGCCGCGGCGGCCAGGTCAGGTCCGGCACGAGGGGGGCGGACGTCGGCCCGGGGCTCGGCTGCCGACTGGGAGGGCTGCGTGGTTGCGTGCTGAAGGGGCGGAGCGGGCCAAGTAGGCGAAGGGCGTCATTAAAGCGGCTTGACCCGGCCCTTTCGTACCTTGACATCGTTCCTCTTTCCCCGGTTACACGGGCAAGGATTTAGTGCTGCGGACCTTGCCGGACGCCGATTTATACTCCTCGCGGCGTATGAGAAGGCAAGGCGCGGGGCACTGGCACACGACCGCGTCGCGACACGCCGTCAGCGGGAGCTGAGCGATCTGTTTCCGCTTTCGTGTGGCCTCACTGCCTCATCGTGGGTTCCAGCCTCATATGTTTAGCTTCAAATTCGCAGCTGCAAACGGTGGGGACGCCTGGCCAGCAGGAGGGCGCGGGCGGGGCGGCTGCTGCCGCGAATACCCCGCGCCTTGCCGCCGCGCGGTCGAGGCGGGGTAGCGCCGACCGCGGGGGCGGAGTAGCGACGGCGCCGCCAACGCCACCACCCGCCAACCACCGGCGCACCACCGGAGGTCCGTCCGGTGCGGTCAACTGCCACTTTCCGGCCGCGCCCCCGGAGCCGTCTGCTCCTTTGCGGTCTGCAAGCCGCACTGGGCGGGTTCATCAGGTCACCCGGCTGCCGTCATTTTCCGAAATGTGGATGGGCCGCCATAAAGTTTTTGCCACGTCACCGGCGCAGCCCGTCGCCTCCGCTCCGGCGGCTCCGGCCCAGCACTCCTCGACAGCGTTCCGAGTTCCGAGCCTGGCGCGGCACCCCGCACGGGCCCGCGCTGACGTGTCGCTCGTGACCTTTGTGCGCCTCCCCCCGCTGGCCCCGTGCGGCCCGGCACTGCGGCTGTTGGGGGCATCTCCCCCCGCTAAGGTGCTTTGCGATGTTTCAGCGCCTCCCCGCGGTGTCCCGCTGTGTCCCGCTGTGTCCCGGGGTGTCCCGGGGTGTCCCCGGCTATTCCACCTCTGCTCTCTCCTCCCCGGGTCTCGCAGCCCGCGGAGCCCGCGGAGCCAACCCCCACCCCTCTCCGGAGCCCCCGCCGGCCTGTAAATGGGCCGGGTTCGACTCCCGCCCACGTCGAAGGGATGTCAATGAATAATGGATATGACATCGATTCGGCGGCGACTCCGCTCTCGTGAAATACAACCGCAGTGTGCTGTCAGTGTGTGAGTGCGCGCGCGTGTGTGTGTGTGTGTGTGTGCGTGTGTGGGCGTGCGGTGACGCGGTGGTGTTATGTGGACGTGCGCGGACAGTGCCGCTTACTTCAGCACACACGCACGCACGCACGCTCCTCTCTCTCTCTCTCTCTCTCTCTCTCTCTCTCTTGATCACTCTCTATCTCTCCTTCATTTTCAAACTCGTGTCGTCTCTGTCCCGCTCTCATCTCCACGCCATTCCCTCCTACTCTCTCTCCCTTTCTCTCTTTCCCCGTGCTCTACATGTCTATCGCGGCCGAGGTCGGGGAGGTATCGACCACAGCCACACAGCGAGCGGACTGAGTGTTGCATTGCTTCTCGACAAGGTGGGGGCGGGCAGCGGGTGCGGGTTGGCGGAGGGGGGGGGGGGGGGCTCGGAGCCGAAATAAGGTGTAAATGGGGGTCGAGAATTGGGGCTAGTTAGCGGACGACCCGGCGAGGTGACAGGACAGGAGGCGCCGCGGCGCTCTGGCGTGTGGGCGGGACCGGGCCGCGGGACACCCCGAGGCCCCCGCCGCCCCGCGGCCCAGGTCGGCGGGCGCCACACCGCCCGGCGCCGCCCCCTCCGCGCCGCAGCGCAGCGCAGCGCGGTCTGAGGGTGCAGTGATGCCGACTCCAATGAGCCTTCAGAGTGGACCGTGGCGGCCAGCGCTCGTCCCTCGAGTCCGGTGTGCGCTCCGTGTGACGCTCCCTCACCCGGGCCCGGCGCCCGGCGTGCCCCCAGCACCGCGGCCGCGGCCACAACGGCGGCGTGCCTCCGCCGGAAACACGCGTCTAGAGGACGGGCGGGGGCAGCGGCGCGTCGGGGCTGGGGGCCGCGGCGCCGTCCGACCGCGGGGACGGGCCGCCGCCCCTGCAGGGCCTTCGGCAGGGGTCACGAGCAAAGACGGCGGCGGCCGAGCCTCGCGCGCCCTCCGCTAGGTGGCGCCGGCTGCCGCTGCCGCCGCTGGAGGGCCTTCTCTGTTGCGTCTGAAGCAACACAGTCCGGGTGCGGCGAGGGCGCGGGGCAGCGCGGACCCCGCGCCGGGGAGGGGGAGGGAGGGCGCCGTGGCTTTAGGCACACCCTGTGCCGCGGGCCGGCCCGCGCCAGCGCAGCTGGAACGTGATAGGCCCGACGGAGCGTTATATTCCGTCGAAGGCGCGCGCTAAGGGGGCGGCGGCGGCGAGAGAATAAGAGCTAACAAGGGGAGCGTGCGGCGCGGCGCGGCGCGTGGCGCGTCCCGCCGCGTGAACCGCAGACCTGTGTGCCGTTGTCGTTCAACTTATGCACAGACTTTACGTGTCGCCCCGGCTAGTAAACATCTGAGTTCCGATACGAGGAATGGTATTTGTCATTAGTGTTTCAGACATTCATGCACCCTACAAAAAAACTAAAAAAAAAAGGAGTACCATGCATTTTATTCTTCCGCCGGCAGATGGAGAGAGAGAGAGAGAGAGAGAGAGAGAGAGAGAGAGAGAGAGGGGGGGAGGAAGGAGGGAGGGAGAGCGAGAGAGAGAGAGAGAGGAGAAAAAGAGGAGGAGGAGGCTTGGTGAGGTAGCGCATACGTAACGTAAAGTACCGTGACCGACAGCGCGCCACGCGCTGCCTGACTGCCTGTCCGGTCAGCTGTCTGCCCCTGTCACACACACACACACACACACACACACACAGGCACGGCGCGGGCACGGCAGGTGCCTCGGGCAGGGGGCGGGACCCCTCTGGAAGAGGCGACTCGGGGGTATGAGAAACTCGAAACGATTACGCCCGCGTTTGATGTTTTTGGCGGGAGAGGTGCTTCTTGATTGCAGGCGGCAGGAGGGGAAAGTGAGTGGTGGTAGTGGTGGAGGAGGAGGGTGGGGGGGGGGGGGGGGGGGGGCGAGTGGAGCTACGCGCGGCCGGGTCGGCGGAGGCGCTGGCGAGAGCGGTTACACCCACCACTCCTCACCCCCCACCCCCCACCCCCGGCGCGCCTCGGCGCATGTCACCTCCGAGGCGGCCGGGCCTTACGACGCTCTGCGAGCTCTCGGGATGCGCCGTGCACTGTGCACTCCGCTGCTGCCGCCGCTGCCGCCGCTGCCGCCACAGCGGAGGGCCCAAGGGTCGTCATTGGAGACGCTGGACACGGCCGGCGGCTGTAAAGGCTTAATTGTTTGAATCAGAACGTGATGTGTTCCGGTCGTGTGTGTGTGTGTGTGACAGTGAGGTCAGAGCGAGGGAGGGGGAGGTGGCGGGGGGGGGGGGGGGGGGTAGAGAGGACGATACGGAGGGGGAGTGCCGCTACACCTGGCGGGTGGGCCGTGGGCTTTGGAAGGATTGGGCTGGCAGCCAGTCCCGGAAATGCCACGCCCAAAAAGAGAGAGGAAGATGAAGAAGAATCGAATGTGAACCGTCCCGGCTGCGCTGCACAGCTGCACGGCACGGAGAGGGGGGTTCTGTGCACCTGCCGCTCGGGCTGAGCACACGCTGCACGGCAAACACAACACGCCGGAATGCCGCAGGGTTTTATATTTTTTTTGGGGGGGGGGGGCATATTTTTTTTATTTTTATTTCATCCCGCCCTCTCCCCCTCTCAATTTTCCGCGCCACTGGCAGCCGAGCACCCCTCCAACCATTGGCAGAGTCAGTCGCCTGTGTGAACAGCAGTGTTCACATATGTGCAGGCACACACACACACACACACACTCTTATGCTCGCGTGTGTGTGTGTGTGTGTGTGCGCGCTTCTGGGCAATAAAGTAAGTGTGTACGAAATGAATTATTCGATGGCGAGGAGCGGGCGCCCGGCAACGTGCTGACAGCGTTCTTTCCCGCGGCGGCGCCGCCCAGCAGAGGGCGCTGCTCTGCATTTCTGCAAAGCACACATTATACACCCTTGTGCGCACAAGTCTCCGCCCCGCCGGCCCCCGCCGGCCCCGCCGGCCCCCGCCGGCCCCCGCCGCACCCCCCGCTCGGCGCCCGGCGGGCCCGCCGCCCCGTAGCCCGCCCTGTAGTCCAGCGCGGCCTGTGGCCCGCCGCTTGTAGCTCTCCGTAGCACGCCGCCGGCACGCCCCCGGCAGCGGCACGGCAGCGGCACGGCCATTGCTCAGAGGGCTGTATGAATATTCAAGTCGGGCGGGCGGCGGTCCGCAGCAGGGCGTTGGCAGCCCCCTACCTGGGCCACACCGCCGGCCCCCGGCCAGCCCCCGGCCAGCCCCCGGCCAGCACGGCTACCTGGGAAAAGCTCTCCCTCTCGCCAGGCGCCGCCGCCACAGGCCGCCCGGCCACGCTCCGCCACCCCCGGGGCCGCGGGGCGCTGCGTCCGCGGCGTGCTTCCCGGCCCGGGGCCCGGGGTCCGGGGCCCGGTCGGCCTTGATGTGGGCGGCGGAGCAGAGCGGGGCGCCGGGCCGCGGGGACGCTTCCGAACGCCGGGCCCGAAAGGGAAAAGGGAGGCGGCGGGCGAGGCGAGGCGAGGCGAGGCGTGAGGCGGCCGATTATAAGAGACGAGTATCGATTTGCACTAACGAGATAACTGGCGCCATTACATGCGCCCAGGTTCCCACCGGATATTGCGCCGCAACGCCCCGACCGGCGCCGACCGCCGCCGCCGCTGCGGCCCGAGGCCGTGAGGCCGTGAGGCCATGAACCGTCCGGGGCCGCCGTGAGGGGCGCTGCGCCGTGATGGAGGGGCATCGCCTCCGGCACGGCCGGCCGCCCCCGGCGCTGCACCGCGCGGCTCCCCTCTGCAGCCCCGCGGGTCGCTGCGCGCTGCGCTTCCCTGCGGCTGAAGAGGCCTCGCAGCCGTCGCGGACGTGCGGCGCGCGCCCCGGCCGCCCTCGGCGCCTCCGCCCCGCACTCCGCCTCCGGGACGACACGGCTGTCATTCCAATTCCAAGTGCGCGAGGCACGGCGGAGCCGCCTGTTGCCGCTTTTACTTTTCAATAACGGAGCAGCCGCCTCCGCGTCGATGTCACGACTCGTGACTCGTGACTCACGAGCTCGCTGCTGCATCGCGCTGCTGTCCGACGGGCGCGCACTATAAATGCCCATGGGACAACCTTTTCCAATGAAATTTTTGGTTTCGTCCTTTCCACGACCACCATCACGTTTCCCTGTCTGAAGCTCTGCGATGCGCGCGGTGGAGGACTTCAGCGCCGCTGGATCCGGAGGTCGGATCGGGTCACTGTGAGGAGGCACGGCGGCCGGGGCAGCCTGCGGGGCGGGCCGAGCCGCCGAGCGCGGCTGCCGTGCGGGTGTGCCTACCCTCGCCATGGCAGGCGCTCCCGGCGCGACCCGGCGGTGCCGCACCGGCAGGGCCCGCGCCGCGCACGGCGTACCGCGGCACGCGGCCCGCCGCTGCAAAGGTCGAACGAGGGGAGAGAGAGAGAGAGAGAGAGAGAGAGAGAGAGAGAGAGAAAGAGAGAGAACCCTTGAAAGCGCTTTGAAAAGCCTGCGCTGGCTGGAGCCAGGCCTCGGCCCCCTAGTAGAGAAAGCGCGCCCTGAGCAAGCGAGCGAGTCGAAAAGCAAACCGGGAGCAAAGACCCCCACCCCCTCTTTCCCTTTTCTCTCTCTCTCTCTCTCTCTCTCTCTCTCTCTCTCTCTCCCTTTCATTCTGTCCCTGATAAATAATGGGCGTAACGTGCTGCCAATAATTATGTAACGACTCCGGTGGACGCCGCTGAGCCGCAGCGTCGCTTCCGCGGGCGGCCAGGACGGCGGAGGCAGGCAAGGTCAGCACACACACACACACACACACACACACACACACACACACACACACGCACGCACACGCGATACCAAGCAGTTCCTTTGGCGGTTCGGTGCGGGTAAGCCTGTGGCGCCTGTGGCGAGCCCGTGGTAAGCGTGTGGGTTTTCGGTAAAAAAACAGGTTTGGTCAGACAGACCCCATCCACCCTCCGGCCCCCCGGCGTCAGCGGCGGGGCAGGCTGCGCCCTCTCTCGCCCCCCCCTTCCCCTCCCTCCCTCCCCTCCTTTCCCTCCTCCCCTATCTTGTTTCCGTTACCCCTCGCCCGCTCCCGTTTCCGTTTCTCATTCGCCAATCCGCCCTGAATTATTTTCCATTCCGAGCGTGCGGACTGGAACAAAAACGTCTCCGGTAATGAAAATCTATGAAACAATAATTGGATTGGTAGAAAGAGGGGAAGGGGTGCGGGGGATTTGGGTCGACGCCGGTATAATCACAGCCCGGCCCATTGCTGCGGGGTGAGGGTGAGTGAGACAGAGAGAGAGAGAGAGAGAGAGAGAGAGAGAGAGAGAGAGAGAGAGGAGGGGGAGGGGTTGTCCACCAGGATCAGCCCCTGTCCAGGCCGGGCATCCTGCCACCACCCGGCACTAACTATCCGCCTCAGTGTGCGCGAGGTGGGGGTGGTGCTGCACCGCAGACGGTACCCTGAAAACGTGTGCGAGAGAGAGAGAAAGAGGGAGAGAGAAAGAGGGAGAGAGAGAGAGGGAGAGAGAGGGAGAGCGGGGGAGAGCGGGGGAGAGGCAGGGAGAGGGGGGGGGGAGAGGCTTTCACTTCCTTCACTATCGCCTTTCACATCGCGGCTCTTCAAACTATGGAGCGGAGGAGTGTGTGTGTGTGTGTGTGTGTGTGTGTGTGTGTGTGTGTAGGCGCCCCATCCGCCGGGATGACTCTCGTTGCCCTCTAACCTCTGCCGCCTCACCTGTGAAGAGGACCAGGCAGGCTCGGCGCGGCGCCCCATTTGCATCTCACAGGGATTGGTGCACGCCGAGGCCCCCGGAGGTCCCCCTGCGGGAGGGGCGGGAGGGGAGGTCGGGGAGGGGGGAGGAGGAGAGGAGAGGAGGGGGGCATGGCCAGGCCGTGCGGCCGGGCAGGCTCTTGTTGTAATATGGGAATTCAGGAGGGTAATTTGCCGGGGCAAGAAGAGAGAGGCGGCGCTGCGGCGCGGCCCTGCGGTGGCCCGCCGGTGGCCCTTGAGGCCCCGAGGCCCTCTGTGGCATGAGGGTCCGTGAGGGTCCGTGAGGGTCCGTGAGCGGCCGGGAGGGTCTGTGTGGCTCTGTGTCGTGGCGAGCCGAGCCCTGCCGGCCGCGGGGAGTGCTGCGCGGGCCGCGCTGGGCCGGGAGAAGTACGACTCATCGGGTGGCAAGCCTTTATCTGGCACCGCTGGCACCGCTAGGGCAGGCGCACGCCGTTGATGATGGTGACGGAGGTGCCCCCGCCGCCCAGCCCCAGCGCGCGCTGCGGCCGCTGGCTGGAGTAGATGCGGGCCAGCTCGTAGTTGCCCGCGTTGCTGCCGGCCGCCTTGATGCACTCGGAGGTGTTGTGCGAGGCGGAGAGCGCGGCCGCCTCGCGGGTCTGCGCCGACGTGATGGTGCAGTGGCGGGCGTTGCCGTCCACCAGGATGCCGATCTCGCCGGACACGCGGCCCACGCTGCCGCTGAGCAGGCCGATGTAGCCGCCCAGGGGGGCCAGGCGCGTGGCCTTGCAGAGGACGCCCTGCCGGCGAGGGAGGCACACGAGTGGGTGAGGAGAGAGAGAGAGAGAGAGAGAGAGAGAGAGAGAGAGAGAGAGAGGGGGGGGGGGCACACGGCACCGTACCTGCAGGCCCGACTCCTCGTCGCACTCCTCGCCCTGGCGGCGCACGCGCTGCATGTAGGCCTCTATCTCGAACAGGACCTGGTTGACGCTGTTGCGCACGTCGGGGACGCTCCGCGGCACCTTGTCGCGCACGCAGGCCAGCGCCTCCGCCTCCACCTCGTGGAGCAGGCGCGTCACGACGGGGTCCTCGGGGCACTGCGACGGCGGCACCTCCGGGTTGAGCCACAGCGCGTAGCCGACGGCCCAGCGCCACGTGTTGGACAGGCCGGGGATGTACTCGTTCCGCACCTGCGGCCCGGCCGAGGTCAGCGTCAGGGTCACACAGGCCACGCCGACCCCCGGGCGGCGGGCCTTACCTTGTCCTCGGCGATGGCCAGCGCGCTGTTGGCCGTGTTGTTGAGCTCGGCCAGGGAGCGGCGCAGGCTGTCGGTGCCGCGCTCCATGCCGGACACGATGCTCTCCGTCATGCTGGCCATCGCCGCCGACGCCGCCACCTGCGCGTCACACAGCGGTCAGCAGCTCTGCCGGCGTGTCCCAGCGCCACGCCCCCACATTAGCGATGGGGTCCAAGCTCGCATCCGCGCCGCACTTTCCGAGCGCGGCGCGAGAGCCGACGCTGCGAGCGCTGCTGTCGCGGCGGGGGGCGCAGTGTGCACGCTAAATGCCAACAAGCGCCGCTCTCATTCCGCTCCGGAGCGTTTTATACAAGGCACACAGCCCAGCCGGGCCCGATGGGGATGGAAGGGGATTTATGGCCATCATAACAGCAGGGCGTGGCGCGGCGTCCGTTCACTCCGCTCACTCCCGCGGCCTGCTATGGCTGTGGATCCAATTTGGTATCTCAACGTAGAAACACACTTTTCGGACGCAATTCGTTTTCACAGGGGGGGGGGGGAGGGGCAGCGGGGCCAGCCCATCTGCATATGAACGGGGACCCGCCCCGCCCCACGGCCCCGCGGCCCCGCGGCAGGCCTCTCCCGCCATAAATAAGTGTTCCGCCAGTAATGCGCTTCACGACCCAGCCCCCATGTCACCCCCCGCGCCGCAGCGCCGCTCGCAAAAAAATAATATGTCGTACGTTTTGGTAAGTGACGAGTGATACAACTCTCTTTTATCTCTATTTTTTTTAAAAAAGAATTAACATTTGAAATGTATGGTCTGGTCGGGCTCTTCTCAGACAGCTCGGATGCAGGCGGAGCACCCCGACAAGGGCCGCGCTGTCATGCTGGCCACTCCAGACCGCCCTCGTGTGTTCCACTCCGCTCTCCTCGGGGTCTGTAGCGGCATCCGCTGCAGCAGCTGCCGCAGCAAGACGTCCGACACTCTCACACTGCAAGTCCGAGAGGAGGTGTCGGACACACTCGGACATGGCTGGGCTGGGCTGGGCCCCTTTGCGGTCGGACCCGGGCCTCCACGAACACTGACCCAGCAAATAGCCGGCTACCTGGCCGGCCAGCCGCGGCACCGGCACCGGCACTGGCACCGGCTCGGCCCTGCGCACGCACACTGTCAGGCCCCTACCTGCGGGTGGCCGGGGCTGGAGGTGACGGCGAGCGCCGCCAGCAGGAGGTGCACGAGGTAGATGCGCCGGGGCGTCATGGTGCCGTCGGCAGCTGGCCGTCAGGCGGCTCCCCGCTGCATATATACCGCGGCGGCCATCCGCTCCCCGGGCCTGCTGGCTCTGCGTCGCGGCGGCCCGGCGGCCCGGCGGCGCGGTCTGGGCCGCCGCGGCCGCCCGCGGGAGCCCTGGGGGCCCCCGTGGGGACAGCCGGCGGCCTGGTCGGGGCCGTCCGCCACCACGTAACGCCCCGGGCCCCGGCCCCGGGCCCCGGGCCGTGTTTGCGCCGCGGCGGTTGGCAGTGCACGGCCAGGGCGGCGGGTGGCGGGGGCGGCCGGGACGGCGCCGTGAGGCGATAGAGGCCGCCGGGCCGCGGCCGCCGGCTGCCGGCTGCCGGCTCCCTGTGTGACTAACGGCACAGGTGCGCCGCGACGCTCTGCTCCTCGGGTACAGTAACGCTCCCCGGGTACAGTAACGCTCCCCGGGCTGGGCCACTCGGAACACCCGTCTCCGCCCGCCTCACGGTGCGCCACGACACGACATGCCGGGGCGATTGTTCGCGGCCACCGTGTCGGCAACTATCGGCATTTGCCCGGGTGACATTCTCTCCGAGGTACAGCTGGTCAGAGCTGCAAGGGTTATTGAATAAACAAAAACTTTTTCAAAAAAAAAGGACAACAGACACTGCACTACGATGTTTATTATTGTCAAAAAAATAGGGCATGTTTATATGAGAAGTAGGGGGGGGGGGGGGGGAGAGAAAGCTGGAGTCCGGTTCTGGAAAATTTCGAGGCTTAAGACCTTGAATGACCACACTAAGCCTTGCTCTAAGCTTCCGCCCGGGCCCTCGCTAAGCTTTCCTTTCCACAAACATTGTTTGTCTTTCATTAGGCGCGCGCCGGCGGCTCGCGTGTTGCGTGCTCCCTAAAAGGAACGCCGCCAAATGTATGAGCGTTCGTTACGCGGCCCCCCGCCGTGCAGAGAGCTGAGGGCAGCTGAGGCCCTCGCCCGGGCCGGGGCGGGGCTCCGAGGCTGCGAGGCTGCTAAGCCGTGGTAGACGTCTAGCGTCTAGCGTCGCCGGGGCGCGGTCCACCGGTCCCCCTCGCGGCCCGCGGGCTCACATGCAACAATTTATTTTATGCGCATACCTTGGCTCTTATTGCGTCAGGCGTCAGGCGCAAGAGAACGGGTACAGTACCATACCGGGTAACGGCTTACGCCGTTGTCGTCGACGTCGTCGGGCGCGGGGGTGGCGGGAGAGGGGGGAGGGGGCAAGGGGGGGGGGGGGGAGAGGCAGGAGAGGGAGAAGGGGAGAGGGGAAGCTTCTTCTCCTTCTCCTCACAATGTGTCCTGGTGGAAAGATGGACAGCCGAAGTGCCTGGGAAAGAGATAGGACGTGAGCTCGGCCCCTGCGCAGGGGGGGGGGGGTCTCTCTCTCTCTCTCTCTCTCTCTCTCTCGATCTCGAACGCTCTTGGCAAACTGGAGAGCGCGAGGGGAGAGAGAGAAGAGAGAGAGAGAGAGAGAGAGAGAGAGAGAGAGAGAGAGAGAGAGAGAGATGGGAGGGGGCTGTTGTGAAACTTTCTACCGAGGCGGACGGACTACCACTACCACTAGTACGCTGCCTAGACGCCTGACATGCCAGCCAGCACACAGCAAGCACACAGCCAGCACACAGCCAGCACACAGCCAGCACACAGCCAGCACACAGCCAGCACACAGCCAGCACACAGCCAGCACACAGCCAGCACACAGCCGCCCAGGTCCCGGCCGCCACCCTGCTCTGCAGCTCTTGTGAACCGGAGCCGAGCGCGGGTGTTGTCGAACAACGGCGCGCTGGGGGTGCTGGGACCCCGCTGAAACGGTGGGAACTGGCGTGTATGCGCATGTGATGGCGTTCCTTCCAGTGCCGCAGCGCCTGCCCGATACGTGCCGCCTGCCGCCTCATCGCAGCTCCCCCCCCCCCACATCTTTCCCCGCACCTGCCTAACCTTGACTCGGTGGCGCGGGCCGCTCGCCGCCTTCCAATGCAGAGCGTGCTGCGGCTGCTGGCGGCAGGGGTTGTCGGGCGCGGCGCTCGGCGCGCGGCGCCAGCCGGCTAAACTGCCACAAGTCATGGAAGACAGAGTCGCCCCCGCGGCCCCGGCGGCCCAGAGGAGCTGCTGTCACCGAACGAAATCACGAAGCAGATGAAAATCCGACACGACCTGCTGCCTTATCAGCCGCGGCAGCCAAGCGGAAAGGGCGCGGCGGGTTGGAAGAGGGGGGGGGGGGCAAACAGCACACAGCGGGGATACGGAGATCATAGCAGGGGGGCAGCGCTGGAAGGAAGCCATTCAATGTTTAGTACCATCCAAATTTTTGTTCGACATTCTAACGACACTTTTTGCCCCTTTCTCTCTTTATTTCTCTCTCTCTCTCTCTCTCTCTCTCTGCCCACCTCTCTCTCGCTCTGTCTCTCTCTCTCCCCTCTCTGTGTGTCCAGGGCGCGTCAGGTGGTGAACACTGCCGGCATGTCTAAAGGGGAAAAGGAGAGAGAAAACAGGGAAAAGGACGCGGGGCAACGGGGGAGAGAGAGAGAGAGAGAGAGAGAGAGAGAGAGAGAGAGAGAGAGGGAGGGAGGGAGAGAGGGTGGGGAGGCGGTCAAAGTAAAGTGAAAGGCAGGGGCGGCGCCCACTCTCCTTTATACCGCGGCCGGCGGGCTGCCCTTGGCACTGCCGTGCTTGCCCCTTGTCCCTTTTTAACCCTCCGGCCGGCCGCCCCGCTCCCTTCCGCGACAGGTATTCCCAGGGCAGCGCGGGGTGCTCGGGGTGCTCGGCCCTCGGCGCGCGTGCGGACATCACGTCAAAGCCCCGCTTGTGCTCCAGCTGCCTCAGCTGCTCCTGGCCTCAGCACGCCCGCGCCGCCGCCGGCTTCTGACATCAGTTGGGGATGTTGCAAACAAATCTGCTCGGGGGCCGTAATAACGACCAGCAAGCAGGGGCTGCGGTGCAGCGGCGCGGGAGGGTAGGGGACCCCCGGGGAGGCACGGGGGAGGCTCGGGGGCCGCGGGGGGGGGGGGGGCGACAGACGTATCTGCGTCGCCGCGTGTCGCAACGGCCCGCACGGCCCCCGCACGTCCCCGAGATCCCCGCGGAGATACGGCCGGAGTGAAGGTGTAGCGGCTGCAATAATTATGCCCCCCGGGGTGGTACCCCCTCCCTGCGAGCGGGGGCGGGTTGTGCCCGGGCTGGCCGGCGCCCCCCGCTGCCCTCCGCTGCCCGCCGCTCCCTCGCCGCCGCCGCCGCCCGCTCCTCTGGCGGCGTCTGCTGGTAAAAGCTTTGAAAGCGCCCCAGCGCCCTGCGCATCTCCCCTCATGGGGGGTCCCCGCGGGGGGCGCTGCGGGGGGCGCTGCGGGGGGCGCTGCGGGGGGCGCTGGCAGAGGCCCCCGCAGGATCCTTGTCCAGCCCCCGCTCACGAGCGGCGGCCATCAGGCCGGCGGTGACCGCCAGCCTCGCCGATGCAGACCGAGCGGACCGCAGCCGTCGCGGCGCGGCACCGGCCGTCGACGCCTCCGGCACGGACTCAAAGTTCAGATGCAGAGAAAATGCACGAGTCGTGATGGTTCCTCGTTGTGTTTCAACTTTGAAAAAACAGCAAATTAAAACGCGATTGCGCAACAGTCACACATCATTAAATTAGACATTCATGCAAAAGGCGTAGCAAATTAATTTAACTTGAGTTGCGGAGCGTTCCACGTATGGGCGTGTGACGTTTAAGAGGCCACAAAATGTTTTCGCTGAAACATAAGAATTCTGTTCACTGATCACTTGAACACTTTACTGAAGGCTTGTCGTTCAGTCTCAAGCCGAAAATTCAGGCGAAAGCATAAGCTGAGCTGCCTCTGCTGGGTTTCGCGTGGCTTTCGTGTGGCTTTCGCCTGTCTTTCGCCTGGCTTTCGCCTGGCTTTCGCCTGGCTTTCGCCTGGCTTTCGCCTGGCTTTCGCCTGGCTTTCGCCTGGCTTCCGCCTCTCGCAGCGCAGTGTGCCGTCGCCATTTATATTTGCCTGGCGGTAGATAAAAGACGAAATAAGGACCGCGCTGCGGCGGGGCGTGGAATGCCGGGGGAGGCCGCCCACGCCGAGGGGGAGCAGGCTTTATTCCACGAGTACAATATATATCCCGATCTTCTCTACATAATTTCTGTGCATTTCATGATATTTAACTACAGATTCTACTCGGAGCGTCACGTGGTGTTTGCAAAAATTCAAGCTATCCTTTCACTCTCTGCAAACAGGCCAAAGAGAATAAAAAAAACATCCTACCCCTTACCATCCTTCTCCTCCCCCCCCCCTCTCTCTCTCTCTCTCTCTCTCTCTCTCTCTCTCTCTCTCGGGTGGAGGGAAATTTCCCCCTGACTTGGCAACGCTGCAGAGTGAGAGAGAACACGGAGCCCCACCCTGCCTGGCTTGGCGCTGCGCTTCGCGGAGAGCCGAGGGCCGCTGGGTACGGCCCTAAAGAGGGCCTCGCAGACCCGCGGTGTGGGGTGGAAAGGGGGGGGGGAGGGGGGCAAGCCCTGACCCTTGGTGGCTGCCGTTGGGTCGTACAGGGGGGGGGGGGCAGCACATGCCAGCCTTAAAGGAGAAAGGGAGAGGGGGCGGGGGGTGAGTGTGAGGAGAGTGGAGGATGGCAGAGAGAGAGAGAGAGAGAGAGAGAGAGAGAGAGAGAGAGAGGTAGCGAGAGAGGGAGGAGGAGGGAGAGAGAAAGAAAGAGAGCGATAGAGGGAGAGAGGGAGAGGGAGAGAGAGAGATGGATGCCCCGGGAGGGCGGGAAGGTTGGGAGTGGTGGGGTGGTCGATGGGGTCAAGTCACGACAAAGAGAACAGGCCCGATCCCCCCCCCCCCCTCCTCCGCCGTACCGCGGCCGCGCCTCCCGCAGCTCCGCCGCCCCGCTCAAACCAAAGCCCGGTCTGGTATGCTTCACGCTCTTACTCGCCAGCGCGGCCCGCCGGCACCGCCGGCACCGCTGGCACCGCTGGCACCGCAGAGCCCCGCTGGGGGCCCCCCGCCCCGGCACACCCCGGCGGAACGGGGAGCCGGGCGGGGACCCTCAAAAGAAGAATGCACCCCATCCGTCACGCACCCCGCCGCCCCGCCGCTGGGGGCCAAGGGCTTCGAATTTGTCTCGGCGATCGTACGCCATATTGATGGCGTGGCAAGACGACTCCAGAGTCGAGCGGTTTCACCCCGATTTTTTTTTTTACGTTTTTCGTGTTTGTAATACCGTTGTCCCACGGTCCTGTATTTCCACGGTCCCCCGTCTGTTCATCGAACAAGCTTTCGCGGCCAGCTGGTAGTGTTCGGTAGGGTTCGGATTCGGGCCCTCGTTCATTCTGCATGTTATTGTTTCGCTGTTTCTCCTCGCGCCGCCGTCCTGCGTGATGCGTGTCGCACACAGAGGGTGCGGGTGGGTCGCTCGGCGGTCGCGTGGCAGTCGCGTGGCGGTCGCGTGGCGGGACGCGTGGCACTGTTGCGTCCCGCCGCCAGCAAACACGGGCGACGTAAAATAAATCAAGCCTTATCCAAGCTGCGGCTGCGGCGGTGGTGCGGGCCGTCGACTCCGGCTTAGGGGCCGACAGGGGCCGACGGGGGCCGACGGGGGCCGCCGACACGCCCGCTGGCGGCGGCTGCAGCGGCCCCTTTTACCTCGCCGCGGTCGCATAAGGAAATGTCCCGAACCCTCGGCGCGCAGCCGTGTCTGACTCGGATCTCAAAACTCGGCGCCCGCAGCGCCGCCGCAACGTTTTCGAACTGCAGCCACTTGGAGTCCCTCATCGCTGAAACTTTAGCGGTGGCCACCCGAACAAGGGTGACTCTGCCGGCCCGGCGGCGGGGCGGCGCCGTGTCAGCGCTCTATCGGCTGCCCCGGCGGGCGGATAGAAGCGCGAGCAGCCCGCCGGGCCGGATAGAGACGGATAGCGGGCTCCGCGGCCGCGCTGCGCCCCTGACTCCCCCGTGACGTGCGGGCAGGAGATGCGATGCGCCGCCTGGCCGCCTGCTCGCCCCGTCGGCTACATGTGTTGAATGTGACGGCCTACTCATGTCGAGTGCCGATCGCCTGTCAAGGTGTCACTGCTCCCCCCCCCCCCCCTCCCCCTCCGAGGCGGGGGGACGGGGGCTGCAGCCCGACGCTAGCCTCGCGCCAGGCCTCACTGCGACACGGTGCGTCACAGCGGCCGCAGTGCGCAGGCGCCGTCACCCCGACCCCCGCCGCCACGCCCGGCCACGCCCTGTCGGCCTCCCCGCGCCCCCCAGCCTCTGCTGGCACAGACCGTACCACTCGGCACTCCCATCCCGCCCCCCGCCCCCAGCACCCAGCACCCCCAACACCGCGCCCCCCGCGAGGCGAGATCATTCAAAAGCCCAGCCCCGCGTGCGGCACGGCCGCGGCGCCCGCCGGACCCGGGGGCGAGGGGCCGTCCCCAAACTGCGAGAAGAAACTCTCCCCGCAGATCCCGACCACTGCACCGCCTGCTCCGCCGGGATGGGGCCGGCGGGAGCGCCCGCAGGCCCGGCGCCTAGGCTGGCCCGGCGGACGCCGCGGCGAAGCTGGTTGCCTACGCTGCAGTCCACAGGCGCTCCGCCAGTGCGGCCGCGGTCCTGGCCAGAGACAGAGACGGAAAAGGGAGTTTTTTATTTGACGAGTGGGAAGACAGACAGACAGGCAGCGTGAAAGAAGAACAAGGAGGGAGGGGGGGGGGGAGCAGCAGCAGCAGCGGAAACTGGAAAACGAGCCGGAACGGGGGGAGGGGAGAAAAGGAAGATGATGATGATGACATGTCAGAGAGAGGGGGAGAAATAGAGAGAGGGAGAGAGAGAACAGGCAGAGTGAGACAGACAGACAGACAGGGAGAGGTCAGAGAGGGAGAGAGAGAGAGGAAGGGCGAGGGCGGGGGGAAGTGAGCGAGTGTAGCGGGTCATGAGTACAATGCAACAGCGGCCGGGGATGCACTTCAGCCGGGCGTGGCCGGGCGGGCCGCCGGGGCTCAGCACTGTCTCGCCGGCTCCATCATCTGGACTCGTCGTCGCCTCCTCCCCGTCAGCGGCTGCAGAGCGGCTGCGGAGCGGCTGCAGAGCGGCTGCAGAGCGGCGTCTGGCTCTCAGCCAGCTGGCACGCGGGCCGCCGCGGGCCGGCGGACAGACGGACACGGTCGTGGGCCAGCTGGGGCGTCCAGCAGCTGCAGCTGGATGACGGAGCGGCGGAGCGGCGGGGCTGAGCGCAGCCGAGCGCAGCGGCACCGGCAGCGTCCGATCCGGACGAGGCAAGAGCGGAGGAGAGCTGGGCGGGGCGGGGCAGGGCGCCCGCGGGGTGGGCCGGCCGCGGGGCGCGGCTGCGGAGGTGGCTGCCTACCCTGCAGTCCGCGGGCGCTCCGCTCCGCCCCGGTTTGGGGAGGGCTCTCTGCGACGGGAATCTGCGACAGGCGGACTGGAGCTGGAGCCGCCGGGCCCGCTGGAGCCGAGCACTCTCGCGAAGGAATAAAAATAAATGAGCCGCCGGAGACGGGAGGCTGCCCGACGCTCCACAGCCCGCCACGCCCCGCCACGGCCCGCCACGGCCCGCCACGCCCCGCAGACCCGCGACAGCCAACGATGCTTTCATCTGGTCGGCGGCTCCGAAAAACACACCGTTAAAACGTCTTTTTCTTCACCTCCTATTTCTTTTTTTTACTCCTCTCTCTCTCTCTCTTTCTCTCTCTCTCTCGTTCCCCTCCTCCTTTTTCCTGGCGTGTCGGGAAGAGGAAAATATTTTCTCACCGCCGTTATAGCGCGCGGGAGATCCCCTCCCCGGGCGGGCGGTTAGCGCGGCGACAACTTTATTATTTTACGTGACCGGCCCCGAATGCGGGCGAATGGTTACCTGCGCGTGCCGTCCGCGGCACACGTTACACCCGCCGGCCGCACGCCACCGCCGGGGCCCCGGGCCCCCGGGCAGTCTCCTCCGCGCCGCCTGCCCGCCTGCCTGCCGATAATATGCAGGCATCATCTGCAGGTCCGGCAACATTCCCAATTTATTGCGGGCAGACCCGCAAGGCGGCGGTGGGGAGCGGATGCGGGCCGCCCCGGCCGCTCCTGGCCACCCCACCCCCGGCCCACCCCCGGCCCAGCCCCGGCCCAGCCCCGGCCCACCCCCGGCCCACCCCCGGCCCACCCCCGGTCCGCCCTCGGCTCGCAGGCACGCCCCTGGTCTGCCGGCCAGCGCCGGGTGGCCGCGCCCTCCGTTCTGAACGAGTAAGACGCCGCGCCGCTCCGCCCCGGACGGCGGCCGGATGGTGCGGTGCACAGCGAGGCGCGGCCGCTGCACGCCATACAACGCGATCCGATTGGAGCCGGTAGGCGGGGCGGGGGACCTCTGGAGGCGTGGTGCAGGCGTGCTGCAGGCGTGCTGCAGGCGTGCTGGAGGCGTGCTGGAGGTCCGCTGGAGGTCCGCTGAGAGTAGGAAGGGGGGGGAGTATATAGAAAAGACGTGGAGATTTCTGTGAGCACGGGTCACCGTTCGCGACATGGCAGGAGGCAGGGTAGGCCTGGCGGCAGTCATGAGGGCCCACGGGGTCCGACGCAGAGGGCTCGCGTAAGTCAGTTATTCAGCAGTCGCCCCCCCCCCCCCCCCCCCAGCGCCGCCTCCGCAGACCCTCCCAGGCCTCGGCTGCCCCCTACTGTGCCCGCCTTGTCTGCGTTGCCAGAGGAAGGAAACCGCTTGCCACTGGAAATTGGGGGCCCGGGCCGGCGGGGCGCACACACATGTGCACTCCCACTCACAAACACGCGCACACGCACACACACGCACACACACACACACGCTGCTGCGGCGGGCGCCTCCTCAGGACGCTGGCCTGCTGGGGCGGCGTGGGGTGCCTGGGGCCCCCAGGCCCGAGGGGCGAGGGGCGGGCGGCGGGCGGCGCCGAACCAGACACGATAACGGGTCCCGGAGGCCTTGCCGGCGGCCCCGGCCGGGTGTAATATCGTACACCCCCGTCAAACACGCACGCAGGCACACACACACACACACACATGGCACGTATCACACTACACACCACGCTGCACACACACACACACAAGCTCTGGTACACACATATACACATGATGTTAAGAGCAAATTGAATTCGAGTTGTGAGGTCTGGCAAGAGGGCACACATACACAAGATCCGATACAGTACGGCCCGGCGGCGGGTATGTCCGAGAGAGAGAGAGAGAGAGAGAGAGAGAGAGAGAGAGAGAGAGAGAGAGAGAGAGAGAGAGAGAGAGAGAGAGCAGAGGATGGAGTGCAAGGGAGGGGGCTAGAGAGCGGCTCGGTCCTGTCTGCAAAAGACCGCAGGGAATGTCGCGTCGCGAAACTCGGCTGCTCGAATCGGAGGAACGCCAAACCAGCAACTGGCAACGAACTATGCGGCAATGGCGGCGGTGGCGGCGGTGGCGCGGAGGTCTGTCCACATAAGCTCGCTAAACACGGGGCCGCGGCCTGACAGCCGACGAGGAAAAATTGAGAGAGCCTCCCCCTCCCCCATAACCACGCACGCGGGGGCCGGGGGACCGGGGGACCGGGCCACCCAACGACCCTGATCCTGATCCACCTCAGTAAAGAGCAGCGCGAGGCCAACTAATATTGTTTGGTATCTCATCCGAAGAGGCGGTTGCGGCGGCGGCGGCGGCGGCAGCTGCAGTCTGCTTTTAAGGAGATTACAGGCGTGGCGTGTCGTGGCGTGGCGTGTCGTGGCGTGGCGCGTGGCGCGGCCGGCCGAGGCGTTGCGCTGGTGTGGGTCGATACTTGACGATGGAACACAACGGGGTTTTTTTCCCTTTCCGGCGGACACAATGGACGCTGAGGCGTGGCGTGGTGTGGCGGGCCGCAGTGCCGCGGTGCTTGGGAGAGGTCCTAGCCCGTCGTCATGTCAGTGACCGGACCCCCGCCTCCCTCCGCAGCCGAGAAAGGGACCGGGAGGGGGGGGGGGGCACTTGGAATATTCAGTGCGCACGCAGGCAGTGTTCACATTCACCGGCGTACACTGAGATCGAAAGTGGTCATAGCCGCTCGGCCCCCGCCCCCGTTCTGCCACCCCCGGCGGCGCGGGGCTGGCGCTGGTGCGGCGGTTTGGAACCCCTGCATTGTCCCACTGACCAGTGCGGACGCCGGGCAGTGGGGCCCGGCCTGCCCCCGGCACGCCTGCCCCCGGCGAGCCTGCCCCCGGCGAGCCTGCCCCCCCCCCCTTCCGCTTCCGGTCTTGATGTCCGGGGCGCTGCAGAGCGCGGCGGACCGGGACTTTCTACTCTGTCCCTTTCAGCGCGTCGCACAGTCCGACAATAACTCTTCTGCCCTCGTGAAGCAGTGAAGGAGGCGGCGCACCGGCCCCCTCCCAGCCCCACCTCACTCACACGCCCTAATTGGACTAATCTGCCCCTTCAAAAGGGGTGCGGTGTTCCTCGGTGTAGGAAAGCCCCCGTGGTCCGCCCCCCCCCCTTTTTCTTCGCCACGCCCCGCGCCAAACACGCTTCACTGCGGTATTCGAACCCGCGGCGGCATCTCTCCGCTGGGCGCTGACGGATGGACCCCCCGCTGGACGCAAACAGAGCCTGTTGCTAACTTCTATAAGTTGGCCGTGCCCCCGTCGGGCCGGCGAATCCGCCGCGCCAGTCTACCGCCCCCCCCCCCCCTCCTCTGGGGCGGGGGTGCTGCCGGTAACCGGGGGAAGGGGGGGGGGGGTGCTGCGGTGCGGCATGCGACACGTGGGAACCCCTGCATGTGGTGCCCCCCCCCCCCCCCGGGCGGGCTGACGGACCGTGCTGCTGGCGGCTGCTGGCGGCTGCTGGGGTCACTTGAGAATGCAATGCAGAAACCGAACCGCAAATAGCTGGTTCGCCATTGCGGGGTCGTGGCTGCCGGCGGGGATCAAACGGCTGCGGGGGGAGGCGGAGTGGTGGTGGTGGTGGAGGGGGCGGGGGGGGGGGGGGCTAGTGTGCAGGGGCCGTGCGGCGGTGCGGCGAGGCGGTGGTGGTGGCCGCCTGGTGGGTGCCGCGGCGCCGCGCACGGGAACGGACTTACATAAGACTCATTTCTCATGTTAAGTATTTCCTCGCGCACGCACACACCGCCCACGCACACACAAACACACACACACACACACACACACGCGTGCACGGCTCGTGTCGACGCGCACGTTCCCCAGGGAACACAGCCGGCAGCAGAGGGCTTGATCCCTCACAGGGAATCTGTAATCAGCTGGGACAGGGAAGCAGTAGAACGGAGACGCCACGCCACGCCACGCCACGCCACGCCACGCCACGCCACGCCACGCCACGCCACGCCACGCCATGCCACGCCACGCCAGCACAGAGAGAAGCAGACGAGCAGGAACTGTGTCGGCTCGGCACGCCCCGGACCGCCCGCCCGCTGCCGGCCGCTCCGCGAGTGTTTAATGCTCCCCGGCCGCTGCCCCCCTTTCGGAGTGAATTTAATGCATTTAATGCGGAAGCGCGGCCGCCGGGGAGATATCAGCGGCGCCCGGCATCGACAATTTTGATGCAAATGGCTAAACTTTCGGCACTTTCGGGGAGGGAAGCCGAATCACTGGCCACCTTCCAGCCGGGGCCGGCCCCGGCGCTCCGCAGCCGGCTCCAGCGCTCCAGCCCGCGGGGCTCCGGCTCCCCCGGCTTGTGCACCATTTTCTGGCAATACATCTCGAATCCGATTTTTTTGAGCCCGAGCGAAGCGAGGAGCTCTCCGCAGCGACTATATTCTACTAGAGGTGTCGTTGTTACTGCTCCGGCACCTTTGCACTGCTTTGCACCCACACGCCCCGCCCCGCGCACGGTTTGGCGCTCCGCCCCTCGGCCCAAGCATTTGATGGTCGCCCACACAGGCGCCCCCAACCATGTCGGTGTGGCCTCGCGGTCTGAGGAGCAGTTATGTTTTAAAAACTTCGCTCTTCATTTAACGAGGGCGACTTGGTGCCGTAGGCGCTGGACTTTTTAAAATAGTTATGAAAAGAAAAATTTCCACGTTTTCTTTTACCTCGCATGCACTCGAGCAGTGCTGCTGGATGCCCGCTGGCGGCCCGCAGCGGAGGTCCCGGAGTCCCGGAGGTGCGGGGCGCTGGCAGTCCGCACCAGAAGATGAGATCAGCGGCACGAAATGGATTCCCGGTGGCTGGCTGGCGGGTGCACGGCGCCAGGCCAGCCCGCCCGCGCAGCCCGGGGGCCGCGCCCTGCCCCAGCCCTGACGGGGCCCGGGGCCCTGACGGGGCCCACCCGCCGTGCCCGGGCCCCCGGGGCCCCCCGGCCCCCCCCCCCCCCCCCCCGGAGCCCCGGAGGCCCCCGGCCCTGTCCCTGTTTCGGGTCCTCCTTGGCACCCAGATATTCGTGATGCCAAGGTCAGAAATTCATGGAGTGAAATCACGCGACGGGCCGTCGGCTGGAGGGCCGTAGGACTGGCGGGCTGGAGTGCTGGAGGGCCTGGAAGCTAGAGGAATGGAAAGGGGGTGAAGGCTAGAGGGTTGGAGCTGGGGGGCCGGAAAGAGCTAGGGGCATGGAAGTCTGCATGCTCGAGGAGTAGAGGAGGCACGGGGCTGGGGACTTCAAACGTCAAAAAAGTCCAGATTCGTCAAACCTTGAACGGGTTTTTAGAAGAGGGAATGCTGAACGTGTGGAGACCCGCCAAAGGAGCCGAGGGCTGTCTGCATCCCCCACCGCCTCCTCCCCCCATCCCCTGTCGCGTTGAGCCGGCCCCGGAGGAAAAGTTGGATTGACATTCATATTCCGCCTGGAATTACTCCATCAGAGTTCAACGAGGATTACTTTGGCGAGTTGTTAATTTAGATACCCCGTCCTCTCCTACCCGCACCCGCGCGCCCCTCCCACTCCCAGAGTCAGTAACTTTTCCTTGCGCGGGCGGATAAGGGCGGGAGGGGTGGAAGAGGGGGGAGAGAGGGGGGGGGGGTGATTGTACTGGAACGGAATTCATCGCATCACGACACGGCACGGCACAGCACGGGGCCCGCGGTGTTAGTGTGCTAGTGTCGCGCGGTCCGCGACCAGAACCATCCGAGGAAAAGTTTCCCAGCCCGATCGAGTCGAGGCAGCCGAGCAACCGCACAGGTACTGTTTGCCAAAACTCCAAAGTTTGATGCGGAGTGTAATCCGCCCACACGGCAGCGTACCCCCTCCCCCCCCCCCTCCTCCCTCTCCTTTCCAATCATTTAGGTCTGGAAACTCGGTGTTGGAATGGAAATTATATATGTCCATGGACCATCAAGCGTGACGAAATATGTGTCCCCAGACTAACTGCTCTTTTTCGGAAGGAATTTCAATTTGTTTAAACCTTATACCTGCAAAAACATGTTTGGGAATTTTTGTCGATTACTGTCCCTTCCTCCCCCTTTCTCTCCTCGACTCGGCTGCCTTCTTGTCTTCGCGCTTTCCCGGACAAAATTGGCTCGCGGATGTTTTCTCCCCTAACGAGCTATTACGGGGAGGACGATGGCGAGGAGGGGTGGGGGGGGGGGGGGGGGGTGCTGTCGTCCGGCCCCGCCGGTGGCGCACGGTAGAAGCCCTACGAGGGAACGAACACCGCCGTGGTGGACCATCGGGGCAAATCTGTCCATTGGCACAATTTTTCATTTTTTTAAAAAAAAAAGAAGTGAAGGAGTGTCTGCCAACGAAGGTGGCGCTTTGGCCGCAGGTTAAGCGGCCCGGCGGCGCTCGCTGGCCACCTTGGGCCGCGCTGCCTGGCTGGGTTCGCACCCAACCCACTGCCGGCTCCCCCCCCCCTCTCCCGCCTCCTCCCCCAGCAACGCCGAGTTTACCGCTTCGGTGGAGCGCACCCCCCCCCCCCCCCCCCCCCCCCGCTGTTCGCACCCAAAAGGCCATTTGGCTGTGTGTCTCCGTTTGATCTCAAAGTTCAAGTTTAATTGACGAAAAATTACGTCCGTTATCGGGCGGGGGCAGCGGGCTGGAGGGGGGGGGGGCACGGCTGCGGTGCCCCGGCGGGGCGCCGGACAGTCGTCTCCTCCCCTCTGCGCGCTGTCGCTGCCACACACGGCGGGGCGGCGGGGCCCGCTGGATGAGGGCCCCTGCTTCCTGCGGGACGCAATAATGTGTTTCTCGGCCCCCGCGGCCCCCGCGGCCCCCGCGGCGCGGCGGACAACGAGGCGCAGCCGGGGTTTTGGCAGGTGAGGCCATTCTCAGGACGCCGCGTGGGGGCGCCGCCGGGCCGCCGGTGCGGGGGCGGGGGCGGCCCCCGGGATAGCTTAAATGGGTGCGAGCGAGACAGAGGGAGGGTCGGAGCGAGACAACGCTGCCGGCGGGCTGGCTGCATGTGGAGAGGAGTGGCCGATTGATTTTCCGATCGTGTTCCGTGACTGTCGGCAGTGAGCGGGGCGGGCGGCCGGGCCGGGCCGGGCCGGGGACTCGGTTCTGTCCACACACGACGGGGCTGGAGCTGGGCAGGCAGGCAGGCGGCGCCTTACAGCGGAGGCGTCGGGGGCCGTGCGGCGCGGCCGCTGCTGTGCGGCCGCCTCCCCGCGGATGTGCGCCCGAGGTGTAAATCGGATTGTAAGCCGCCGGGTTCGGCAGCAGGGGCCCCGCCCCGCCGCCACCCCGCCGCATATGGTTTCTCGCCGAGCGCACCAAAGGGGAGGCCGCACGCCGAGCCTGCGCCTCGCTGCGCCACACCGCGACACGCGACACGGGGAGATGGAAATAAAACGGCGGCGATATAATTGCTCGGCCTTGAGGCCCCGCCAGACGTGTCGGGCTCAAGCGCTCCCCGGCCGCGGCTGCAGCGCCGGTCGCAGGGCCCGGCGTGGCAGCCCGTGCTAGCCCGTGGGGCCCGTGGCAGCCCGTGGGGCCCGTGGCAGCCCATCGCTGCCTGCCCAGAGAGCTGGAAAATGGGGGCGCCGCTAAAGCGGGCGTGGCGGCGCAGGCCGCGCGGGGTGCCGCATGCCGGCCTTGTTGTCGACCACGATCGGGGCGGCGTGCTGCAGCGCGGCGGCGGGGCTGCAGCGAGGCTGGCCGGCCTGTGGGCCTATGGCGCCCCGGCTGGGCCCGGCGGGGAGGCGTGTATGGCCACTCTCTCCTTTGCCTCTCTTTCTCTCTCTGTCTCTGTCTCTCGGCGGCGCGCGGCCAGGCGCAGGACGAGAAGGAGCAGGAGCAGGCTTTTCGCATTTGGAATCCGGTCACTGGCCCGTGCGGTGAACCGTGCACTACTCGGGTAGGGAGGGGAGGGGTCGGGGGGGGGGGGCTGTCCTTGTCAAGTAGGGGGGAGGGGGGCGGGGGGTCTCAGCCCTGGTCGTTGACCACGCCGCCGCCTCCCCTCACACCCCCGGGAGGTAGCCGGCGGCGTCCCCTCCCCCAATCTGGATTATGAGCAGCGCATGGCTGAGGGAATGAGAATAGCTGCGGGATGAGACTTCATGATGCTGTGCTCAGCCCTCCCCTCCCCAACTGTGCGTGACTCGTCTTGGCGGCCGCGGCCACCGCAAAGCTAGCAGCATTATCGCGGCCGCGGAGTCTGCGGCAGCCGGCAGCGTCTGGTCAGCGCACTCCCCCCCTCGGCATTAATATCCCGCCAGCACAATGCACGCCGCGGCCCGCGTGCCCATTTCATTACGGCAACATTGTGGGGCCGGCGGGGGCCGGCGGGGGCCGCGGGGAGGAATGCCATATCTCTCCGCCCCCCCTCCCCTCCCCTCCCGCGGGGCGACGACGACGGCCACGGACGGAGGCGGCGCGCGACTGCTGAGGGGCCGGGCGGACGGGCGGGCGGACGGACGGACCTCCCGGCGCCCAAGAACTACTACGTGGCGCACATGACAGAATCTGCAGGCAAGGTCAAAGGCATTCCGGGAGACAGTGTGACGTTCACAGACGCGAGCGCGCGCGCTCTCTCTCTCTCCCTCTCACTCACATTCACTTTCTCTCTCACACACTCCCCCCCCCCCCTCTCTCTCTCTCTCCCTCCCTCGTTGCCTCTCTCTCTCTCTCTCTCTCCTATACTTACTCCGCACCGGCGCGCTCACAGACGGGACTGGGAGCGCCTGTGGAGTAGAGGGTAGGCACGCCGCCGGGCACCGCTGCTCGCGCCCGCCGACCTTGCCTACCCCGGGCTCCGCAGGCGCCCCGCCCTGCCGGCTCTGCCTGCCGGCTCTGCCTGCCTGCCTCGGCCCTTGGCTCCCGCTGCTCCCGCACGTTCGCTGTTGCTCATCGTCCCCACTCCGTCCCCCTCTCGCAGCAGTCGACCTTCCTCTCCGCTCGGACGGCTCGCCTCGCAGCCCGCCGCCTACCTTACACAGTCTGGTGGGGGGCGAGGAAGACGACTCCCCAATAAACTCGGTGTGCTATCGCTGCTCCCCTTTTGGGGGTGGGGAGGGTGTCCCGAACGCTACCCCTCGTGTGTGGCGGCACAGGATGCAATCTGCCGGGACACAATGAGCGGTCCTCGGAACAGGAAGGGAGGGGGGGGGGGGCTCACCTGCCACGGCAGCACCCGGCGGCAGCCGGCGGCACCCGCCAGGACTCGTGACGAGGACGTTCGCCGAGCGCCTCTTTATTAATATTGTGTTCGTTCAAAGAGCCCCCCTTTTCTCCGTGCACACTGCCAAAGGTGAAGGTTAGCGGTGCGCGTGAGAGAGGGAGAGAGAGGGAGAGAGAGAGAGAGAGAGAGAGAGAGAGAGAGAGAGGCGGAGCGAGAAAAAAAAGAGGGGACAGACGAAGTGAAAAGGAGAGGAGCGCAAAAGTGGCCTGCGTGACCTTGGTCGACCCCGCCTCGCCCCGGGATGTTGCCGGCCCGCCGCCGGCCCGCGGCCGAGCTGCATGCACACTACTCGCTGCTGTTGCTGACGCCCCGTGCGCGGCCCCCGTGCGGCCCCGGCGGCCAACCTCGCCTCAAACGGGTGCGCCGAAACTATGAGGGAGAGGAAAAAAAAACAGTCGGGCGGAGAATGAAGATGTGTGGCTCGGGCGGCCACCCTCACCGCCCCCAGTGCCTCCAGCTCCAGGCGCTCCGCTGCTCCGGGCCCCTCCCCACCTGCGGCACGGCTCCGGCTCGTTTACCTGCGCTGTCACATTCACATTCTTAACGAGGCCGCGCCCCCCCCCCCCTCCCCGGGACTTTATTCTGCTCCCCCACCCCCCGCAGCCCCGCAGCCCCGCACCAGCCGTGCGCGCGGCCTGCAGATAGGTTCGCCTGCCGAAGCCTTTTGGGGAGCATTCATGCGGTTCATTTATTTCAGCGGCGAATGGGATCCGCGTTCACTCGCTGTCTCCGCGACGTCCAGCCCCCCCCCCCCCTGCTCACACACACACACACACACATCCTTACCTCCGGCGGGAGAAAAGGGGCGGCGATTAAGGGGCGTGCCAAAACACACTCGGCCAGGAACAACAGCGCAGCGGCGGCAGCAGCAAATAGCCACCGGCAGCGCGCGCGAGAGAGAAAAAGAGAGAGAGAGTGTGTGTGTGTGGGGGGGGGGGGGATACGGGAAGGGAGGGGAAAAACAACGGGAAAGGCATATACAGTGCTGATGATAGGGTGTATTTTCGTCTCGGAATGAGATGGAACGGCCTCCGGCGTCAAAGCATACTACACTGGCATACTACAGCAGCGAGCGTCGAGGCACGCGGGGCTCTGCCTACGGCTCTTCACAGAGCACGGCCCGCGAGGCTGAGCCGTACGACGTAGGGGGTAGAGAGAGCGAGCGAGAGAGGGAGAAGGAGAGGAAAAGAGAGAGGGAGAGAGAGAGGATGGGTTAGGCAAAATAAGGCTGTCCTGGGCGGCCCCCCGGGCTGCGTGCGCCCCTCCCCTCTACCCCTGTCTCTCCCCCCCTCCCCAGCGCTGCGGACGCAGCCGCGGAGGGAGGCATGGAGTCCAATCGATTGCCCGGCGAGCCCCCTCCCTGCCCCAGTTTCGCCGCCCCCTCCCCACCCCCAGCCCGCCCCGGCCCGCCCCGGCCGGGGGACGGGGCGCCCGGCCCGGAGCCGGCCGGAGCCCGCAGGGCCCGCCCTTGCCTGCCGGGCTGCCTGCCTGCACTGGGCACGGCGGGGGGCGCCACAAATTTCTGGTCATCGGTGTGCATAGCAGACCCGCGCCATAAGTTACACAAGAGTGACCGGGCCTGGGAATCGCCCGGAATATTCTATCTTTCGCTCCTTTGTTTTTACAGCCTTCCCCTTCCCCCTTTTCTCTCTCTCTCTCTCTCTCTCTCTCTCTCTCTCTCTCTCTCTCTCTCTCTCTCTCCGCTCGGTCTCCCGCTCCCCCCGGCCGCCGCCACGGAGCCGGGGGGGCGGTGGTGGTGGTGCAACGGGGAGGCGATGTGAGTGTTCGTTCGGGAACGATGCGAACGGATGAGTGGAGTGCGAGCGGCACGGGTGCCCCGAGGAATCGAGTGTGTTGTGTCGCAGGAGCGGGTTAAACCAGCAGGTTGCCCCGCGGCCCCGCTGCCCCCGCGGCCGAGCCGGGCTGATCCGTGCTCACCCCCCGCTGCCGTCGGGGTACGGGGGAGCGAGGGGGCCGGAAATAATCGCACCGCGTGGAATATTGTTCTGCGTCTGCCGATAGTATCGGGGGCACGTCCCCGAGGCCGTCCCTCACGGCCGCGCGGACGCCGGGCCCCCGCCGGGCCCCTCAGACGGCACGGCAGAGTTCTCCGAGTGCCGCCGCCGCCGCGTCGCTCCCTGCCGCTTCTGTGTCAGAGGGGAGATCGGATTGACATTCTAATGATGCCGTGGGTGGCGATGGGCGCGGACGGGGCGGGAGGGGCGCGAGGGAAGGGGAGAGGAGGAGGGGGCAGTTCCGCTGACGCGATGCCCTTGCCGCCGCTGCCGCCGCCGCTGCCGCCGCCGCCGCTGCCACTGCAGTTGTGGCGGTCTCCGATACACCGACGGGCCTCTAATGGCGTCCTTAATATTTCATGACCCTCAAAGAGAGGCGCACGGGCCGAGGAGGCGGCGGGGCGGAGGGGAGATGCACAGGGAGGGGGGAGGGGGGATGTGGCGAGCCGGAGGCGGAAACCACGTAGGACACATCCGGCCGTCCTCTTTCCCTTGGCGAAACAAAGCTTCGTTTTTTTTTCCTCTCTAGACGAAGTTAGAAACCGCCACCGAGGGAATCAGAGAGGAGCGGGGCGAGGGGAGAGAGAGAGAGAGACGGAGAGACAGAGAGAGACAGACGGACCGACGGACAGACAGACAGAGGCGGCTTCTGCGCGGGAGAAAACAATTTCCTAAGGAGTAGTGGCGGCCGACAGTTGAAGAACGGCGGAAATGAACGAGGTGGCCGCCGTAAAAGACGAGCATGGAAATGGTCGGTCCGGGCGGCCCCGCGGTGTCCGCGCCGCGCTGCGCCCCGCGGGGGGTCATGGGAGCCTTTACGACCCATCATGGCAGAGTGTTTAAATTACACGCCCGCAAAAATGGAGTGTGGACGGCAGCCGGCGGCGGGGGAGGCACGCGGTGGGCGCCGAGCCGCCCGGCAGCAGCCCGCGGGGGGCGCTGCAGGCTGCAGGTGTGCCGCCCGCCCCGACGTGTCACCGCGCGGAGTCGTCGCAGACTCTCCCTCTCCCCCTCGAGATGTTGAATAAACTGATCAGCGGCAGCGGGAGGGGGCTCGCCAATGAATAAAACGGCCCTGCGGCATAGAGCAGGCCGGCGCGCGCCCTCCTCGACGCCCCCCTCGGGGCCCCCCTCGGCGCCCCTCGGCGCCCCTCGGCCCGCCCCTGGGCCCGCCCCGGCCCCGTGATGTGTCTGTGCACAAAAATTAGATCGGAGAACCCGCACCGCACCGCACCGCACGTCCGTCCGCCCATTGAATGCTCCGCCGCCGCCGCTCGGCCCGGAGATGATTGGTTCATTGTGTTTGCTGCACGGGGTAGGGGGGCTGATCGAGGGCTTCATCCTAATCCATACCGCCACATGCCCGAAGCAAGGGGGCGAAGGGGAGGGAGGGGGAGGGAGGGGGAGGGAGGCCGGGAGGGAGGCAGGCAGGCAGAGAGGGAGGGGAGGCGCCGGCCGTCCCACTGCGCCAACCGCAGTGCAGTTTTTGCCATAGGCCTCGTCCGAGGTGCGCCCTTTTCGCTCGACTGCATTCAAATTAAAAACGGATTCAGCCCGAAAATAAAGCGGCCCCGGCGCGGAGGCGCACTTGGCGGGGATCGGTGCACTGGGAGGGCGGGGCCCCGGCGCCGCCCGGGGGGGCAGGCAGCCCGCACTGCCGCAGCGACGTACGGGCTGCCTACCCGCCGGGTGTCGAGTGTGCTGTGTTGGCACATTCTATCCGTGCGTCATCCAGACGCTGCCGAGCGACGCCCCGGTCAGTCGGTGCCCGCCCATCCCCGATGTCGATGTCACGGGTTACTGCGCCCAGGCGTGCACTGGCCGCTGCCCCGCTGGGGCCGCTGGGGCCGCTGAGGCCGCGCCGGGTTGTGCGCTGTTGCATTGGAGCGATTGCCATCCGTCGGGGCTCCGCGTTACTGCCTCTCTCTCTCTCTCTCTCTTTCTCTCTCGCAATGCCACGCCGATCGCGTCGTGCATCGCTCTCTGTCTGTCCGCTCCGCCCGCCCCCTGATGCACAAGGGCACGCACCGACCCACATATCTCTGACACCCCCCGGGGCAACGCCTTTGATATTCATGCTAAAAAAAAAAGAGAAAGGAGAGAGAGAAAAGAGGAAAGAAAAGAGGAGAAAGGCGTGGGCTCGGTGGTGCGGCGCGGAGCCGCGGAGCCGCGGAGCCGTGTCAGACACTGACACATCCATCCCCGGCCCGCGGCCCGCGGCCCGCACTCCCCGCCGGGAATGCGAAAGGAGCTGGCAGGCGATGCGATGCAGTCAGAGGCGGGGCTTTCCGTTCGCCGTGTGAGATTTTGTTGCGCTGCTCTCTCCCCCCCCCCCTCTCTCTCTCTCTCTCTCTCTCTCTCTCTCTCTCTCTCTCTCACTCTCTCTCTCTCCTTGTCTGCCGCACCCCCTCCCCCTCCCTCCATCCCACCGCTCCCGTTCGCTGTTCCGTGTTTTTTTACAAATGTCCGGCGATGACGCTGGCATGCAGTGCGGACTGGCATCGATCAGGTGCGCGGCACGGAGACGAGTGGAGCGGTGCTCCGGGCTGCGAGTGGCCTTCGCCGGGAGCCGCCGGGAAACACTCGCGCCGCGCTGCGCTCTGTTCGTTAAGTTGGCGGCGGCGGCGCGCAGTTCTCTGCCCGGCAGCGCGGCGCCGCCCGCTCCGCCCGGGGCCCGGCACCTGCTCCGGGCTCCGGCCCGCACCGGCCCCGACGCGGGTTCGAAACCCCGCCAAGGTCGAGTCCCTGTTTTTGTGGCGCAGGGCAAACACAATTCGGACAAGGCGGCGAAGTCCTTGGGGTCCACGGGGATGTTTGTGCCGCGGCGGGCGGACGGCGCAGCGCCGCTGCTGCGCCCGGGCTGACCGGCGTCTCTCTCCGTCTCTGTCTGGCACAGGTCGTCGGAGGCGACCGAGAAGTAGACAGAGAGAGATGGAGAGAGAGAGCAGGAGAGGGTCCTCGCCTCAGTCTCCCGCCCCGTCTCGCCAGCAGTTCTATCGATGCAAAAACTTTTCGGGGCGAAAACAATCCATAAATGGCGCACTCCGTACCGCCGGCGCTTCGCCGCTTCGCCGCTTTGGCGCTCCGTCGCTCTCTGGAGGAAAGGTGCCCTGAAGGTGCCCCACCGGGTGCCTTGTGGGGCGGCGGCGAGGCGGCGGCATGGCAGAGCGAGAGGCGTCCTCCGCCGCGGCGCTGGCGGAGGCAGCAGCGTCCAGGCAGGCCGGCGCCGGCGCCTCCGGGTATCGCTGCCTTACAGATCTGATATCGCCTGATACACTGCCGGCCCTGCGTCCAGCAGCGCCGGGGAGGGTTTCATTAAGAGCCGTGTCCGTGGTGTGAGGCCCCCGGGCCCCGGGCCCCGGGCCCGCATCCCCTCGGCTACCCCACAGCTGCCCCACGGCTCCACCACGGCCACCCCACAACTCCACCAAGGCTCCCCCACGGCTCCCCTACGGCTCCCCCACGGCTCCCCCACGGATCACCCACGGCTCCACCAAGGCTCCACCACGGCTACCCCACGGCTCCACCACGGCTACCCCACGGCTCCACCAAGGCTCCCCACGGCTCCCCTACGGCTCCCCCACGGCTCCCCCACGGCTCCCCCACGGCTCCCCCACGGCTCCCCCACGGATCACCCACGGGCTCCCCGAGCGCCCCGCACCCGGCGCCATGACACACGACCTTCGCCTATAAAAGGCTTCCGGCCCGAGCGATGTGCCGCCGCGCCTGAGAAAATATATAGCGCTGCAGACGATGGCGGAGACCGAGGTGGAGGCCGGGCGGCGGCCGAGGCCGGGCCGGGGGTCTGATGTGGAGGCCTTTAGGAAGGACAGGTGTTCCGCCAAGGCCACGGCGCCGTCAGGTGTGAGCGTCTGTGCGTTCAGAAAAGACCGTGAGCCGCGCTGCGGCGGCGTCGCGCGCCCTGAACGCCGCTATCTACACGGCCCCCTGACGCGGCCGCCAGTCGAGCATTTCGAATAAACGACTTTTCGCGCGCGGTCTTATCTAGCCAATCAACTCCGTTCTGGCGGTTAACCAAAAGCACGGCTGGCGGCCGTAGATCATCGGCACACGGGGGCCGCGGGTTCGATACCCGGCCGGGCGCCTTGGCAGGGCGCCATTCTCGAAACCCGCCGGGGCTGGGCGTGGCGTGCCCTGCCGCCTCCGCCCAGTGCTGGCCCGTTCTGCCTCGTGAGCTCTAGCGAAATTGTGATGAATATCCGCGGTATCAAAACTTGGTGCGGGCGGCAGGAAAGAGATGTGAGGCGGGCGGGGGGGGGGGGGGGGCGCCGGTGAGTCAGGCGGCCGGCGGCGGACTCCGGCGACAACGAGGTACTAGAGGGCCTCAACGAGCGTCGCGGGGAGAGGTTTATGACGCCGCGCCCCGGCGGGACCCGCCCCGGTGGATCAGCGTGCGGCGGCGTGGCGAGGGGCGGGGGGCGACCTACACGCCCGGAAACGAGACCAGGCCCCGCACACCACCACCACCGCCGTCTCGACGCCTCTCGGATTTGCTTCTCTCCGCATTACATCGCCTTCGCATTCGATCCCCCCCCCCCCCTCCCTCTTCTCTCTCTCTCTCTCTCTCTCTCTCTCTCTCTCTTTCTCTCTCTCTCTCTCTGTCTTATTACTTGGAGCGGGTTGTCATGACGACGACGCGCACGCCGCGGCCGCGCCGCGCGCCGAGCCACCTCCCGGCCCGCGGCCCTTCCGCCCAGGTGCGGCGTGCGGCGCGGTCCGCCGGCCCTCCACTCCGAAATGCGGCTTATCTGTGCGGCTCCGCCGGGCTCCGCCTTAGGCCCGATATCAGCGGCCGCGTTATCAGCGGATCCCTCCGGCCCGCGCGGCAGCGGCCTCGCAGGTATTGGGCCGAAGTTTCAATTTGAATTCGTATATCTATATCCAGTCCAACCCGAGCGCCGCGTCCGCCCGGCGCCAAGGCCGGCCTCATTAGCTGACGGCCGACATGTGGACGTGCCGATGCACGGCACGGGCCGCACGGGGCAGCGGGCGCAGCGGGCGCAGCGGGCGCAGCGGGCGCAGCGGGCGCAGCGGGCGCAGCGGGCGCAGCGGGCACGCCAAGGGCCGAGGCCCCCGGGGGCGCCCCGCAGGCCCCGCACGCACGGCGCACAGGCCCCCGCTCAAGCCTACCAACCCGGCCTGTCGGGTGGCAGAGGCCGCGACTGCCGCCGCCGCCTGCCAGGGATCACGCGGGGGGCCGCCGCGCACCGCCACGCGCCCCCCGCTCACATACGCGGGGTGTGACAGGAAATCAGATTGCGTAGAAATTGTTCTGGTGCGTGCAGCGGCCGGCAGCGGCAGCATGCATGCGGGCCGGGGGCCACGCGCCGCCCCCGGCACGCCCCCGGCACGCCCCTTACGGCACCGCCGCCCGCCACATCGGCACTTCCTTTTCCTTCCGGCGGCCGGGCGCACTGCTGCCGGCCGCGGCCGCGAGTTGCGGGGCTTCCAGCCGCCGTGAAATGTCACTTGACTGTGACATATCGCAGCCAGCTATCTGCGGGGCCCCGAGGCCGGACGGCGCTGCGGGCCGGGCGTGCTCCGGGCGGGCTGGCCCAGAGCCTGGCCCAGGGCCTGGCCTAGAGCCCCACTGTGCTGGCCCTGTTGGCCGGACACACCGACAAAAATTCACTAGAGGTCGCCACTAATTTTTTACTCGATATTCAGACCTTGATTAAAACCTAAATTTTGCCGTTGGGGGTAACCTCTTTTCTGTTACATCAACAAGATATTTTGACGGAGACCAACATTTTTGTCCCGCTTCTTGCTCTGGCGCTTGCGGCGCTTGTGTCGCTGCCGCCCGGCGGCGCCGCGCGCTCTGCGGCCGCAGCGCCGGAGAGATTCCTCATAATCTTGATTTGGGGTAAGCGGCGGCGGCGCGGGGGCGGCGCGGGGGCGGTAACCGCTGGCGCGGGGCCCGGCGGGGGCCGGTGGGGACGTGATACGGCGGGGGCCGGCGGGGCGGACCGGTGATGCAGCAAGATGAGAGGCTGGACCGCCCCCCCCCCCCCCCCGCCGCCCCCTGTGCATGACACATTGCCTCCCCTTGTCAAGTAAGCAGCCCCGCCTGCCTCTTATCACGGGCGGCGTGGCGCGGCCGGACGGCGGGGGCGGGAAGGTAAGCACCGGGGCCTCCCGGAGGCACCCCCTCAGTCACGTGGTATCTGCAGTACCAATTACTATCTGCATAACGCCCGCCCCGTCTCCGTGCTGGCGGTGGCTGCGGGCCCGGAGGAGAGGGGCGGGGCGCGTCTGCATATAAGCGCCCACATCACTTACCCAAAGATTGGTTACTCTGCGGGAGAAAGAAAAACAAACGTACAGTTAAACTGGGCTGGGCAGCAACAACGCCTTGTGTGGCGACGTCTTCTCCAACGGACAACGGACGCGGCCAGAGAAGGGGGCGAAAGGGAGTCGCTCTCTCATTCGCATGCTCACGCATTCTCTCTCTCTCCCTCTTCCCCCCCCCCCCCCCCTCTCTCTCTCTCTCTCTCTCTGGCCGCGGTCACGTGACGCGACGTGTGACAGTCTTCCCCCCCCCCCTCCCATGCGCGCGCACACACACACACACACATGCACACACACGCGCGCGCACAACGCAGCGACAACACGCACGTCAGGCTGCCATGTTTTATACCCCTCCAGGGAGGCGAGGCAAGTCTGCGGCTTTGCCCAACTATGGCAGGCCATTGCCTTGGGCCCTGCGGCCCCGCCCTGCAGTCCCAGCGCAGCCCGTCGGCCCGTCGGCCCAGCCCGGCCCTAGCCGCAGCGAGCAGAGCGGCCTCAGCCCTCAGCGCCAGCGCCAGCACTACTAGCACTTCGCACCAGCCCCCCGCAGACCCCCGCCGCCCCCGCGCCGCCCCCGACCACCCCCAGCTCTGGCCTTATCCTTAGTCCGACTGCACTGCTGACCAAACCCCACCCCTCCGCTCAGGAAGGGAAACCAGAGGACGTCCAGAGCAAAAAAAAAAGGAATACCAAAAAAACAGAGAACATGTCGGCTCGACCCCGTTTTCGATATGGTTGCCTGCTCCTGTCTCTCTCCGACACCATCGACTGTCTGTGCGATAATAGAGACTTCATCAGCGCGCGCCCCGAACCCCGACCTCATCTCCTCAAGTCCTCCCCACGCCCCCCTCCCTCCCGGCACAGTGAATGCTCCGCAGCCCACCAGGGGGAGGGAGCGAGCCGCCAGAGGGTCACGCCGCAGTGCGGGCATAATAGGCCTGGACCCAACTGCCCCTCCCCCACTGCCTCCCCCATCCTCTCTGTGGTGCAACCTGGTGCAGCCAAGCTCTAAACGTGCGGACGGATGGCGTTGGGTTGGGAGGGTGAGGAGGTAGGAGGGGGGGCCTCCGACCCCCCAGGGCTCCCACACTAACTGCTGCAGCGGCGGCGCTGCGTGCCTCGTTGCCGAACGCCGGAGGCGGGGCGGGAAGCGCAGAACGCGCGCCGCACCGCCTGGGATCGAACCCGCGGAACCGAGTTGTGGGAGCCCCGGCCTAACCCGCGCGCGGCCCTGCGTGCTGCGAACCAATTGGAGCGCGGGGAAGCGCGCCCCCTGTACTATAAAGATCAAGAACTCAACGGCGAGTTTTCGCCATTCCAGACGGAGAAAGCCCCGGGTCTAGGCCCCCGGGCCTCGGGGCCTCCGGTCGAGGCTGAGGGGGTGGGGGAGCTGGGGGGAGGGCGCATCGTTTCTACGCAGTGTAGCGCGGCAGCGGCGGCGCCTCCAACAGCCCGGCTTGGGGCTCGCTAGAGCCCCGGCCGGCCCGCGAGATATGGAAACAGAAAGTGGATTCCAAAAACTTTGATGAACGAGTTTTTCTCCGCTTGGCATTCGCGGGCGGCCAGGGACACTCGGGCGGGACACGGTGCGCGAGCTCTGCCAGCCCGGCTCCCGACGGCCGCCGGGGCGCCGCCGGGGCACCGCCGCCCCCCCCCCCCCCCCCCCCCCCCCGACATGCAGACCGACCCCCCCCCCCCCCCCTTATCCTTGTCCCTGCACTACCGCTCCGTTGGCCCCACGGTTCGGGTGCTCCTGTTGTTTTAACGTTTTATTCCATGTTTGTCTGCACGGCGAGTCGCAAGTCCCACCCTAACCAGCCAACCATCAGACTGCCTGGGATGGGCTCGCCTGGCTGGAGGGAGAGAGCAAGTGAGAGAGAGAGAGAGAGAGAGAGAGAGAGAGAGAGAGAGAGAGAGAGAGAGAGAGAAAGCCAACTGGCTGCTGCCCTGTGGCCGGGACCGGGGCTTGTGGATGCTGAGAGAGCAGTTCCGCGCCAACTTTCAAGGATGCCCTTTGACAACGCGGGGCGCTGTCGGGCGCTTGCTGGGCGCCGGCGGGCCCCGACAGCCTCGGCCCACCTAGCCCAGCCCGCGGAGGGCGCGGGTGGCGGGGCGAAAACAGAGCCATATAATTTTACACACCGCCTCCCCCGCGGCCACCCTCCGTCCCCTTCATAGCAGCACATCGAGGCGAAAAGCTCCCCGTTCGAGTGCGCGAAGGCCGGGGGGCCGAAGGCTTCTTGGGGCCGCGGGGCTGCCGGGGGCCGCGTGCCCGAAGCGCCGCGCCACGCGCCGCACGTCGGCTGGGGTCCGGACCAGCCGGTCAGCAGCTCTCCGACCACCATCGGTCAGTGCTGGAGGCCTCCCTACACCTGTCAACGCAGGCTGTTACTTTCTCGTCAACGAAATGGATGAGAATATTCCGTGCGGAGAAGGAAGGGAGAGAGAGAGTGTGTGTGTGTGTGTGAGAGAGAGAGAGAGAGAGAGAGAGAGAGAGAGAGACGCTGTTGGTGTTGTGGTGAACCGAGACAGAGATGGAGGAGAAGGGATGGGGAATGAAGGAGTCGTTCGCCGCAGAGAAAGAAACACACTTCAAGACGACTGCAAAAAAAAAGGAGGGAAAAAAGGAAAGTGGAGAGGAGCGAAGGGAAAAAGAAAAGAAAGCGGTATATATCTAAGACTGCGAACGGGGTGGACGTTCGGTCACATCCCCCACCCCACGACACCACAAACACACTACACCACACCACGCCACGCCACGCCCCATGCCGCGGTGTAGTATCTCGTCCAAGAAAACACACAGAGAGAGCCAGGCCAGGGCGGGAGTGGAGGGGGAGCAGCAGAGGGGGTGGGACCGGGCAGTCGTCGTGAGGGGAGGGGGGAGCCAGGGGGCGGAAGAGTGCACTGCGAGGAGGGGGGGGGGGGAGCGTGGAAAAAGTGGAAAGTGCTAAAAAGGGGCGTAGATTACGAGGAGGAAGAGAGAAGGGAGTCCAGAGAAAGAAAGTCGGTCGTTTGTGCGCTCTCCACTCTCGTTGTTGTCTTGTTGCTGTTATGTTGCCTCGGCGGACTTGACGAAAGTCTCTCTCTCTCTCTCTCTCTCTCTCTCTCTCTCTCTCTCTCTCTCTCTCTCCTCTGTCTCTCTTCTCTCTCTCTCTCTCTCTCTCTCTCTATTTCTCTCCCTTTCACGACGTGTGCTGGGAACGCCACGGCATGCTTCCAGCTAAATGCAAGGCTGCATCGCGTCTCGGACCTCACCACTGCCACGACTACCGCGCCGCTGTCGCCACCCATGTTGTTCTTGTTGTTGTTGTTCTTGTTGTTGTTGCTGCTGCTGCTGCTGTTGCTGCTGGAGCATGATGGGGTTCTATAACGAGGTCCACGCAGAATAAACTTGCCAGCCCCACGCCGCCTCCGCTGCCGCCGCCGCCGCCAGCCCTCCGCCCCGCGCTTCCTGTTGACCCTCCGTCGTCATGCAGTGACATGCTTTGCCACTCCCTCTGCCTCGCTCCCTGGCTCTGCGTGCGCCTCTCTCTCTCTCTCTCTCTCTCTCTCTCTCTCTCGGCGCCTTTCCGCGTCGTATTGATAGCCTGTGGCGCTGCGGCATTCTCCCCGTGTATTCTTCGGCAATGATTATCCTCTGCGAACAGCCACTCCCCCCCCCTCTGTGCCCCCCGGGCCCCCGCCGCGGTCCGCAGAGCTGCTCCTGCAGCTGGTCATGAGCCTCCCCACCCCTGCCGGAGGCCGCCATTTTTCATGTCGCCTGTTTTATTTGGGGAGCGGGAGGAAAGGGAATTAGCCGTTCGCTGGCACCGCGTTGGCGCCCCCCCCCCCCCCCCCCCATCCTTTTGGAAGCGCGTCCCGCAACTATTTGTCATGACCGACTTGTCTTGTCTCCTCGCGCCTGGCTGCGGCGCGGCGGCAGCCCCAGCCGACCCCCGCCGGCCCGGAGCTGTCCGCAGATCGTGGTGACCCGGAAGTCTGCGGGAGTCACGCCGACAGAAGAAGAAGTAGTATCGGCCGGTGATGAGGCGGTGCCGTGCCGGGCCGCGCCGGGTCGGCTGCATGCTCTGCCCCCCCCCCCCACTCCACCCAGGGGTGGCCGCAGTGCGGGCGCCCCCACCCCTGCTGAGGGTCAGGCGGCCCGGCACGGCCCGGCACGGCACGTCTGCAGGCATTTCAAAGGCTTGAATCTCGTCGGCGTGTGGAGGGAGGACGGGGAGGGCAGAGGCGGGGCGTGGCGGGGCGTGGCGGGGCGTGGCGGGGCGTCACACCACACGTCACCAGGCGGCACTGCAGCAGAGTCAGCGGGCCGGCGGGGCGGCCGTCATTCCGGGTCGCACGCCACGTCCCCTGCCATGTCGCCGGCCCGGATCACGTCGTCGGCGACGTGCACAGCAGCAGCGGAGGCCGCGCGACGCCCCCGCCACGCCGCGCCACGTGCCGACGTGCCGCCCGGGCCCGGCCTGCGAAGGAAGTGCATCCACCGGGATATGTCTTTATTGTACCACAAAGCACTCGCCTCGTCAGCCTAAGAAGAAACCATCAGGTTCCTCGCAGGCCCAGGAAGCTTTCCCTCGCAGGATTTTTACTGTGAGGGCGTGGCAGGGTGGGCGCGGCGGAGCGGCGGAGCGGCGGAGCCCGGCACGGACCCCGCGCGGTTCAACAGGTTGAGCTAGGGCGTTGGCGGGGCTGACTCCGGGGGAGGGGGCGGGGGGTGGCCCGGGGCGGGGGCACGGCCGGCCCCTGGGCCAGCCCGGGTGAACCCCGTAGCAGTGCGGGGTGTTTACAGCGGCAGTGCCCCTCCCCTCCGCCCCCCGCAGGACCGCCCCCCAGCACGCCACTGCGGCAGGCTCCCCACCACCAGCAGCCGCGGCAGCCTCGGGGGGCAGCGGGAGGGGAAGGGGGCGTCCCAGCAACGCCGCACCCCGCCGCACCCCGCACCCGCGCCAAGGACCAAGCTCAGCGGGGGTGACCTAGCCCAGCCCGGGCAGCCCCTGCCTGCCCCGCCGCGGCACCGCGGCACCGCGGCACGGCCCATGGCCAGGACCCAACCCTATGGGCCCGGCCCAGCGGGCAGACCTGTGTGCAGGAGGCCTTCTAGCCTATGCGTAGTTTAATCAACGCTGCAAGGTTTGACCACACGGCGCACGTGAGAGAGAAAAAATAAGCTCGTTGCGGTCCGGCGCAGTAGAGACGATAGCACATCGGCATGGTGCTGTCTCGGCGATAATAATAATGAATGGTTAATAAAATACATTATAGATATTTTCGAGCGCGAGTCGGGAGCATGGGGTATGTATTGCTAACCAACTTAGTCCGACCTGGCCGCGAGGCATGGCGCCCCAGCCCACCGGCCCCTCCAATCAGCTGGCCCTGCACCTGCAGTCCTTGATAATTTGCGAGCCAGTTAGGTGTGGGAATGTCGGGCGCGTTGCGTCGCGCGGCTGCAGCGCGGGTTCGATCCCCGGCCCCGCGGCCCGCGGCCCGCGGCCCGGCCTCGCGTGCTTGGAGCCGCTTGGCTTGGCTCGCTTGGCTTGCTTGGCCTCCTGCTACCGCTGCTGCCGCCTCGGCCGCACCGAGTCCCAGAGCCCCGTGGTGGGTAGGCACGCCCGCCGAGCACGCGCGCGCCGCGGGCCTGCCTACCCACACGGGGCCCCGCTCCGCTCGCTCCGCCGGCTCCGCCCAGACCGCACCGCTGCTCCCGGGCCCGTGTGGCGGGCCCTCCGAGATTATTTCATTTCCTTGGCAGGAGAGTAAGATCTGGCGGGGGAGTCGCGGGCCGAGCAGTGATCAGGACGCGGCGGTGACGGCGAGGAAGGCCGCGGGCCGCCGTGGCGGGGAGGGGAGGCCCCCGTGCCACGGCCCGCCGCCACACCGCCGCCTCGGAGTCACCTTCCGGTCCCGCGGTGGATGCGAGGCGGGCGGTGCGCGGCCATCGGGTTGCGGCCACGCCCCGCCACGCCCCGCCACGCCCCGCCACGCCCCGCCTCACCGAGTCACCCAGTCAGCGAGGCGGAGCGCCGCGCCGCGTGTGCCGCCTGCATGAATTTTCATGTGCCCCCCCCCCTCTCCCCCGCCTCCACTGCGGCCGCCGGGAAGGCCTTTCCATGAGCGCCACCCCGATGATCGCCAGCGGGCCCGGTATTAATTCCGTCCGTGTATTCTATTCGGCCCCGCTTCTGAAACGGAAAAAAATGCGGGAAAAGTATTCAGACTGTGGCTCGGCAGGGCGCCAAACCTCGGCTCGCGGCGCGATCCTCCCGGGTGGCGGGCGGCCGTCACGCGGGGTGCCTACCCGGCAGTGCATCACTCTCCTGTCCGACTTGTTGCGTGGCCGGGCCGCGGGGCCGAGGCCGGGAGGCGGCCGGCCGGGGCAGCGCCTGCCGAGACTGGAATCGATAAAACAAGGACAACCATATTGGATGCATTATTAACAGGAGCACACACGAGTCGGAGTCATCCGCACCGGGATCATCGGCCCGGTGCTGCCATTGCTTCTCGCGCGCGTCTGTTGCCGGTCTGCGCCCACCTCCCGCGCGCCTGCGGGATTTGTCATGCTGCCGGCCGGCCGTTGGCGCGGAGGATCGGCAGCTCGGCGGCGGCCCCCACTGCTCGTGCCGGAGACGGTGCGGCGCGGCGCGGCGTGCGTCCGCATGCGTCAGCGGCACGGCGGGCGTCGCGGTCGGCCCGCAGGACCCGCAGGATGCGTGCGGCCCGACAGTGACTCAGCGCCGACCGCGGAGCCACCGGTACGCCACCGGTACCACCTCGCGCTGCGGGCGCCGGGTTCGATCCCCCGCCGGGGCAGAGAGCTCCTCTGACGTCATCCTCGCGCCGCTCAGCCTGCATCCCCCCCCGGCGGGACTCGAACCCGGGCCGGGCGGTGCCGCGCGTCCTGCCAGCCAGCCCCGTGCCGAGCCGCCGGCCGGGCCGCCGGCCTGGCCCGAAGGGAGCGGCGGAGTAATTGGGCAACGGGATTAAAACACGGGCCCTAATATAGACGGGGGTGGGGGGCGGCGGGGCGGCGGGGCGGCGGGGCGGCGGGGCGGCGGGGCCCCCGCTGGCTGATTCCGAACACTGCCAACTCGGGCCTCTCTCTCTCGCTGTCTGACGGAGATCTCGGCGAGTGAGACAGCTGCGCTAGCAGTTTTGGGAATGAGCCTGCTACCGCGTGCTGGTCGCACTCGCACTCGCCCGAGCCGGATGGGCTCAGAGACCCTCCACGCTCGTGGGGGACCAAGGGGAGGGGCCTGGCGGGGCGTTGGCATCTCATCTCGGAATATATTGCGTCAGAGCTGACCCAAGCAACCCCCTAACCCTGCTCCCCGCAAAATCCAAGTTCTTCGCGAAATTCCATTTAATATACAGCGAGTTGACCATGCTGGGGGGGGGGGGGGGAGGCGAGATTCCTTGGGCCGCATATGAAGCGATTACCTTGCGAGCGCAGCCTGTAATCCGCAGGGGGAGTGGGAGGGGGGGGGGACTCACACGCTTGGCCGCAGGGCCTCGTTGGAGCACATCGGACCGGACCTAATCCAGCCGGTGTCAATCGATCCCAACACGCCATCACCGGAGGGCGGAGGGCCGTCAGTCGGTCAGTCGGCCAGCAAGTCAGCCAGCCAGTCAGCCAGCCGGTCGGCGAGGCAGTCAGCCAGCCAGTCGGCCAGCTAGCCGTCCCCGTGCGCCATCCTTACGGAATGCCCATGAATAAGCCACAGTTTGTTGGCGCGGGGCCGCGGCCGAGGCCGGCGGGGCCGCGGCCTTGGGCGCCTACAACGAGGCCCTTGTCACCTCCGCGCGGCCGTTACGCGGCTCCGATATCGATACCCCCCAATCAGCAGCGGCGGCAGCAGCAGCAGCGACAACAACTGCGACCTGCAGGCCGGCCGACCAGTTGCGCCCGGTAGCGGCCGCGCCGTGCCGCGCCGTGCGCCGGCGATGCTCAGCCGCGGCGCGGGGGATCGATTTCAGATGGCGATCAGCAGTATAACAACAACGGATGGACACTCTGCCGCCGAGGCTGATGCCCGGCGACACCGGAGAAGGCCGGGCGGCCGGCAAGCGTCAGCTGCGTCAGCTGCGTCAGCTGCGTCAGCTGCGTCAGCTCGGCAGCACTGCACGCCGCGGCCTCAGAGGACCTCCCCCCCCCCCTCCCCGGCCCAGGCTCCCTGGAAATGAATACTAAGCGAAACACTGCCTAAAGGCACTCATATCCCAGTGCTTAACTCCGCTGTTCCGCTAACGCAGCCCCCAGCAGCTGCCAGCCGGATTTCCCACGATCAGCTTGTCATCTGTGCCCCCCCCTCACTATCTCTTTCTTTCTCGCTCTCCGTCTCTCTCCCTCACTCGGAATTCGGCATTTCTTTGGTGGGCGCAGCCCCCTGCAGGGCCCGCTCCAGCCGCGGCACCAGGAGGCGAGGGACCAAGCCCGGTCCCGGCCGGGCCCCGCCTAACCAGCGCCACGAATAGCTAGAAAAATCGATGAGGGACTGAAATAGGGCACTGAGGCCCAGAAACGGAAGCTGGCCGCAACTTGTGTATGCTGACGTCTCGGCCCGGCCGTGAACCCGACATGTTGCCTTCCAGCGCCGTGACGACAACGGTGTTGGCGGCGCGGCCAGGCCCGGCCAGGCCCGGCCAGGCCCCCGCACAGCCAGCCAGGGCCGCGCTAGAGGCCCTCGGACGGGCATGCTTCGCCGGCCCCTTCTCGCCAGGACGCCACGGGCAGGTGTAATGAAAGAATTAGCAAGGCGCCAACCGAACAGCGCCGAGGCAAACGGCGGGAGAGGAGGGGGAGGGGGCGGGAGAAGACGTATATCCACCTGAGTGGGAGAAGGACAGCACGAGGCGAAACTAGCGGCGGAACGGGCGGGCGGCACGAGAGACACCGCGCCAAGCCGTATCCCGCCTCAAGTTCGACCCGCAGTTACGTGGGTGCCGAGTGTGGCGTGGCGTAGCGTGGCGCGGGGCGGGGCGGGGCGGCCGGAGGGCGGCCGGACGCCGGACGTCCAGGACGACCGTAGCATCGCAATCGGCTGCGGGGGCGTGGCGGGGCGTGGCGGGGCGTGGCGGGGCGTGGCGGGGCGTGGCGGGGCGTGGCGGCGAGCCAGGGGCGGCGTAGGCAGCCGGCGCAGCTCCGCGCACAGGCGCCGCCGCGGTGGGCGCCGCCACTCACTGCGCGCGGGCAGGGCACTTGACTTTCTCTCGGGGGCTTATCAGGGGCCTTATCGGCGGCTCGGAGAGCCGGGCCGCGGCACGTGTGACGTCGTGCGTGTTGTGATCGATGACCGCGGCGGCGGCGACCCGCGCGGCAGCGGCCGGACGTGGAGTGCCGGCGGGACCTCCCGCTCCCGTCCTCTCAGGTCCTCCGGTCCTCCTCCGGCCCTCCGATCCTGCCCTCCGGCCCTCCGATCCTGCCCTCCGGCCCTCCGATCCCTTCGGGACCTCAGCTCCTCCGGCTGCGATCATGCCGCTATCCGTAATGGCCGCGCGGGGACGCGTGCCTCGACCGCCTCGGCCGCGACGCCGCTCTGTGCGCACTGCGCCCCCGCTCCGGGCCCCCGCTCCGGGCCCCCGCTCCGGGCCCCCGCTCCGGGCCCCCGCTCCGGGCCCCCGCTCCGGGCCCCGGGTTCAATTCCGTGCCGCCGCCCCGTGATTTTTATTTGCCGGAGAATCATAGCTGGGGGGCTCCGGCACTCGAATGACATCCGCCGGGACCCCCGCCACCGGCCGCACGCCCCCGCGCGCCCCCCTGCGAGCTGCGAGACCTCGTTTAGACCCGACCCTTCCCCAGTAAACCCCCAGACCAGGCTAGGGAAGGCCGGAGAGGAGAGGCCCTTCCCTCCTTCCCTCCCTCCGGTTCTTAACAAACCTGGCCGAGGACGGACTAACCGGTCCCAGTCCTGCCCGCTCTGGTCCATAAGGGACTCTAGGAGGATCCGCCCCACAATGGGGCCGGCGGAGGGCGCGCGCGCAGCCGCCCCCGCGCCGCGCCGCGCGCTGCGGACATCGCGGAAGGCCTTAATGATAATCACCGCAGAGTGTCGGGAATGAGCGCCGAATCCGCTGTCGTGGCCGCCGACGCGGGCCTCGTCCTCCGCGGCCCCCAGGACACTGCGGGGGAGCCGCGGGGGGGGGGGGGGTCATTGTCTCATTAGATATCCTTTGTGGGCAGCGCCGCGGCGGCAGGGCGCCGAAATACCGGCAACCCCAGCTAAACCGCGGGCGGCGAAGGCGGCCGAGACAGAGAGCGAAGAACGCCTAGCAAGGAGAGCGACAGAGAAGCTCGAGTCGACAGTGTTCGGAGTACGACAGCCGCAAGAGGCACGACCTGTGCTCTGGTGGCGTGGCGGCCGCGGCACAGCCCGCACGTAGCATGGCTTGCACGGGGGCGCCTCGCCTGCCGCCTCGGCCCGCCACCACGTCGCCGTCCTGCGGCAGCCCCGCCCCGCTGCTGCGGCCGCTGCGCTGCGCCGGGCTGCGCCGGCTACGCCCCGCCCGTGGCCTCGGACCGGCCCAACACCCTCCTTGCCTGTTGATAGTCTTTCACTTGTGGCAGAGGGGAGAGAGGAGAGGAGGCGGAGAGCTCGCCGTTAGAGGACTGTAACATCCGTCTCCATCTATATCGCTGTCTCTCTCTGTCTCTCTCTCACTGTCTCTCTCACTCTCGCTCTCCTGACCTTTCCGCGGTGCTGTACTACTGTCCTGCTCCGATGTGTGCCCCTCCCCTTATATGCTTGGTTGGCTCGAAACTTAACCGCGAAAAAAAAAATCACCCAGAACAAGATTTTTTTTTGAGGTAGGGCGCTCAGGGCCCCGGCTTGTCATCAATGCCTCGCGTTCTCTGCGCCGGCCCGTAAAGTGCGGACTTTGTGGGAACAGTCGCGGTAACGACAGGGGGGACGCGGGTTCAACTATACCGCCCCCTCCCCCTTCCTCTCCCCCTCCCCCTCCCCTCCCTTCTCACCCTCTTCTTCCAGGTAACGACGACACGCAGGCGTCCTGTGTTCCCCGTTGCGTTTCGTGCGCTTCCAACCAAACAACAAAACCCTTGTCGGAAGGCGAGCCGGGCGGGCGCGCCGCGCGCCGGCCCAGTCAGCAGGGGTGCCAACCAGGCAGCCGCCCTCGCGTGACCTCGCGACACGACACGACGCGACACGCGGAGGTTGGCGGGCCCTGCTCAAGTGGCTGGCGCTGCGTTGGCGCTGCGCTGGTGGTGGTGGTGTCCCCTTCAAATGAATAATAATCACACGCAGTCGGCGGCATTGATCGGCGCGGACCGCTGCCCGACGGCCGGTCCGGGCTAACCTCGGCTCGAGGGGTCGGCGGGCGGGCTGGGCGCGAGGAGGGGAGCTTTTTCGCACTCGACTGTAGCCCTTACGCTCCGCAGAGACCACACTGACAGAAACATTTGTTGGACATTCCTCACATGCCGACGCAGAACTTTGTAGGGTAAAGGCGGTCTGTTACTTTCTTCCAAATTGTCGTTAAAATTTAAAACGCCGAATTGTATACATTTCATGAGACTATTCGTACTACTGTACCGTACAACAAAAGAGAGCGTGCAAAAGCCTATTTCTACACCGTTATAAAATACCGACGCCACCATGAAATAACAAAACGTGATGAAAATGTAGAGCACAACCACTTATTTATTTTTTTACAGTTGAGAGCGGTTCGGGAGGGGGCCTTCCTGCGGCCACCCCACGAGACCCACCGAGGGGCCCGGGGGGCCGCGCGGCGTCGGAGTTGGGTGGGTCTGTCGGCCGGGGCCAGGGCTGGCAGGGCTGGCAGGACCGGCAGGGCGCAGCCGGGCGCAGCGCCCCCCGCCAGGCAGCGGCGGCAGCGGCGGCAGCGGCGGCAGCCGAGGCGGCCGAGGCGGCCGAGGCGGCCAGGCCCGAGGCCCCCAGCACAGCCAGCCCGGAGCTCCGCAGAGCCCCCGCGCCCCCCACTGCACGTCCCTTATTGATCCGCGCGGGGGCCCCCGCCACCCCGCAGCGCCGGCAGCGCCCCACCACGGCCCGTGCGTGCGGGCACGGCGCGGGCACGGCGCGGGCACGGCGCGGGCACGGCGCGGGCACGGCGGCGCGGACACGGCCGCCGTGGCGCTGCTGCTCCGCCGCGCCCCGCGTCTCTCTTTCGCACTGCTCGCCGAAATGACACCGCGCAGGACGGGATGGCGAGGCGTTCTCCGGCCCCATACCCCGCACCGCGCCTGCTTAGACCCCGTTTTGGGGGGCGCGATGGCCAGCCTCCGGCGACTTCAATGGAAAGCGAGGAAGTTGTGGAGGGCAGCGCCGCGCCGCGCTCCCCCGCCGGGGGAGGCAGGCGGGGCCAGGCGGGGCCAGGCGGGGCCAGGCGGGGCCAGGCGGGGCCGTGGCGGGGGACTGTTTGCCCCTCCGCCCGCCCGCCCGGCCGTGTGTGATCATGCGACGCAATTCTGCATGAGATGGAACGTGATTTACGCCACAGTAAGCCCCCTCCCCGACAACCCCCTCCGACTGCCCCGAACATGATGGATCCACGGTGGCAATATCTGATGGCGTTGCGATGCCGATGCCGGGCTCCGATCCGGACGGGGCGTGGCGTGGCGTGGTTGCTGGCGGTGCTGCTGGAGCCGCCCGTCGTCTCCGTGCATCCAGGGTCCTACCAGGGTCGTATCAAAGGCTTTGCGGGGCTTGCAGAAAAAGAAAACAGCCAGAGGTCGGGTTTCTGTTCGGAGGGGTCGGTACTCTCTCATTTTGCCAACGGTACATACATCTCCGAGTCCCTGCTCGCACATGTATATTCCAGCTGCACCGAAAGTTAAAGTAAAGAGTCCCCAGCAATCCATGCACTCGTAGCCGTATTGAGTGCTGTTCAGCCATGCGTCCGGTCGTTCAGTCGGTTATCTGGTACCGAGTCGTCCCGCAGCGTCCATTCATAGTCATCGGTTCATGGTTCGCTGTCTCAATGAGTCCGGAGCTCCGCGTGTTCTGGAGGAGGCGCCCCGCGGGGCGGCACACCCTGAGAGGTACCGGTGCCGCACCGCGCCCCGGGGAACACGAGGGGCTCCTCCGACTCGACTCGACCGGTATTTTGATGACCTCGGTTCGGAATTTCACTGAAATCATTGCCGCTCGCATCGGATGCCGACCGAACCCCATCCCCATCACTCTCCCCAACATAGATTTGGTTTTACAAAAAAAATCCGTTGAATCAACCGTAAACTTTGATCGTTTCAGGGAGTTGTTAAGTAATAGTTAAAATGGGGAAAATGGTTTCTTTGGGGGGTAATCGAACATTATTTGTTTCGATAAATTAAGTGTTTTATTTTTTAGTTTCAACTAAAATTGCTTCCCGGACTCGCGCCCACGAGTCGGCCCCACCGGGCGGTCACACGTGACACGCCCCGCGAGCAGCACGTCCCCGCCGCCCCGCCCCGTCCGCCATTCGAACCCCTCCGCCGGAAACCGTCTATGGATTGCTCTTCTGGCTCCGCGCCTCGCTGCGCCGCCCCGCGCCCTGCAGTGCGGATGGGTGCAGCAGTCGGTCAGTGGTACAGTCGCGCCGCCTTGCAGTGCCTTTGTCGCGCCACGCGCCACCATCATCGCCATGGCAACGGGGGCAGCCGAGCCGACGCTTCCGCTCCGCAGTGCTCCGCAGCTCAGACCGGCAAAGGCTCGGCCTCGCAGCGATCCGCTCGCCGTTTCATGAAGAGTGAGCCCACCTGGAAGCCCGCGAGGGCCGCCGCAGAGGCAGCCGCAGCCGCCATGGCGGACGTTACGGTAAAACCCATCCGCCGGCAAGATATTCATTAGCTTCGATTTCTTTCGCGCCCCGCGCGCCGCGCGCGCCTCGCGCCCGCTCCGCTCGACTTGCTGGGGGGTCCGCCGGGTCCGCACGCGGCACCGCGGCGGGACGTCAGGACGGGAGACACTCCTCCCCGGGTCCTGCGGTTCGATCCCCGACGACGGCCGCCCTGCGGGAAGGGAAGGGAAGGGAAGGGAAGGCCAGGGACCCCGCCGCAGCCGCAGCCGGGTATCTGCGCGGGGCGTTCGCGGAGCCGCCGCCGGCGCCGTGCATCACATTATGCTTGCAGCTCACTCTGGCCCGTCCCATTTCTTGCAGTGCGCCCTGATTTATATATTTAACGGGTTTTTGTCAAGTGCTAGGTGAGGCTTGGGTGCGTTCGCCTCCGCCGCGTGGCGCGGCGGCCCTCGCCACTCTGCTCCACGCCGCGCCGCCGGTCCCGTCCCAGGTCGCGGCGTGGCCGGCGTGGCGTGGCGGAGAGGGGCGCGGGGCGCGGGGCGGCATGGACCGGCGGGGCGGGGAGGGGCGTGACGGGCGCGGGGTCGCGTTAGATGCCGGGAGAAGCGCGGATAAGGGAAGGGGGCGGGGCGGGAGGAAGGGGGGCGGAGGGGAGGGAGGGGGAGGGGGCGACGCAGAGCGCGCCTCGAGCGGGGCGGGTGCACTGCAGCGCCAAGGCGCATGCGCACTGGCGCCCATTCAAACGCGGCGTTTCTCTGTTTTTCGGTTATTTGGACGTTTTTGGGGTCAGACAGGTCGAAATAAAATCTAATCTGATGCCTCCGACACAGTCCGCCTGTTTTGCCGGCGTCTCTGGGTGCGAAAAGCCCGTAAATAGCAACTGCGTCAGTCCCTCGCGTATCGATCGGTTGGAATTTCGAGAAAATGGCGGACCGCCCGCAGAGGGGAGGGCGACCGCTGAATCGCATTTCTGAGGCTCCCCCTCGCCATTTCTCGCCAGGAAAAATAGGGCCGAGCTCGGACATGAGTGAACATTAACGTTTGCGGCTCGTCCACGCTCCTAGGCCCCTACAACATGGTTGACGCATTGCAGGTGCGTGGCAGCCAATCAGAGGCGACTTTAGTTTGGATGTGAGAGGAGAGTCGAGGAAGTCTAGTAAACAAGACCGCACCCACCGCCTATAAAGCAGTGTGCCTCCGCGCGCGCAAAGTAGTCCCGCCCCGACTCGACCGTTAGAAGGGTCGTCTCGCGTTCAAATTCAGTTCGGTGTCGACCAGAGTGCGAGACGCATTATTGGCAAGTGGTCAGTAGTGCGTTTGCGGCCTGTCAAGAGACAACCCTGTGCGCCTCCCGAAAAAGTCTGCGGCGGATGTATACACGGTGGTGATACTGCAGGAACCTCCATTTATCCGTAGGATTCTGTCGGAGTGAGACCGCGACATTCGCGTCCGCGGCCGTTGTAGACGTTCTGTCCGAGAACCCGTGACGAATCAACAATGGTGAGTGGTTAGAAATACCCATCGCTGTGGAAATATCGTGTATGAAATATCGCCCGATCGTCCTGTGGGATTATTTTTGTGCAACTTTGGTTATCTTCGGCGGAATCTGAGTCTGAAGCGGAGCCGAGCCCCTGACGTTTGGGAGCCGCTTGGTGTTTGGACTCTGCGGTGGTGTCGGAAGGTGAAGGCAGGGACTAGAGGGTGTCGAGGGCGCGGCCGCGGCTGCAGCCAGGGCGCCTGGCCCTGTGTCCGACCGGTGCTTCGAGGTTGGGTCCCGTTTGTCGCCCGGGCCGGGACTCTGCGGGCCTACTTCTCGCTGGACTGCGACTTGGCTGGTCGGCGGCCAGGTTAAGGTCGACCCGGAGCACCTCGGGGGGAGCGGGCGAAAAGTGTGGTAGCTTGTGGACGAGCGGGTCTGTGCGGGCGCGACGGGCCGTGAAGTGGGGCTCGGCGCCGGACTTTGGCCCAAGTGGTGGTGCCAGTGGACTGTGATACGTCATCGTGGAGCAGGTGGTCGGAGAGTGATCTGCCAGCCCAGCCTGCCCAGCCCGTGGATCTTGTGCCAGCGCAGCGCGGCCGCCCGCCATCACTGGAATACCTGACGGATTACTTGTCAACGGCCGCCTCCGCCTCGCCCGTGCCCGCCCCAGGCTCGGGTCGGGCGCGCCCGCCGCACCGCCAGCAAGGAGCCACCGCCCCCGGACGGCCACGCCGCCCCCGGGCCCCGCCTCCGCCTCCGCCTGCCGCCCCCGTGCGCTACGCCCCCGGCCTGAAGCTCTGTGCGGCCTCCGCACGCCCCCCGCTCGTCGGCGTCCGTGTCCCGGGGCTCGGTGTTGTTGGTGCGGCCGAGGAGGCCCCCCGCGGTGTCCGTGCCCCGTGCCGCGCCGTCAGCGTGTTCGTGTTGTGGAGGGCCCTGGCCCCGGCCGCGGCCCGGCCCTGCCCGTCCCACCGGGGGCCCTGTGCGGACCATCCCGGCTCTGGGCCAGACCCAGCCCAAGGACGTGTGCTGTTGACCTAGAGCGGAGCGGCAGCGTCGGCCCCCATCGCCCACATCATGTCGTTGAACGTGGAGGCCGCGGCCCCGGGCGCCGCGGGCGCGGTGTCCGCCTCGGAAAAGGTTGGCCGAGTGTGTGAACCGACTCTGAGTCCGTTGCCCTGCGCCTCGCCATGCTGGCCGGGCTGGCTGCGGCGGCAGTGTGCGGCTGCGTGTGCGTCCCCGAAGTTTGTGGACTCCGATACTAACTCATGCCTCGCCCGGACCTGGGTTCTAGGTAGACTTTAACAGTGTGTTTTATTTTCTCACTAACCTGACAAGTGTGTGCCGTTTTTTTTTTTCTTTCCTCGCGAGTGCCGTGTGCGGTTCGTGGCCTGGTGTAGGTTAAGCGGTTTGTTGTGGTGATTATTCATAAATTTGGAATCTAACAGTTTTCAAAGAAGTGTGCATGGTGTCCATTGCATTTTAAGCATGATGTGCCAGTTCTGTTCCAAGGGTTTTAAGATTTGGATGCTGTTTGACATTTGGCCAACTATCGTACATTGTAAACGGTTGTCATCTCTTAAAGCTGATGTGTAAATGCAGTCCCTCTGCCAAATGTTCTCGGAGGCCTGTGTTTTGAGTCTTCCTTTGCCATTGGCCACTGTGTTTCCCATGTCTCTTTATTTGCCCATTTCTAATGTACCAAAGTTGTATTAACACTACTGTTAGCGCCATTATATTGCTGCACCTGTGGTTTGTTGGTTTGCGACTGACAAGGTGCCTTGTACCGTTGTTTTCTGGTCGCTAATGAATATTTCTTTCCTTCAGGCCGATCAACTGACCGAGGAACAGATCGCCGAGTTCAAGGAGGCGTTCTCACTCTTCGACAAGGATGGAGACGGCACAATCACCACCAAGGAACTTGGCACAGTCATGAGATCCTTAGGGCAGAACCCCACTGAAGCTGAACTTCAAGACATGATCAATGAAGTAGATGCTGATGGTATGTGTTATCTTCATCATGTCTACATGCTGTAGTTGTTGACATCCACTTGATAATATGGATTTGTTTGTTTAGGAAATGGCACCATTGACTTCCCGGAGTTCCTTACCATGATGGCAAGGAAGATGAAGGACACAGACAGCGAGGAGGAGATCAGAGAGGCGTTCCGAGTGTTCGACAAGGACGGCAATGGCTTCATCAGTGCTGCTGAGCTGAGGCATGTCATGACCAACCTTGGGGAGAAGCTGACAGATGAGGAAGTGGACGAGATGATCCGTGAAGCGGACATTGATGGTGATGGCCAGGTTAACTATGAAGGTAAGTCTCCATTCATCAGTTTGAGTTGTTTTGGAGAGGTTGGTGTTCATAATGTATTTGTACAGTTTGTTGTTTGCTGTGCCGGTATCTTAAGTTAGTTTTTAAGTGAGCAGTTGGCATACTGTTGATGTACAGTTAAGCTGTGGGTTTGTAAGTGGTTGTGTGCTTCGTCGCACTGAGCTGTGGCAGCTAGCCAGGGACAGCTGCCAGAACCTCGCATGCAGCAGTTGTCATATTGCTTGCTGTTGTCATTGGGTTATCCCGTGAGGCTTTCATCATGTAATCATGACGGTTAACTGAAGTCTCCCTCCACACTACCATATACTTATGAATTCTAGTCATACTCAGTTCTCTCTGCGCATTTTGGTCCTCTTGACATCCTCTTTTTCCCTTCGAGCCAAGAGTAACAGAATGATGTGGTTCAATAACTAGTGGCCATCAACCATTGTCAGTTCATTCATTAACTTTTCATTGTGCATGGGTCTTGTTCATTCTTTTTTTTTTTTCTTCCTCTTGCAGATTTCCATGCTCTAGCTCAAATAGTTTTCAGAAGGGGGCTCATTCCCGAGTGCGCGAGCGCTTACGCTAGTCTCCCGGTCAGGGCAGGACCTTAGGTGGTCAGTGCTTTGGATTGGTTGACATTGCCTCTTAGTGGAATGTTCTGTATTGCACATGACCCTTTACAGGGTGGCCACACTCTCACGCAGTGTGTTTTATTGCACAATTTCACATTGCCAGCCCCATGGCAGGTTAAACTATTCCGTGGGCATTTTGAGCCGCGTCCTGGGCTGCTGTTTTGAGTCCTTAGCTGAGCTCTGCGATTTGGAGATGTTTGGCCACTCTTATCCGTAAATTTCAAATTATATTAGAATTTTCTATAATTGCTGTTGGGTAGCTTTTCTGGTGTTGGTGTCCCTCACTTATTTCCTCTTGAAAGACGAATTTCAAGCCTCCAGGCAATTTATTAATCCTGTTCTTCATACAGTGAACCTTTGCTGTGCATCTTGGTACTGTAGACCATCCGCCCCTTGTGGCCTTGGGCATGGGTGCCCCTCTAGGTCTCTTGGTGACCATGTCCCTTGTTCTGCATTAGCAGAGTAATTTTCCCATTTTTGGGCAATTTTTTGCCATCAGATGTGCACAGCACATGCTTTAATTTGCTCTGGACACTGACTTGTGTTCTGCCGGGATACTCCATGGTGCACTTGAGACTAATATTAAGGTCTCTATATGTAAGCCTGTTAGGGTTTCTTTCTTTAATTACTTGGCACTTTTTGAAACTTTTTAATTTCCTTGGCATTTATCAGTTTTCTGGTAACATTTTTCTCATCTCGTCTTTAAAAGTGCATGAGTAAAGGGTGGCTTCCCAAAGCAATGGGGTATTTGGGAGGTGGCACCCAGATGCTGGCAGCCGTTTCATTAACCAAACTTGAATTTTTGGCAAAATCAATGGTGCATGTTGGCCAACATCCAGAGTTGTTTATTTCTCAAGTTCACAGAACATGCAATATTTTGCTGTGAGGGGTCAAGAGGATTTTATTGGTTGTTTGATGAAAGTCAAGATGGATATCTTCCAATACCATCCATGTATGCCACAAGTGTACTGTTGCCTCTGGTGATGGATTTTGCACCTAATGCAGAATCAACCTTTTGAAATTTTATTGCGCAGAGTTCTGTCTATAAATCGATGCTTCTTAAGTGGAGTTCTAGAAATGGCAATTATACAGTTCAATGTCAGGCAGGCAGTGGGGACTTCAGGTTCATATGGTATTGGCTGCAACTTTGTGGTGGGTCTTGCTGGAATTCAAATTGGTCAAAGAGGTGTTGCTAGCTGTGCAATGGGGTTTTTGTATTGACAGTATGTTTATGCAGTGTCGTCAATGTTTGCATGACCCGTGTTCTGTAGCATTGTGCATTGCCTGTCTAGATGGAACTATGGGAAGGGAGGTAAAACCCACAATGAATCCTACCCCACGCTTCAAGAGGTCATTGTGGGTTCTACTGCTCCTTATTGATATGTGCACGGTACAGATGCTGCTACATAATTTTTTGCTTCTTTACAGAATTCGTCACCATGATGACATCAAAGTGAAGAATGTAATGTGATAAATCTGGAGTGAAGAACTATTGTTTACCAAGAAGGATAAATGAACCTGCCTGCATTTCTGCTTATCCATTCTGACTCTACTTGAATTGGAAATGAAAGTAGCTAAAATTGGAATGGAATTTTCATTTCATGTATTTGTGATTGTATGACAGTGAATTTTTAAGGGGCGCAAGTTTATCTGTGTAAGTTAATCCTTTTTGTAAAATATTTCCAGGCATGCAATTAATTGTGATTTTATTCGCCATCTTTTATGTGAAATTGTCAGTTAAAGTATTCTAAAATTTAGGAAAGTACTAGTTACTGTTTTTAAACAATTACTTCCAAGTTCCGATTTACTTCACTTGATTTTGTTGTGGCCACTCTGTAAGGCTCATCTTTCCAATCTGGGTTTTAGTTGTTTTTAATTAGCTTTGTGGGGATCAGGTAGGGATGCCACCTGTCACATTCCTTCGCCATTTAGGAACATTTTGAATGGAAGTTTTACTGGGGCTGCTGTTGCAAAGCAGTGCGCAAGTGGCTTGCAAGTGAGTGTGAGGTGTGCAGGAAATTTTGGGCTGGGTCTCAGTCTCACTCACATTATGTATCACTTCCTCCCTCCACCAACAGTTTCAAGATTGTATTCGGTGAAATAGTTTGCATTGAATATAAATACAACCTCCTTACATGTGTTTCTTCATTTGTGTCTTGTGATTTGATGTTACCTTTCCACTTACTTATGAGGAAGTTTTCTATCAACTTATTAAAATTAGCTAGTATTATGTTTGTACTTGATCATGTTGCTAGTTAAGGTAGACTATTAGATTCAAACTTCATGTGACACGAATGAATTAAGTAATAAAAATTAATTGGAGGATATTCCCTTTGGGGAGTGGGGACAGTCCTTTCAGGAAGGCTCTAGCTTATCCTAAGGGGGATTTGCATTAGGATTGATACATCTTAACATTTGGTTTGAACTAATGGTGTTACTGTAGTACCTACTTACTGCCAGTATTGAGTTCAAAATCATTTTAATTTCACATTTTAGTTGTCTGTTCAGTTGCCTGGAGAACCCATCTGTTGATGCCCCCCCCCCTTTTTTTTTAGACTATTGTAATAAACTCTACATTTTGTTTGTCTTGTTACTTGCTTTGTTAAATTAATTGCACCAAACATTCCTTGTCCAACCTGTCTCCAAAGGGTATCTCCATTCTCATAGACCGTACTATCCATAAATACTATCCATAAATGCATGTAATGTATCAACAATGTATGAAATACATGTTGCTCTTTTAAATACTTCTTCAAATCTTTAACCTTGGATGTTATTCCTGTGTAGCTCTAGTTTGTTTCCTATAATCATACACTCTAACATATCTTGTTTGAAGAATGCGATATCCTTTGGAGAACAGTGTAGAGTGCACACATCTAACACAAGTTCTCCTTGCACTTTAAACAATATGAATTCGCGTTTAGATCTGTTTGTTGCTAAACACAGTGGTGTACAGCAATTGGAAATAAAGATTCCATTTCCTCTTTAAGTCCGTATTTTTTACCAGGATGTAGTTGACTGGTAGTTTACAACACCCGACTCCTTCCACCCAAATCTGGACGATAAAATGAGTGACTGCCGAGGTAGACGACACGTATCTGGGGCAACACGCAGTTCATAATAAGAGGCCATTGTGGATGGATCGTAATTCGCGAGACCATCCGGCTGCTCAGGAATGTGGGTTATGGGGCAGAGCATTTCGGTGAACCTATGGAATGGTGAACGTGGCTGGCGCATGGAACAGGTGAGAGTGGGAGGTGCCGCGCCCGGCGGTTAGGCAGCCCAACGCTCGCCGCGCCCTCCTACGCGGGCACTCGGCTCGTCAGCTGGCTCCCCCTGGCGGTCAGTGCGCGAATCGCCACCGCTTACCCCGCAGCCCGCGGCAAGTGGCGCGGCCTGGCGAGCATTGGGGGAAGCACCACGTCACGACCATCGGCCACCAGAGCCACCAGAACCCCGCGCTGCTTCGCATTGGCCATCGCACTATTAGCACTGTACCCCACTGGCTTGTTCAGTGAGTGCCTGGAACCGTTTCGCGTTTACACCGGCCCTGATCCAGACATTCCCCGGTCGATTCCTCTGCCCCTGGCCCGAACCCGACTCCGGTTGGCCCAGTTAGCTCCCCGGATAATGCTAACTCGACGAAATAATAGAAAACAGGAAAATAAGGGAACCGTTGCGTACGCGCGAGCGCCCGCCAGGGTGAGCGACATAGAGGCCCTGCAGGGAACCGCGGCGCGGCGGGACCGCCTGACCCCTAGGCGTCGCTCCTCTGGATAGGCAACACACGGACCTGGAGGACACGGGTGTTGGGCGGGACTGGCTGACTCCCAGGCGCCTCGGCCTTACTTTCTCCCCCTCTGCGGGGCGTTCCAGAACAACGTTCTGATCGCACCTGATCAGACCGGAGGCGCGCGTTGGCGGCGGCCCCGGCGCCCCGCAGCGCGACGCGCGTGCCCGGGTAGGTGCCGGGGGCTGACGGGGTGAGCCCGGCCGAGGGCACGGCCTGGGCGACACATGCTGGGTTTTCCTCTGGTCGCTTCTTCAAAGTGGCTGGGCGCGCCGGCAGCAGCGGCCGTGGCCGCGCGGGCGGGCGGGCAAGCCTCAGCCGCGGCACGGCACGGCGGCGCGGCACGGTCCGGCCGTACTCTAGGCCATATAAGGTGGTACTCGTCGGGCCGGGTCGGGCCCAGCACAGATGGCTTGGTGGCTGGCCTGGCGGCACGGTAAGCCTGCTTGTGGCGAGGCCAGTGTGCCGGCCGTGCGGTGCTGCGCTGTGCTGTATGTGTGCGCCCGCCACGACAAAGTCCCGACTTGACCGACATAGTCCGCAGGGCCCTGCCGCCGCCGCCGCCGCCCTGCTCGACACGCACCCCCGCCCCGCCCTGCCCTGCCCTCACTCACAGCTTAACGGGCAGCCGTGCCGTTGTTGCGGGGAAAATCGCACGCGGAATGACACGTGAAGTTCACGGAGGCTTCTACAGCAGCAGCCGTTCCCGAGTCCGGGCCTCAAGGCTTTCGGGTACTCTGTGGACTTGGACTGGTTGTCGTCCGGTGGGTGTAGCCTGCGGGCCCCGCCGCGCGCCGTCTCCATGCTCACTTCCCCTCGCAACGTGATTTTTCCATATCCAAATTACCGACGTCCCTTTGGATCCGCATAGATCGCATGTTGGAGAGGGGAGGAACCGCGGGCTTCCCTCAGCGAGGAGGCGGGCCGGCGCGTCTGGGCTGGCTAGCGTGGGGCCGCGGGGCCTGCCGGCCGGTGTCCGGTGTCAGACGTAGCCGGCGCGGCGGGGGTCCATCACTCCGGACACCCGGGCACAACGCCCGCCGCAAGTCTTTGACAGACGCGGTGCGGGCGGCCGCGTGGGTGCTGCTGCTGCTGCCGCCGGCTGCCGTGCCCGCGTCCCCGTCATGACCCCCAGCCTCCAGGACTACAGGCGTCATGAAATGCAGGCCGAACGTAGCTGTACGCGTGCCGAGGGCCGCGATTTCGTTTCCGGTCTCAAACGACTCGCATTATCCTTGGGCAGGTAAACGCACGCGACCATGAGACCGTAGCGTGATTTTTCATATCGGTTGAGGGATCGGAAGTCTCTGACTACGTACATTGGGAGAGGGAAAGGGGGTCCTGTAACACCACGCATGCAGTGCACACGCGGCGCCACGCGGACGGGTCTAGGACGACGTGTGGACAGGAGAGGAAGGCTGTCCCGGCCCCGCCCGCCCCGCCCCGCCCCGCGCCGCTTGCCTCACGGTTCACGTTCGATGTGTGACGATAACTAGGCGACGACCATTACAGTGATGACCGGCCAGGACAGGTCCATACTCAGGCAGGGCCTCGGACCACAGCGCGGACGCGGGCTCGGGCCGTGACGTGACGTGCCGCGCGCCGTGCCGGGCCGTGCGGCTCCGGCTATGAGAAATCGTCCGCGCGGGTTTCTCACATACGATTCCGGCCAGCCAGGACTGCCGGGGCCCAGGGCAGTACAGGGTCGCCAACCATGGTCTGGGCGCACTAATTTGAAAACAGCTGTCGGCGTACAAGGGCGGGAGGAAAAGGTGCTGCCTGGGCGCGGGGAGGTTGGGGGGGGGGGGGCAGCAGGGCAGCAGCAGTCGGCCGAGGAGGTCAGGACCGGCGCCAAGTCGCAGCCAGTCGCAGTCCATGTTCAGCTTCAGCGGCTCACAGCCTCACAGCTCACGGCGCCGCAGTCCACCCTACGCTGCCATATCGGGGTATAAAAAACACACCAACACGCATCGGCGTCAGTGCCGTCGCTCTGGCTGGCGGCTTGCGACACCCCCACCCCCTCCTCCTCGTCTCTCTCTCTCTCTCTCTCTCTCTCTCTCTCTCTCTCTCTCTCTCTCTCCCTCATCTGTGCAGCCGCCCACTTTCGCGCCGTCTCTCTCCCTCGCCTATCACGCACTTCCCGGCGCCGCAGCGGTAAAACGACCATTTCGGAACATGACGCGGGAGGTTTCGAGGCGGAGAGATATTGGCGAGAAGCTGAGTTTGCGGATGCGGATGCGGCCGCCGCGCACGCCGGGGGGACATGGCGGGGCAGGACAGTCCGCGGGCCGCGTCCGGCGGCGGCCGCCAGGTGGGGGCGGAGAGTCGGACGCTGACGACCTCCTGCCCCTGCCACGCTCGGCCCCCTCCCCTCCCCCGCCTCACTCCCTCCGCCTATCTCCGCTCCGCACATCGCCAGCTGCCGCAGATGGGGCTCAGGGCGGGGGGCCAAACCAAAACCGCCACATATCATTACGCGAGAGTCGACTTTGTGCGTCTTACTCATCCTTTTTATCAGCCGGTTGTCATTCGAAGGGACTCGACCGCGGAGTACCTAAGAGGAAAGTTTTTAGAACGACAAATAAGAAATAAGCCTGAAGTGTAAACGCTAGGAAATAGATGCTCTGGTGACGGCAGCGTTTCGATGAAGGCGTGCCCGCCCCGTCGGCGTCAGCACCGGCTGACCAGATTAGTGCTGAGCGCGGTGACGTCTGCAGTACTGCGGCAGCGGCGCCCAGCTGCGGGCTGCGTGTCCCGGCCGGGCCGCCCGCGCGGTGGGCCGCTCTGTCACGCAGCGGTGCTCTCCGGGCTTGCCTACCCCGGCCCCGCAGGCGCCCACCGCCCGCCGCCCGCCGCCCGCCGCCGTGGTCGGCCATGTCCCCGTGTCTTCGTCGTTCTCAAACTCAACTTCTTTTGCACCGAGGATCTGCAGCGGAAGCGTCGCCGGGTTTCGGCCACACTGTCGCGCGGTTGACAGGCATTATCCAGCCGTCACCGCGTACGTCCCCCGACACGCCACGCGCGCCGCACGTCGCGGCGTCACCGGAGCCGCCCGACAACGCGGCACGCGGCTCCTCGCTCGGAAGTGCCGAGATGCACATACAGTTTTCAGGCGGCCGGTCCGGTTCTGCTTCGGTTCCGGATACGCCTGTAACCCCCAAGGCCAACCCGAGCCGTTATTGCAAAATGCAGAGGGCAGAGGACGAGGCGACGCCGCCGCCGCCGAGCGAGCACCTGCCCCCGCGGAGAGAGAGAGAGAGAGAGTGTGTGTGTGTGTGTGTGTGTGTGTGTGTGTGTGTTGGGGTGGGGGGTGGGGACAATGCGGACGCAGGGGGAATAAAGGGAAGGAAAGGGGAGGCGAGCGTTCGCAGCCGCGGCGCGGCACCGCCGCCTCTCGCGCTTCACTTGGCTTCGTTCGTTGCAAAATAGTGTAACGTAGGGCCGGCCCTGGCGGTGTCGTAACGTCTCCGCCAAGGCTAGGCCGGGCAGGGCCGGGCAGGGCCGGGCGGCGGCGGAGGGCTGCGGCGGCAGGAACTGGTTGAAACGCGACTCTACGCCGAGGAGCGGGGAGGAGGGGCGGGAGGCGGGAGGCTCGCGCGACGCTCCGGCGCCCCGACGCCGGGCGTGGCCGGGAGCACCGGGAGGCGGGCGCTCCGGAAAGCTGGTCGCCTCATGCCGGCGCTGAATTAGGAGGACACGACGCGACACGACGTAACGAGGGCGTGTCCGTGCGCCCGCCGCCCTGCCCGGAGACCCCGGGCCCCGGGCCCCCGGGGACACGGCGCGGGTGTCCTCTGCGCGGCGCGGCGGCGGCTCCGTCCGGGTCCCGACCCGGGCCTCCGGAGGCACCTGTTGAGTCGGGGGGCGGGGGATCCTCGCCCGCGCTCCGTTGCGGAGTGCCCCCTGGTTGCGGTGCAGTGCCGGCCGCTGCTTTCTCTGTCCCCGTCCCGCCGCCGTCTTCGCCGCTGAAATGACGACCGTACCGTAAAGGCCTCGATGACCGAACGGAGGCGAGGCGATGCGAGTGCGGCGCCTCGTCTCGCAGGTCCCGCCCGCCCCGCGGCGGCGCCCGCGGCCGGCCATCACATCCACCCGCCCCGCCTGCACCGGCACCAGCAACAGCACAGCACCAGCACCAGGCCGGGCCGCACCGCACCGCACGCACCAGGCTCTCTACACGCAGCACTCTCGCCCGTAACCGCAGAGTTAAGCGGAGCTGTGTCGCCTTTCCTCTCGCCCCGCCGATGGGATCCCTTACACCGTCAGGGGCGTCTGCGTGGCCTGCAGCAGGTGTCCACTGTCCCCCGCCCCGCCCCCCTCCCCGGCCCGGGCCGGTCTTTTGGACAAGATCCTCTCCATCCCGCGTGAGAGACGTAGGAAGCCTCGAGGTCGATCGAGGTCAGCGAGGCGGCAACGGATCCCGTGATGGGCCCGCTGTGAAGCCGCGCCGACGACGCCGCGGGAGATGGATGAGTCGACACGTCCGCCGGCACTTGAAGTCCGAGCCCCGCCCCGCGGGCCGTGCTGTGTCGTGTCGTGTCGTGTCCGTGTCGCGTCGGTGTCCCGGCCTGTAATCGCCGCCGCGCCGCGCTATCAGCCCCGCGGTATCGGGAAGACGTGCGGATTTCGGGAGGGGCGCCGCCGACGGTGCCCTTATTGTTGGGTAAGGTCGCAGCGGGCTCGGCCGGGCGGGGACTGGAGTCCCTCAGACTCCAGGCTCTCTGCGGAGTCCTCACAGAGTCCAGTTAAGCTGAAGCTCCAGGGCGGCGAAGCGGACCGATCATACACCTCCTCTAACCCACCGCACCCACCAAAGTTACTGTACTCTACTCGTGGGACAGATTTACCCTATCCGAACGATCTAAGGTGTACTTTGTTCTCCAGGTGGGGTTAGGTCTGGCCGGGCGCGCCGGGCGCGGAGCCGGCGACAGAGCAGCGAGACCGTTCGTTGGTCCCCGCGCCGAGGCGCGCCGCCAGCGAGTTTGCCCGCCGTTTGCAGAATTCTCTCGGAGAGCGTGCCGCGGACGTGACATCGCGCGGCAGGCGGCAGGCGGCAGGCGGCAGGGCACGGCGGCACGGCGGCGCTGTCCGCATGTTTGTTGACGTGACGACTGTTTGCCGAATAAACCGTCCGACGTCCGGCCGCGGCCGCGCCGGCTGCCGCACGGCCACCCCCCGCGGGCACGCACGGTGCCAGTGACACCTCCCCCTCCCCGTGTCCGCGGCACCGGGCGGGGCGGAGGCCCCAAACACGCGCATCGCATCGTTCTTTTCCGCGTGGCGATGTCCGCCGGGCTCGCGGCTCGGCAACACCTTTATCAGGTTAACCACCCGCCGATGAGGCCCGGCCTGGCGGCACGGCGCGGCGGCCCCACTCGGCGTGGCGTGGCGGGGCGTGGCGGGGCGTGGTTGAGTTGTTATTGCGGCCGATTTGTTCGGGCCGCCACGCCACCGCGACCACTGACAGCTTCACGGGCCGGGGCGAATCGGCGCGGCGAGGTGAGGGCGTGTCGTTTGCTGCGTACCTCCGCCCCCCTCCCCCTCTCGATTCAAACGCGAGGCATTTTCGCGCCTCCTCCTCCCCCGGCCCGGCGGCATGGGGGATGGTGTCACTGCCGACCAATGACGACGCCCGGCCAGGGTCACGTGGCGCCGACAGCGACTCGGCTCGCCGCTCGGGAGTCGGGACTCCGGGCCGAACCGCCGAACCGAACCGGCTGGGGGGCCCGATCTCGGGGCCCCCCCGATGGCGCCGGGACCGAGTGGTGGGGGCGTGGGGAGCGGAGAGTGTGCGAGAGAGAAAGGAGACGGTGTACTGCACGGCTCGGAGTCGCCCTGCCCCGGCCCGCCCCGGCCCGCCCGGCCCGAGCAGCACCAGCGCGGGCCACAGGCCGCTGGGCTGGGGCTGGGCTGTTGTCAGCTCAGTTGGCATTTCCCTGTGCATCGAGCAAGACGTCCCCCGGCCCCGCGCGCGTCCGCCCAGTGCCTGCCCAGTGTCAGTCCGTCGCGTCCGGCCCGCCCGCCAGACCCTCCTCCCGTCGCCAGTGTCGTCGTCGGCTGTTTCATGAGCGGAGAAGACATGGCCAACAACAGGGCAACCAAGTCCGGATTTGCCGCCGAGGCGCAGAGGAAGGTGAGGCCAAGGCCCCGGCAACGAGCGGCGGCTCAACGTGGGGTCCAGTGATCTGGGTCAGTGGGGAGGCTGGCGCCGCGCGCAGGGTTGGGGCGGCGCTGCACCCCTGCGGCCTGCGGGGGCGGGGGCGGGGCGCGGGGCGGGGGCGGCGCGGCGGCGCGGGGCGGGTGTGGGACTTCCCGCACGCCTGGGCCCGCCCCCCTCGTCCCTACGCAGCCGTGCGTGCGCCCGGTCTCTGTCCCTGCACTGCATGCATACCAGCACCCGGCACGAGCCTTTGTCGAGTGCGCTGCGGGCTGCGGGCTCCGTGCAGCTCTGGCGGCAACGGCAACGACTCGGCTTTCCTCTGACGTTTGTGGAGGTGTGTGCATGCGCGCGCGCGCTTGTATGTCGTACCAGGAGTGGCGGGGCCGGGCGGGGCGCGCAGCTGCGTTCGTGAACGGCGGCGTTCATTGCTGCCTCTCTGTCGCTGTCTCGCTCTCGTTGTCTCTCGCTGTCTCTTTCCCTCTCTCCCGTTCGCTGTCTCCTTTTTCTTCCCTACCTTTTTCTCTCTACCTCTTTCTCTCTGTCTCTCTCGCTGTCTCTCGCTCTGTCTCTCTTACCGGACCGCCCCAAAGGTGCGTGCGACAGAGACGGGACGACGCGACAGGCACGCGATGCGGGTTTTATTTTATCGAGTGGGTCGGTTGCTGTGGCTGCGATGCCGCTGCGACGCCGTCCCTCGGCCAGGGGCCCCTCCCTCCTGGAATCATTTACATAGTGGGCGTAGGCGGCTTTTGAAAAAGAAGGCGTGTGCGTGCGGAGGTGCTGTCCGGAGGTACCTCCGCCACCGGCCGGAGTCCGCGGGTGTCGCCGCGGCGCTGTTCACTTGGTTTGTGCCTTGAGCGGGATTGTTTGCTCTCGCTTGCTGTCACTCGGGGGTTTGCGGGTTGCTCGTTGCTGGTAGTGGTGTAGGCACCGCCGTGGTCCGTGCGGGGCGGCGGGGGCGGACATTCCCTCGCTCGCGGCTCCGTCTTTCTTCCGTTTCGTACTTGGCGCCCCCACGCGTATGCAAATCCGCTGGAAACAAGTGCCGGGCCCGGCCGGGCTGCGGTGTCCTGTCGGAGGCGCGGGCCGGGGAGGGAGGCATCGGCGGCTGCGACTGACCGGCCGGCGGTCCCCTATCTGGCATACTATCGCGGGCATTATCTGGTAATGGGATAGGGATAGGATAGCACGGTACCGTGGGCGCCTCGCCTGTGGGACAGCGGGGCGGCGGCGCGGCGGCGCCCCCTCCGGCGGGCAGGTGGTGAGCCGCGCACAATGAGGCACGCTCGGGGCGGCGAGGCGCCAAAGGCGGTGATAAATATGAAAAATACACGCAATTGGAGGGACGGACGGACGGCGCGCCCGTCATCGGCGCTGGATGAGGAGTTTGCTGCCCCCCCCCCCCCCGGCTTCCCGGCGGCGCGGCCCTGCAGTCAGCCTTTGCCCTTTCCATCTGATCAGCCGTGGCCCTAAGGCCCTGTGGCCGCAGCCGAGCGGTGCTGCCCCTCCCCCTCCCCTCCGCCTTCGGTCCTCCGCACAGTGACCTATTTGCTGGACCAGAGCCACTCGGGCCGTCGCCGAACGCCGTGCGCGCCGAGGACATTTTTCGTGTGTTTGTGGTCGTTGTCTGGCCTGGCAGGGACTTCGTCTTCGTCGTCCTCTTCTCATCCTCCTCCTCTTCGGCGTGGTCGCGGTCCTGATGAAGACGGACGTGAGCGCGGCGCGACTGTCTCCCCGGGCGTTGTCTTGCCTGTGTCCCGGGTAGGCCGCCCGCCCGCCGTGTCTGGCACTGCCCCGGCCCTGCCCCGGCCCTGCCCGGCAGTCCCCATCCGGACATGACATCACTGCCTCTCTTCGCCTCGCAGTCCGTCCGGTTGGACTGCCTGCCTGCCTGCCTGCCTGCCTGCCTCGCCGCCTTGCCATCTCGCTCACACCCACCTGGAAGAGGCGGGTTGCCGGTCCGCTCATTCAGGAGTGGCTGCCGGCCGTGCGTCAGGAGTACACTCACACTCCCGTCCGGACTGGGCAGAGCCTCGCAGAGCCTCGCTGAGCCCGCCGGGTCCTTCCCGGGTCCTGCCCGTGGCCGCGCGGCCTGCGGGCGGAGCAAGCGGAGCCTGCCCCAAGTGCGCGCGCCCCGCCCCGCCCCGCCCCACTCCGCCTCGGAATGTGGAGCACTAGCAACAGGTCTGTCCTCCCGGGCTGGACCGGGTCGATAACAAAGTCATGGGCGTCATGGGCGCGAGCGCGCGTGGCTGCCGAAACCCCCCCCCCCTTTCCGTCTTCCTCCCGAAGAAAAAAAATCGCAACGCAGCGCCGCTTTTCGGGCTCGAACCCGCGACGGAGACTTAACGGTCTGATTCGGCCGCCTTAACGAGCTGCTAAAGAGGCTGGCTGCCGCATTCCTATGGCGGAGGTCGTGCGTGGCGCGCCGCCCCCGCCGCCCCTCCCCCTCCCCTCCCCCTCCCCCCTCTTCTCCCAACGAGTACACCGCGATAGTGCGGCGGCAGTTTAGTGTGTTTGAAGGGGGTGATAACGCCTGCCTGGAGACCCGACCCGACACCTTCCCTCACCGCCGCGCGGCACGCTGCCAGGTCGTTCGGGGACCGTTCATAAATGACAAGAGCGATTGAGATTCAGGCTGCAAGTCGAAAAACCGTCAGACATGGACGCGACCGTCAAGACTCCCGGGGCCGCCGGACCCGCAGCTCCATCATCATCGTGGCCCCGTGAAGCTCCCATGAGCCGGCGCGGCCCCAGCAGGGGGCGTTCACAAACCGCGTGCCAGAGTCCGGGAGAAATATGGGTTTGTGATGGCGCGGCGGTCGCGTCGCCGGGGGGGGGGCCGCGCCGCCTGCCGCCGCCCGCCGAACCCGTGGCGTCGACTCTCGCGGCACGGCGTGCTCCCGACGCCTCGACACGGAGAGATGGTCTCGTGGTTTGTGCACACTCCCTCGGCCGTTCTAGCGCGTGGAGGCCGCGAGTCGCAGAGGTAGGCGGAAAGAAGGGAGGGCCTGCCCGTGGCCTGAGGTGGAAGTATGACATCAGCTCCGCCGCCTAACCAAGTTATGCCAGACGGCAGTTCTCCTTTTTTCCGTCTTGGGTCGACGCGTTTGAGTTCGCCGAAGCCCTCCCTGGTCTGGCCGCCACGCCTCTTGCCTTGCGGTGCACACCGTAGGCCCGCGGGGCACTTGGCCGTGGCCGCCTCCCTCCCCCGCTACGCGCGAGTGTCGCCGTCGAGGAGAGACGTGTTTGATTTGTCGGCGCGGTGACGAATGTAAATGGGGTGGTTATCGTCTGTGCTAACAGCCTGCGCCGCGCCGCACGCCGCTGCACTGTGTTGTCATTACGGGACGCGGCGACGCCAGGCGACGCCCACGGCGGCGGCGGCGGCGGGCAGAGCCAAGAGCCGGCAGCGCTACCCGGCCGGTGCGGTGCGGCGCGGCCCACGCCGCGACGCGCTGCCGAGTAAAAGTACTGTTGTTGAGACCCTCGGGACGCGGCTCATTTTTCCCCCGTCCGCCGCCCTGTGTACCTCGTGCCTCCGGCCGCAGGGTGGAGTGCCGTGCCGGCCTGCCGGTGCCTGCCGACCTGTCTGACGGACGTGTCGTGTCGCTGGAGCCGTGCTGGAGCCGTCCTGGAGCGCGGCGGGGGCGGGGCAGCGGGGCGCGGCCCGGGGGACTGCGGGGGCCGGCGCCGCGCCGCTGCTGCCCAGGCTGCGCTGGGCTCGGCTCGAGCACCTCTTGACCCGCATTGATGGGGTTGACTGCGATTAAAACGGGACCCGATCATCCATTGCAAACGTTGCCCTCGGGCAGCGCCGCGCCGCGCCGCGCCGCGCACTGCCACGGCTGGCCGCCTGCCTGTCCCCACCTCCACCCCTCCGGCTGGACCGCCTGCCAGGTAGGCAACCCCGCCTCGGGCGCGCACGCGTGTTGTGCGGGTCGGCCCGCCCAGGCGCTCGCAGGCGCTCGGTGGCGCCGCGGCGTCCGTGACGGCCGACGCCCAGGCCGTCGGCGCTCGTCGGCGCCGTGTGGGGTCCGACGGGGCCGGGGCGCCCGGGGCGGAAGTGGGCCCGCGAAGGCGGGGGGTCTCCTCAGGCGTCGGTCCTGCCGGCCTGCACGGGGACAAAACTCCGCGGGGGGTGCCCACGTTCGTTTCGTGCAACATTGTCTTATCTTCATCACACACACGCACACAATCACATGGGTCTTGATGACGAAGAAGACGCCTTGTTCCTGACGGCCTTCTTTTTTGTCAGCCGCGCGCCGACTTACTGGAGCGCCTTTCTCGAGGCCGGGCTCCGCGACCCCGCCGCCGAGGCCTGCGGCATTCTTTCCGCGCTGCTGAGAAGCAGACTTGCTGGAATCTGCCCCGGTGTGGGCGGGAAGGGGAAGGGGGGGGGGGGGCGAGTATTCGAACCCGCGACTGCCCGCGACGCGGTGGGAAGCGACCCGGAACAATGCCGCCGGTAAACGTTCTGTCGGCAATTAGTCTTTAGGGGTACAGTCGGCGGGGCGAAGGGCCGCGGGCTAACATCTCCTGGAACGTCTAGATGTGCGAGTGTGCGAGTGTGTGCGTGCGTGCGTGCGTGCGTGTGTGCGTGCGTGCGTGGGTGCGTGCGTGCGTGTGTGCGTGCGTGTGTGTGCACGGGCACCATTGCCACCTAATCTGCCTGTGCAGACTTCCTAGTCCAGGGGGAGGCGTCCGAGCGCGCGGCCTCGCCCGGGCCGCTTCGGACGCGGCCCCGGCGGGGCGTGAGGCTTATCAGGAGTGCTGTAGCTGTACTGCCCTTGGCCCGGCCCGAGTCGGGTTGGTTAGCGCAGCGCGCAGCACGGCAGCACCGAGGAGTAACCTGGTGGACGGGATAGGCGGGGGAGGCTCGGGGCCGGCGGGGGCTGCGGGGGCTGCGGCTGTCGGGTCAACAAGCATGCTTGCACAGAGGGCGTGGCGTGGCGTGGCGTGGTGTGTGGCGAGTCCGCTGCTGCCGCTCGGCACCGCTCAGCCAGGTGTTCCGTGGGGCTTCACACGGCGGGGGGTCGGTTTACTGCATCAGCGGCACTTGTCCACTACTGCCACTTCATATCGGCCCAGAGGCAGCAGCAGGCGGTCAATGCTTTCGTCTCGGTTTAACTTTCCCGCAGAATGCGTGTATTGCGCGCGCCCCGGCGGCGGGCTTGCGGTGTCGGGCACTTGGTGGGGCGGACGAGAGCGTTGGCTGCTCCGCCTAGTGCCGCCCATCAGCCCCCCCCCCCCCCTCCCCTCTCCCTTGCGTTCCGGGCCGCTCCGTTCCGGCACGTCCGCGGCGCCAAGGGCGCGGGCGTCATAGCCGGCCTCGGCTGGCGTCAGCTGGCGTCGCCTCGCAACGCCTCGCGTCGCCTCGCGGCATAAGGAGCGGTGCTGCGGCGCTGCGGCCGGAAGCCCTACAGGTTGCATGCTGGGCACGGCGGCCGGGGACGGGACGGTACGGGGCGGGCACGTGCCGCGGACCGCTAAGCCCGCCTGTGCCTCGGTAGTCCGGGTCGCGCTGCGCCCGCCCCGCCTCGGCTGCTGCCGCCGCCGCTGCTGGTCTCGGAGTCCGGCGCCCGTTTGTCACTTGTCGATACCATTATGGCTGTTGCGGAGCTGCGCTGCTCTGCTGTTCGCCGGCTTCGGCTCGCCGGCCGCCACCGTCGCCTCCGAGGCCCCACGTCGAGCGGCGCGGCCCCGCGGTCCCGCGGCCCCCGGACCGAAGCCGGCGGTGTCGCTCACCGGGGTGCCGATCCGTATGGCCGATATGGAGTGGGCGTGGCGCGGCGCGGCCCCGCGGATGGGCCGGGGCTGTGTGGCGCATAGCTCATAGCGGGCCGTACCGCTGCGCTGCGCTGCCCTGGCTGGGCTGGGCTTCGCCCCGTCGGCTCGGGGCCTATCGCACAGCACGGGCCGCACCGTTTCCTGTGCCAATAGGCGTTAGTCGATAATGGCAAAAACATAAAAAAAATGGTGTTCGCCTCGTTACCGACAGGACCGGGGAATGCGGATCACACCGTTCGTTCATTCATTAGTCCATTCATTTAAGTCATTATATCCATTGGGCCATTTATTTGTCCATTTATTTATTCACTCGGTCATTCATTTGTCCATTCCTTCATTCGGGTGGACATGGGTGTCGCGCGGCGTTGGCGGGGCGTGGCGCCACGCCGTTGCTGTTGCCAGTCTTGGCGGCGAGTGCGGCTGGTGCGGCTTGGCGTCGGTGTTCGTGCCTCGAGGAAATTGAATCGTGTGCCGAAGCCCGCGCTGCCACCTCGGGTCCCGACGATGGGAGAAGAGCGCGGCGTATTGCCGAGCGCGAGCGGGCTGGGCGCGCCTCGCGGCGTCCGCGGGTGTGCCGGGGAGCCGCTCTTCACACCGAGCCCAAAGTCAAGGCTCATGCTCATGACGACCCATGACTGCCAGTTAGCATGTGGGGTTCGGCGCGCGGTGATGTCTATCGGGCCGGCGGCGCGGCGCGGTGCGTACCGGCTGGCTGTACATCGCGGCCACGTCACCTCATGACATCATATTTGAGCCGCCGCCGCGGGGAGGGGGGCGCGCCGCGCCGCGCCGTGGCCCGCGGTCGCCATGCTGGCGTTAGTCACCACCACACCGCGGATGTCGGCGGCCTCCGCCCCCCCCCCCCCTTCCCCGCGACGCCGTCTGATCGTGGCCTTGCTTGTGTGCCACTGAGTCGAGTGTTCTGCTGGCTGCCGACGTTGACGACGACCACGTCCGCGGCTGTTGCTGCTGGAGGTTATCGGGGTCGTCCGTGTTCCTCCGCCGCCGCCGCGGCTGTAATGGGTTCGAACACCCGTGGCGGACACGCGGACAGTCGGGCGGGCCGGCCGTGGCCTCCGAGGCGGCCGCCACCCGCGCCGCGGCTCGGGCCGGGGCCGTCCGTAAAGCACTCGCGGCTCAGCTGGGCGGGAGCGGCGTTGGTCCATAGCGCCTGCGAGCGCCGGGGTAGGCCGGCCCGCGGGTCAGGGGAGCGCGGCGGGAGCGTGGGAACGCCTGCGGGCGCGGCGAGGCTGAGGCTGCAGGCTGCAGGCACTGCAGGCCACGGGGGGCTGCCGCTGCTGAGGCTGCAGAAGCGGCGGGGGTTCGGGCGGAGCGGCGTGGCTTGAGGAGCCTCCGGCAGGCGCCGCGCCGTCTCTGCGCGCAGACTTGATGATGGTGATCCCAGCGGTGGCGGCCTGGCTGTGGCGTCCGTGGCGGTCCCGGCCCGAGCTGCCCGGACATGTCTGTGTTCGGCTCTTGCCTCGTCCGGCACTCGCGCCCCCCGCGTGGACGTGGAAGTACAAGTACAGTGATGGCCATGTGCCGCCGCTACCACTGCCATAGCCGCGGGCGTGGGGGGGGGGGGGGGGGCCGCCCCCACCCCCGCACACAGCTGCCGCCCCCCCCCCCCCTCCACCGCCGGCTGTACGAAGCGGTGACGGGACGGGCGCGACGCGTTTGGCATGTGGAGTGTGGAGTGCTTCGGATGGAACGGGCGGCGCCTTCTGTTGGGGCCCGAGAGGATTCTTAGATTCCGCTCGAGCGGAAGTGTGACAGCTGAGAGAGGCGAGGGTCTGCTTTTGGCTGTGGTTTGAAAAGCACGGCCACGGCTTCGGATGACGGAGGGAACAAAAAAATAAAAAGCAGCTTTGCGTGCAAAGTAGTTGGTCGGTAGCTGGCCGACCCAGTGTTCCATTTGTTCCATCTCCGTGCTCCTGACCTCGCGCCTCCAGCCGGCACCAGCCGGCTCCAGCCCCATATCCCCGAGGACCTCCCGAGCCGAGCGCCCGATGGCTTTGGAGGCTTGCTGGCTCCGAACCGATTCGAGCCAAGCCGGGGACCGGGCCGTCGGGCCAGGCCACGGCGGCCGGGTACGGGTACTGCATATCCTGCATACCTGGGGCTCGGGCCGGCCCCCCTGGCCTACCCCTTGAGCCCCCCTTACCCGTAGAGGTACCAGAGGTACTCGGCGTCGTGGCAACAGCGCAGGCGGCAAGGTGCCCGCGCCGTCCCGTGCCGGCTGGGCCAGGCCGGCCGCGGCTGCGGGGCCCGGGGCCCGGGGTCCGGGGCCCCCGCCCACCCCGCCCCACCCGTCTCCTCGCAGTGCCTGAGCGCGGCTCTCCCGGCTGCCCTTGTATTGAGAGGCGTTTGTCCCGGTTCGGCCCGGCCGGCCCGATCTCTCTGCGTGCTTTTTCCGTCTGAAAGGTCCGCGAAGGGCCGGGCCGGGCCGGGGTGCGCAGGTGCTCGTGGGACTCCGCTCCCCTCCAGGATGTGGACCCCCACCCCACCCACCCCCGCCCCCGGGGCAGGAGCGTGCCCCGCTGTCCTGCCCAAATTGATGCCCCCCCTACCTCTCCTTCTGCCGCCCGCGACGCACACGCGCACACGAGCACACGCGCTCATCACCGCCGATAGCGGCAGCATTGCCTTTGTGTGGCCCGGCCACTGCCCGGTCCGCCCATCGGTCACGAGGCTCATGGCGGTGATGGAGGCGATGAGGTGTGCGGCCGCCTGGCCCGCCACGTCCCGACCCAGCAGCCGCCACCGCCGCACCAACAGCGGCACTAGATCAAGTCGATCCAAACCATCCAAACGAAACCGGCCTGTGCGAACGGCCTCACCGCGCACCGTGTCTGGAGTGGAGAGGAGAGAGGGGCCAAGGAGAAGGGGCGAAGCGAGGCGAGGCGGTGTTTGGAGGCCCGTGGGGGAGGGAGGGAGTGACTCACTCCGCTCGCCTCGGTGCTTGCTGACCGCTGACGCCCGGGGGGATGAAATGTGTGGGGGGGGGGGGGGCCCTAAGTAGGCAGTGTATTGCGGCGCGCGGTTTACAAGGTGACTTGGCGCGGTAAATGAACGCGAAAGTAGATCGAGTGAGCAGTTTGGCTCGCGGCAAGGACGAAGAGATGAAGGTGTGCCATGCGTGACCGCGACGAGTCGAGGCACTTAGCTCTCCAAGCGGTGCAGAACGGGGCGGAGCGGGAGCGGGAGCGGGGAGGTTTGGGCCGCAGGCAGCGCCATAGCGGGTACGGGACGGGGGTGTCAGTAAATGTGTCGTGTTGTCCCTTCCCTTCCCACTGGTCACGGGAGGAGCCCGGCGTCTGGCGGCCTGGCGGCCTGGCGGCGGTGCCAGCGCTGGAGAACTGAACCAGGCTCGCTCGTGGGCGCCTCCTTGTATGGGCAGCGAACGGCCCCGACCGTCCGTCCGTCCTCCTCACCTGATTCTCCCCCCCCCCCCCGCTTACCTTCTCCCCACATGGTCCTTCCCGTCGTCTCCTCCCCTCTGCTGTACTGACTGAAGTCGCCCTCGCCCACATCAACTCGCTCTTCTAATGAAATTGGGACATTGGCCTCAAACGGCTCTGTATTAGTGGGCAGTTGGCACCGAGACAGGGCGAGGAGTACATACTGCTTCCAGGATTAAGGCCCTATGATGTGTGCTCATGACGTTTGTCATTTCTGATTTCAGATTAACAGCAAATACAGTGATGAGCTGGCCCAGGAATGCCTCGAGTGGATCAAGATCGTCACAGAAGAGAACTTCAACACATCTGGTGACATGGACAACTTCTATGAGATTCTCAAGAATGGAACTCTGCTCTGCAGGTGGGTGCCATTTAAGTTTTCCTTTTCTTTTCTCCCTACGTCACCAGTAGTCACAATAAAATTTGTTCTAACATATTGTTCCCTACCAGGTTGATCAACTGCCTGCAGCCTGGCACAATCAAGAAGATCAATGAAACCCAAATGGCATTCAAATGTATGGAGAACATTGATGCATTTTTGAAACAAGCAAGGGCAATGGGTGTACCTGCCCAGGAAACATTCCAAACTGTGGATTTGTGGGAGAGGCAAAACCTTAACTCTGTCGTCATCTGCCTGCAGTCCCTTGGGAGAAAGGTATACATAAAAAAAAAAATAATTGCTTTCTTGAAAATATACTCTTATTGGAGCACAGCCTTTAATGTGATTATTACTTTACAGGCACAGAACTTCGGCAAACCCAGCATTGGTCCTAAGGAAGCTGAGAAGAATGTTCGCCAGTTTTCTGAAGAGCAACTTCGTGCAGGACAGGGAGTAATTAGTTTGCAGTATGGCAGCAACAAGGGGGCAAACCAGAGTGGTATCAACTTTGGTAACACGAGACACATGTAAAACAACAAACTGAAGTCATGTTGAGAAACACCTTCATTAGATTAGCTGCTGACATTGCTACTCATACCTTAGAAAAAATCGAGTTGTCTGTTCAGTGAATGTGTGTCAAAATGTGTAAAGAAAATATTTGAAAGAAATATTTTTTGTAAGAGTATTACAGCTGTTATACTAACGCTGTTATTTTTGGTGAGGTAAGTTGCATAACTTTCAAAGTTGCAAAACTAGAAATACTAAATGTTCTGAATTTAGTAAAACCATTTAAACTTGATTTATTCTACTTGGTTTGTGGCACAACTCTCTTAGGCTGTGACTTAAAGTGTGGTCTTTCATAATGGTATGTCTGTGAAAGACATTTTTCCTTTACCTTTCGTCTTATTAGCTGGGATTATGCTTCTTATCAGCCTCTTGATTGAGTTGTTCAAGAAGTGAATGACCACTTATTCAAGTCACTTGCATGTTTAGCTCGAGTTAATGCTTCGGGCAACAGAAGGTTACACTCAGAATTTTTTTACTTGAATTATATTTGGCGTCAATGTTGATGACAATGAAGTGTTTCTCTGAATCATTTTGGAAACGCATTAAATTCTGCAGTCTTTATCATTATTTATTTTCAATCCAGCCAGACCTATCCTAACTGTAGCTGTTGTTATGAACATTCTGAATTGCTTTGCAAGTAGGAAAACGCACAATCATTGGCAAGAGGCCATAATAACTTTCTTATGTGCCAACTCTCATAGAATACATTTCCAAAAAGAATTGTTTTCTTGTACATGTACATATATATATATATATACACCCTTTTTTTTACCGCCTCGTGGCTTTTATTTTTGTTTTTTCAGAGTAGCATTTTTATTGATGCTTATTTTTCTGTTAACATTTGTTTCCTTTCTGTATTTCTTTGCCAATCTCAATCCCATGATTATTGCATGAAGATGAAACCGATGGGTGCTGTGGGGTTTCACTACAGTGTGAAAAAATTCATTATAGATAGGTATACATCAAGACTGGAAAATGATGCAATCAAAGTGACAAAAATTCTGTATAGGAAATGGTATATTTTTAATAGAATTCCTCTACACATTCCTACAATGCTTTAAATTTAGAAGAAATCTTGTTCCAAGAAAGGCAAATAAAACCTATTCATGTATGAAAACTGATGTATCAATCGAATCTGTCCCTTCGCCTTGCACATGGGTCCCATCACTCCTGAATAATACTGCTACAGTTTGCGGGCTATAAACATTTATTTGAGAAAAGAGGAAAATAACAACAAACTGAAACAAACTAAACTGCTATCACAGGGGTAATGGTTCAAAATCAAGACCATGATTTGGTTTGACTTTAGATCTCATCCGCTCCGCCTCATTCTCTTTGGCTTTCTTAAGCATCATTTGGACATCTTTCCTGTAATGTAACAGTGGATGAGCACAGATGAACTCAATAACAGTAAGCAATAGCTTTGTTTTCACTTTACCTGAATGGTGCTATTTGCATCTCCTCCTCAAGAAGGCATTCTTCAGGACTAATGGGCGTCACTGGGGAAAAAATGAGGTTTCGCACAATAAATTCTCGCTTCTGCAGTTCATTTTTTAGATTTGAAACTGAAGAGGCAGGGATGTCAAACTCATACACAAAGTAGCTGCCAAAGAAATTCAAGTTCACATATATAATAATTGTAAACATTTGAGTAACTTTTTAAAAATTGATCAGGACTCATATAAGACTTCTCACTTTGCTTGTTTAAACCACTGTCCGTGACTTCGCATCTTGTATGGTGTCGGCTGCAGCCCTAGATTATTTAGCTTCCTAATTATGCCACCTTCCTCAAAAATAAGGCCAGCGGTAGTTTTCATTGCCTCTGCTAATTTATCCTTTAACAGAAAGTGGGGGAAAAATTGTGGTGAAACAAAAATGCCAAAATGGTTAAAATAATATGGAACTAAGTCAAAGATGTGGCACTACAATCTCATTTCTTTTTTAAATTTTAAATAAGAATATTAGTAAGAAGCATGAGTGAAAAAGTTGAAGTAAATATTAAAAATAGTGGTAGGGACCCAACCCTAACACAATAAAGCAATGTTAGAGATAATTTGATGAAAAAAGTACTATGCCACAAAGAATATTGACTCACCTTTGCTAAAGCTCTGAATAGAATCGCAAGTTCGTAGCTTGGCATTGTGACAGGTTTAACTCCAATGAAGAATCGGTAAAACAGAACAGTGAAAACAAACCTAACCTTATCCTGTAGTGTTCTGGGTTATTTTTCATATCCGAACCGGACTTATCGAGTTTCCCCTGGTACCCCCCCCCCCCCCCTCCCCCCTCTGGGGAGTTTTCCGGGGGACGCTATCTGGCGGCGGCCAGCGGTACAACTCTGCTGACGTAGCTACAGGTGGCCGCCGCCAGATGGCGTCCCCCGGAAAACTGTCAGCCCACTTCTCGCGCTGAGCGTTTCTGTCGGCCTCACATGACTACCTCCGGTAGGGGTTGAGTTACTTGTTAAGATCGCCCTTACTCCGCGAGCGGTGTAGTGGCTTGTCGGGTGCCTTGTGAAGGGCTGGCCGTCCTGTACTGATCGCCCTGAGTGTGGGCAGAGCCCAAGCGGTACTCTGTATAACTAACTGGGGAAAAAGTCCCAACCAGGTGGATGAGACTCCTGATGTCCTGTACTGGCATCCTGGCATTTTTGACGTTTGATATTTTTTTTAAATGCCTGCTAATTTGGCGTCATCTTAGTTGCTGATGCATGTGTGTACGCGCACGTATATAAGGAGCACCCTAGTAAGTCCTCAAAAATCGGAAAAAAGTGTGGCTTATAATTGCGTAAATACAGTACACAAAACTCCAAGTGAAATTAGGCAGCAAGGCCAAAATTAAAGGTTCAGTTTTGGGAGTTTTTTTATCAAGGACTAAAGAAAAGGAAAGAAAAGAATTCTGGTCCACTGCAGTTTTATTAACAGATAGGTAGATATATTGTAACCGGGATCTCGGTGAGGTATATTCATACAAAACATGCTAATGAAATAGCTTTTGTGTATCAGTACGAGTCAGTACAGTACAATCAGTACAATCATTGAACGAGAAAGAAAAAAAAAAAAACAAACAACAACATTCAGTCAAATGTCCTTGAAAATTGTTGGCAATTTCAACATGCAAAATAAACCATACAGTTTTGATAAATGAGATCTGTTTGTTGACATAAAACATAGATTAGTAAACCACATCAAGCCTTTCGTGTCTTCTTCTTTTTCCCTATAGCCTCCACTGTAGCACCATCAGAATTATCAGGGGAGTCTAAATCTCTGTAAGCATTCTTGTCCCTAGACACCTTTTCTCGAGAACTCATTCTGTCACTACCAGCATAGCTGTCCCCAGTCAGCTTTTTTACAGGGAATGTCTGCAATAACCGTCTCAGCCAAGCTAAAACATTATCGGTCCCGTAATAGGATACAAGGCCCAGAATGACAATTGGGAGAAGTAGAAGAGAACCTTGATTCATGTCTTGATCAATGAAACGAGGAATCGGCTCAAATGAGAAAGGAATATAATGATAAGAATCATTGGCACGGAAATGGATGGCTTGGTTAGAAAAGTCATAGGCAGAAGATGACAGTGATGACTCTAACTGCAATACATATGCAGTACCATCTGCTGGTATCAACGGAAAATGAACCACAACTCCAGCAGGGTAGTATTCATGTACTCTACTTCCTTGAGCTCCAACAATACTATCCAAGCGAACAACATGAATCGGTTGATCTGGCGTTTCTTCACGGCATAACCGAAGTCTTACACTACGCAACTGCTCTACAGTTTCTTTAACAGGGCGGACAACAGCAACAATTTCTGTTTTTGAAATTGGTCGGAATGCAATAAGCCTCAGGTTCTTCACATCATTTTCTATTGCCTTTGAAAAGAAAATAAGAAAAAGTTGTTAGACAACCGACCAGAACACAGCAAATACATCATAAATTTCTCAATTATACCTGCAGCAAAAGGCTATCAGGAGTAGCACGATAAATGTGTTTGTTTGCTTCTGCTCCAGGTTTCACTCTCACAATGTAGTTACACTGAAAATTAAAGACAAGAATTAGACAAAGAAAATACAGATAGGCAAGCTCTAACTGTACAAAAATGAAAGAATTTTTTAGGTTTTACCTGAGGCTGAAGACCCTTAATACGGAATTGACCAGTAATTTCAGTTGCAGCCTCTTCCTGTAAATGGGAGCACTTATGTCCCTCTCTGTCTACACCTACAGCCTCCACCAGTACACCAGCTTCTGCCTCCTTACTGAGAGAAGTTACAGTACCAAACGCACTCCAAGCCACACGATCACCCCTAGAAAAGAGACAAATAAATCAACTCATTAAAAACAAATGAGCAGCCAAGTACAGGACACACATCAAATTTCACATTACATACTCAAGTTTAACATTAACTGTGTCACCCTCCTTCACTTCAAATTGCAGAGCAGGTGGGTCAAAGCGATACTCCTTCAGCAAAGGCCTCAAGTAGTATTCTCCAGGGCTTAGAGACTTGAAAGATAGTTGACCATCTGGACTAGTCAAGCTGTTGCGACGGTACGATCCTCCCGAAACAGAGAGCAGCACGCCTTGCAGAGGAGTACCATCTGCTCTGTCAGTCACCATGGCTGCTATCTCTGCTAACTTCCGCGCGGTGATTTTGTTCCTTTCATCTGGACCTGTCATTACATAGCCTTCCTTTTCGGCCGAAATACTGGCAGTCAAGAAAAAATGAGTAAGATTCCATTTTGGTCAGAACATGAAATTTGATCCTTGTTATAAAAATGCATACCTATACTTAACACCCGGCTTCAATGGTCCAATTCGATACTGTCCTTTAGAATCAGTTTCAGTTTGAGCAATGATTTTCTGCTCTCCCAATGGTTCCTGTGTTGTCTCCTGAACAGTAATAGAAACACCCCCCAAGGCTGGAGTGATCTAAAAGTTATCCAGGAAAGGAAGAAAAAAAATGGAAGAAGGTGAGAGAAATAAAATACACCTCAAAACTACAACAGAAACATGCAACATTTACAAGTCATGTTACCTCTCCAGAAATAACTTGTCCTAGAAATGCTTCAATCCCAAAAACATTATCGGCACAATCCTTGTGATGAGATAGCACAACTTGTTCAGGCTTGAAAAGCATTACTGCTGATTGGGGGACAACTTTGTAGTCTTCAGCTTCCAAAGCCATAATTGATATTTCATACTGCCATTTTCCATTTTTCTGTTTTGCCTTCAACGGACCTTGTCTGAAGGGCAAAAAGCATCATGATGAGAATTAAAATAAATACATCTCCTTAGCACAAAAAAAAAAAAAAACAAAAAAAAACAAGTACTTACAATTCAACAAGGGACCCATTATCTTTTTCAATGCGCACTATGAGGTCATCCACTGCCTTATTTGATTCTACATAACCCACAACCGTATGACCAATAGCTGTGAATTGAATGGCCTTTGAAATATCCTTGGTGTTGCACACAACTAAAGTTGGCTCAGCAAATTTATGGCAGCCAAGAGGTTTCACATGATACATGCCAGCTAAAGGAACACACATCCGTGACAGGCCTTTTTTTACATTCAATTTGTTTTTGGCCGTCTGACTTGAAGGATCATTGGAGATGAACTCGTAAGCAATCTAGGAACATGAGAAACAAACCTCTTAAGAACTTTAAAACAAAAGAAGGACAGCATATAAATAAAATACTTACAGATGAATCATGAGAGATCTGAATGTTTATGACATAACCAACGTGCTTGAAACTGGGCACTGACACATCTGCGGCCGAAACTTCTATTTCATGCTGACTTGATTCCCAACACCAGTCATCACGAATTATTTGGACATGATAATTTCCTAGCAAAACCTCTTTGAACTCATATGAACTGTCATCTGAAAGAGGTGCAATAGTTAACGTAGTTTTCTCAGAGTATTATATCATTAAATTTACAGGAAAAATCAGAAAACAAGGATAATAAAACAAACCATTCAATCTGATTGATAGTCCTTCAATTCCTGGTGAAAGAGGTTCTAACCTTATGCTGATATCAGAACAACTTTGAAGGCAAGTCACCTTGCCATGAACACGGGCCTTCAGTTGCGAAAAATCGAGGCCCACATTAATTGGTTGGTTTAGCACTTTCACTTCACGAACAAGAGGGGCATACCTGTGAATAAGATGGGTCAAGATATAAATGTAAGGTATTATATGAATTTCGATAACCATGATTGCCAGAAGAACAAAACATACTGCAATCCTTTAGCCTTTTCTTCTTGAGATATCTGCACACTGGCATAATATGTCCCCGGCTTCAAGTGGAAACAGTAGAGACCAGCACTGTCGGCCTCAGCCCGATCCAAGACAGAGGCAGCTGATTTGTCACTGCTAAGAAGCACAGTCCGTGGCCGATTATCATCCAAGCGTGGAGGTGTGATGCGACCACAAACCTCAAAGCCCCATGGCACCAAATCTGGCAGTTGAGCTGAACTTGGGCTAACCTTAACATTTAATGAAGAAAAACGGAGCTTGTCTGGAATGCAGTAGATCAATGGTTTCATTAAATGAGAAATGAGTGCCTGAGATAGATGATAAGCAAGAAATAATTGAAGAAGCTTACCTGATGCAGCTTCAATTGAATATGTGCCAGCCTGCATTGTGTCCAAACTGTAGTAACCACTTTCATCTGTTTCAGTTTTAACCTGGTTGTTGACAAGGACATACGCATGTGGAACACCCGGGCCATTTGGAGTAAACAGAACACGGCCACTTACAGTGAAACCTTTAATCTGGAGAGATTGAAAATGTTGAAATGAAATCTGATCTGAAGTTGCAACTACAGTACTTGAGCAACCAGGCCATAAACCTGAACTACTTTACTACATGAGATATTTAAAAGGAATGGAACATACTTGAAAATCTGTAGGCAGGATAACACTACCATGAGACACCAAAAAATCTTGAGCAATGGGATCTAAATCAAATTTCAAATTTTTAGGTCCCTGATAGAAAGGCACAACACGGTATTGGCCTGGAGGTAAGCGGGTGAAACCAAACGCTCCCTGTGAATCTGACTGAACGTGGCAGAGCAGTCTGAAACGCTTTTCTCCAGATGACTGTGGTTTGAAGCCTTGCAGATTTTGTTTACTGCATGATGGGATTTCTGGCACAGGAGAACTCTGTAATATAGGTTTAAGTGATGTTAGCATAGCCGTGACACACAAGCACGTGAGATCTTGGCATATTGACATATTCCTTGACATATTCCTAAATGATTACCTCAGCAGCTCCAACTTGGAAGAGAACAAAGTGCACTCCATGCACTGGCTCTCCATCACTCAGTACTCGACCAGACACATCATACCCTGATACAAAAAGACTGCCAGGTTTGATATTACCATTACCACCAGAAACAGAGACAGGAACTTCCGCACTGCTGACATGCCATCTGAATAACAAATACAAAGTCTTAGCAAACAGAGGTGAAATGAGGAGAACATTCTGCATTAGAGGAGCTAAGAATAAATTAGAGGAAGTTTAGAATAAAAGAGGAGAAAAAAATGGACTCACTTTGGATGAGATGCTTTTACCATGTAGTTTCCAGACAGAATTGAGGGGAATTCAAAATCTCCATCTTGTACTGTGACAGTTTGCGCAATCTCTTTTTTATCCTTTAAGAGGCGAACTAGAACCCCCTCTGGACCTGCATTTCCACCCACACTAGATACCTGACAAAACAGATTAAAATCAACAAGTTTGAAATGCAGTGTTTACTTATCTACCAACAGTATCTAACAGTATATGATCAACTCACTCTTCCAAACACAGTAAATCCCTTGAATTCGAAGTTGATGTCTTTGTTTTGGCTGCATGGATCAGTGCGACCATCAAAAACTAGGGGCACTTCTTTTGGGTGGAACGTCCATCCCTTAGGTGGTTCGATCTAGAAACAGGAAAGACACATTATAATTCCTCAGTACGCAACACATCCTTAAGTTTAATGTAACTCAGAATTGTAAGGGAGTTTTATTACCTTCAGGACGTAACTGCCTTTATCATAAATTGGTAAAAAATAATATCCGTTCTTCGGAGCACATTCAGTTTGATCCTTTAAGCTGCCTTGTTTTGTATACCTTTGAAAGAAAAATTGGTAGGGTTACATTACATAAACGAAAATTTGTTGGTGTCGGTCACATGACTAAATGACATGGTGATCACGAAGATTTCAGTCGAGCTGTAAGAATCATGAACCGGTGCTTAAAAGGGTGTGTCGTCTGCTCTCGAACAGCAGACGAAATTCATTAAAATCTACAACTTCTACAGACCCATTACACAAAGAAACCACAATCACTAAAAACAAAAGTATTTACAGACGCGGAAACAAATTCGGACAACAGCAACGCTTCGTACACAAATTTGTAAAGGAGAGGACTTACAATTTCACTTGAACCTGAGCTTTGGAAATGTCTATGTCACTCTTGACAAAACCTCCACATCCTACGATATCCTGAGCGCTCACAACGCTGGAGAGGAAACCCGGGATGGCGATGCATATTGCCAAAAGTATTCTGTGTAACCTAAACGGGAATTTCATTTCTAATCGGCCTTTTCGGCTTCCTCGGCCGAGGTTTAATTAGGTTATGGATGAGGTTGTGTGAGACTTGTGACGAGAGAGAGAGAGAGAGAGAGAGAGAGAGAGAGAGAGAGAGAGACAGATTCGGGTTGAGGGTCCCCCTCCACTCGGCGTGGGAGGAGAAGTATTACTGAGCAGCTCATTTGTTTCACATCCCCTCCGCCGCTGGTCGGCGTCGAGCAGTGTCGAGTGGTGGGGACATTGCTATCCGTGTCACTTGCGTTTTGTTACTTTTGGTCGTACACAATAAATAGTTTTTCTGCCACAGGTTAGTATTTCTGATTTGATTTTAGATTACACTGCTCGAATTTTATTCCGCTTGTCCATTTTGATTCCGAATTGGCGATATATGTTGTCATTGTGACCTTTGCTGTTAAATGCAGTTAAAGTTGTGGTTATAAATGGGATGTGTTTTTTGCATTCCCTGTTTATAGTACATTTGACTTTTTACAGGAGCTTACTGATTACCTTTCAACATGTCGGAGCGAAAAGTACTCAACAAGTACTATCCGCCGGATTTCGATCCTTCGAAGATTCCGCGTATGAAACTGCCCAAGAACAGACAGTACACAGTTCGTTTGATGGCTCCATGCAATATGCGTTGTAAGACGTGTGGTGAATACATCTACAAAGGAAAGAAGTTTAACGCACGGAAAGAAGATGTCGAGGGAGAAGACTATCTGGGTATACGTATATACCGTTTTTACATCAAATGTACTCGGTGCTTGCAAGAAATATCTTTTAAAACTGATCCAAGGAACACGGACTATGAGATTGAAGCAGGTGCTACAAGAAATTTCATGGCTCTCAAGCTAGCTGAAGAACAGGCTCAAAGGGAAGAGGATGAAAGGAAAGAAGAGGAAGCAACTAATCCAATGAAGCTGTTAGAGAATAGAACCCAGCAAAGTAAGCAGGAGTTGGAATTGCTGGAGTCGCTAGAAGAGTTGAAAGATTTAAATAGGCGTCAGCAATCCATAGACTATGATTCCATGCTTATAAAATACAATGATAAAGAAGCTCGTAGAAGGTTAGAAGAAATGCAGGAAGAGGAGGATGAGAAGCTGGTTAAGTCCATTTATGGCACAAGCACCAGCAGCAAACCGAAACGCGTATTAGAAGAAGAAATAATTGAAGAAATGGATGATCCTTTGGATGGAGTCACTATTTCTAGCCAGCCACAAAAAAAGTTGATGAAAATCTCTACAGAGAATACATCATCCAATGTAACAGTACCTCTTTCTGCCCCACCCACTTTGAAAGCTGCAGTGAGTGCTCCTGCTTGGAGCAAAAGTGTTGGTATTATGAAGAAGAGTGGCCTGGCAGGACTTGTACGGAAAAAAAACACAGCCCCACCATCTTCATCTCAGAACTCTGCCCCGGGGTTGTCATCTCAGAAATCTGAGAACTCTGCATCATCACCACCTCAGAAATCCGAGAGTTCTGCTTCAACAGGGCCAAGCAACAGTGCCGAGCAAGCACCGCCTGTTGCTACAGCAGGCTTGTCTAATGATTCTAGCAAAAAACCACCTCAGGTTTCAAATGGACTCTCACTGCTTGGCAACTATTCGGATAGTGGAAGTGGAAGTGAGAGTGACAGCTAAGTCCGGGCTTCCAGTGTATTAACTATGCTATTCAGAAAATTTGTATGAACAATTTGACCTGGATTCTTTTTTCTGCTGATATGTGGGGAATCAATTATTCATGAAATAGGCATGAAAATGTTCAATGCATTTATTTCACGTACTAAATATGATTATATTATTATAATTAAGTCAGGTACAGATCACTGTTATTTCTAACAGGTAAAGAAATATATTACATTCAATTCTTATCTCTTCTCATTCATTCATCCACGATCTCATTATCAGCATTCATTCCAGCTAAAGAATTCAGGTGTGCATTTAACACAAGCAGTTTTAAGACAGCTAGATCACAATAATGAGGTGTACACAAATATAAGTTATACTTACATTAACAAATAATACTGAACAATGGAAAGGCTACAAATTACATTTTGTACAGAGGAAAAAACATAATTAGAGGCTAGATATTTAATTGAATGGTTTAGAGAAACATGCGGACGCTTTACAGATTAACCACGAGCTTTGCAGTCCAACACCCAGTAAAAATATACAAATTAAATACTTAAATACATCGAACCGGGTTCCAAAAAATGGGTTATCAAACATCACAGATTTATCAAAAGCACATAATATCAGTAGAGAAATTTCTACTCAACATTGCATTACTGGCACCATGCTGGCATCGAGACAATAGTCAACATTAATACCTTATCAGATCTGTACCCAGATTCCACAATTTGAGATTTCAATTGAGCTAACATTGATCAACACATTGACGTGGTGTAGGTGAGAAACATATGATGAAATTCAAGCTTCCACAAGTGAGCAGACATCTGTACCTATTTTACAAACTAGTCAGTTTCTGCTTCTGTAGTACTTTGCATTTGAGGGAACAAATCTCCTACAACACCATCAAGATCAAGTCGGAAAGTGACATCATCCAGAATATTATTACTACTCTTTGGAGGTATTGCTGCTTTCTTCTTCTTGGCAAAAGTAGCCTCTGAAGAATGGGGATGTGCTCTTCCTATATGCACCTTAAGGTTACCCCTCTGAGTGAACGCGTGTTCACAGTGAGGGCATTTGAATGGCCGCTCACCAGTGTGCCGTTTCATGTGGGCTTTGAGGGCATTTTTCTGATTGAATGCTTTCCAGCATTGTGTACAAGGGAAAGGTCTTTCTCCAGTGTGTATTCGAACATGTCGCTGCAACTGGCTCGGCTTGGAGAACACCTTTCCACAGACTGAACATGTGTGTGCTGTTGGTCCCGAAGACGCTCCTTTGCCCTTGCCTTTCCCTTTCTTGGAGCTAGGAGGAGCCATAATAATGTCACTAATGTCCAGAGTGACAAATCCACTAGAATCCATGTCACTGTCAGAATGGCCTCCAGTCACACCATCCAATATTTGGAACTGGGATCCGTCAATATTGACTTTACCAACATCCTGAAATATCAAGTCAGAATCAGCACATGGCAATTGAAATAACAATACAATCAGCAGTCAAAGATACTTACAGAAATATTGAGATCAGTTATGTCTGCAAGCACCACTCCATTTTCATCTAGCGCTTGCTGAATATTGACGATCTGACCATGTTCGTCAGTGTGGATTTCAAAGTGCATGCCCGGCGGCAGCGCATCAGCATGCACCTCATCTTGCCTTTCACCCTCTTCCTGCTCCTGCCCCACCTCCTGCTCACCAGACACATTCATTTCATCGATCGTGGACAAAAGACAAGGCAGATCCTGGCCTACAGATGCTGATGAGCCATCGTGAACGGTCATTTGAGTCATCCCATTATCAAAGTGCTCACTAGCGTTTTCATCTCCAGTATTGTCATTTGTCACAAATTGTACTGTACCATTCTCTTGAATAACAACACTAGCTCCATTCTGGAACTTAAAAAAAAAAAAAAAAAAAAAAAACAGGAGTATATTTCAAAAGTTCTAGAAACCAGCACTGTACTAAATTCCAATCAGAGGTAAATTGAAATACCTGGTATTGTTGAAGTAATGATTCATTAATTTGTAGCTGCAGTGATGACCCGTCAAGAGTACCTCCGGCAGCCAGCAATGCAGCGGCATCAACTTCTACAACAGAGCCATCCTCCTGAAAAAGGAATTTAATTAGTACAAGTAGGAAAACAAAGATAAGCAAAAGTAGGACAATTTTGCAAACCGTTATAATTTGATGAGTGATAATCTTTTCTACTTCATTACTAGGTTCTTCTTCAGGGACAGATATAATATGTTGGTTTTTATGAGCACGTGTGCTACTTGTACCATGTGCATGAGACTGAAGATGAGCTTTACGATGACCAGATGTCCTGAATCTCAGGGCACACATGGGGCATTTAAATGGTTTAGAACCTGAAACATAATATGACCTGGCTTACTCCAAGATTTGACCAAAAGGATGGTTATTTGGTCGTAATAGCAGATAAGGCAGGTACAGACCAGTATGTAGACGCATATGGACTTTCAAGCTACCCTTTGTTGAAAACCTTATGTTGCAAACATGACATACAAATTTCTTTGGTGCATCAGACAAATGTGTCTTTCGATGAGAATTGAGAGTAGATTTGACAGTAAATGATCTGTAACAATGCTCACAGCGAAATGGCCGCTCTCCAGTATGTATCCTAACATGGCGAACCAAATCAGAAGGTTTCTTAAAGCTTTTAGGGCAATATTTGCATCTGTTTGAAAAGACTGGTTCAATGTCAAAATTATTTGAGCCCTAGAAGTAAAAGAAAACCAAAATATGATCAGACACAAAATAAAAAAAATAATTTTCAAGAGAAATGCAACAAAACATACATCTTCATTTCCATCTTTGTTTAATTCTATAGCTGAAGCAATAAGCATCTGCTCAGAAACACTGGAAGCCATCTCAACACTTTGACTCGCCAATGCTGATGTCTGCTCTTCTGAGAAGATAATGGCTGGAAACTTTTTGCTGATTCGTAATGAATCACTATGCTTTTTAGAGTGCTTTTGCAGCTGCAGCTCGGTGCGAAACATTGCAGAGCATTTAGAGCATGTATAAGGCCTGCAAATGAAGAGAAGTGAGTATTGCAAGATGATGAGGTCTCCGTAACATAAAAGACTTCCCTCATCTTCTAAAATCAAGTCATTATTCAAATTTAACAAGGAACATTAGAAGATCATTGTAATACATACTTTTTGTCATCATGTACAGCCATATGTTTGGTAAGGGAGGCACTTGTAGAGAATGAAAGAGAACAATGCTCACAAGTATGACTTTTCTCTCCAGCATGAGAACGAACGTGCAACTAAAATGGAAAAGTAAGGCAATCATGAAAGAATTCCCAATGAACAGTTACAGATAATGCACATGGTACAGACATACCCTCAATCCATTGGCTGATCCAAAACTACGATTACATTGAGAACACACATGAGATCTGGGGCTGGTCATGTGAACAGATCTCAAATGTACTTTCAATTGTGACATTCTCTTAAAAGTTCGGCCACAATGTTCACAGCTGTGAAATAAGAAAAATTCAGAAGGTACCTCTTTTTTAAGTACAGCCAAACAAAATAAATTGAATATGAGTGAAAAGGATTTCCTGGTTACCTAGTACTTGAGCTAACATCTTGCCCTGCTTTACTACCAGGCTCTTCAGCTGCTTCACTGGTTAAACATTGCACCTCCACATCTGTGTCAGGCAGAGTGATTCCTTCCAAGTCCTCTCTGAGCTCTTCTCCGGTCCTCAGAGAATCAGATTCGTCAGTCTGAGACTTCTGTCTGTGCTCATTACCTCGTGATTGAGGTAAAATAGCCTCCATGTTGGCAGATATAGTTGGACCATGTTCAATTCCAACAAGGTTCAATTGATCACCCTTGAGTGGAAAGAAAAAGATGTGTAACAAATTAATGGCGGTGATGTTGAAAATAATGCTCAGGAACAAAAATGTAAACCTACTTGTAATGTGATAGCAGGAAATGTACAAGCTTCATAAGCTTGTTGATCAAATGGTTGTCCAAATATGGCAGAGCTCAAGTCTGCAGATTCAGAAACCAAGCCCGATTCTTTGGGTTCAACACTTAAATTAGGGTCTGCTGGAGCTTCACTGGCTGCTAAATTTGCTGCAGCAGCAACATCCTCAGCATGAGCACTGAATTTTTTTTAAAAAAATTAGAAAATAACATGATTAGTGAGGATTTGCACTTAGTTTTGTTTGAAGAGATAACCGAGCTAACCCATGGCAGAATCAGAACATACGCATCAGAAGCAGCAGCAAAATCAATCACACTATGCCCCTGCTGTACACCCGAGTCAACTGCCAAAGTATTAAGTGGAATTCCTGATTGCTGGGAAGTATTAATTAGAACAGCACCTCTGCCACCAGATGATAGTTGTTGATTTAAAGTATCTTCAATCTCACGGATATTCTCCTAAAACATGAACCATTTTATAGTCAATTTCTCTTCTATTTCCTCTGCCCTGCTCACTAAGACGGAGCATTTTAGTTCAATATTGTGGTAGTAACAGTGACAACTGACCTGAGTCAAAGAAGCTGGAAGTGTTATAGTGCCTGATGCATCAGCTAATAATGTGTGAGTAATCACACCTCCAGTGTGGATGAGTTTATTCTCTCCTGCAAACAAAGATCCAGTTTACAACAATAAAATTTTGTCACCACATTTATCTGGAGAAATATTTTCCCTGCTTACTTCCAATTGCTTCTACAAGAGAGCCACTGTCCCCTGGGAACGAATGAAAATCTGGCACAATTATTTCACCCTCAGTAAATCCATCCCCAACTGATACAACAAACTGCTGTTCTTGGAGATCATTAGATTGCTGAGCAATAGCCTGTGAATAAAACACAAATTTCACATTTCATATAAAAGGTTTTAAGTTTTAGAACACTGCACTTGACAAGAATCGCAATAACTCACTCGGGCTAGTTCCAATTTATGATTTTTTATGTGTTTCTTGCATGCTATCCTATTTTTAAAAGTCTTGTGGCAATATGGACACATGAAAGGTCTGGTGTTATTATGAATGAGGAGATGCCTCTTAAGACTCCCAAGAGTTGAAAATGCACCAGGACAAATGTCACATTTGTGCGTTTTCACAGCATCATGGGTAAGGATATGAGCCTTTAACACTCCACTTGATACAAAACTCCTGAAGGATCAAATAATTTAATAACATCAACTGTAAGACACAGATTACTTGATATTAGAATTGCATCATACCTTTCGCAAATATTACACTGGAATGGGCGTTCACCACTGTGAATTCTAAAGTGCATTTTCAGATGACTTCTTTTGCGAAATGAAGCACTGCATTGATCGCAGTTATGAAGTCTAGGTGCTGGCTGTTTGGTGGACTTTAGGTCACTTTGGACCAGACCTGGCAAGAAACAAAATAAAATTGTTAATATAATGAGTTTTCAAAATACATATTTTAAACTTCAAAATAATCACCTTCTTCATTCAAGACAATAGGTTCTTCCAAGAGAATTTCAGGAAGATTCTCTCCTGGTTGAAGTTGTTCTTTCTTTGGTTTCCGCCTCCTGGGTTTAGATTCCACATTAGATGAAGGATCACAATGCTGCAACCAATGAGTCTGACGGTGGCCAGAGGTGCGGAAGGTGCGATTGCAAACACTGCAAGGGAAAGGTCTTTCACCATTGTGGAGTCTGAAAAGAAATATAGAATACAGGTGAGGACTAAAAGATCAAGTTCAAAACAAAGGAAAACGGAATAAACATACCTTTGGTGGACTTTCAGACTACTAGTAGCAGCAAACTTCTTATCACAATCGGGACAAGAATAGTGTTTTACACCACCATGTGTACGAATGTGAGCAGTTAGAGTGGACTTCACAGAAAATGCACGGAAGCAATGTGGGCACTAAAAAAAGAGCGCACAAGATAAGGAAGCAGTTGGAGAGCAGCATGGAATATTCAAATATCCAATAGATACTTCTCTTGCATTCACCTTAAAAGGTTTTTCATGAGTGTGAATTCGAATGTGACGAACTAGATCAGAGGGCTTCTTAAATTCTTTGCAACAAAATGAACACTGATGCCATCGTATACCTCCAACTCTTCTCTGCCTGATAGTGTATCGCCTGCAATCACCCATTTAAGTTAAATGATTCTTCTAGCTTACCATTAAAGAATATTAAGTTTGTAAATCATCAAATTTGCATGAAGAGAGGAAGACAAAAATTGCACTTACCTTACTGTTCCATCTAATGACTTATCAGCCAATGTGATGAACCCCACAGCAGCTGTTTTTTCTTTGGCTGTACATTAAAAAAGAAAAAAGGAACGTGTGAAGAGGTAATCATTTCCACAGCGTCAAGTCAAGAACTGACAAAAATACGCACTAGTAGTAGCTGTTTCTGAGTCAGGTTTTCCTTCAAGCCCACTTTTGCTAATAGCTTCCTGCAAAATATCACTTGGGTCATTTTTCGCCACAGATGTAACTTTGTTATTGGTGGGATGGTTTAGATGGTCTGGATTTGGAGGAGTATTGATAGAATTTGTGGTCTGTGATTGCCCTGTGGACTCTCCAGATGCATCATTGGCACTTGGATTTTCACCACTATTGGTAACCTTCTCCAAAGCAGCTAATTGAGCCATTATTTGGTTCACATTAACTTGCATCATTTGCTCCGAACTCAGTGCGTCAGTTTTAGAAGCCTGTTAAAAAATACTGATGTAATGGTAGGGCAACTTAATGGGTTAAAATCCATAGTAACAATTGTAGTACTCACATTTGAACTATCTTGGCTGTGCACACGTCCCATATGGGAATTCAAACTACCTAATTTCCTAAATATACAAGGGCACTCCGTACAGCGATAAGTAATGGCACCCTGTTGTGGGATGGAGTGCACTCTCTGAATGTGGGCTCTGACATTCCCTAGAAGCACAGTTTTCATGAGAAAGGATGAGATGAAGTAAGAAATAAAATGTAAACATAGAACTTAGATTGAGTAACTGAATTACAAATTACCTTTTTGACTAAATCTTGCACTACAAAAGTCACATTGATAGGGTTTTTCTCCATTATGTTTTATCATGTGGATTTGCAGAGAACCTTTCTGACTGAATGCTTTGCCACATAGGTCACACTGAAAATTGAAAATAATTCCATCAGTACATAATACCATCAGTACATAATACCATCAGTACATAATACCATCAGTACATAATACCATCAGTACATAATACCATCAGTACATAATACCATCAGTACATAATACCATCAGTACATATACACCAAACAATTAAAGGCTTGTTACCGGATATGGTCTTTCTCCTGTGTGGATACGCATGTGACGGACCAACTGACTTGGTTTTTGAAAAACTTTCCCACACGTTGTACATTTATGAGAAAATTCTGAACGGTCTTGAGTGCGATCATGCTTTCTTCTTACCAATGAATGTTTAACCTGTAAATTTTTTAATAACATAAAGAATAGACAACAAAGCCAAACACCGAAAAGTCTTCACATTGTGAATTACCTTCACATGTTCCCGCATATGTTCTTTAAGAGCTGATGCACGAGTAAACTGCCTTTTACACTTCACACACTCATAAATTTTCTCTGAATTTTTTGCCACCCATTCATCTTGATGCTCCATGACATGGCTATCTAACTGATACTGTTAAAAAGGTCAAAGATTTTAAAAGTGCAAATAACATAATCAGCCATAAATTATTAAAGAAATTTTAATTTCGGATCATACCTGTAAAGCAAACTCATCTCCGCATTCAGTGCAAAACAGATTATCCTCCCGCTCATGAAGCATTAGATGCGACCTCAGACTAGCAACACGAGAGAAGACTCTCTGACACTCAGGACATTTAAGCTGATCTTGATTATGGGTAGCCATGTGTAGAGTTAGGTTTGCCTATAATTAAAAGGGATTAAAAATCAAAAAGAAACATAATTACTTTTTTGTAATAGTAAATCACTCAGATTAATAATATAGAAAGACTGGTGTACCTCAACATTGTATGATGCACCACAGTCTTTGCACCGATGTGGCTTTTCATTACGATGACTTTCCTTATGCCTTTTAAGTCTTCCCCAGAGAGCCGCCTCATATCCACAGGTCTCACACTTGTACGGAGGCTACAAGATGCAAAACATGTTAATAATGCTTTGCCTGACGAAGCAAATGCATTTAATAATTATACTCCTGTCAAGAAATATGTTCACCTTTCCAACTGGAGGGTCCATCACATCTTCTTGGTTAGGATCACTTTTCCTGGGTCGCCCTCGGCCTCTTTTCACACGTACTGCAGTGGAAGGAGACACCTCACTCTCTTTAGGATCCACCATTGGACTATCTTCCTCAGAATGAAGGGTGACATTTTTCACATCACTTATATTACAGACTGGAATTATTAAAAAAAAAAAATAATAACAATGAGAACCAGGGCAATAAAAAAAAAAGTAGATATGGGAAACAGGGTAAGTGCACAAACACATTACCATCTAATCCTTCCTCTTTTTGAGGAGTCTCAGAAAGTGCACTCTCTGGTGTGGCCACATAAGATACAACACCATCTGAGGTGACTATACTAAGCTGTGACATATCAATGCACATTCCCTCTGGGAGTAACTTGTTAGCTCCTTCGAGCATTTGGCTGCCGAGTTGAAGTATTGCAGGTGAACTCACACCAAGATCATTTTCATTGATTACTCCAGATTCTCCAAGAACTACATTCCCAACATTAGTGATGCAAGGAAAATCCATATCTAAACCCATCATGTTGGATGTTGATGACTGAAATTATTTTTTCAGAATTAATTTAAAACATTAGAGAATAATATTATGTCAATCACACAATCAATCGTTCTAGAAAGTAATAAAAGTAATACCTGATCAATATCACCAGTCACAGCATTTGGCGCAATGATGAACTGAGTCTGTGAATCTTCCCCGCCATCACCTAAGATACTACACTGAAAAGCATGAATAAAGAAAAAGAAATTATGCATACTGTAGTGAGAAAAAAAGACTATGAAATATACGACTAGTGGATGAGTTGAGCGTTATTTTACCTGTCTTGGATCTATCAGGAAAGTATTGCCATCAGCATTCTTAACTAAAACTGGCCCCACAAAATTGTTGTCTTGAAGTACGTGTATGGGCAAAGACATAAAACTCTGAACATCATCGTTGCCTCCATCTGCAAGATAAAGCAATATAAAAGCTGCAGATTTTAATGGCATGAGTTGTTTAGAAGGCTTTCATTACAAGAGTCTTACCAGATGCAATAATGTTAGTGTATGTAGTGGTAGTTGTTAGTGTCTCTTGGGCAAAGATAATTCCATTGTCCTGTAAAACATCCCCATTGGCAAGAGACAGTACATGCCCCCCAATAACCTCTGAGGACTCAGAGAGAAGTTGCACAGACTCCATCTTTACGTCTTGCCTCCCTTTCTACAACAAAAATACATCATATCAAAGTGTTTGAAGGGGGTCACTAAACAAGAAAGACACATTTCAAAACCAAGCTCTGAATGGATATTAAAAAGTAGCAGGAGATGAGAAGTGCATTAAATGCATACACTGAACAAAGCTTTCGATATGAGGCTTGCGAAAAAATGCACCAATTCGTAAATACAATATCATGTGACATAGTTATACTGTAGAAATCGCCGAAATGAACTCACCTCAACTTGTCAGAGAATGTAAACACAACAACATAACCCTTCGATCACCTCTTAACACAAACCGATGGCCATGACATTATGATTAAACTTGACATGCCCACCAAACATTAAAGGTTGACGATTCGCATGGATGAAAAGCATGGATTGATTGACACATTTTCGAATTCTAATTAATAACGAACCGCTAAATGTTTGTTATGGTTTGAATTTATTATTTTCGATGTAGTAGGTCTACTTTCAGCGTCGAGAGTAGTATCATTCCGCCCCCTCTGCTAACCTAGCGATGTAGATCGGCGAATTTTATAAGACTTTATAAAAAGCAATCTACATAAATATCGAAATTAAAAGTTGAACGGTTTACAACGTGAGAAATTAATATCTTATAATCAAATGCCAGCTCTGCAATGTAGCAAAGACATGGGACACTGTGCCTGCGATTAGCCAAATGAACATTATTAGCAGAAGTCGCCAGTTCTTATGCGCACGGGAGCAGCAAGGGCGAATAAACATTAAACATTCTGCATGCCGCCAGCCGCAGCCACAGTACCAGAAGTATCGGACACGTGAGGTTGAGAAAGTGTCTAAAATGGGCGTTAAAGCAGGTAAAAAGCGAAAGCACCAGGTTCAAAGTGTGGAATCGGACGAAGAGGAACAGCTAGTTTTGCCTCCGACGACTCGAACATCCGACGAACCCATTCCCAAGAAGGTAAATAAGCTCGAAAACTGAACCCTCGCCTGTAGGTTATGCGCTGCTCAGGCATGATCTTCGGTGTCTTGTGTTTACACTTTGACATTAGCGAATGTATGTGTTTGTGGTGGTGCTTTGGCTTCGTGTGGAGGTCTTATGTTTAACCATTAAAATTTTTCTCTTTGCAGAGTAAATGGATCAACAGGCAAAGGGTTCTCGTCTTCGCTGCTCGAGGCATCTCCAACAGAGACCGCCATCTGATGATGGATCTACGCACGCTCTTACCACACTGTCGGACAGAGAATAAGATGGAGAAAAAGAATTTGTTTGTTATAAACGAGGTTAGGAATTTCAGTCTGTTGCTTGAACTCTGGTTGTTTTGTTCCTTCACTCTTTTGAAGACCCATTTTGATAATATAAATTGTATGTTCCAGGTCTGTGAAGTACGCCATTGCAATAAGGTAATTTTTCTAGAAGCAAGACTTATGAGAGATCTGTACATGTGGCTTTCAAATGCACCCAACGGACCTTCAGCTAAATTCTTGATTGAAAATGGTAAGTGGAGCTTCAGGATTTTCATGTACTACCTTGTTGTAGTTGTCTCCTCCCTCAGTTTGTTACATGCTATTTTTTTCCATTCTAGTTTATACAATGTCAGAACTGAAGATGACAGGAAATTGTCTCAAGGGCACCAGACCATTATTATCATTTGA